>OY728159.1:736161255-738661255 GCA_963277665.1 Viscum album
ATACATGGTTGTTACTAGTAAGTAAAATTTGTTTCAATAAGATGAAAATAAGTTTTGGTGAATAGTAACTTTTGACTTTTATTTACCGCGGTTAAAGGTAAATAGGGTAATTCAAGGTAAAAAGAATATTATAATAGTACAAAATTACATTAACACTTGTTCTAACCTTATTAGATTAGTCATGGGAGACAATGGGAATCTTTGGGTTGACTTTGGGATCCTATGGAGCCACATAAGAGTGATAATGACACTTTAGATTAATTAACTTAAAGTAAAGTCAAAAAATGACATAAAAAAATATCTTTTAGTAAATTAATTTTTACATTGGTTAATTTAAGTTATCGCATAGACTATAAATATTCTTTTGAAATCTAAAAATATTTCCTACATCATGATATTTTTTTATAATTTTTAGACATCAAATAAATAAATTTATTTATGACACAGAAAAGATTCATTATTTACCTCATTAATAAATGATTTAAATAAATAAGATTATAAATATTAAAACAAAATTCAAAACCTGTCTAATTATTTTTGGATGATTTTATTTAGTACATGAGTTATCTTATCTTCGACTTTAATGAGTTTTGGACCTATTTAAACCGAAGATAAGTTTATAATCAAATAAAATTTTCAAACTTTCCAAAAGGGCCCCTCTTCTCCCTTATAAAAGGACACCACTTCTAACCCATTCCTCACACCTCTCAAGCCCCTTGTACCAACCAACCCCTTCCCAAATAATCTCTCAAGATGCCTCTCTTCCCCCTAGAATCCTTACCTTATCTAGAAGTCACTTCAATAAGTCCTTTTGATTAAAACCAAAGGGAGTTACCCGAATTAAAGGTAACAATTTCTCTTAAATATTTATCTTTTATTTTACTTCTGCAACCCCTAAACTCTATTTATTACTTTCCTTCATAAAAATTTATCCTTAATATACTATGATGTTGTTACGATAAGTATTCGAACTACACTTACACTCACCTCTATCTAATGGGTAAAGATCATATTGTTTTTGTGGATGGAAAATTAACACCTCACGAAACGATGATTGTTCAATTATCTCCAAACACCTCTCATGGTGTCCATTAATATGACATTGTATTTATATATGTTACATATTATGTTTATGTTTTCTTTATTCTTCTATATTTCTCATTTATAGCATACCTTTATGGTTTCCATTATGGGTAAACGCGATAATTTCATTTGAGGAAGTGTGGACTACCGCCCCCTCTAAGTGATATGACTTGTTAATGCTATACGTGGGACATATAAAGGATGGAGTTAATGATATTATATATGATATTATACTGGAATTATAATATAACTATGTATCATTATTTTTTAATTCCATTAAAATTCAAAATAGAAGTGAAAGTAGCATTCATGCGTACGTACATCTTACCGTCTCCATGAACGATGCATTTCATTTCTTACCTCTAAATATTATGTACTATTAAAAATACATGTATATACATGATATATATGATATATATGATATATAAATATTTAATATCATTCTGGATATAATGGAATTTTGACCACATAAGAAACATGTAAATATAAGAAGATCATTTTTGACTCAAGTTCCAAATATCAACAAAACAACCATTATTAACTTAAATGATAACATAATGTTAATAACATTTTAATAATTGATATAAAAGGAATAATAAACTTGAAAAAGGTTCTTATTCAAGTAGAAATTAACTTTATTTTATTATTCATGGGATTAAAGAATCAATGGGTCATTTCGGACACAAGGTAAGGGACTTCATCTCAATCTCCTTTCATTGAGGCATATTTTGTTTTATACATGACTTTATTTTATACAGTGTATAAACACCTTTTAATTTTCATTTCATTAAAAATGAATCTTTTTCTATGATTTGTTTTACTAAACCAAAAAAATTTAATGATTCTTTTTAACTTAAGCGGTGACAACGAGCTTTCCACCGCCACAAGAATTATTTGATCTTTGGATTCCCTAACAAGCCAAAATGTTTTTAAAAGTAAAATTAATACCATATACTCTTTTTATGTATATTGGTATTGAAAATGGTTTTGATAAATTATTTTTTATGTCAATATATTAAAATGATATATTTTTATTGAAATGTGGAAATTTTATCTTTCCTTTGTGTTTATTTTATGTGTTATAAATATGTTATGGTTCTTGGGCTTAGTGTACATATATAGTTGGTTCTGTGATAAACATAGGGCGGGTGAGCACGAGATAGCTCTCCAATGCATTGGGTAATTTGATTAAGGTAAACATTAATGTTTCTCCTAAGAGATTTGGGGAATATACTCTGATGGGTATTCCAAATGTAACTCCCTACGTAGCTGTGATAGCTAAAATGTAAGTATGATATGGATGCCACAAGTTACCTTTATCATTTATGTTTTCTATGTGTTATTCATAAATCTTATGATTTCATGATGTATGTTAAAGAGCTTATGTTATGTATGTAATGAATAACTAATGTTTTCTTTCTTTGTTTTATAACCCTTACTGTGCTTTTTATACCCAACCCAGGTTTTGAAATGTTTTTCACAGGACTTAAAGATGGATATGGTCAAGGATGGAATCGTGGAAAAGTAATGTTGTCTAAAACATGGAACTATACATGACTCTTTTTTTTAAGAATTTTTATTTTGTGAAAAAATGGGAACTATGTATAAGTTTCTACTTTGTAACTTTTAAGATGTAATGTAATAGTTACGACCTAATTATATAAAACTCTAAACCTGAAAAGATCCTCAATGTGAACTATTAATTTAATTCAATATTATGTAATGTTTAAGGACGGGTCATTATAATTATGGTATTTTTACCATAATAAATTTATTCCTGAATATTTTTCCTCAATACCACCAGATAACCAATAGCCTCCACGGAGTAACTAGTGGGATGCCCGGAACTCGGTGACGTTGGATGACCTCCATCTATTAATCACTACCAACCAGTGAATGACTGATGGCCTTAAAATGTAATTTGGAAACTCTATTTATCTCACTATCTGGTTGGTGGTCCTCCCTCGGTTGGCCAGTGGAACATCTAAAAACATTAGATTCCACCCTCATAGCACCAGATGTCCAGTTCCCAACACTAGAAATCTGGTGTTTTCTGCAATCCACCATCTTCCTGTGTATCCTCCTCCACTTCCTTAAAATTACTTCTATGAATTTTCAAACAAGTTTTCAATTACTTCAATCAAGATAATATATTTCTTGAAACCTTTTAAAATACATAAAAATATCATTAATAACCCATCGAATTCCATCAATTGGTATTCAAAGTAAACATCATAACTTACTTAAATGAAAATTTTAGAAACATAAGTTTGTGTTTTTATCATAAAAAAACTATTATAGAGATATAATTACAACAATATCCTCCTTTTTGATAATAAAATATACTTGTTATAAAAGAGATAAACAAAATGAAAATCAAGAGTAAAAGAGATACCAATGTAATTCAATAATTCAGATATCATGATAATTGATATTCTCAAGGTGTAAATAGATGAATATTTCCATTAAGAAGAGAAATCAATTTTTAACAATTCTAAAATACTCCCCCTTTGTATAAAAATTAACAACTATCATAAAATAAATTCAGGAAACCAAATTTTATTTTTTTATTTTCAAAAAATTAACTTTAGGGTTATTGGGAACCTCACAGTACCATTTATGGATACCAAAATCAAAACATCGCAAAAACAAAGTTCAACTAGAATGTGAAATTATATCAATTACCCCATCTAAACACCACTGAATTCAAATTTCAAACAAAAACATGCCACAGCCTCAGGCCTCAAACTGGTGCCTCGATCATTGCACACTGATGCGCCTGATCGCCCTCGTTGTCAACAACTTCACTAAAGAGAAAACAATCTAGACTTCACCACCTCCTCCGGAACTGTATTAGTCGTTCCCACTCGAACATCACCCAATATAAGTGATTGAGTGAAGAAGTTCCAAAAAAAATCCAACCATTCCACTTTATAAATATAGATATACAGAAATTGATCACCATCATGAACCCTAGTGCAATCTATAGGAACAACACTCTTGAATCCCAGATGAAGAAGAACCGTCACCACTAGAGAAACTGAAACCAAGGGAAGAATGAAACCAACACAAAACCCCCTAGAACACCATAGATGGGTCAGACTCACATCCCAAACTCCCATGAACACCATTGCAACAGACCGATATGGGGTCTATAAGGAAAGATCTGGAAGCAGGAATAGAAGATAGACCCAAAATCAGGCTTTGATAGGGGGTGCAACCGTAGAAATAAACACGATGAAGAAAAAGACGAGTCCTCTGTCCTACAACCATCACAATCCCAAATTTCTCTGAACTCCATCGTGTCAGACCAAGAAGGGGTAAGCCGTGATGGGGGATCACACCAATAGTAGAAGGAATGCGACGGTGGACCTCGCTGACAAGTAACCAAGCATTGAAAGTGAGAGCAAGAAACAACAGATTCCTTGAAAAATGATGACAAAACAGAATGAAGTTAAATCCAAGTCGAGAACAATGCCAAGGTGGAAGCAAGAAAACTCCAATAAATAAAGGATAGATGAGAAGGAAACTATAATAACACTATGAACGGAGGAGGGAGTGTCACCGGAAGAAAAGGGGGTAACCCTCAAACCCGAGAGGGGGTGTTGGAAGATAGTGGAACACTCTGGAGAAAAGGGGAACATCCAACTGTGGTGCATCGATTTAAGAAAATTCACTATCTTTTTATGAAAATTAATAATTTCAAAAAAATAAAATAACTTATCCCCATTTTAAATCTAATAAATTCAATAAAAAAATTCTCCTTTGTGATTATAAATGAATAAAAATAATGGGAGGAAAGAGAAACATAAAATATTTTTGAAGATAAAGTCAATGGAAATTTTGAAGAACCAAACTATATGGATTTTTAAAATAAGTTTCATGAGATATAACATAAAGAGAAAATAATTTGAAAACACTTCTCGACCCTCGATGTTTTTTTTAAAAAAAGGAGAGAGAGATGAGAATTTAAAAAAGATAGAAAAAAGGAAATAGGAGATATAAAAAAAATATAGAAAATGAATGAAAGACAAATAAAGAACATGAGAAAATAAATTAAAAAATATAAGAAAAGAAAGAAAATAGAAACGGTACAAACCTTTTCTGATACATTGTTACTCATCACCGATCTAACTTTACAAGATATAAAAACAAACATTTTAAAAAAAATAGTATATCATAGTTAAGGTTTTCATATAAATTTTAAAATAAATCTAGATATGGATTTAAAATTCAAATGTCTAAAAGATATTTTTAAAATTAATATTAATATTATAAAAATTACATATCTTAAAACAAATATGATTTGAAATTTTTAAAATGAGACAAAAAATATTGGAAATTATTTTAATTAATAATTTAAGGATATCCCCCTTAAATGATAAAACATTTGAGATTAAAGGTTCATATCCAATATAAAATAAATAAGTTAAAACAGAAAAAATAAAGATTTAAAAACATTTGAATACGGTAAAAATATTTAAAAATAAATCCAAAAAGATAAGTCAAGATAGCCACATATCAAATAATAAAAGTATAAAACCAACCACTACCAATAAAAACTTCAAGAATTTGAAATGTTAAATTGGGGTTTTTCATTCGTGTAACTCAATTTAATATTATATACTTAAAAGTAGCATAGTGGTGACCACAGGCTTGTCTCACAAGGAGGATGCAGGCTAAGTTGTCAAACTATTACTTTGTTTATTTGTTTTTGTTAAGTGGAAAAACCAAAATTGAGGATTGAAATGATTTAAACTATGTTAAATGAAAAAAAAATAAGATTATGATATGAAATATACGTTAGTGATTAGAAATCAAAAGGAATTTTTATTAAAAAACATTCTAAAGAAGGAAGTGGTGGATAGATGTCTATCTTTAGAGACTCCCTTTTCATTATTGATAATTTATTTAGAATTAAATTATCCAATATATACCTCAATACCTAATGTTATACACCTATAATAACCAGAAACATATTTATAACTCAAATATTATTGTTTATCCACTTATGAAAGTGATTTGTCTGCCCATAAGCCTCCAAGAAACCGAAACTAATTGAACTTTTTGTGCTAAATGGGGAGGCCTATCCCAAATAAGTTTAAACAAAAAGAAAATATTTTTACAGAAAGATGATGATAAAAATATATATAACAAAATCGAATAAATTTAAAACCAAAAATTAAGATACCTCTTTCGTTCTGAAAAACAATTTCCAAGATGATTCAAATGAAACTGTTTAAAGGTAACAGAAAAAACTCAAAAGGGAAACGCCTTCGGATCCTCATAGCCCACCACGACCTGAAGTTCATCCCTTCATGGATTGATTTTTTTATGAGATACTCATCCTATCCAGTGTATCTTCTCTATTGAATCCCACACCCTCCTTCCAACCATCCTTTTAAATATAGTAGAGATGTGGATATATAAATATAAGTGGGTTCCAAATGTTCTATCTAGTTTTTCCCCCCAAATGTTGGCTCGATTTTGGGCCTCCTAACAGATGAATCTTATAGGAATGGATTAATAAATGGTTTTATAATTTGATTTATATTTCCCCCTATAAAATTATCACTTTCGACACATTTTTAAAATTTTATAACTGAACTAATGAAGTGAACATTTTCTTGATGAATTTTCCCTTCAAATTCTTCCACTTTGACCTGACACTTGACTATCCTAATGAACACATGTAATATTGGTATTTAATGTGGATATGTTTATTTAAAAAAATTATTTTAAAGGATTAATTACATCAATTGGACACCTATTTCTAGAGTTAGGCATCATTTAATGAGGTTGGATCAGTTCTATCAACCATAAACAATTTCAAGAATGAATGGATTATTTAGGCCTCCAAAAGATAAAATAAACACCTAGACCAATTGACTAAGTTATAGTCCAAAAAATTATGATGCATAAAAAATATAATTATTCAATTTTGATCAATATTAAAATCTTTATACATGAAATATAGAAGTTACTAAAAACATTTAAAATTCCAGAATTGAGTAATTTTCACTTTTTAGCTCAAAATGCTTCAAAATTTCTTAAATAGTATAATTCAGGTCAAATGGTAAATTTTGGGAATTTAAATAATTAAAATACATATTTAAAATAGTTTACATATTATCTTTATGAATTCCCCAACACTTAGAACTTGAAATCCTAGACAAACGAGCATCAAAATCAAATCAATGAAAACTCAAAAGACATGCCCATGAGTTTCACCAATTTAACTCCAAGAATCAAAAGATATTAGGCCTCATAAAACAATATATCTAAAGTTATATATTCAACTCATTCAATCCATCTCCACTTATTTTCTCCTCCCATGTGCACAACATAGTTACCTTGTATAAATTTTATCTCAATATACAAATATCGATTTTCAACATGGATTTTCCCATTCAAACGTCGGTAAGATACACCATAGTATTGATAAATTTCTATATATTAACTTGATGTGATCCAAGAACATATTATTATCATGAGAATATTTTAGGGATTTTTAGTGGATTTTGGTTGGTAGGTTTTTAATGTCGCAAATTCTAAGGCCGAATAAGTATTGTTTGGATCTTTTCTATGAATAAAATGCATTATTAAGATTTTTAATCAAGTATGGTATCCTCCTTACTCCTTGTAGATGAAAATAAGATCTAGGAATCTTTGAAAATATCTTTTTCATACAACACCATCAATATTTCAAAAGAAAAATGAATTTTATCTTTCTTACATTTTAAGCTCCAGATAGGCACAACATTATTTCATTGGGAGCATAAAAAAGGCAGAACTCCTTTTTCCAAGAAATATCTAAAAGTTTATAGATTTTAGAAAATTATTTTTCTAGTAGAAAAAAAAATCTCCTCAAAATTATATTTTCCACCCAATTCAACACCAAATGATGTATCACACCACAATTCATCTTCTACCCACACTTAAGTGCAACTAGATCGTTCATTTCCACTTCTAGAGGAGGTTGAAAAGGTAAAATTGTATTGTAATGTGAATAACCTTATAGGATAAGCTACTAATGGCTCACAAATATCAAATATGTATGGTAGCCCAGAATAAAAATGATTCTCTTGAAAAGGAATTTTTAAAATACAAATAATTTCCTTACTCTTTTAAATCATAGATCACTTAACCTATAAGTTTTGATAGAAATAAATCAAGTTCTATTTAAAACTATCATGGATTTGTTCTCTTATTAAATGAGTTTAATGTGAAGAAGATGTAAAAATTTGTTAAGAATACCCATAGAAAAGGGATTTCATAGATAAAGAAAGTGTTTGCAATCCATTTTTTTCATTTTCTCAAAAGTTGGTTTATGGGTTACTGGTAACCATAGAGACAATAACCCAACATCATAAACGGCGGTCATGGAACCCGCATACTAGATTAAAAATCACAACATCATCTAGATTCAAAATTCAAAATATCAAAACCCCATCAACACACCCATATTATGTGTCAGCGGTAGTCCACATCAAACCACCCTAATTAAAAAATCAAACTTAAGCCAGCTCCTTCAAATTGACACATAGAAGCCCCATTGTTGCTTCAACCACATCGCCAATGATCCCTTCAACTAGATTCAATTCGATGAATCCAAAATACCAAATCAAAACATTCAACTAGAATCACAACGATGAACACTGCATATTCATCCGTGAGACAAATCACAACTAGCACCACAAAGACAGTGATATATGACATTAGATCCAAAAATCAGTGGTCTCTTACTGAAATTGAAAATGTTTTGAACTTGAAAAAAATCATTTTAAGTAATAATTTATTTTAGTATTCAAGGGATAAATTGGTTTAATCATTTACATGGGTTTTAAAAATAAAAAATATAATCATTTTAGGTCATATAGATTTTTGTACACAAAATTTGAAAATAAAACACACACAAAATAAAATAAATACTAAAATAATAAATTTGAAAAAAAAAATCACAAAATAAAAAACACACATAATACTAAATACCATGTATGTTCCTCCCCCAAAAATATTTTTTACAATGCCATTTTTATGCTTAGTTTAGATAAAGTAGTGAAAATCAAGGATATAATACATTGAAAAAATAAGTGGGAGGGAAAGACATAATTTGAAATTTATTGAGAAACACCAGTCTTGAGCGATCCTCCCAAAATCTGTAACCTTGAAAACCTACATGAAAAAACCAAAAAAATTGTTAAAATTAGGGAAATAAAAAATAAAAATTAAGATAATGGAAAAGAGACTTGCTATGAACCCCCAAGTGGGTGCTAGGATTTCAGTGACCTTAGTCAGGCACTTCCAGTATGTTATCCCCAATCTGAAGGAGAGTGTCGTTTTATCACTATAAACTACCAAAATAATTCACTAATATTCTTCATCTCATGAATCTTTTATAATCCATAAAAAAATTGATTTCTTAATGTTCCCTTCTGCGACTTTTTTTTCCAATGATGTAGTAGAAGAGGGGAAAATTTGAAAAGTAACTTACAAAGACTTTATCCACACAAACAACCTCCACTGGTTATTGAAATTCATTTCTAGGATGTGGTTCATCTTCAATTTCATCTAGAAAATTTATTTCTTCTTTGAAAAATAGCATGGTGCCACCATCCTCATGTGTATCAGTGTACTCAAATAGGAACATGATTATTTCTTCAATTTCAGCCTTTATTTCCTCTTCATATGAAAAATCAGTCCACTAATAGGTAATTGAAAATAAATCTTCCCAAGGAGAAAAATTTTACAAGTTATAATCAAAATAATATCTAAAAATTTGATCAAAATTTAAGACTTCTCCCTATGGCTTCTCAGGTTCCATCTATATTTGAGAATGAATGATAGTTATATTAAAAGTGGACAACAGATCAGGTTTCTCTAAATTCTCTCCAAAAATGACAGTATCGAGTTTCTATTCCTCTTAAAACAAAGTTTTATACAAAGGTTTTTAATTTTCAATTTAAAAAATGGAGTATCACATGAACTTTCATTTTCAAAAATGTCATCCTAATTATTTTCCAAATACATTTGATTTTAGGAAAGAAACATTAATTGGTGAATCAGAGATAATTTCTTCCTTTAAATTTGAAAATGGTGATCCTAAATTATTTTTAAACTCACCCACAAAATGATCCTCAATAAAAAAAGTGGGTGGGAAATTTTCTTCCATTTTTTCAGCATCATTTTTAGCTTTTAATTATTTTAGTTATTTTAAAGCATTATCAAGAATTTTCATTTTTTTTAATTATTGAATCATGGAAGATAATTGCTAAAGCTCTAAATTATTTTTTTATAATATAAATTTCAAAAATTATTCATTACTAAACTCCTCATATTTTTTATAGACAGGACAATCATAAGAGTAATCATAGAAAAAATACATTTTATTTGAAAATCAAAATCATCAGTGAAAATCCTAAAAATAAAAAAAATCTTGGAAAACCACCCCAGAAAATATGCCAAATTGACACTGTGGATTTTTATTCATGTAACTACAGTCAAAAATTTCCCCATAAAATTGTATCACAGTGTTGACTACAGGGTTTTCATAGAAGGAGGATGGAGACTAAGTAGTCAAATTTTTACTTTGTTAATTTGTTTTCGTTAAATATAAAAACTAAAATTTGTGATTGAAATGATTTAAACTATGTTAAATTACATAAAAAATTGATTATGATAAGAAATATATGTTAGTGATTAGAAATCAAAATGAACATGAAATGAAAAAACAAACTAAAGAATATATTGGTGGAAAAATAGCAATCTTCTAACATTCCCTTTATCATTATCACAAATTGATTTCCTATTGAATTATTCAATTTAAAACTCAAGATCTCAATGTACACTTCTATATTTACCAGAAACCATATTGATACCTCAAATATGGGTGTCTATCCATTTATGTAGGGGATTATATTGAAAAATACCCACAAGCAACTAAAACTAATTGAAATTGTTGTTCTCAATGGGGATACCTATACTAAGGAAGTTTTAACCACAAGAAAATAATATTACAATAATAAAATGATAAAAAACGGATAAAAAATATAATAAATCGAAACATAAAAAAAAGTTACCTCCTTCATTCAGAAAATCAATTTTTATGATAATTAAAAAGAAAATAGTTTAGAGTTAAAATCACAAACTCAAAAGGTAAATTCCTTCAGATCATAGCTTCCCACCCCCACCTATATTTCATCCATTCATGTACTAATTATTCCATGAAATACACTTATTCTAAAGCATATCTTCTCCAACACATCCCAATCCCTCCTTCCCCCCATCCTTTGAAATGAAGTGGAGATGATAAAATATATTTAAAAGGTGATTCCAAATGTTTTGTCTATTTTTATGTCCCACAAATTTTGTATCAATTTGGGGCCACCTCCTGGCCAAATATTTCATTTATTCCTTCTTAATTTCTTTTTAAAACACCATTTATCTTTCCCTATACAAAATTTTATCTTCTTTTTTACATGTTTTGTAAAGTTTATAATTTTATTAATGAGGTGATCCTTTTCTAGCCGAAGTGTCTGTTAAATATACACCACTTTCACAGGCCACATGACCATCATATTGAACACATTTAATCATGGATTTTAATTTGGAGATGATTATTAGAATCCTACTTCTTTTCAAGTAGCAATGACTTAAATTAGGAAAAATTATCTAGATTTATGACTAATTTTTTGAGGTGGGGCCAAATATGTTTTCCAAAACAATTTTCCATAATGAATGATTTTTTTGGGCCTCAAGAAGTTTTAATGAACCCTTGGACCCAGTCTAAAAACCTGTATTCCATGAATGTAGTAAGCCTAAAAATATATAATTACTCAATTTGAATCAATATAGAAAATATTATTCTAAAAATAATGATGCAGTTGAAGATATTTAAAATTCTAGAATTGAGAAATTTTCACTTTTTAGCTCAAAACACATAAAATTTTCAAGAATGATGGAATTTTGATCAAAATGGTAAATGGGAGGGGATAAATTCTTTAAATAAATATTAAAAATGGTGTAAGTATTATCTCTATCAAATGATAAATGGCTATATATGTGGTGAAAATATCAGTAAGTTGATATTTCATTGGACAAATATCCAAAAATATATCAACCTTTTGAAATTTATATCTTAAAAAATGGTGTCTTAGTTCAATGTTTTCGGTGAAATATTAATGGATAGTATTTATGGAGATTTTAATGGAACTAGTATTATCACACTTAACAAAGATATATTCAAACATAAGCCTAAATTCTTAGATAGTGTGTTATATCTATATTATTTGTCCATAACAACTCCTAGCAGCTATGTATTCTGCTTTGGTTATAGAATGAGAAACTGAGTTCCCCTTTCTACTACTCTAGGATATGAAGGATTTTCCTAGTAGATGAGAAGTTTCACAAGTAAATTTTTTATCTAGTTGGAATCCTCTAAAATCAAAATTAGAAAAATATGTTAATTTAAAAAAGGTTCCTTTTGGATAAAAACAAAACAATATTTTTATATCTTTTTAAATGAAAAAATAATTTTAATATATTTCAAATTAGATAACTTTAGATTTGATTGAAAATTAGCATAGATAAAAACATTTAACATGATATCAGATAGGGTAGTAATAAGGTAATGTAAATTAGTAATCATTTCTCTATAAATATTATTGTTGACCACTTTATTGGCTTCATCCAATGTTAACATACAAGTTGTGACCATGGGTGTAATAATATTATTAGCATCATCCATTCCAAATCATTTTAAGTGTTCATTAGTTTATTTTTCTTTGTTCAAAAATATACCAACATTTATTTGAGAAATTTGGAAACTAATAAAGAATATGAGTTCCCCCATTATGATCATCCCATATTCATTTATCATTAAATAAAATAATTTTAAAAAAAAATCATTGGTAGAGCCTGAAATAAAATCATTAACATAAATATTTATAAGTGAAAATTTATTTGTGATTTGTTGTAGAAAATGTGTTTGATCTAATTTTACAATTTTAAAACCATTTGAAAGAAGATAATTTAAAAGTCATTTATACCAAGCCTAAGGAATTTTATTAAAATGTAAAGAGATTTAGTTAATTTGAAAAAAAATTGGAAAAAAGGGATTTTCAAAACCAAGTGATTTTCTTGGAATTTGTTTTGGAAAAATAATATCATTTAATGTTGGGAAATATCCCTCAACGTTTCATTGATGCATTTTTAAGGTGATTGTGTTTGTTGACAAAGCATCCCTCTGTGATTTGGTTGTTCATAAAGCAGACCATGATGATTAATTTGTTGATAAAGGAGGGTTTACATGGTGATTTGTTGAGTTCAAGAGATTTTGTTGACAATCCATGATTAACAGAAGAACCTTGACAAAGAAATGGATTATCATGAGTCAATACAAAAAGAGAATATACAAGGTGGTTTTGTTTTCCAGTGTCTTCCAAATTTTTGGGTTTCAAAATTGATAAATAGAGAAAAATATTTTTGGAAAAGGGGCTTACGCGCCAGGTTCATAGAGACTTGGAAATTTGTGTGCCATATGTTTTTCAAGATAATAACATCAAAATATGGAAAAGGAAACAGGGGCGCTCAAGTTTTTGTTTGGCCATGCAAGATGACCAGGGAGACAAAGGCTAAGGTGGTTGGACTTGGGCACAAGAAAGAGACTTGTGTGCAGCGCTCAAGGTGTCCAAAATGCCTATAAATAGAGGTATACCCTACCTAATTTAGTGGGAAGCTCAACACTTAGATAAGATTTGATCTATAGTCATGAAATTGGATTGGTCGCGCAAGTGGTGGTTTGGTCACGCAAGTATAAAGATATTTAGAAGTTGCGCACTGTTTGATAGTTGCACGCAAATATTGGTTTGGACATAAAAGGGTGAGAGTACCCCAAGTTTGGAGTTAGAGAAGGGAGTGTTGTGAAAGTGGTTAGGTGACACTTGTGTGCCAGGCTTGGAGAAGCACACCAGAGCATAGGGAAGTGCACCAAGCATTCGAGAAGCGTGACATACATAGAGAAGTGCACCAGTCATTCTAGGGATGCGTGAAAGTTATAGGATTTCCTAGTACACCCAGTGTAAAGTTTATTAAATAGTGAATGAATGTGGAACTTTAGCAGAGCATCTACATATAGAATAATTTGTATTAATTTGTGATAATGAAGGGACCTATAAGTATTTAAACTGTGATTGGATCCTTTTCTAAGTAGTGAGAAAAGGAAGAGGAAGATGGTGATCCTCTCCACCAGTAGTGAGCCATAGAGACCCATAGGGAGTGACACTTGGGAAAGTAGTGATCAGACCCTAAAATTTGTTAAGGCATAGATCCTAGGCATAGAAGTGATCTAGCCCGAACATTGTAAATTGGCAGTGGGATTTAGTGGAATTGGTACCACGGCACATCGTCGTTGTGTACTCCTTGGACATAGCCCAGTGAGGGCGAACCAAGTAAAAATCTATGTGTATGTCTTCTTGCTTCCCTAGATTTCCTCCAAATCATCATTATCAGATAAATAAAGAAACAAAAAGATAAAAATTAATAATATAAGTGTAAACAAAGTGACCATTAAAATATTGAGGTCAAGATCGAGGGGGTAAAGAAGAGTTTTGAAATAGAATATCCATACCATGATTCAACCCCCCCCCCCCACCCCCACCCCCTCTTAGGGTGTTTAGGATCCTTCTTGGTCTTAAAAATTGGTATCAGAGCAATTTTTCATTTATCATATTTATTTTCTCATACATGGATCAGTTCATTTCTCAAGTTAAAGATTCAGTCTGCTCTTATCTTGGTGTGCCATGAAAAAGGGAAGAACTTTAAAGAGTAAGCAGAAGTCTTTTGAAATTCCACTGTGAGGAAGTGTCAACGGAAAGAGTGTGATTCAGTTAATGGAATCGTGTAGTGAACAGGCGAATATTTTGGATGAATCATATAGTTAAAGTACATACTCAACCAATGATGTTGAAGGAATTAATGAAGAACCTTATATTCCCACTGATTTTGGTACTAATGATGATGAAGAAACTCCAAGAAGTTGAAAAGTAAAAATTTTCCATGAGTAAAAGGAATTATATCATAAATTTTGTGAAGAAATTAAATGTATAGATATCCATATCCAAGTACTAGAAATTGATATCAACATTCTCTGAGGCTTAAATCAAAGACTAATTGATGTGGTTACTGATCTGAGGGAGAAGAATTATTCTCATGCTGAAGAATTGAAAAATTTGTATATAAAGAGATAAAATAACAAAGATAATGTCAAGGGAAAGAATATAAAGTCAAATGAAAGTCAGAATCTAAAAGCTAGAAATGATGATCTTGTTACACAACTCTCTAAACTATTTTAGAAGAATCAAAGGCCACAACAAGAGAATGAATACTGCTCTGATTCTGTTGCTAAAGAAAAATTGAAAATAATAAAGAAATGTGATATGGTGTATAAGATAAAACTTTAATTGGAAGATGAGGGTTAAGTATCTCAAGATAAAACCTAATTCTCAACATGAATCAAGAGACAAGAAGATTCAATAACTGGGAGAAGAGATAGAAATGGAAATGAAAGAAGTGGAGAAATCTAATTCCAAATGAAATCCTAAATTTAAGGATGCCTTGCACTTAATATTTGATTGTCCTTTGGAAGGTGATGATGAAATGAAATCCAAATATGCTAATTCATAGGAGAATCAGGAAATGATAGTGTCATCCCAAAGGCCATTCATTTTGGGAGAATCAGGATTTGGATATGATGATCCCACTCTTATGAATGATAGGAAGAGAGTAGTGAAAAGTGCTATAGATAAGAAAAACCGTGTTGCTTCTGGAGATATACATATAAAGGATTTTACAAGAATTAATGACAACATGTGCTATTTTTTTGGGACTCATGGTCATCATCAATATTTTTTTTCAAAGGATCAATAATATGTTTCATTCTATGAAGATAGAAGTTTTACTAAATCTAAGAATAAGAAGAAGTTTCATGATAAAGTAGAAATAAGAGTCTCTATGAAGAAATAATTCATCAGATGTTATTGCTATGGAAGAATGGGACACACCATGAGTATTTTTTAGGAAGCTCAGGATCTCAATGTTAGAAGAAGAACTCAAACGGCATCAATATCTCGGCTGAGAAATGATGAAATTAAGTATTCCTTTGATGGAAAATGTTTTATATGTTCTGATTATGGGTATTGGGAAATACATTATAGTAAGAAGAAATCATGAAAGGAAAAGGAACTCAAAAAGAGATTCTTGACTCTAGTGGTGTATAATGAGAAATCCTACACTGTAAGACAAAGAGTTAAATTGAAAAATAGGTTTACAACCACAAGGTAATCAAAATGAGATAAACGAAAGGTGTATCGATCACATTCTCTGTCACACTCAGTACAATTCTCATGGAAGGAATGTGAACAAACCATGAATATTAAGGGGCTATCTACTATAGTAGTGGGTAAGAAGAATTCACATTCAGTGGAGGACTCACCACCAGTGCAAAATAGTGTGGTGACTCAGATATCAGATAAAAGAAAGATGAAAAAATAATGTATTGAAAAACCTGCATGTCGTGTGCCATGGAGAGAAGTGGAGGAAAGAGGAAGATCCCTACAATTGGGGAAGAATCAAGGGAAGATAAAAACCATAGGGATTCTTACTTAGAGAAGGAATCAGGGGAAGTGGTATATTGGTTGAACATCAAAGACGGAAATTTGTACTAGTGGTCATAAACCCCAAATTGTGAGAAAGGAAAAGCCTGTAGAATCTACAAATCATAAAAAGACTCATCTTGTGGGTAATGAATGCTTAGTCATCTGGCCAGAGCAGTTAAAGTTGGATAGGTAGCTAGAAAAATCAAGGAAGGAGTGTGATTCTCTTCAAGAAAGAATCAAAGGGTTGACACATTAGGATCAACCACAATCCTCACCTTGATGATTCCAAAATATCCCCTTTCCCAATGTGTATAATGCTATTAAATGATGTTAATGTGTTTCGATTTCAAAGGTAGATACGATCCAAGGAGAAGTGGTATCAAAAGATTAAAATCAGTGATGTGATATGATCCATAATGTCAATTGATTCAAATAATTTACTAGATATGAAGAAGGAATCAGGAAGAATTATATTAAAGGAGTTAATGTTATATGGATGCATGAAATAGATCTCATTGATATAATTGAGTTGAAGAAGTTTCTCACACCTGAAGTCACATGTGAAAAAATTATGCATGAGAAGAAGAATATTTGTGGGTATAAACAGTGGGCTCAATAACAGGAAGAGTTGTGCATCAAAGGGGAAGCATTTTATCTCCAAATCAGATGCAAGATCTCAATGGTATAAAAAGGTTGAATGTTTGTGTTGTCTAACATTAAAAAGACCAATTGCATGATAAGTAGTAACACTTAGGGGGAGAAAACGAGGGAAATTCTGATTCAGAAGAAAATACAAATAATGAGCCCAAGGAAATCAAGTCTATATCCACGAACAAGTAAAATAATCAAGCTGAAATTTATAGGTAGAATACCAATGTTGATCTAATAGTTTCAGTGTATATGAGAAAGATGAGGACTCTACAACAGGAATGATAATTATCACCGGTAGAGACTAGATTTTTTGAACAAGGAGTTGAAGATGAAAATCGGGTTCAGCCTATGAATGAAAAAGGTGAAACAATTGATAAGAACCAGATATTGGGAGATCACTAGGAAAGAATGGAACACTGATTTCTAAATCTAAATATTCCAAGGAGGTGTTGAGTTAGATTTGGAATGGAAAATTCCAAGGAGATGAAAACTCTAGTTTCTACCCAGATGAAACTACCAAAAAATAATGAAGGCAAGGCGGTTAATATCAAATAATACATGAAAAATTATTGGAATTTTACTATACATGACTACGACAAGGCCTAAAATTGTATTCTCCACATGCCAAGAAGTGAGATATCAAAGTAATCCCAAGTAAATCCACATGATTGTAGTGAAAATAATAATTCAGTATATCAAGGGCATGGTGGATTTCATCTTGATATATAATGAAAAATCTCAGTCAGATATATTGGGATATACAGATGTAGATTGAGCTAGTTCAACGGATGATAGGAAATCAATGTCAGGAGGTGCTTTATATCTTGGTGGATTGTGTATTTCTTGATTGATCAAGAAAAAAGATTGCATTTATTTGAGCACTATAGAGGCTGAGAATATTCTAGACACACGAGCCTATACACAGTTATTGTGGATGAAGTAGAAGCTTGATGATATGGGAGTTGAAGTGAAGTCTCCAATTTGAATCTAGTGCAACAACTAAAGAGTTATAAATCTTAGAAAAAAATCTCATCAATCACTCACGGACAAAGAGAATTGTGATAAAGTATAATTTTATAAAGGAGAATGTTGAGGAAGAGATAGTGAAGTTGGAGTATGTGCCTATAGAGCTATAGGTTTCAGAAATTCTGATAAAGGCCTTACCCAAGGATGCATTTGAGAGGCATTGGTTGGCACTAGGAGTCCAGTCAACTCTCTGAACATGAACGAGTGTGGATGTGAGATCCACCCTCTCCCTGAGGTATGGTGTGTCTTCCTTACTGTAATAATTTTTTCTCTCTAATCTGTTGCAGAACCCAAAGGAGTGACCATTGGGTTCATTGACAAAGGTAGAGAAAGAGTGACTCCTAAAGGGGTAGAAACTAGGGCTAAAGAAGGGATACAATGTATTTTTAAAATACACGGGGAGAAGCTGATAGGTGGTGTAGCGAGATACGGGGAGTTAATCATGACAATTGAAGAAGCTAATAGAGGGAGCACAAAGTTGAGAATATGTGGCTTTCAAAGTGATCAGCTAGAGCTTAGCTTGGACAACACAAGAACCCAAAAAGTGTATAAGAAGAGTTCTAAATCTGATGATGCTAGAAGTGTTCGATCAAAGAATAGATATCATGACATCTAAGGATTGTGATAAAAGAATAATAGTGGTGTTGGAATGATGCCAAAAGCTTTCCATCGATCATAAATTGGTATCATTTTGGTATCAATAGTTTCTGACAGGAATTAAGTGATTAATTGATGAACTTTTAATTTACTCTTGTTTCTCACACCGAGCATTGCTCATGTGGGCTTAGAGTATGTGTTGAGTGAATGCTTGTTCTCTATCAGAATTGTAAGAGGCGAATAGTGGATAAAGTGTTGAGGTATCATTTTAGGAGAAGAGTTTTCAACAAACCCAAAGGGGAGATTATTTTAAAAAATCTCTCATAGTTTCATAGAAGCATTTTTTAGGTGATTGTCTTTATTGAAAAAACAGACCTCTATGATTTGGTTGTTCACAAAGCAGACCACAATGATTAATTTGTAGACAAAGGAGGTTTTACATGGTGAGTTGTTGAGTTCAGGAGATGTTTTTGACAATCCATGATAAATAGAAGAACCTCAAAAAAGTAATGGACTATCTGGAGGCAGTACAAAAACAGAAGATACAAGGTGGTGTCCTTTTCCTTGGTGAAAAATTTTTGGGCCTCAAAATTGAAAAATGGAGAAAAGTGTTTTTGGAAATGGGACTTGCGCTCCAGGTTCTTAGAGGCTTATAAAGTTACACACCATATGTTTTTCTAGATTAGAACATCAAAATATGGAAAATGGAATAGGGCTGCTCATTTTTTGGTTTGGCTGTACAGGATGACTAGGGTGACAGAGGCTATGGCAGCTGGACTTGCACGCTAGAAAGATAGTTCCACACATCTCTTAGGGTGTCCAAAATGCCTATAAATAGAGGGATACCCATCCTCATTTGGTGTGAATATCAACACTTAGATAAAATTCAAGCTCCAGTCGTGTATCTAGTTTGGTCGCGCAAGTTGTGGTTTTTTTGCACAAGTATAAAGATATTTAGAAGTTGCAATCCAGTTGATTGTTGCGGGAAAATATAGGTTTAGGCGTAAAAGAGTGTGAGTCGCCCACGTTCAGAGTTAGATAAGGGAGTGTCACAGAAGTGGTTAGGTGACACTTGTGTTCCAAACTTGGCGAATCACGACAAATAATTGAGAAGCATTACATGCAACAGGGAAGCGTGCCAAGCACAAAAAAGCACGCCAGTCATTCAAGGGTTAAATGAAAGTTGAAGGACTTCTTGGTGCACTCGGTGTAAAGTTTTTTTCATCAATGAATGAAAGTTTAACTTTAATATAGAATCTACAAATAGAAGAAGATGAATTCATTTGTGATAATTAAGGGACCTACAAGTCTTTAAACTGTGTGTGGATCCTTTTCAGAGTAGTGATCAAAGGAAGATGAAGAAGGTGATCATCTCCACTGGTAGTGAACCAGAGGGAGACACATAGGGAGTGACCCTTGGAAAAGTAGTGAGCTGACCCTAAACATTGTAAGGGCCATGGGCATGTGCATAGAATTGATCGAGCCCAAACAATGTAGATTGGCATTGAGATTTAGTGGATTTGGTAAAACGGCACATCGCCGTTGTATGATCCTTGGGCATAGCCTAATGGGGGTGAACCAAGTAAAAATATGTGTGTTTTTAGACTTGCTTCCCTACATTAAATCCAAAGTATAATTATCTGATAAATATGAATAGAACAACATAAAAGTTAACAATATATGTGTGAATAAAGTGACCCATATAATATTGAGGTCAAGATATATTGGGGTAGGAAGAGTTTTCAAATAGTATATACATACCTTGATTAAACCCCCCCCCCTATTAGGGTATCTAGGTCTCTTTTTGGCCTTAACATTTAAAAAGTAAATTGTTGTATCCATTTAAAATAGTTTTAAATAAATAATATAGGAGAATACCAACATGATTCTAGTAGATTATGACCATGTGATAGGTATAAAAGTTTCACCAAAATCAATTCATTATTATTGGTTATAAACTTTGGCTACCAAACTATAATTATTTCTAGAAATATTACCATATTCTTCTACCTTATTTATCAAAACCCATTTATGGAACATAACTAAGTGATCATTTGGTCTTTTCATGAGAGTCTATATGTTATTTTTAGAGAACTTATTTACTTCCTCTTTCATGTAAAGTACCCATTATTTATCATTAAGTGAATCTTCATGGTTTTGGTTTTATAGGAAACTAATAATGACATTATGTTCAACCTCATTTATGATTCATCTAAAATTATGAGTTCCTGGATTTAAATCTCTAGTGAAATCTTGAAGGGGAAGTTCTATATATTTTTAAAAAATCTAGAAAATGATTTTGAAGAAAATTATTATTCTTATTCAACTTCTTTAGTATAAAAAGGTTCATGAAAGAAAACATTTCCAAAAACATTTTTGAGTATAGATATTGGAACATATTCATCAAAAAATTTATTGATTGTTCCAGTATTTTTTTCCTTTTGGTAAAGGCTCGGTTGGCCTTTATTCTGCAAGGATACCCAATAAAGATACCTTCATCGAATTTTGAATCCAATTTTTCAATATTGACTTTGTTGTTTAGAATAAAACATTTGCAAAAAAAATATTAAAAATAAAACTTTGTGTTTTTTATTTTTCTAAAAAACATTAGGGGTATTTTAGATAAAAGGATTTATGAGAACATGATTAATGATATAAAATGCATTATTTATGGCCTCATCCCAAAATTGTTTTTAGAAGATTAAAATCATTTAAAGAATTTTGAGAGATTTATTAGATCATTTGATTTCACATATCTACTAACCCATTTTGTTGTGGGGTTCAAGAAACAAAAAAAATGATTATTGTCATCAAAGCAACATAAATCATTAAATTAATTATTTTTTAATTATCCACCATGATCAGTTGAAATAATTTAAAAAAATAATTTTAGACCTTATTATAATAATTCATAAAGTCTTTTCACACTTCACATTTGTGAGATAATAAATATTTCCATATGAATATTTTGAAGTAATGAACAATATCAAAATTATAGGATTTACCGCATAGACATTCAATTATAAAATAGTTAAAAGGGTTCAGATGAATTAATTCTAGATATTTAAAATAAAAAAATCTTGTTTAGATTTAAAAAGAATATTTTTGTTCCTTAGTATGATGGAATGATTCGTAAACCATGTTATTGTTGAAATGAAATTTAATATGATCTTTTAGTTGATCACAATTGAGTTTTAGGAGTGTGTGTGTGAAATAATGAACAAGGTCTCTATTGTAAATCAATGACTCCCTAACTTTGAAACTGAAGAATTTAAAATTTTCTAAAGAAAGATATTTTAAATTGATTTTATAAATAAATTGAAATTTTTAAGTTATAAGTAAAAGTTTTCTTTTTGAGTTAAAAACATCAAAACAAATAATTTTCAAAAAAATTAAAAATACTGTCAAATAATTCACTAAAACATATTAAATTGTTTTTCATGTATTTTAAAAACAAATTTTTTTTCTAAGGCATCAGTTATAAAAACCAATTGTATATTCATTGATTATCTTACTCGTAGATTTATCATCGAATATGGTGTGACATAATTATAGTTTATTGATTTGATTGAATTCAGAGAGGTATACACACATGTGTCTTGAAAAACTACTATATTGGTACCATACAGCTTCTTCGGTTTTTCTATCAAGACAATTTTCCTATAAAAAACTAATGATTTTGGTACCTAAATAAACTTGGGTCCACTGATTTTATCCAATAATGATTTATGAATCTAGATTTTTTTGACATGATTTTTTTCTTTTAGAATGATTGGAAGAAGGATGAATTGAATTTGGTCCCCCATAGAATGAATTATTTCAATAACATTAATAAATTAAATATTTAATTCTTTTTGAACAATTAAAAAATAAATATTCTGAGAATATTTTAACAAAAGTGGTTTTTGTTGGATTTAATAAGGTGCTTGCATGATTGCAGTAACCAAAGAAGACCCGTTGTTTTCCTTTTTTCTTATAGCCTAAAATTTTATTTAAATTTTCTTCAACATAATTGAATTTCTTTATATAAATTTTTAGTTCATTAATAGTGAATTTTAATTTATTGAAATGAATTTTATTTTTAATTTTCAGGAATGGATATTCTTTTTCATTGAATAGAATATCCTTATCTTTTTAAAGTTGATCTTTTTTTTGAATCACTTGTATATATTTTTTTATTTATTTTTTTATATAATCTATCATGTTGATGAAAACCATTTTCAAGTTAATCACAATATTAAATTATGTCTTCATAATTAAGATGATTTGATACCAAGAGTAATAAGTGAAAATAGAATAATTTGGAAAAGATGAGGAGGAAGAAATATGAAGATGAGTTCTAACCACAACATCTTCATTAAAAAGTGATATAAGTCACTTGGGGATTCATTCACTTTAAGTGTATGAGGAAGTTGAATCCATGGAGTTATCACTTTCACTCTATGTTGTTAATTTGAAATAATGTACACCTTGTTTCATTTATTTAAGCTTATTCATATAGATAGAGCATTCTGTTTTAATGTGACCTTTCTTTTTATATTCATAACATCTCACTTTTGGTTATTCCTTTTGACTTGGATTCCTAGATCAGTTTTAAAATTATTTATTCTTCAATAAGTTTTCTATCTTCATGGAGTTTTGATAAAAACATTGAACCTCACCTATTTATGGTTTATCATTGTAAACATTGAAGGTTATGGTTTTCTTTGTATCTTTGACTTCATTGACCATCTTCTCTACTTGTCATTTCATAATTATTTCGTATATCATTAAGGATAAAATGGGTCCTTAAACCACCATACTTTTCACATATTTCAATTCTTAGATTTTTATTACTTCAGGATCCTAGGATCTAGGTAGAACCCATAGCAATTTTTTATAATTTTTTATGTAGATGAATCATCATTGAGGGAATTTTTGAAACTGAAAATGTTAGAAAATATCATTAAAGTTTTGGTGATTGATTTATTTCAATGCATATAGAAACTTTTGAAATCATAATAACACATATCCAATCTAGTTAATTTTACTATATTTGTATATTTTTGTGTGAATTATAATAATTTTCATATTTTATAAGCCATTTACAATGTATAAACTTGAATAAACTCATTACAATCAAGACAAATAGATTTTCTATTGATTTTGAAATTCTTAACATCATTAGTTGTCTATTTTTCTTCATTTTATTTAGTTTGAATATACTCATGAATTAACATTTTCTAAATAGCATATCTATTTCTACCAATAAACGTTAACATACTATTTTTCTAATAGGAATAATATGTTCCATCAAAAATAAGAGAATGTAAAAATTAATTATATACCATAATAAAATCAAACTTTGATATCACTTAATATTTGAAAATAAAATTGAAACAAAATTTTGAAAAAAATGAATTTTTTTATAAAAAATCCATGAAAGCCTTTGATATTAATTATTGTTCAAAGAAATATAGAAAGAGGGGGTGTATTTTATTTTATAAATTAAATGTTAAATAAAAGTATGATTCAAATTCATTAAATTTAGGGGTTATATAATTGAGTGATGGTTGATAAATTTGATCTGAGTTATAATGGTAATATCAAAGTAAATTAATCATGGAAATGATCAAATAAAATTTATGGAAGTATATTAATCAATGATAAATGGTGCAATATAGTAAAGTAAATAGTAAAAAAACAATTGATAATGAGTTCAACAATTTCATGATGTGATCCCCTACATCTCCACCCCTCAACTTGAGAGGTAATTAATATTAATCCCTTGATCTTAATGGTGCTAAAAAAGTCATCCCTCACAATTTTTGTGTGTTATATCCCTCTTAAGTTTCTCCATAAAAAAAAACACGTCTCTTACTTTTTTGGAGTGAAAACCTATTAGCAGAAGGTCATGATATAGAGAAGGTTTTCTTGACAAAAAACCATTACAATGCATCTCACAAATCTCTTAAAGGATGATAAAAATTTTGGTTGATAGAATTTAGATAATGGATATGGTACTTGAGAGATTGAGGATATGAAGTTGGATCTTTATGATTATTTAATAAATCTAGCACTTTTGTGTTGAATCAATCAGAGTGTGTCCTTGGTAAGAAAGGTGTGGTAATTGGTATTCTTAAAAGAGGACAAGGGAAACCTTTTATAAAATCCTGGACGACCAGAAAGGTTATAGAATATTTTATGGAAGACTTCCACTATTGTTTTTTTTTACCACAAGAAACTCATTCCTAATGTTTCTACCGCGACACCACCAAATACTTGGCAGCCTCCACCGTGTAGGTAGTGGGATACCTAGAACTTGGTGTTATTAGTTTCATCTATCAGTTAGAAATTATGGGCTATAAAATGATAGTTTTCCTTTGAATAGAATATTGAACTCTAGATCTCTCATAAATTGGCCAGTAGAACATCTAGACACCTAATCATATGCCACCATGGTAGTGTTTAATATTTGATATATACACTTATCCATATTCATGTATATCCAAATTTAATTCCTTAAAATTACTTATAAGGATCTTTAAACATGTTTCCAAGGACATTAATCAAGATAAAATGTTGGTTTAGGCCATTAAGAAGCCTTCAAAAAATATTTAAGAATATGTTGAATTCCATCACTTGGTATATGAAGTAAACACTAAAACTCAGTTAAATGAAAATGATAGAATCATAGAGGAGTTTTCGTAATCATGAAAAAACAATGAGATAGAGATAGAGAGTCAGAATAGATATAACACAAATACATGGATTCTTGTAATATGATAATTCATCTCCTATAACTTAGAAATGAGAAATAGAAAATTATGATAAGTGTAATTTCCAATGCATTATTCAATTTTAAATTAGATGGTGTGTATTTAATAGTGATATTACCTTTAATATTATGATGAAAATTAATCAGTAAGATAATTTAGTATTTTCTAAGGATAATAAAATATATATCAATATCATATTATCATATATAATGACAAGATACTTCTTATTCATTGAGAATTACTGAATAATTGGTATGGAGAGGTTGTTCGAGAATCTTTTCACTATAATTCACCAAGTCAATAATCATTAATGGGAATATGGTTTGCCACCTCTTATGGTGAATCAAATTAAATACAAGGTTTAAAATCCTATGAAAATTTCAAATTCAATAGAATCATTGAAAAATTATTCAAAGAAATAAAATATTTAGAGATAGTGTAATGAATATGAGGAAATCTACTTCACATGTGGAAAGAAATTAAATTATAATAGAAATTTTAATAAATTTAAGAAGAAGCATGTTGAATCTTATACACCAAGTGTATTCATCATTACAAGTAGTATTTCTATTTCAGTTCTCTGGTATTAAGTACAATGTTCAACTAACATTTTTTATATGAAAATATAAGAACGAAGGAAGTATCTAAACATTATAATAAGTAATTTGGGATTTTCTAACCAGATGAAAAGTGTTGATTCTAACTTCAATTAAGAGAATATCACAACATTATATATCCAAGTAGATTGATTCTTTTGAAACTATTATTTTCTATAGAGTATTACAAAAACATTTATCTTAGTTTTGATCTATAGATATAATGAGAAATTATTTCATATTTGAAATAAAAGTTTTCTAGGTATTTAATACATAAGTGTTTTTTAATCCTTGAGTGATAGATTTCTAATATCAATAATAAATTATGAATATAATGTAGAAAAATAATTTTATAACTAATTAAGGAATGATGATATTATTTTCAATTAAAACTAAATATAATTTTCAACCATACACTCATAAGGTTGTTTAGTCTCTTTGGAGTTAATACACTTTGGTATTTTTTACATAATTATTTAATTTTAGGAAAAAAACTATTGAAGATAATGGTGTACTCACAAATATTACAGATTCAGGTAAATAAGATATGTGTGAACTATTATAAATTGAATCTTGAGTTATTCTTACATACTTAATAAAATTCCTATAAAATATTTTAGGAATGTAAATTAGAAAAACTTAATATACTTGGTAAAATTTTTAAGATACTATGAGTGGATAATTGAAGAACATATTAACTATTTATTCACTAATTATTTTAATGTTGAGTGTTGTTGCTTTTAAACTCTCATTAACTTATACACATCTATGAGGATATGGTGGTATAATTAGGATTTATAAGGAGTCTTATAACTATTCAATGTATTCCCTGATTCATTTCAAGATGTGTTTCACAAATTGAAGTGTAACATAAATACATATGACAAATATATTAAAAGTTAGATATAATATAAATTGCAATATTATTATATTCCATTATGTCATAGATTCGTATGTTTGAAGATAACCATTTATTAAATCCAATCTAATAAAGAAAAATTACATCATTTAAAACTCTAAGTGCATCTCTGTTTATTATCCAATAACTACACTGGATATTATCGTCCCTAATATAAAAAGATATTGGACAATTTATTCACTATGTTTATATAAGAGTGAATCACTTATCATTTGAGACAGTAAGACAAATATAGACTTAAATGAAGTTAAATATCTAGAAAAATATAATTTTTAATAGAAATACTAGACTCTATAATTAGTTGTGGGAGGAACTATTGCATAGACACATACTGTGCAGGAATGTTAAAATCAAATAGTTGGTTTTATATTTACTAAGATAGGTGTTATATTTTTCAGTAAGAATAATTAATCCTATAATAAAGTTTTAAAATATAAATTAGATATGAATAACAAGTTTATATTAATTAAAATATGGATTCTATGTACTAAAAGAAATTTATGTATTATAGTGGTTTCTCTTGTTAATTTAAATCAATTGGTGGGTATTAATGAAAAAACCATGCATGGATGGAAAAATTGATACTAATACAGCAAGATATGTTACTGAAGGTCTCAAGTGACATCTAGACATAGTCATTGATACAACCTTACAACATTCATTATGTTAAAATAAATTGTAATTTTAATTTCCATAGAAACCCTATAATAGCATGATTCATGAAGATTATATGTATGGACCACCTTATTTGAAGGAAACCTCCTGAAAGATGGCAATATGATGTGAAAACAAAGTTTGGTTCCATTATAGTATGAAAATATGACATGTGATTATTTTTAATCAATTTATGGATTGATATAAACATCATGATCATAGAGTATGTAATTTTGGTTTTTTCTACAAGAGGTTAGTGCAATTTCTATAACCTTCCAAGTTAAATCTATTGATAACATATGGAAAACAAATGAAAAGTCTAATAGTTAGTTAATAATAAGATCAAATAATTTTCTACAATAATTACTTAAATTAGAAACCCAAATTATAGGGAATATGATCTTTTGAAATAAATCTTTGGGATTCCTTAGATCTATTAATAGTAAATAAATTGACAAGTTATTGAGAAATAAAAAAATGAAACAATTGAAAAGATAATGTTAACTTGTGTTATAAGGCATAAAATATTTCTAAGTTCATGTGTGAAATCATGTGAGGGATGTTTGTATGATGAGTAGAATTTTAAACACTCAAGTGACTGGAATATATCTCATATTTTATGATATGTTTTTGGATATTATATTTCCCATGTATATTGAATAATGAAAATATATCCAATAAAACCAGGTGAATAGATTAGGGTAGTAGTTAGAACACTCTAAAAACTGTTAATAGAGTAACGTGGATATGTTTCTTATTATTGGAAATGTTTTAATTCAAGTAACCAATGGAATATTGAACTTGTATACCTTCAAAATAAAATTTTCCTACTTTAAAAGAAAGGATAAGTAAATAAAAAAGTGAAGCTTATTTTATCTATGGGTTTCCATATATATATATATAGACTGAGTATGTTGTATATATTGACGCCACTTAATATCTAGTTTAGTAATGATTTGTTCCAAATTTGGAATTATACAAATATAGTAAATTATTAACATAATATTTTATGATAGACATATGATTATGGCATAATCCATGATGTAAAGTTTATAAAATAGGACAAGAAGTTAATAATCAGTGATATTACTTATTAAAGAATTTTCTTAATGTAGTGATGCTATAGTAAGAATAACATCCATAGGAGAACATATTATGATTGATACCTATATACATGCCTTAATAAATGAATTATTATAATGTGGCAACTAAAAAGTTGTTAGTTAGAAGATATATTTCGTGTAAGTGGAATTCTATTATATTTAGTTCCCTAGAAACAACTAACAATGTGCTTTAGATTATCAAAATATTAAAATACTATTATATTTATAAATAAATTATTACATTATGAGTTTTATTCTATATAAAATTATTTTGAAAATGTTTATAGAGTACTTTTTCATTGAAAGGTTATAGTAATTCCTCACTGAAATGGGCAACAAGAGATGGAATGATAATATTCTTAAACATTTGTCATACGATCTAGATAATATCTCTCTGATGAGACACAAATTATGCTATAGTATTGAGATTTAGAGGCACATAAGATAATGTGACTTCTTCTCATTAAGTTAACACGTGGTTATCTCTAATAAGAGAGGTTAATGGGACATAACTGCTAATAGGAATTCTATATATTATATGTTTCATTGGATATTATTATCTGTAGATTTATGTATCATTTATTCAGATTTATATTATTAATAATATGCATCATGATTTATGTGCATTGATGTATAGATTAAAATTGTGAATCAATATACTCTTAGAAAGGTAAAATATGATGGGTAGGTCATAAGTGATATGAAATTAATTAAAAAATTCAATAAAATATTTTTCCATTATTATCTAATGAAAGAAGATATATCTTGACCTTTGATTAAAATCGAACAATATAATTAAATCCAAGGACATGATAGTACAGCAAATGAGTTCATTTTATATAGTTAAATAAATATAAATCCAACATATAGGTTGATGAAATAAAATATATAACCTACTTTGTGATATATCTTCAAAAGGAGATTATATCACACATTATCATCCATATGAGGTTTTTTTCATTATAACAATAAATTCTTTCTCTATTAGTACCTTTACATGTTGATAGACACTAATATTTGAGTTTAAGTATGTTTACTCAATGCCACTGAGAATGAGACCCATAGGATCACACATTAATTGTATCCAAAATATCACTTAAATACTTTTTGAATTAAATTTTAAGAATAACTATTATTTTTAGATTATGTATTAATAACTATTCAATTTAATTTGATTACATAAACTCAATCACTAAAGACTCTAGTTTAAAATATGTGAGTTGGAAACTATCTCTTAATTATTATTTGAAAGGTTAAAAATAAATATTTATTTATTCACTAGTTTAGTGAATATATTAATATAAATATTTATTTATTTACATTAATATTATAATAAATATCTATTACCAATTTCAATGGATATTATATTTATTGAACAGAAAATATTTATTTAATTAAATATATTTATATTTAATTTTTGATAAATTATGAGAAGAAATGATGGGTTGAGTTAATGCCTAAATGGAGATGATATATTAATTTGTGAGTTTAGTGTATATCATGAGTATATAATAAGAATAATATTATTATTTTAAACAAATTTTAATTAGGATAAATAATTAGACAATGGGGACATCTGTGATTATTAATTATTTAACCCTATGTATAAATTATAGATCATTTATCATTAGAGGATTGAAGAGTTTTTTTGGAAAACGTATTCTCTCAAGATAATTCTCTCAATCTAGAGAAAAAATCAACCTCTTGCCTCTCAATGACAAGATAGTGCAAGGGATTTTTTTGTAATCAATGAAAAATTATGCAAGGTTATTGTTTCCTCAAGGCTAGCACCCATAATACCAAGTTAAATGTTCAAAAATTCATGTATCATGTGTATATTCCACTGGAGGAATTCTATTTTGGATTTTCCATTCCAATGATGACACAAAATGAGTGGAAAGAAAATTTATAAGAAAACAATAATTTTCATGTTTAAGGTAGTTCAAATTTTAAATTAATTAAAAATTAAATTTTAAAGATCCTATATATGAAGATTTTATGGTTTCCTTATCAAATTAATGGGTTATTATCCATTGAAATTGAAAAACAATATTCAGCATCACCTTGACTACTTTTTTTTCATGGAACCTTCTATAGAGACTAGTCTCCTAGAAAATATGAACCATCAAGGATAAGTTTGAGTTTATATCAGTTCAGAGACCCATATATCTATCCTTGTATCATTGGGAAGTTAATATAATATTTGGTGGATGACTGGATGATTTAAAGATACAAAGACCAATTTAAAGAATCCTAGATGATTATTGGGTTCTATAGAGTTTTTAACCACTTATCTAATTATTAGAACACTTCTATCAGGGGAATAAAATATTTTTATAAAACCTTATGGTCCTATAATTTAACTAGAGAACCCCTTGATAGGTCCTCTCATTGGATGTTTGATACCCATTATCAAAAGAAAAAATGATCAATGGGGTGAAATTTGGTGTACAACGCCTAATCATGTATCTGAGGGTGTCGTGGATGAAGATTGGGTAGGTAGGTTCCCAAATAGGTGACTTGTTAAAAAGGGTTTACCAAATAGGTGACATATGTTAATAGGAACCTAGCTAGGTGACCATGGGGAATGGGACCCCCAATTATGTGACTAGGGTGCATACCCATTTGGAGGACCTAGGTGAAGCTCTTCGTGGGATAGCCTAGAAGCCACATGATTGGGTGATCGAATTTATAAAACCAGTTTCAATTATATACGTAAGTGAATAGGAAATTATTTGGTTAACCTCTTGAAGATGGGTTCAGTCCTTTGAGGAAGACCTGCATGAACCCCTTTTGGGACTGATGGGGTGCCTAAATGGTACACCCTTCTCTATCAAGTGCAAATATCCTAGGGTTTTCTTCACCCTATTCATTGTGATAATCTTTGAAAAGTATTATTTGAATAATAATATTAATTAAAAGATACAACCAACATTTATTTCCATTATTTTCCTCTTATTTAGGATTTTAAACTCTCCAAAATGAGATCTTGGATGGGGTGGACCTGGATATCAAAAACACAATTTTTTTTACGGATTCTTCTTCACACAAACACTATAGTATTTTTACCATTATTTTAAAATTAGGGGACCTAATATAGGAAATAGGATATGGGTACCCGAATCTCTTGAGTAGGATACATGATGCAGGAACGAGAAAGCCTTGGTTCATAGAATAATGTAAATATATGGAAGGTAACACATGTGGTCCCTATAAGTGAAAAGTTTGTGGATTAATTCTAGAGTTTTGTGTTGGAATTTTGGGTTTCAAGTAATTTTATTCCCCGTTTGAAAATTTTCAACCTTCTATAAGAATTGATATAATTCTTCCATTTCTAAAATTCAAGTACAAACCCCCCTCATGGTAATTGGATCATATTATCTTGAATATGATCAAATTATTACTTAAATATATTACATGGTTGTGATATGGTCTCCATTCACATTATCAAGTGGAAATATTGGTCACACGCTCATGTGGGGGTGCGAAGTGAACTCTTTCCAAGCTACACTTTCGTTTAATTTGTCTCATGCAGTACATGGTCATCACTTATACATGTGAGGGAACCACATTCAAAATTGAACATCATAAACTGGTATAATAATGAATATTTTACTCTCCCTTATCTCTCTTCTCTTTTACTATGTCATGTAAGTCCTAATATCCACTCTTCTTTTAGTGTTGGGAATAAGTGAGAGTATGGGAGTATGGTGAACGATATAGGGTATGGATGGTTTGGAATATGATAACTTTATCAGGGAAGTTTTTATATATGGTTGGGAATAATTACTTCATCGGTAACCTCTAGGAATGACAAATTGGTCATTGTTACTTGAGCATAGTAACCTAAATTGAAGGATTTGGGGGAAAATCATACTTAGTGATATTTTCACCTTTTTGTTTTTATCCCCATACCATTCTCTTTATCTCCACATGTCCATTCGCAAATTTCAATTCACCATTAATCTAAATTTATTTATTTATATTAAATAATATTATTGGACCGTCAAATATTTTCCCTATAGAGGTAGTGATTGGTCACACTTAAGAGATGATTAATGAAATCGATTCAAGTTTATGAGCTTTTTAAATCAAACCATGTCATTAAGAACTTGGAATTATTCTCAGATCATACATTATTAAGGATTCATTATCATATAGGCTTCCTCTATATTTTTTACCTTTTAAATGATATTATACTTCCATAATCAAATACTAACCTTCCTGGTATATGAACCTTTTCATCATGTGGTGTTTCTTGGAAAAATATCTCAATTAATGGATAGATAATTTATGAAATTAGAAAAAAGGAGTTGTGTTGGATGACAAATTCCTTAGTAAGTATGATTAATTTGCATAAAGAACATGAGCAGGGTACCCTAGTATACTTGACCAACAAGAGATCCTCTATAAAAATTCAATAGAAAGGGTGGAGCCATTAGTGGTACAACATCACCAGGGAAAATTATTCTAAAGAATTCACATGGCCATGAAAATTGAATTAGATCTATATTGATTTCAAGGAGTATCTAAGGTCTTCTCAGAATTATAGTGTAATTTATACCTCAAACTTTTCCATCTATCATCATCTTGATCTTCTCTTAATGTTGACTATTTAGTGGTATTCTGAAACAAATACCTTTCACCTCACACAAAGGGAAGTGGGCATAAACCTCTAAGATATTAGAAAAATAGAGTCTCTATTCTTGGAAATATTTATGATGAGATTTTATATATTTTCAATTCCTAGGATAATACTATTAGGACTCCAATTTTAGAGAGGGATTTATTAAATCTGAACAAAGATAAAATGAAGCGATAATTTCATCCATTTCTCAACATCATTTTCAGTGCTTGGATCAATATATTTTTATATCCTCATAGATCAGAACCATGGATAAATAGACTAAGGACCTATCTTATCCAAATAACCCATGTGAATCAAAATAATTACTATTAAATTATTGATTAAGACCATTGAAAAATATAGGGTTATCAAATTATATTAGAAATAAGACTAGATATTCATTTGGTAGGCCTTATGGTATTGTTTCTTAGGGGGTTGCTATTACCATCCCAGGATTATCACATTTATGTAAGGTATACAATTATGATGGCTACATATTTATTATTAGGGGTGCATGTAAACTTCTTTTTACAAACCTTTTTAATATTTTACCAAATTTTGGGAAAAGTTCAAAAGGGAAAACCACCACATATGACCTAAAAAAGTCCAATAATTACATGGGTGGATGAAAGTGAATCTCAGTGGATATGTATCAAGGAATATACTTTTTCCACTCAACTCACTCATAGAACCTTTCTTCTAGACATTGACTATGTATTCAAAACAATCATTATTTACTAAATATCATACTATACTACATGGAGTTATTCACAGTTCTAGTTCACTTCATACGAGGTTCTTGTTGGAATATTGGTGGTTGATATTGTTGCAATATAAGATGGTAATTCATATAGAGTCACACTATAGGATGAGGTTCTTATAGTAAGGTTTGATTAATATCTATCCACAAGCATTATATATCATATTGATTTGAATTACAATTTTGATATATATAAGAGGTGAACCTATCTCCATATTATGGGGTGTATGATGTGAAACACCCAATAGTCCAAAAATAACTTTTGTTTATTTGGATGCGTATAAAAATAAAAACTCCAATTAACCATTCAATAATTCATGCCCCAATTTTCCTATCCTTGACATGCTCTATATCATTGAATGATAGTTATCAAGTCACATTATTTATATGACTCACTTAATAGACATGAGGACCACCCTTGGAAGCCAAGGGGTTCCCAAGAGGAACCAATGTGGGGTGATGATATCTTCAATCAAGATTCTATGAATGATGAAAGGGATAAATCTATTATAGAACCCGATACTATAGTCTATCATCATCTTGATAAATATTACAACACAAAAAAACTTGTGGTGTTTATTTCTTCTGATGTTCATGTAATCTACATATAATAGATATCTCAAGAGAAATACCCTCTTGAAATAGAAGACATATTTATCAACAATGAAAAACATTCCAAAAATATACCTTTTACAAGAGTACATTACAGTTATTGAAGATTTTGAAACCTCAAGTGTTGAATTCATTTCCAATAACTAAATAATATATGAATGTGAATGGAAAAAATTGTAGACTTTGATCGCTCAAACTCTTATAGATGATATATGAAGAAACGTATATCACATTTTCCATATATTTATGGGTATGGGGAAATATTAATTCAATTATCCTTAACTGTACACTATCATCAGGGAAATAATATATATCTAGGGGAATATTTTGATTTGATATATAGAACTCCACACTAAATAAAGAACAAATCAGTGAGAATAATGGTCTACCTAGGATATAAACAAATAAACCGTTAAGGAATTATAACTTTATGACTAGGTGGCCACTAAAATATTAGATATAAAAGAATATGTGGGTCATATAGTAAAAAAATGAAAGAACACTTATCATAAGTGGAAGTCAGATTTTAGACCCAAAGTAGAGGAATAAGAACTGACCACATGAATTGAGTAGGTGCATCCATTAAAGTAAAAATATCCAGGAGAAAATATCCCTTGAAATAAATCAGTTCTTCCCATAAAACATTAGTTAAATTACAATAATCAGACAATAACATCCTATGTTAGATATTTTTACTATTTTTTCATTCATTAATTATCATATTTTCATGGGAATGATTTTTATTGTCAATGTTCAATAATAGTTATTGAATGAAAAAAGGAATCTTGAATCATTTGCAACTTCCCATATTCTTAATTATCTTTAATATAAACTCATGATAATTTATAAAACTCAAAAATAGTAATACATAAATAAATAAATACACTTGAACATTTTATAGGGACAAATCAGGTAAATTATAACTTCCCAAAACTTTAGTTAATGGTAATATATGTGAGTTAATATATTATATTTTTAAAATGTGACCTTGGGAAGATATTGTTGAACCAAATAAGTAGCATCTATACCATCAATGTAAATTTGGGAAATTCTATAAGATAATGAAATACATAATTTTATTTCCACTTAAACGTGTACTCTTAGACAAATATAGGCAGTCCAGATTTGTGCCACATATACCATCATCATAATACAAGGGGAGTTCATTCATATTTGATATATTTGAATGATTCATCATAATTAAAATCATGAAGGGGGATTTTTCAAAATACTATCAATACTTAAATGGTTCCAATTACCCTAAAATTACACATTCATTCATATGTCATGAATCATCTAAACCCATATATGTGAGCAAAAAAATAGTGCTCTAACTTTTTCCAATGCCAATGAGAAAATAAAACATAGAATGAATTTTTTGATGGATTACTGGTGGACCCCATGATATTTTTGACATTTTAATATATCCCTAACTTTTCTTAATCCATGGATGAGTATAGGCTTATGGGGTAGAAACTTCACTTTTTCTCGGGTCTCTTTTTATATGTTTTCAACTGGAAATTTTTTCTTCCATTTCCTTGTTCAAATGCTTGCATTTTTGAAAAGTCTATGTGAGGTGCATTCCTAGTGATTGGAGACCTGAATTTTTCATAGGGTTCACTTTGTGGGTTTTCAATCTGAAAATTACTATGTTTCATTCCTTGGATAGTTTATGTTTGTGAAAGTCAAACCAAGAAATATAATTCTTAATGTTGAAAATAATTGACCAAAACAATAGGTAGTTTAAAAATTAATAAAGGTGAGTTAAAATTTATATTAATGTAGATCCCATTAATAGTATGGAAAACCTTGTTGTGAGGTGTACAAAGATTAAAAGTCATAGTTCCTAGAATAATATTTTAGGGGGTATAAATTTATACAGACATGACCAAAAGGAGAGATAGTCTACATAGAAAGGTAAAGGTAAACTTGACATGAATGTAGATACCAATTATAGTGTAGAAAAAATAATGGATGGATGAATACAAATTAATGTCATGGTTATTATATAATAAAAATGTGAGGCAGTCTATTTAGAGATAAGAGAAAGGTGATAATCTAACATGAATGAGGAGAGGTCCATATTCATAGAGATGACTTCGGGGAAGGATTCACATAGTTTAAGATCACAGTTAATAGAAGAATAAATATAGTTTTTAAGGTTGTATAACCTTGAATGAAAATGAGGTTGAATATCCAATGGTAGGGTATAATTGACTCAATGTGAATGAGGTGTAATAACAATACAGGAAAATTTGGGTTCAAAATAGAACAGACAGTTAATATTTTGGTTCTTAGACCATTTATGAAGGGTGATATGTGAAAACCATAAGGGGGATCACGTTTTAGGTTTCATCAAACAACTTTTAACTAGTAATAAAAATGATTTAAATAATAACTTTAATTATTTAGGTCATAAAGTAATGAAATTGAATAATCATATTGAGGATGACCACTAACCAAATTTGAATAGTGATTTTAAAAATAATATTGTTAACGAAATATGGGGTTATAAGATTTTCTCTTCAAGATGAAAATATGACTATAATTGATAGGGTGGATAGGCAGAAAAAATTAACATTACCAAGAAGATATATCTTTTTTTGAATTGGATACACTCATTAATAATAGACGTAGAAGCTTTATGATGATTCAAACACTTATGGTGTGATTTATGGTATATAAGAGGAGGATATTCAATAGTTATTAGAACACTCTATTTCAGAAATAACCAAGGTTTATCTATTATTTAATGTTAAGGTAGAGTGGATGTTTATGGTGATCTACTAATGGGTTTGAAATAAATGGTTTAGACTTCACTATGTTTCCTAAAATAAAAAAAATCAATCCATGTGTAATTCACCCCAATGATATTTAATCCAAGTATAAGACATAATATATAATGACTTAACATAAATGAAGATCCCCTGCTCTATAAAATTATTTTTAGATTGATTAAATCTATAGATGAAGCTAATATAGCTAATTTAGACATCACTATGAATCATGTAATAATAGGAATCAGGCCACAAAGAGTTTTATTATTTTTTCCTTTCACAGATATAACTCATTCACATGATAAAATAAAATGGGTTTTAATAGTATAGGGAATTAGATCATATGTTATTTTAATTAAGTGAAAATCATACACTAGGATGATGTATAGGATTAAATGGAAGTGACATTTTCACACTAAACCCAATATAATATATCTGGGTGTCACGACCAAACCCATGATAATAGGAATCAATCCATATGTATTTTTAGGAAAGAATATCTATAGAGATATAGATCATGTGTATAATGAAAACTAATATATGGATGGGAGCCTTGGTGATAAATGAGAAGATGAATCTATATTTGAATTAGAAAAGGCCCCATCACTGGTGTAGAATCTGGCACAGAATTGTTTACTGGGCCTCGAATGATAGATACATGCATAACAAAATATTCTATAAAGATACAAATCAAGATACATTTAGTTCCTTAAATTATAATTTTACCCTAACATATGTTATGTATAAAAACCATATATCAAGGAATCCTTCATAGAGCTAAGTCCCATGTAAGAAAATTAGGTCATATACCACATACCACAATAAGAATTTTATTATTCATGTGAGGTAGACCATATACCATGATGTTTAAAATCACATTACAAAGAATCATATGTGATGGAATTAAATTTGTATGATGAGAACCTTCATGAAGGGGGATTTGTGTATACCCACCTCCTGAAGGAAATGGAATGGTTTTTTCTTAGTGATAATTCAATGGAGAAGTCCCAACATTAATATTCCCTAGTAGAAGAATAATTTAAAAATAATTTTCATGAGAAATATGAGACAATAAAATTCTATAAATAGAGGATCTATTAATTATAATAAACCCAAAAAAATCTATGTATGTAAAGAATACTTTATCGTATATCCAAATAAAAAGGATAAAGGAGCATTAAAATTCATTGTAAGAAGAAAATAAGATGTATGAATATTAAATTGATATGATGAGAAATAAATGTTAATAAATATTAAAAAATACTAAGGATGATAAAAATTACTTTAACAAAAAGTGTCATGAACTAGATGTCAAATTGTGAAACTTGGAAGTAACATAAGTTAAGAATTCTCAAAATTTTAAGATTAGAAGATTTCCATAAAAGCTTCTGATAAGAGTATCATTTCAAAAATGGATCCTTCAAGTGTAAATAAAGGATTTAAATCATCTAATAATACCTTTATAGTATTATCTAAGAAAAAGGAAACCCTTTTTCCAAAAAATTACGTTTTCACTAATGTTTTTTCTGTAGCAATTACAAGATTCAATTCAACTAATAGAAAAATATGGGTGGATGAAAACTATGAGTAACCCACCACTACATTAAGGGTGGATGAGAGCATGACCAAGATCTTTGGATCCCCTAAATGTGTTAAGAAAATCTATTTTCATACAATGAAAACATAGTATTAATGATGTATAAATTATTTCACAAATGAAGAAAACAAAATTCATTTTTCATCGGTGGTTCTATGAATGGTTTGGAAAAAGGTCCTTAATTTTTGGAATAATATACCAATCATTGGAAGGAAAAGAATATTTGAATTAAAGGGGGTCATACTTGAAAAAAATAGATATATTATTGATGTTGGAGTTGGTTATCCAAAACCAAATTCTATGTAATTTAGGATAACCTGTATTCATTAGTTGGAATATTAATAAACTCCTTATAAAATCATGATTTTTATTCTATGTGACATAGTATGTGATATTGTCATAAGAGTATAAGTCACAATGAAAGGCCATAGCAGGTCAACTCTATAATGAGAACCCAAAAGTTCCACAACAGTATTCTAAAATATATGTTCTATAGAAATATGACATCATTTAAGGGACACAAATGATTTATGCTATTAGGGGTGGAGACTCATAGGACATTGAGAAAACATCTCAGAGTGTACACCATTTGTAATAGATAGTGTCTTATATTATGAGAATGAGATCTTCCAGCAGGAGATCAACATTTTTATGTCTTATTGGATGTTCATATCAACATATGTGTTTATTGGTCCTTCGACTTTAATATTATTAATAATCAGTGTTATAACTCTTATAATTTGATGTATTGATGAAAAATTTTATGAAAAATTTTCATCTTGAGGTAGGATATATTGGGTGTGTCTTGAGTAATATTTACTTAATGAATAAAGAGTGAAAGGATTTCTACATTTTTTTCTTTAATAGAAGTTGACATCTTAGGCCCTTTAATGGAAATGATATATCCCCAATGTATTCATGGCTATGGTGTTCTATAGGCAAGTTCAATTTACATGAAGTCAAATAAAGAGACCTCGGGCACAAAGGTTAATGGAACCAACATGGAACCTAATGATTATAGATATCAAGATAAAGGGATTATATGACATAGTAAGTGTCTATATAATGTATTATGTCGTTACAGTATTAAATTATTTCTCAATGTGTGCCTTGGCATGTTTCTAGATGCTAACCATAAACTATAAGATGATTCACCTAATGAAACTGGGAAAGAGGCCTAGAGGGTCGCACACAAAGTGTAACCAGAATATTAGTTAAATAATATATTATTATTTATTATTTAATAATATGAATAAATATTATTCCCATTTATGGTTTAATAATTATTCATTTATACTTGATCGCATATATTCTATCACCAGTTATTCAAGAGAATATTATGTGAGTGAAGTATTTATTAAATATTTATTTTCTATTTACTGAATATAATATTAATTTATTTATTGGTGAATAATATAATGATATTTATTTATTAAATAAATAGTCATTTTTTAAGGATAGATAAATATTATGTAATAATGGAGGATCAAGTTTATAGGTCCCATGAGAAAGAATATATATTGAATATTATCTTATTAAATAATATTTAATTTAATTTTTTAGTTTAGCACATGTCAAGAAATAAAAATATATTATAATTATAGACATGGGGTACCGCAGGGATTAAATAAATAAAAAATTAAACATGTGAAAATATTTATTTCTAACCCTAGAAGTATATAAACCCAATTATACTATTTTTCAATAGAGATAATTGATCTTTTTTGTGAAAAATGAAATCCATAGAATCCCCTTTAATCCTTATATAGCTCCCTTATCCAAGAACGCTCCCAATAATGGAGAGTGATCTTCCTCCATCTTCAACTCTTGATTATATAGAGATCAAGGAGAATCCTTTGGAAGTAATTATTAGGCCAATAAAAGGCTAATGACGCAAGTGAAATTATCTTTTGTGTGAGCACCCTGAAGGTTCATATGGAGATGTTTGGAGATTTTTGGAATGCGTGTCGATCACCACTAGATGGAGTCTAATGATGATTACTACAATGAAATTATGATACAACATAGATATGTTGTCAGGTCCATAAATGGATAAATAATTTAATGGAAGGCCACTTTTTAATTTCTTAAATTAAATATAAATAATATGTGATGATTTAGAACATCTGTTACAGTGTTTATCCATTGTATATATTATTTGATTCAATTTCATTGATCATGGATTTTCTCTTCACATAAATATCAGATTAATCATCGATCATGAAAGTAATTAAAGTTTTGGATGACCCAATAAATGCTTCCGCTACGTCCAGAACATATGATTTGTATCAGAGTAGTCTCAAATTTATTTAATTATTGATTGATTTATGTACTTATTATTGGTTTTCAATTACATTTTAATCATTATTTATTAGGAATTTTGATATCTCCTATCATCCTTTTCATTTATTATAAATATATTCAAATCAATTAATTTTATGAATGAAATAATTTCAAACATCTCATCCAGATGTTCCAAGGAATCTGGTTGGATAACATAATAGTATATGTTGTGTAACCCATAGCGACACATTGTGTACTAAAATCTAATTAACTAAGAATTAATTCAGAATTAATTCAAGTTGATTGAATTTATTACACAAGGTGAATTTAATTATACACTGTGTGTTGACTCGGCTTGCCTAGCATATTGTCTACTAGATTAAATGCCCTATAAAATCCTTACCCAACATGTATTCCTTTAGTCATAGATGGGTTTTTTATGTTTTTTACAAGACCTACTTGACTAGTGTCCATGTAACTAAAATACCACACATTATCTAGACCATGAACACACTGTGTACTTCAAATTTGCTGTGGAAAGGTTACACGCCAAGTCTTTAGGTGTGTCTCATGGATAATTCGTGATAATAATAAACATCGTTTATATTAAATGTACACATTGTGTACTTTTACCAAATTATGAAAAATAAAAATTATTGTATTATACTATGAAAACATTATCATCATATAATTTTTTGTGATCTTTAAGTTGATAGGAGACACCATGTGACAGTTATATATATATATATATATATAAAATTACATTTGTCATAATGACCAGATCTATATATCAGGTATAACTCATGTTATAGTTATTACTCTACGTGCATTGAATAATTACACACTATGTAAAAAATAAAAAAACATGTAAACTATGTTATCAATAAGTTGATAGTACACATAATGATATTGTGCGAAAATTCATGTATTCCACAAGTCATAAAATTAAACAGTATATGAGTATAATACAAGTGGGTTTGTTCATTCGGGTACTCAATGTGTTACCTTTAAGGTACATTTTTGTACATATTAAGTTTTAAATAAATTTATTTATTTATTTTATATTATAATGGGCGATAATATCAGGGAAATTATGATGAGAAATAAGATAAAATAATTTATGAATTAAATAAAATAGTTAATTGACTGCAGTGTGATTTATCTTAAATTAGAATTATTATAATTGATTGAAATTTTTATTAAATATATAATTTTTTCCATAATGAGGATGACCATGATCCTACACGAGACCATTTTATATGATTGGTTTCATTTAATTTATTATTAAATTAAATTATTGTCATGCCTATCATCTCTCATCTCATTATGAAAGGGACTTCATGCCCATGGTTTCTTTTATGTAAACCCCTTAATCAATCTTATAGTTCCCCTCACCTGCGTGGTAGTAAAAGCATGTGTAATGGTTAGAGATATGAAGCATCTGGAGGTAGTTCAAGTATTGATTTGAGGTAAATCCAATTAAGGTGAGATGCATAATTGGATAGCTGGAAATCTGATTCACAAGCCTTAATTGTTTCAAGTTGTTTTTCACCTAGGTCGACGGTTAGTTTATTATATGCTAGATAAACTAACCATTATAAAAATATCATTATCATACCTATTTAATTTATTTGTGTCATATTTCATGGTAATTTCATTATGGATTTTACTTCATTCTCACTTGAATTCATTAACGAACAATCATTAATGAATGGACCTAAAATAAATTGTCTTATGCATAAATATTATCTAAGACATTCTTAATCACTTATGTAAATACACTTAATATTATCAAGAGTGCAATAAAGATAATAATTGTAAATTTATGAATAAATGATAAAATTTATCAATTATATATATTAAGTCAGTATAGGTTCCCACTACTTCAGTTAAAATCGAACCATTGTTCACAGTGATTGAGTAGCCAAAGTTGGGGTGCTTATAATTGTTAGGGAATTTTAAGTTGAATTTTTGGGTTAACAAAATTTAATTAACATCAAGGGTTGACTATCAATTTCAGACTTGGGGTAATTGAGATGAAAGAGTTGAGGAAGTCAAATTTAACGATTTTGGGATTATGGAGTCCACTAAAAAGATTAAGGAACTATGAGTTAATTGAGTTAGAATTTGGAGTACCTAAATAAATCCATTCAAATTTCTTGACCAACCAAATTTGGGGTGATGATTTTGGAAATATGGATCCTTTACACTATAATTTCAAAAAACATGATATTCTAAAGCTAATGGAGAGGTCTATTGAGTTTACATAAAATAGTGGGAAATTAATAGATATAATATTTATTTATTTTTCAAAATTTAATCATATAAAGTAATAAAACAATACTCATCTTATCTTAATAAATATTAATAAAATTACATCAAACATATAACTAAAATCCATGATTGAGAAGGATAACCTTTTCACCAGCACAAATTTACAAGAGTCACAAGCGAGCATACACATTATCATATTCCATGAATGGGAATTGTATGTTCTAGAAAAAACTATTCCCGATGTTACTAATAATGAGACTCATGGGTAAGAGTTATATCTCTATGAAAAATAATTTAATTATTTTATATATGTTTAGTTTTTCATGATATTATCCATGAATAATGATATTTAGATGAAACATGAAGAAATAGATTCGTATAGCCTAATGTCTCGCCTTTATGATCACTATCAATATAAGGAAGCACAAAAGATATAAAAGATATCAAAAGAAATTATTATGAATAAACAAGGATATTATACACCAGTTGGGACACATTTAGTTCATGTTACTGGCTCCATTGAAATATTATACATCTTAGGGATTAAATTCTCAAATGAGTTGCGCATAGATATCATACATTCTTCACTACCTAAGACCTTCTGTAGTTTTGTTATTAATTTTAACATGATAATTATGGATAAGAGTCTTTCAGAAATTCTTACTATGATTTTCTATGTGGATAAGGAAATGTATAATAGAAAACCTGTAGTCTTTATGGTGAAAAAGAAATGGAATAATAGTGAGAAGGGGTCTGATACTCATAAAAATTCTAAATCTTTCGAGTATCATCCTTCCAAGAAAAGAAAGATCTATAGTAAGTGAACTGACAAGGAGGAAATATGTTTTTCATGTGGAATGCATGGCCACTGGAATAGAAAATACACCCAAAAGAAAGAGTAATATAAAAGTGTGTTCATTATTGAGTGTAATATTCCAATATCTTCACATTGGGTATTAGATATATTTTATGGTGATCACATATTTATCCAAATGTAAGAACAAGTATATTTAGAAATATTTCTAGAGGATAGGTGGGTTTGAGATATAATAATGGTTCAAGGCTAGATGCTTTAGCCATTGGTGACTACCACCAATCATTGCCAATAAGAATTATATTAGTTTTGACGGATTTTTATTATGTATCAATAGCTACCAAGAACAAAATTTAGGTATCAAGCCTATATTTATATGGGCTTTTTCATGTTTGGAAATAAAAGTTATTTATTTTATAAATATGACATATATTATGGTATGGAACATTTAAATAATGATCATTATATATTATATTACAAAAACCATTTATTAGAAATAAATAACAAATCATATTCACATGATTCATATAACACCTACTATGGAGTCACCCTCTGGGCTATTTAAATGAGAATAATTTAAAAAAACTCTATCAAGATGGTTATTTAGACTCTTCTGAGCTAAAAAAACTTGTAATATGTGATCCTTGATTACAAGGAAAAATGGGAAAATCATCATTTGGTGGATTCGGTGAATGGTCTATAGAGTTGTTAGGATTGGTAAATACTGATGTGTGTAGACCATTTCTAATAAAAGATAGAGGTGGGTACTCATACTTCATAACATTTGCTGATAACTGAGTAGATGTGTCTATGTCTACTTCTTGAGGTATAAGTCCAAGTACATTGATATTTTATAATAATTCATGGATGGTGTAGAGAATCAAATTGGTATTAAGATAAAGAATCTCTGAATTAATTGAGGTGGTGAATATATTAACAAAGCGTTTATTGACTTTTTACGAGAGTTATTTATTTTATCTTACCTCCTTCCACCTTACGTGCCATAGTTGAATGGTGTTAGTGAAAGGTGTAATTGTACCTTGATTGATACGGTAAGGTCGATTATGAGTCATACATATCTTCCATTATATTTTGGGTGATATTCATTACAGAAAATGGAATACACACAAAACTATGTTCCAACTCATGAAGAAAATATAATTCCCTTCATGTTATGGAGCGGAAGGAAACATGTTCTATCACATAAATTTGTATGTGGTTGAGAGGTTTTTTAAGGTCTTCTCAACAAATAAATGAAAAACATGATCCACATGGTGTATCTTTATGGGGTATCCCAAGGAAAATTGGATACTACCTATAAAACCCCTCTAAAAAGAAATTGAATATCAATAGAGAAGCCATATTTCTTTGAGATGGATCGCATCCATAAAAAGGATAGTAGGGGAAAGATTGACTTTGATGAAGTTTATTCTCGAGATAAAAAATAGTTTGTACATGAACATATTCCATAGGTCCATATGGAGGAAATAATTCCTGAAAGACATGTACTACATAGAAGCACTAGAATTGTATGGTTTTATAATCACCACATATGGTGACATGTTATTGATTGAAAATGATGAACCTATATCCTATAAATAGGAAGTTAAAATCTTGGATGTTTCATGATAGAAATAATCCTTTAATTATGAAATGGATTTCATGTATCAAAATTAACATTGGGTTCTGTTCGATGTTCCAATTGATGAAAACCATGTTGGGAGAAATGGGTATCCAAGAGAAAACTAGACATTGAAGGTAAAGTAAATACTTATATAGTAAGGTTAGTGGCTAAATGGTTTAAAAATAATCAAGGAATTGACTAAGATGAAACCTTTTCACCAGTTTATATGTTTAAATCCATCAAAATTATACATGTTATAGGTGGTTATCATGATAATGTAATTTAGCATATGGATTTTAAAATATATTACCTTAGTATGAACCTTCAGGAAGATGTCTACATGACATGATTAGAAGGTTTTGAGACACTAGGTGATGCCAAAAATATTTTCAAGTTATAGAGATCCATTTATAGATTGACCCAAGAATCCAGGTCATGGAACATTAGATTTGATGAAGCTATAAAATAATCCAGTTTCATTAATAACAAATGTGAGCCATGTATTTACAATAGGTTAAATTGTAATGTTTTTCCTTCCCTCGTAGTATATGTTGATGAAATATTACATATTGGAAATGATATACAAGTATTATTGTCTATTAAGGGATAGTTGAACAAGTGCTTATCCATGAAGTACTTAGGTGAAGTACCCTATATTCTAGGGATCAAGATCATTCATGATATATCCGATAGGATTTTTTTACTATGTCTATGAAAATACATTAAACATATATTAAAGATTTTTGGTATGGAACAATCCAATAGGGGATTGGTTCTAGTGTCACATAGTATACATATTTCTAATAAAATGTGTCCTTTAAAAAAGGAGAAATAGAAAATGAGTAAGATCCCATAGTCTTCAATGATAAGATCAATCATGTATTCCTTGTTATGCAATAAAATTGATGTTTCTAATGAACTTATCATTGTAGACAGATATCATGTAGATCTAAGAGAACAAAATTGGGATATTTCTAAGGCTATCATCATGTATTTGAGAAGTACCAGGGATATGTTCCTGGTGTATGGTGGAGAGGAAGAGTTGGTAATTAGTGGATATACTGATTTTAGTTTTCAAATAGATTAGAATGACCCTGAATTACAGACATTATATGTTTTTTGTCTTAATGGAGGAGTTGTGAGCTGTAAGAGTTCAAAGAATCCAATTGTCACTAATTCTACACTAGAGTCCAAGTATATAGCATCTTCTGATGTATAATAGAAATCTATTTGGATTTGAAACTTTATTTAAGATCTTGATGTGGTAACTAGTATTAGAGACACTATAACATTGTATTGTGATAATAATGCAGTGGCAGCTCTTGCAAAAGAGCCAATGTCACACCAACTAACAAAGAACATACTATATAAGTATCACCACTTGAGGTATTTTTATCAATGGGATGAAGGTAAAATAAGAATATTTTCCATAAAAGAAAACAAGTTAGACCCCATAAATAAAGGCATGTCTCATCATAAGTAAGAGTACTATGTGTGAGCCAGTGGGATGAAGTTCATTAGAAGTTGGATCGAGTTCAAGTGAGATTCTGTTGGAGTTGGTTCCCTAGAACCAAATTTTGTGTGCTTTATGATAACATGTATTCATTATTTTTAGTATTAATAAACTCTTTATCACATCATTATTGTTCTTATGTTTGATATATTATATGACAATGTTCTATGAGTAGTTGTTGCACTGAAAGGCCATAGCAGTTCCCCGCTATGATGAGAACCCTTAAGTACCATGAAGATATTTTTAAATATATGTTCAATTGCTAGATAAAATTATTTGTGAGACAAAAATGATTCAAGATATCAGGGTGAGACTCATAGTACATTGAGTTACCTTCTCATGGTGTACTACCTTTGTAATATCTAGTGTAGGATATTATGAGTACAAGACCCGCCAGTTGAAATCCACATTTATATGTGTCATTGGATATTCCTATCTAGGAATTTGTATATTGGTCCTTAGACTTTATTTTTATTATTAATGAATGTTATCAGTCACACTCTTTGATGTATTGATGAAAATTGTGATGACTTATGTCCATGAAAAGGTAGGATATATTTGTGATTCGTTAGTAATATTTCACTAATGAATAATGTAATAAAGGATTTTGACCTTATCTTATTTAACAAAAATTGATATCTCATGTCTTTAATAGAAATGATATATCATAAATAAATCCACGGCCATTGTGTTCTATAGGAAAGTTTGATTTCTAAAAATCCATATAAGGAGACATCGAGCATATAGGTTAATGGAACCATCATGAAACATGTTTGATTAAAGATATCATGATAAAGGGATTATATTACATTGAAAGAATTTGATTGAGGTATTATGACATTGTGGAATTAACTTCTTTCTCAATAGCTTTCTTTTCATTTTTTTATATTCTAGCATTGGAAATTAAGATGATTCATCTAATGCAACAGAGAAAGAGGCCTAGAGAGTCGCATACTAAGTGTATTGAGAATCTTAGTTAAATAATATATTATTATTTATTATTTATTAAGTTGAATAAATATTATTCCCGCATGTGGCTTAACAATTATTTATTGTGTATCACATATATTATGAAATAATTTATTAAATATAATATTATGTGAGAAAAATATTTAATAAATATTTATTAGCTATTTAGTGAATATAATATTTAGTTATTTATTGGTGAATAATGTAGTGATGTTTATTTCTTAAATAAATAGTCATTATTCGGGACCCTAGAAATATTTTAGAGGAATGGTGGACCGAGTTTATATGTCCCATAAAAAATAGTATATATGAAAATTATTTGATTAAATAGTATTTATATTAATTTGTGAGTTTAGCACATGTCAATAAATAATAATATTATTATTATTATAGACATGGGGTTCCACATGGATTAAATAAATAATAAATGGCACTTATGAAATTATATATTTCTTACCTTAGCTATATATAAACCCAATTAATTTATTTTTTGAGAGATCCAATTAATTTTTTGTGACGTTCACAACAAAATCTGGAGATTCCTCTTGAAGCCCAAGAGAGCTCCCTTCTCCAAGAACACACCCACTAATTGAGAGTGATATTCCTCCACCTTCCACTCTCTATTATATGGAGATCAGAGAGAATCCTTTTAAAGTTATTATTGGTCAAATAAAAGTAAAATTATTGAAGTGATTTTATTTACTATGCTAGCAGAAAAAGATTCCTACATTGACGTTCAGAGATTTTTGGAACACATGTTGTCCACCACTAGAGGAAATATAATCTTGATTCCTATAATGAAATGATGTTACGATGCAGATATGTTTTTCAGATCCTTAAATGAAGAAATAATTTCATGAAAGGTATTTATTTAATTTCTTAAATTAATTAAAAAAATTATATGAGAATCTCATGCTTCGGTTCTAGTGTTTATCCATTGTCTTTATTTTTTATTTAATTCTAATAATAATGGTATTTAACATCGTATAAATCATAGATTAATCATCAATGATGATAAAAAATAAAAGTTGGATATGACCCATCTGATGCTTCCTCTATGCCCATAAACTACACTTGAGTTTAATCAATGGTCATAAGATATGAATCTTTCTTTAAATAATATATTTAAAAGTGTGGATATTATTTTTTAGAATTCAATGTTGAAGAAGTCACTGTGATAAGGAGTACTTGTTTATACCTACCAGGCATGATTCATACTCTACTAAAGATATAATACAAAAGAATATATTCTCATATAATGACCCAAATTTTTATGAGTTTTTTAAATTATGCGGAAATTTGAATTTTGAGTCTTGTGAAAAGGGGTGATAGGAGAATTGGGGTTCATATAAGAATTTTAGGAGATGGAACATCTCTAGGTGGTGTTTATAGATGTTATCAGAGGACCGAGAGGTGTCTTATGTGATCAAGAGAGAAACAAAGCATAGTCATGGTGACCCTACAATATAAATATATTCTATGATATATATCACACCCCGACCAAGGGGTGTTGTATCCTATTGTTTATTTCATGAATTTAATTTTTTAGAGTGGGAGAGGGTTACAATATGAAGGAAGGGGATCATACCACAAATCCTTAGTGTAAGATTAAATTTCTAGAGCCCTAGGAAATCACTCCACATTTGATGCTGTTGTTTCATGAGGGTGGATTGAGGTCAAATAATTACACTACAACCCAATGAATATATTGTAGAGGTTTATAGGGATGGAGGGTTATCAAGCATGTCTAGGGGGATACTTGGGACATGTTTCCTTAGGTTGAACCATAGTATATCTTTTGGGGTAAGAATTCCACCATGGCCTATTGGGTCATGCCATTGTCAATCCTTAGGTAAAGGAAATTTCACCATGACCCACATGGGTAATGCTACAATGGGATCATTTATTATTTCACTACAACATATTCAGAATTTAACATCGCTTATCTTTATCATCCATAGATAATTAATCATAGATAAATGGGGGACCTTATCAGTACTAAAAAAGTTCTAATAAATGGGGGTCTCTATCAGTGCTAAAAAAGAACTCATAAAGGTCACCATAATTATTTCTAGAAAGAATTACTCCTAAATTGGGGGGACTTTATCAGTGATTATAAAAAAGTAATGATAAATTCCCCCTTTATTTGTGCTATAAAAAATCACTGATAAAGGGGTGCCTCTATCAGTGCTTTTTTTTAAGTGCTGAAAATGGTATATTTAATAAAAGATTATATTTTGTTAAAAATTTATACTAATATATAATTATAATTATATTGATATAAATATAATATATTTTATAAAATATGATTTATATAAAGCTAAATTTGCATCTACATTTAAAATATAATATATTTAGTGAAAATGGCTTATAAAATAATTGAAAAATAAGATTAACTAATAACTTGATCATTATTATCAAGTAATAGTCATTTAATAACAATTGGATGATATAAAAATTAAATGAGTTATTTAATGGTTTAAGATACATTGAAAATATGAATTTAACTTCAAATGGTCATAACTTTTGATTCGAGTGTCTTTTTGAGCTATACCACATATATTTTATATGCATATTTTCTTATATTTATTTATAATAAGTAAATTTTAAAAATAAAAATATTAAAATATTAAAATAAAAAAATTTAAAAAATATATAAACAAAATGGAAGTAAATATTTATTATTCATTTTATTTAATGTAAAAATTTATCTATTTTATTTGCATTACAAAAAAGAAGTAATTTGTATATATAATTTTTATATAAACATATGTGTGTGTATTGATAAACATATATATTTATATTTATATTTATATTAAAAAATATATAAAAATGAATATTAATAAATTAAATATTTAAATAAATACAATTGTATATATATATCTATCACACATTTATAAATATATACAAATAAATTAAAATTTTAAAAATCTAAAACAAAAAAATCCATGGTGGTGTGGTAAAGGGATCCAGTTTCATAAGGGAGGCCATGAGATCAAGTCCAAGTACATGGAGGTATTTGGATTATCTTTATAGCACTAAGGAAAGGAGGTGGGGTGCATGATTCTCATTGGGTAGTGGAAAGCTCCAATAGAGGGGGCCTCTAAGAATTGATAAAGATGGTGTGGTTGGGTGAAAACAATATTTTTTTAAAAAAAATTAACTATGCTAAAAAAGGACTAATAAATTGTTCATTTAACAGTGATTTTTAGCACTTTTAAAGGCACCCTTTATCATCACTCTCTGACCTATGATATAAGTTATAATTTAACATCTCTCACAATATCATTACTTTTTAGGCACTGATAAAACTCATGTAATAGTGTTCTTAAAGGAACGATTTGCATTAGTGATTTTTTTAGGTAGGGGTAGACCCATTTTTCTTGGGAATATACCTTTTAGATTTATGCCAAGTGGCCTTTTGGGGAGGGCTATTTTGGTTGGATCCTTCCCCTTTCCTTCCTTCTTTTATTCCTTACCTATGTAGTGTTTTCTTTGTGAAAATTTTGCGGAATTTAGGAGGTATTATTTTCCCCTATATTAATTCTTCTTCTCCTTTGTTGGATACCAATTTTAGTTTCTTCAAGCTAGTGTTTTAGTGATAATGCAACTAGATTATAGTGGAATCATCCTGAACATTTGGTATTTTCTGTGTAGTGGATTTCAGACATCCTAAGATTATGAACACATTATATATTTCACAATTTTTATCGAGTCATGTCACTTGGTGAATGTTTTAACGATTTTAATTAAATTGGGTGGAATCGTTGGATGAATAGGTGTCGATTGATATGGATTTTTTATCACAATGGAACCAAGAGAGTGTCATGGACCTTTTGTATGTTATTGTTTGCAGTTTTAATGTAGTGGGATGCCTTGGTGAGTTTTTATTCCTTATATATCTTGGGATAAATATTTAAAATTAATCATATATTTTTATAGATATTTTAAATAAATGTTGTGTCAAGAGATTGGATCATGATTTCATAGTAATGTTTGGTGTGAGATTGTTTGGAGATGGAGAAAATGGATTGGGGATAGTAATATATCCTATATTTTAGCATATTTTACTATCATGTTCATGAATATAAACCCACCATTTAATTTAATTCTCATATAAATAACACATTTTTAAATTTTAGGAATAATTTTGAATTTAATTGTTAAATGGATTAAAATAAATTTATAATTGTTTATTTCATCTTTATAATTATTATAATAAAATGTGCACTTAAATTTGGGTGTTTTATGTTATTAAAATGTATAATTATGTGATTTTTAAGGCTTGAAATTGATTTTAAGAAGTTAAGAATTTATGTGAAGAATTTATGGAATCACTGTGTGGAAGTTAGCAAAATAACAATCTTATCCAACAAATTCTAGAATCACAGTGCAGAAATCATAAAAATGGATAAGGAAATTGTATTATGTTACCTTCATAGAAGGATTTTTGATCTACATATGAGATTTGAGACCCACGTATGATGTTTTCAACCGCATAGAAGAATTTATAAACTCTAGAAACAATCTACAAAAGTCTAAAAAAATGGCCAAGGAAATTTTCTTATGGTTCTTTTATAAGAGAATTTATGAGTTTTATAGGATAATTATCCTACATATAAGTTATTTTAGGATTCCATAGAATATTTTAACCCACCATATGATATTGGATGTTTTTAATTTAAAAAAATAAAAAATTACATAACGTATGACATTTCAAGAGGAATGAATGAAAATTCATCTCTCCATATAAGGATTATTCTATGTGTATGGAATTTCATATATTAATTGGATATTCATCATATGTGTATGATATTTCAATGTGCCATTGGATATTTTTAGGAGTTCATATGATATTTGAGCATGCCAAAGTTTATAAAAATGAAAAATTTGTTTACGAGAGACATTCAGTTTCTGGTATGGCCTTTTATCTACAAGTACAAAATTTTGACCGTACATAGTATAATTTAATTTGTAAAATTATAAGAATTTTTAGGTGTTCTCATCAATCTGTGTAGGATATTTTACTTGGAATAGGTTGTTTTTCTCGAAGTATGATGACATGATTTGATAAATCTCGACTGAAGGATGAAAATAATTGGATTTTAGGGTATATATCTACTCTTTAAGGTAAATATTTTGGATACCACATCAACCAATCAGATGTTACCACATATATTATAATATTCATGATATATCATTCATGAACAAGGAAATAATGTTGTGAATTACATATATATTTGAAGAGTTCAAAGAAAAAAGAAGAATATAGGAGAAAATAAAGATGAATATTTTCAAAAGTGTGAGGATATTAGAGGTTTTACCATGGAGAAGAAAATATAAATCGAAGATTTACAAGAAAAAAATGATTTGAAATGAATAATGTAACTTGTTAATATTATTGGAGAATTTGTTGCTGTTGTCGTTTACCATTTTCAATTTATTTTCATTTTTCCATATTTTTTAATTTTTTCTCATTTTAACATTATATCTGAGGACCTTAAAATAAATTGTTAAATCAAGAGTGATTAGGTAAGACAAAGAGATATTTTATAATTAATTATTCCTTTAATTAATAAAAAACTTTCATTTGTAGATTGATTTCAAGTTTTAGTGGCCTCTTAAAATTTTTAACACAATTGAGTTTTAGGTTTTAAAGTTTTTCATTAATAATAATGAGGTTGATAATTTATAGCCTCCCTTCACCTAGTATATCTTTTCTTAAAGGAACATGATGTATTATTATGTGACTATCTAGAAATTGATAACATATGTGTGGTTAAAATGGGTTCCTTATAAAATTTCTAAGATCTTGAATACTAAATTGGGTATTTCCTTAGTATTCTATAATTAGATTATAGAAATTTCACACATATCGAAAGGGGAATTACAAAAAAGTAATAAATATAAGGTAAATATTCAAAATAACCTTCAACCAAGGTTGATTTATGAATCAATTCATAAATTTGTAACTTATGAATTAATATGTATAGAATAAAAATTGTTTTTAATGATTATAACAGTTTCACAAAAGGAAATATAACCCATAATCCACATATTCTTTATTAAATTTCATTTAATATCAATTATTAATTAAGTTTTTTATCTCTAAAACCAAAAAACTTCAAAACCTCAATTATTTTTCCAAATTGAAAACTCATTTTGAGCACTCCTCTTTGGAGACAACCTAGGTTTACCAGTAATTCTATATTCATCCTAGAAAATAAATTTTCCCCCAAACCCGAAAATAGTCACATGTTAATAATTGGTTCCATTTCTTGGATTGAAGTGGCAACAATAAAAAAAATTATAACATTATCATTGAATGATTAAAACCTTTAATAAATAATATTTTTTTTTAAAATATAAATAAGAAGAAGATTATTAACTATGAAAATATATCGTAATAAAAAAATGAATTTAAGATAATTATCTGGAAAAAATAGGTGAAACTCTTAGTCTAAACCAAAATTATTACCAAGGCTATAAATCCCAATGAGATATTGAGAGATCTCTGTGAATTAAATTTCCATGCCTGATCCTCAAAATGATTTTGAACTAAAAAACAGTTTAATTCAATAGTTACCTAGATTACATAGATTATAATGTGAATATACAAACAATAACATAATTCAATTCACATTTTTCTTGTCCAAGTTAAATCTAATAAGAGTGGTTGAGGAACAATTCAAGTGGAGGGACATACCATTTTCACTTAAAGGAGCTTCCAAAGAATGGGTGTATATACAACCACCATAAGAGATCCATCATTGGTATGATCTGTAAAGAAGATTATTGAAAATAATATTCCCCACCTCCAAGTGATAATCTATTAGTAAGGATATGTTTCCCATCATATAAACTACTAGATAGACTATCTACGAGTACCAAGAGATGTTTAAAAAGATTTATACCAATTTCCCACATCATGATATAGAGTAAAACCAATTTAAAGTTTTATTTTACCAATGCCTATTTGATAATGATAGAAATGTATAAGATGAATCATACTAAGGATCCTTCATATAAAAATCACCATCTAAATCCAAAGGTAATATCAGGAATATTGTTTGAAACTCAAAACAGGTTTTCATAAGAGGTGCATGAACAAGAGGAAATCATTAGGTGATACCTTATGATTCATCACCTTTGTTATGATATATGTTGGAATAATTAATATCCCTATTAGAAAAATGGATTTGAAGTAGTAAATTGGATGGAAAGTTCCATCCATGTTGTGTGGTTTGTGTTAATCACCAACCTAATTAACTATCTTGTGAGATGAATTATAGGGAAAAGAGAGTTGTGTCAGCACTTCCCATCCAAGATAGTTTTATTGTCCCAATCAAGCATGGATAGATAATTTACAAGTATAATATATATTTTAGAATCAATAAAATAAATCCCAACAACCCTACCAAAATCAAAATAAAAAATTTACCCTATTCAAGTAAAAAACCAAAAATACTAAGCCCAACCATTTTGGAAACCTTATAAGAAATACTATAATAAACAATCCTACCAACCACCCCTTTCTAACAATAAAAACACACTAAAACCCCATTAACCAGTACACAAGCCCCAATATAAGTGAAATAAAGTGAAACTATGGATGATATTAATAATTAAATCATTAAATTAAGATATCATTTTGGAAGCCTTGTGGAAGTCTTGTCTAAGAACCTAGGAAATTAAACTGCACAATAAATAAAAAATCACAAAGGGAATATGAGCACTATCACTACCAAATGTGGTAATGAAATTAATAACTGACCAAATTTTCTCCAAAAAATAAACCTACAAGTAAAGAATATGGGGATAAAAATCCTAAACCTAAATAAGAACACCCCATCAATGAATAGGATATTTTAGAGGAAGCTGAACAAAACCAAGAAAACCAGTTTCTAATGATCCAAGAAAGTAGTCAAAAGGGAAGAAGAAAATAATTAAGGGTAGAAAGATGAACCAAGGAGGTATAAAATAATATAGATAACCCTGTATAGGTAGTTAAGGGTGATTAAGGATATACCACTCTTATTCCTCACAAGGATTATCCACTCAAAGATATTTTTTTAATTAAAACTCAAAATAAAAATCATAGAAAATTTTCATAAAGTTTATATCAACATACCTCCTTTGGAATATCTCAAACAAATCCAAAAGTATGTTTATTTCATTAAGGATTATTTCACTAAAAATATAAGGATTTAAGATAATGAAATAATTAAATTTGAAAGAAGTGTCTCAACTTTGATCACACCATAATTTCCATCAAAGTGTTAAGATCTTGGGAAATTTTTAGTTTCTTTCACCACTAATTCTATGATATTTCCAAATAGTTTATGTTATTTAGGTTCATATAGTTATTTAATACCTCACTTAGAATTTTCCTCTTTGAATATAGGATAACTAAATCCAACAAGTGTTTGGTGCAGCTTGAAAATACATTCTCTATTAGAGTTTTAGAGGACATGTCAATTAGAGTTCAAGATCTATTTTTCTTGTAGAAATTTATATGGTTGAATTTGAGGGAGAGAGATCATTTGGGTAGTTCAAAATAAAATTTTGAAAACCCATATTGAAGATAGCCAAAACAATTAACAATGTATATCAAGGAACACTCACCATGGAGTTTGGACACATTAGTGCAACCTTAATCGTTTTTTAACTCCATGAGACACCCATAAAAGTATCATTAAATTATTACACTCCCTTGTTTTAAATATTATAAACTTATTTAAGATCTATGTATGTTAAATGAATTTTTATCTCGAGTGAAATATTTAATGATTCGAAATTCCACTAAGTATGAAGATATATGGCAATTAGAAATAAAATATTTGCAGACTACAGAATGTGCTAAATTATAACTTCTTGTATGGATATGACTATTTATTTGAAAATGATATAACTTATATTTCATCTCATGTGTTCTAAATATAGGCTATATAAGTGAGGAAACAAAATTTATTTCTATCTTTAAAACAAAACCCAAATTTTTAGTTAAAAATAATTACCATTCATTTTAAGTATGTGAAATTAATGAAAGGAGAGAATATACTACTGATCATTTATAATAACATCTACATAACCCAATAAAATAAATTTATTGAACTTTTGAGAGAAAATATAGAATAAATATTTTTTATTTTAGGACATACTCATTGCATAGTCCCAAAATACACATTCATATAATTCCACTTGAAGTGAATTCCAGGCCAGTTAGGCATCCCTACAGAAGGATGAATCCAAACATGATGGTGGTATAGAAAATTAAAATAGAAATTTTATTATAATATTCTATAATAAACCCCATTTTATACTCACAATGGTTTAGTCCTATTAAAATAGTTACCAAGTAAAAAATTCTTCCCAATTGGAGGAATGATCAATATCATTTAATCCCTATTAGAATTTTGAATTTTTGGACAGTTTATATATACTCTAGGATGATGGATCAGATCATAAGTAAAGATCATTTCCCTATACCATTAATTTATTTTAATCTAAATATATTAGTAGGATGGACTCAATACTTTTTTCTATATATTTTTTCAGGTAATTTTCAAGTACCCATTGCTCCAAATGACCTAGAGAAAAATATGTTTACATATAACATTGGTACTTTTTCTTATAAAAGGATTCCATTTGGGTTGTGAAATGACCCAGGAACATTTCAGAGGTTTATGGTAACTATATTTCAATACCAAAATGAGAAATTCCTAGAGGACTTCTTAGATTATTTCACAATTTTTTAAAATTCATTTTCTTATTTCAAGATAAATATATATTTTTTTAATAATTTCATTGAAAAGAACTTTTTTATGAATTTTAAAATGTTTAATTTCATGGTCGGATGAATATAATTCCTTGGTCATGTAATTTTACAAAAAATACAATGATATGGATAAATTAAAATTTATGTGATAAATTTCATGCATTGCCCTACTTGTGTGAAACATGTTTGATCTTTTCTAAGTCATGGATATTTCTATATAAGATCTATTAAAGACATTAGTTCAATTTATCTTTTACGTTATAAGTTCATTTTAAATGATGATGAATTTTATTTTAATGTTTAACATATGAAATATTTTATTATTTAAAAAGAATGTTGATCACACCACCAGTAAGGAATCCACCAAACTAAGAGAATTCCATTTAGTTACCTTATGAAGCCTCCAAACAAGAAGTTTGAGTAGTTATATCCTAAGGAATTGATGGTGAAACTAAATCCATTTAACATTCCTTGTTAAAATTTTATGTTTATTATATCAACTACACGAATATATAAAAATAATTTCTTGTAGTATTTTCTCTATAAAAATTTAGATCTTATTTTATAGGCATTGAAGTTGTGATTTCTTCGGATCTTGTAGCCCTTATATACTTGATAAATAAGATAGATGAAATGCTCATGCTATTAAGATATATTATCTTACTTTGAGAGATCAATCTAAAAATTAAATACAATAAAAGAGATGGGAACCAAGTGCCTGATAACTTAATAAAGATATCTAATATCAGTAAAGTAGACATTATAATCATAAGACCATTGAATGACCACATTCCAGGAGAGTCTCTATTTTTAGTGAAAGGAGAATTGTCTTGGTATCCAGACATGGTAACCTTCATGGTAACTTCACTTATACTATCTCATCTAAACTAGTTACAAACTATCAGGAACAAATCTGGATCAATGTTTTATATTTGGGTAGATCTATACCTTTAGAAAATATGTAATGATCTTGTGATAATGAGATACTTTCCTAAAAGTGAAAAACAATGTCTTTTTGAATTTTGATAGACACTTGGTTTTAGAGACCACAATTGACCTCAAATTCCGGTAAATAAAGTTATATAGATATTAATTTATTAGACTACCGTGTCAAATATTATTGTGATTTTTTCAAAAAAAAATGAAAAATTTCAATTTTGTAAACCTTTATAATAGAAAATAAATTCCTCAAAAATAGACCATCTTTTTATGAAATATTTAATTTTTAGGGAATATACTTTATGATCCATTTTACCATGTCTTTTGGGAATAATTAAATCTTATTAGTAGTTTATTAATTTTTAAAATTGGTGGAATCTATGGTCTATAAAACTGATGATTCTAGTTTTGTGTTACATTTTTCCAAAAATAATATCTTTTATAGGTTTTGAGTACTAAGGGACATCACCAGTAATCAAATGACCCAATTATATAATAGGATCAAATAGAATTTACTAATAAAATATGGTATTCATTTCAACATATCCAAACATTACCATACAAAAATAAATAGAAAAGATAAAGTATCAAATATAAAAATTGAGAAAATTTTAGAGAAAAATAGGAATTTAAAAAGAAAAGATTAGAGATAAAGGTTGAATGATTTCTTATGGGATTACAGGTATATATAAAAACCCTCATTGTAATTATTCTATATAAACAAAATTATGGAATTATTTTTTATCAACCTATAGAGTTGTAAAAAAACATATGGGGTAGTGAGAGAGATGAATTCGAACCATGAAAGTGCTGGAAAATATATGAGATTACATATGAAAAATTTGGAGGAAATTAGATGGGAATATTTTGGGAACTCAAGAATTTAAACAAAAAGGGCTATAGTGGACCATGATAAGATCATTTTATCAAAAATACTTTTATCGAAGATACAATGTGTTGTTATTAAACTCAAGACTCAAGCTGGTTCTAGGTAAAATTCATTCTAGATGGGAAGGTCCACTTACGGTTAATCGTTTAAATCCTTTTGGTGTTTTGAATGGTGTTAAGGAAAGAAAAATAATCCAATAAATATTAATTGGAATTGGATAAATATATTTCATATATGTTTTCACCAAGTAATAATACAGGAGATCAAACTCCAAAAATATATTTATCAATGAAAATCATTAGGATCCTCCTGTATTTAACCTTAACTTATTGTAGGTATTATATTTAAAATCTACTTAAATATTAAATTAAATTAAACTAATTATTAACACATCATTATTTTATTTTGGGGGTAACCTTTGTAGTAATGGATTTTAATTTTTTTTATTTTTTTTTATTTTATATCTTTTTCAAAAAAAAATTGTTTCGTTTTTCAATATTTAGTGTTTTTTTAAAACCTATTGAACTTAATTTGATTTCCAATGATACATTAAATATTTTCAAATTATGAGAAACTAATTTGAACTATTTAATCATGTTATGTAAATATTAAAATAATTTTTTTATTTCAAAATATAATTTAGGAAAATATCATGAAAAAACACACTTATTCTTAATCTAATTCCATGAAGTATTTTCTTATATATTAATCACTTACCAATGATTAATTTGAAAATGTTTTGATATCTTATTAACTATACCATCTTTTCTTGAGTGAATCAATCCATGTTTGAACAATAATAATTTACTGAGTAGTCTAGCCAACATCTTGGAGCATTTATAGACTTTGTTTTATAAATGATAAGGCATTATTTTTATTTTAAATACCCTTTTTAAATAAACTCTATTTTAATCCTACAATTATATTTAACATTTTTATCCCTTTTAATCCATGAATAGTCATGTTATACAGCTTCATTTCATGCCAAAATTCTTTATACATCAAGGTCTAGAAGTTGATGCATGATATAGGTTGAATTTAAGTTTGGGGTAAGGGAAAAAGTGAGCTAAAGGAAGTTCATTTGATATATATTCTTGGGATAAAGAAATAAAATAATGTAAATTTTTTTAAACTATTTCATGATATAAATAAAGCAATAAATCATTTAAATTATCCAATATATCATAAAAAGTTATGTATAGAAGTCTTCAACAATTTTAAGTAATAAAGTACATCTCTCTCCCTCTGAAAACCAAAATCTACACCTAAATTTTATAATATAAATGATGGAACAAAAATATGAATACAAGAAGAAATAATAACACAAGGGGTAAGAAAGAATAAAATTTAAATATTAATAAATTTATAAAATAGTGGATTGTCTAAGGAGATAAGGGGAATTGTAATATAATTATATTTTTCTAAGAGATGAATCTTGCTTAGTGTTAAACTCTCTAGAGTATATCTTGTATGAGATGTTGGGAATAAAGTATTGAAGTCATGGAAGGAATTACCTAGAAATCAAAAAAATGTGTAAATACATCCCACTTTGGGAAAAAGTGGGCCTCACCCCAATAAGATAAAATCTAAATTCCTGCTTAGTCCTCAAGAAAAAAACAGATAGTGAAATAGAGAAATTTTAAATAAAATAGAGAAAGGGAACATTTTATACTACAAAAATTTTAAAAATTTCTAGGATATCATGGAAAAATTCATGGAATTATTGTTTTATTATTGAAAATGAAATGAAATATAAATTCATTATTGATGTAAATTGAAATTCATGCATTATGATTCAACGTAGAGGCAAATTCCTAATCTTCCTTGGAATATTTCTCAAAATGATTCACAAACCTAGATGCATAGAACCACCCTAAAAAAACCGCATGATCTGAAAAAATTCTTGAATAATTGTGTGGATTTGAAAAAAATCATCAATCCTATAGTGGAACTTCGATGAATTTTTACTGAGGAAAACCTTCCTTGAAATTCACGTTTATTATTGAGTAGATTATTCATTAGAAGGTAGGAAAAAGGGTGAATGAGAGGATAAGATAAGTAAACATTTATTTAATATACTTAATGAGGATAATGGAATCAATAACATTAATGAGGCATGATAAATTAAAAAATATAGTATTGGAAAGTGTAAAACACATTGGTTAGTGGTAGAATTTCTCATTGGAAATATTTTCAGATATCCCTTATCTAAGAGTTTCAAGATTAAGTATGTGGGAATTTAGAGATACAATATTTTCATATATTTTACTTTTATATTCATGATTATAATCCCAAAATTATGATAAATTCTCATTTAATTATCAAATTTATTTGTTTAATAAATAATATTTAATTTAATTTATAAATGTTTTAAAACATGATTTTTAATTATTTATTTCATAATTAGAATTTTTTGAATAAAGGTTTAAATTAACATCAGGTGTTTTTATTTAGGTAAAGGATGATTGGAGGTGATAATAAAGACCAAATTGATTGTATGAAGTTCTGAATTTATGTGAATAAGTTGTGTCATAATTGTTTGGAAGTCATAATATGAATAATAAAATTATCCTACAATGTCTCGAATAAATTTGTAAAAATCATAAAAAAATAATAAGGAAATTATATTACAGTGCCTTCATAAGAGGATTTGTGATATTCATTGGATATTTGGGATCCCTTTATAATTTTTTTATTCATATAGAAGAATTTAAAAAATCTGTAAACACTATGCTGGATTTAAGAATAATGGTTAAGGAAATTGTCTTACAAACCCTTTATAGAATAATTTTTGGGTCGAATGGGATAATTATCCTATACATATTATATTTGAGGAGGATGTAGAATATTTTTACCCACTTTATGATATTTTAGTTTGATAAATTTTAAAAGGGCCAAATTTATACATCATTTGATATTTCAATTGGTGCATATGATATTTCATCCACATATAGAATAATTATCCGATTTATATGATATTTTTAATGTAGTGTGTGAGATTTCAACTATATGTAGAATAATTATCTTCTGCATATGACATTTCAACAATATTTGGGATATTTTTATGAGTTTTTATAATATTTAAGAAAAACAAAATTTTTAAAAGGAAAACCATATTCATGTGTTACATCCAACATCCCATTTTAAATTTCATCTATGTTTAGTACATTTTGATAGTGTGTATGATATTTAATTTTTGAAATACTAAAAATTATCAAAATAAGAGTTGATCACTCAACATAAGATATTTTACCACATATAGGATGCTTTTCTTCGACATATGATGATTTACTTTTCCAAAATTCAGTTGAAGAATGGAAATAAGGGGAGTTTTGGGGATCCATTTGTACATCCTGTTAATGATTTTGGCTTCCTAATCGATATTAATTATCATATTAGTCTTAGTAATTATATTTTAGGTCGTTTCACGTAGCATGAATGATTGGTAATACCCTCATCATGGTTAATTGGTGTCTTTTTTTGTGATATGACTTGTGTATGTCCTTTAGATTTAGATGTAATGTTTCATGGGGGGTTTCCTCTAGGTGAAGAGATAGATATATATGCTTTGAAAGGTGTGTGATAGATCCCTATTATGGTATCTTTATATTGATTTAGTGGCATGTTTAAGAGTTCCTAGGATGCATTAAGGGAATGGGAATGGAGTGTTACATGGGATTTAGGGCCATGATATTTTTGTTATAATTAGAAGGAGAATTAGACTCAACCTCTTAATTTCATGGTCAGGTAGGGTTAAGGGATCATTATTGGATGATTATTGAAGGTTATTATAGATAATTAAAGTTCATGTTGGGTTTTGGTAACCTATAGGATTTCCTTATGATAAATATAGTAATTCTAATGGGTTCAGTGTATTATGATTTCATGTTCAAGTTTGGTATGGGGATATTATCATGTGAGGCTATGTGTGTGATGATTTATGACTTGAGATGTTTATCTAGGTCTTAAATGGAAAGTATCATTTTAGGAATTGTGTATATGATGCACTGTAAACATAATATGATGGACATGGTCTATAGCCAATCCATGTGATTCAATGGTGTTAATATGGGAAGGGTTACATTGCCATTCCTATTATTCTATATGACTATGATAACTATGAACTTATGATCTAGGATGAGATTATATTTGAGGTATCTCCTTGAGTGATAAGGTATTAGCTTGGACATCCCTAAGTGAGAGGGTATTATTCCATAATGTGATGTTACCCTAACCCTGAGCGAGAGGGTTCTTTCAGAAAATATTAAAATTTAGAGAGTATTGGACTAGGATGTGGATTTTTATCCACTCCCTCAGTGATATGGTGTTGTAATGAACAACTTTAAGTGATATCTCATTGATATGGGATGTTATTTGATACCCACTCTAATTTATAGGGGTGTGGTTGATGCGATTTGGAACATGAATTGATATTTTTCTTCTCCCTGACTGAGAGGGTGTGATAAATGACTTCTATGAGTGAGAGGGTATTGGTACAAGATATAGATATGGAACCCAACCTTGAGTCAGAGTAAATAGGTTGATACATGTTAGGATATAGTTATGGTTTGGTAGAAACACTACCTTGAGTGTGAGGGTAGTGGTCATTACATGGTATGAAACCATACCAAGAGTTATAGGGAATGGATTGAGTTTGTGGCATAGGGTGACCATTACCTCTGGAATTGGTGAAATCGTGTATGGTATGTTATTGTGGTGTCTTGATTAACACCTGATGACCCAATGTGAAATCTTGTTTGATTTGTTCTGGTTAATTATTTTTTCCTCATGAATACACATTTATATGATAGAATATATTAAGGTAACATGGTGAGACTCTACTAATATGTTTTTCTCACACCTATCATTCTAACCCTGGTTATCATGCAAACCTTATGTTTTGAATTTGAGGTCATAGGTTATAAATGGATTGTGATGAAATAGATTTATAACATTTTAAGATGGAATGTTGTGAGGATTAGGGATTTAGTGAAGACTATTTTTGTATTTCAATATTTTTTGGTAGATGTGATCATCTTGGTTGGAGATCAGTTGAGATGTATAACTTTGTGGCATGCATTTTCATTTATTATAGAATTGTATGTGTTTATTTTTTCATCAATTTATTTGGTTTTACTTCCATACTTTTTACTATAATTTTTTATGTTAGTCTATGATTGGTAATTTATATTTTATTTATTGTACTAATCTTAAGGGTATACTCTCCCCAATTTTAATTATGGACTCTCCGTACTCATTGGTATAATTTTATATATTGGGAGATATGCTTGGGATCATTTAAAAAAATGGTTAGGGTCACATTTGAGGGATTTTTTATAGGGTGTTAAAAAGTTGTACTAGAGAATATTTTGATATTTATTACTATTTTAGGACTAGTAGAAGAATATATAAATGTATTGGATCTTATGATTAACGTTAGTCCACTGAATCATAAACGCATGTCATGTGGGATCTCCAAGTTATTAGGGTTATGGGATAGATATTCTTAGTTTTAACAATTATGATTGATATATTTATTCAAGTGTGATATCGTTATTTGAGATTATTATTTCGAGTGTTTCCCTTAGTTCAACTTAGAAATTTGTGTGTGTACATGCATCATATTTTTCATGTATGATTCATATGAAATGCATGATCTTTTATGTGATTGATTTTTTCTGATGATAGTGTCATAAATAACATGTAAATTTTTTTCCTATGTAACTTATTGGTGGAATTATAACCATAAGAACCAAAAAGTTTTTTGATTATAGTTCTGGTATATATTATCATGGGATGATCTCTAATTATGGCTATATATTACATAGGTGAAAGGGATATATATTAACTATTGTTGGGTTGGTTCATGAAGTTAATTCCTTAGTGATGGTTCATGAAAACAGAGTATGCCTAAGAAATGGTTTGTAATGTGCGTGGTTTTCCTTAAGGATATAAATACCCTTAATAAGAATACCTTACTTTTTGTAAAAAAAATAACTTAAATTGATTTTTTTATCTTGGTTATGTATAAATGGAAATAAATTTAGGATAAATATCCTTGTGGTTTCTGGTATGGAATTTGATAGGATAATGGATAGTGATCATAGACGGCCGCTTCTATAAATGGTAGATCATGTGTAGGAACTTTTTAGTTTTATAGTAGTTCCTAAGTGGCTACTGATTGTGTGGTTAGACTTGGAATGAGTGGGATACCACCAACTCATTGGAAAAAAGATCACCAAGAGTGATTCTATGGATTGTGAGTTACATGAAAGAGGTGTGGATAGTTGATTATTCATGTTTCAATAGGTTTGGAAAGAGGTGACTCATGGGATCATGAGTTCAGATGTGTGATTAGGTTATACTAGAGCATGTACCCATTTTGTATTAGATGAAATCAAGATTATATGGGAGAAAAAACTTTATAGAGGGTTATTTAGGTTGTTCAATATCACCTTTGAAAAATAGATTAAGTGTTGATGTGGATTTTTGGATTTGTATATAGGTTTAGAATCCATGAATTTAGATAAATGCTTGCTATAATTCTATCCCAATGTTTATATGAGAATGGGTTGTGTTTACTCTTTGAAAAGAAGAGATATTGGTGATGGATTGGACTATCGAGGTGTGGTCAATACAATTAGGAGACTTAGAAGGCGTTTTCAGAATTGGTATGATCATGAATTAGATAGAGTGACATGCCTGTGATTTTGGGACCTATCATGGTCAGTGATTGATGAGTAGTAAAATGAAATCTATATAGTGTGGAGTGATCCATTGGACTAGGTATGTTGTGACCCTTAATACTAATAAATTTTGGTGGCTGTTAATAGTGACATTACTGGTAATCTAAAAGTGGTTGGAATCCTTGTTTCTTATATGTGTAGGGGTATGAGATATCCATTCATGTCCATCTATGATTTTCGGTAATATAAAAGACATGGGTTTTGGATATCATGTGTTTTGGTTTGGTAGGGTTGTGACAAGGATATTCTTAATATGGGGAGAATCTTATAGATCATAGATTATAACCCTAGTGTAAAAAGGGACATGTGTGGGATGAAATTAGAAAGTGTTTGTCAAGATGACATTTTGATTCTAGTGTGCATGTAGATACAATTCTATCTAATTCCTTTGTGAATACTATATTTGATGTTTGGATTAAGTATCAGATAAATTCCAGGTGTTAGTGGAAGAAATGAGATGGAAATTGGTGTGATTCAAGAGTGAGTCTAATTGTGGGTGTGTTGGTGCTTCTGAGTTTAGTATGATGACAAATTTGGTGGTTTGGGGACCCAATAATAAAGTTACACTATGTTTTAGGTTCATAATTTGGTGTGGGAATATTTAAAATTCAATAAGGTATCTTGTGGAGAATGGATCATGATCAATTGATGTGATGGTGCACTAGTGTGAGTGGATGGCTATTTTCTAGTAAATTTCAAACAATAATTATTTTTACATGTAATTCGATATAGTGATGTGGAAAATAAATCATAATAATTGATCAAGATGTGGCTAATGTGTTTAATAATCACTCTAAGGATTTTTAGATAAAATCCAATATATCTTACCATAGTTAATAGTAAATTGAGTTATATTCAATTAATTTTATAATCATAAATGAGGACTGGTATAAAAATCTAATTAATGGATTAGAAGTTAGGAAAAATTACCATGTGCTTATCATTGATGAGAATTATTACAGTGGAGAGTTGGTAAGGAATCACTTGGTCAAGAGTTGTTATGTCATTATGTAATGTAACCCATACAAACTGATGATAAATATTGAATATGATGGAAGAGACAAAAGTAATAGAATCAAGTTAACAGAAAATGCACAACCCTAATCCCTCCTACTTAGCACTACACTTTATCTTCTTATATTGAGATAAGGAAATGAATATTGAGCCTTTCTTTATCTTCAGTTATAAGAAAATAAAATTCTTCAATATTGGGGATTAGAACTTTCTTAGAGATGTTAAGTGAACATAAAATATGCCATACATACCATGGATTGTATGATCTATGAAGTGAATCTGAGGAAAAATCACATCTTCAATTCACTTACTACCTCTCTTAGGAATTTAATTATTGATTAGCCTAATGGTTATTCGGATAGATGCTCATTGTCCTATGGAATTTTCATCACTTAGAATGCTAAGATGGTCTCAATACTCTATTGGGTAAGTCAGTCCCAAACATTCCCATTTTTTATGGAATGTGGTCACTCATTCATCAAATCTTATAAGTAAAAAATAATAATAAGGGAATGGATTATTTTATCATTTATTTATTGAGGTATCACTTTATCAAATTCTCTAATATATTTCTAGAGAGTGATAATCGCTCTCACCTGACCCCTATAAAGGTGTTTTTAGTTGCATTTAGAGTTCTGGTATGAGTTTAAGGTTATCAGGAGAGCATCAAACTAGGGTCAAGTTCGCCATACTTTCAATATCTTCTGCATGTGAGAAATCATGTAGAAACCGGGGGTATTTCTTCATAGTGTATTTTGTGTGTGATTAATTTTAGTGGCAGGATGATGTCTGTTCCAAAAATAAAGGGGATGAAATTGTATGAACAATTTTCAATATTAATTTTTTGGAACCTAGGTAGATCTATCTATAATTGGGGGTGATGCACTTTGACAGTGACTTGAGAGTGAAGCATCACATGATAGTCCAAGGGTTGTGTTACATTGGGTACTCAAAAGGTAAGGGTATCAGGTTCTATTAGGGGACTCACCCCATGAAGCCTTAGTTCATTCCACATTGGATATTTGGGGTTGTAATTTCACCATGACACAAAGAGTCACACCACAATCCAACCATATATGAGATTACTTGTATAATAACCCCCACAGTTCACAGAAAAATGGCCCATTTTCTAGTTTTTTTACTAGAGGATAACTTATATTTTTTAGGTTAAAACCCTTTCATATTTAGGTCGGATTTAAGTGAATGGTGGTCCATATTGGTTGGATTCTCCCCCCACTACTTTCCCCTTTTCTTCCCCTTCGATGTGGGGGGTTACAAGTAACAATTTCTTTTGGCATTTGAGAGATATGATTTTATCCTTTCCTTTTTCATATTATCTCTTATAGAAGCCTTCTTTTTGTGTCCATGGTCTAGGTTTTGAGTCATTATTCCACAAAATCATAGTGTAAGCATCATGAATGTTGGTTTTTTTCTTGTGGTAGATGGACGAAGTCCAAATATGATGAATGCGCATCGTAATTCACATTTTTGGTTGTGGTATGTCACCCAATGAATTAATTTAGATATTTTTGTTAAATTGGGTGGATTTTACAAATGAAAAAGTATTAGTTGATAAATATTTTAATATTAGTTGCATCAAGAGTGTGACATGGACCTTCAATGTGTGTTTAGTTTTAGTTTTAGTGTGGATAAATGGCTCGGTGAGATTGGATTGAGGATGGTAGCTTCATTTTAAAGGTAGGAGGTCCCTATAATAATTAACAATATATATGTTTATGTATGATAGAGTTAGGATTGGTATGTGAAGTTATTTTCTAAATGAATAATAAATTCCTTAGAAAGTTGTAACTTCTTATTCTTGAATATTCCACCAAATATAGAGGAGATGATTCAAAAAGGCACCGAGAGTCTGGGAAATTGTAAAAAAGTGATAGTTGAATATTCTAGGAGAAAGAGAAGGATTGGGTGTTGGTTATAAGGATAGAGGATAAGTTTTATAAGTTATCATGTGTGGAATATGCAGTCTCCTGATGAATCCATTGTTCACTAAGTAATCTACTTGTGGTTTTAATCTCCTTTGACTGAATGATTCAATGACTATGAAGATCAAAAGAATTGGGTTTATAGCCAATGAAATATATTTGGAAGTATAATTGGTATTATCGGAAGATTGAAAATATATATGTAGGGATTGGGGAAATTTCCATGTAACTTCTAAGTGTGATTAGAGTGATTAAATTATGCTAAGATTCTCTTATCTTGTTCTTTGATGTTAGTCCCCCGTTGTAATCATTCTTTCATTCTCCTTAGTAATTTTTTCCATGGATTAAAACTCTATATAAACCATATAATTTCAATTTATTACTTCATTTTACTTTCCTAGTTATTCATTACATCCTTCATTTTAATTTCTATTATGATTTAGTCTTCAAAGTTTCAGATATTGTGAGGTTATGGTGTGTGGCTATATTTCTTGGAATTATAGTCCAAGAGAAATCATTTTGTGGCTATGTTTTCAAATTTCACATATAGTGTTATTTTTATGTGTGTTTATAGTTGTATCTTGAGTCATAGTGATATTGGTGTATCTGGTGCAATAAGTGGTATTAGAGATTTTTTTGGAGTTCTAAGTGAAACTCTAACAATGGCATCTAGAAATCATGTGGTACTTTCTCTTTACCCTCTTCAGATTCAGTGGTATTTTTATAATCTTTAGAATATGGAGTTTTATGAAGGAAAGTTGAGGATGGATAAGTTAAATAGCTATAAAATTGGATTTTAGAAGATACAGGTCGAAGGCTACTTATTCTAACAAGATTTCAACTAACCATGGTTTGGAAGAATCCAGAATCAATGAAAAAGAGAGAATGAGGATAGAATGATATAAATGTAATTAGTTTTATCCTAATGATTTTAACCTATAATGTGGATTTAAATATATATGATGAGAATATATCTATAGTACTTATATCCACGATTTTTGCACAAGTACGATAATACCCCTATTATGAAAAAAATGTTCATGATTTTGTGATTGTTTGACATGAGGATGTTGAAAGGAAGGTCAAAATGATATTCATTTGAATGAATTTGACTTGATAAAAAGTTAGTTGGAGTTGGTTAATTGGGTTTTCATTTATATTTCATGGGAATTAATTCTTCTTTCATCACTTCTGGAGTTATGGGATATGTTATTGACCACTGTAGATAATTATAGTGGAAAGAATAATATGATATTCATGGAGATCCATGATCAGATCCTTAATGAAGAGATACATAGAAAGTATGTTTCATCAATATATAGAAGTTAATTTAACTTCTTGGGTGATATGGGATGATCAAACTAAAGTATTCATAAGAATATGGGAGGAAATATAAGAGAGAATAGCTGTGAAAATCGACTGGTCTTGATCACGATTTTTGTTGTCACTGTTAAAAGAAGGGAAAAATTTATATTGACTGGAGAAAGAGATGTATGAAATTTTAAAACTAATCTTTTAAATCAACCTAAAACTTAACATTTTAAGGTTATAATGTTACTTTGCTTCTAAGTGTCACAACTCCATTGAATTCATATGTTATTGACTCTAGGGATTCATTTCACTAAACTTATGATAGTTGATGAATGTAAAATTTTGTGCCTTTAAGACATAGAAAGGTTAACCTTATAGAATGAGAGACTCTTGAGGTTATTGAAAAGGATATGTGATCATGTATACAAAAACAAATGTCTACTACAATTTCATGTTGTCTGGTATGTTGTAGACCTACATGAGAACTTAATTTCAATTGTCCATATTGATGATGTTGAAAACTTAAACATGTTTAATGATGGTGTGAAAAAAAGTTCATGTGGTTACATGTGGGTGGATTATGTTTTTTAATATGTAATATTCACATCAGATATGTTCTAGAATGTATCATGCATACTGAATAATTAATTTGAAAAACAAATTTCGGATCAATAAAGTTAGGGTATGACCATCTTGGTCATATTTGTGAGAAATTTATGCAGACCTTGGCTTCTAAGGGATTTTCTAGAATTGATCATATGTATTTTGGTATATATGATGGTTGTAACCAAGGAATGTATAGGAATGTTTCATTCAATTTATATGAAATAAAACCAAATAATAAAAACCTTGAGTTGGTTTATATGGATGTATGGGGACTGACACTAGTTCGTTCTTACAAGGATGAACTGTATGATTTTTCCATATTGAATATTATACATGTAAGGTGTGGGTTTCTTTCCTCAAAAATAGTTTTTAGGTCATTCCAAATTTTTATGGATGGAGAGTCATGGGGGAAGTCGAGAATGGGGTAAAGGTGAAATTTCATAGGCCTAAAAATAGAGGTTGTTATGGAGGAAATAAGTTTTGAATGTTCTTATAGATGAATGAAATATGGAATAAGAATATCATATAAAGAAAACCTGAGTAAAATTGTGTTTTAAAATAGATGAATTGGATGTTTAATGAGAGATCAAATAGCATGAGATTAATTTTTGGTTTCCTAATGGAATTTTTGGTTAAATCAATTAACTATATAGCTAATCTTGTGAATCAAACTCCATCTAAATTGATGGAAAAAAATCTTAAGGAACACAAGTCTGATTCGAAGGAGAAACATACTTAATTGATTTTTTTTATTGTATCATATATTTTCATTTAAATTACAAAGAGAATGAAAAATTGGAATCCAAGTCTCATACATGTTTCCATACTGGCTACAATAATCAAAACATTGGTTTCAAAATTCAGGATAATATTTAGAATAAGGTTATCAAATTTTGGAACATCCTCTTTAATGAGGACATGCATTATAAGGATTATAATCTAGGAGAATATTTTATTGAAAATGAAGGATCTGATTAAGATGATTGAGGTTAATTTAGACATACTTTGGATGGTTACGTATTGTTTAGGGAGCATAGAAGATGTCATTGTCCAGGAGGTGTAACTAATTTCCCAAACCAAAGACATGAATCATGTTCTAGAATTAACAAGTATTAACTTACCTGAATGATTTAGGATAGAAGAATATAGGAAAATAACTTCATAAGTTTGATGTTTGGAAGGATAAGAACCTCCATAGTTGAGGTGATCTACCAAGGTTAGGAGACCAGTGTAATGGTTTTATTCCAAAATGGACTTTCTACTTCACATGGATGGTTGGAAACTTGAGACCATTAATGAAGCAATAATTCTGAGTGACTCATTGTAGTGATAGTTAAAATTGTGGAAGAATTTGACTCCTTGAATGTTTCAGATAATGGTAGATAACACATTATCCAAAATGAAATAGATCACTGCAGAAAAAATGGTTTTAATGTCTGTAGGAGGAATTATATGGTAGATTACATTATATGAATTGGCTGGATATGAATGGTTTCTAACAATCATAAATCATGGACATATGTTATATTTTCTCTCCTTCTATGAAATACAAAATAATCGAGATGGTGCTTAACTTGGTTTCCATGGAAGTTTTGTTTCTTGAACAACTTGATGTTAAGAAAGAATTACTTAACATCAAGCTAGAGGAAGAAATCTATATAGAGAAACTAAAAGGATTCGTACTTGAATGAAAAAAGGGCCTGATTTGGAAGATCATGGGAACTATTTGTGGGTTAAAGCAATCACCAATTCCATGGAACCATATTATTGATTCTTTTATTATAGAATTTCGATTTTATAGATTAATGAAAATTATTGGTGTTATCAATAGGTGTATGATGATGGAATTTTTATCATTATTCTTCTCTAAGTTGGTGAATTATAATAGGATGGGCCTATGTTAGAATGGATAGAAAAGTTGAAGTGTAAATTTTCTGAAATATTCTAAACAATGGATCTTTATTGATCTAATTGTATGCCAAGGATGAAAATTATAAGTGTATAGAGTTTCATAACACTATTTTCTTTTTAGCTAGAGTTCATCTGGAAGTTGTTGTCTAAATTTAGTATGTGTGAGTATATGACTATGAGTACCACCCGTGTTGGATGCTTCAATATTTTAATGGAGAATAAAACTCAAATATGTGAGTAGGTTGAGTGCTTGGTCGAAGTTATGTATGGTTGGATATGATAATCCTGGTGTATTCCATGGTTTGTATAATGCTTAATATTCAATAAGTGGTATATGTGGTTAGAAAGTTCATAGAGAATTTAGGAAAGGATCATAAGGAGTTTTTTAAATGGATATTCGGGTATCTCAAAGTTATAGTGGATATTTCACTTTTTTTGGAATGGTTGATCCCTTATAAGGGTTTGTAGATAGTGAATTTTTTTGAGATACAATAACACAAAAGAGAATAATTGGATTTGAGTCCACTTTTAGAGGCATTGTCCTGATATGGATGTCATGATTATAACTTTTAGTTTCACTTTCAACTATATAAACTGATTATGATTATATAACAAAATAAAGGAATGATATGGTGTGGTTGAAGGGTCTATTGAAGGAAAATTAAATGAGGAAAGATATCAGTTTGTTACACTTGATATACAAAGTTCTATTCAACTTTAATAATAATATTGTATTTCAATATCAGATAAATAATATTAAAATGAAAAACCATTTCATATGGAAGCTTATATTTGATGGGTTGATGGAGATATGGATGGTTAAAAGGAACTAAAATCGGGTGAACATGATAATTAAAGTTGTTTTCATATAAATATTAACAAAATTGTACTTAAATATAGCTTTTATAACTTAGATATATGAGGAACTTGAAATCTCGTATGCTCCAAGGCTAATAGATTAAATGGATAATAAAAGTTATGTATGGTGATTCATGTGACTCAATGGAATTATTATTGAATCCTAATAACAATTATCATGTAAGGAATTGTTAGGCCTTTTAGGAGAATCCATTTTCAATGTGAATATTGAAGTTTTCAAAAACATTGTCATTTGGGATGCCTAAATGTTCCACTAGACACACCTGTGGTATTTCTCAAATCCATCGAGATCCTAGAGTATTGTAGTGATAGTGAAAGTGTAAAGTTTCATTAGCAGGTGAAGAATAATGTTTTGGTGTCAAGGATAGTGTATTCATTCTAGAAGATAGAAAATAAAGACGTTTTGGTCTTTATATGCAACCACTATTCATTGGGTAATCCAGGTGTGGTGGTGATCATGTTTGACTGAATGATTTTTCCACTATAAAGATCGGATACATGGGGTGTATAATTTGTGAATTTGTTTGGTGGTAGAACTAGGATCACTGAATGATATAATGTATATATTGGGACAGGGGATATTTGTATGTAACTTTTAACTGTGGTTAGTGTGATTTACTCAAGCTAATATTCTATAATCTTATTATTGGGAGTTATTAATCAATTGTAATTTCATTTATTTAATCTTCAATGAAGTTGTTGTTTCCCATGTATTAGGAATATTTATAAACCAGGTAAATTCCTTATGTTCATTCATTTTTCATTTTCATCCATTAATTTCATGTTTTATTTAAATATATTTTGTGACTATTTCTTTGATGTTCTTGATGGTGCGAGGTTAGGTTGAGAGGTTTTATTGTATAGTTTATTGGTCCAAGATGCATCATCTGGTAGCACCGTTTCTTCCTCGTCCTTTCATTGTTCTTATTCCACATGTTAAAATTTAAAGGTTAGGTTTCCCAGAGAGTGGTTTTACCATCATAATAGATAGTTCATTTCTGCAGGGTAATTTGAGTTCATATAAAATGGGTATGGACAAAGGGTGGAAAGAGTGGAGGAATAAGGTAGCATTGAGCCTCATAGGTTCAAATTGAGGGATCCACTGAGTGTTTAGGAATTGGAATCACCTAGAGACTTACCACCAAGGGTCATGGATGTCAATTAATCTTATGAGAGGATTGGGACATGTATTGGGTCTATGATGAGTGGATTTTAGAGTAATATAGAGTCTTTCGGGAAAGTGTGGTAGGAATTTAGGGCTCATACCTAACAATGATGGGTGGTATGGTCAGACATCTCACACGTGATTGGGAATATACTCTTGAGGGTGGATAGAGTATCGATGTTTTCTATGAGAGGGATAATTCCTCTAGGGATAGATACGATGTGTCAAGGAGGGTTTCCTCTAGGTGGTGATCTTGATAACACTACTTTGAGATGTGCGTGATAAAACCATATCATGGGTTATTGGTATTATTCTAGTGGCTTGGATATGTGTTACAAAGAGGCCTTTAGGTCATGGACATGGCATGGTATGTGGGAATCAAGACCATAACACTGATAGAGGAATATGAATGAAAATTTTCCATGACCTCTTATGGCTGGGATAGGTAGGGTATGTCACTAGTTGAATGTAATCTTTTAACATCAGTTTTTTTTAATTTGAACATCATTAAAAAATGATATGAATAAAAATAATTTTAAAAGAATAAATTTAATTTTAGTTTTATAAAACCAACCATAAAACTACATTAAAAAAATTTTACGCAAACAATAAATGTTGAAATTCCCACTAAATATAGATATATAGGGACTTTCAATGACATTTTTTTATTTGGAACATTCAATGTCACTTTTCAGGAAAACATAACATTGAAATTTTCATTAAAGTTTAGTTTTAATAAAAACCAACATTGAAAGTCAAAAACAAAATCGATATATTTGAAATTTAAATATCAATTATTGGTAAAACATTCATTGAAAATTAATTCCAACATCAATTTTCATAAAAACAATCATTGCAGGTCTTAAAATATATTGATATAAATAAACTTTAAATGACTATTTTTTAATTAAAACAATGATGAGAGTGGTTTTTAACTTCATTTTTTCATAAAACCCATCATTCAAAGTAATTTTCATGATTTTTTCCCTAAATATCAATGTTTTAAGAGATTTCATATTTGATTTTTTAAATAACCAATTTTAAAATCATGCTCATTTTAGATTTAATGTCATTTAGAAAATAGAAAATTTTAAAACCCTAACGCTAATATAATTTTTCTATTAGGTTGTGGGTCGAGGGATCACCATGGGTTGAAGAGTTTTGGTTGTTATTAATGATAAGAGATAGATATGGGTCTGGGGAACCAAGAGAAATCCCTTATAGATAAGACAAGAATGACAATGGGTTTAGTGTGTCATGATTTTATATTTGAGTTTGATTTGGGTAGATTATCCTATGAGGGTAAGTACATGATGATTTCTATCTTAAGGTGTTGTTATAGGTTATTATAGACTATTATTGGGTTATTATTAATAATTTAATGTCCAAATGTTATGATAGGTTGGATGAGAGATCGGTCCAAACCATGTTATTTAGTGGCATGTATGTGGGATGGTTATGTTTCCATGATTTTTATTATTATTTTGTGTCAAATGTGACTCTACTATTGACAATGACCCTAGATGAGAGGACTTTCCTTGTGTGACAGGGTTCCATCACGGACATCCTTGAGTGAGAGAGTATTCATCTAGGATATTATATTAGGCACCACATCAACATAGAGGGATCTATCATGGACCACCCTAGGTCAGGTGGTATTGGTCTAAGATTTTGACTCTTATACAAACCCTAAATGAGAGGCAAATGTTATGAACCACCCTATGTGAGAGGTTATTGGACCAAGATCTGATTTGATACCCACCTTGCAAGGGTCTTGATTTTTGGGAATATTCTATTTGCCTTTGTTTATACCTTGAGGGTATTAAGAGTCTAATTATTATTTTTTATAAGTTTATTTATTTAAATGTTTATTATTTAAAAAAATAACAATATAGAGGTCCCCCTTTTTGTGCGAAGGTAACACCCTTTACCCTTATGTAACACTCTTTATCCTATCTTGTGTAAGGGAATCCTAGATTTTAAACTACTAAATAAGGTTCACTCGAACTGTGTAATGGTAGTCTTCAGCTCGCATCATGGAAATATGGGTTTTTATCTGTTATGTAAGGATACCCTGATATACAAAAAGTAAATTCTAGTTTTTGATTTCCCACATAAAGATAGTTTCTTCTGTGCTTGAGGGTAATCTTGAGATTTGTAAGGGTCAACTTTTTTCTGAAGCATACATAAAGTTCATCCCAAACTCATATATAGTTATCATTTTTACCTATAGGTGAACCTAATTTCACATCAAGGTATTTATATTTCACATAATGGTAAAATCAATTTGACATGGCTCACATAAGGGTTGGGCTTCTAGCTCTTATACGGGTAACATAGTTTCTTTTGATATCATGTAAGTTTAAATTCTAGTGGCATCAGAAGAGTATATGGATTTTGTGATGGTAGAACCAATCTTGTGTCAAGGTACTCATGTGAGGGTATCATATAAATTTAAGGCTTCTAATATTGTATAAGGATGAGATACTTTTCAATTTTTCCATCACTTTATTCTAGAATCGTTCCTCAATATGTTTTTTATGACAAATAAGAAAATAAAAACTAAAATTTGTGTATTTAAAGTTAGATATGAATAATATGGATAAGATCTTTGAATTACTAAAATTTAGAAGATTAAAATGGGTCATGTGATGGATTTAAATAAAAATAGATTCAATATGCATTAAAATATGAATTTTAATAGAGTTTCTATAAATATAGTGATAAGTGATATCTATTAATTCTAAAAATATAATTGTTTCTCCATTAGAGTTTTCTTCTTTTTACCTTGATTCTGGATGATCAAGGATTTTTTGTTCAAGTATATGGATCCTTTGATGATTATATATATCCTTTATCAAGTTTTTGTACCTGCATGCATCATTATATCTTTTTTTAGGTGTAGTAAAATTGTGAAGCATCTTATATATATAGGGGATTAATAACCTCAATTGTATTTCTATATAAATGTGGATTAATCATGTTGTAGTTTTTTTGGGTATTTTGATAAAATAAAATAAAAAAATTTATAAGCATCATGAAATCTAAATGAAGAAGGATGAAAATTATCATATTCAGTGGAAGCATATTTTTTCATAAAATTTACATAACATAAATAAAATTTTTGATTTATAGAATGATTCTATTTTGATATTGTGCATTATATATTTATATGTGGATATTATATTAATGTTATATATCTATATATTTTTCTAGATAGTGTGAATTTATTATTCTGTGTTCCCATATAACTTTATTACATTATTATATGCACTTGAAATTGGTTAAACAACATGAAGATAATAATGTGGTAAATAAAATGAAGAATGAAGTATGTATTTGGGATATTTGATCTCATCTGGTCATGTTTTTTTTATATTTCCTCTTGATATTAAGTAGATAGTGTGAGATCAATTTTTTTTGTTATTGTTTTTTAGAATAATTAATATATTTTAAATTTGATAAATATCATAATTATTAAAATAAAAATGAAAGAGGAATTGTAATTTAGTTACGATCTTTCCTTAAATTCCTAGAATATGGGAATTGTGCTTGAATCATGTTTATGGTTTACTTTTATATATTTATAGTTTTTATTATAGGATTATTGATTATTGAAACCTATAAATAATCAATAGGTTAATTCAATATATCAATAAAATGGTTTTTTCTAAGGATGATTGTTTAGGGTTGAGCGATACCATTCTAGTTTGTGAAATGCTTGATTTCCTTGGGGTTATGGCCATGTTTCCCCATGTGTATGTCATGCTGAAAATACATTTTTTATGCATATACTTTCTATAGGATAATTTATTCTTGATTTTATTTTATTGTTAACTTGGAATGGCTGGAATAATTGATGAATAATGGTTTGGTTTTCAAAGAATCCAATGATGATTGATGATGGTGATAGAGGGATGGAATTTGTTGGGCAAAATACTATCTGGACAAACACCGATATGGTTAGAATGAGTTCAAGGATAGAATTTTCAATTTGGTAAATTATTAGTTCTTATTTTTAAATATATATTTTAAAAGATGTCTTTTATGGATTCCATGTGCTTGATACAGTTTAGATCTATTCATGAAAAGTTTATCTTTAGTTAGGGTATCTTAGGATAAGTCATAAAGTACCCAAACAATTATGGAGTGATAAATGAAGTAATAATAAACTCATGGAATTGTGTGTTATTAATTTAAGTAATGATAAATGACTTGTATTAAATATTGGAAACCACAGGATTGTTAAATTAAATGCTCAAATATAATGGGTATTGAATATGAAAAGTATAATATGATTTATGAATCATGTTTGATTATAATTAAATGGAATGTTTGATTAAATATAAAATTAATTATGGGGATTAATAAATTATTTGTAATTATTAAATTACTAAATTGAATGGGTTAACAATGTTTAAACCTTGATGTTTGTGTTCTTCTATGCGCTTGATTTTACTAGACCTTAGCAGTGGCAGCCAGGTGTCATGCGGTTTGATAGCTGCTGATGAGTCTAAGGTAATTACCCTAAATATGGTTGATTGTGATATATTATTTATATTTTTTGATTTCCTATTTTTAACCACCTAATTCACCAGGTAAACCAATCCATAATTTTTTTGGGGGTGTTTTCTATAACATTCGGGATTGCAAGGGAATATATGGTCAACTTCTCCCTCTCCCCACCTCTCCCTTCAGTTGTTATATCATGTGTGGTAATATTCCAGATGTGATAGATTAAAGAATAGGGTATGGAATCACAGGGGCTATGATGGGTCTTAGTTTTTCAATAAATTTATGTGTGGGCTAAAATAGCTTGAAGCTATAGCATATAATTGTATCAAGTATTGGTGGATATGGATTCCCATGGGTGTATATTAAAGGGTTCATAGTGGATTGAGATATAATAAAGTATTGGTGGATGAGGTTCTGATGTAATATACTAGATACATGATAGTTCTGATATGATTAACTGGTATGGGTCTGGATGACTTTTAGAAGGGATGAGAACATGATGTGAGCCATTGGGGAATGATAGTGACAAACTAGTGAGGAAGTGGAAGAAGTATTCCTTTATATATATAAAAACTTTGATTAGGTTAGGCTTACTTATATGAATTACTTAGAGAGTGAGTCGTGGAGGGGTTTGGAATGAGATTTATAATTTAGGTGATGAGTTTTTTTCATTTTTTATTCAATGGGATGTATTATACTTCATTAATATTTTTATGATAGGTTTTAGGGAGGATCCTATTGATATGAATAGGTAAGGATTTATGGGTTGGTAGGTAAATGATATTATCTTGACATGTTACATTATTTAAATAAGGTATACCATCTTGGAAACAAGTATTTTGGGCTCAATGTGATCTGATATAAGGACCTTTAAGTTTACTGAACATATTAAGTAAAGTGATGATACATGTAAGGCAGATACCTAGGTAAGAATATTACATCATGATTTTTTATTTATATTTTCAAATTCGGTTGAAAATGGGAATTAAGTTAAATTGAAATAATTAATTAACTTTATATATTAAATATTATGGATTTACGATTCTCTAATGTATGTTATTTTTCAAGTATGGCGTCATGTCAACATCCTCATCAGGTTTATGCCAAATATTTTAAACTAGATAAGCTTGTTTATCCCTATATAGTGTAGGTCAATGATGATGGAACACTGAGGATGACACTCTGAGAGTTTCAGAGCCAGAGTATGTAGAAGTATTAGGGATCCATTTCAAATCAGAATATTGAGGATTAGTCGTAGAATGTGGAGATTACATTAATTTTGATTCCTGGTCATAAGGAGCACTGTGTTTCATTTTCTATGAAAATGTTGTGATGATAATCTTGGTAGTTGTGGTTTTTGTTCTATGGGAATCATGAGTAGTTTTCTATTTTGTAGAAGAAATTTTTGGGTCAATTTCAGGACATGTTTTTTTCTTCAGTTGTGATGGAGGTTTGTGGGTAAAAGATTATTACCCTTCATCAAAGCTGTAATAGCATGTGGGGGTATAGTATCTGATGTAATAACCTCTTTCATAATTCCTCTAAACATTTACCAAATTATAAGGATAGTATAAGTAATTTTGATGATTATTTGAAATAATAGATCAAGTTCCAAGACACCACATTTATGTTGAAGTCATATCTTGAGGTGGTGGTGACTAAAAAGGTTATGGAGAGAGTTCTACAGAAGACTAGATTATCATCAGTGGGGAGTCATCATAACTCTTATTAGAGTAATTATATGGATAAAATTTCTCAGTTTCCTAGTCATCACATGTTTTAGACAATGGGGAGTCAGCTTCACCCCCACTAAATCTTGTTTCACTAGGGTGGGAAGTTTGTGGTACCCTTCTATCAGATCATGTATGTTTGTTTCTGTTCTTTCAAAGGTTTTTTCCATCAAAAGAGAAAGTTTCTGACCTTTCTTGATAGTTAGAGTGAATTTGATGATCCTTTTTTGGTTCAAATGTTATTTTGGTATCCCCAAGGTAGAAATAGGATAAGGGAACTCTAGTCCATGATCAGTAGAGAGGGAACGAGGAAGTAAAGGACATCCTTATGATCCACATTCTCCTCAAGGTAATTGATCGTAGTGTATCCATGGAGGTGTTCTTCATCTCAATCAGAGAGGTCGTGGAGTAGGTCAAAGTTAGATGTATTCCAAAGTGTTATCAGATTTGGGTGAGACATAATTCATTGGATGTATTATAAAAATGTATTTTAATTGGGATGATGCCATTTTTTATTTAAGAGATATGCATTACTTCATTAAACCAACACTATTCCATGCTTTAGGACTTGAGGTGAAGATTCCTCAAATTAAATTTTCCTTGACTACACTAGTTGGTGGTTGAGCTAGCTTGTATGACAAGTGAAGATATTATTAACTTATTCAATGACATTGTATATGTTGGGGAGACTTCCTCTGTTTTTGGTTGTGATCATAATATTTCATCCTCGATGTGTTTTGGTTGTATTTTTTCAGTATTGTATAGAATTAGTAAGGATGTGTGTCATACTCTATGAAATTAATGATAACCATGTGGTTTTTGTTTGAGATCGATACCCTCAGATGGTTCAAAGGCATGTTTAATCATTGTCTTCCTTGAAGGATAGGTTGATGTTGAGATCATTAGAGGATTATCTTGTAGTGTTTCCTTGGGTTGTAGAAGAGTACCCAAATGTATTTGTGGAAGAGGATGAGACTCTACCCACTTGGTGTGAGATCGATTTTCGGACATAGCTGCAGTTGGGTATATCTACTATATTAATGTATTTATATAAGAGGGCCCTATATTAGTTGTGGGAATAACGAATCTAGGTTGATGATCTTAAATAGTGGTGATTTATTTGGCCTAGATTATAACCTTGGGGTATACCAGTTATCTTTGATAATATGGAAAATGAATATCTACGTTTGTGTGTTGATTATCTTTCTTTGAACCTAGAGAAAGTGAAGAACCATTATCCCCTACCATAGATTGAGGATTTATTCAATCAGTGTAAGGAGTCTACCTGGTTAATAAAGATCAATTTTCATTCAATATATCATCATATGTGGGTGAAGGTAAATTATATACTAAAGACCACTTTTTAAAGTCATTATGAGAATTATGATCTTTTTGTGATGCCATTGAGTTATATTTATTCTCTATCCATTTTTATGGTACTAAAGAATACCTTGTTTCATTAATTTCAATATCATTTCAGGGAGTCTTCTATTGATGAATTCCTTGTATTCTCTAAGTTAGAGGAGGATCATATAGAGAATCTATAAACAATTTTGTATGTTCTCCATCATCAGAAGCAATTTTGTATGTTTTTGAAGTATGAATATTGGGCTTAGGAGTTCCATTTATTAGGGAATGTAATGTATCATTGTGATTTATTTATGGATACTTTTAATATAAAGGTGATTGTTCCATTGGAATCCCCGAATGATATTGTAGAAGTGTGGAGTTTCCTTGGTCTTAGTAGTTGTTATATGAGCTTCATTGAAAACATATAATAAATTGAAAATCCTATAATTGCCTTAAATTGAAAGGATTGGTTAATCATGTGGACTAACCAATTCCATGGAACATTCAATTATTTAATGTAGAATATAGTAAGTGTTGTAGATATTTTTCTACTGGAGGTCTGGAATGATCGAGTTCTATGTAGAGATGCCTTAAGGGGTGGTATGATAATTGTCAGTATCGAGAATTTTTATTTATGAGGTTATGTTTTCCTTGGAAATATATGATGTTTTTATCTATTATTTCCATGGTTTTCCATTGGAAATATATCCTGGTGCATCTAAGACATATCATGCCATACAAGTATTGTTTTTGTGGTCTGACATAAAGTAGTTAGATACAGGGTTTTGTTTGGTAGAAAGGCTTATTTATACACTACTTTTGAAAATTAAAATATATATAATTGTTGTTTTTTCTATATTCAATTATTGTTTTTCAATTTTATATTTTTCAATGTTTTTATTTTATTTAATACTCATTCTTATTTCCTTCGTCTTAATTAAAAATGCCTTTATGGGTGTATTTCCATCATAATGAAAGATGTATTTATGCTCTATTTATTAGAAAGGTATTTATAAAACATAAATGTTTTTAAAGAAGTTTATATGTGTTTTTATTTTCTATAAGGATCGTTGTAGTGGGGCTGTAAAACTTCATTGGTAGAATTATAATGATAGAAAACTTATCAGAAGGTGATATTAATGTTGTTAAGGTAGTTAAAATTGAACCCAAGAATCACATAATTTGATTTCTAAAATTATTTATAACCATTATCTATAAATAAAATTATGAGGTTGATATGAATAATTACATAGAGAATTAATAATCTAATTTTAGGTTACTTATGTTTTAAAGGCCATAACATCTTATTACCTCAATTTATTCCATTTTTAATCTTTTCAGATATTTTATGCTTAAATTTATTCATGTGTGAGGTAATATTGTGAATCCTATTATGTTATTTTTTATGTTTTGATTTATGAGATTTAGGGCTCCTGAGGTAATGGAGATAGAAGTATTTCTAATCAGCTGAGATCGAGGGGCTCCCGATGAAAGAAAAAAAGTTGTTTTGAGCAGTCTGATTGAAGGATTATGGGGCTTGGAAGACATAAATTTTGATAGGTTTAAAATAAAATATAATGAAAGTTGTGTCTATATACATCCATTCTTATTTAGATTAATGTGAGGACCTCACTTGATCATGGTGTTGTATATTTTTATTCTGTTGTATATAATTTCCTATTTTTATAAAGTGTCTTATTTAATGTATTTTTTATTTTATCAAAATTGTTTTCTAATTATTTTTATTAAAATAATATCATTCTGAATGTTTATCTATTTTACTCATGCCTCTATTTATTCATTTTTCCAAGAGATTGTATTTATCAAGTGTTTAAAAAACTAATATTCACCCCCACCACCTATTTTAGTATTTTTGTCACAAAACTTATGGAAACATTTGGTATCATGGTAGGTCTCTACATATTTTATTTTTCCTTTAATAAATAAGTGGTAGAGAAAAGATTTAGGTTTAGCTATTGGAACATTTGAAAATATAAATCCTATAAGACCACTAATTTTTTATAGGTATGATTATGAGTACTGGAGAGATCATAGAAAGACTTTTTTATTAATACTGGAGTAGGAATATTTGTTATGATGATTTTAAATTATAATATTCTTGATAAAAAAGTTACAAATTTTACTAAACATGAAAAAATGACTATAAATTAAAATAAAGAGTTCGTAGAAATATTTTTTATTAATGATCATAAATATCTACAGACAAATATCTTATTGTGATATAGAAATTAATGTATGGATAAGTTTGGAAGTAACACATTTTATAACTTTTAAGGTTTTATAAACCAAAAGGGATATCATTCTTGATGATTATCAAGTTTTTATTTCTTACCTAGTGAATATGTTTCACAAATGAATCTTAGGTTTATTACTATTGTGAATAGATTTTAGTCACATAGAGATAAGGAATTATTAAATGAACAAATTATTGGGAATATTATTAATATCATGGTTAAAGAATGGGAATCGAAGTGAACAACAATTGATGACATGAATCATATGAATAATCTGAGTATTTATGATCTTATTATAACTCTTATGAAATATGAAATCAGGTTTAAGATATATTATAAACAATATACATGGAAGATTATTTTTTCTTTATCATCAACTTATAGGGAAGTTACAACTTGAAAAGATATGTATAGCGAAATTATTTTGGAAATAATCAGTCTAAAATAAAATTTAATCATTATAAAGTTTTAGTACTAATGAGAAAATTGATAGTGAACTTTATCAGCTTGAAAAATAAATGAAAAAGATTTTTTGAATGAAATAATTCTATTACAAGTTGATGGAATCACAAATCACTATTTTATTTCACCCTTATACCTCTATGATAGATTATTTTTATATTGAAAATTAAAAATTTAATAACCAATTGAACTTATAGTTTAATTAAAAATTAAATTTTTATTATGATTAAAATTAAAAAATTTACTTTTTTGGATTATATTGTTGTAGGAAGAAGATTTCTTTAGGGCTAGGGATAAAGTTGATGAAAAATTAGCCAAACTACATGTAATACAAAGAACATATGTCCATTATATCTCATATTATTGTACATTTTCCTACAAAATTAGGCTAAAACTTTATGGGGTGATCTAGAACTTAGTGGTATAAAACGTTTATGAAGTCACCCAAGACCAATTAGTCCATATGGTTTCCCAAAAAATGGATATGTACAGGAAATCGAATCTTCTCGAAGTCAATATTTTAGTTCAGTATTTTGAAAATATCTCACATTATAGATGTAAAATTGATGAACAATTCTATATTGATCCATTTAAGAGTCATCCCAATAACTTCTCTATATTATAAAAGTTGATAATGGTTCATTTATCAATACAAAACTGAGACACAAGTGGTATCTCAAAATCTGGGAGCCCAAAACCACCTTTCACTTTTTCTATAAAAGGGAACATTGGGAACCTCATTTAAAAGTTTGAACAAGAAGTGAAGTTCAATAATTTTGGAGTTTAAAATGAGTAATATCATCACATTTTAGATTTTAGATAACACTATCCTCATAGTTAGAGATGACTTTAATAAGGTTATCTACCCAATCATCCACCTCCTCTTAATAGCAATAAAATCTATGGGTGATCGTTTGAAAAGAGATTCACACATTTTAATTTAGTTTCAACACAAGTGTTATATACTATCTTGGTGTAATTTGGTATTGAAAACATATTTTTATTCATATCCTAATTTTATTTATATTTTAATACTTTGTCTTGGTATGATTGAATTTAATCCTATTTGTTTATAATTGATTAGTATATGATTTTGAATGTGTAACTTGTGTTGATTTGATTGGAAAACACACGAATCCGTTTTATTTCCACATTATTGGTATTTCAATATGATTTTGATGATCTTATACCACATATAATGGTTGGAACTTGTATATATGATTTTTATTTCAAGGTTTGGTTCTACATGTATCGATATAAAGGCATAGAGAGTAATCAATATTCTCATTAAACTCAACCAAAACTTTACTCTATAAATGAACATTTTAGAACTATGAAATTGGAATGTTGTGTAGTGAAATTTCAATTATCTCCTTCTTATATTTTACTTGAAAATTTACTTCCATTTTTCAACCATTAAACTCATTATTTAAGTTGTTTTCTTAAAATTGCTTCAAAACCACCCAACTATTTTTAGTCCTTTTTATTAAAAAATACACTCTAAACCCTTAAATTCTTCTTGGGATATGACCTAGGTTCTTCCCAATACTATATTTAAAATTTTAAAACACACTAAATTTGGTTCATGATAATGTGGTAAAATTTTGGCATCACTGTTTAGAATCATTTTGGTTTTTAGTGTGTGTTTTTTATAAGAACTTTTGGTATTTTTTGTAAATATTATTGTATTTCTATCTTTGGAGTATATATTTAAGTATTGTTCTAACCTATTTTTGTTCATAAGGTTTTTTCATGACATTTTCTTCTTTGGTCGAACTAAAAAATTTTGAACCATATATCAAAATGATTATTCATCCTAGACAATGAGACACACAAAGATATCCTTTGATAGAATCCACACAAGCCACTCTAAATCCAATAAACCCTTCTTCTTATTCATTTTCTGGAACTAAAATCAAAACTATAATTAATGTATATAATATTACTAAAACCCCATAAATTAAAATAACTAACCACAGATTATGTTGATATCCAAACCACTTATATTGAAAAACAAGTTGAAGCACCAAACTTTTAACTAAAATCTAGTCCAATTCATTTGTTTCCAAAATTTCACAAACTAGATGGAGGAAACCCACATAAGAATTTAAAGAAATTTCACATTGTATACTCAACATTAAAAATAAAAAATATAGATAATGGATAAATAAAACATCTAAAATTCCCATCCCATTATAATACATATAAAATTATTGGTTATATTATGTTAATTTCAAATTACAGGTTGGTTGGACATGAAACACCTTTTTCTTAAAAAATACTACTTTGTGACATGAACTAAAACAATAAGATTTTTTTTTTAATAATAATTTCTCAATGATAAAAACATCATGAATACTAGGAATGATTAGAAATTATTTTTTTATGTTACCCACACCACCAAGTAAGTGATCAAATTTAAGTGTGATGTTTTTATGAATATTTAATTCCAATTCATCATAAAATGATTTCTTCTATTATAGGTGTTTCACCAGTTCACATGACCCCAATCACTATAAGTTCCCTCAATTAAAACATGGGAAAAAACACAAAACATTATGGTTCAAGGTACAATATACTCATCAGTAGATTCCATGAGTTGAAAAGTTCTTAATTTAAGAATAAGGTGTGTATGAAGTTTGAAGATGTAATTACACTACTTCAACAATTTTCTCATTCCCAAGGGAAATACCAACCTCCTCATATAATTCATTGTGGAATATATGTTGATGACCCCCACTATTAAAACCAATTATCTCAACTTAGATATCCATATAATTGTTATGGGGAAATGTTTTTAGGCTGGCCTTATAACCAACCCATTAGTAGAGAACCAGAATATCAATCCAAATCTAGATGGAAGAATAACCAAGCCTATAGGAAAGTGGGTAATATAAGAAACCTCACTAATTTGGGAATGGACAGGGGAAGGGTGGTCAACCCAACCACCATCCAAAAAACCTCAATTACTTGATAGAATTTTCCCATATCCCCCTCCAAAATCTAATCCAAGACTGGAAGACCTGACGAAACAAATGGATGAAAATGGTCTCCAGTTCTATTAAACAACCCGAGAATCCATACAAGTCTTGAATACTCAATTAAATAAACTCACCAACCTTATGGGTGAAATAAGAATTTGAGGGTCATGTAAATTGTATTCTCCACCACTATTAAATCCTAGGGACAAGAGAATGTTAGTTCTATCACCATAGTGGAATGAAACTTGAAAACCAAATGAACTCTATATTAAAGTTATCCCCTCTTGAGGAAACCACCATTCCAACCATCATAAATGATCCAAATGATAAAAATAATTATACCGAGAGAAACCCTAACAAATTAAAGAGATTATATTTTAGGGATCCACCTAAACGAACCATTCCACTTCCATTTCCCCAAAGATCCACCCATCCAAGGAAATTATAAAAATAAATCCTAGAGATAAAAATTTAAGAAACATTTAAAAAAGAGTAGGTTAATGTTCATTTTATTAATGTTGTGAAGAAAATACCTTAATATACCAAGTTACTAAAAGATATGTGTACACAATAATGAAAACCTATATCTGGTTAAAAGGTGATCTTGGTAAAAAAATTATTTTACCAGACATATCTATCACTTACCACAAAATGTGATGAGCCTAGAACATTTTTGATTTCTTGTACAATAAGAAATTATTTCTTTTCTAATACCAAGATTAATTTGGGTGCTTTTATAAATTTTATTAATAAATCCATTTTATCTTCATTATAGGTTATGGAACTAATTCGGATAGTAATATTCATAAACATGAAAACAGGAGTACCGCACACCCCATGGGTGTATTAGAGGATGTTCTTCTGATGGATAAATATTTAATTTTTTCTGCTGATTTTTAAGTGCTTAAAATAAAATATGGTAGGATGAATGGACATGATGCAATTATAATGGGGAAAAAATCCATGAAAACCACAAAAAAAATTATTTAATTTACACATTAGTATATTATATATTGAGTTTTTTTGTGACATTGTAAACTTTAGAATCCATGATTCCATGAAGCACCCTTCAAAAGAGAATTCATATCCCTCTGTAAATTTAATTGGTGTGCCCCTTTACCTTGTCAATATTATTTTATTTCCCTTGATGCCATTTTAGAGTTTATATCATTGATATAAATTATAGGTAATGATTATTGTGTTTAATATTGTAATGGTTCAGAGAAATGTCATTTATATTCTTTAATTGGTGATTTCTTGAGCACCAAGGACAAAATGACCATCAAGGATACTGCTCATCATGTAAAAGATTAATCTTAATCCGAGGATTTAACTACTGAGTGGTTGGATGAGATTATTAACCTCAAAATTTCACATTCACAACCATTAAGAAAAAATTCCCTAGAATTGGAACTTAAACCACTGCCTAAAAATTTAAAATATTCATAAATTGAGAATAGAAATAATTTTCAGTCTATATTTTCTTGTTTACCCCCTATTGAGCATGAATTGAAATTGATTAACTTTTTGGGGAGTATAAAAAAGCATTGGGATTGACACTTTATGAAATTTTTTGTATTATCCCATCAATTTTCATTCATTTTATACTGGTAAAATTTGCAGTTAAACTAATGAGATTGGCACAACACTGCTAAAATAAAAGCCTTCTTAGTTTTTTAAAAAAAGAAGATAACCAAATTCTTGGCTGATTGAATAATTTACCCCATCTATGATAACCAGTGGGTTTTACCAATATAGTTATTTCATTATAATGTTATTTTTACGATAATAAAAAATGAAAATAATTAATTGTTTCCAACCCATGTGCATAATAGTTGGCTTTTTTGTATAGACTAACGCTGACTGAACTGTACCCATGGAAGGACTATTTCCCATTGTCATTCATTGACCAGATGCTTGAGAGGATGGTGGGGAATTCCCAATAATATTTTCTAGATGATTATCCTATATAATTCAAAATCTATATTTCCCCCAAGCATTAGGAAAATAAAACCTTCATTTACCACTTTGGAAAATTTTCATACAAGATGATTCTATTTGGTATGTCCAATACTGTAGGTACTTTCCAGTGATGTATAGTTAGTATTTTTCCAGATTACATGGATAATTTCATTTATGTTTTCATGGATGGTTTCACTATTTATAGTTTATCTTTTAATGACTATTTGAGAAGTCTTGTTATGTTCTTCAATACTGCATTGAAAATAATCCTGTATTAGATTATGATAATTTTCATTTCATGGTGCAACAAGTTATAGTACTTGGACATATCATTTATAGGAATTATATTTAAGTAGATAAATCAATATTAGATATCATTTCTCCCCTACCAATCCCCAAAAATTTGTGGTATGTGTATCATTTATTATGATATGTTAGATTTTATAGTCATTTCATTTATGAATTATGTATGATTTCACTCCCCCTCTCGTTATTTTTCTAAAAAGAAAAATAATTTGTGTGTTATAAAAACTATGAGGATGATTTAAAAAAAACTGAAATATTTCTTCATATCATCCTTGGTTATCCAACAACTTATTTGGGATTTACCATTTGATCTCATGTATGACACCTTTAATTATGTAGTTGTAGAAGTCTTATAACACTAGGTTGATTGAGATCCACATGTAAATGATTATGCCTCATAAACACTAGAATATTCAATAGAAAAATACACCCCAACCAAAAAATAATTTTGTTCCATTGTTTTTACCAAGGATAAATTAAGGTTATAAAATTTAAGGTCTAAATTAATAATGTTATCTAACCATGAATCCATCTATTACATCCTTAAGAAAACAAAATCCAAACCACATATCATTCATTTTATTCTCCTACTTCATGAAATAAATTTATAAATTTGGTATTAAAAATGGGTATTGGAAGTGGTGGTTGACCATATAAGTAGGATCCATTCATCCTCATATAATGCCTCATCCACTTGTATTACCATAAATGGAAAGTTTCCTAATGAGAAATTGCATCGATTGTAACATGATATCTCTTGGTATGCTAACAATGTAAATTATTTGGTAGTATCTTTAATTATTTATGATTTAAATAAAAACCAAGATGATCATCTAAAACATGGGCCTCTTTGGTATATTTGGGATAATCCCTACCTTTGGTTCTGATGAAGTAACAATTTCCTCTGGAGTTTCATTCTCGATAATGAGTTTCAATCTATATTTAGGTTCTTTCACCCTCTTCATGTGGGGGTCACTTCAATTTTGAGAAGACTACTCACAAAGTCTGTGATTCTTTTTTATTTTTTTTTAATGGTCTCCTAATTGTTAAAGGATACAAAATTTATCCAAAAACATTACAATGCCACAAAACCCATTGCTTCTTCATTAAATTTTTTATGTATAGGGAATTAAATTTATAGGGCCATTTCCTAATTAATTTAGAAACTTGTGCGTTATTATGATAGTAGATTATATGTCATAATGGGTAGAGGTATGATAAATAAAGACATATGATTCAAATATATTATTAGAATTTTTGAGAATCCAATTTTTTTGTTATTTAATATTTACAACGTTTTTCATCAGTGACTAAGGTATTCATTTATAAAACCGAACAATGTAATATATTTTACATCGGTATGGGTTCTATCATCAAGTTTATATGGCATATAACTCCCAAACCAATGGTTAATATTATCTGTCAAACAGATAGGTAAAAAATTATTGTAAAAATGTTTGAAACTAAAAGAAATTATTAGAGTATTAGACAAGATAATGTGTTGTGAGATTACCATAAAACCTCCATAACTCCAATTGGCATGTCACCTTATCATCCAGTTTTTAGAATGATTTTTCACCTCCTTGTTGAAATAGAGCATCATATTGACAGGGCCAATATAAATTAAATTCTAATCATTATGTTTCATGTTCTCAATGGATATTGTATATTCAAGAGATATAATAAATGTGAAAAGAATCATATGAAACAAACTAGATCTATAAAAAGATAAAGAAGTATACCCATTACTAACTTATCCTTCATCATCAATCCACATTAATCATAATGTTGTCTTTTTAATGTAAATGTGAACATTCTCTTAGGTATTATTTTTTCTTGCTGGTTTGGTAGATACAATATTAAAAATTTATGTTCAATTTTTGTTGTGAAGTTTCAAAATGATGAGAAAAAACAAAAAATCACAGTTATTGGGAGGTTTTATAATCACTTTCACAAAACCATTTTGGATTCCCCAATGGAGTAACTCAACCTTCAAAAAGCAACTTACTAGTGACACAAATAATGTTTTTCCATTCATAACCACATTCACTTTTACTAAATTCAGGAAAATACACACTCTACTTATGTGGAGGTGGGTACATTGTTAGGTTAGTTGGGTTTTTCATCATATTTCTTCTTTTTCCCTTTTTTTCTCATTGCATTGTATTTTTAATTTTCCCCACTTTCCAAGGTTCATTAAGAATAGTTTCCTTGTTTATTTATTTTTATAATTTTAACTTGCCTCATGGTATTTATACTTCCCCCCAATCCACTTCATTTTTTTCAATTTTATGCAAGAATTATAATTTTTTATTCCCACCTAATCAAGGAAATTATTGAAAATTCATGATGAATTTCTTTAATTCAAGTTTTCTAAACATTGAATGAATATTTGTTACACAGATGGCATGTGACTTAGGACATGGAATTAACATTAATATCTCCACAAATCATTTCACTCAACAATGAAGTGTGAGATTTTTATGGGTTAATTATGCCATTTAACATCTCCACAAATCATTTCACTCAACCATGAAGTGTGAATATTTATTCCTTAATAAAAGAAAAATATAAGTTATGCTAGTGTTTCTACATTTTCCAAAAATGGTTATTATAAAAATTCATTTCTTACCTAGTTTATTATATTACTGTACTTGATATATGTTCATGTGTGTACCTATTTTCTAATTGTTTTACCGCAAAAAAATCCAAAAAACAGAAGAAAAAACAAAAAAACAACTAGAATAAATAATGATGGTAGTAATGAACTATACAACATATTGGGATATCTAGGTTGGGAGATTATGGTTTGGATTATATGAATATTATGTGAGTGTGTCTTGAAATTTTATTATAATGTATGTAGGGTAGGTTAAGTGGAAAGAATTAGTTAACCATAAAAATGTTAAAAAACATATAATTACTAGATAAAAAGTTGAAATAATAACATGGAATTTTTATCACAGAAACATATATATATTTAGTGGAATGGATGACATATGAATTTATTTCTATTAATAGTATCATATATATATTTTACTTTGTTCTGATAATGTTTCTATGACTTTCATTTCTCTGCTTACTGACATTAACTCTTTGGTGTGATTCTTCATTTTCTCACTATGATATCATGAAATGAATTTATTATGAATGTAAAATCTATATGATTAAGATAATATGTTAATTCCTTTTTTATGAAATTTGACTTTATTTTTGAGTGAAAATTCTTTGATGTAGGGGTGTGATTGCATTGCAATTCACTGTTTTATTTCACCCTTATACCACAGTGATAGACTATTTTTATATTGAAAATTAAAATTTTAATAACCAATTTAACTTCTCATTTAATTAAAATAGTTCATGATAATTACTATTAAAATGGTCAATTTTACTTGTTTGTATTATTTTTTTATTGGATGAGGTAATTTGGAGGGCCCAGGATGAAGTTGAAGAAAAATGCGCCAAACTACATAGAATCCTAAGAACATATGTCCATTATTTCACATATTCCAAGAAATAAGACTATTAAATTTGGTTGAACTTTTGTGTAATGATCCAAAAACAGTGGTTTATAACTATTCGGAAGACACGCAATCCAAACTCATCGACATAGTAGGACAACCAAACTGATATGTCAAGAAAACTGAATCTACTCGAAGTCAAAAGTTTGGTTTGGTATTTTGACAAAATATACCATTCTATACATATAATGGAAAAATTTATAGAGAGAAAATAAATATACATATAAAAACCTATTCTTTTTTTGTTAAATTTATATATAATTTCATTTACCAATCCAAAATCAAGACAAAAGTGGTATCTCTAAATCTAGGTGCCTAATACCACCTTTCACATTTCCAATAAAAGGGAACCTTGGAAACCTCATTTGAATGCTCAACCAAGAAGTGAATTTATACCATTTTAGAGTGAAAAATTATTCCTATCATAATCATAGAGGTTTCATATCTCCATATCCTAATTGTGAGAGTTAATATAAATATGTATACCCACTTGATAAACCACTACCTCTCAATGGGAAGTTATTCAGTGGGTAATCATTTTGTGGGATCTATGAATTTGTCAATGGATTTATGAAACATGTATTAGCAACTATTTTTTTATAAATTTTCTATTTTATCTTAATTTTATTTATATTTAAATACTTTTCCTTGGTACTATTAAATTTAATTCACTTTTTTCTAATTTATTAGGGTAAAATATTGAGTGTGTGACTTGAGTTATTCTGATTGAACAACAAAAGAATTATTTTCATTCCCATATTATTTATATTTCAATATTCATTGTAATCTGTTATAATAAGATTAAGTGTTGTTCCTTATCTATATGATATTTATGAAAATGAATTTTTATACTTGAAATTATTTAAAGTCTTGGAGAGTAATCAATATTACAAATAAAATTGTCTAAAGAGTTACTCTAAATCAAATAAAACTTTTAGAACTATGAACATGAAATTTTCTTGATGAACTTTAAATGATATCATCATTATATTTAATTTAAAATACAACATCAATTAGTAAATTATTAAACTTATTGTTTATGTTATTTTCTTAAAAAAAATTCAAACCCATCCCATATTATAGTAATTTTTATTACAAATTCCTACTATAAACAATTAAAAACTCCTTGAGGGATGATATTGGCTCTTCTATAGACTAAATTTAATCTTATAAAACCTAATAAATTTTTTATTTCATGGAAACACATTCACCAGTATTGAAATAATAAGAAATTATAACAAAAGAGGAAATAATTTTTTAAAATAATTTTTTATTAATAAAAGAAACCATGGCATTTAGATCTTATTGTATGAGGTTTCAAGTTAATGAAAAAAGACCAAACTGATATTATAAATGTAAAGGTAATAAAATTTTTAAATTTATTGATACTTGGCGTGTGAGTGGTGGTGATACATCATTTTTCAGTACATCAGATGAAATTAGTGACAATCAAAAAGTTTTTTATTTCTATAATTAAATTCCAACGACTAATCAATGTTATATGATTAAGGTATATACTGAATCCCTTAATAATTTGAAATTGGATGAAAATTATCTTGATAATTTAGATAATTATTTTATTTTCACTTCTTCTGGAGGAGAAAATATTATTTCATCGAAATATGGTAATAGTTTACCTCTATTTTGGGAAATGACTATATATTTTAATATTATGTAGAAAATAATTCTAATGTAATGAGAGAATAGGACTATTTTAAGGTATATATTTTCAGATCCAATAGAATAATTTTAAAACATGCATATAAAATTTATAGAATCACATTGTAATTTTATAAGAAATCTATTTCTAGTTCAACTCAGAAAGATATGAATTTGGTATTGAAACTTATTTATGAAATTCTTAGACTAGAGAAACTATTTGAAATTTTTTTCTTCGAAGAAAAAGTTTATAAACTTTATATATAGTTGAAACCATGTGAAATAAATTTCAAAATGGTATTCACTTCATATTAGTAACATTTCCATGTAAATTACTTTATTCCTAAAAGTGAACTATTTTATATAAAATATCAAATAGGGGGTCACGAGAAGAAAAAATGTTACTCTAACCATGTTAAATATTTTTATCTTAATAAATATTATATTTCTAAATAATTACCATTTTTACAACATAAAGTAATTGAGCATATGTGGATTCCTAATTTTGTTTTGCTAATACTTCTAGAACCAATAATATTAGGGTAAAAACAATAGTTTATGCATTTTTATAAGGAAAGGATGAATACCAGTAGCCAAAAAAATTGGTACATAGAGAGTGGTTTTTTGAGGCCCATGATAGTAAATTAAACTTTATTATGAATTTTTCAAAAGCTGAAAATTGGAAAAGAAAATTTAGAGACAATACTCAAGGATAAATCTTCTATATTGGTAATGTTTAGTTTCTCAGTGTTATTACTTCCAAGTTCTTCTAATTTTTTGTTCTTTTTAAAAAAAAGGCTGTGAAAATTAGACCACATATTTTTTTATAAAGGATGAGTAATAAAAATAGATAATTTTTTAAGAACGAGTAACTTAGTTATGTTTTTTTGTTTTATCTTTGTTATTATGTGAGGTTCTTTTCAAAAAGGGAGAGATGTTGGGTAAAACACCTTATTTAAACAATACTTTTAAAAATAATAATACATATCTTTTTAATTTTTATCTTACAATTGGATTTTAATTTGATGTTTTTAAGTTTTTATGTTCCTTGAATATAAATTCTTGTTTCATTCATCTTGATTTGAAGAACATTTTCAATTGTAAGTTTATTTAAATGAAATGTGTATGTATATTATAATTATTATAATGTTCTTTTCTTAAAAAAAATAGAACAATTTTCTTGGTTTTTTTAAGGATTTTATCATGGAACTTTACAACTTCATTGAAAGAATCATAAGGATAGTGAACTCGTTGAAAGGTGATACTAATGTTGTCGATATAGTTGCAACTGAACATGATAATCACTAAATAAAAATGTTTTTGATAGTTAGGAACTATGTCTATAAATAACAACATGATATTGAGGTAAATAAAAAATATATAATGAAAAATATATCTCAAGTTTTCTAATGTTATGAAGTCTATAACTTCTCATTGCCTCAAGTGCTTCCATTTTTAATATTTTCATGATCTTTTTATTAGGAGAATTTGTGTGTCTATTTTTATTATAAATAATCTTAATATATTTTAGAATGATTTTTGTTATGATTTATGAGATTGATGGATCCTAAAGTAAAGAAGAGAGAATTCAATCTAATAAGGTTATATTGAGGCCATCTGAAAGGAAGAAAAAAGTTTTTCCAATTAGGCCAATTAAGGGCTTCTAGATATTAAAAGATAGAATTATTAATAGGTTTATAATCAAGGATATATAAAGTTGGGTCTACATAATTTTTTTCTTTGGTATAACATGAATACCTCATTCAATTGTGATGTTCTAAATTTTTTCCATAATGCATAATTTTTATAAAGTATAATTTTTTATTTAATTCACATTTTATTTTATTAGAAGAATATCATTATGATTGTTTTTAGTTGATATTTATCTGAAGAATATCATTCAAAATGTTTATCTATTTAAATTGTGATTAATTTTATTTTTTTATATAAGAGATTGAATTTTTCAAAAAAAATAAAACTAAAATTCACCCACACCCACTATTATAATATATTTGTCAAATGTAATGAGTAAAAAAGTTTTTCTCTAGTTGTTTTCTTTTAAGGTTGGAGGTTAATCATAGTTTTTTTAGTGGGTTATTCCAAATACTTGATTTTCCCTAGTGTAAGGGAGAGGACATCTCAATATACTTCTTCACTAGGATTCCTAAAACTTAAATATTTTATTATGTGATATGGTTGATCATGTACACCTTGATCAAGTTAACTCATTTTTTAGTGATCAATGTGTTTTTTCTATGTAGATTTTGTTCATGTAGTATCTGGGGGAGATAGTAAAGTGTCATGAGGCTAAAAATATGATCATCTCTGGTCATGCTCCAAATTTAACATTGAGTATTTTGAGAGGCCTCTATTATGATTTTGGATCATAGATATGGATTAGTAGTATTTTTCAACCATATAATTACATTTAAACATCCTAGACAATATAAACTCTAAATAACATATTTTACATGTGTATTCTTGATTTTGGAGGTTTTTGGGTGAGGCACTTTTCCTTGATAGGGTTTTCCTACAAAAATAGTTATCACTACACTATTTTCATTGTTCCATTTGAATAATTATATGTTTTACCTCAATGATCTCCATTATGTTGGATCATGCTCAAGAAGTCAGTAATTCTCATACTAGAATTGGTGCAGAGAATGAAATTAAAGGTACAGGTGATCTACAAGTGAGTCAAGGAAGTACATGATCATCAAAAGTCATATATTGTTCATATTAGGTGGCCTATAGAGTTTGTTATAGATCATGTGTTCTTGAATCTGTCTCCTCGTCAGGATAAATGAATTTTTGGCAGTTGAGTAAGATTTATCCCCATTTTTTGTACTATTTGAGGTGTTGGTACATGTTGAAATTATTGCATATTGGCTTACACTTCCCCTACAGATGAACCGGATACATGAAATCTTTCATATGTCATATATTTTTTATTATCATCAAGATTATTCTCTTGAAATTAATTGGGGAAGTATGGATATTAATGATGATGAAAACATTAACTAGTGTACCAATAAGATTCAAGTTTTTCTGGGGAAGGTGTTGTGTAGGCCTATTATTACTTTAGTTCATGTCCAACGGAGACATGGTTTTTTGTTGGAAGGAACTTGGGAGAAGTAGTTGTAGACATAAAATCAAAAACTCATGTTGTTTAATATTTGATTTTTTTGATATTGTTTTATGTTTTATAATCAAACTAATATTTATTTATAATATTTTTTATCCTCCATGATTTAGTTTCTATTCATGGAATTTTTCTTATTTGAGATGTATCTCTCTCAGGACTATGTTTTGAGATAGTTGATGATATTTAGTTTTTATATGAATTATTCCTTTAGTGTGATAGTTTTTATTCTACATGAAGTGATTTCCTTGAGAGGTATCTTGTGGGGTGGTTGTTTTTACGCCTTTATCTTCCCTTCTTTCCTAGGTTTTATTTTAATTATTATGGGTTATAATTTTTTGAGTGGTATCTAATATAAGGGTATAAATTTTCATGAACCCTTACCTTGTCTTTTTTCTTCCTTGAGGGTGTTTGGAATATAATAGTTATTATTTATAAGTTTATTTATTATAAAATCAATTTATTTTAAAAAAAAATTACACTTCCATAGGACCTCATCATTGTGTGTAGTAACTACCCTTTACCCTTATGTAATCATCATTCTCCTATACTGTATAAGGGTAATACATATTTTATTCCACTATGTAAGTTTCATCAAATACGTGTAAAGGTAGTATTTTTGTTACATCAAAGTAATTTTTATTTTCATCTGTTGTGTAAGGGAAACCTGATCTATGTAAAGGTAAGTTGAGTTTTTGATCGGTTGGGTAAGGTAATTTCCCTCTTCGCATGAGGGTAATCCTATGTTATGTAAGGGTGATACCTTTTTTAAATATCTTTTAAATATCATTCAGAACTCAAATATTAGTATTTTTATTGTGTAAAGGTGAACCTTATATCCTGATAATATATTTTTGTTTCACATAAAGGTAAAAATACTCTCATGTGGCTCGTGTAAGGGTAAAGCTTCTATCCCTTATCGGGTAACTCAACTTCTTTTGATATCATGTAAGGGAATATCCTAGTCAAATAAATATAGTATATGGATTGTGTTAGAGTAGAACATAGATTGTATCAATATCATCACATGAGGATATCATTTAAAGGTAAGGATTATGATCATGTGTAAGGGTAAGATACTAATCCATTTTTTCATCTCTTTCTTACAGAATTATTATATGATGTGTTTCTAAGAAAAATATAGAAATAAAAAACTAAATATCATGGATTTAAATTAATATATGAAGAAAGAACACATTATATTTTACTTTCTGTGATTTAAGAGAATAAAATTGGTTATTCGAGTGAAAGAAATCAAAAAGAATAATTTAAATTAAATTATGAAAGTTTGATGGACGTTCTATAAATATCAAGGGAAAGAATATATGTTTACTATTAAACCAAAATTATTTACCCACTTGAGTTTAATTATTTTCCCTAAATTCTAAATGATCAAAGATTCACTATTTAATTTGAGGGAGTCCTCTATAACCCACTCAAGCTATTCTTAGGTTTCCAAACCAATGTTCATCCTTCTCTCTCAGTGGTTCTTTACATAAAAATTAGGAAACATCTTACAGAGGTAAGGGAACTATTACCTATCTTTGATTTATGTCAAAGTATAGATAAATTATTTTTTTCAATGAAAATGTGTATCTCATCTATTGATTGTGTGGGGTTTGAATTGAGCTCAATCTTTCATGTCATGATCACTACTTCTAAACAGATTCCAACAGGGTTTGTTCGTGGAGCCAGAAACACCCAACAATTTTATATCTATGATAACTAATAGACATTATTTCCAAAGTTAGGTCCTATTTCTGACACTATACCATAAATATTTAATAATTCACATTGGTCAATAAGATGGTATTTCAGGCTTGTCACACCTTTTTTTAAGGGAATTATTTCCTACTCTAGGATTCTCTTATAGATTTAAGATATTTTCTTGAATCCTTCATTAAGTCACAAGTATTACTTGGGTCATCTTTGGATTAAAAAAAAAATTTATTATGGATGTAATTTAGGATCATATATATATATCCAAGGTTCTCCATAAATGGTGCTTTATTATGTATTGATCAGATATTCTCTTTCCATTTATTATTACAATACTGGTCTTGAGCCACATAGTGGGGCACTCTGGAGTTATTCATCATCTAGGGAGAAGAAAGTTCTTTTGATGTTAGGATTACAACCATTAATGGACTTTTTATGTATCACTATGAAATTAATTATAACCCACAATGTTAGGTTCAACTTAAGAAGACACATCATACCTTTCAAGGTCATGTGATAAGTACCAAACTGTTCAGTTTAACATCATGAGGTAAGGATGTGTAGGAGAAAGTTGAATTGTAAAAATTGGTGTTAGACTTATGATGAAGTAGAATAGGGAACCAGGGAAGGATATATACTTCCATATTATAAAGGATCCTATTGGTAATGTGACCAAATGATAATTATGGCTTATTTACAGTGTTGGGTTTGAACCTCAGGGAGGCTTCCCATGTATCCCATTTGGATGGATATCAAAGCCAATGTAGTTTTCTTGTGAGTAAGCACACCTATGGATGAACTCTAAAGCACTGTATCACATGAGAGTATGGACCTTTGAGGGGATTGTATTGTCATGAACCAAGCCAGGGTACCATCCACCCTGAAAACCGACGGGGTTCATGGCATGGCCCGAATGACATTCCTAATCCCAAAAGGATGAAAACTAGTGCATGGGCTTCAACATCATGATTTGGTAACAATTTCACTAACTTACATACATTAATGGGAATAATATATACAACAACTCCCCTATCCCAACGGTTTCAAAAAAACCATTGTGATAGGTTCCCTATACCAACCGTTTCATATAACTATTGGTATAGGGTTGTGAATGGAATATTTTCCCAATGGTTTCATAAAACTATTGGTATTGTTCATGTTTTTCCCAACATTTTCATAAAACCATTGGGATGGTTCATCATAAATATGGTATCCCAACAGTTTTTAAAAACTGTTGGTATAGAAAACCCCAAATATGAGTCTCCTTCTTCCAGAAGGGATCTTCCAGAATTTTTTCCTAAATGAGAGACCTCTTTTGTTTCTTTCCAAATAATTGATATTTACAACTAGAGATACAACCTTGATTCAAGTATTTTTTATTCTTACAATTAAAATTGGTAAGTTTTGATTGTGTTATATCCTTTTCTACCATTTATTTTGTCTTTTATCATTTGGTTTTGCTACAATCTTGATTCGGGTATCTCCTTTGATTCAATTCATTCCTTTGATTCAACTCTCTCCTTTGATTCAAGTCTATCCTTTGGTTAGAATCATTTTAGTGATTATCATGTTTAATTTTATCATATGTTGGTCCATTCAAAGAACTAGTGATATCTGGATTGGAATATTATAGTTTTGGAGTTATTTTTCTGTGTTTCATGGTTTACAGACACAGTTTGGAGTAACCATGTGGTTAACATGTAGAGGGTTAAATCATGAAAATAGAGACATATTTCACATGTTATTCAGGGTTTATCAACCAAAGTTTCTATTGAATTTGGATCCCCCATGAACCATATATCCTTTACTTCTGATTTTCTTGTTTTGGGAAGATTTAATGTCTGTTATTTTGGTGCCTACGATATATAGATGATGTTTTTATTCTTCTTTGGGTGCTCATCGTTGAATGTCAAATGTTTTGAAAGATTTTAATTCAATTTACACCTCTTTAAGGTGTGTGTTTTAATGTAATTATTTCATTTTGAATTAAATGTTTTTTATTTCATTGAAAATATCTTTTTATTGAATGTATGGATATATGTAATATCCATATGACAATTTGAAAGCATTTAAATTTGTTTTTAAATTAGAATAAAGGGTTACTCTTTTTAATTTCAAGTGTTTATGATTGAAACTGAATATTGTTTGTGTAAGAATTTATTAAATACCATTGAGACCTTTTGTGATGGATTTAATAGTGTGTGATAGATTTTTATCTGATTTCAATTTTCATGGAGTGAAAACTATGTTTTAAAGAGGAAATTGATTTAATTTGAGCTTTTGAACATGACATGTTTAAGAAATTTCTAATGAATTATAAAATATTGATTGGAATGAGTGTATGTTTTTCCCTTAAGATAATGAATTACTTGATATTTGAAAATTGGTTTGATGGAAAATGAATTCATTGGGAAAGTTTATTGATTTTAAAGATAAAGATTAACGTTTTTTGTGGTGTCTTAGAAATAATTTGAATTTTATGTCACATTTATATCAGTTAGTAATGAATTTTTGAAATTTGTATTTTATAAAAAGTAAAATCACTTGTAATTTTGAACCACATTTTAGCGTAAAATACCTATTTGGAAAAAAATTTTAAAATGGTTCCCATTGAGTTTTTTACCAATTGTGTGGGGTTTTTTTTACTAAATGGTGGTTTTTTCTCACCCAGTGAGTTAATAAGCTTCTCTACACCATATATGATTAGGATATATGGGATTATTCATTTTGAAGTTGTTACAAGTGAGGGATAGTCATTTCTTTTCTCTGTGTATTTTTAATTTCTCACTTATTCATCATCAACAATTATTTATTGGTCACTGGAACCTAGGTACTAAGTAGGGATTTTATTTTTATATTTCTCTAGAGGGTTCACTTGACACTAGTGAAACTTCAATCATGCTAGGAACTTGAGAATTGTGGGGTGTGTCATGACAATGAGGTTTGTGTAGTATAGTTGGATGCCTTGTGGATTGGGAATAACATATTCCAATAATTGATTGATTAGGGGAAACTACTAATTAGATGTGTCTCGCATTTGTGATCCCATGGTAGATCCCATGAAATATTATATAATTTTATTTTTGGTTAACATATGGGATTTTAATATATTGTTGGATTTTATCATCCCCCATTTATTATTTTGTTTCAGATAACCTATATTTTGTGTATATGTTTAGTACTTTATAACATAGGGGTTATAACTTTTTTATGTTTGAAACATGTGTGTTTGGATTGATTTCATTATAAAATTATTTATAAATATGTTTAAGAGATGAGTTTTTAATTTAATGACTCTTATGTGATATTAATATTTGTATTTCATAATGCATGTTTCAGTTTAAAGAAGAATTCAGTATATAAAATGTTATTAACATGGATATTTTCATTAAATAAAAGAACATGGTTTTTTTTGAAATGTTAATGGGTTTGTGGTTTTGAAATTTCTTAGGCAGATGAGAATATTTTCATACTGTTTGTTTTTAATTTATATAAACACAATGGTACATTTTTAAAGGTTTTTGTAAACTTTTTGGTTTTCTTTACCTATATACATTTAGAAAGAATTCCTTTTAGTTACATTATTTAACCATCATTTTTTAATTTCATTCTCCAACAAATGGATTGGTATTAGTGGGTGGTGGTTTATTGTGGTTTTTTACTCACGCATATATATTATAGGTTCCAAGATTCTAGACTACAGATATTCTTCCCACTAATCAATACCTCTTTAATCAATCCATTTTTTTGTTCTAAAACTTCAAATATATAATTGAGGCCTTAGTTTTAATGTTCTAAATCTATTTTATTCTATTTTTTAGCCTAAACTAGATCTCCCTTATACCTGTGTGGTCATTCAACATATTCTTTTACCTCTAGTTTTATTAATATTTCAGGATGGCTCAGAATAAAATTATAAGGAACAAGGTATGAATGAAATATCTTATTTCATAAATGGTGAATGGTATGTGTGAATTGATGTACCACATACCATGATTGACCATTTACATGTACATGAAATAAAGATTCATAAAAAATTTATGAATATTTGTTATCTTCTTAGGAAAATTATGAGTAGTTATGTGGATGTATAGTATATCTTCTTCTTCTATGTAAGGTTTGAAATCACTAAATTTCTCAATGTAGTGGATTGCAAAGTGGTTTTTTTTCATTGTAAGGGTTTTCAGACATTATAATTCTTATGTTCCTTCTTTGATAGATGTTCCATGCCTCCCCTTCCTTTCCTCTCCTTCCATGACTCTCCTTCCATGCCTCAATAATACCATGAATCTATGATTTCATGGGAACACTTTTTCTATGTCTTAGTGGAAATATACTTCTACTATGTCTATTGATGTTTAAAATATTATTTTATTATAATAAATTTTTGTTTTATTTAATGAATATCTTACCATTTAATACTTTCAAATAAATATGATTAACTAATTATGATTATTACTTAATGGATAATTTTTTAGTAGTTGTGTATAAATTTGATAAAGCCTCAAATGAAATGGGTGTATGGAACCTATGAGGGTACTATTTTACTTCTCTATATAAAACTTTGTTTTCTGAGATTTATGTGGGGAGGAAGTGGGATGTGCAGGTGGGGAAGGGGTGGGATGTGTAGGTGGGAGTAGGCGGGGAGGGGGTGTGTAGGTGGGTGGGGAGTATAGGGGGAGGGGGTTGTGAAAGGGGAGGCTGTTGGGGGTGAGGTGGGTAGGGGGGCTATGAAAGTGGGGGGATGTGTAGGTTGGGATGGGGGAGGTGTGTAGGTGGGGAGGGGTGGGCTGTACATGTGGGGATAGGGGTAGGTGTGTAGGTGTGGATGGGGGTGTGTTGGTGGGGAGGGGGAGTTGAGCAGGGGGCTATTGGTGTTGAGGTGGGGGTGTTGTGCAGGGGGGGAGGGGTGGGATGTGTAGGTGGAGAGGGGGTGTGCAGGTGGGGAGGGGTGTGTAGGTGGGTGGGGGCTGTGAAGGTGGGGGGTGCAGGGGGGTATGTTGTGGGTGAGGTGGGGAGTGGGTGTGAAGGTGGGGGGTTGTGCAGGGGGAGGCTACTGGGGGTGAGGTGGGGAGGGGTTGTGCAGGTAGAGAGGGGGTGTGTAGGTGGGGAGGGGGTTGTGCTAGGGGAGGTTGTTGGGGGTGATGTGGGGAGGGGGTGCAGGTGGGATGGGGGTGGGATATACAGGTGGATATGGGGTATGTGCATGTAGGGTGGGTTGTGCAGAGGGAGTGGGTTTCAATATGATAAAGACTAGAAGCGAACCTCTTGTTTATACATGTACTAGAATTCAATTTCAACTAAGGTAGAATTCAATGGGGGGTTTAATATGTCAACCTCTATGAAAATACACATGGTGATATTATGACATTAATATTGAGTCCTATGGTCTAAACCCAAATAATGCATAATCATGTTTCTAATCACCCTATGGATAGAAAAAAAATTTAAATAGGATGGTTGGGATAAAAAGACTTACCCAAATCATTGATAGGGGTAATCATGCATAAAAAGTTAGTCGAAATACCATATATGATAGTATAAATGCCTATAATAGAAAAAATTATTGTTGGAAGACATTGAAGTATTCATGTTTTCATCTTTGAGGAAATTGATGAAAATTTTACAATAGTCAATTAGTGACACCATTTTGTTAAAATAATGATGGTATGGTATAATGAATGTATAATTTAGTATCTCACTGCAAGTTGATAGTATTTTAGGACTTTGGAGCTTCACCTGAGGTGTTGTTGTGAACCATCTTGGATTCTATTGTTTTTCATTTATTATGGGCATTAGAAATCAATATTAGAGTATTTTTTTATTTTTCTTACTATTTTTGGATAATTATATGGTGATAGGAATGTGTTGGAGTTCTGATAGTTCTAAAATAAGTGAGTCATGAACCCATATTCAGTGGTAATTATAGGTTAATAGGGTTATGAAATTTCACTTATTGATTATCAATGTTACAATTGAGATATTTACTCAAGTTTGATGTACTGATTTGATATTGTAATTTGTGGTTTTGGCACTTGGACCATACAAGAAATAGGATTGTTTACATTCATCATATGTGGCTTACAATACCCATTGGTATGGTTCACAATCCATTTCAAATTTTTAGCATTTGCATCTAGTATGATTATAAATTTATTAACCGGGCATGAATCACCTATGATGAATCAGGAAATAACATAAAACCGCAATAATTATTTGGTTTTATCCACAACCTTGCCAAAATCAATGTTCACCACATATATTCTATACCATGGGTCATACACATTATCAGTTTATAGTGTGATCCCCACAATTTAACTACACCCACCAAATATCCTTGAGAACCAACCAGTATAGATGTCTATCATCACCCAATTAATATTCTAATTTTATACTCATAGATTTCTCCAAAACTCTATAATTGGATATGAACTTCATGATATACCAAGATTCGTCTACCCCACTCTATCAAAAGTTCATCACCCCTACCCCATACTACTTCCCACTATAGAACCACACTATCCCATAAGATGTCTTAAAATTACCTTGATTTTATATTCCTAACCTAAGGGTATGACCTTCCCCAATTCACAATTTTACACAGTTTCACCTATCCCATTGAGATTGAAAAAGGTCTTTCAGCTCATGCAAATGTATTTCAATGAGACTACTCCGGACTATTAGGAAACTAAGAATCATGAATCCTAGTTCAATAATAATGTATTTTACTAGTTCTCAATTCAATAAATTATTCTTGGACAAGAAGATGACATTGATCAAATTCACCCACCAATAATAGTGGTAGTGAGTAACACTGACATGAACTACTAAATTATGTATAGTGTATTTCAATTGAACAGGTAATTATTGGTAATTACCTACCTAACTATGAATTTTTTATGTTTTATACTTGCTGGTAATTACATAGAGGGAGGCAGGCCGCTTCCTGCTACTGGAATTACAAGAAGTCTATGCCAACAGTTTAACAACTGTTGGTATATATTTGAAAACCAACACTATACTAATGGTCTCATGTAAACCGTTGATAAAAGTATATAACAACAGTTTATAAACTATTGGTATAGACCTATGAACTAAATATTTACCAACAACTTACCACAAACCATTGGTAAAAGTCTATTCCAATGGTTTGAAAACCATTGGGGTAGACCTTATTATTATACTATTACAACAGTCTCAAATTGTTTGAAAACAATTATAAGAACTGTTACTTTAAATTGTTGGTATAATGTTATTTCCACTTCCATATGCCAACGATTGTTCAATAACCGTTGGTATAAGTTCATCCCCACACCTCAGTAGACAATGGTTTGGACAACCATTGATATAGGTTATACCAATAGTTTTCTAACCATTACCAACACTTTAAAACTATTGGTGTAGAATAAGTTTACAACAATGACAATAATAAAAAACCAATAATAAAATAAAACATAACTGAATAATCCAAACCAAATGAGGTACAATAATTTTCATATTAAAATATTACAACATTAAACAAAACCCAAAAGGACTACAATGGAAAAAAGGAACCAAAAAACCATCCAAAAAATATCCATGTAACAATAAGAACATCACCCTCAAGCCACCACCACCAACACATACATGTGGTGGAACTATAGAATGATGATCCACCAACTACATACATATTTATTTTACCTGAATCAAACATAACCAAGTCAACATACATCCAAAGGTGTGTGTAGAGTGTGAAACTATCACCAGTAGGATGACATCCAATAAAAGATATTCCATTCCAAAAAACTATAAGATAAATTAACAAGAAAGGTTTATAAAAAGAAAATGTAGAAACATTTTTATAGAAAACATTTTAAAGGAAAGCATGATTTTCTTTTAAAATACCCAAAAAGTGTAGAATATACTGAAAGTAAGTACAATATCTCTCAGAGAGCACTAAGTCACCTGAAAAACCCATAGGTACTGGCTAAAATGGGAGACTAGGAACCTCATATCTTCGTGAAACGTGGTATAGAAACCAAAACCCTTAGCATCCCCATGAACGATCCACTAGAGAGGAATCCGTCCAAATTTATAATGATATCACAACTTCATCATAATTTAGTTAAGGTTATAATCATCAACTATCTAGATGAATTCGAGTTGATCCACTTCTGAGTCATCTAGTGTACTAGTCCTACTCTTCCAATATAGATACCTAGAATTATCTTCTTTCTCAATTACCATTCCACATATTAAATATGACATCACCTTCACTCATTCACATTCTAATAAGTAAAAACTTGTATGATAAGTCACCATTTTCATAATCAAACCCTATTTTAAATCCAAACTCACACCAAAACCATTTCAAAACAAGTTTTTCACCATTTACACATTTTATTAAACACCTTTAAGAAGTAAAACAATGAGGCACATATGAAACACACATTAAACATAACCCTTTTCTTTGGAAAACTAGACTTCAATAAAAAAAATTAACACCCTGAGATTTTTTGAAATCTTTTTTTTTATTTATTTAATATATTTGATATTTTTTATTTCATGAAAATATGAAAATAGTTTTTATATATCAAAGCACTATGTTTGGATTACATTATATGTAATACCAAGATAGTCATAAACTACATGCAACATAAAGGTTAGATTTATCTACATGGAAAGCTGGGGTTAGCTTATGTTATACACAAGATTGACTTTCCTTAATGCCTTATGTAACATGCAATACCATGTTTTACTTAACAACAATATATTATTAGAGTATTATTATTTAATATATTAAGACTTAACCAAGCCATTAAGTTAGTGAATATTAACAGTATTAACTTAATAATGAAAGCTTATGGTTTAAAAAATATATAAAATGAATTCATCAGTTATAATTAATATATGAACCAATTGAATATAAATGGAATATTTTTATACAAAGTTATTTTTATGCTCACAAAGTTGTTTTAGCCTAATAAATTAAATTAATGAAAATTACTAAACGATATTAATTTAATATATACTACATATTCAATCATATAGTATTTATATTCAACAAATATATTATATAGGCTAAAGATAAAAACAAACCCAATATTACATATAAAAACCTATATTTTTTTAAGGCATTTTTATCGCCTTTTAATGGAGAAACTATTTTAAATCAAATTCTTTAAATTTTATAAATTATCTATGTAAAATATAAAATATTTCTGAAATTGAAATATAAAAATTAGGATAGTGTGAATTTTTTATAGTTTTCTATAAAGTTTCATTTTATAATGAATAGTTAAAATACTAAAATTTAACTCAAACCTATTTTTAATCTAATTTATCTATAAGGTTACATTATATTTTTAATTGATTTTAATGTTTAATTAGATCAAATTTATATCAATTTATCTAATTTAGGTTATTAGAATCATTTTCACATTGAAATTGTTTATAAAAACCTAGAAAAGTTTTGAAAGTTTTTACTATAAACTCCCACTTTGTCTTGCCATCTCCAAGATTAAATTTAAATTAATTTCTGACACTTCTAGGATTAGAATTTGAAAAAATTGATTCCATATTTGAAAAAGCCCATTGGATGGCTTGGAAAATTTCAAAAAACCCATTAGATGGATATATTTCTAACATAAACATACATTTATATACTTTTTACCATTATTGGATCCACATTCAATAAAAAAACATGGGTAGGGTTTCCCTTTTCCAAAATTTTACAAGAATGTCACTCCTCCACCACTATAAAAAGAACTACTCTCCAACCACTTATTCAAACATCCCAAGAAAATTTGGTTCCGCCTTGATATACCAAATTATCTCCTAAACATCCCTCCATTACTCTTTAAAGCCTCTCTTTGGGCATAAATCCATCCAATTAAGCCCTTTGGTACAAACCAAAAGGAGTTACCCGATTAAGTGGTAACATCCTTCCTCATGTTCCATTATTTTATTTTCTTTCTAAAATCCCTAAGATATAATTATTTCATACTTATATAAAAATACCAGTATCATTAGTATAATAAGATTTTTTTGTATTAAGGTTTTGACCTACACTTATACACACTTCCATCTAATGGTTAACGAATATACTTTTTACGTGTATAGTGAACTACCACCTCCTGAAATGATGATTGTTCATTTTATCCTTTACTCCTTTAATGGTTTGGAATTATGATGTTCGAACTGTATATATAGGATATATATGATATATATTATATCTTCAATTTTATGTATTTATTTTACAACACATATCTTTATACTTTCCATTTTGTGTAAATATGATAATTTCATTTGAGTAAGTATGGACTATCACCCCCTCAAAGAGATGTGATTCCTTAACACACTAAATGGAATGTATTGAGGATTTAATTAGTGAAATTATAGAATATATATTACATGTTAATAGTACTTTAATTATATTATTTACATATATTTCATTTACTTTCTTCCATTCAATACAACAATGAAACAGAAATAGCGTCAATGCGTACATACAGCTTATCGTATCCATGAACAGTGTATTCCATTTCATATTATATGTCATATAAATTACTATAATACACATATAATAAAAATAAAAGATATTTATATCACGGTTTTCATTCTTGAAATCATGATATAAGTATAAGAACCAAATATATAACAAATTAAAACATGTGCGAAAAACAAAGTGTATATTATCTAAAGTGTAACCTTAACATATAATGAATAATAAGCGGGTAATATAATGTCTTAATAAAATAATATATGTTATTATATATAATAATATGGTTATGAAAAATTTGTATAATAAAATTAAATTTATTATACATGAGGTTTGGACAAGTGCGATGAGAGTCAAGACACAGGGTAAGGGAGTTTCATCTCACTTTTTATATTCATGAGATATATGCCATATGTACACCACTTTTTTCATTTTCATGGAATATATACTACACAATAATGTATTATATGATTCTTATTATTGAATATTTTTTAAATATCAATTCAATTATCTTTATTTTTTGGGGTTTATGTTTCAAAAGTTTTCTAAGAGACTTCTATAGGTCTTCAAGGAAAACGGTTTTGAAATGGTTTTCAAGCTTCTTTATAATTTTCAAAGAAAAGGGTTTTCAAAATGTTTTCAAGATTCCTTTATAAGTTATCAAGTTTTTTTTAAATAATATAATTTGAAAAAAAATTATGTTTTTAAAATAATTTTTCAAAGAATAAGGATATTTTTTTCAAGAAGTATTTTTAAAATATATTTCAAAATTATTTCTCATCTAAGATAATATTTGTTGGTGTTACTCATTCCTTTCTGGGGAATTGATTAAATTTTTTACCTTCACATTCTTTCATTTAATGGTAATGTTTTTATGGAATTATGATAATGAAACCCATTTCTCTTTCACGCATTATATTCTTTGGAAAACTGATTCTTTTCACGGGTTATTATTTTGATGAAATGATTATAAAACATTTATCTTTTTTCCTAGGTTATGATATGATTACATGATTATGATACTCATTTAATTTCATGGGTTATGATATGTTTTTAATGCTCTTGTGGCACATGTATGTATGATTTCATTGTGAGATGGGTGGGACCTATATCTCCCTCTAATGAATTTGGTAGAGATTTATATCTCATGAGATAGACTAAGATAGTCTTGGAAGTGAACCTCGACTACATAGATGGCTATAAGAGTAAACCGTGACTAATAATATGGTATGGGGAGTGAACTCATACTAATAATATGGCCATGGGAGTGAACCATGACTACCAGAATGGTATGAAGAGTGAGCCCATACTATGAATATGTCCTTGGAATTGATGCCTTGACTACTATGGATATCATTTTATATGCATATGTGTCTTCCACAATTCAATGTCTTATTATTATATTATTCTTTCATGGATCATGTTCTTTATTTTATTATGATTTATTTCTTATGAACTGCAAATTTTTATTAAGGATTCATAATTACCATTTTTGATATGCAGGTTCTGATCTTCTAATGATCATGATCACATTCTCATAAACTTATGTTCATGATGTGCTTATGCATTTCCTTTATTTAACCTTACTAAGCATTTGATCTCAGCCCTTTATTAGGTTTCCCTTACCTAGTTTATGAATAAAGGTTTTTAAGTATAAATACAAAGGGGTATATAATTATGGGATAAATTGAAGATATTTCATGGAGTTATAAAAGTTTTCTTCCAAGTTTCCAAAGGAACTAAACTAATTTGGTCTATAGATTTCTTTTTTTCTAATGTTTTAAGTGTAACACCAAAAAAATTTACAAATAGATTTAATATAGAATGTATGAAACACTGAGTCCCGACAAAGCAACACTTTTTTATAACCTAGCCATGGTAACATAATATTTCCACCTTTGTGATTTGAATTTCAAAAAACTAACATACACGGTTGCGTTCAGTAAGATATGTAGTGTCTGATAAGACAAGCATAATTTTTTGTGAATAGTAACATACCCTTATGAATAGTAACATATCCTTATTAATTGTAAAATACCATTATGAATAGTAATTAATATTAATGAATATTAAATTGGACAAAAAAATATAATATTCCCTCATAAATTTATAAATACAATTTACACATATTAAAAGTGAAAAAACTATCATAGTATAAGTATTGGTATTTTTCCATGCCATAAATATTTTAATAAAAATTTCATGATTAATTTAATAATTTAAAATGAAAATGTATTTTCATGAAATTTATTCAAAATTTTATTTTATTTTATTATTGTTATATTATAATTTTATGGGACCTTTATAAATTTCTCAATGTGTTATAAAACGAGTTATAATTTTAATCTTGTTTTTTTAATAAATTATGATTTTATTTAAAAAATAAATTAAAAATATATAGAAACTTTATTTCAAAAAATTTATTTCATTTTTTAATTCTACACATTTCAAAATGGTTAGGGTGAATTTTTGGGATTTTTCTGAAATACTCAAATTTTTTATGAATAGTGAAATACGGTAAAATAGCATATATACAAATTATCAGTTAAATACACTATTTATGACATCATAAGTGATGTAATACCAATTTTTTGAACTCAAATGAAATTATTAATATTTGGGGTCACATTAATTAAGACTATATAAAGTCTTGATCCAAAATATTATAATAATGATTAAAATAGTGTAAAATACCTCCTCTCCTCCACTATAAATACCACCCTCATTTCCCTCTTACTCCCACACATCTAAAGCCTTTTTCCTTGTCTAATATATTCCTAAATACCATTCTTTAGTCACTTCCCACATCCAGGAGCTCTTGGCCTTTCCGAAAGACCAAAATATCTCCCCTAAAGAGACTCTCAAGGAAGATTACTTCAAGAGGTAAATTCCTCTTTTCATTTCTTTTATTTCAAGTTCTCTTTTATCTAGTATATATTTCAAGTTTTCATACCATGTTTTTATTTACATTTTAATTATTACCACTAATATTTTAAAAGTATTCTATTAATTTTTTACCCCATTTTCATCTATTTTTAATGTTTTCTAAAACCAGGTTGCATAGCTGTTATGCTGCCGAATTTTCGTCTCAAAATCTCTCTCTTTTTCAAGCACTCTTATTATGTTGTCATATTTTAATTTCAATTGTATTATATTAAGATATACAATTAAATATCCTATTAATATATATATTATGTAATAATTATCTGATACCCTTTTTCTCTCATTAATATATTTTATTAATTTTTATGTGACACCGTTAGGCTGCCATATTTTCGTAAGGGATTTCTCAACTTTTCTTTTATTTTGAGTTCCATTCTTTTTATGTCCGATCCTACTTCATTAAAAAAAATTTATGACTCCAGTATATTACATTAACTAAAATCTTTCATGATATTGGAATATTTTTTTCATCATCTCTCATTTCCCATATTTTTATACTAAAAATAAAAACACCATCTGAGATTTGCTAATTTACCACATTCAACGACAATGCGTTTTCAATTTATATTACCATCTTCAATTCAGGTCATGAAACCATTATTATGGTTTAACTAGACTATAATATATTTATTATGTCTCATCAATTGTTATATAATTTTTTTAAACTTGTTTTTTATTTATAAAGAAAAATGAGTTCATTGTGTCCAAAAAACCCCCAATTAACCCAAACACCTTTCATTAAATAATTTTTATAATGATTCATCTCCACTCCAAGTAACCAAATTAAATTTAGATCCATATAACCTTATTTATATTCACTAAATAACATATAAATTCAATTCTATATAACCTTACTCATTTTACATGATTCTCCATTCATGTATATAATTATACCGATCATGAAGAAAACACTCCCAAACAATAAAATTAAACCTCTTAAACCCATAAAGAACACCATGAATGAACTTAATAAGTATATAATAAATCAATTAAATAGATAATATGTCCTAGAAATATTAATTAATTAATTTACTTTTTTTATCCATGACACTAAGATCAAGTGAAGAACACAGACAGACTTAAGGTAAGGGGGTTTCCTCACCTCACTTCCATTTTGGTGACATACTCCTTACTCACAACCATTTCATGTGTGTAGTGTATGTATAATTCCCATTGATATTTAATATCAGGAATCTATTTATTTTAATTATTTTAAATTTATAATTTAATTATTAATAATTTTGGGCATATGATTCAATTGATTACAAAGTTGTAAGTATTTTATACCTGAACCTCCATTTTCATTCGGATTACCCTTATTCTCTACTCACCACAAGGATATTATTATTTATTCATATTTAATTCACATAAATTTTGTTTTAATGTTATATATATGTGTACCAACCATAATACTATTTTTTATGGGGATTAATATGTTTTAAAATAATATTTCAAAAATTCTTCCTGATAAAAGTAAATTTCTCGGATTCTTACCTATTTTCAAGTGCAATATATAATCTATTTTAAGTCATTATATTTTTTGTAAAATATAAAATTTTATTATGAAAATTCATATTGGTTCATTTATAATTTTATGAAATCAAACTCACCTTTCTGTTTTAAAATCTCTTTAATATATTCCTAAAACCGTACCAAAATGTTTTACATATAAAGCTTCTTTAAAAGCTCTTTTTACATGATTTCACTTCAGTGGGACATAATTTATTCCACAAAAATAATTTCAATGTTCTTCCATATTATTTTCTGTGATTTACATGTTTACAATATTATTTCTTAATAAATAAAAATGATTTTTCAAAAGATATCTTCTTTCTAAACTAAAAATGATTTATCTCATCTCACTTTAACTTTTATGAGATATATGTCTTATTCACCACTTATTCCTTACTATTGATGTATGTACTTACCTTTGGTATATCATATAAATAGCCTAATTATTCTCATGATATTCTAAGGGATTATTATTTGAATGTTTCAAGGTGGTATTGGACACTTTGGAACGTTTAAGGAATATTTCCTCAAGGATTTTTTAGTGGTATCATTTTAAAGTACCTTCATCCATGTCAACATCCTTTGTTTAATATTGTACTTGATTGAGGTTTATATCCTATTATATAAACAAATAAGTTTTATTGAATTTTTATGATTATTTTTAATTTTTATGTGCAATCTTGAAACCATTCACCACATTTCTTCTACTGGTTAGTGTTTATGTTTGATGATTGGGGAAAGTTGTTTATATTTCATATATTAGTATCAATAAGATTATTTATATTGTTTATTTTTATCCCAATTAATTAGGTGAATGCATTGGACATATTAAGTGTCGTGTGGAGCCCGATATGGCCCCTCGATGCATCAACAGGTCTCATGAGACAAACATTGTTCTTGCCACAAGTCCTTTACAAAATAATTATTTATGGTCTTAGCACGAGGTCTTGAAGGTGTGTTTATGATGTCTCTCATTATGAATTCCCTCATTATAAAAATATTATTCATGGTTCATGTGGTAATTTTTCTAATAGAATACCTATTATTATGTTTTATTATTTCATTATTTATTCAACTCTTATTCCTACAATAATGTGTTCATGTTTATTTTTTAAAAGTCACATTTTTTAGTTATTCGCCATTTCTAATGTTTATCTTTATGATATATTCTACTATTTTTATTACCCTTACTAAGAATTTGAGATCACCCCTTTCTTATGTTTAATTTTCTCATGACATGAAGAAGTTTATTATGAATGACCGAAAGGGATAAACTTAGATTTTTGGATGTTCCCAATAAAACATATGTGTTATATTTCTTTTTAAGTTATAATTTTGAACCTATGTTAGTATTTGGATTTCCAAAATTTCTAAAATACTTGGTCCTTTGGGATTTTAATCCTTGTAATCACTCCAATTTATTAAAATAAGGCCCTCGTTCTGGGAAACTAGGGTCGGGTCTGTACATTAAGTATTTTTCAAAAGTAATGTAATGTCATTGTATGTTAAAAATGGTTCTTTATAGTTAGTATTAGAGAGAAGGTTTAGTTAAAAATTGGAAAATAGGATTAGAAAACCTTAGTGAGAACTATAAGGATATGTCTAAGGATAAGAATAGGATAAGGAAAAGTATAGGAAGATTATAACAACCCTTCTCTTTGTTAGACACTTAAACATGATTTATTACATAAAATTTAACTTAAGACAACTCTGAGGATTGATAGGTATAGTGTATTGGGAAATTAGTGACATTACATGACAACTTAATACATAAAAATACAACATCTTTATTTAAAACTTCCTTTACAAGACCACATCATTCCACCATACTTAGCATTTCATGGGATAACCTGAGGACATACAAGTGAAACGGATGATCTATAAATCCCAGTAAGGGAGTAAACAAAGAACAACATGAATAGTAAAATACATGATATGAAATTTGAATATCCATAGATCAAAAGAGAAACATGAACATAAAGGCATCATATAGCATGATTAACATAAAATTGAAATGAGGCATCAACATTTAACATTATATTAGCATGATCCAAGGATCATTTAACATAGAGAATGAGTACACCCTCATTTAACTTGAATTTTCATGAGTAAACCCTCATCTCACTTGACGTATCATGATATTAATCTTTACCCAATGCATTAAAGCGCTATCTGGGTTCACCCTTCGTAATCATTTCATTTCATGCATAAATGTCCCACATAGATTATACAACATGGATTCATTAAACATCATAATTTGTTCCATGAATAAGAGATGTGGAATAAATATATCAAACTATATAATCAATAATTAAATATGCATAAATTTTAATACCCTAGATAGAGAAATGGGCATGGTATTCACTACACAATGACTTTGGCTTAGAAAATCGGAGTGCAATTTCGGTAGCATAACAGTGTGACATAAAAATTACTAAAAACGGTTGATGAGTGAGAAAGGGGTGTCTCTTAATATTTAAATTAAATGGAATGTAAAGGGGTAATATATATACATGTCCCAATATATATAATATAATTTAGATTCATAAAACAAAATAGTTTCTCAAATGTAAATGCGGAGACAGAAATACCTTACGGAATTTCGGCGTGGTAATAGGTGTACTTGGGATGAATTAATGAGATATAAAAGGATTTATCATTATTAAAACCTAAAGAGGGAAGTATGGGAGAGGTTTAAAATTATACCCAAACATTTTTAATTGAACAAAAAGGTATAAAAACATAATAAAATTTGGACAAAAATGTTAAAGAAAGAAGTCCCTTAATTGGATGTGTGATCTCAAAGGCTGGGGAAAGGCTTGAGAGAGGCTTCTATGGTGATTGGGGGTCCTTGGGAGGATTATAGAGAGATGAGGGAAGTGTTTGGTCAAGCTACAAATTTTTTTAGAAAAGAGGAAGTGGGAGGTTGGGTGGTTTTGTATGGGAAAAGAGAGGGAATTCTTTATTATTTAGGTTTTGGACCGTACACATTAAACTAATCAAAACCACAAAACATCCAATGGTTTTTTACCATGGTTTTTTCCAAATATGAGTGGGAAAAAATATTTTATAAGGCAAATGGATGAAAATTTTAAAATATTAGGCTTGCATATATTGAGGTGAGTCACACTCCCAAGGAAAACATTTTAAAAGGTGAAAATATTTTATAAGCATTTGAGGGTCCACTAAAGCTTTGTAAAAAAATAAATAAAACCTAAAATCACATTATTTTAGTGGTATAACATATATTTTCCGAAAAAATACAATTTATAGTATTTTATTACATCAATATTGGATCATTCAGAAGTCAAAAAACACATTATATAATTAAACCATATTTAATTTTTACCAAAAAATTCGACTGTCTCGGAAAATTATGAAAAATTCACCATTGGATAATTTTGATGTCATTATTCCAAAAATAATATTTATTTTATCTAAATAATTTTATAAATATGTGAATTTTTAATTTTAAAATAATAACCAATATTTATCAAAATTCATGGGTTTTGATAAAAACAGCTTTCAAAACTTAATAAAAATTTCCATTAATTTCATAAAACTTATATGATAATTTATATTTAGTAAAAATTAATTTGTTAATAATATTTTATTAAAAGATTACTTAGTTCAAAAATCCATTATTTCATTAGAATATATTTCTTAATTGAATATTAACTAAAAATACTATTTGTGCTTTAAAACCCATTTACAAAGTAACAATAATAAAATGAATGTATATTATTTACTATATAAAAAACAATGAACATAATCATAGTGCTAGGGTCTTGTTACATTAACCCTTATTACACCCGCATATGACCTAAGGTTAAGGTGTGAGATGGTGATAGATTCTTGGGGTGGCTCAAATAACATTGCTCGGGTGGTAATCTATATCAAATTCCAATTCTCTCGTAGGCGGTATTGTTTGAGCTTAACATGTTGAAGCTCGTCTTGGGCATGGTTAAGAGCGAAACCCAATTATGAAACCTCCTTTTTGATCTCCGAAAAATGGGCATCGTATAAAGAAATTCTACCAGATGAAGTCATCACTTTCTTTGTCTGAGTAAATCAGATTTTTTGAATCCCTATATTTATATTAATCATGTGATCACTGTTCAACGACTATATTTGCAATAATAATAATTCTTATCAGTATTTTGAAATCCAAAACCATAAAACCAAAGAAGTTAATATGTTATATAAACATTTTACATAATAAGACATTTAATTAGATCAAGAGGAATTTTCATTAATAAAAGTTTGGGTCATTACAATCTTCCCCCATTAAGAAATTTTTCCTTGAAAATTTCCTTTTTCCACACTAAAACTGATGTAGGTAACTCTGATTCATCACTTCCCCCAATTCTCACGTTGATCCTTCAAACTATTGGTTTCTCTACAACTCCTTGATGAGTGGCATTGTATTATTTTGTAGAACTTTTTCCCTAATATATAAGATCTACATTGACTTATCTTCATAAGAGAGGTAATTCTCCGATGGTACTAACTCTGAACAGAGTAAATGAGATGTGTCAGCTATGAACTTCCTCAAGAGTGATACATGGAACACATAATGTACTTGAGATAGGTTCAGTGGGAGTGCTAGTAGATAGGTCACTGCTCCAATGCGATCAAGGATCTCAAAAGGGCTTATGTACCTTAGACTAAGCATTACCTTATTCCCAAGTCTCATAACCCTCTTCCATAATGATATGCGAAGGAATACCATATCTCTGACATCAAACTCTAGGTCTCTTCGATGATTATCAGTATAGATCTTTTGTCGACTCTAAGCAACTTTAATGTGTTGTTGGATGGTCTTAACCTTATCTACTATTTCTTCAACCATTTCTGGACCTAGGAGTTTTCTCTCCCCAACTTCATCCTAACATGCTGGTGTTATTCTCCTCTTCCCATACAGGGCTTCATAAGGATCCATTTGGATTCTTGAATGGAAACTGTTGTTGTAAGAGAACCAAACTAGAAGAATATGTTGATCTCATCCTTCTTTGAAGTCCATTGAGAATTCTCTCAACATGTCCTCTAGTGTTTGGATAGTCCACTCAGATTGGATATCATTTTGTAGATGATAAGTCGTACTGATGTTCAGCTCATTATTCAAAGCATGTTGAAGACTCTTCCAAAATAGAGAGGTGAATCTTATTTTTCTATAAGATACAATCGATAGTGGTACTCCATGCAGCCTTACCACATCTCTGATGTATATATGTGCCAGTTTATCTAATGAGAAATACTCCTGATTTACAATAAAGTGTGTAGCCTTTTCATAACGACCCACAACAACCTAGATATCATTATTTCTTTTGGATGTCTTCAAAATTCCGGTGAAAAGGTCCATGATGATGTTCTCCCATTTCCATGCTTGTATGGGTAATGGTTGCATCATCCCCTTAGAATTATTCCTCTCAGCCTTCACTTGATGACATACCAGGAACTTTTATGTATACTCATTGATCTCCTTCTTCATGTTATCCCACCATTAATTCTCACAAAGATCTCAAAACATATTTGTGTTTCCTTGGGGAATAGAGAAATTTTAACTATGTGCGTCATCCAATAGTTCTTTCTTTAACTCTAGATTTTATGGAACACATAATCTTGACCCAAATATTACAATTCCTTCTTCATTAACATTGAACTCTAGGGATTTCCCCTTTCTGATAGTTTCCACTTTCTTCTGAATTCTCACATCATCCTTTTGAGCACCCTTTAACCTTTTCAAAAGAGATGGTTGAGCAATCATTTGTGAATGAATTGATTGTGTTCACTTATTTATGATTCAAATGTCCATCTTCATAAAATCTAAGAATATCTGATCCTTTTCAATTCTAATCAATGATATAATTGTTGGGTTCTTTCTACTTAGAGCATCCTCCAACTTATTCTCTTTCCCAGGGTGGTAATGGATTGAGTAGTCATAGTCTTTGATCATCTCTAACCATATTCATTGCCACATATTCATCTCTTTTTGTGTGAATATATACTTGAGGATTTTTTGATCTGTATATATTCACACTTCTCCCAAAAGAGGTAATTCCACCAAATTTTTAAAGCAAAATTATCACAGCTAACTCCAGATCATGTGTTGGATAGTTCTACTCATGAACTTTCAATTGTCTAGAAGCATATGCAATGAATTTATCATTTTTCATAAACACACAACCCAAACCCTTATTCAAAGCATTACTAAATACCACAAAAAGTTCTCTCCATGTGGGTAGTGTGAGAACAGGCACAGTGATAAGCCTTTTTTCAATTCCTTGAAGCACTCTTCGCATTCATCACCCCAAAGAAACTTGACTCCCTTCTGTGTTTTCTTGGTAAGATGGTTTGATAATCCTGATAAATTTCTCACAAATCGGCGATAATATCTAGCTAACCCCAAGAAGCTACGAATATCCTTCACTAATGTTGGCCTCGGTCATCCCTCAATTGCAGTTGTCTTGGTGGGATCCATAGATATCCCATTGCTTGTGATGATGTGACCCAATAATGAGACCTCCTTCAACTAGAACTCACACTAGCTATAAATTGCATAGAGCTTCTCCTTTCGCAAGGTCTCTAGTACAGTGTTGATATTCTCCTCATGATCCTCCTTGGTTTTGAAGTATATTAGAATATCATCTATAAAGACAGCCACAGATTTGTCGAGGTAATCTCTAAAGACTCTATTTATCAAGTCTATAAATATTTTTGTAGCATTAGTGAGTCCTAAAGGCATTACTATGATTTCGTAGTGCCCATATTTTGTACAAAAATCTGTCTTGGGTGTATCCTCCTTCATCACCCTTACTTTGTAATTTCCCAACCGCAGATCCATCTTGGAGAAGTATTGTACTCCATGTGGATGATCGAACAACTCGTCAATTCAGGGAAAAGGATACATTTTTTTTATCGTGATTTTTTTGAGCTCACAATAATCAATATGAAAGCACATTAGCCCATCCTTCTTCTTGATGAAGAAGACTGAAGCACCCCATGGTGAATCACTTGGGCATATAAACCCTTTATCCAGATTCTCATGTAGTTATTTCTTTAGCTCCTAATGCTCCACAATAGCCATTCTATACTGAGTCTTGGATATTGGAAATGCCCCAAGTATAAGATCAATTAAGAATTCAACATCTATTCTTAGAGAAAGACCAAGAAATTTCTCAAGAAACACTTCATCAAATTCTCTCATAATATGCATGTCTTCAAGGATTTTTTCTTCCTTAGAATCAATCATCTGATCAGATAAGCATGCTCATTTGGAAGTAATATCCACGCTTGAGATGATGGTGCTACATAAGGTTCTTCCTCCTCCTTTCACTGGTACAGAATCGAGGGTCGATTCTCTATATGGAGAGTCATTTCCCTCTCACAGCAATTTTTGTTGGCTCTATATAAAAAAATCCAATCCTTGCCAAGAATTACATAAAATTCCACCAAAGGGAGTCTAATGAGGTTCACTGGTAAGTTTAATCCAAAAAATTGTGACAGGGTAGGAGTTATACTCATGAGTTGAAATGATTTCCCCATTTTCTATAATCACCGACATCTTTACTTCAAGGATTTGTGGTGGTGTTGGGATTGTTCTCCTAAACTTTCGAGATATAAAAGAATATGTAGAACCAATATCAAAAAAATTATGTTCACTATTCTTGAATGAATAACTAGCATATCTGGAACCACTTCATTTTCAGGGTTCACTTCGGTAGTAGTGATGGAAAAGGCTTTCCCTTACTACCTTTGAGGTTGGTGGAGGCCTCTGAAAACCCTTGGCTTAGGGAACTGGTTTGAACAGTGCCCTAGTTCATTATAGTTGAAGTAATGAACAATGCATTGAGGGTCGAATAGAGAATTCATATCCTCTATTGTAGCTGTGGGTTTCTCTTGTGGGAAGTTAATAGCCAGGTACCCTTCTCTTCCACACCCAAACCATTTCCTCATCCCCTTGAAGCAATTTTTGAGGTTCTTCTTTCTGCACCTTCATAAAGAGGGGTACTGGATTTTCTAAGAACCGTTGGATTTATCCATCAGAACGCCAGAATTAAACTCCACATTATACTTCTTATCCCCATGACACCCCTCATATTCACTGATCTCTATTTCTAATTTGATAGTGCATCGGAAAATTTCCTCATATCTCTCGAAGTCATTGATTTCTAGGGCTTTCCATAGGATAGGTTTCAGACCCCAAAAGAAGCGGTAAACCCTACCTTTTGGGGTAATGAAAAATCCAATAGTGTATCATGAAATCCTTATAAAGTTTTCCTTATACGCTCCAATGGATTTGTCATATTTTTTCTTGAGGGAAAGGAAGTCTCTTTCTATCTTAAGTCAGAGGGTGTAAGGAAAATATTTGTCGAAAAACATTTTATGGAAATAATTTCATTCCAACGCCTTGATCTCCTCCTTAGGATTTATATTTTTGATCAATGTCCACCATTGATCATCTTCACCCTCCATAAGATAAGTATCCAGAAGTACCATCACTTTATCATAACATTGAAGCATAGAGAATATATTCTCAATGGATTTGATCCATTGTTTGGTGATTGGGGGATCAGATGATCCATTAAAAGTTTGAGGGCTTTGTCTCATGAAGCTATTCATTGAGAATTGTCCTTTATTAGGGGGGTTGTATTTTCCTCTTGAACCATGTTTCTATTTAGAACTTGAATTAATTGAGAGAGTATTGTGACAATGTTCATGTTTCCCGCTCCCATAAGATTGGGCATCCCATTAGAATAGTCACCACCTTGATCTTCACATCGGTTGTTAGCCCAATTCCTCATATTACTGGCCATTGTCTAGAATAAAAGTAATTTTAGGGGTGAAAAATAAAGGTTAATCCAAATACAAAAACATATGACTTATAAATTACTTTCATTTCCTTAACTTAGGAATTTATAGGCCTCAATCTATGTTATCCATGATCTACTTACCAACATATATTCTTAGGGGAACTTTTCTTATTCTCTTAATAATGTTTTGTACTAAGTTTATGAATTTAAAAAATTATATCCCCCAGGAGTGTCATAACCAAGGGTGCAGAAAGTCCCATTATTGTGCACCATTTTCTGTTTGAGTCTAGCTCAAAGTGATGTTTTTGGGTTTTACCCCTAGACACATCTATTCCAGATCCACCTCTACCTACTCATATCTAGACAGGGATTTATTTTCTTGATAAACCACTTACTAAATACTCACCAAAATTTTGGGATGTTTTTATTATACTTATTCTTGTCCCTAAGTCTTTTACTAGGGTTTTCTAATCCTAATATCAAAAAAAACTAAACCTATCCTCTGATACCAACTATAACAACCATGCTCCTTATTACATACTTAAACATGACTTATTACATAAACTTGAACTTAAGGAAACATTGAGGATCAAGTGGTCTAGTTTATTGGGACATTAGGGACATTACATGACAACTTAAGACATAAAAATGCAACATCTTTATTGAAAACTTCATTTACATGACTACAACATTCCCTCATACATAGAATTTCACGGGATAACCTGAGGACATACATGTAAAAATGGTGATCTATAAAGCCTAATAAGGGAGTAAACAAGGAAGAACATAAAGAATACAACACATGATATGAAATATTAAAATCCATGGATCATAATATAAACATGAACATAAAGGCATGATTATCATAACATGGAAATATGGCATCAACATTTTACATGATATTAGCATGAGACTAGGATCATTACACATAGAGAATGAGTAAACCATCATTAAACATAAATAATCATGAGTAAACCCTCATCTCACTTGACTTATCATGATAATAATATTTACCCAATGCATTGGAGCACTATCAGTGCACCCTTCGTAATCATTTCATTTCATGCATAAATGTACCACATAGATCATACAACATGGATTCAGTAAACATCATAATTTGTTCCATGAATAAGAGATTTGGAATAAATACATGAAACTATATAATCAATAAGTAAATTTTCATAAATTTTAATACCCTGGATATAGAAATGGGCATGGAATTCATTACACAATTACTTTGGGTTGGAAAATCACGGTGCAATTTCGACAACATAACGACGTGACATAAGAATTCATAAAAATGGTTGATGAGTGAGAAATGGGTTTCTCATCATATTTACATGAGATTTATAGTAAGTTGGTCATATAGATACATGTACCAACATATGTAATGGAATTTAGATTCATAAAAAAAATAATTGCTTGAATGTAAATGAGGAGAGAGAAACCCCTTACAGAATTTTGGTACGGTAATGGGTGTACTTGAGAGGAATTAATGAGAGAAATGGGTTTCTGATAATTCAAACATAAAGAGGTAATTATGGGTGAGGTGTCAAATCATACCTCAACATTTTTAATTGAAAAAAAGGGTTTAACAACATAATATAATTTGGACAAAATTGAAAAAGGAAGAACTACCTTACTTGGAAGTGTGAAACCAAAGGCTTGGGAGAGGCTTGAGAGAGGCTTAGAGGGAGCTTGGGGAACCTTTGGAGGATTATATAGAGATTATTTCAGAGTTTGGTCAAGCTCCAAAGGTTTTGAGTAGAGAATAATTGGGAGCTTGGGAGGCTTTATATAAGGAAAAGGAGGGAATTCTTTATTATTTTGGTTTTAGACCCTATACATTAAAATAATCAATACCACAAACCATAACATGGTTTTTTTACATGTTTCTTCAAAGGGAGTGGAGAAAAATATTTTTTAAGGCCAATGACCAAACATATTAAAATATTAGGCTTTCTTATGTGGAGGTGAGTCACACTCTCAAGGAAACCATTTTAAAAGGTTAAAATAGTTTATAAGCCTTATAGGGTCCACTAAATCTTTGAAAAATAAATCAAAAAAACCAAAAATCACATTATTTTAATGTTAAAACATATATTTTGTGAACATTCTATTTATAGTATTTTATTATGTCACTATTAGGTAATTATGATGTCATAAAACACATTAAAAAATTGAGTATCTCAGAAAATTATGAAAAATTCACCGTTGGATAATTTTGATATCCTGCTTAAAAAATAATAATTATTTAATCTAAATAATTTTATAAATATCTTAATTTCTAATTTTAAAATAAAATCTGATATTTATCATAAATTCAAGGGTTTTGACAAAAACGGCTTTCAAACCTTAATAAAAATTACATTTATATTCATAAAAATTATATGGTCATTTATATTTAATAAAAATTAATTTATTAATTATATTTTATTAAAAATTATTTAATTAAAAAATCCATTAATTCATCAAAATATATTTCTTAAATAAATATTAACCAAAAATACTAATTGTCTTTAAAAACCATTTACAATGTAACAATAATAAAATGAATGTATATTATTTATTCTATACAAAAATAATTCACATAATAATAGTGCAAGGATATTGTTACAAAAACCCTTATAACACCGACATATGACCGAAGGGTAAGGTGTGTGATGGTGACAAAATCTTTTGGTGGCTTGGATAACATTTCTCATGTGGTAATCTCTATCAACTTCCTCTTTTCCCGTAGGTGGTTTTGTTCGATCTTAACTTGTTGAAGCTTGGATTAGGCTTGGTCAAGAGAGAATCCTAGTGACAAAACCTCCATTTCAAGCTACGAAAAATAGGATTTTATAGATAAATTCTACTAGATGAGGCCATAACTTCCTTTTTCTGAGTAAATTGGATTTGTTAAAGCCCAATATTTATACTAATCATGTGATCACTATTTAATGGATATATTAGCAATGGCAACAATTCTTAACAGTATTTTGAAATCCAAAATCATAAAACCAAAGAAGTTCATATGTTAGATAACCATTTTACATAATAAGACATTTAATTAGATCAAGATATATTTTCATTAATAAAATTTTGGTTCGTTACAAAGATGACATTGAATTTTAGTAAATGAGAGCGTGATTGGTTTCATAGAAATACATCCATGTCTGAATACTACAAGTGGATGTGGTTCTGGAACAAAAATACCTTGGAGTAACAACTCTAAAAAGGTGAGTCGGGCCTTACTCGTTGTAACCCGATACATGATAATGGGCCTTACTATGCACTTGGTTTGAAACTCCCAAAGGATATTCTTTGTAAATTCACAAACTCTTCACAAACCATCATGAATAGTTTAAATAAAAGTTGGCTTTGCATAACCTCGGATAAACCTAAGGTATCATGGATTAAGGAATGTGCCATAATTTATAAATCACATAAGTGTTTTTTCATTAGTATGTGGTTTCTCACTCTGATAAATTCTTTTTACTCTATTATTTTGGTTTTAGTCAATGGATGGAGCCTGAAGTAACCACATTAATAGTTATTATAATGGAAAATGTAGTGATTGTCCTCCCGAGATACCAGATTCTATAGGGGAAGGAATGAAAAGTCTCAGTTATATACTCACCCAAATTTCTCAAGTTAGAAACCATTTTGGACACCCAAATGAGAAAAGTATGGAACAACACTCTATTGAGTCCATCATGAGAAAATATCTATCATCTTTTAATGGGTCTTTTGATTCACTTTTTGCTGAACAATGGGTCCAAACCACTGAAAATATATTTTCCATTCTCTAATGTTAGGAACATGACAAAGTAATTTTGGTTTATTATTGGTTAGAAGGTAAAGGGTATCATTGGTGGACTCTAATCAAAAGTATGATGTATTAAGACTAAATTGACTCAATGAATTGAGACGAGTTCAAGAACTTATTTTTAATAATTACTTTCCTCAGATTATTCATACAAGGATGGAAAAGGAATTCATAGAACTTAATAAAAATGATGAAAAATCTTTTCATGGCTATAAAAAAAATTTATAATGGTTGTGAGATACTTTTAGGGAATTATCATTCAACCCAATGGAAAAATTGATCGATTGTTTGGTGTCCATAAAACAAGTCTTCAAAGGGCCTTGGCTATAAGAAAATTTAGCAGCTATGAAGAAGTTGTTAGATGTTCAATATAGGTGGAAATGGATTTTGGAGTTGTGTATCAATCTCTTGGATTTTACAAGAAAAGAAACATCTAGTTCAAAAGAAAATCTAAAAACCATGGAGAAAAGAATTTGATCCTTCCATTTTTCACAAATTGTGGGAAGAAACATGGATGGAATTATCTTAAGGGGATACTAAATGTTTTAAGTGTGGAAGTGAAGTTCATTTAGTTGTTTAATATCAAATTGATGGGAGAAAGTTATAAAATTATGAAAATAATTATAAACCCTCATAGAATTCACCACCCATACTTCAGTGTTTCAATTAAATGGAGTTTGGCCGTTATGCTAACAAGTTCCTCAATCCAAGGACTAATGTGAATGATAAGACACAAAAACCAATGAACACAAAGGAAAAAAGTGAAATCTTATGCTATCACAATGGATGAATTAAACCAATATAGTTAAGAAATAATTACCCTACCCTTATTAGTTTCGAATTTTATGTTTTATTTTGTATGAATAATCCATATAAAAGTATTATTGTTCCTCATTTGGAGATATTTCATGTGACTGTATTTCACTGCATAGAGTATGAAATAATAAAATCAAATTTGATATTCTATCAGTATAAGGATAGACCCCATTTTCCAATGAAAATATTTTTGGTTTTAGATAAGTGCTTATTTAAGGAATAATGGGTGAATTATATTTTAGAAGGGTTATAAGGTTAACCATTTAGGGAAAGTTTAAATTAAACTTTAGATGAAGTTTTTTAGAATTAAATTATTATATCACCATATTTGGATTTATGACATATTAGATAATCTGTGCTAACCTTTTATTGTGAAAGAGATAGATGTAATGACCTATAAATCTATTTGTGGATATCGTGATCTATTAATGCTTCATGAATGACAAATCTGCCATCATTTCCTGGAATAAGAGATGAAGTGGAAGCTGATCAAGGCATAATAAAGGATGATATTACACTGAATCAAGTAAGTATATCTCTTCATGAAAATTCTTTAACACTAGGTAAATGATCTTGAAACTGAAAAGCTTATCCTGGTACCGTCTTTTCCGATGAATCAAATGGTCCCTTAGCTCATCATAAATTTATATCTTTGTGATTGTTAATTCTCTCTGACCAAGTCTTCTATCATTCTCCTTGAGAACTTGATAGTTATATTTATCTTCCTTGTACATGTCTTCACTTTCCACATATGTTCTCATATGTGGAAACCTAGCTATGTGTTACCCTGGGTAATAGTTATGGTTCCAACTTTCTTTCTTAAAGGAAGTTTTAGGGTACATTTTTTTATGTGGGTTTCTATTAAAGGAACCTAAAAGTGTTAAACCTTTGATAAAACAAACAAATTTTTGGGAAGAAATTCATTTTAAGGGGGGGTATAATATTGCACCCCAATATTTTGTGAAATACGTTTTTTAATTAATTTAGTATATTTTATATTTTTCATTCCATGCAATAATGAAAATAGTTTTTATATATCAAAGAACTAATTTTGGCTTGCATTATACAAAATAATAAGTAACTATGAATTGAAATGTAAATAAATATTATCTTTATATATAAAAAACAATAAGGTTATCTTACATTATATGCAAGACTAACTTTCCTCAATTCCTTGCATTACACACAAGACCATGTTTTTACAAACAACAACATATTATTAAAATATTATTATTTATTATATTAAAACTTAATCTAGCCATTAAGATAGATTATAAGTATTATTTACTAAATTATGAAAACCTATGGTTTACACAAATATAAAATTAACTCATTAGTTACAATGAATATATGAACTGATTGAATATAAATAGAATATTTTTATAGAAAACTATTTTTATGATCATAAAGTTGTTTTATAAAAATAAATTAAATTAATTAAAATTCGTGAGTGATATTAATGTAAATTATATATTATATATTAAATAAAATATTTTTTATATCCATCCAATAGATTTTATAGGCCTAAGATAAGAACAAACCCAATATTACACATAAAAACCTATATTTTTATTAAGGCACTTTTACCACCTTTTGATGGAGAGAATATTTTAAATCTAAATTTTAAAAAAATTATAAATTTTATAAGGAAAAATAAAATAAAATTTTAAATAGAAACATAAAAATTAGGTTAGGGTGATTTATTTGTAATTTTCTGTAAATTTTGATTTGTTTTAATGAATAGTTAAAAACTACTAAAATTTAACTCAAAAATACTTTTTCATATATTTTATTTATAAGTTTAAATTATATTTTTAATTTATATTAATGTTTAATTAGATCAAGTTTTATTTAATATTTTTAATTTATGTCATTTGAATCAATTTAACAATGAAATTGGTTATAAAAACCTGATAAACTTTTAAACATTTTTACTTTAAAAACCTACTTTTCCATCCTATCTATAGGATTAAATTTCATTTAATTTATACCTATTATTAATTGAAATTTATAAAAATGGATTGAATATTTTGACTAATCATAATTTAAAATTTCTATTAAGAACAAATTTTCTTTTTACCAAAAAAAATAGTGAAGTTAATTAAAATTAATTACAATGATTAAGATGAAATGAAGCTTAATAAGGGACTAAACCCTAAACTTAATGCATAATATGAGACAAAAACTTGCGAAAAATAACTTTTATGGTAATATTTCGACCCTAACCTTCCCTATAATGACATTTTACCATGAATGGATCCACTTTTAATAAAAAAACATGGGTTGGGTTTCCCTTTTCAAAACATTTACAAGAATGTCACTGCTCCTCCACTATAAAAGGGTCTCATCTCCTCCTACTTCCTCACACCTATCAAGCCTCATAAGGTTGGATAATATCTACCCAATTAGATCCTAAAAATACCTCCCTTACTCTTTTGATCCTCCCTTTTTTTCATAAATCCATCCAATGAAGCCCTTTGGTGCAACCCAAAAAGAGTTTCCCGAATAAGAGGTAACATCCTTCCTCAAGATCCTTTCTTTTATTTTCATTATAAACCCCCTAAAATATCCTTTTTTAATGCTTATATATGAAAAAAATTATTCTATATATACTGATATTTTTTTATATGAAAGTTTTTGTCTACACTTATACACACCTGTATCTAATGGGTAATGAACATACTATTTATGTGTACGATGAACTACCACCTCACAAAACGATGATTGTTCATTTTTTCATTACCCCATTTAATGTTTGGGAATTATTATGGACACACTATATATATATATATTATATATATATGATACATATTATTTCCTTAATATTTTATAATTATTTTACAATTCATATCTTTATACATTACATTTTGTGTAAATACGATAATTTCATTTGAGAAAGTGTAGCCTACTGCCCCCTCAAGGCGATGTGATTTGTCCAGAGACTACATGGAAGGTATTTATGATGTTTTAACTAAACCTATATGATATAAATGACATAATAATTCTAATTTAATGATATTATATACATATAAATCACCTACTTTCTTTCTTTCAATATGACAATAAAATGGAAATCATTTTCAAACATACGTACAACCAACCATCTCCAAGAAAGGTGTATTATATTTCATAATTTTGGGTCCTATTGATTAATATAATAAATAGACACTAAAAATAAATGATATTTATATGAAGTTTTTAATTTTTGAAATCATGATATAGGTATAAGAACCAAAGATATAACAAATTAAGACACATGTGAAAAAAAAGTTGATATTATGAGAATCATAACCTTAACATTGAATTTATAATAAGAAGGTAATATAATGCCTTAATAAAATAATATATGGTATAATATATAAGATTATTATTCTATAAAATATTTATTATAAACTTAAAAATATTATACATGATGTTTGAAAGAGTGTGACGAGATTCAAGACATAAGGTAATGGAATTTCGTATAACTTTTTATATCTGTGAGTTACTTTCCATGTTCACCAATATTTTATTTTATGTGGTGTATATAATGCTCATGAATGTATTTTATGATTGTTATTAATAAATTTATTTACATATCCAATCAATGATCTTTATTTAATGTGTTTTATGTTTCAAAAGGTTTTTAATAGTCTTTTATATGTTTTCAAGGAAAATGATTTTGAAATTTTTTTCTAGATCCTTTATAAGTTTCAAGGGAAAATGTTTTCAAAAATATTCAAGATTTATGTATAAGTTTTCCATTTTTTTCAAATAAAATAGTTATCAAAAGTTTTTATGTTTTAAAAATAATTTTTAAAATTAGAAGGATATTTTGATCAAGAAATGTATTTAAAATATATTTCAAAATTATTTCTCATCTTAGATGATATCCATTAGTATTACTCATGAATTTATAGAGAAATGATTCAATTTTTCCATTCATATTATTTATCTAAATGGTTATATTTTTATGGAACAATGATTATGACACCCTTTTTGTTTTCAAGTGTCGTATTCTTTTTAGACTAGATTCTTTTCATGGGATATGATTTTGATAGAAATGATTATGAAACATGTATAGTTTTCTATAGGTTATGATATGATTAAATGTTTATGATACCCATTTCATTTAATGGGTTATGATATGTATTTAATGATATTGTGGAACATGTATGTATGACTTTATTTTTTGATGGTTGTTACCTAAATATACCTATAATGCATTGGGTAAGATTTATATCCCAATAGATAGACTAACATGGTATTGGAAGTGAACATTGATTACTAAGATGGAAATGGGAGTGATCCATGACTACCAAGATGGTATGGGGAGTGAAATCATACTACTAGGATGGCCATGGGATGAAAGCATGACTACCAAGATGGTATGTGGAGTGAACCCATACTACTACAATGTCCTTGGAAGTTATTCCTTGACAACTATGGAAACCAATTGTAACATCCCAGTTCTCGGTGCTTCCCAAAGGTGCCCTATATCTGGTTGGCCACATAACCTCAAGTGAATTTCCCTAAACACCAGAGGCTTCTAACTAGCAGCGAGGGCCAAGGTCTGCTGATAATGGAGAAACTATTACCTAATTAAAATAGTATACACAATAGAAAAAAATAGTAAGCACTGGAAAAATCAGTAATACCATAAAAGTAAACAACAGAAGACTGAAAGTAAATCCAATAGAAGCCACAATATATATATATATGATTCATTTCATATGTATCAAATAAAATATCCAAACAAGTCACAATGTAAGAAATTAATACAGATATCAAAGTATAAAAGAAAAAAATTAAACTCCATCAGCATCGCAAGCCTCAGCTTAGTCCCATGCCCTCCATCTCTTGCTGCAATCAAGTACCAGATGAAGAAGGGAACTTCCCCTTATCTATACCTGCAACCATATAATATCTTTGGGTCCAAAACATGTCCCAAATAGGGTTTGAGATGAATCCCACTAGGAAACCACCAAAATATCTATGCCTAACTTCCAGTGAGTAAATATAGCAGGGAATATGTAGAAATGAAGAAATAAACTAGGAAGTACTCCAAAGTAAAAAATCCTATAGTTTTCAATTACATTCATTTACATTTATTAATCATACTTTGAATCTTGTAATATTGGGATCTAGCCTAATCTCTATATTCCATGTGTAATAGTAACAAAATAGATATCTTAGAAGACCATCTAAATAATCAAGTAAGACCAAGTTAAAGCTTATGCTTTGGCATGGCAGAATAATAACAATCATTCCATCATTAATAATTTACCTTATGGTAAAGCTCTCATGGTCTAACCCTTTTGGTTTAACATAGAACTAATCATTTTCAAACGACCACATGGGCAGCTCTCATGGTCAATACCCCTGGGTCAATATGGAATCAATAAATTATAAACAACCTCCTAGGTAGTTCTCGCAGTCAATACCCCTGGGTCAATTATCTACACCAAGGATCTCACAGTCCTGTGTAAATAAACATGGAAATCCCAACATTTTTCCTGGTCCATGGCACTCACAGTCCATTGGAAACATAGATCACGTAACATATCAAATAACCTCATGTAATCTATAACTACTACATGGCTAACATTCAAAATACATATCACTAGAATTTCACATAATCAATAAATCTCCATCATAAGAAAATCAAGGCATGGAAAACAAGGTATGCCTCATAGGTAACCTAGACCAAACATCCATAAATAGTCAAACAAGGGAAACACGCCGACATGGTGTCCCATAAACAAGGTATTTGACCATATTCATACACAAAAACACTTTATCAATTAATCAACCCATAACAGGTAATAAGAAGGGTTTAAGTTATAAACATGCAATACCCCAAACGTTGGTATCCATCACTTTTAGCATATGTAATCCAAATATGAACAAAAAAATGCACAAACCACCTACCTCAATGTCTCACAGTCATTATATTTGAATGTAGGCCCTTGAATCCTCCTATATTGGTGTAGATCAACAAAAATATAAAAAAAATCATGAGCTTGAATAACTCACGAGAGAGTAAGAATCAGAAAGAAAGGCTCTTCGGGTTTTGAGAACTCACTAGTGTGATTCCAACACACCAGATGGAATCTCAATCAGAGCTCGAATGGAGAATTAGGAGGGGTTATGAGTTCTTCGGTCATTCTGTCACTCTCTTGTATGAACCAATTCCATAAGAAGGTGTTTCCAAGGTTGAGACGTGACCCCGCTCCAATTTACCAAATAAAAAAAGAAATGTACATGGTATGTTCATTTAATGTACATGTCATGTATTATCCTCCACCAGCTCCAGGCTTAAGTGAGTGAGTTAGTTCATCACACGGCCATTTACTCGGCTGTTACATGGCCAATACATGGCTATACGCGGCAACCGAGTACACAGCATGTACTCAGGAGTACACGACATGTACAAAGAAAACCCATATTTCTTCCTTTTCCTCAAAAACAACCTGAAATCAAGATACATACCCAATATGGAGATCTGAATTCTTACATAATTCCCTCCTTAAAAGAATTCATCCTTGAATTTCCCTTACAAGGGTGGTGAAGAAGAATCTGTGAACAACTCTGGCCACTTTGATCCTATGTCGGCCTCTCTCTCCCAGGTCTCATATTGTACTCGCTCGTGCTTCTATAGCACCCATACCATAGGAATAGACTGACCACATAGAAACTTCGTGTTATGATCCACAATCCGAATAGGGTCCTCCTTGAAGGATGCATCCCCCTCTAACACAACCTCCTTGGGTCAAAAACCTGAGACGGGTCTGAAAAGTAAAGTCGTAGCTGAGAAACATTGAATACATCATGTATAGCCTGGTACCTCTAAGGTAACTGTAACCGATAGGCAATCGGATTGACTCTCTCCAAAACCTCAAATGGCCAAATGTATCTTGGTGAAATATTCCCCTATCTCCCAATCCTCCTGTGTCCCAACCTCTATGTGACATGTAAGAAAACTTGATCTCCGACCTCGAACTCCAGAGTTTATATTCATCAATCAACATAATATTTATATTAATATTGTGCAGTATCCATCCTCTTCATAATCAACTCCACAAGCTCCATGGTCTCCTAGACAAGATAAGGTCCCAGCATAGCTACCTCTCCTACCTCCAGGAAACATAGGGGTGATTGGCATGGCCTACCATACAAAGCCTCATAAGGTTCCATCTCAATTGTTTGAAGAAAACTACTATTGTAGGAAAAATCTATTAGGGTTATGTTTCTCTCCCAAGATCCCCCAAAAATATAGAACGCATTCTCAAATCATGTCCTCTAAAACATAAATCGTATGCTCGGACTTTCCATCTTCCTGGAGATGGTAAGTTGTACACAAAATTACCTATGTACCCAAAGACATTTGTAGTCCTTGTGAGACATGATAAGTAAACCAATCATCCTTGAATAAAACTATAGATTCAAGAACCCCATAAAACGTACAATATCTCATATGTACAACATTCCATGTTCATCAACACTAAAGGTTTTCTTGATCAGCAAGAAATGTGAAACCTTCACGAGTCTGTCAATAACAACCAATGAAGCATCATTTACTCAAGGTAACCTTGGTAACCCCTCACGAAATCCATTAAGACATCATTCCACTTCCACTCGAGAATGGGTAACTATTGTAACATCCCTTCCAGTCGCTGATGTTATTCCTTCACCTACTGACAGGTGGAACATATCATAACAAAACTAACTACATCCATATTCATGACTAGACACCAATACTGATGATGTTGAACTTGATACATCTTGGTGACACCAGGATGAACTGACAATACTAAGCTATGAAATTCTCGCAACAACTCCTCATGTTTTTTGTTGACGCCCTTACGCACCCATGAAAATGCAAAACCTTATCGTTTCCTTGGTTCAATCCAGAAGTAGGGTCCTCACTTGACACACTCTCCCTTAGTACTAGGCTTTTAGAATATGATAGTTTCTTCATTCGCACTTGATTCAGTAGTTAGAGGTAACAGCTATAGAAGAAAGAAACATCTTCCCTTGTCTGTCATGCACCTAAAAATGCATATTAGAGAACAGATCCATAAGCTTCTACTCATAGTTTTCCTCCTGAACTACTTGTATCTGAGTCCTCCTGCTCAATGCATCAACCACTACGTTTCCTTTCCCCAGTGTTTAGGAAAGCTCAAAGTCAAAAGACTTAAGGTACTCAACCCACCTTCTCTGTCTCAAATTCCGATCTCATTCAGTATATATATACTCAAGGATATTGTAGTTAGTGTATACCATAAAATGATCTCCCAAAAGAAAATTTCTCCAATAACATAAAGCATGTACAACTGCAGCTAACTCGAGATCATGTATCGGGTAATTCCTCTCATGTGGCATCAACTATTGATACTCACATATAGTGAATCCTTCCCCTTTCATAAGCACTGCTCCAAGCTTGATACCTGATGCATCGCAGTGAATGGTGTAACTCTTACCCGGCTTCGAAAAATTAGCATTGGTGCTGAAGTCAATCTCCCTTTCAGCTATTGAAAGGATGAATCATAGGAATCTATCCAGAAGTACTTCAAACCATTTTTAGTCAAGTCTGTCAGTGGTGCTAATAATCATGAAAAGTCCTAAATAAAACGCTTGTAGTAACTAACCATCCCCAAAAAACTCCATACCTCAAAGACATTCTTTGGCTTCTCCCAGGAAGCTACTACTCTCACCTTCTCTAGGTGTACTGATACCCTTATATCTGAGTTGACAAGACCTAAGAAATGAATATAGTCCATATAAAAGTGTAATTTTAAGATCATAGAATATAAATGATACTCTCTCAGTTTACTCAATATGATCTCAATATAGATGACATGGTCGTGTCGAGTGTGAGAGTACACTAAGATATCATCCACAAAGACTACAAAAAAAATAATCTAGGTAATGATGGAACACTTGGTTCATCAGTTCCATGAAACCTATCAGCATGTTTGTGAAACCAAATGGTATAACCAAATACTCATATAGACCATTCTTGCTCCAAAAGGCTGTAAGAAGTATATCTGATGGTCCAACGCACAACTGATGATAACCATATCTAAAGTTAATCTTAGAGTATACCTGGGATCCTTGAAGCTGATCAAAGAGATCATCAATACTTAGAAAGAGATATCGGTTCTTGACCATCAATTGTTTTAGCTTATGATAATCCACCCAAATTCTAAGGGTACAATATGCTTTCTTCACAAAAAGGATAGGAAAACCCAAGGAGAAGTATTGGGTCGGATGAAACTCTTTCCATGAAACTCCTCCAACTGATTATTGAGCTCCTATAACTCTATTGTAGCCATATTATAAGGAGGAATGGGAATCGACGCCGCTCCTGGAACATTATCAATAGAGAAATCTACCTCTCTCTCCATAGGTACACCTAAAAAGTCTTCTGTAAAGACATCTCTGAAACAATCCACCACTAGAGGAAAGTCCATTTGTGATGTCCCCTAGTCATCCATATATAAACTTGAAATATGGGATGTAATTACTCCCCACCCAAGATTCTTGGGTCTCGCTCTACTTTCCTGGACATCCCATTCTCCCTTGTGTTGAAAATACCCACTCTCAGGTGATGTGAAAATCACCCTATGGTGATAGAAGTTAATGAAGGCCTGAAAGGAGATCAACCAGTATATTCCTAGAATGACATCAAAGTCTTCCATCTATAATCCCTAAAGGTCCCATAAGAAGTGACACCTACCAACCTCAAGAGGTAACTCCTTGAACGGATGTACACTAACCATCCTAATCCCCTATGGAGTTTCTATCATCATAACATCATCATAAGTAAAGATGCAGAGCCCAAGGCTCTCCACAACGGCAATAGATATGAAACTATGGGAAGCCCCGGTATCAAAAAGAGTTGAAGCTAAAACTGAGTAAACTAGAATCGTACCTCTAACCATATAGGTTCTGGGATCCTTCTCCTACTAGTTTTGTTCCATCGCAAAAGTATGACCTGTACCACAGACCTGCAACCTCTCCTGACTACCCTGAGCTGGCCCACCCTATTGTCACTGAAAACCTATCACATGGCTACTACAGCCATGACCACCTCCTAGGCCTGAAAGGCCTGACGAACTTCAGTTCCCTATCTAAGGAGAAATTTTTAATCCTTCTCTTGAATGTAGAGTCATAATATATCCCCACTCACCAGCTGCTGGGGAGAAAAAATAGAAAAAACGCTGAAGATGACCCATATTTCCACAAGATCAGCACTCGATTGGGTCTCTCAGGCACTGGGGTCTCATGTGCCCACTCTTACCACAGAGGTACCACCTAACTTGGCTACCAGAAGATACATTATTGCTACTTGAATCACTGCACGAAGGCCCCATGTGGCACTTCCTTCCATCAAATGAAGTAGTACCATCCCTGGATGCTAAACCACCCTATATCAAAGCTCCCAAATCCCTCAAATTGCGCTCAGCAATCAGTTCTTGATTTACTATAGAAGTCACCAAATTCATCCTTAAAACATTCACCTACAACCAAATTTCATACTCAAGACCATCCAAAAATCACCTAACTAGTGATAACTCATCACCTCCAAAAATGGGTGTGAATCCCTGATGCTATGTAAAATGAGAAGAGTAATCCATCATTGAAATAGATCCCTACTCCATATTCAAGAACTCCCAGACTTGATCGGCCTTCAATGTCTCGGGGTAGAAGTAATCATAGAAAATAATATGCAACTATTCCCGAGCCATATCCCTATGATGTCCCACGTATAAGGAAATATCCCACAATATCCTGGTAGAATCACATATCATGTAAGTCATGATCTTAACCCTCTTCTTCGGAGGCATCCCCAGATGCTCAGAGATTGAAATCATGGCCTCCAACCATGACTTGACAGCATGTGGTCCTCTATCCCCTGTGAAAGTGGGAGGATGTTGCTACTGGAACACCCTCGTAAACTTTTCTATAGTTGGTCCAGGATGTGGTGCTCCCTGAAAAGTATGCTTCATCCACATAAAGACTTCACGGAACTATTCATCATCACCTGCATCCAGTATAACAGCTGGTACCCAGACAGGCATGATGGGAGGATCTCCTGGTATGCCTCGATCCACCATTTCTGGTGTCTGTTCATCGCCCTGTACCTGGCGTATAACTGGAGGTCATATTGGTGGAATGATTCTACAAGTTCAAGCACACAAATCAATTGAACATTATCAAGTACAATACCTTAGAAGTGAAATAAAGGAATAATAGGAAGAAATCATTCAAGTTTTACAAGAGTGGGTTACCCGGCGTGTCGAACTACTACACAGTGTGTTCCCTATAAGCCTTAACATGGGTGTGTACCTCTACCAACTTGGTCTGGTAACACTCCATACACATGGCATGTTCCTCATGACACATGGCATGTACTTTAATATTACCTCATTCACAAGTACTCCTACATGGATTGAACTACATGGTTTTACCAATGTAACACTACACAGTGTGCACACTATAGACACGGCGTGTACCACGTAAGTTCCATCCACCCATGTCATTAGTCACATGGACAAATACATGGTCGATTTCTACATAGAGTGTATGATCTATAAATGGAATGTATAAACCATGTTTCACCCACCCGTGTTGTTAGTCACACGACCGGATACATGGTTATTTACAACACAGTGTGTAATCCCAGTACACAGCATGTTCTACCAAAAGTTTATAAACCCTGTGTCTCTGCTCACATAGTTAGTCAAATGTTCCACAACTATATGAAATTTACATATGATACATTGTTTGTATTTAAGAAAAGTCATTTCTTCCATAACAGAAGAACACATGGCATGTGTTCATAACGTCACACGTCGTGTTGTCTGGGTTTTTGGATAGTAATCCTCTAAAACTACTCTAAAACCCTGAATAACATAAAATGTATCCAAGTCCTAACAAATTCTAACTCATGAGAGCCCATAATCCCTGTGAATCCATGTTTGGAATCCTTTTTCACATCATATCTTGACAGAATTCAATTAAATTTCAAACATGATCCACCAAATTCTGATCCAAGAGGGCCCATAACACCTCAGGGACCAATGCTTGGCATCCATCCAAATTAAACATTTCAGATTCTAATATCCTATCGAAATAGTAGGTATCTCTAGAACAACATCTATCAAAACAACATGCATATCTAGCATGACATCTACACAAGAGCATAAAATTAGTAATGCACCCTAAATTGCATGACAAGAATGCATGACATGTGATCTCTAGAAAGTTCCTATATGATGCATGAGATGGAATACCCTTATCTCATTGGGTTGAAACAAAAATAGAACCATGATGACAAAAATAATAATAGTAGAAAAAAAGAATGTCACCCAATGATGAAATCAAATCGATTGAAACAATCGAAAAACCTGAAAAATTGAAATATTAGAGGTAAATTGGATTTTCCCTATACACGGGTAAGCTACTTCCGGGAAAAGCTTATTACCAACTACCTATTCCTTCATATCCCATTCTATTGGCACCAAATAGTAAGGAAAATCATAAAATAAACTCCTCTGATACAACTTTGTAACGTTCTGGTTTTGGGTGCCACTGAGGGGTGCCTCATATTTGGTTGGCCAGATGACCTATAGCACATTTCCCCAAATTCTAGAGGCTTAAAACTAGTAGTGAGGTCCAAGTTATGATAATGGGGAAACTATTCCCTCATTGGCAGAGTATATAAAATAGAAAACAAATAGTAATCAATAATAGAAGCAGTAATACCACAAAAGTAAACAACAGAATACTGAAAGTAAATCCAAAATAATCCAATATATATATCTGATGCATGGCATATGTATCTAAGAAAAATCTAAACAATTCACTTTTCTGGAGAGAAATATAGAAACCAAAGTACAAGAGAAAAAAAAAGTAAAATCTAGCAACATTGTAAGCCTCTGATTGGTCCAATAATCTTCATCTCCTACTGCAATCAAGTACCTGATGAAGAAGGGTGCTTTCCCTAATCTATACCTATAAACATATATTCATTTTGGTTCCAAAACAAGATCCAAACAGGGTGTGAGATGAATCCCAATAGGAAACCACCAAAAGATCTGTGCCAACTGTCAGTGAATATATATATAGCAGGAAGTATGAATAAATGAAGAAATAAACTAGAAAGTACTAAAAAGTAAACAATCCTATAGCTTTCAATTACATTCATTTACATTTATTAATTATCTTTTAAATCATGTAATATCATGATCTATCCTAATATCTATATCCCCCGGTGTAATAGTAACAAAAAAGATGTCTTAGAAGACCATCTAAACAATCAAGTAAGACTGAGTCCAAGCTTGTGCTTTGGATTAAAAGACTCGTCAAAACCATTCCATAATTCATAAAAAACATCTGTGAAAGATCTCACGGTCTAACCCATTTAGTTTAACATAGACTTAATTATTACAAAACGACCACCTAGGCAGCTCTCATGGTTAATAACCCTAGGCCAACATGGTATCAATAAATTATAAATGACCTCCTGGGTATCTCTCGTGGTCAATAACCCTAGGTCAAAATAAAGTCAATAATATATAAACAACCTCTTGGATAGCTCTCATAGTCAATACCCCTTGTTTAATTATCTACACCAAGGCTCTTAGGGTCCTGTGTAAATAAACATGGAAACCCCCACAATTTTAGTGGTCCAAGGATCTCACGGTCCACTGGAAACATAGCATGCATAACATATCAAATAATCTCATGTAATCTATAACTACTACATGGATAAAATTCACAATTCATATCATAGGCATTTCACATTATCAATAAAACTCTATCCTAAGTAAATCAAGGCATGGAAAACAAGGTACACCTTATAGGAAACCTGGAACAAATGGCTATAAAAATTTAAACAAGGGAAAAGCACCCACAAGGTGTCCCATAAACAAGGTATTTAACCTTATGAATAAGAAACAACCCTATATAAATTAATCAAACCATAATTGGGAATAAGTAGGGTTTAATTTAAAAACATGAAATACCCCAAACATGGGTATTTGGAACTTTTGGCATATATAATCAAAAGATGAAAAATAAAAGGCACAAACCACCTATGTCGATATCTCACGATCATTATATTTGAATGTAGGACCTTGATTCGGCATAGATTGGTGTTGATCTACAAAATTATGAAAAACGAATCAACCTTTAATAACTCATGAGAGAGGAAGAATCAGGAATAAAGGATTTATGAGTTTTGAGAAGTCACCGGTGGGATTCCAACGCACCCGACGACACCTCAATCGGAGCTCTGATGGAGAATCGAGAGGGTTTTGGATTTTTTTTTTCGTTTTTTCGCTCTCCTATACGAACCACTGCCAGAAGAAGGTTTTTCTGAAGATGAGATATGACCCCACTCTGATTTATCAAATAAAAAGAAAAGTACATGGTGTGTTCATTTAATGTACACACTGTGTATTAGCCGCAACCGGATCACGACTTAAGCGGGTCAGTCGGGTTATCACACGACCATGTACTCGAGCGTTACACTTCCAGTACATGGCTGTACAAGACAACTATGTACACAATGTGTACTTAGAAAAAACGCATTTCTTTATTTTTCTCAAAAACAACCCGAAATAAATATCCATACCTGAAATGAATATTCAGGTTCTTACACCATTCTATATTCTTATGTGCCTGGCACAGTTCCATTTCTTATTCTTATATTATGCTTTCATGGATCTTGTTCTTTATTTCCTTATGATTCATGAAATATTAACTACAAATATTTATCCCATGATTCAATTTTATTTTTTTTATATACGTGGTATGGTCTTCAAATGATCATGATCACATTATCAAACCCTTATGTTCGTGATGTGCTTACGCATTTCCTTTATTTACCCTTACTAAGAATTTGAGCTCACCATATTCTTATGTTTCTATTCCCCGGGTTATAAAGAAAGTTTTTTATGTAGAAATAATAAGGGGGAATATATTTTTGGGAAACATTGAATATTTTTCATTAAGTTAGAACATTTTTGTTTCATGTTTCCAAAGGCACTAAACTAATTCAGTATTTGAATATCTATTTTTGTAATGTTTTAGGTATTTTTCAAAAGTGATGTAATGACAGTATATGTTAAGACTGGTTCATTATAAATGAAAATTGAATCCTTTTAAAAAATACATCTTTCACCTCATGAACAATACATAGAACATCAAAAATAAGTAAAGCATGCATATCAAAAACACCAAATAATTATTAAGGATAGAACCCCCTACCTCAAGTGTAGAAACTTCCAAGAATGGTTATAAACCACAAATGCATCACCAAGGGACCCTAAAAAGGAAATATTGAACCCAAAACATCAATATTGAACCATAACCCACTAGAGATCTGAAACCCCAAGAAAGAAGAAGAGAAACCCTAGAAAAGAGGAGAAATCAAAGGAGGAAACCAATTACATGGAGGTTTGTTGAGAAATCCCCACCAAAATAACCTAAAAATGGGTATACAAGGGATAAAGAAGGAGGTTTTGAGGTTCCTATGGCTAGTAATCCCATGTGGGGATAAAATGGATTGATTTGGGGTTAAATTTGAAGAGGTAAAAAGGTAAAAACCCAAATTTTAATGTCCTTGACAAGTCACATGGTTTGGTTCACCAAACCATGAGACAATTGTGTGCCCTTCACAATTCAAGAGGTATATGCCACATAGTTATCCCACATGATTTACAAAATGGGTTCCAAACATGTACTTAGCCACATTTCAAAAAATTCAAATGGCCACACAGTTTTTTCGGTAAGGGCGCACAGTTTTAAAAACCATTCCCCAATAATGTTTCACCCACTTCCATGACCAAATCCTCTATATTTTACTAAAACTCTAAGTAAAAATAATGTATAAAGATAGGATAAATAATAAATAGAATAATAACTTGAAATAAAATCATGGTTGTGACAATTCTCCCCACTAAGAAAAATTTTTGTCCCCAGAAAGTCAACTCGATGCTTGACCAAAGAAAAAAATGGATACTCTACCTCAACCCAAGACTTCCAATCCCAAGTATCATGTAAATAATTTACCTGTTTCCATGGAACTCAAGCCAATGCAATAGATTTCCCAAAAATAACATTTTCTGGGTAATCCACAATCCATATCATTTGTTTAGACACAGACAAATCGGGCTCTAACTCTAACTCTTCCCAATTCAGCACATGAGACAGATATAGGTTGTACCTTTTCATCTATGAGACATGAAAAATGTCATGAATTAATGTTAACTGAGTGATAACATTTAACTTTTATTCCACCATACCAATCCATTTGGTAACCTTAAAAGTTCCCACATAACTAGATGTTAGCTTCCCTTTCTTACCCAAATGATGATGACCCAAGTGTGGTGCCACTTTCAAGAACACCCGATCACACATAGAAATTTCCAAATATCATTACCTATGATCTGAATAAGACTTATAGAGACAATGATATTTCAAAAACCACTTCCTGATTAGCTTTAATTTTTCATAAGTTTTCTTCACAAGGTTCAGTCCAAGCAATGAGGTCTCACCTACCTCGGCCCAACACAATGGAGACCGAAACAGCCGACCATAAATCACCTCAAAAGGATCTATTCAAATTGAAGATTGGTATTTTTTATACACAAACTCAACCAATCCAAAATTGTTATCCCATGAACATCCATAATCCAAATTGAATTCCCAAACCAGGTATTCTAATATTTGATTCGCCCACTCGGTATGACCATCCATATGAGGACGGTATATCATACTCAACTTGTCCTATGGCCCAATCTCCATATGAAGGCCTTACCAAAAACGATAGGTAAAATTTTGGGTAAATATCAGAAAAATTTACCAAAATAAAACCATTACTTCTTACAACCTCCAGATCATATAATCATCAGAACTCATCCACCTTCGATGAGTCTATGATTGGAATGAAATGGGAAGATTTGGTCAACTGTTCAATCACTACCCAAATGGAATTCCTCTACCTGGTTGTACGAGGTAAGCTGATAATAAAGTCCCTAGAAATCATGCACCACTTCTAAGTAGAAATGGGAAGCAGGTGAAGAAAACCATATGGACTTTGGTGATCTTCTTTAACCTACTGGCATGTATAACATCACAATATGAAGTCATATATATCTCATCTCATACTCAGCCACCAAAACTATCATCACACATCGTATTACATATTTATAGAACCAAGATGATTGACACAGTGAGACTGGTGGATATCCTTCATCCCCAACTTACTCGTAAATAATGGCACCACAAAGAAACCCTTGAAGAACAAAACTTTCTCGGGAGACAACAACGAATCACAAGGCATATCCCCACAATTAAGAAGCTACATAGACTAATGGAAAAACTCATCATTAGGATTATCCAACATAATCATCTCTATAAATAAAGGTGCTAGTTGAATACTTTACAGGAACACACCTCCACTTTGATCCTTGATCTCCATGTGAATTTGAGAAAAAAGGCCCATCAACATCCCCTTACCATTGGACTTTCTCAATACTTTCACTGGAACATTGTTTCTCAATGCATCCACCACAACATTTCTATTACTTAGGGTATAGACTATATCCAATATTAACCCCTTAATATACTCAACCTAATGAAGCTATCTTAAATTAATATCTTTTTTAGATTAAAATGTAATCCAAACTCTTACAATCATAATAAACTATGAATTTCTCCCCCAAAAAGATAATGGTGCCACATCTTCAAGGCATGTATCACCACCACTAACTTCATGTCATGGGTGGGGTAATTATTTTCATGTGGTTGGAGCTTCTGATAACCATAAGACACCACATGTTCATATTGCCTCAAAACACACCCAAGACCCACACCATGATTTCTCAATAAGCCACATACCCCTATCTAGGTTCTAGAAAAATCAAAACTGAAAATATGGTCAACAACCACTTAATCTCTTCAAAGGAGGCCAGAAACTCTATATTTCATTAAAATTTAACCCCTTTCCAAGTGAGTGTCATCATGGATGAGGCAATCCATGATAAATAATGAACAAACCACCTATAATACCTTTCTAGACCTAAAAAATTCTGATCTAAAAAAAATTGTTTGACTTATTCCATGAAATCATTGCACTGATCTTCTCGAGGCCCACTGAAACCCCTTGTTCTGAGATCACATAACCTAAAAACTTCTACTCTTTAATCCAAAAGGTTCATTTATAAAACTTGACATAGATATGATGATCCCAAAGAGTGTCCAACATGATCCTAAAATGTCTCTCATTGTCCTCCACAGATCGAGAATAGACCAAGAAGTCACCCAAAAATTCCACATAAAAGGAATAGAGATACTAGTGTAACACCCTATTCATAAGCTCCATGAAGACTGCTTGAGTATTCGTTAAATAAAAAGGCATAAACATGTACTTTAAATGATAATACCTACTTTGCAAGGTTGTTTTCATAATATCTACCTCTCTAACTATGGCTTGGTGATACCCAGAATGCAAATCAAACATTGAGAACCACTTTTTCCCCTTAAGAAGATAAAAAAAGTCATCAATTTGGGAAAAATGGTTCTTGTTCTATATTGTTAGTTTATTTATATTCTTGAAATCAATACATAACTGGAGAGATCAATTGACCTTCTTTGTAAAAAAGATAAGGGCAGTCCATCCAATATGAGGAAAGATATATTATCCGTGTTCCTATCACCAAATCAATGTCAAACTCCATATCCTTCTATCGATTAAAATCTAATAAATCCTATGGAAAACCCTATGGGAAATCATCCACCACAATAGGTAATCCATATCTATAACTACTACCAAAATCCTCCAAAATAGGTGATTAAAATTGATACACAAGGTTTCATAACTCTAGAAGATGAGGTCTAGCATGACTCGATCGAGGATCTCATTCACATTGATAAACTTGGTTTCTACCATTAGGTACCACAAAACTCACTTTCCACCTATAATAATAAATGTGTGCTTGGAAATGCACCATTTAATCCATACTTAGTATTATATCAAATAGTTCCATCCCTAAAATTAGAAAATATCATTCTAACTTGACCTTTGACTTGGTGAGTGCACAAGACATACATTTGAAACCCTGTTCTCAATTCTTACCAAGCGGTATCACCAACTCCATCACATATGTCATAAGATCTATCAAAAACATTAATAAATAAACAAGGAGGGAATAAATAAAACAAACTAAATCACCAGTATCAAATAGAAAAATAGCTGAATATGATGCAATAAGAATGGTGTCTTGAACTATCATAGGCCCTACATCTAATTCTGGTAGTGCACAATCTACCGCATGAAGCTTCCTAATCTCACCCTAACCCTGAGAACACCTACTGGCCTGCAACTTATCCCTGAATAAACAATTCCTAGAAAAAGATCCAGTCATTCCACCAAGATATCTAAACTAGAAACCCATTGTCCTAGATGGCTATAACTAGGTTGACCTTCCTCTAGAAGATACAGATCCCGCACCACTCTGAGAATAACATGTGGCCCTACAAAATCACTGAAAGTTTTCTATAGATCCATATAGATGGAAAGGTATAGGATGATATGTAAATGTTAGTCATATGTTCCCTTCCTTCCCACACTGATGGCACATCACTGACCCAGCATCAGATTCCAAAAACAAAGGTAGCTAGGAAGGATGGCATGAACTACCACCTCCCTTCTTCCCCTTCTCATCATGCTTCCTCTTCTTCTCTAAGGAATTTCCATGGCCCACATCTAACATTGATCCATGGAGGTGTGGCTGGAAACCACGATTGATCTCTACCATCAACGAATGAATAACCACTTCACCATAGGTCTTAAGTTTGAACAAAAATACCTAAGATTGGATCTTTGGTTGCAACCCATTCTTGAACCTTTGAGCATTCATTTTATCATTGGAAACGATCTTGGGTGCATACCAAACTAAATCAGCAATTTGATTAGCATATTCCATCACATATTGGTCTCCCTTGCTAAGATCCATAAACTCTAAGGATCTGATGTAGGACAATACTTCAAGAAAGTACTACTTTTTGAAAATAACCTTGAAGTCTTTCTAACCCATCTTCTCATTCTTCCCAGCTTTCACTATTAAGTCCCACCACTTATTATAGGTACCTTTCATTATGAACGAAGTTCATTTCACCTTGATAGCCTATAAATTATTGAGTAATTCGAACATCTGATCTATTTTCTCAATTCACTCCTCTTCTTATTAAGTTTTCCTGATACCTTGGAATAAAGGAGGATTATTCTTAAGAAACTGGTAATCCTTATCCTTACCAAGAACTGGTTTGGCCTCTCTAACCTGAGTAGGACTAGATCTCACTCCTTATCCAAAATCTTAGATAGCCTGAACCACTACTTGTACTAATCTCTAATCAATTGGTGAGGGAAAAATCTCTCCGGTCTCTTCCAATGGATTCACTGGAAGTCTAAGGGAGGAATTTTTCTATAAGAATCAATAAACACAAGGAAAAAAAATCAATAAAACCATTATAAAAAACTTTATCAATAAAAACCCATAATTCCATAAATCAAATGTAACCAAATCCATCACAATAACAAGTAATACAAACCAAACTACTCTACCCACACCCAATGTCTATATATAGTTTGTATCTTATATGTCCCACTGGAGGATAAGTCAAACCAAATCCTAACATCCCACGGTGACTCAAGATTTTTCATGAGGTGTGTTGGCTACGCACGCTACTCACAATAAGAATCTTAAGCCCCGATATTCCATGCTTTGGTCTATCCAAACTCTTCCTAAATAACATGTCCTGAAAAGGGTGTGACCGTCTCTGATAACATTTTTTAATCAACCAAGATGGATTTCCATCAAACCCAACATCCAACCCAATTCATGGAATGACCCTAAGTGAGTTCTTGATCCCCATGGGTTGGAAACTGGTGTTCAGGCATCAACATCATGCTTTGGGAATTATTTTACCAACTTATATAATCATAAAAAACCAAAAATAATAAACAAAACATCACTAAATTATCAAAACCAAACAAGGTGCAACAATTTTCAGATTAAAATCTTATAACATTAAACAAAACAAAAAAGGAAAACAATAGAAAAAGGAACATGACACTATCCCAAAAACCTCCATGTAATAAGAGGAGCATCACCCTAAAGCCACCACCAACAACACCTTTACAAGGTGGAACTATAGTAACTGGATCCACCATCTCTATAAATCATTCCTTTACCTAAATCAAACATAACCAAGTCTAGATACACCCAAAGGTGTATGTAGGGTGTGAGCCAAAACCCGATAGGATTCCACCTAATAAAATAGATTTCATACCAAAACATTATAAGAAAAATTAGCATGAATGTTTTATAAAAAGAAAAGATAGAAACATTTTTATAGAAGACATATTAAAAGAAAACATGATTTTCTTATGAAATAACAAAAAAAGTGAACCTTATACTGATGGTAAGTACAATATATCAAGAGAGTACTAAGTCAAGGTAAACCCCATAGGCACTAGCTAAAATGGGATACTAGGAACCTCGTATATTGGTGAAACATGGTATAGAAACCACAACAACAAAATCCCTATACATAATCCACTAAAGATAAATCCATCTAAAGTTTTAGTGGTATCAATCATCATAATTTAGTTAGTGTTGTAGTCATCAATCCTTCTAAAAAAATTTGGGTTAATCCACTTCCAATTAAACAAGTGTACTAGTCCTAGTCTGCCCACCTTGATACCTAAGATTCCCGTCATGTTCAATTCCCATTCCAGAAATTGCATATAACATCACTATCACATATGAACAGGACAATCAATATAAACTCACATGATAAACCACCATTTCCATAATCAAAAACTCTTTTAAATCCAAACCCACACCAAAACCATTTCAAAACTCAACTTTCACCATTTACACAATTTATTAAACATGTTTAGGAAGTAAAACAAGGAGGCACACATGAAACACACATGGAACATAACTCATTTCCTTTGGAAAACAATTTTTCAACACAAATCTTCCTTTAATACTTTTTAAAAACACATTACACACCTCAGGGACAATACATAGAACATAAATAAGAATAAAATCACACATATCGAAATCACAAAATAATGTTTAACTACGGATCAACTGATAATCAAGTGTAAGAACTTTTAAAAATTGGTTCTAAACCACAACCTCACCACCAAGGGACCATATAAAGGAAATATTTGACCAAAAACATCAATATTTAAACTTAATAATCTAGATCCAACCCAAAAAAGTTTTCCTGTACCATTTTAGTTATGAAACCCCAAGAAATTAGAATAGAAATCCTAGAAAAGAGGATAAATCAATGAAGAAAACCACTAAAATGAAGTTTTCTTGAAGAATACCCACCAAAATCACCTTAAAATAGAGATACAATGTAAAAGTAGGAGGTTCGGAGGTGCCTAGGGCTGGGAATCCTAAGTGGGGAAGAAAAGGGGTGTATTAATATAAATTTAAAGAGGTAAAAAAGGTAAAAACCTAATTGTTAATGAACCGGACAAGTCGTGAGATTTTCCCTCACAGTTTTCCAAACTATTAAAAAATTGTGCACCCCTCACTATCCAAGATGTACATTTCACATGGTTTACAAACCATGGGATAAACTTGTGGTTAGCCACTATCCAAAAATGCCAAATGGCTGCATAGTTTCCCTTGAATGTGTGCATGGTTTGACAAATAGTGTTCCAACTGTTGTCATGCCCCAATCATCCATTTTTTACCAAAAATCATAGAAAAACTCAAAGATAAACATAGGATATATAATAAATAATATAATACCTTGAAGTAAAATCATGTATGTGAAGTAATTGGGGGTTAATTCTAAGAGTATTCCCTAGTGATTTGGATGTTTGGTTGGGGCATACCCTTTAGGACGACGCCTTGGTGATTTGAAGGTTTGGTTGGGAATCAATCATGAGGATGATTACCTAGTGATTTTGAGGAATTGTTGGGGCTTAATCCTGATTAAGATTCCCTGGTGATTCAGTTTGGTTGGAATAGTTGAAGCTTAATCCTGATTAGGATTCCCTGGTGATTCAGTTTGGTTGGCATAGTTGTAGATTTTTCCAAGTAGGAGGCCCATGGTTCAGTTGGGATTACAATTGGTATGATACTGAAATAGGTTGGGGATCATGTATATATCTTGATCATGGACACCTCTAATCACACATGGATCATGTTTTTTGTGAGAAATAAAGGAAGCGATAGATCCAAAAAACCGCACAATCTTCTTTGTCTGCTGGTAGACAACAATGAAACCCAAAGTGTGAGGTAAAGAGAGCGGGTTGTGGAACCTTCCTCCTATAGTTTTACCTTGAACCCAAAGGGAGATAGAAAGAGGTATTTGAAATTCATGTCTCCCCTCCATTGTTTTTGTATCTAGGATAGTCATGTTGAACTACCCATCTGGATACAGCCCATCGGTATGGAGGAGGAAGAAGGAATGAAGTATTTGATGTCTCTCAATAAAGGATAGGGGAATACTCTAGGAGTAATGCCTTAAAATTGGTTATAAGGAAGAGATAAGGATCTCATTTTATATCTCCCCACCTGTAACTAGATATCCCTGGTCCCAGATATGATTAGGGGATGTAATTTCCCTAACCCTCGTATCCAATATCATGATATCCCTGACACTGCCTCCAGTTTGGGGTCCTCAGGAATGAAAGAATTCATACTCACATGCACCCTTAGGATCCTATGAATCAGGTAGGATAAGTGTGGGATACCTCTATAAAAATTAATTCATATCCAAATCATAGACATGTTGGTGTCCCTTTTCACATACTTTATCAATTCTGGAGGCTTCGGTGGAGGTCTCTATATAGTCCCCCTAATATAAGGGATTCTAATGGATATGATCCCTACAATTGGTGTCTTGGAAGATGACTCAAAGGGGGGATCATGTGTGTCCTTGATTTCTGAGAAAATGTGCTTATCACAGGTCCTAGTAGGATCTGGAAGTGCTTTGAATAGGTGGAATTGGACTTCATGATATGTAGATACCTTGGGGAATTGACAACCTAGGAAAACACACTTGGGGGAGTCCCTATCCTAGGCACCACAGGGCTCCCCATGTGTCCCTGGATGGGTCTTGCAATGGTCCTTGATTAGGTAAGGGGCCTCATTCAAGTGGTTTTCCACTAGGGTAAATAGGGTCCTCACATGGGTGTCTTGTATTTCAGACCTTGGAGGAACTTTGATCCCACTATCTGCCTTAATTAATTCTTTTCTCTGGTTGCAGAGGGTTATCTATAGGAATTTGGATGACCTTGGTGAAGGGGATGAAAGACCAAAGCTTCAGTGTTTTTTCTGATTTTCCAATTACGCAAATGAGAAAACTTGTGGTCCAATTTATAGGCAAATTTGGGGTCCTGGGCAAAGGGGTTGTGCGACCCGTCCTTAAGGTTTTCTTCTAATTTTCTAGCTGTGAAAAATAGGAGCCCAATAGTCCTATTTATAATCAAATATTAAATCCAATCTACTCCTTTTTCTGAAATAAAGACTCATTTCTATACAAAGTCTTTGTTTGGTGTCTAAGTGAGTTCGACATCTTCAATTCTTTGGTAAAGTTCACGGAACACATTTTGTAGTTCCAATAATCATGATGAAATTAATTTTTGGTAAGTAGATAAAATCAACATAAGAATGATAATATTCTAGCTATTTAAATTAATATGTAGAACAATTATCACATATAGAGGATGAATATTATTTCATAATATTCAAATAAAGTAAATAAAATGGGGGATTTATCAAATGTAACTATTTTGATATTGTGTACTTCAGATTTTCATGGGGATATTATATTCTCGTCTACTTGTATACATTTTTCTAGAGTGTGAATCTATTTTTTAATCTAGCAATGCTTCCTCAAATTATCATATACTCTTGAAAATGGTTAAATGACTTAAAATAATGATGTGGTAAATAAACAGAGGAATGAAATATGGATTTATGATTAGAGATCACGTGTGATAGTGTTTTGATGATATTACCTATTAATATTTTCTAGATAGTGTTCTATCTATGTGATAAATTTTTGTTATTGTTTTTCATGATTAATCTACTTGAAATTTGATAAATAATGTTAATCTGGAATGAAGAAAAGAATAATGTAAAAAAAATGGTAATTTACAAACAATCCTGCCTAATATTTTTTTAATATATGAATTATGTTTTAATAATTTTTATTGTTAACTTTTATCTATAGGTAGTTATTGGTTAAAGGTTTCTTTATTACTGAAACCTATGGATAATGAACTGGTTAATTCAATAGTATAATGAAATGTTTGTTTATTAAATATAATTTCATGGGAATGAGTGTCCTCATTATTTTTTTTTAAAGTCTTAATTAACTTAGTATTATGGACTTAGATTCCCCTTGAGTGTGTCGTACTAAAAATACTTTTTCTTCTTTTTATAATTTCTCTAGAACGGTAAATCCTTATTGTGATTTTATTAATAACCTGGAATGATTAAAATAATTGATGAATAATGGGATGGTTTTCCAAGGTTCTATTAGTGATTGATTCCATTAATAGAAAGATGGAATGTTTTGGTGCAATGGAATTGGGAAATACATCGGAACGGTTTGAATGAGTTGAGAGTTGAAATATCTAATCGGGTAAAATTTTTATTATTGTCTTTAAATGGGTAGTTTTTGGAAAAAAATTTGTTATGTTTTTCAACTATTTGATATTGTTTTTATCTATGCATGACATGTGAATTTTTTTTGGTATCTTAAGATGAATCCTTGAGTTCCCAAAAAGTTATTGAATAGTAAATTAATTAATAATAAACTCATTCAGTCAACTATTATTGATAGAAGTATTAATAAATGACTTAAATTAAATCATGGAAACCATGGTATGACTGAATTAAATTATCAAAGAGCATGGGTATTGAATCTAAAAATTATAATGTGATTTATAAAGCATATTATAATATAATTAAATGTAATGGTTGATCAAATCCAAAATTAATGATGAGGTTTAATAAATTTTTGGTAAATATTAAATTACTAAATGGAATGTGTTAATGATTTTTAAACCATGATGCTTGTGTGATTCTATGAACTTGAGTTTTCTAGGCCTTGGTGGTAGTAGTCGAGTGACTTGTGGGATGATAGATATAGATGAGTCTACGGCTAGGTAGTTTCCCTTAGTATAGTTATGTGTGATATATTATTCATATTTTCTGATTTATTATGCTTCAACACCCATGAATTTAGGGAAACCAATATCAAAATTATTTTAGGGTTTTTTTATCTGACATCTAGGATGGTGAGGGAATGCAAGGATAACTTTCCCCTCTCTACTGCTCTCCCATCAGTTGTGGTATCATGTGTGGGAATATCCAGGTTGCGATGTCTTAAGTTATAGGTTATGAACACACCTGAGCTATAATGGATCTTTATTTTTTTATACATATATCTATGGGATATAACAACTTGACTTTATGGAACATAATTATATCTGATCATGGTGGTTAAATATTCCAATGGGTAGACATGCATGGGATGTAGTGTATTGAGGTATAACGCAAGATACATGAGTTTTAGTAACATTCATACTAATTATTGGTAATGTATGAGGTTTTTATGTACTGCACCATATTTAAGATGGTTTTGATATGATTTCATAATTTTGGGAAAGGAAGAATTAATAAAGGGATGAGCACAAGATGTGAGTCATTTAAGAATGAGAGTGAAAAAAACAGCGGGAAAGTGGAAGTAGTGTCACTTCATATATATATATTTGTGTGTGTGTGTATGGTTTGATATGGGTATGCATACTTAAATGTGTTACTTGGTGAGAAATCCATGGTGAGGATCAGAAATAGATTTACTTGTTTTAGTGATGATTTGGTTTAATTTGATTATTCACTGGGTTTTCATTTTCTTCTTTCACATTTTTCATGAGAGGTTCTTGGGAGGATCCTAAAAAGTGTACTTGTATGCTCATCCTAAATATATAAACTATTTTTTATGCTCATAGGAGATAGAGGAGAGAATTACCATATTATGGAGTTGTTCGAATGTTTTTGGAGTTCATAGTTATGAAAAAGGTGTTTCCTTTGGTACAAGTCTGTTTTTTAAGCTATGGATGAAATTACATTTTCATATTATGATTTCTTCTTTATTTATTCATGGTGTTGATTGGTGGTAAATCATATTATCTCTTATTACTTAAATTTAAATATATAGGGTAATACCTATCATTTTATTGATAATATACCCTCACATCTAGTGGATATCCCATGACCTATTGGAGTTAGGCTTTGGCGGTCATCATCTCTCTCTTCAGTTTTGGCCCAGGATGGGTACCAGTGGAGGGGTTCGTGACACACTTGGGATGAGAAGGGAGCGGTTGATGTCATGTGGCCTCGGAAATGATGTTGGTCTTATCCCAGATTAATATTTTTCTAGTAGGTATCAACTTGAGTGGTATGTTATTGGTCCACGTGGTGGTTGTGGGACCCTACCGTAAGTAAGAGGGTAGAGGTAGAAACTTGGTACAATGAAGATGAGGTTTTCAATGGACTCTACCCTAAGTGAGAGGTTATTGGTCATCACATGGTACTATACCATTAAATGAGTAAGAGGGTATAGTCTTGGATTCTGGCATGAGGTGACTACTTCTTCTTTCATTAGTCAAAGTAGGTTTGATCGGGTGTTGTAGCAGCCTACATAGCCCACAAAAATCCAATGTGTATGTTTATTTGATGTGTTTCAATTAATTATTTTTCCTCCATTAATATACACATATGTTATGATTTATATTATAGGTAATTGGTGATACCCTGTTGAGATGATTTTCTCACACCCTCTTAAGGTACCCTGGAGTGCCTCTAGACCTAGTATTTGACTTTCAAGTCATATGTTGTATAGGGGATTGGGCTAGAGCATCTCTATAAGATTTTAAGATATGATATGGTAAGGATATAGGTTATAGTGTATCTTCATTGAATATTTTATTATTTATTTATTATATATTTGATTATCCTAGTGGGTGATAATTTGGGATATATTATTGTACAAAATTCATTTACATTTGTTATAGCATGGTATATGTTTATTTTTCTATGGTTTTCTTCGATTATAATTATAGACCGTGTACTATAATTTATGATGTTACTTGATGTTTTTTGATTTATCTATTAGTAATAGAACTAATATTGAGAGTGTATTCTCCTCAATATTGATCATATACTCTCACAACTAGATTATATCCTTTGTCATAGGAGGAGATGCACTTAACTTAATGTGGTCCTCCAAGAAGGGTGTCATTCAAGTAATTTTAGTTGGGGTGTTATAGCTTCAAATGTGGAATAAAAGGCCGCATAATATACCATTTAAAGAAATGAATTCATATTCATGATAATGGAATCATGTTTTAGAAACCAAGAATATAAATCCACGTATATAATAAAAGGATTGGTTTTGTGTAAGGCCTTTGTGAATCTATTTAAATGAGTTAAAGAAGTTATGAGAATATTTTAGGAATTCTAAAATTATTGTACCTAAGTGAAAAATAAAAAAAGAATGAACCCTATGCACTTTTTACGGTACATTGTATATTAATTGGGTATTCCCCTATGACATTTTAAGGTAAAATCTATATAGTATTTGGAATATTTGGAAAATAAATGAACCCTATGATGGATATCTTATAGTACATACCATCTTTTTAAGGTACAACTCAATACCTTTTTAGGAAAAAACAAGATTCTTGGGGTATATAAACCCAACCAATATGACTTATTAAGGTGGAGAGAGACTTTATAGGGTACATATTGATCCATAGGTAGTCACAAAATAACTCAAGAGAGTGTAAATAGAGTTCTTGAAATTTGAACCCTAATTATAATTGGCCCTTGAATTGTATTAACTAATTTATTAGGTATCCATCAAAAATAAAAAATAAAAAACAAATAAAAATAGTGGATTTATAGTGGTCCGGAGAATAAAAAACCAATAGTCCACTAAAAAATGCTCTCTTTTCAGGTTTAGTGGATTTTATTATAAAAATAATTTTCCCAAGGGCCTCGATAGTTGAGTGAAAGAAACTGAAACTTGTTCCAAAAATTTTACAAAGGATTTTATTTGGATCTCATTTTTTTCAAGACCTATATATAGACTTTCCACACTCATAAAAAAATTAACATTATAAAAGATGAATATGTATAGTATAGATACATATTCATAGAGATGATTATATCTAGAAGATATCTCAATAGTAGTTGATGGGTTCTTCAAAGAATCGCACCAAAAAAATTATTCTTCATAGAAAACAATGAATAGATTGTATGTACAAAAAATAAGAGTATTGTGTTCATTCTTCAAGTAGTAATTTGTTTCTTGAGTGTTCTTGTTTTCTTATTATTATTTTTATTTTTATTTTTAAACTCTATATATATAATCCAACTCTAAAGATTAGATACAATAATCCAAAAATTCAAGCTCTACTATCATTTGTGATCTTCAATTCATAAAATAGTAATAATAGGGATCACAGTTAACTGTAACCATGGTCTGCATAAAAACTATATGAATTCTCATAAATATATATATATATATCATTTAATATGTTATTCCTTATTCAGTCACTATAATTTATGTGAAATAAAGTTTGTGTATACTTCACCAGAATTATTACAATAATAATTAGTTCCTCAAAAGAGTGAATAAATTCCATCAAAATACTTACTTCAAATGAAAATATCTTTGAAGGGAGTTATCTTCCATGTAGTTAATTTATATATTCAAAACTCAATAAGACTTAGTGAAATTCCTAAATTAAAAATTTAAAGATTAATTTTACTTTAAAATAAATCTTCAACTTCATAAGATAATCTATTGCATATGATATTTAATCATTTTGTAAGGTAATATTATATTAATATGTTAAATAAAATAAAATCACTTTTCCATAAGATGATTTATTTCCTCATATGATATTTTTTATCAACATATAGTAATTATTCACTTTTTCTAATAATTTACTTTTTCAAATATTAGAATTCTTATTTTCATTACTAGTAGGAAAAATCAATGTTTCATTTGATAAATTGATCTTCATATAATAATTTATTTTTTCAAAATCATAAATCATAAGACTTTATTCTATGTCATATGATAATATTCATATGTAAGACCTTGATAGGATAATTTACTTTACTAGGAATATGAAATAATATAAGAATATTTCTGTCTATTTTTATAAATATTTCCTGGTAGAACTTGAGAATTAACAGTTCATATGATAAACTATCATCTAGTATAATAATTTATCAGACTATGTGATGTTTTCCTTAGAGAATTTCTTTGATCTTAGAAAAAAAATTACTAAAATATTAAAAAAAATGAAATATTACTTAAGAGAAAAACATAATTTATTAAAAATGCTTAAGATAAGTTTATTAGTAAAATAAAGGGAGGTTTTTTGGGCATAAAAATATATTAAATATTGAGATATGTTGGAATAAAACTAGTATGACCAAAATTCTTCTCCTTTTTATGATCTCAATACCCCTGATAATTGAAACATATAATTTTAAAAATACAATTTTTTAATATTGTTTTTCATAATAAAGAGTAAAATGTAAATTTTTATGTTGACTATATACCTCGATTTTTAATATATAAAAAAGTAGAACAATTGGAGCAAGATAAAAAAATTCAATATGAAATTGTTAATTTTTAACTAGAAGAATATATAACGTTGAATTGAACAAAATTTGGAATTTACTTGGATAAATTTAGAAAACAATATGTAAAGAATGAAATAAATTTAAGGAAAAATAAATCACAAAATATTGAATTTCATCAATTTAAAGAATAGAATTGCATTATCTAATAATAAAATAAGAAAAACATAAACTAAGAGAAAAATATATCAATATTATTACTCTAGGTTAGGCTTTGGAGATACAGATCCATGATGAAAGTTCCTGAGGTTAAGGATATATAAGAAAAGTTTAGTCGCATTTGAAGTAACATTAGTGGTATCCTAAAAATGTTTCCTAAGAATAGAATTTATATCAAAATATATATTTATGGATCCTTGATCATTAAAAGTATCATTAGTTGATAAATGAAAGGTGAATCCATTAAAATTAATATATAGAGAAAATTTATTTTCATCTTTATGAATTTATTCTTCCACTATATAATTTTCTATTGCAATAGAAATGGGAGGAATAAAAACAATATGATTATTATTACTAATATACATGAAATATATAAGAGGATTATCTATCATAGTTTTCCTTTATCATATATAAAACAAGGCATTGACACACATATCTATCCAAGAGAGAAGTGCATCATGAAAAAAAATCAAAATGATAATAAGTCATTTATTAATCTCATATCCAAAGTATTCTTGAATATTAGAAATATCATTCTTAAAAAATATATTTTTTCATTTAAAATTATTACTAAAATTTTCAATGCCTTCGAAAGATAATTAAAATAGATTAACTAAACTTTTGATTACCTAAAGGCCACAATAAAAAAAGATCCATGAGAGATTATTTTCTTATCATTTGAAGCAACTATCTTAACTATAATAGTCCTTTAAGACTTATAACATGGTACAACTACTTTATCTGATTGGGTAGATTTAGAATCACAAGAAGAAAAGTATTTAACTTTTTTCAATAAATGTTACCAAGATTATTTCATGGTTAATTGGTTTTTATTTAGAGTATATGCCTATTAATAAATTTAGGTGAAAGTATTTCCAATAGGATCATTTTTTCGAATGAATTTTATTTTAGAGAGGCAATAACATATTAAATAAAACAATCTAAATTATCCATATTTTAATATATTTCTAATATACCTCTATAATAATCCCCTTATAAAAGATATAATTCATAGATTATATCTTTTAAAAGGTATTCAATAGTTTCTAAAATACCATATCACAATTTAGTTATTGAACTCACCCATATAACATCATTAAATCTAAGTATAAATCCTTCCAATGACTATAGGTAGAACAATATTCCTTTTCAATTAATTATGAGGAACCAAAAGATGTAAATTACTGAGAGATTATAACTTTCTTTAGATAATCAATGTCTATTTTGATTTAATTGATTTCTTACAAAACTTTAGTAGAGATATCTGATTGAACAACTGAAATATTTTTCATTGTCTCTATTTGATCTTGTTATCATTCTTCTATATAATTCAAATAAGTTTTTGAAAAAATATTTTCTCTCAAACCTACCACTTTTCACTTTATCCCATCAATCTCATTCTACATATAATTCAACTCATAAAGAACCATATCTAAAATTTTCTATGTCTTCATCAGATTTAGAGATCCCAGTTTCTTCTCTGGTAGAATAATACATCAATATATATAAAACAAGAAGATCTGGTTCCTCTTATGGTCTTATTTTACTATATTTTAGGAAAAAGGTAGGTTCTTCAATAGTATCTTCTTCTTTTTAGAAAACCTGATTAAAGATGTTAATAATGAATCCCTTTTCAACTTTTATAACTAGAGGATTTTGATTGATTGGTAATTCTTCAATATATTACACTTACTTTAAATCAAGAGGGAATGGATTTGAGTAAATCTCTAAATGGAAGGAAAGATTCCTTAACTCACAAACCACCATATATATTAGTCTTTCTAGTAGAATCACTAATGGATAACATATCTTGGACTATTTATAGCTCAAATTCATAAAATATTCCTCATTAATATTTTCCAAAGGTGCGGTAACCTCAAAAATAGATTACTCCTTGATTAAAACTTTATAAACAACTAGTTAAGGAATTTATTCAGAAGAGAATATTCTTACTCTTCTTCTCACAACTAGAGGATAAACATCCATCGAGTCCTCTAATTCATCTTGAAAAATAGAAGCAACAACATGAGTCTCCCCCTCAAACTCAATAAGGATTTCCTCTATTTATTTAGCCTTAATGTGAAAAAAATTCCTTAGATCGTAGCATTAAATGTATATAGTATTCATAAAAATCCCAAATTAAAGAGTATTTATCAGATGGAACTAAATTTTTATAACCTCAGTAATCTTTATTCCAAACATATCAAACAGAAATGTGAAATTTATTTATTATGGATAGAAAATACAAGAATTTAGAGTTATAATATTACATATATCTAAGAATATAACTGTGTATTTTAAATTTCTTCCCAATTATCATAATATAGAGAATATAAATGTCTGAATTTAGTGCTTTATAAAATTAACCATTTCTCTTAATTATCCTAGTTAGGATAAACATAACCAAAATATTTATTTAAGGATATAAATACTGGATTTTATTTTTCTATATGATTTGAGATCCAAAAATAGATTTCATTATCTTAGTATTCCACACATCATTTTTACTAACAAGAGGTTACTTATACTAAAAAATTCCTTCAATTTGGAAATTAAGAACATCAGAAAACCCTACATATCATATCAAAAAATTATTCACATATACATTCAATATAACTACATATTCAGCATCACCGAAGATAGACTCATCATTTCTATATAACAACCTAAATTTTTTCTCAATGAATAACTTAGTTTCCTTTCATAAAATACAAACTCTCATCCTTGGAAGTTTAAAATATTTTTCATCAACAAATCTATTTAGTCTCGAAAGCAAAAATTAATAGCTTTTTTATTTAAATCATTGTATAAAGATCTTGGTCTATTTGAAATTTTTGATTTTCTCTCTTCATATCATTTATATTTCCCCATTATCAACATGAATAAAATTTATTGAGGTTTAAAATATTTGATTAGGTCATGAACAGTTTGGAGTTAAGAGAGAAGAAGTTAATAGGTTTGTAAAGGTGAAAAGTTTTCAATTGACTTAGTATTTATAATGGAATATGCAGAGTCTTATTACAAATGTGACATGATAAAAAAAATAAAACAAAATATAGATATGATCATGTAACACTTTATTACTCTTATGATTAAAAATACACTTTAAACATAAATTTGGAAATACAAACAACTCATAAAATATTAAATAAATAAATAACTGAATAAATAATTAAAAATAAAATTAAAATGAAATAATTAAAAATTAAATTAAATTAATTCACATTTAATAAAATCAAACTCATTATAAGGGGGTGGTTTTGTAAATATGTTTGCTAATTAATTTTTAGCACAAGTAAATTCAAGAGAAATGTCGCCTTTTTGAGTATGATCTCTTATAAAATGGTTTCTTAAATCAATATGATTGGTACTTGAATGATTTATCATGTTTTTAGAAATTCTAGTAGTACTATTATTATCACATTTTATTTATATATTATTAAAAAGAAATTTGAATTTCATTAAGTTATGTTTCATCATCAACAACTGACCAAAACAACCTCAGGCTGAAATATACTATTCTTTAGTAGATGATAATGCAAAAAAAATGTTTCATTTAAATTTTCCAAAAAACTATATATATTTTTTAAATTATATAGGTTCTAGATGTAATTTTTTTATCTAGTCTTCAATCACTAAAATTATTAACAAATTTGAAAATAAATTAAAATCTAGTTTTTTTAAAAAAAATGGTGATTCCATGGCCCAAAACAACCAAAGTACAATTATTATTAAAAAAAGTTTACAAGATTCTAAAATACAGGTTCATATTAAAATCTTTTTTATGAAAGGATATAAGAGCAAAAGGGAGGTCTTCAAACCCAGTAATGTCTTGATTTACTCCCATGTGGGCTAGTCCATCTGCAACCGTGTTTTCTTCTCGATAAACATGTGTGATAATATAGTTAATATCGATAAGTGAATGGGTGCATTCCATCCAATGGGTATAAATTTCCCAAGAAAGATGTGTTATGCCATTCCAAATCACTTTTGTGATGGTCGTCGAGTCACTTTCAATCCATAGGTCTTTCCAACCAAAGAGCTTGGAAAAGGAAATAGCATGTATCAAACTCAGAACCTCGGCTTCAAGGGTGGTGACAATGCCACATTTACCCATGAAGCATCCAAGTATTTTATTGAGGTGATTCCTAAATATAGCATCACACATTGAAGGTCCCAAATTTCCCTTAGAGGCACCGTCAATATTGATTTGCATCCATCCAGGGAGGGGCTCTCTCCAGAACACCTCCAGAGTGCTATGTGGATGACAGAAATTTCCATTAATCCTTAGACTCTTCAAGATTACAAAGTCGTGCACGGTGTTGTGTCAATGTCACTTTTGTATCAATTCAACTTCATGTATGGAAATGAGGATCTTCATCTGACCTTCATTTTGATTGAGTGGGTAATTATTATGAATAATAGAATTTTGATCATACCAGATCACTTGGTGGAGCTCAGTAACTGTAGCAAGGAAGAGGTTCCAGATTTACTGAGATTATTCCATTTCTACACATTTTTTTAGTTGACCTTTGACGCAATCAAGAATCAAACATATATAGTGTTTATATTAAAATCTAGTGTTTTTAGAAAATGTAAAGCTAAATGAGTAATCACTTTTAAATATATTAAAATAATTTTTTAATTGGAAAAATGATATTACTTTGGGTTTACTTGAAATATTTCATATAAAAAACCAATATCATAATATCTGGTCTATATGAAGTTAAATAAATTAATCTCCCAAATATTTTTTGTATAGATTGATTTTAACTGGTTTTTTAGCTTCATCTAAGTCAAACTTAATATTAAAACTCAAAGGTGTTGAAAAATTATTTCAAATTTCAATTCTATATCTTTTTAATAAATCATGTATGTATTTACATTAGTTTAAAACATTCACAAAATCATTTTGGTATTTTTGAAATATATAGAAAATTTTCAACTTGTTGGTCATGCTCAGTTCAAATTATTTTTTCATGAGTTTTAAAAAATCAATAGAAATTTTTTGATTTGGGGAACCAAAAATAACATCATAAATATATATTTTTAAAATTAAAAATTTCTTTTTAATACTTTTTATTAAATAAGTTAGTGTTTTTCAAACCCATAGTAAAACCATTTAAAAAATAAATGAACTTAGTCTTTCATTCCAATATCTATGTGATTCTTTAATCCCATATAGAGCATTCCTAAGATTAAAAATAGAGTTGAAAACGAGGGTCTTCAAAACCTAATGGTTGTTCAACATATACTTACTCCATTAAAATTATATTTATAAATATAGATTTTACATCCATTTGGAATGATTTAAAATCCTTATATGATGCAAATGGGAAGAAAATTATAAATATTTCTAACTTAGAAGCTCGAGAAAAGGTTTCTTTATAATTTATTCCTTCTTGTTGATTATATCCTTAGGGAAATGATCTTGATTTATTCTTATTGATCACACATTCATCATATATCTTATTTGTATATACCCATTTAGTTATAATAACATGATAAATAGAGGGTATATCAACTAATTCTCATATATTGTTTATTTTGAATTGGTTTAGTTCTTATTATATAAAAACCTCCCAACTCTCTTCACCTAAGAATTCTTATAAGGTTTTATGTATTATTAGGGAAAAAAACTTAGAAAAATCATCAATATTTACAACAATTCTTATAGTACTAAATTTTTCATCTATATTTCTTGTCATCATTTTTATAGGATAGATTATAAGGCTTATATGATGTCAGGTTAGCAAACTTTTTGGTTAGTCAGTTTATTCCATTTTAGAAATAGATTTTTTATGATCATGTACGAATTCATAATCCTTTTTATTGTAAAATAAAGACAAAAATCATAAGTTACCTATTGAATCACTCAATTTATCAACTTGGCTTTATTTATTATTAAAAGGGTCACTTTCATCAAATTTCACAAGAGTATATTCCTCAACAAACCTTGAATTTTTATTTAAAACTCTGTAGGATTCATAATTAGGAGAAAAAACTCAGAATATTCCTTCATCATCCTTTGGATTGAACTTACCAAGACAATCCTTGGTGTTTAAGATATAGATTTCATCCAAAAATATTAAAGTGTGTAACCTTCAGTTTTATATTATTCCATAGCGCATTGGAATTTTTCTTCAAGATAGGATTTATTAAAGCACAATTGATGACACAACATATTTTGTTAATAGCTTCAACCCAAAAATTAGTAGTTGTGTTGTATTCTCTTATAAGGTCCTATTTATTCTTCCAATAATATAATTTTGTTGATGTTTTGTGGTGGAAAATAAGGTTTTTTATATTTTATATTTTGAGTATAATGAATTGAATTCATGATTATCAAATTTTTTACAGTGATAACTTATCAAGGAAATAATTTTTTCATTTTGAATAATCTTATAAAAATTAATAAAAACATCTAAGGATTCATTTTTATGTTTCAAGAAATAAACTTGAGTAAATATTGAAAAATCATCACCTAACACAAAAAAAAGATTTTATAATTAGTTTTTATATCCTAGAAGGTAAAACTTTATCTATATAACAAAGTTAAAGTGGTATGGTTGAAGAAACCTCTTTAATTGGTTTAAAATATGATTTGTGTTTCTTTCCCATTTAGCATGAATCGCATAATTTATTTTTATTCGGTTTCACATGGGCAAAACTAGAAATAATATTTTTCATAGAAAATTTCTATAGTGAATAAATTTTTCAATTTTTGAGCCTCCTCGTCCCAATCCATGATTCATCAATTTCACTATTCAAATAGTTCAAATTTTTTACACAATTAATGAAAATCTAGTGTGAGAAAATTTTCAATTCTTGGTGAATTGAATTTAATAAATTATTATTTTTTAAAATAATTATCAGAAAATGAATAGAATATCCATCCTAACAATGTTTATAATTAATTATCTACTTATTTTATAATATTTCAACATAAAATACATTGTTGATGAGGATTGAATGTGGATCTCTAATGGATCCAATTCTAATAATTTTTCCTTTATAATTATCTCCAAATGTGACATATCCTCCATTGATTTTAAATAGTGAGCGAAAGTTGGAATATACTCCACTTATATGTATTAAATATCTATATCCAGTAAACAATTTTAAACTATTATTTTTCTGTCTTGTTCCCAATTTAAAGAAATTAAGAAAGAAGTGGTTTTTGTACCCAAATTTTGTTGGGTACAACAATTTTAGATATAAAAGATTTAAGAATTTAAATATTTTTATACTTTCTAGAATTTTTAGAAATAGAACTATATAAATTTTTATAAATAAAGGCCCTCTTTATTCCACATATATAAAAATATATAAGGAAAAATATTTTTAAAAATTACCATTTTTTCAATAGGTAAAACAAGTTATAGTCGAAATATTTCTTTTTTTGGAACTAGGAAAAAATAATTTTTATATATCTTGGGTATTTCTCCTTTACTTCTTATGAAATATTTTTCTTTATAGGTTTTTTCTTACTAAGGATTCGATTTTGATAGTTATACCTCTTAGTAAAAACACTAGAGGTATCCTTTAGATTTTTAACTTTAAACCTTAATTATTTTATTTTTCTATCATAAACAACACAACTAGAAGAAGACTCGTCAAGTTCAAATATTAGTTAATAAATTTGTTTATTTGAAACACTATTTTCATTAACAAATTCATCATATGATTTTTTTGGAGTATTTATATTTTGTTTAAAAAACTCAATTTTTTTTAACATAGAACAGTACTCATTTAAATTTTCATAAGTGTAATTTTAATATTAAGGTTATAAAAAGAATAATAAATAGAATGAACCTCAACAGTTTCTTTCATAAATCATATATTTTCCTTCTAATTGAATACTTTAGATGTAGAATCATAAATGGATCCATTACTAGAGCACTATGAGGCACAAAATGTGCCCTTATTTCTTTCTTCTACTTCTTATAGTATGATTTCTTTTTATACTCATTTCTCTACTAATTCTTCTCCTTAAGATAGGCATAATCAGGGTTGATATTTACAATCTCATTACACTCATAGATGCTTATTTATTTGATATTTTCATTAAAAATTTTATACCTTTTAAATTATTTCTTAAATAATATTCTCTTATTGTAGAACTTTTTAAACTTATTAGAAAATTTTGCAAGATCATCACTTGATTATAAATTTCCTAAAGTATATTTATTAGATGAGAATGAAAATAATGTATCTTTATTTTTATTCTCATATTTTGAATTATATTCCTTTAAAGAATAATTATAACTTTTTATCAACATATTTTCTCCTACTTAATCTTCTATTTTAGATTCATGGATCATGAGTGTACAAATAATATATTATATTTCAATATTTTTCATGGAATTATATTTCCTAATAGTAGATGAGATACAACTCCATTTTAATGGAATATCTTTGATAAATTCAAGCGCTTGACTGGGTTTATGAATAGGGTATCTTGAGGTATCTACATTTCTAACAATTTTAGTCATCATTCTAATAATTTAACTGATTCTATCTCTATCAATTATTTTGAATGTATAAAACATTGATTTTAAAATGTTGTATATGAGTTCTCTTACATTATCAGTGACTTCATAAGCTATAGATATTATTTTCAACATTTCCTTTTTTTATTACATTTTGAAACTCTGTTGAACTCATCAGGACCTAATCCAAATATAATAGAATTTATAACCATGGATTTTAAGTCATATTCTACTTCCATAGTAACAAACCATTTTTATGGTTCACCACCAGGAATTTCATAAGGCATTATGGAATTTAAATAAACCTTTAAACTAATATAATATAAATAAATAATTATATCATCCTTCCAGAATCCATAGTTTTCTTCACTGAAATAAGGATCCATGGACATAGATTTTCCATTTCTATTGCCAAACATTACTTCCATTTCAAAATTAACTTCATGAATTGGACCTTTTGGAGTTGAAAACTCATGCTTTTCTCCCTATGATGCCAATTTTCGATCTAAAGGGAGTTACACAATGACTTGAGAGGGGGTGAATTGAGTTCTTAAAATTTGAACCCCAATTAAAATCATCCCTCCAAATATTATAAAACAAATTTTTAGAAAGACAATGGAAATTAAAAAAAAAGAATATAACACTAGGGATTTATAGTGATTTACGGAATAATCTTCATTTAGTACACTCCACCAACACACTCTCTACAATCTTAGGGAATTTCACTATGCATTTAATTTTCCTAGAGACCTATTTAATTGAGTGAAACCCACTTAAAATTGTTATAAAAAGGTTCCAATAACTTTTATTAAGGTATCAATATTTACAAGAGCTATCCTTGGCCTTCATACACATAAGTGTTCACTTTATAAAATATAAATATCTAGATTCGTGATATTGATTCAGATAATAGTTTCAAGATGAAACATAAAGAAATATGGGGTTATTTTAGAAAAATAATAAGGCTTCAATCGATTAGCTCTAGAAGATCTCTGGACTTCAATTGATGGGTTCTTCAAAGAATAGTAGTAGTAAGTTTTTATTCTTTGTAAAAAATAAATAATAAATTGTATATACATAAAATAATGGTATCATATATGTTCTTCAGGTATTAATTTGTTCTCAAGTGTTCTTACTTTTTTTTGTTTTTTTTAATAAAAAAATTCATATATATATATATATGGAAACGATCTAGAGAAGATAGAATAATCCAAAAATAGACTTTGTTCTTACATTTTATCTTCATTTCGAAAAATAGAAATCACATATATCATTGTTGATTATTACCATTATATTCATAAAAACTACACAAATTATTATAAATATACATATTATCTATTTTTTATTTTTTATTTTCCCCCAAAAATTATGACAAAAATAAAATTAGGTGTGAACTTTTCTCGAATTCATGCAATTGTAAAAAAATTATTAAAATAGTCAAAAAAATACTCATTAACTAATTACTTTAAATGATTATGAATTTGAATATAATTATCTTCCATTTAGGTCATTTATGTATTCTAAAATTAATAATAATTAGTGAAATGCATAAACTGAAACTTTAAATAATATTTTTACATTTAAAGAAATATAAAACTTAATAATATAATTTTTTTCCATATAATATTTCATTAATTCATAATATAATCTTATAAACATATGATAAATGAATTTGGAACACAATTCCATAAGTTTATTTATATCCTTAAATGATTTTTGTGATCAATATATGACAACTCTTCACAATTTAAGATAATTGCCTATTTTTAATATCAATCTTCTTTATTTATTTTCTCATAGGACAAATGAGTATTTCCTATGATATTTTGATCTTTATATGATAATTTATTTTTTCAAATGTAAAGATCATAATATTTTCTTCTATCTAGTATGATAATTCTCATATATAACAATTTAGTATGATAATTTAATTTTCTTGAAATCTAAAATCAAGAGATAATATGGTCTTTTATTCATAAGATTATTTCCTTTTACATGGGTCATATTTTATGGTAGAACATGACAACTAATAGATTGTATAATAAATTATCATTGTGTATGATAATTTATTATGTCATATTATATTTTCCTTTGAAAATCAATTCAAACTTGAAAATTTTATACTTATCTGAAATATTCATAAAAGAAATATTTCTTAGGAAAAGGCATGATTTCTAGAAAACACTTAAGATAAGTTTATTAGTAAAAATTATAATATTTTTTTGATAATTAAAACATATGAAATATTAATATATGTTGTAAGAATAATAGTATGTCCAACGGTTCCTTAAGAAGGTATAAAGACTTCAGAGGGTATATGGTGTGAACCCTATGTTGGGTGATAATAGTGAATATTAAGGTACAAAGGACTTTGTAGGGTAAAATATCCATAAGGTACAGATAGACACAAGGAATAATTTTTAAATACACTCTAACCTATGAAAACTATGTAACTATATTGAGGATACTTTGTAGAATATATTTATAGGTAAATATAAAAAGATTGAATTTTCAGAAATAAATTGAAGAAAAAGTTACCTTATAAGTTATAAGGAAAAGTAATAAATATATATTCATCACCCTTATATAAAATTTTCATCAATATTCAATAAAGTGAAGAATAAAAGGGTTCATTAAAGAACATATATTGATCAAGATTATTAATGGTATTTCCAACAGTTTCAAATGGGGATATTGAAGTTTCCATTAATATATATTGATTTTTTTGTCAATTAATGTGGTTGGTGATATAAGTTTAACTTTAAAAAATTTTTGTTCTATATAATATGTTTAGTGAGCTATTGTATATAAAGTTATGGGAAAAGAGAATGGATAATTTGAGGCTATTATCTTGAATATATTAGTGGGACATATTTAAGTAGAATCCATCTACAAGTGATTATGTTTTAACTGATCAACATGTCCATTATAAGTCTTGATGATATTGAAGTGGTGTATAGAACATTTAATGGAAGTAAAAGAAATCTATCTTGTGGGTATATTGATGAACCAAAGGAAAAATAAGTAGATAAAGGGTTTAATATTGAAGAAGATCCATCCATAAAGCACTGAACATGCACTATACTATTTTAGTATAAGGAGGATCCCTTGATGATGGATTGAGTTGTTTTTATGATATTTGAAATCCCTCAAAGTGTACTGAATAAGTTCTAATAATATTTTAATAAGTATTTAATTGTTTTTCCTAAGTAAAAAATAAAAAAGGAATGAACCATATATACTTTTAGGGTATATTTGATCATCTTAGGGTATGGACTAGTGACTTCATAAGGTATAAGCTATGAAGTATTTTAAATATTTTCCAAACTAATGAGCCCTAATATGGACTTTTTAGTGCACATATCATCTTTTTAAGGTACCACATAGTACTTTGATCGGGAATAATAGGCTTTTTAAGGTATATGAACCCAAAAAAGAAAAATTCATAAGGTACCAGGTGACTTTGTAGGGTACCTTTGATAGGGTAAAATAACTCCATAGTTTTTAATTTATAAAACCAACACTATGTGAGAATATTGAATCATATGTTATAAAAGACTTCAATGGGTAAAATCGTTCAAAACTAGAGAATAAATTTTGAAGAATTTGTGAATTCACTCTAACCTAAAAAATATAGAACAATTTGATTGATAAGACTCCATGGGGTATATTTCCAAGGACCTTTATGAAGATATAATTTTTATAAATAAATGGGAATACAATTTATATTTATATTTTGATAAATTTAGAGAAATAAGAGTATAAATATTATAATAAAAAGGAGTTTAGATTAAATGGTGCTCAAGAATTTATCTTTAAATAATTAAACATTGAAAATAATTATGAGATATTTATGATCCAAGAAATAAGATAATATTTATATGCCATAGTTGGGTAGTTACACATCAAAATTAAAAATATCCTTCCACACATGGAATATTTCAAATGATTTCAAGATGTTTATTTTCATGAAAATAAATCTCCATTATTGATATAATCACATAGATAATTGAAGAAAGTTAAGTCTTAAGTAAGAATTAAATAGAGTCCTTAACTTGTTTAAAATGAATTTGAATGAGAGAATATATCCCTACCAAAATCAAAGTAATTTACATATAAATATGGAAATATTATTTCAATATTGCTCACATATTTCTCCATGAATATAAAAATAGTAAATGTGATTAATAAAAATAGAGATGAGTGGTAACCCTTAGATAGGTCTATCAAACTAAAGAAATAATTTTAATCAATTGAGAATAAGGATGATAGAACTTGATCATATTCATAAGAACATGTGAATTGAATAACTAAGGAAGAAGTTTACTATTTCATGGAGTTCCTTTGTGTCAATAAAGTTTGATAAGATGCCCAGCACTATAGCTTCAATGTTGGAGTGAGAATGTTCAACCAATTAAATCAATATGAATAAGGTTTGACGTGTTTAATTTAATAAGTACATGACCAACATGATAATACATTAGAAATTATATTCAGATGAAGACCTATTTGTGGAGTTTATGGAAGACCTTGAAGAAAAATGATTGTGTGAGGTAGTCGATACCATCTGAGTGCGCTGATCAATGTGAGGAAAAAAATGAACTTGTGGGGAGTTATACTATGTGAGGAAATATAAATATACTCCATTGATATATTGGATCACATTATGAGATGTCATGTAATCATGGTGTTGGATTATTCCACTATAACCACTTGCATTAATAGTGGATGAATTTCTAATCAAGGTGAATATCTGATTGCAACAATGAGTAGTATTTTAACGCTAAAACTTGAAAATATTTGTGTTTTGTGACTTGTAATCACTACATCATTCAAGTGAGTTTGTGATACAAAAGAAGAGTAGATCAAGGATTTAATTTTCTTGAGAGGTTGAGATGAAGGTGGAATTCAAAAAGAAAAAAGAAAAATGGATCACTGATTCACTCACTTCCCCTCCTAGTGATCTCACCAAACCAGGGCACTACAAGTGGTATTATATCCAGGTTCCCCTCTAAAATATATAACATTTATCAAAGAAAAGTAATTTAGAATCTCAATTCTTTAAATAGTCATGGAGTACCATTTTTGCAATAATTTCCATGGATGTAAGAATATGATGCTTCTATATTTGTTATCTGAAGGACTTTAGGTGAGTTATGTTGTTATATTAGGGTTTACTCCACATGAAAAATATTATCACATTACATATGTTAACAAGAGAAATATTTAATAATATGAGGAGTAAATAAATTTCATTTTATCATCAATAACTGAAAAGTTCTACACAAATGTAATGGTACTTAAAACTGCCGAGTAAATATGAGAGAATATTGAAAGTATATATAAGGGAAAGTTGAATATTAAAGGAACCAAACTAAAGATTTAGATTTATGAGTTTGAAGAAATTTGGATGAAAAATCATGATAATATAGATAACTACTTTACCATGGTAAATGATATAGTAACCCATATTAGAGGCTTCAGTGATACTTTGGATGATTCAACTATTATAAATAAGTTAATGATAAATTTACCTAATATATTTTATCAAAATATATCTACTATTGAAGTGATTAGAGATAAATCTATGGATGAGAAACATAAGACTCTTCTCAATTATGAGATGTTGAAACCCATGTTATTTAAGAAGAAATCAAAGGAAGAAATGGCATTCACAGTTATGAGAAAATATAAAATTAAAGATAAATAAGATTATACCTTCAATGAATATGAACGAGAAATGAAAATGAAGATTATAATAAAGTTATATCCCTTTTATCAAAATGTTCAAAAATGGTAAATTTGTGTGTAAATAGAAATGATCACTTAGGTGCAACAGTTGTAAAATCTCAGGTCACTTTGATGTAATATTACTAAAGAAGACTAACATTAAATATGAGTTAGATGAAAAAAGTAAAATAAACCTCAATAAGTGAAGAGTTTTCTAATAGAATATTCAGGAAGACTAAGAAAAGATATACTAAAAATAATAATATTTGTTCAATAAAAAATAAGAAAAACCTGATGTTCTATGAATAATAAAAAGAATCATTGGCATGAATTAAGTCAGAATATAGAGGTGCCTCTTACTAATAATAAAAAATTAATATCTAAGTTTAAATTTTAAAGGATCTTAGAGAAAAACTAGTTGTAAAATAAGAAGTGCTAAAAAATGAAAAATATATATGCCTTATAGTATAATAAACCTTGAAGAAAATGGAAGAATGTTTTGAAAAAGAAAATAATATTCATAATGATTAATCTAAATTTTTTGAGAGGGTCATCCCACAGAAAAGGGTAAATATTTTACCTATTTTTCAAGTGACACTATATATGCCTTCTCAAGATATATAGGTACTGAAAATAAAACTATAAATTTAGAGACTGAATAAAATCACTAAAAAATTCAACTATAAATTACGTAAGAGTGGGGATGAATTTAGAATATAAAGATCTACAAGGAAAAATAATATCAAAGGTTGTAACGTTCCAATATAAGAATTAGTTTTTTAAGGGAATATCAGTCATTGTTATGGAGAATAAGGATTCAATGGATATTATGGTGTTGTGGAGCCTTTTTAAACAAAGAATATAATTTTTGTTTCAACATGTCTCTACCCTAGAATCAGTTTTAATAAAGAAGGAGATTATAGGTAAAAGAATAAGTGCCTATATGAGAAAAAACAACCTCATAATGTATAAATATACAAATAATAAATCAATTAGGAAGTCTCCATAGATTGTTAGATCTGGAAATGATCAAATAAGATTATTTGGTTCTGATCAAAATAGTCTCCAATAATGTGGAATATTGAGGTAATCATAATATAGTGCACAAGAAGAGTGTATACATAAAAAACCTTGGAAAATAGTTTTATGGGAGATGTAAGGACATTGGTCATGTTACAAAGGATTGTATGAAAATACATCTTGGGCAAATGAAAAATCAAATTAATAATAACTTATAATACGATAAATATTATACCTTCATTACTCACAAAAAAGAGTTACCATGAATGGAATTTATTGAAGAAAATGATAAGACCATACAGAATAATAAAATTCAAAATGAGGAAACCAAAGGGAGTAAATTCATGAAGATACCTACTTAATTTGGATCTACTAAGATAATTAATTCTCGATTGAGAAATAAAACTCATCCTTTCTTATCTTAATAAATACAAAGACTAAAACCCCAATTTATTCATTTTTTTAAACTAACATGTAATGAATTTAGGAAATAAATTAAGGATGTACTAAGTGTCATTATAGAAGTTGTTTAGAAAGAAGAAAAGTTTATCCTGGAGTCACATAAATAAAAATCAACCATGAAGATAAGATGAAGTGAGGTAATCACTTGAGAATGAGAAAACATAAGTAGGAGATTTCAGAAAATCATTCCACACTAAATTGATAATTATTTACACCCATGTAAAAGATGGAGGTTGAGGTATTACAATCAAACTTTTTAACCTTGTCTTAATTATTACAAATATGTCTACAAAGAGGGGTGTTGTTTGATGTTTTTATTAAGATAAATTGGGAGAAATCCATCTTTCACTTGAAAATCATTGATGTATTTTTTATATGAGTGAAAGATATATTTTCTTGAAAAAATACATGTTTTACTACCACAAAATAAAAATATTTTGAAGTGGTATCACCTATTGGATTAGTTTAAAGAAATACTTGATGTCTTAGTTATATCACTCATGTTTTCTACACTATGTTATCCTATATAAATGTAAATATGACTGATAAAGTCTCATCACTAAGATATATGCGGTACCATCCTTATCTTATCAAGTAGATATAGGTTGAAATTCGAAAAAAAGAGACAAAGAATAATTTTCTTTGATAGTTATAAGAAAAAATAATAAATATTGATTCACCAACCCTAAATTAACTTTTAATTTATTCTCAATAAGGAGTAGAAAAAAAGGGTTCATTGAATCACATATATTGATATCTTTATCCTCGTAGCATTAGCCTCACTAATTAACAACAAATACAATCTTTATTAGTGGGAACTTCAGAGAATTTGAAATTTTATAGAAGTTTCCAAAAAAGTGTGATTTAAATATTGATAAGAAACCAAGTGGATGGTGAAAATAATATGGACACACTCTAACAAATTTAATGAGAATTCTACCAAAATAGGAAGAAATGTTGGGAAATAAGAATAAAGCGCCATTAAATTCTTATTCCGTGAAGAATGTAATTACATAAAAGGAGAAATGTGAAATAATAAAGAAGAACATCCAAACCAAGGATTTTATAGTTTGTAAAATCAAATAAGGAGAAAACATAGAGATTTATCCCAAATTTAGGCCAAAATTAACAAGATTTTTTGGGTTGAAAATCAACTTTAAACCTTATTTATATCACTAAGGCATAGTGAACAACCCACTTTATTAAATTATTATTTTGTGTCTCAATTTTACTTGTATAGGGAATTGAAGTTGGTGTGTAAGGGGAGAATTTATGAGTATGTTTTATAATACTATATCATAGAGTATTATCCATCACAGAATGATCTGAAATGAATAATTTGTTGACTTCCTGAAATACTTAAATTGGTATCATATTCAATGAAGATGATATAAGAATTTTATCCCATGATGGGGAGTCAAAGTGTTGAGAATCTATCAGATTTTAATATTTCAAATGAATTTGAAATTTTGGAAATTTATAGAATTTATTAGTGTTGGGTTGGGATTATACAAAATTTCCCATATTTGATTTAAATTAAAATTATTCAAATTTTAAGGGGGTGTGTTAGGCTGGTTAATAATAAAAGAAACTTGAAGAGGGAGAAACATACTTGTGCATTAATAATTTTTTTGAGTTGATTTCATGATAATACATGATAATCTATTTGAATTGTCACTAAAAATAATTTTGATTTGGTATCACATATTGGACAATATTATGGACAACATTGATTTTTGAGTTAACCTAACTTTTTTTATTACATAGAGCTAGCCCATGTATAATTATAGTTAATTAATTTATGGATAATTACTTAGAGGATATATATAACACACCAAGCCTTTTATACATATTACTACATAATTTTAATCATAATTAACCAACAATTACAATCCAAGAATCCTAAATTCTAGTGTCATTGGAATATTAGGTATATAAAACTGAAAACATGCAATCAAAATAAAAAGATATTTTATTTAATATCCATAAAGGTATCCTAACTTCCATTGATCTCTTACACATGCATAGTAAAACCGTAAGAATACATTAATAAAGGGATGAGGAAAAAAACCCAGTATGGGAGAAAAAATTATGAATAAAATATATCATATTGGCTAGAAGTCATAACATGATCACATAAAAATGCATGGAACATGAATAAACATATGTAAGAATAATATATCAACAAAGGTATCACTTTATTTCATATTAATCCAAAAGACATGGATCTCACTTTTCTCAAAAAAAACAAAGACCATTTAACATGGACGATCAGGAGTCTAGGCGAACCACCAAGACCATTACACATGGAGGATCAAGAGTCAAAGCTAACCACCAAGACCATTGCACATGACGTATCATGAGACTAAAAATTACCAAATTCATTAGAGAATTATCTGGGTGAAACCATCATAAAATATTCATTAATATGTGTTCCACATGAAGAATCATACATAAGGAATAAAAAATAAACCAAAGGGTTACCCATGGAAAGAATTAGGTATAATAATTGTGTCATAAGGAATAATAAAATTTAATATAATAATGGTGTCCATGAAAGAATGGATTTAAATATTAAATGGACATTTATAATGGAAAATTGGAATGGATCATTATACTGTTTAATAAATATTATAAATGAAACATTTTAGTGTGGTTTAAGGAAAATATTAAAGATCATTTAAAGAAGAAAGGATATAATATTTTATATAACACAAGAAATTAACAACGATATGTTTTCATGATAAAATTATTGATTTTATAATAATTATAGTGGATTTAAATATATTATGGATGGTACTTGAAAATGGATAAGAAATTCGGAAGTTCCCTTTAATTGGGCTTGCTTATCGGGAGGAATCGAAAAGGGACCCTTTTTAAAACATATATATCCCAAAAAAAGAAGCATAAACTTATCTATATACTTGAGTTTTGAACGTATAAATAGGGTTTATAAGAATTATATAAAAATAATGAATAATTATATTGGGTTAAATAGATATAAAGTGTAACTTGAATAAAAAATGGAGGTTCGGAAATAATCTCTTACCATATGTCAAAAAGTGTCATGTACATGATCTTAATGTCCTGGATAATCAAATAATTTTCATTAATAATATAATTCAGAACATATTGAACATTTATTTGATTTATTATAATTTTATTATGTTCATTTATAGTCTTTTTGATGAGTTTTGAGATTTAATTTCACCGTTTTGGAGTATCTGTTTCCTTGGTTTTCGTGATCGGTTCACTTGTATATGTGTATGGAAGATCATGTGAAATGAGAATGGTGGTCCAGATTTAAAATTATATGTTACTAATGAAATTTTATTGTATTAAATGGTCTTATATATCATTGTTACAAAAATTAGGATGAATCCTAACAGAAAATGTTCGGGATAACTGTTTAGATCATTTTGGTGTCTTTTCGATCTTCACGATCCAGCTTTGATTTATTATCTAATATTATGTATATATATAGGTTCTAGAAAACAATATAGGTTGTAATGATTATATTAGAATCTTTTTTAACAAAAAAAAATATTTTTATGACCATCCTTGAAGGTGGTATTGGAAATTGAAAACTTATCATCCATGAATGTGATAAATCAACACATCACAGATGAGGTTATCATTTTTAGAAGAAAAAAAAGTGGAGGGAAAGAGAAATGATGATGGATTATTCCATTAAAATAGTAAAATTTGAGTATATATAGGCTACTATAGTTATCATACCACTTGTATAAGTTAATTTTAAGAGAGAATAAAAAAATAAAAAAAAACTTAAAAGAAATTAAGAGAAAATGAAAGAGGTTTTTACATCTTTAATTCTTCTCCTCGAGGGACTCCATGTAGAACATGGGTTTGGTTTTTTATTCAGAAAAAAAATTATCCTAAAAAGGGGGATAGATTTTGGAAGATGATTTGGAAAATTTTGGACAAGCTTCAAGTATTTATAGGTGTGAGGAGAAGAGGTGGTGAGGGGTGGTATTTATAGTGGAGGGGAGGGGTGTTTTTTGACTATTTTATTCATTAGTTTATTATTTTAGCTCAAGACTGTGTATAATTTTTATTATTGTGACTAAATAATATAAATAGGGAAGGATAGTTCAATATTATGGGCTTACATCATCCATAAATCAGCCATTACTCAATAATTCATGTATTTAGCTTATATCGTAAATTATTGTATTTCACTATTCACCAAAAATTCAACTATTTTAGAAAAACCCTAAAAATTCACCCTAATTATTTATCAATTTTTATAATTCAAAAATTGAGTCCATTTTATGAAAATAATTTCCTATATATGATAAATATAAATTTTAAATAAAATAATACTTTATTTGAAAAATAAAAATTTTAAAATTATAACTAATTTTATAACACTTTGGAAAATTTACTAAGGTCACACAAAATTACCTTATAAACATAAGACAAATAATTATTAATTTAAGAATATATTTTATGAAAAAAAAAATCTTTTAAATCATTATATTAATTATAAAATTGAAAAAAAAATATTTATGTTTTATAAAAATACAAACATTTAATTTATAATTTTCAAAACATTTATTTACTCATACTATGATATAATTATATCATATTTTCATTTATAAGATGCCTAAATTTTAATTATACTTTAATAGGTTAGTTTACTATCACGAATCAATCTTGGTTTCCATCTAACTCGGCACCCGACCCAGTTCGTGGCATGGCCGGAAGGGTGTTCCTGATTCCCATGAGCTGGCATAAGTGCCCAGGTATCAAATAAATTAATAGGGGACAATTTACCCATATTAACCATATTAAAATAACTAATAAAAAAATATAGATATGAAAAATTCAAACAAACGTTCCTTTAACAATTTCTAGATTATAAGTTTACAACTAAATCAAAAACCAAAAATCAATACAACACAAAGGAAAACTAAAACACTAACCAAAACCTCATTCAATAGGTGGAGAAACCCAAAAAAATTTCAAAACTCACCACATGAAGAGAAGGCATTGCCCTCCAGCCATCACCACCAACACCGCATGAGGAGAACCTCTAACAACCCGAACCACCATCTCTAAAATCCTCTCCATTACTTCTAACAAACTTTACAAAGTATGCTTAAACCCAAATGTTTTAGAAGGGTGTGAGATAATTCCTAATAGGATTCCACCCAAGAAGATATTACATGAACTAAACATTATATGGAAAATAAAATTTAATGATTTTAAGATAAAAGAAACACTAGAACACTTTCAAGGGAAACAAATTTAAAATTAAAGATAAAAAATTTTCAAGAAATCCACTTTAAAAGAAATAAAATTATAAGGAGATCCACTTTAAAATAAATATAATTTTTAAAGAAAAAAATTTAAAATAAATGTAATTTTAAAGAGGAAAAAATTAAAATAAAATCACTTTCCTTGAATTTAACGACTAAACATACTTTATGCCAATGGTTAGTGAAATATAGTCAAAGAGAACTATACATAGGTGAGGCTTTATAGGAACTTTCTAGTGATGGGGCCTTAGAACCTCGTATATTGGTGAAAAGTGGTATATGAACCAAAACCAACTACATTATCATGCACGGTCCACTAGGTGGAATCACATCCCAAGTCCTAGTGGTCTCTAACTATATCACATATTTATTAAATATTGTTTCCGTCAATCCTGCAAAATGAAACCAGGCTAAAGAAACATCTAATTCACTAGCACACTAGTCCTAGTGTTCCCTCCTAGCTACTCGTGATTCCCTTAGTGCTCATTCAGGTTCCAAGTTCATATCACATTCTGCATTCAAATAAACAAACCAAAAAAGGAACCATACACACCAAATACCACCATTTTCACACCCAAACTCCACTTTAAAAATAAAATGAACATCGAAACCATTTAAAATCATAACTTTCATCACTTAAATAATTTAAAAAATCATTCAAAAACTTTATATTTAAATTCCATGATGCATCCCAATTTTTTATACCAAAACACACTCAAATTGAATTTTTAAACCAAATGCACACAAAAACCTATCCCAAACATCTTCTGCATCTCTTTCATATTTTAATAAATCATTAAAACAAATTATAAAAATTTTCCAAATTTTTAGACATCACAAATCGTAACTTACACTTCCAAAATCCCATTTTAAAAACTTACACCCCCAAAACAGCTTTCAAATATGATTTTCACCTTATATATCATTCAATAAATCATTTCAACAATTCAAAAAACAACTAAAATAACCACTTCAAGTCCTTTTGTAACACCCCAAACTTTCACGGTATCTTTCCATTTGAATAATACAATTGCTTGCGTTGTATGCAACTTGGAGTTTTAACACACCAAAACCAACCAAACTAGCCATTATGAATAGTAATACCCACTTTTTAAAATTTTATAAATTTGATTTTTCAAAATGGACTTCATTTTTGGATTTGGAATATCAAAATTAGCTTAGGGTGAATTTTTGTTATTTTTCTGAAAACTATCAATTTTTGTTGAATAGTGAAAAACACTGCGTTATTGTTTAAAACCAACTTTTTATTTAAATAATTACTTATTTTATTTAAATTTATTTTAGGTAAAAATAGATACATAATACCTATATATGTTCAATGTAACTCATTGGGTCATTTTATAATAATATTATATATATATAATTTTAGTGAACTTTTTACCCACTTTTACCCACCTTCTAGGCGCATTTGTAAATTTGCATAATACTGAATTTTACCACTTCTGTGAGAAGAGTTTTAAAAATCTGAGAGACACGGTTGAGATCAGTACGTAAAATTTGGTTTAATAAGATGAAAATAATTTTTGGTGAATAGTAACTTTTGACTTTTATTTACCATGGTTAAAAGTAAATAGGGTAATTAAAGGTAACAATTATATTATAATTACCCTAAAACATGTCCTAATTTTATTGGATAAGTATTTTTACACCAAAATCAACCCTAGGAATAAAATATGATCCTTTTGGTCCACTTGGATTTGATTAGGACATTTATTATTATTTTATTTAAGGAAGAGTTAAAAGTGTTAAATTCTATGTTTAATAACTAAACCATTTTTAATATAGGGTTTTACATAAGATAAAAAGATTTCCTACATAATGGTATTTTATTTATAATTTTTATATATTAAATAATTAAATTTATTTATGATACAATGAAGATGCAGTAATTATCTTATTAATGAAAGATTAAAATAATCGATATTATAAATATCCAAATAAATGTAAATTGAGAATTTTGATGAATTACACTAATTTTATATGATAATATGAAATTTTAGGGTTCATTAAATAAATTTTTTGAATTGATAAAGTTTTTATTACTTTCACAAAAACAAAATACCAAATACTGTCAAAATTGACATAAATGGGTTTTTAAAACCAATACTATATTATTAATTGATATAATATTCCTAAAAATATAAGGTTTAGCCAAAGGACTTATATAAGGTTAGATATATTAATAATTAACCAATTGGGGTTATCTTGGCATTTCTATAGTAAGATTATTAACCATATAATATAATAATACAAGAATACATGGTTGAAGTTAAACAATTTAACTAAGAGTTAAATCTAAAAGATAAGGTTAATATGGTGACTAAAACCTATCTAAAACCTACTGGTTGAGAGGTTCTCAACCCATACCCACCTTATCCTTGAAATAAATTATTTTGGAACCATTATATACAAAATATGATTTTATAATAAAATAATATTTCATGCTTTTCCTAAAGTGACCCTCACCTCTCTTATAAAAAGGTACTTAACCTTCTCTCAAAATCACACCTCCAAATCCATTTGTATCGGCCAACCCCTTCCCAAATATCCTCCAAACTACCCTCCCATAAATCTAGAGGCCTTACTGTGATCATAAATCCCACATAAGGATTCCTTTTGATCAAATCAAAAGTAAATTCCCAAAGAAGAGGTAATAATTTCACCACCTCTTTCAAAGTTATTTTCTTCTTCCAATTCCTCTTTCTATTTTATTACCATACCAAAATAATAACTCTAGTACCTTATAAATACTGTTATGTTATTATAAATATGGTACAACCATATTCATTATTATATCCATCCTATGAATGACAAGTCACCATACGTGTGTATGTACGGCTTACCGTCTCCACATCGTGGGGTAATTTATTATTCAAACACTTCATTATTTGTATAGGTATAATAATGAGTATAACTGATGTAAATAATAAATATAACATTTTAAAGGTTCTCTATATATGATATACCATCCAATTACATACGATTTCACCGTCAATAGAATGGTATTTTCGCTCGTGCGTACGTACGGATTACTGTCTCCACGAACGTGATGAGATTCATTCTCCATCGTAACCATTCAAGAATAAATTTAATTTTATGATTAAAAAATAATTTTTAAGAAGTTAATATAATTCTGGATATGATTCAAATACATCTTATCTATAACAAAAATGGCTTACGTAACCAAGCATATAAAGTAAAACGAATCTGTTAAAACCTGAAACAATTGTACTATAGAAATATTATTAACAATGAAATATTAGAAGATCATATATGATGTCATATTTATGTATGTGGTTCTTGTATAATATAATAAAAATTATTTAGATATTATACAGGAGGTTAACGTACCCTCGTCCATGGAAAAGTACAAGGTAAGTATTAATTCTACAATCTCTTCATTATCCGAGGTTGTTTATACGTGAGTATCTACTGGGACCTCTTTATCATCCACATCTGTGTTTCTTAAAAATAAATTTCAAAACATTTTTACTATTTCCTAGACTAGGGGTTAAATTAATTTATACCCTTTTTTACTTTTTATAAAAAAAATTATAAAGGAATCTTTCCATCGTTTTCCAAACAAGGTATTTTATGACCTTTTCAACAAATTAAGGTAAGAATGTATTTTTAACTTATAAGGCAGGTGAAAATATTTTCCACCGTTATAACATCTTAGAAACTTCCCTTACAAGATTATAAGAATATTTTCAAAATAAATGTTTTCTTTTATAATAATGTGACTTTTTAATGATTTCAAAATATAAAGAGATATTTCTCTCAAATAGTTTTGATTTCCTCTAAGTCAACATCCTTTGATGTATTTTACATTTTTTTGAAGTTTATTTATTAAGATACAAATAGTTCATATTATATTGAAGGTTTTGTGATATGTTTTCATATGGATGTGTTATTTTTATTCCATTCATGGTTTATGGTTAAAGTATTAACATTTCATATACTAGTTTTAATATGAATTTTTATGTTAGGTTTCAACCTTTTCATATGAGGAATGCATTGGACTTAGTAAGTGACAGGTGGATCCCGCTATAGTTCCTTGATGCATCAGTATGTCTCATTAGATAAACTAGTGTCTTGACACACGGCCTTGACAAAATCTTATTTTTAGTCTTCCCACGAGGCCTTAAATATGTGGTTTTGATGTCTGGCATTATGCATTCCATCATTATGAAATTGGATGTTGATATTTAATGTAATTATTTGACTAGTATAATATCCATGTGAATAAGTAAATTTAATTATTTGATTTTTATTTTCCATATTATACTGAATTTTAAGTTTAAAAGGCTTATGTTTTAGTCTTATATATTGCCTTAAGTGTTTAAGCTTATTTATGAAAGTTTTTATTATATTGTTATCCATAATGATCATCTAAGCTCACCCCTTTCTATGTTTTATTTTTCCCAGTATGTGAAGCATTATTTTATGGTTGACCTGCAGGGATAGGCTAAGGGATATAAGTGTGTTCAAAGGGGACAAAATTTTGTTTTTTTATCTAATGATGTAATGTAAAACTTATGTATGTATCTAGTACTTCCAAGAATACTAAACTAATCAATATTTCGAGAATTAATATCTTTTGATCATGCTAATGTTATGTAATAATTCACTGACTCTGGGTAACTAGGGTCGGGGAATTATAGTTGGTATCATAGGAAGTTTAGTACAAACCTTGGAAGCCAGGTTTAGAAAAAAAACTCATTAGAGAACATTACATTAAGATAGATTTTAAGGATGAGTATAGAAGAACTTTCTAGAATTTTCGTAATGTAGAGATTTTGTGAGTTTTCCAAGAAATACATCTCTGTCTATATATGAGCAGGTAGAGGTGGCTCTGGCACAGATGTACCTAGGAGTGAAAACTCCGACAAGGAGTTTCGGGCTTGACCCAAGGTATCCTGTTACATGACAACGGGTCTTACTGCACTCTTGGTTATGACACTCCTGGGGATATGCTTAGAATAATTCCAATTTTATTTACAAACCATTATGAAGGATTTATGAGTATATACATCTTAAAGGAAAACATTTTCATGATTATGGATTATATCCATAAACTATTCAATTTATGTTTAGTGTTTTACAAGTTTAAAATTATGTATTGTGATTCATAATGTCACGCCCGGACATTTGAGGTATGCGTTTAAATTTTAAATTTTTATTTCATAAGTTTATTTTGTCAGTTTGATTTTATTGCTTTGTTGAGCGTGGGCTGAGTCGTTAGGGAATAATTGCAGAGGCGCTGATAAGCGCGCACTTACTTCACGTCGATCGTTATGCAGTGCCGATGCTCGGACGATGAATTTTGGAAGGAACTTTCATGATTTTAGTTATTATTATAACATGGTTATTTTATTATTGTCAATGTTATATTATTATCATTGTATTATTATGATAGTATTATTGAGGATATATTATATATTATTAATTCATTATCATTAGTATTATAATATTAGTATCATTATTTTATTATGATTAATATAATAACATTATTATTACCTTTATAATTGTTTTGATAACATTATTATTATTGATAATATATATATATTGTATTATCATTATTACTAATACTATATTATCATTATTATTATTATTATTTATTTATTTCATATATAACTTTATAATGTAATCGTTATTATTGTCTTTAAAATTTTTATTGATTATTATAATTATTGTTATTACTTTTAATTTTATTATAAATTTTGTAATTTGTTATTATTACCTTGTTTATTTTATTTATTATTTTACTTTTTTCTCTTTTCTTTCTCTCTCCCGTAACCGAATTGGTTACACCGTTTTACTTTTTTTTCTTTTTCTCCCTTCCTCCTTTCTCCCGTCGCCACGCCCTGCTCTCTTTTCCCAGCCGTACCTCCCTGCTCCAGCCGCACCCCCCTGCTCTCCTGCTCCAACCGCACAAGACTGCCGGCGGACCACCTCTCCTTCTCCACCGTCTCCCTCACCCGCAGCCGCTACGCCTCCCTGTTGCCCGAGCCTCCCTTCGCCCGTCCTGTGCGGCGCCTCGCCGGGCCTCCCTCATCGCTGCCACGCACCCCAGCCCAGCCGCACCTCCTTCTTCTCCTCCCGCCGAACCGCCCCTCCGCTACTCTCCCGCCCCTCTGCTTTTCGCCGCTCCTGCACCTCCCGCCGGACCTACATCGGCCGCGCCTCCGCCTCAGCCTGCTGCTCCTCGGCCGGACCTGCAGCGGCCTGCTGCTCCTCGGCCAGCCGCCCCTGCTGCTCTTATTCCCCTCCTTATTTTCTTCTTCTCTTCTTCTTCCCTCATCCCTCTTCTTTCTCTTCTCCTTCTCCTCTTCTTCTTCTTCTTTCTTTCCTCCTCCTCTCCTTCCTCTTTTCTTCTTCTCCCCCTGCCGCCAGATCACCCTCTCCGCTACTTTCCGTCCAGTCGGCGCGCCCCTGCCTCCCCTCCTTCTCTTCCTCCTTCCTTCTTCTCTTCCTCTTCCTCTCCTCTTCTCCTCCTTCTCCCTTCTTCTTCTTTCTCTTCTTCTTCCTCTCCTCTTCCTATCCTCTCCTTCTTCTTCCTTTCTTTTTCTTCCTCTTCTCCTCTGTTCCAGCGCGCCTGTTCGGCCTCCTCCGCACACAGGTCCGTTTTTCTTTCTTTTTTTTTTAGTTATTTTATTTTATTATTTTAAGTTATCTAATTAGTTATTATGCTTTCTTTTGTTATTTTTATTAATATGTTATTTATTATATCATTACTATAAATATTAATATGTTATTATTGTAATTATGTAAATAATAATAATAATAATAATATTACTATTATTATTATTGTTATTATTATTTATAATAATAATTATTAATATGTTATCACTATTATTAATATTAATGTTATTGTTATTATTATTATGTATAATTATTATTATTATTACTATTATTATCATATTATTATTTTTTATTATTATTAATATGTTATTACTATTATTAATATTAATGTTATTGTTATTATTATTATGTATAATTATTATTATTATTACTATTATTATTACTATCGTTATTATATTATTATTATTCTATTATATTATTACTAAGTTTAATAACGATTTTCTGTTTTAGGGCCCCTTGACGGCTTCCTACAGTGACCGTTGTTCGTCGGGAATTCGGTGCCGCGTCGTTTCACGCACCCGTTTGAGGTAGGTGGTTCCGCACTCAAGTATGGGTTTATAATCCTTTGCTTGCACTCCTAGTTAATCAAATGTTTTATCCCCTGTTTACATACTATGAACTTTTTCCCCTTATAAAAAAAATGTCATGTGTTTATTACTTGGACCTAGTTAAAACTTTGAATGTCTTCCTTTCTCTCTCTTTTAAAATAGTTATCTGCAAGTTTTAAAAGAACTGTTTTGGTTTACCTGATTGAAGAAAAGAAAAAGGATGTTGTTTATTTTCAAACTGTGCTACTGGTTTTATTTAACGTACTTGCAATACATACTATGTTTTGAAATGCTATGGTGTGCGTGTGGTATTTTCAAAAGAAAGAATATCAGTGTGCGGGTGATATGGCAGGTGTTTTCTGAACTGGGTGAGAACAAGGAGGGAAGCCTGGGTATTAGGTGGGTGGACTAGGACTAGTGAGCTGGTAGTCCGGAGATGACTCGACCCGGTTTCACTGGCAGGTTTGACGATTGCAACACTAACTAAACATATGATATCTGAGGGTCGTGGCCTTCTAAGCCACGTGTTCTGAGGGTCGTGGCCTTCTAAGCCACGTTTTCTGAGGGTCGTGGCCATCTAAGCCACGTTTCACTGAGACACGATGTCCTAGGGTCCCACTGTCACTAGTATCCTTAGGACATTCCCATCCTCTGGTGCTACTTATACTTGTGCGCACACTGATCCGTGATATTTATATCATTTGAATTTCATTCTGGTATGTGACTTGAACCGTCTTTCTTTAAAATCATTTTGTGAAAAACTTTTATTTATTTTTGCACCTTTTACTTTATACAGCATTGCAAATGGATTTTCTCTTTATACTTGTGCGTGGAATCTTGCTTGGTGATATCCTGTTGGGCGATTGCTCACACCCTACTTACACCTTTGGGTGTAAGTAGATCTGTTTACTTCTGATATAGGTAAGGGCCCGGTTTTTGGATGCAGTGGTTCAGGTTGTTAGCTGGACTGACTACGTGACATTTTGGTGGTGACTTGGAGGCAGTGTTCCCACATTGAGCTGCAGCCCCTAGGTTGGTTGTAGTCACCTTGTTTTTTTTTTGTTTTGTGTGAGTTTTGACTACTTTGTCTAAAAACCTGTATTGGTTAGATGGTTGTTGACTGTCACTTCTACTTTTACTTGGTCATTTTGATTGGCTGCTTTACATTTATTCACTCGGGTAAATCGTTCCCAGGGTTTATTTTGATACTCGGGCACTTGTGCCAGCCCGTGGGGATCGGGAACGCCCTTCGGGCCTTGCCGCGGGCCGAGTCGGGCGTCGGTTCGGATGACGACCCGATTCGGTTCGTGACAAAATGGTATCAGAGGCGAGTTATTTTGCTGGTGGTTTATGTTATTTGGCATGAGTTAGGTCTGTCGGGGCTCAGAATTAATGTTGCGAGTAGGGTGCCTGGCCAGCACGCCTCGTGACAGATACTGAGTCACCATGGGATGTCAGGGTGCTTGTTTCACTTTCTTTCTGGGTGGGACGTGCAGGCTGCAGACTGTACGTGGACACCATATGAGTAAAGTAAAACTTTTATATGGATTCATTTTTGCATATTTGGTTTATTGATGAATAATTATCTTGTTGAAAAATTTATTCCCTTTTATTGATGGGTTTCTTTCTTGATTGCTGCTCTTTTTCAGTAAGATGCCTCCCCGGAGAGTTCCCATGCATCCACGGGAGGAAGCCGGAGAGAGTTCTCCCGCGCCGCTTGATCAGAGATTTGTTGAGGCGATGGTCCGAGCCGTTCAGGCTTTAGGACAAGGGGCGACTCCTGCCCCCGCCCCTGTTCCAGCTAGAGGGGAAGATTTTGGCTCCAGAAAAGATAGAGCTCAGGAGTTTCTGAGAAGCAAACCTCCTTCTTTCCGAGTTGGTTCAGAACCTCAGGAGGCAGAGGAGTGGCTTGAGAAGATAGAGCGTGTGTTCGATTTCCTTGACACGCCTGAGGAAGTCAGGGTGAAGTGCGCCTCGTTCCAGCTGGAGGGTTCCAGTCGCAAATGGTGGGAATCAGTGGTCCAGGCTGGGAAGCATGAGCACATGAGCTGGAAGGATTTCAAGGGTCTCTTCAACGAGCAGTATTGTCCAGAGTTTGTAGCCTACGCTAGATCTCGGGAGTTCATGGAGCTATCGCAGGGGAATAAGACAGTGATGGAGTATGCGAATCGCTTTGCTGAACTGGTACGGTACGCACCTGAGATAGTTTCGAGCGAATTCATGAATACTCGGAAGTTTGAGAAGGGCCTTCGACCAGAAATTCACTCCCAGGTTTTCTTGTTCAAGCTGAAGACTTATGCTGAGGTGGTCGATCGTGCTTGTATGGCCGAGATTGACCAGAGGGGAAATTCGGGGTTTTCTGGATCAGTGTCAGGGCTTGGCAGTAGCAGTTCATCTGAGAAGAAAAGGAAGCGTGATGAGCAGTGGAAGAAGGGTGATGGTAGCTCAGGTCACCCTCCCAGGCAGTTTTCATCTGGGGCTTCTGGTGCAGGGTCGGTTGTATGCCATCAGTGCGGAAGGGAAGGACACATCTGACCTGTTTGTCTATACCCTCCCAGACCATGTCATGGATGTGGAGTGGTGGGACATCTACAGCGCTTCTGCAGGACTGCACGCCCTTATCAGAGCGGGGCTGGATCAGTGGCTTCTAGAGGGGTATCAGTTCAGTCAGAGCCGACTAGGACGACAGGATCTCGGTTTGGTGGGCGTGGTGGTAGGACCGGATCGTCTTCAGGGCAGATCCATATCAGGGCAGAGCCTCAGGCGAGCGGTCGCTCTCAGGCAGGGATCAGGCAACTGCATGCTGTGGATCAGGCACCAGCGGAATCTGATGCAGGGCCTTCGACGGTTCGAGGTACTATTCTGGTTGCATCTTCTATAGCTGCAGTTTTATTTGATACTGGTGCTTCAGTTTCTTTTATATCTGCTCGTTTTGTGAATCTGCTGAACCTACCATCCGAGCTTTTATCGTGTGCTATGGAGTTGGTAACGCCGTTGGGGAAAAAGAGGGAGCAAGGCCTCAAGTGCCGATCGTGCGCACTTTCTGTGTCGGGTGTCGAGATGGAATGGGATTTCTTGGTCCTTGACATGGACCTATTTGATGTGATCCTCGGTATGGACTGGCTGGTGCGCTTCCAGGCGCACATTGATTGCTATCGACGCCGAGTCATCTTTACAGCACCAGATGGGACTCCTCAGCTTTTTCACGGAGAATGGGATCCTCGGTCGGGACGTGCGGGACCTCCACTCCCTGAGCTTGGAAATCTTGCTTATCAGTTATCGTCGCTCGCGCTGGAGGAAGACGGTGGTATTTCACAGGGCGGGTTACCTCGTGTAGTGGATGAGTTCCCAGAGGTTTTTCCAGATGATTTTTCTGGCTTACCCCTAGAGCGAGACGTGGAGTTCTCGATTGAGTTGGCGCCGGGAACACAGCCTATATCTCTTCCCTCATATCGCATGGCCCCCACCGAATTGAGGGAATTAAAGATACAGCTGGACGATTTGGAATCCAAAGGATTCATTCGCCCGAGCGTCTCTCCTTGGGCCGCACCGGTTTTATTCGCGAAGAAGGCCGATGGAACCCTTCGGTTGTGCATTGATTACCGGAAGCTGAACAAAGTAACCATCAAGAATAAATACCCTTTGCCTCGGATTGACGATTTGTTTGACCAGCTGAAGGGGGCAAAGTGGTTCTCCAAGATTGATTTGCGTTCGGGATACCACCAGCTCAGGGTGAGAGAAGCAGATATCCCGAAGACGGCTTTCCGAAGCAGGTACGGTCACTTCGAGTACTTGGTCATGCCTTTCGGACTGACGAATGCTCCTGCAGTTTTTATGGCACTCATGAATAGGGTGTTCCACCAATATCTCGACTCATTTGTCGTGGTATTCGTGGATGACATCCTGGTCTACTCCGGATCTGAGGAGGAGCATGAGCACCACTTGCGCGTTGTTTTGGGCACCTTGCGAGATCACCGCCTGTATGCCAAACTCTCGAAGTGCACTTTCTGGATCAGGGAAGTGAAGTTCCTGGGGCACGTCATCTCAGAACAAGGGGTTTCAGTGGATCCCGAAAAGATCAGAGCAGTTATGTCTTGGGAGCAGCCGAGAAATGTGTTTGAGATCAGGAGTTTTCTGGGCTTGGCAGGTTATTACAGGCGCTTTGTCCGGGACTTCTCGCGGCTTGCCTCCCCCATGACCGCACTCACCCGGAAAGGGGTGAAGTTTGAATGGAGCCCACAGTGCCAGACATCTTTTGAGGAGCTGAAGCGGCGACTGACCACTGCACCTGTGTTGACCGTGCCGGAGTCAGGAAAGGGCTATGTGGTGTACTGTGATGCGTCAGGTACGGGCCTTGGATGTGTGCTCATGCAGGATGACCATGCTTATGGTTCTCGCCAACTCCGGCCGCATGAGAAGAACTATCCGACTCACGACTTAGAGTTGGCGGCAGTGATGCATGCTTTGAAGACGTGGTGCCACTATCTTTTCGGGGAGAAGTTTGTGGTCTATTCTGACCACAAGAGCCTGGCCTATATTTTCTCTCAGAGGGGTCTCAATTTGAGACAGCGCCGCTGGGTCGAGTACCTGCAGGGTTTTGATTTTGATATTGTATATACCCCTGGCAAGGGTAATGTGGTAGCTGACGCATTGAGCAGAAAATTACCAGTGCAGGCGTTGAAGAAGTCCAGCGATGAGTGGACTTTGATGGGGCTCTTCGCCCAATTGCATTTGGAGAGCAGGGAGCACAGTGGAGGTACTTTCTTGGCTAGCATCCAGTTGACTCCTGCCCTTCTAGAGTTGATTCAGCAGGAGCAGTCTGGTGATGAGTTTTGTCAGCGATCTATGCAGTTTCTTCATGGTGGGGAGACTCCTTCTGATTGGTCCTTGTCTTCCCAGAGGGTTCTATGCTTCAAGGGCCGGGCTGTAGTGCCGTCGTCTCTGCGAAAGGTGGTGATGCAAGATAGCCACCAGTCTCAGTGGGCCATCCACCCTGGTACCACCAAGATGTACTACGATGTTCGCCAGCAGTTCTGGTGGCCAGGTATGAGACGGGACATAGCCGACTTCGTATCCCGATGTTACACTTGCCAGCAAGTGAAAGCAGAACATCAGAGACCCTCTGGCCTACTCCAACCATTACCCATTCCTACCTGGAAGTGGGACGAGGTCGCCATGGACTTCATCATTGGCCTGCCTCGTACACCTCGAGGGAGGAATGCTATCTGGGTGGTGATTGACCGTTTGACCAAGTCGGCCCACTTTATTCCGATCAGAGACACATCGAAGGTAGAGGAACTGGGCCGCTTGTACGTTCAGGAGGTGGTCAGACTTCATGGTGTGCCATCGGCAGTTGTTTCTGACAGGGACCCCCGTTTTACATCACGATTTTGGGGAGGCCTCCAGAAGGCTTTGGGGTCGAAGATTAAGATGATCACGGCATACCATCCGCAGACCGATGGCCAGACGGAGCGGGCGAATCAGATTCTGGAAGACATGCTCCGGGCCTGTGTGTTAGATTTTGGAGGCTCATGGGATAGCCATTTGGGGCTGGTCGAGTTTTCTTACAATAACAGTTACCAGTCTTCCATCAGAATGGCACCCTTTGAGGCGCTCTATGGCCGACCTTGTCGGTCTCCTCTGTGTTGGGCAGGAGAGGCCTCGCTCTTGGGACCGAGTCTTGTACAGGAGACGTCTGAGAAAGTCAAGCTGATTAGGCAGCGGTTGTTGACAGCTCAGAGTCGCCACAAGTCCTATGCAGATCATAGGCGGCGGGACCTTGAGTTTTCAGTGGGGGACAGAGTGTTCCTGAAAGTGGCCCCTCACTTGGGTCACCGTCGTTTGGGGAAACAGGGAAAGCTGACACCGAGATATGTCGGACCTTTCGAGATTCTTGAGCGGATTGGCAAGGTGGCATACAGGTTAGCTTTTCCCTCACAGTTGACATCGATTCACGACGTATTTCATGTCTCCCAACTGAAGAAATACAACCCCGACCCGTCGCATGTGCTGAATTGGGAGGAGCTGGAGATAGAGGCCGACTTGTCTGTGGTCGAGCGACCAGTGCGTATAGTGGATTCTCGGGAAAAGGTGCTGCGTGGGAAGTCCATTCCTCTGGTCCGTGTTCTTTGGCAGCACGGGAATGACGAACACGAGTCTTGGGAGTGGAAGTCATGGGTTGAGCAAGAGTACCCATTTCTATTCTCTGATCAGGCTTTGAGCTGACTTTCTGAGGGTGGAAAGTTTTCATGGTGGGGAGAATTGTCACGCCCGGACTTTTGAGGTATGCGTTTAAATTTTAAATTTTTATTTCATAAGTTTATTTTGTCAGTTTGATTTTATTGCTTTGTTGAGCGTGGGCTAAGTCGTTAGGGAATAATTGCAGAGGCGCTGATAAGCGCGCACTTACTTCACGTCGATCGTCATGCAGTGCCGATGCTCGGACGATGAATTCTGGAAGGAACTTTCATGATTTTAGTTATTATTATAACATGGTTATTTTATTATTGTCAATGTTATATTATTATCATTGTATTATTATGATAGTATTATTGAGGATATATTATATATTATTAAGTCATTATCATTAGTATTATAATATTAGTATCATTATTTTATTATGATTAATATAATAACATTATTATTACCTTTATAATTGTTTTGATAACATTATTATTATTGATAATATATATATATTGTATTATCATTATTACTAATACTATATTATCATTATTATTATTATTATTTATTTATTTCATATATAACTTTATAATGTAATCGTTATTATTGTCTTTAAAATTTTTATTGATTATTATAATTATTGTTATTACTTTTAATTTTATTATAAATTTTGTAATTTGTTATTATTACCTTGTTTATTTTATTTATTATTTTACTTTTTTCTCTTTTCTTTCTCTCTCCCGTAACCGAATTGGTTACACCGTTTTACTTTTTTTTCTTTTTCTCCCTTCCTCCTTTCTCCCGTCGCCACGCCCTGCTCTCTTTTCCCAGCCGTACCTCCCTGCTCCAGCCGCACCCCCCTGCTCTCCTGCTCCAACCGCACAAGACTGCCGTCGGACCACCTCTCCTTCTCCACCGTCTCCCTCACCCGCAGCCGCTACGCCTCCCTGCTGCCCGAGCCTCCCTTCGCCCGTCCTGTGCGGCACCTCGCCGGGCCTCCCTCATCGCTGCCACGCACCCCAGCCCAGCCGCACCTCCTTCTTCTCCTCCCGCCGAACCGCCCCTCCGCTGCTCTCCCGCCCCTCTTCTTTTCTCCGCTCCTGCACCTCCCGCCGGACCTACATCGGTCGCGCCTCCGCCTCGGCCTGCTGCTCCTCGGCCGGACCTGCAGCGGCCTGCTGCTCCTCGGCCAGCCGCCCCTGCTGCTCTTCTTCCCCTCCTTATTTTCTTCTTCTCTTCTTCTTCCCTCCTCCCTCTTCTTTCTCTTCTCCTTCTCCTCTTCTTCTTCTTCTTTCTTTCCTCCTCCTCTCCTTCCTCTTTTCTTCTTCTCCCCCTGCCGCCAGATCACCCTCTCCGCTACTTTCCGTCCAGCCGGCGCGCCCCTGCCTCCCCTCCTTCTCTTCCTCCTTCCTTCTTCTCTTCCTCTTCCTCTCCTCTTCTCCTCCTTCTCCCTTCTTCTTCTTTCTCTTCTTCTTCCTCTCCTCTTCCTCTCCTCTCCTTCTTCTTCCTTTCTTTTTCTTCCTCTTCTCCTCTGTTCCAGCGCGCCTGTTCGGCCTCCTCCGCACACAGGTCCGTTTTTCTTTCTTTTTTTTTAGTTATTTTATTTTATTATTTTAAGTTATCTAATTAGTTATTATGCTTTCTTTTGTTATTTTTATTAATATGTTATTTATTATATCATTACTATAAATATTAATATGTTATTATTGTAATTATGTAAATAATAATAATAATAATATTATTACTATTATTATTATTGTTATTATTATTTATAATAATAATTATTAATATGTTATCACTATTATTAATATTAATGTTATTGTTATTATTATTATGTATAATTATTATTATTATTACTATTATTATCATATTTTTTTTTTATTATTAATATGCTATTACTATTATTAATATTAATGTTATTGTTATTATTATTATGTATAATTATTATTATTATTACTATTATTATTACTATCGTTATTATATTATTATTATTCTATTATATTATTACTAAGTTTAATAACGATTTTCTGTTTTAGGGCCCCTTGACGGCTTCCTACAGTGACCGTTGTTCGTCGGGAATTCGATGTCGCGTCGTTTCACGCACCCGTTTGAGGTAGGTGGTTCCGCACTCAAGTATGGGTTTATAATCCTTTGCTTGCACTCCTAGTTAATCAAATGTTTTATCCCCTGTTTACATACTATGAACTTTTTCCCCTTATAAAAAAAATGTCATGTGTTTATTACTTGGACCTAGTTAAAACTTTGAATGTCTTCCTTTCTCACTCTTTTAAAATAGTTATCTGCAAGTTTTAAAAGAACTGTTTTGGTTTACCTGATTGAAGAAAAGAAAAAGGATGTTGTTTATTTTCAAACTGTGCTACTGGTTTTATTTAACGTACTTGCAATACATACTATGTTTTGAAATGCTATGGTGTGCGTGTGGTATTTTCAAAAGAAAGAATATCAGTGTGCGGGTGATATGGAAGGTGTTTTCTGAACTGGGTGAGCACAAGGAGGGAAGCCTGGGTATTAGGTGGGTGGACTAGGACTAGTGAGCTGGTAGTCCGGAGATGACTCGACCCGGTTTCACTGGCAGGTTTGACGATTGTAACACTAACTAAACATATGATATTTGAGGGTTGTGGCCTTCTAAGCCACGTGTTCTGAGGGTCTTGGCCTTCTAAGCGACGTTTTCTGAGGGTCGTGGCCATCTAAGCCACGTTTCACTGAGACACGATGTCCTAGGGTCCCACTGTCACTAGTATCCTTAGGACATTCGCATCCTCTGGTGCTACTTATACTTGTGCGCACACTGATCCGTGATATTTATATCATTTGAATTTCATTCTGGTATGTGACTTGAACCGTCTTTCTTTAAAAGCATTTTGTGAAAAACTTTTATTTATTTTTGCACCTTTTACTTTATACAGCATTGCAAATGGATTTTCTCTTTATACTTGTGCGTGGAATCTTGCTTGGTGATATCCTGCTGGGTGATTGCTCACACCCTACTTACACCTTTGGGTGTAAGTAGATCTGTTTACTTCTGATACAGGTAAGGGCCCGGTTTTTGGAGGCATTGGTTCAGGTTGTTAGCTGGACTGACTACGTGACATTTTGGTGGTGACTTGGAGGCAGTGTTCCCACATTGAGCTGCAGCCCCTAGGTTGGTTGTAGTCACCTTGTTTTTTTTGTTTTGTGTGAGTTTTGACTACTTTGTCTAAAAACCTGTATTGGTTAGATGGTTGTTGACTGTCACTTCTACTTTTACTTGGTCATTTTGATTGGCTGCTTTACATTTATTCACTCGGGTAAATCGTTCCCAGGGTTTATTTTGATACCCGGGCACTTGTGCCAGCCCGTGGGGATCGGGAACGCCCTTCGAGCCTTGCCGCGGGCCGAGTCGAGCGTCGGTTCGGATGACGACCCGATTCGGTTCGTGACACATAAACTAATATAGTGTAAGACATTGTTTAGAAATGGTGCCTAGTGGAAAGAATATAAATCCTACCAACGCACGTAATCCATGTAGGGATTTCCCTCTTACTCAAAATAATTATAGTGGAGCTGGTGATGCAACTGGTGTTGAGCAGCTTATCAACAGACTAGGAAAACTCACTCAGGTTATGAATAATAACCTTACCCGTATGGATCACCATGATCCAAAACATTGGGGATCAACATTAGAATGATTCATGAAGAAAAACTACCAACATTCAATGGGACTACAAATAAATTTTTAGATACGAAATGGATAAGTTCTTTAGCAAAAATATTTCATGCTCTGGGTAGTATAAAAAGAGAAAAAGTTGTCATGGCAGTTTATATCCTCACGGGAGATGCATATCAATGGTGGTCATTAATTAAAAACACAAAATAAGATGAAGAAGTATCAAATATTCAATGGAGGGAGTTTAAAGATATTTTCTTATAAAAATAGTTTCCTCATGACCATCGAGCGGATATGGAAAGATATTTCTGAGTCTAGGGAAAAAGGAGGATGAGAATGTCACAAAGTATGAGGCTAAATCTACCAGGTTAGGAAGGCATGCTGAAGATTATATACGTAACCCAAGGAGTAATATTGGTCGATAAATTGATGGGTTAAAACCATTTATCTATCGAGCATTAGTCTCACAATCCTTCTCATCATATGAAGATATTTTCTCATGTGATATCAAGACAAAAAAAGAATTCTCTAAGTCTTATGACTTAAGAACAAAGAAAGAGAAGAAGAGATCAACTGAACACTCTAGAAATGGAAATAAGTGGAAGAAAGAAAAACATTAATATCCATCCTGTGATAAATGAGGGAAGAAACACCTCAGTACTTTCCTGAAGGGAATGAGAGTATATTACAAGTGTGGTGAAAAATCCACCAAGCTCATGATTGCAAGGTAAAGAAATATGTTGTCATTGTTTAATGCTACAATTGTAGAGAAATGGGTCATTATTCAAATGAATGTACAAAGCGCCAAGGAAAGTTACCTTAAAAAAGGAAAAGGAAGAAAGTATAAGCTTATGTTATCACTAATGTTGAGGTTGAAGCTCTGAATTACGTGGTGGTAGGTAATTTAATGGTTTCCTCAAGTTTAGCCAGTGATTTATTTGATTCTGGATCATCTCATTGTCTCATATCTTCCATGTTTTCTCAGAAAAATATATATATTCAATTTGATTTAATAAGGGATTTGTTAGTCAAAACTCCTAAGGTAAGTATCATTGCAATAGTGTTTTGTGAATCAGTCTCCATTAGGACATATAAATGTTCTTTATCCACTGATCTCGTCATCATACCAATGATTTAATTTGATATAATCCTCGACATGAATTGACTTTCGAACCATGATGTGAAAATTTATTATAAGAAGAATGAGTTTACAATTTTATATGATGATATGGAGTACCTTATCGTTAGAATAGAAATATCACCACCTGATTCTTATCTAGATCCACCCCCAATAGATCTACTAAATTCAATTTTTGGGGAGGAAGAGAATGAAATAACTATGGGTGAGGAAAAGAATGTTCAAATAGTGGATGTTTTTATTTTGTTAGAATATGATGATGTGTTTCCCGAGGATTTACCTGGACAATCTCCAGAACGAGAAATTGAGTTTTCTAATGATTTAATTCCTGGTTCAAGGCCCATATCGAAGACCCCATATAGAATGGCTACTATGGAATTAGTGGAACTAAAGAAACAACTATAAGAATTTAGTAATAAAGGATTTGTTCTCCCTAGTGTTTCTCCATGGGGATCCCCTATTCTTTTTGTTAAGAAGAAATATGGATCTACAAGGTTGGTCACTGACTGTAGGGATATCAATGCTATAACAATAAAGAACAAGTATATTATACCTCGCATTGATGATTTATTCGATCAACTTCATAGAGATCCATATTTTTCAAAGATTGACCTTCGATATGGATATCTTCAGTTGTGTGTGAAGAAGGAAGACATTCCGAAAACAGTATTTCAAACCATGTATAGGCATTATGAGTTTACAGTAATGCCTTTTGCATTGACTAATGCACCCTCTGTCTTCATGGATCTAATGAATAGAGTTTTTAAGGAATATCTTGATGACTTTGTAGTAGTATTTTTTGATAATATCTAGGTATACTCAAAAAGCTACGAATATCATGAAAATCACTTGCACACTATTCTGAAAACCCTTCGAAGAAATGAATTATATGGGAAGTTTATCAAATGTGAATTATAGCTTCCCAAAATTTCTTTTCTTGGCCATATTGTCTCTAAGTATAGAATCTCTTTTGATACTTCAAATACCAAAGTAATCAAAGAATGGTCAAAACTGACAAGTATAACTGAGGTACCTAGTTTTATTGGTTTTGATGGTTATTATTGGCGTTTCGTTCAGAATGTTTTCCAATTAGCTAACCCATTAACCGAGCTCACAGGTAAAGGGGTTAAATTTTTTTGGACAAAAGAGTGTGAAGAATATTTTGAAGAACTGAATAGAAGATTAGACAATGCTCCAATCTTGAATCTACCATCAGGGAATGATGTGTTTATCATTTATAGTGATGCTTCAATGAAAGGACTTGGTTGTGTCCTTATGCAGAATGATAGGGTTATTGCTTATGCATCATGACAGCTAAAAATTCCTAAAATAAACTATCCCACTCATGATCTTTAGTTAGTAGCTGTAATATTTGATTTGAAGATATGGAGACACTATCTCTATGGTAATAAAATGTGAGATATATACTGATCACAAGAGTTAAAAGTATATTTTCTCACAAAATGAACTCAACATGAGGCAAAGAAGATTCCTTGAACTACTCAAAGATTACGATTTCAGTATACACTACCACTCGGGGAAGGAAAATAAGGAGGCAGATGCTTTGAGTAGAAAGGATCATGGAGTTTAGAATAAGATGAGAGTTGAAAGTGATCATATGTACATGGATCTAACAAAAATGGATATGGGAATAATCATGGAACGTGACACATCTATACTTTTTCAAATGGTTTCTAAACCATCTTTACTAGAAAGGATAAAAGTTCTTAGACTGATGATGAGGAGTTTAAAAAGAAAATTAATGCTATGAACGATGGGAGATTGATTGACGTCTTATGTGAAGATGGAATTTTGAAATTTGGGAAGAGACTTTGTGTTCCTGATATACCTGATCTAAAAAGGGAATTGTCGAATGATGCTCATAGCTTCAAATTATCTAAACACCCTTGTAGCACTAAGATGTTTAAAGATTTGAAGGAACATTTTTTGTGGGACAACATAAAAAGGGATATTTTTGATTATGTGTCAAAATATATGGTTTATCAATAGGTAAAGTCCAGAAGACAACATCTTAGATGAGTCATGCAACCTATTACCATACCAGAGTGGAAATCGGATGATATTACGATGGACTTTGTCATGGGGATACCAAAGACTCCTTGGAGGAATGATGCAATATGGGTCATTGTTGATCGTCTTACCAAGTCATCACATTTTCTTACTATAAGAGAAGATTTACCACTTGAATTTCTAGGAAGAATATATATTAATGAAGTTGTAAGACTTCATAGAGTACCCCTATCGATTGTTTCTGATCGTGATCCCCATTTTACATCAAGATTCTAGAAAATTCTTCAGAAGTCCAGGGATACTGAACTTTATTTAAGCACTGCCTACCAAACTCAAACTGATGTACAATTATAATGGACTATTCAAACCTTAGAAGACATGTTTAGATATTGCTCACTTGACTTTCAAGGTATGTGGGATCAATATTTACCTCTGGTATAATTTTTCTATAATAATAGATTCCATTCAAGTATTCAGATGGCACCACATGAAGCGTTATATGGAAAGAGATGTCACACACCAACTTGTTGGGATGATGTTGGTGAAAGAAAACTCGTAGGACCAGAACTTGTTGAGGAAACAATAGAAAAGGTTAAGGTTATCCAAACCCACGTTAAATAATATCAAATTAGGAAAAAGAGATATGCCGATAACCGAAGGAAAGATTTGGAATTTCAAGTATGAGATCATGTTTTCTTAATGTATCTCCATGGAAGGGTGTTGTACGTTTTGGTAAGAAGGGTAAATTAAGTCCCAGGTATATAGGACCTTTCAAAAAAATTGAACTAATTGTAGTTGTAGCTTACCATTTGGAAATTCTTCCAAGTCTCTCAAAAGATCATGATGTGTTCCACGTGTCACTATTGAGAAAATACATGCATGACCCACCACATGTACTCACCTATGAAGAAATAGAACTGGAACCCAACCTATCTTATTGCGAAGATCCTATCATAATTCTTGATACTAGAGAACAAGTGTTGAGAAACTGGGAGACTTTTCTAGTAAAAGTTTAATGGAGAAACCATAATATGGAAGAGGCAATGTGGGAACCCAAGGAACTTATGTTGAAGAACCACCCGAATATTTTTATACAGTAATATTATATAAATTTCGAGGATGAAATTTTTTGAAGGTGGGGAGAATGTAACACCTCAATCTTCCACAGTACGTTTCCCTTTGAATAATACAATAGCTTGTGTTGTACGGAACTTTGAGTTTTAATACACCACGACCAACCAAACTAGCCGTTATGAATATTAATACCCACTTTTTGAAATTTTATAAATTTTATTTTTCAAAATTAAATTCAATTTTGGATTCAGAATATAAAAATTATCTTAGGGTGAATTTTTGGTATTTTTCTGAAAATATTCAATTTTTGATGAATAGTGAAAAACATTGCATTATTATTTAAAACCGACTTTTTATTTAAAAAAATAAATATTTTATTTAAATTTATTTTAGTTAAAAATAGATACATAATACCTATATATGTTCAATGTAATTCAATTGGGTCATTTTATAATAATATCATATATATAAAATTTTATTGAACTTTTTAGCCTCTTTTACCCACCTTCTAGGCGCATTTACAAATTTGCATAAAAATTAATTTTACAGCTTCTGTGAGTTGAATTTAAAAAATCAAAGAGACATGGTTGACATCAGTAAGTAAAATTTGGTTTAATAAGATGAAAATAAATCGGGTAATTAAAGGTAAAACGGATATTATAATTACCTTAACATAAGTACTAATTCTATTGGATAAGTGTTCTTACACCAAAATAAACCCTAGTAATAAAATAGGATCATTTTTTTCCACTTGGATTATATTATTTCATTTATTATTATTTTATTTAAAGAAGAGTTAAAAGTGTTAAATTCAATGTTTAATAATTAAACCATTTTTAATATAGGGTTATACATAAGATAAATTCAACTATAAATATTAATTCGAAATATAAAATGATTTCCTAGATAATGGTATTTTTTTTATAATTTTTAGAGCTTATATAATTAAATTTATTTTAGATACAATGATGATGTAGTAATTACCTTATTAATGAAACATTAAAATAATTGATATTATAAATATCCAAATAAATGTAAATTGAGACTTTTGATGAATTCCAATAATTTTATAGCATAATATGAAATTTTATGGTTTATTAAATATATTTTATTTGAAGTGATAAATTTTTAATGACTTTCACAAAAACAAAATTCCAAATAGTGTCAAAATTCACATAAATAAGTTTTTAAAACAAATACTATATTATTAATTGATATAATATTCCTAAAAATATAAGGTTCAGACAAAGGACTTATATTAGGTTATATATATTAAAAAGGAACCACTTAGGGTTTTCTTGGTATTTCTATATTAAGATTATTATCCATATAATACAATAATACAAGAATACATGCTAAAAGATAATCTTTTTAACTAAGAGTTAAATCTAAAAGATAAGGTTAATATGGTGACCTAAACCTATCTAAAACCTATTGGTTGAAAGTTTTTTGACCCCTATCGAGCTTATCCTAGAAATAAATTATTTTTAAGCCATTATAAACCGAATATGATTTTATAATAAAATAATATTTCATGCTTTTCCAAAAGTGACCCTCACCTCTCTTATAAAAAGGCACTCCCCTTCTCTCAAAATCATACTTCCAAATCCATTTGTCTCGGCCAACCCCTACCCAACTATCTCCAAAACTACCCGCCCTTTTCCCTGAAGGCCTTAATTTTATCAGAAACACAACCTAAGGAACACTTTTGATCAAATCAAAAGGAAACACCCGAAGAAGATGTAAAAATTTCACCACCTCTTTCAAAGTTTGTTTCTTCTTCCACTTCCTCTTTATTTGTTATTCCCATAACAAAATAATAAATCCAGTACCTTATACATAATTTTATGTTATTATAAATATGTTATAACCATATTCATTATTCTATCCATCCTATGAATGACAAGTCACCATACGTGTGTACGAACGACTTACCGTCTCCACGTCGTGGTGTAGTTTGTTATTCAAACACTTCATTATTTGGATGAGAATAATAATGAGTATGACTGATGTAAATAATAAATATAACATGTTAACGATTCTTTATATGTGATGTACCATCCAATTACAAACGATTTCACCATCAATAGAATGGTATTGTCGCTCGTGCACACGTACGGATTACCATAACCAGGAACGCGATGAGATTCATTCCCCATCGTAACCATTAAAGAATAAATTTCATTTTAACATTTAAAAAATAATGTTTAAGAACTTAATATTATTCTGTATATGAATCAAATACATCTTATCCATAACAAACATGCCTTACATAAATAAACATATAAAGGAAAATGAATCAGTTAACACCCAAAACAATGATACTACCGAAATATTATTAACAAAGAAATATTATAAGATCATATATGATATCATATTTATGTATGTGTTCCTTGCATAATTTAATAAAAATTATTTAACTAATATATGGGAGGTTAACGTACCCTTGACAAAGTAAAATTACAAGGTAGGGGTTAATTCTACAATCTCTTCATTATCTGAGGTTGTTTATACAGGAGTATCTACTAGGACCTCTTTATCATCCACATCTATTTTTTAAAAATGTATTTAAAAACATTTTTAATAGTTCCTGGACTATGGATTAATTTAATTTATACCCTTGTTTGACTTTTTATAAAATTTTTGTAAAGAAATATTCTCATCATTTTCAAACAAGTTACTTTATGACCTTCTCGACAAATTAAGGTAAGAAATTCTGGTTTAACTTATACGGCGGGTGAAGATATTTTCCGCTATTATAACATCTTTTAAGCTTCCCTTACAAGATTATAATAATATTTTCAAAATAAATATTTTCTTTTATAATTATATGACTTTTAAATGATTTCAAAATAGAAAGATTTATTTCTCTCAAATAGTTTTGATTTCATCTATGTCAACATCCTTTGATGGATTTTACAATTGTTTGAAGTTGATTTATTAAGATACAAATATTCCATATTATATTAAAGGTTTTGTGATATGTTTGACTATGGATGTGTTATTTTTATACCATTAATGGATTATGATTAAAGTATTAACATTTTGTATTCTAGTTTTAATAAGACTGATTTTTTTATGTTTCAACCTTTTCATATGAGGAATGCATTGGACTTAGTAATTGATGGGTGGAGCCCGCTATAGCTCCTCGATACATCGGTAGGTCTCATGATACAAACTATTGTCTTGGAACAAGGCATTGAAAAAATCTAATCTGTATTCTTGGCATGAGGCCTTGACTATGTCGTTATGATGTCTTCCATTATGCATTCCATCATTATGAAATTGGATATTCATATTGCATGTGATTATTCAACTAGTAGAATATACATGTGAATAAGTAAATGGAATTATTTGATTTATATTTTCCATATTATACTGAAGTTTAAGTTTAAAAGGATTATTTTTTGGTCTTATACAATGCCTTAAATGTTTATGCTTATTTATGAAAGTTTCCACAATATTTTTATCCTTACTGAGCATCGGAACTCACCCCTTTCTATGTTTTATTTTTTCTAGTATGTGAAGAAGTATTTTATGGATGACCTTCAGGGATAGGCTAAGGGATATAAGTGTGTTCAAAGGGGACAAAATGTTGTTGTTGTTTTTATCTCATGATTTAATGTAAAACTTATGTATGTATCTAGTACTTCCAAGGCTACTTAACTAATCGGTCTTTCGAGACTTGATCTCTTGTGATCATTCCAATGTTATGTAATAATGCACCAACTCTGGGTAACTAGGGTCTGGGAGTTACAACTTTTACCAAAAACATAACCAAAATACCCTTTTTAGAATTAAACACACACTAAAAACCTTTCTAAATATCACTCACATCACTTAAATTATTTAAATAACCAATTACACAATTTATAAAGTGAAATAAAATGACACAACATGGGTTACCCATGAAAAAAACTCAATTTCAAGTAAAAATGAGACTTTAAAATCAAATACATATTAAGTCCTACCCAAAAATCACTTTCTCACCACACATAATAAAAAAGGATCATGCTAAAATAATCAGGCAAGAAACATTAATTTACCAAACAATTTTTATAGATGGAACCACCTACCTTAGGTGAATAAATCCCAAAAATTTAGTGTGAAACACCAATTGCACCCTAATCACACCACGATGAACCCATATTGGACCCTAATTCAGTAATTTGAACTAAAATGATTCAAGATCAAACCCTAAACCAATGGAACCCTAAACAGAAACCCTACAAGGAGGAAGAAAATCTTACCAAAGGGAGATCCACCAGAGGATAAGGATATCGGCGAGGTCACGGCTGCCAAATGAGGGAGGCCGACGAGTTCAGTGCTCTGTGTAGGGAGGAGGGATGATGGAAGTGGATCGCATGAGAGGGTTTCTCCAGACAAATGCAATGGGTCGAGCGGCGCGAGAGGAGCAGGGCGTCAGAGCTTCGCCAGAAGGGAGATGGCGCATCGGCCTTGGGAGCAACCAAGAGAAGGTGATGCACGCACATCTAGGGTTTGGGTAGGGAAGATGCAGTGAGACCCAAGGAAGTAGATATGTGGTGCTTTAGAGGAGAAGGGAGTAAAGAGGTAAAGAAAAGAAGAGAAAAAAATAAATAGGTGAAAGGGAAATAAAACCAAAAAATACTAATGGAAATAATAATAATAAGAATAATTATATTAATAAATTTATAATAATAATAATAATAATAATAATAACATAATAAAATATTATTATTATTATTATTATTATATCTATTTTTATTTTTATTTTTATTTTATTTTTTTTTCTTTCTCTTTATTCTTCATCTTGTTAATTAATTAATTAATAATTAATAATTTTTTTAACACTGGGCAGGCTGCATGGTGACTAGGTGAAGTTGCGCGGCTTTGACTATGCCCTTCCCCTGCACTGGATGTTGTCAAGCCCAAAACATTCATTTATCAGCAAAAACATAAAATTTCAATTAGGCTCGTCCAACACCTCAACAAAAAATTTCAAATCCAAATAAAATAATAATATAAAATTATTTTAGAAGTTCAAGTGTGACAATTATCCCCACCATAATGCTTTCCACCCCCAGAAATCCATCCCAAGGTTGATTCAAAAGAAAGAACCGGTACTCCGTTACAACACAAGGAGATTCCTGAATGAATGACAAATGAAAAGATGACAAGAACACTACCAGCAAGAAAAGAGGTTTACAAGTCGAACTCCGGAGGCTGAAATGGAATCTCTACTACGAGACACCCACCCCCAAGAGTTTGAACACCTCCAGTTGATCAATCAAAGGAAATGGGACTTCCACGATGTTCAATCCAACCTATTGATCCAAAACACCCCAGACTACACCATATAAAACCCACACCACTTTCTTGAAACAACAAACTATATCAACCACATCCCAATGAATACTCCTGGAACCTTAATTCATCTAAATCATTTGGCATGCTCTAATCTCAACATTTACTCAAGGAAGGGACTTTAAATGTGGCATCTCCAAACAAGATCACTCATTTTCATGTCAACATCAGAACCTTGACCGGATCCCCAACATGGGGAGGCCTGCATGGACTTCCCACCATAAGGAATGTGATAACATCAATTAATTCCAAAGGAATTTTAGTGATACCCATGGTTTGTCTCCCCACCATAAGTACCAACTAGCTTAACTGACTAACATGGACCGATACGGGATACCCGACATGGGATAACTTTGGAGATTCCCACACATCCTAATCTCACACCACATGGAACTAGATTCACACAACTCCAAACCAAACAGAAGACACTACTTGAATCACTACTTCCACAGGAATTACCATTTTCAGATTAGTCCAACCAAACTGAAATCGAAACATACATTACAAGGTTGTTCATATATGGACACCCACACAGAGAGCCGCACCCACTAGGGTATAATCACTAAGGTTCAAGAAAAAAATATCCCTTCCTCCTTATAACCAAGGAGATACTCCTCCACCTAAACATGTCAAAATATTGTGAAAAAAGGCCATCATGTCTCTTTCCACCTCATGGGACCACTTGAAATAAAATTTCCTCATCGAAAGCTTAAATTTTACCTATTTTCCAACACTGAAGATATGAATTGGACCAAGATACCCTACACTCTTGGGGGTTCCTGACTACTCGACAACTTCACTCTAGGTCTTATGGTTAGAGTTATGATTATTGAATAATCACCTACCTTGCAGTCAAGAAATAAAACCTCCAAACGAAACTCCTCATACTAGTTCCACAAGCAACCATACCACAATCTTTACAACACCAACAGACAAAAATCACTCCAACATCCACTTATCCCACATGGCACTTTCACCAAAATAGGGAATTAAAACATACATATGTATCATCCCTTTCACTCTAAACAAGAAACAGCAGAAGAAAGAACATGCAGAGGTAACCTTTACCCAAACAGATAAATTCAGAGTTTCTCGATGGAAAACACCATTCTTGTTAAAATAGAGATTATCAAAATATTACACAACCATCACCGATGCAGTCGAGATGCAAAGGGTCACTGAATGTGAACCTTAAAACATAAAAAAGACATTATAAGTATAAGGACCTTGAACCGAGTCCCTAATAGAATGAGATTAATATAATCATTCCTAAAATCCTCTCACAACTAGATTTAGCACACAAGCATCTTAGCATGAACACTTACTTAGAAGAAACCAATGGAAGATTCAAAGAAATTTCTAAGATAGTGGTCAATACCAACAACCCAGACTAATATATTATTCTCCCACTAGAATTACCTTCACCACTCCAAGGTGGAATCCTCAGATTTAGAAATGTCAAACGTCACCATTGACTATCAAATGACTCAAGGAAACAGAAACTTCATCCCAACCCTCTCGCATCTGCATCCCCACAGTAAGAGGATTATTTTATCTGTAAAAAATAAGGGTATACCAACCCTAAACACAAGAAGAAATTTATCAATTTTACCAACTAAAGGATATGATAATGGTGAATTACTCATGGCCACACTTCTGTCACACATTAACTCTTTCTAGGGGCTTAAACTAGCCAATGAGGGAAAACCAAGGGCCCAATCAAACTGACCCATTGTCCAAAACGTAAAAACAACCAAAACCAAACACATGAGGGGATCCGCAACAAAGGATTCTCAAAATAATTATCGTAAAAGACAACAAACCATTACTTCAAACAAACCCACTGAAGAAATACGAACCAAAAACATCATTCAAATGAAGGGTTTTCAAACTCAAAACACCCCACTTCAGCATTCCCAGGGTCCTTACACATTCATGTTCTCATGCCATCCAAACCCCAATCTACCCTCCATGTATAACCCATGCATATGGTCACCCATGAAAATACCAAAGGTCAAGAAAAAAACCTTTTTCTACTTTCCAAAAATAAACGTTCAACCCATATCCTTAACTTTCTCAAAATCGCTAGTCACAAAATCAAAACCCATTTTAAATCTCACAAAACATTATAAAAAAAACACAAATCTTTCAATTAATAATTATATTTCAAATCCTACAAATAAATTTCAAAACATTTCATTTCACATTAAAACACTCCCTATTTCAAAACAAAATCCATTTCACACATACCCACTCACTTAAAAACTCATTTATCCTCATTTAAAAAAAGTTTCAAAAAATTCATGAAACTTTTTAATATCCCACTAATTACTAAATAAAAATAAATTTTCAAACACCACACATAAATTATAAAACATTTCATTCTATTTTGAAAACTCTTCAATAGTTCAGAAAATCCAATTTTAAAACAGATTTCCAAAACCCGCTTTAACATAATTCATTATTTACTAACAATTAATGTCAGTACAACACAAGTTTAAATTATTAAAATCCACTCCTAATAAACTCAACCCCATTTAATCAAAACCATTTCAATTTTAAAATCTAGTTTCCACAATTTTGAAACAATAGTTTTTCAAAATGATTTTCCAGGACCCATAAAGATACCGATCAAATCAAGGGGAAACTAGTGATGATAGGTGACTCAGATATATGTTCGTAGGCCATATTCTAGTCATGCCACCAGAACAGAGAGTGTTCCAAGGCAATTTCCTTAGCTCCACATGGCTTTCCAGGCCCTGCGGGCTCAGCGAGACCATTGGACCGACTCTCATTTCATTTCTTAAATAACAAACAACTACAACGACCAAAAGAGTCATATGAAACCCAAATTGCCCTGGTGAATTGGGTCCCATCATGAGATGTGTTGTCTAGGCACCGAACTCATGAATAGAATGTTAAGTCATGAAAATCCTAACTCTTTTCAATCCAGACTCTTCCCCAAGGAACAAAACTAAAAAGAGCATAACTTCCCTATGACACCATTTTATCACAATCCAAGAGGGGTCTCCATCCAACCTGGTGGATGAACTAGTCCACAGAAAGGACTGAAAGGAATTCGGGATCCCCATGGGCTGGAACAAGTTCCAAGGTATCAAATAAAGCAATAGGGAATGATTTATCTGGATTAATCATATTAAAATAACCAAAAAACCAAAAAACCAGATCTTAAAAATTCAAACAAATGCGCATTTAGAAATTTCAAGATTCTAAGTTAACAACTAAAATAAAAACCAAAAATGAATAACACAAAAGGGAAACTAAAACACAAACCCAAACCTCATGAAACAAGTGGAGAAACCTAAAACAATCTCAAAGCTCACCACATGATAAGAATTCATCTCCTTCAAGACATCACCACCAACACCACACGAGGATAACCTCTAAAAACATAAAAAACCATATCCAAAATCCATATCCTTTACTGTAACAAACATTACCAAGTCTTCTTACACCCAAAGGTTTAAGCAGGTTGTGAGCTAATTTTGAGTAGGATTCCACCCAAGGAAAGATTCCATGTACTAAACAATATATTGAAAATAAAATTTAATGATTTTTAGATGAAATAAACACTATAACACTTTTAGAGAAAATATATTTAAAAGAAAAAAAATTCTAAAGAAAGACACTAAAAAAGGCAATTATAATGATATCCACATTAAAATAAAGACAAATTTTAAAGAAAAAACTTTAAAATAGAAGCAATTTTAAAGAGGAAAACATTAAAATAAAATCACTTCACTTGAATTTACCAACCAAACATACCATGTGATGATGGTGACTGCAACATAGTCGAAGAGAACTGTACATGGGAGAGGACCTATGGGAACTATCTAGTGATGGTACCCTAAAACCTCATGTCTCAGCAAAAAGTGGTATAGGAACCACAACCAACTGTGTTCTCGTGAACGATCCACTGGGGGAAATCACATCCCAATACCAGGTTGTCTCTAACCATATCACACGTTTAGTAAATGTTCTTAGCGTAAATCCTACTAATTGAAACTGGGCTGAATCCACTTCTGAATCACTAGCACACTAGTCCTAGTCCTCCCTCCGAGCTACCTGGTCTTCCCTTAGTGCTCATTCAATTTCCAAGTTCATATCACATTCCACATTCAAATAGAAAACCCAAATAGGGCACTACACACACCAAATACCACCATTTTCACCCTCAAAATCCACTTTAAAAAACAAACTCACATCGAAACCTATTTAAATTATAACTTTCATCACTTACATAATTTTATAAATCGTTCAAAAATTTATATTTCAATTAAATGAAGAAACATAAGGATTTATATCAAAACACACTCAAAACATCTTTTTAAATCATAAGCACACCAAAAACTATCCCAAAAATGTTTTTCATCTCTTTCATATTTTAATAAATCATTCAAAAAATTTATAAAACATTTCCAAAGCGTTACACATCACAAATCATCACTTGCACTTCCAAAAACTAGTTTTAAAAACATACTCCCACCAAAACAGCTTTCAAATATGATTTTCACATCTTATATCATTCAATAAACCATTTAAACAATTTATAAAACAACCCAAAGAAACACCATAAGGACTTATACCAAAAACATACCCAAAATTCCCTTTTTAGAATCAAATACGCACTAAAAACCTTTTCAAATATCATTCGCATCACTTAAATGATTTAAATAACCAATTTTACAATTTATAAAGTGACATAAAATTTCACAACATGGGTTACCCATGAAAAACACTCAATTTAAAGTAACAAATGAAACTTTAAAATAAAATCAATATTAATTCTTACCCAAAAATCAACTTCGCACCTCACATAATAAACAAGAATAATGCTAATATAATCACGAAAGAAAAATTAATATAATAAATAATGTTTATAGATGGAAACGCCTACCTCAGGTGGAGAAATCCCCCAAAGTTGGTGCAAAACTCCAATAATACTCTAATATCACCAAAATGAACCCCAATTGGACCATAATTCAAGAATTTGGCCCAAAATAATTCAATATCAAACCCTAAAAATGGAAACCTAAACTGAAACCCTATAAGGAGGAAGAAATGCTTTCTTGAGGGGGATCCACCAAAGGATGAGGAGGTCAGAGAGGTCGTAGTTTCCAGAGGAGGGAGGTGGTGGGTTTGGTGTGTTTCATAGGGAAGAGGGAGGTCAGAAGTGGGTAACATGAGGGGGGTTTGTCGGAAGGATGTAGGGGTTGGGAGGTGTGAAGGGAGTAGGGCGCAAGAGTTTCACCGAAAGGGAGATGGGGAACCATCCATGGGAGTGGCCAAGAGGAGGTGCATCACACATAGGTAGGGTTAGGTGGAAGATGTATCACAACCCAAGGAAGGGGAGAGGAGATATGATAGAAGAGAAGAGAGGAAATAGGGGAAGAAAAGAAGAGGGAAAAAGGAAAAAGGGGGAAGGAAAATAAAACACACAAAAACTAATGGAAATAATAATAATAAAAATAATGATATTAATAATATTATAATAATGATAACAATAAATTAATAAAAAATTAATATTAATAGTATTATTATTATTATTATTATTAAAATTATTATTTTTATTTTTCTCATTTTTTTATTTCACTTTTTAAATTATTTAATTAATAATTATAATAGAATTTTTTTTGAACACCAAGCAGGCCACATGGTGACCTGGAGAAACTGTGCAGCTTTGATCGTGCTCTACTTATATAATGGAAACTATCAATCCCAAAACATTCATTTATCTGAAAAAACACCAAATTTTAATCAAGCTTGGCACATACCTTGAAAAAAAAATCAAATCTAAATAAAATAATAAAATAAAATTATTTTAGAAGATCAGGTGTGATAGTTATTGTTCTATTAGATGATTTACTATTCCTAAGTGTCACATTACTATTAAAAAGGTCAAGTTACTATTCCATTGGTATGTGTTCCTTAATTTATAAAAATACATCTTACATCATTCATTCATCAGAAAAAAAAATTATATTATGTTATTTAAGTGATTTAATATGAATTATAATATATAACATAATTATAATAAGTTAATTTCATTGATATAATTTTGGGTACTTACATTCTTCCCCCATATGAAATTTATTTCTCAAAATTTCATTTTACAAACTAAGGGAAAAACAAGTGAGGGTACTTCTCCTTCATTGCTTCCTCCAGTTCCCATGTTGTTTCTTCATACTTCTGGCTCTACCATAGTACATTGACCAGGTGTGTGGTCTTGTTGTGTATAAATTTATCTTTACAATCCAAGATCTCCACCAGCTACTTCTCATAAGAGATATCATTTTCCAAGAATACCACCTCTAAATTTAGTACACATGAGGGATCTGGTTTGTAATTCCTAAAAATGGATATATAGAATACATCATGTACTTGAGACATGGTTGGTGTAAGTTCTAGTTGATAGACCATTGCTCGGAAATGATCAAGAATCTCTAAATGGTCGATCTACCTGGGACTCAACTTTTCATTCTTCCCAAATATCATGATCCTCTTCCATGGAGATATGCAGAGTAATACAATGTCTCCAGCCATAAACCCTAGGTCCCAATGATGATTATATGCCTAGCTCTTCAATCGAATTTGGGAATCCAGGATATGATACCGAATGGTTTTCACCTTTTCCACTATTTATTTAACCATTTTAGGTCCTAGCTGCTTACATTTACGGACTTCATCCCAGCATGCTGGTGTTATGTATCTTTTCTCATAAAGGTCTTTGTATGATTATTTTTGGATTCTTGATTGGAAACTATTGTTGTAAGAGAACTCATCCAGAGGTAGATGTTTTCCCTACACACTCTCAAAATTTCTTTTAGTGTCTCAATAATCTGTTCAGATTGGCCATTAGTTTAAGGATGATAGGCAACACTGAAGCTCAGCTCAATGTTTATATAATTATAGAGACTTTTCTAGAATTTGAGGTGAATATCATATCTCGATCAGATATAATTTATAGTGGTAATCCATGTAGCATTACCAATTATCTCATGTATATCTGTACAAGTTGATCTAGGGATAAGTCTTCTCGAATTGCAATAAAGTGAACTATCTTTTTAAGACCATCTCCAATAACACATATAGTATTAACTCCTATAGATGTCTTCATACACCTAATGAAAAATCTCATGGTGATGTTTTCCCATTTCTATATTGGTATACAAAATGGTTTCATCATCTCCTTATAATTATTCCTTTCACCCTTCACTTACTAACATACTAGGCACTTAGATGTATATCTCAATACATCTTTGTACTTCTTAGGGGAATAGATAAATTTAATCTATGTGCATAATTTATAATTTCTTTAATTATATTTGGATCGGATGGTACACATAATCTTGACCCAAATCTTAAGTCTTCAACCTCATCAATTTTGAACTCAGAGTATTTCTCTTTTTTGATAGCTTCCATCTTTATCTCAATTTCCTCATCATTTATTTGAGCATCATTTATTTTATCCATGAGGTATGGTTGACAAATAATTTGATATAGGATCGATGATATTCCACCATTAATGATTCCCATGTCCATCTTTTGAAAATATAAAGAGATTGGATCCTTCTCAATTCTCATCATTGATAAAGATGTAGGCTCATTTCTACTTATAGCATACACTACCTTATTTTCTTTACCATGATGGTAGTGGATTGAAAAATCATAATCTTTGATGAGCTCTAACTAGCTTCACTAGTGAATATTAAGCTCCTTCTATGTGAATAAATTTTTGAGGCTCTTATGATCAATATATATTTCACATTTCTCCCCATAGAGATAATGCCTCTATATTTTCAATGCAAAGATCACTGCCACTAACTCTAGATCATGCATGGGATAGTTTTTCAAATTAATTTTTAACTGTCTTGTGATTTTGGCTACCAATTTATCATTTTTCATTATTACATATCTTAATACCTTATTTGAATCATCATTGTATATCACAAACATTTCCCCACTTATTGGTAGTGTGAGCATGGGTGTAGTGATAAGCCCATTTTTAAACTCTTTGAAGATGTACTAACATTCACTGGTCCAGAAAAACTTCACTCCCTTCAGATTCATCTTGGTTAATGTTTTTGAAAATAATGATAATTTCTTCACAAATCATTAGTAATACCCATCTAGACCAAGGAAACAGTAGATCTCCATTACAGATGTTAGCTTGGGCCATTCTTTGAATATCTTTATCTTAGAAGGGTCCACAAATATTCCTTTAATAGTTATAACCTTCCCAATGATTGATGCATCCTCCATCCATAACTCACATTTGCTAAACTTTTCATATAGTTTCTCCCTTCACACAGTTTTCAACATAGTATTCAAATACTCCTTTTTTTCCTCCTTTCTCATAGAGTATATCATAATATCATCAATAAATACTACCACAAATTTATTGAGGTAATATCTAAATACTATATTCATTAAATATATTAAATTTTCTAGAGAATTATTGATTACAAAGGGCATCACTATGAATTCATAATTCTCATACCTCATTCAAAATCTAGTCTTAGGAATATATTCCTTCCCCACATTTAATTGGTGATACCTCGACTGAAGGTCCACCCTAGAGAAATACTTGCCCCAATGTAGTTGATAGAATGAGTAACATATCAATGTCATGGGATACTTTTTTGTTATCATTATTTCATTTAGATCACGATAATCAATGTAGAGGCGCATTGAAATATCCTTCTTCTAGACAAAGAGGACTATTGTACCCCACAGTGAAGCAATCAGGTGTATAAAACCCGTGTATAAATTATCTTTTAATTTCTTCTTCAGTTCTTCCAACTCAATGGAGGTCATTATATATGGTTTATTTGATATAATTTTATATCTGATTATAATTTCAATTGAGAACTCAACCTCTCGATTAGAAGGAAGACCAGGCAATTCTTTAAGGAACACATCAATGTAGTACCTCACAGTAGGAATGTCTTTGAGAATGATTCTCTCCTTTATCTCAATCATTTGATCTAGATATGATTTCACATAAGGAAGTAATATCGACACTTAATATGATGAATATTAAGAATATTCATCCACCTTCTTACACTTGAACAGAATTGGAGGATGCTTTGGTATGTGAAAAATGATCTCCCTTTTTTGACAATGGATGTTGGATTTGTATAAAGATGGTAAATCCATTCCCAATTTAGAATCAAACTCCACCAAAGGAAGTAATATGATATTTTCTGGGAGGTTCATTCCACAAAAAATAACTGAGGTTGGGTTATAAACTTCAGATTCTATAATTTATATATTTTCTGTTCTCACAAATAACTCAACCCCCATATTTTGAGGTGGTGTTTGAATAGTTCTACTAAACTAGGAAGATATAAAAGAATGCCTAGAAGAAAAATTAAATAGTAAGTTCACTATAATTGAATGAATAACTAGAATACCTACCACCACATCATTATCATGCTCCACCTCAACAGTACTGATAGCATATGCCCTTTCTTGCATCCTTGGAGGTCATTGTTATTGATTACCTCCAATATCCCTTGTCTTAGGGAAATAGTTTTCAAAATTTAGGTGTACATTATAGTTGAAACACTTTAATATAGGCTGAGTGTTAATCTGATCCTTCCCTTACTCTTCCACATTAGTGGGATTCTTTATTTCCCTACGTAAGTTATTAACCAAAAGCCAATTCTACCACATTTTAATCATTTTTAGGTTCTCTTTAGATAGTTCCTAGAATGCTTCTTCCCAAAATTTTGACACATAGGTTGTTAAGAATTCTTTCCATCGTGGTATTTATCTATTGATCTACCCATATTAAACATTATTTTCCTCTTTTTTATCTCTTGACCCATGATACTGTTGTGAGTCTCTGATCTCCATTTCAACCTTGAGGGCACAACAGACTATATTTTCATAGCTTTAAAAGTATCAAATCACTTATGCTTTTCATATAATCAACTTTATTATATTAAATAAGTGATCCACCTTGCTTTTCGTGTTCACGAAAAATTCAGAAGCATATCTTTGTAAAGTTTTCCTCGTACACCCTGGTAGAATCATATTCCTTTTTCATCAATCTAAGGAACTCCCTTTAAATCCATATTAAGACAGAGGGTTTAGGGATAATATTTATTGAAAAATATTTTCCTAAAATCTTCTCGTTTCATGGAATAAATTTCTTCCTTGGACTTTGTGTTCTTGATCATTTTTCATAACTAATCAGCTTCCCCATCAAAATGATAGATAGCCAGTACAACATTTTATTCTTCTGAGCACTAAATGACATAGAATATATTCTCAGTGGAGTTAATCCATTGTTTCATGATGACAGGATCAGATGATATACTATGTATGGAATTCCTTTGTCACATAATGGATTCAACCATAACTTTCTCTTTCTTAAGATAATGAGGGAATTCTGCACAATTCAAGTTATTATTTATATTTTGATATAGTTGATCAAGTACTATCATAAAGTTTTGAATACCTGTTCCCATCATATTTGGCATGTCATTAGGGAAATCATCAAATTTTCTATCATATTGATTGTTGGAATGGGTTACTCTATTTACAAACATTAACTAAGGAAATGAAAGTACAATTAGGGTGGCTTAAATACTTATATAATAGGCATGTAAAAAAGGAAACTTTAAACATAGATTGATAAACTTGTAAATGAAAAGTATGTCCTAACTTATGATTCCCTAAGTTTCAAAAGTAACTAGATCGTGTTCTGATACCAACTAAAATGAACCTATCCTTTTAAACATATTATTACATTATTCTAAGCATAATTAACCAACAATTACAAGCTAATGCTCATAAAGTCTAGTGTATTTAGAATATTAGGTACATAAAACTGAAAACATGGAATCAAAATAAAAACATATTTTATTTAATCTCCATAAAGATATCTTAACTTCCTATGAGATATTAAATTTGTATAGGATAAATTGGGTAATAAATGAAAAAATGGATGAGTTAAAAATACCAGTATTGGAGAAAAACATACGAATAAAATTTATCGCTTGGGTTATAAGGAATAACATAATGACATAAAAAGGAAAGGAACGTGAATAAATATATGGAATCATAACATATATAACATGGGATCGTGTAATAATGGAATCATAGAAATTTGGAAACAACATACAACATGAAAAAATAATTATTCAAGGATAACCACTAAGACTATTGCACAAGGAAGAGCATGAGTTTAGGCTAACCACCATGACCATTGCACATGGAGGAGAAAGAGTCAAGGCTAACCACCAAGACCATTTCCCATGACATCTCATGAGACTCAAAATTACCCAATGCATTGGAACTCTATTTGGGTGAACCCATCATAATATGTTCATTAATATGCGTTCCACATAAATAATCATACAAAAGTAATTAAACATAAACATAAGGGTTTCCTGGGGAAATAATTGGGTACATTAATCATATCATAAGGCATAATAAAAGGAAATATCATAGGGGAGCCCATAAAATAAAGGATTTAAATCATACATGGACATTCATAAGGAAAAATAAGAATAGATCATGATAATTTAGGTCAAACTAAAGTGAAAAAATATAAAATTAGTGTTAAAGAAAAATTACAAATGAAAAAAAATTAATGTGGTTTATGGAAAATATTAAAAACCATTTAAAGCGAAAAAGGTATAATATTTTATATAAAACTAAAAATAAACCAAGATAGATTTTGATGACAAACTTATTGAGTTTATAAGAATAATGGGTGATTAAAATAGATTATTTATGGTAATTGAAAATGGGAAATAAATTTTGAAGTTCCCTTTAATCGAGCTTGCTTATTGAGAGTAATTGAGAAGAGAACCTTTTTAAAACATGTATAACCACAAAAAAAGAAGAATAAAATGATATATATACATGAGTTTGAAAATATGAAAAGAATTTAGTATAATTTTATAAATATAAATAATAATTACCTTGGGGTAAACAGAAAGAAAGTGTAACCTGAAGGAAAAATGGTGGTTCAGAAAGAATCCAATACCTAATGTTCAAAAGTGTCTTGTACTTGATCTTAATGTCCTGGACAATCAATTTAGATTCATTAATAATTTAATTCAGAAAATATAAAACATTTATTTTATTTATTATAATTATATTATATTTATTTATGGTCTTTTTGATGAGTTATGATATTCAATTTCATCGTTTGAGAGTGTTTATTTCCTGGGTTTCATAATCGGTTCACTTGTATGCATGTATGGAAGATCATGTAAAATGAGAATTGTGGTCCAAAATTTAAATTATATGTTATTAATGAAATTTTATAGTTCTAAATGGTCTTATATTTCATTTTTTCTTTATATATGAGGTTCAATTTTTTGATAAAACGTTTATGATAACCATTTATATCATTTTGGCGTCATTTAGATCTTCCTGATCCGGTTTCACTTTATTATCTAATATTATGAATATACACTAGTTATAGAACAATAAATAGGTTTTAGTAAATAAATTATAATCTGGTTTAACTATAAAAATGGTTTTATTACCATACATGAAGGTGGTAATGGAAATTGAAAACTCATCTTCCTTGAATGCGATAAATCAACACATCACGAACTATGTTTTCATTTTTAGAAAAAAATGGGGCGGGGAAAAGAAATGAAGATGGATTAATCTATTAAAATAATAAAATTATGTTATATATTAGATAAAAGATTTATTATTCCAATTTTATAAGGGTAGGTTAGGATATAATAAGAAAATAAAATAAAATAAATTGAAAAGAAAATAAAAGAAAAGGAAACGGGTTTTTACCTCTTGAATTCTTCTCCATGAGGACCTCTTTAAGGCACTTGAGTTTGTTATTTTATTGATACCAAAGGATAATTTACATGGGAGATATTATTATTAAGATTATTTTTCATAATTTGGACAATATTCAAGTCTTTAGAGGTGTGAATAGAAGAGGTGGTGAGGTGTGGTATTTATAATCAAAGAGAGGGATGATTTTTTATTATTTTATTCATTAGTTTATTATTTTAGCTCAACACTATTAATAATTTTTATTATTGTGACTAAATATATTAAATAGATAAGTATAGTTAAATACTATGGGTTTACATCATCCATACTTCATCCATGACTCAATAATTTATGGATTTATCTTATACTGTAAATTATCATATTTCACTATTCACCAAAAAATCAACTTTCTTAGAAAAATATAAAAATTAACCCTATCCATTTTTTAAAATGCAGAATTTATAAATGGACTCCATTTTATGAAAATAATTTTATAAATATGGGAAAATTAATTTTTTTTATTAAAATCATCTTTTATTAAAAAAATACCAATTTTAAAATTATAACATATTTTATAACACTTTGAAAAATTAATTTAGTCTCATAAAATTATCTTATAAACATAAGGCTACTAATTATTAATTTATAAATATATTTTATGAAAATTATTTTACTTTTAAATAATTATATTAATTATAAAATTGTAAATAAAAATTTTTGTTTTATAAAACTAATAACACTTAATTTATCATTTTCAAAACATTTATTAACATATACTATGATATAATTATATAATATTTTTATTTATAAGATGTTAAAATTTTATTTATACATTAATAGGCGAGGATACTATTCTAGTATCTACTTTATTATTTCTAAGGTTCAAATTACTATTCCAAAGTACAAGTTACTATTCCATTGGTATATGTTCTTTAATTTCTAGAAATATCTTTTAATTTATTAATTATTCATTAAAAAGGATTATATTGTGTTCTCAAAGTGATTTTATATTATTTATACAATATAAAATTATTATAAGAATGGAATTTCATTGATATAATTCTGAGTCATTACAGGATTAATACTACGCCTATCTAAAGAACTTTTGTATTTATTATCACCAAGGGGAAGATAAAAGAGAAGAGTTATTGATAACAAATGGACATATAATTCTTTATAGATACGGATATAAAATACAAAGGGTCAATTTAATGGTACAATTGATTGTGATTATGATTTTATTTATTTTCAATAAGTATGATTGTCAATTTATGTTAGGTTTTGATGAAAAACCCAATTAATTAAAAAATTTATGTTTTGAGATGCAGCTGTTTTTACTTGTGCTTGTTTTTCTTTTATTTGATTAAATATGATTATGTTTGATTAAATTTATAATATATTTTGATGATATATCAATCTAAAAAGTTTGGATTTGTGTTATTCTTATCACATTGGAGAGATAAGATATTTATTTAAACATTATTAGTTTATGAGGAAGCCTAAAAATTCTTTTTTAGTACTCTACAAATTCAATAAAGTTTCTACTATAGATTTAGAGATTCTATAGTCTATAGTTTTTAAAAAGTATCTATATTTATTTTATAGAAAATTATACAGATATAGGATTATCATGAAACTTTTTTTTAGAAATCCAATATGTTTATATTGATTTAAATATTTTATATCAAAGCCTAAAAATGTTGTTTGGATAGTGGATAAATTGTCTGAAGTTCTGCTTTGATTTTTTAGAACTGCAATTTTTACAAAGTGTTTTCACTTCTATTTTTTGATCATATTTAGAGTAGTAGATTTCAGATTTATTTGATTCTTGATTCATTTAAAATATAATAATTTTTTATACAGATAATTAATTTTGACCAAATTTTGAATCTAATGTCTAGTTCATTTAAAAATTCATTGATGTTTCTAAAGTATGTTGTTTAGTTTGTTTGCAAAGTATGGTTTGGAAACCCTACGTTGTTGTTCATACCCTAAGCTATGTTACTATTCATAACCTATGCTACATTACTATTCATTTCAGAAAATTATGGTTTAGAAACTCTACGTTATTATTCATACCCAACGCTATGTTACTATTAATTTCCACAAAGTAAGGTTTGGAAACCCTACATTACTATTCATACTCTACGCTACATTACTATTTTTTTATGAAAAGTATGGTTTAGAAACCCTATGTTATTGTCCATTACATATGCTATGTTACTATTCATTCCCTATTCTATGTTATTGTTCATTACCTATGCCATGTTACTATTTATTTCGTTCTTTTAAGATAAAAATTGATTTTCTACATATATATGGTTTGTTTTCAATAGTTTTTCAGCTAGATAAATTCACATTAAATCTAAGTATTATGATCAAAAAATTTCTAATGTTTCTAGTTCATTATTTAAAGAGAAAATTTGATAAATTATTTCAACATATTTTTCTAATAAAGTGAGAGAATACAAGTTTATTTATTTTCAAATATTTGAATTTACATTTGTATTGTGCCTCTAGTTTTCAAGAAACTTATTGACTATGTTTAAATGGATTTAAAATGGAGTTTTAAATCATTCAAAACTATTAATATTTTGGAGATATAATTGGAATATTTATTCAAATTATTTTTGAATTCTTTTATTAGATATTTATTCTGCAAAAATAAAGAGGTAGAGGTTTTTTGAATTTTATGGAGATATTTATGATATCTCTTAACTCAATTTATTTTGTATATCTGAAGGAAGAGGAGCTGCTACAACTACTGAATATTTATTCTCTATATATATCATTATTTTTTTAGGTGATCGAGACAAGATAAATAAACAATGAAATATGGGTTAACATGTTTGATAATTTGTTTTTAAAATACAAAGTTTTGTTAACTTTGATCCTGTTGTGCATTTACAACGTCCTACAATACTATTTTTCACCACCTGCTATTCTCTCAAGTTCTAAATTAATAACTCTTCGAATAAAATTTACTTGAAGTGATGTGCTGATATAATACTCAACAACCAATACTTGTGCTTTCATTTTTTTTATCTCTATTTGTATGGTACTAAGTCTATAACACTTTTTCTCATTTCTCACACACACTCTATTTTTTCTATTTATACTTTTATAAAACAAATATTTTTTATTCCATTTCATTGAGCTGTGACTCCCAGATTCTAAAGTTAGGTTTTAAGGGTTGTGAATCCATATATCTAAATTATGTACTATTCATGTAGTGACTCCCTCTATCTAAAGTCAGGTTGTGATGGTTGTGACTCCCCATACAAAAGTCAGTGTCATGGTTATCCCTCCACTATAAAAGGATTTTGTAATTGGGTTATGATTCCGCCTTAAAAAAATTAGTGCACTTGTATCTCTCACCGAGTAGAGAGGTATGAGAGTAGATTAGGCCCACATTTGACCAAACTACTATAAAAACCATCCTTTAATTATTTACCTTTTTTCCTTCTAATTAACCTCAATAATTAACTTTGATAATTAATTTAATTAATCAATTTATTTGTTTAATTTTTTAATTTGGTCTATTCACCCCCCCCCCACTAAACCATCTTTCATTACCTGTTCTAAACTAAAATCAACTTGTTGTTCTTAGGATATATGTTTCCATGTTATTTTCCATTATATATGTTGATAGTTATCTATTCTGGTATTGGTGATCTATTTATATGCTACTAAATAAAACTAATTTTCTTCCATTTTGAATAAAAAGAGGTCGAAGAATGTTTATTGGTTTGGGATGTAGTTTAAACAAATATGATGATTGTGGGTCTAATCCATGTATTTAATCAATGAAAATTACTAATGGTTGATGAAATCACTATCTACTATAGGATATTGATGTTTTTTAAAAGTTATATATTTAGAATCTTGAAGATTTTATGGGTTAATGATTAAAGTCGGTTGTAAGATAAAGAGATTATCTATCATTGTTTTATCAAGCCTAAAAAAAGATACATTATATGAAAACTAGTTGGGATGATGATTGAAATTGAGTTCTAAATTTATATAGTTTGTGCTAAATTTATTAGTGATTAATTAATGCACTATTATTGATAATATTTTACGAAGAACTTATGATACATTGAAGTTTATTTATAGAATTTTAAATCCTATACATTCTCAAATTCTTTGTAAATTTTTCTGAAGTGTTTTGCGAAGGTTTGATATTTTTATAAAGTAATTTGGAGTATCTGGAGATGGTTTTTTAGTGGCTAAATAAGCTTGGTATATTATTTGAAGAAGTATAAAGTTCATATATAATATATTTGAGAAATTATAAACATTAGAAAGGTACATTTATTTTCTTATAGAAGAGAAATTTGGATGATTCCAAAGGAGTTTTCACTATGATACGTAAGATCAATCTGATCATACGTAAGATTAATTTTGGAATTCCAAAGGATACATAACTTCTCCTAGAGAATAGTGAATAGTAAATATTGAGTTGGTATAGAGATGTAGCAAAGGAAAGGTTGTACTCTGCTTTTTAAGACTAACTAAGAGCATATAAGAGACCTAAATCCATATTTTTGTATTTTCAAATGACACTTTTAAGGGAAAGTGTGAACCCGAATACAACCACATGATCCCATATATTCCACACCCATAAAAGACCACAACAAACATTTTCAAAGGCCATTGTTTAGAATTCAAAATTCAAAAAAACAAAACAACCACCAATCATCACCTCGTCCCATGAGTCGCACGCCCCCCAAGATCCACGACCCGTTAACCATCACCCTCCGCCCGAGAAAACAGCCCTCGAACACCTCACTGCCATCGAATACCTCGCCTCCATCATCGTCTCACCGGGTTCCATCTCATCAATGCCAACCACCTTCACCATCTCGTCATAGTTGAACACAACCACACCGCTGATGGTCGAAACGTCGTCACTACCCTCCTCCTGACGTTTCCCATCCAGACTCAGAGCCCAAGAGAATGGAAAACGAAGAAGAGGAAGAGACTGGAACCATCGGAGACCATCAAAGACCATCGACCCACCATAAACCTTTGTCGTCATCTGCAAATCATAATCGAAATCCCAAATCCTTAATGAACCACCACTCTATATCTTTGAGCGACTGTGGACTCCGAATCACCAGCATCAACGAAGCAGTAATAAACCAGTAGTAGATTGAACAAAAAAAAGACGAATCCAGAAGCGCTAGAAAACTCAACGACCACTAATCCTCATAACCCAAAGCCACATCATTACCAATTATCCTACTCAGACCAGGAGAGAGACTTTGAGGAACTTGAGGCCAGAGCGAGGATTGAGCAGTTTAGTGCTAGAAAGCCGGATTCAAACCGAAAATGACCCACCAGTGGCTTCAAAACTCCAGAACACCGGAAAGCAGAACCACTATCACACAACGCAAGTCAAAGAGATCCCCGGAGAAGATTCCTCCACAGCATATCAACACAAAAACCAGAAACGGGGAGAAAATGTGAGAAACAACAAACAAATCCAAACACAAACCTGTATAAAGATCCTGTCGCCGCCTTCAAAAACTTAGATACCATGGCAGACCACCTAGTGAACAAACTGGCGACGAGGTTACAACCCTTAATCGCAAAAACTGGAAAACGACCACGGATCCAACATCTTGCTGCCGAAAGAATCCCTATCCAATGAAGGGGAGTGAGGCAGGAGGCAAGACATCATTAATGAGGAAAGCTGATTATAACGACCCATACTTTACATACATTGTTGATACTTCAAAATTGAAGTACACTTATTACAATATATGACAAAACCACAAAGGACCGTATAGGTATAGTGTATTTAGAAACTGGGAAACATAAACAACTGGTTCATAAATCTTCTACAGTGTCTCCCATTTATTTCATCATATCTAGGGTCCCTTTTAGCATATTCTACTTAATATCCATCTTCCTGACCTGGGGAAAAGAAAACATAAAAGGGTGAGCTCAAATGCTCAGTAAGGGAAAATAAAGGAAATAAAAATCATATCATATCTTTTTGAAAATCATAACTTGCAAAAGAGATCATAATATTCTAACATGGAATAAATCATAGAAGTGAAAATGAGATCCCTATAATCATAACATGAAACTTGAAACTTTGTGGCATGCACACATAATCCTGGAAAATCATTTCTTGTTATTCATGACTCATTGCCAAGACTATCTTAGTGGACAAAGTCCCTTTCTAAACCGAGTTCACTCCTCGTTTCAGTCCTGTATCACTGAACTGAAATAACCTTCCGTTCCACCCATGTCTATCTCATGAGATATAAATCTTTACCCAATGCATTGTAGGGAGATCTAGGTCCCACCCATCTCATAATAAAACCATTCTTATGTGTGCCACAAAATCATAAACCATACATCATAGCATAACCCATGTAATAAAAATGGGATTCTTAAACAACATGACATCATAAAACAATAAGATAAAGGAATTAATAAAAATATTTCCATCACAACATGATCAAATCAATGTAATAATAGGGATAAAAACAGAACCCTTTATTATCTTAGATGGAAAATAATTTTGATAAAACACTTGAACTCCATTCTTGAGGAAAATATCCTTTCTTCTTCAAAAACATTTTTCCTTTCATAACAAGTCATAGGACTTTAAAATAAAAGAAGTTGATTAAAAATAAACTTGAAAACTTTTAAAGGAAGCTTCTTGGAAATAATGTTTTAAAAATCCATTCATTCCGTATAAGTTAAAAAAAACATTCTTCGTACTTTTGTTGGAAAAGTCAAAAAGTACCTCGTAAGAAAAACGAAAAAATATTCCTTTAATACATATTACTAAAAACTCACCGAAGGGTAAAAATGGATTTAAACAATTGTAGGTGGATGGAAATAATATTACATATTTATGAAACATGTATGTGGATGATAAAATACACCCCAGTAAATACTTACGAATAAACAATCTCGGATAAAAATGAGATTGTGATATTTCCCTTACCTTAGGTCCGATTTTCTTTGTACGTGTCTGAAGCTCCTGTATAATGGTTTAAATAATTTTATTGACTTATTCCAGAATCATACATATTGATATGATATCATATATGGTCATATTCTTAGCTTCTTGTTAGTAATATTTCATTGTTACTTGTTACTCGGGTCCTTATTGCCTTTTGTTCTTAGGCGTGTTTTGCCGAATAAATTATTATTATTATTTTAAGGTTATAGATACCTTATATCCAGAATGGTATTAGTGTAACATATATCATATTTATTCATTCAATTAATTTATATAATTACTATGTAATGATGATCATGTAGAACGAGTCGCATCACATCGTGGAGACGGTATTCCGTACGTACGCACGAGTGATGATATCGTTCCTATGATCGTGGAACTGTATTGGAGTATATATATATATTATTTCAGTATCAATATTAATTTATAATAATCATAAATAGTTACTCATTACACCATTATACCCATCCTTGTAAGGTGATGGTGGAAAATAAATTACACCACGGCGTGGAGACGGTATTCCGTACGTACGCACGCGTGGTGATTTCATTTTTCCGTAGGATGGATAGAAGGTGAATTAGGGTTGTTTCATATTTATAATAACATATCAGTATGTAAGTAATACTAATGTTATTACTTTATCATGAAACAACTAAAAAAGAAGAAGTTGAAGAAGAAAGAAATTAAAAAAATCGGTAATGGATATTACCTCTTCTTTGAAACGCCTCTTTGAATCCTCCACTTAGGGAACTAAGATTGGTCTTTGAAGAAGACCAGGACCTCTAGGATTATTCTAGGGAAGTGGTGAGGAGAAAATGGCAGGGGTTGGCCGAGCTTGAGTGCTCACATTGGTGTGAGGAGGAGGGGGAGGAGGTGCCCTTTTATAAGGGAGGAGAGGGGCACCTTAGGAATATCTCAAAATATTATTTTATATTAAAGTCAAAATCGGTTTATAATGGTTCCAAAGGGTATTATTTCGAAGCTAAAGTGGGTATGGGTCGAAAGCCTATAAACCAATAGGATTTAGACAAGTTTAGGTTATTATTTTAACCTTATCAATTAGATTTAACTCTAAGTTAAATAATTTAACTTTTACCGTGTCTTTTTGTTTTCTTACACTATATGGTTAATACACTTACTATAACATGCCAAACGAACCCCAAATTGTTTATTATTAATATATATATCCTTATATAAGTCATTTGGCCGAACCTTAGATTTTTAGGAATAAAATAACAATTAATAATATAATATTTGATTTAAAAACTATTTTGTGTCAATTTTGACACTATTTGATATATGATTTTTGTGAAAGTCATAACAGAATTATATGTTCGAACCAAGTTGATTAAATCAACACTAATATATCATAGTAACCTATAAAATTAGTGTAATTTATAAAAAGTCTCAAATTACATTTCTTTTGGTGTTTATAACATCAATTATATCAATATTTCATAAATAAGATAATTACTGTATCATAATTGTGTCATAAATAAATTAAATTATTTAATGTCTAAAAATTATAAATAAAATACAATCATGTCGGAAATCTTTTTATCTTTCTAATGAATATTTATGGTCGAATTTATCCTATGTATAACCCCATATTAAAAATGATTTACTTATTAAACTTTGATTTTAACTATTTTAACCCTTCTTTAAATAAATTAATAATAAATGTCCTAATCTAACCCAAGTGGGCCTAAATGGTCATATTTTATTCCTAAGTTTGTTTTTGGTCGAATTAAACTTATAAAATAGAATTAGGACATGTGTTAGGGTAATAGTAATATCATATTTACCCTTAGTTACCCTATTTACTATTAACCGCGGTAAAAAAAGTAAAAAGTTACTATTCACCAAAAAATTATTTTTATCTCATTGAACCACATTTTACTTACTGATATCAACCGTGTCTGTCGGATTTTCGAAATTCCATTCACAGAAGCGGTAAAATTAAGTTTTATGCAAAATTCAGTTTTTAACCTACCACTTAGTGGTTTCACTATTCATCAAAAATTGAAAGTTTTCAGAAAAATACCAAAATTTTACCCTAGGATAATTTAGGTATTCCGAATCCAAAAATGAAGTCCATTTTGAAAAATAAAATTTATAAAATTTCAAAAAGTGGTTATTACTATTCATAACGGCTAGTTTTAATAATATTTTAATAGCATATCGTTGTTTAGTGAAACTCGGTATTGCGTACGACGCAAGCTATCGAGGAAGGTCGCGATTGCGTGTAAAGTAAGCCAAGCTAGTATGTAGTGAAAGATTCCTTTGATGATATATAAAAACAAAATATTACTCATAAAAATCTCGGGTGTTACATTCTACCCCCCTTAAAAAGAATTTCTCCCTCGAAATTCGTCACTTTGTAACAAACAGATGAGGATACTTCTCCCTCATCATATCCTCAAGCTCCCATGTAGCTTCTTCTAATTGGTGGTTCCTCCATAAAACTTTCACCAATAGAGTGGTCTTGTTTCGTAGGACTTTTTCGCTACGATCCAGAATCTCTATCGGTTCTTCTTCATAAGAAAGATCTTGCTCCAGCGGTACAGCTTCTGGGCTGAGTACATGTGAAGGATCAGGTATGTACTTTCTCAAGAGAGATACATGGAACACTTTGTGAACTTGAGAGAGATTCGGTGGAAGCGCCAATCGGTAAGCTACCTTTCCAACACGATCCAGTATTTCGAAAGGACCGATATATCTAGGGCTCAACTTCCCCTTCTTTCCAACTCTCATAACCCTCTTCCAGGGAGATATTCGTAAGAACACTTTATCACCCACTTCAAACTCTAGGTCTTTTCTTCGGTTGTCGGCATAACTTTTCTGTCGACTCTGAGCTGCTCTTATGTGTTGTTGAATAGATCTGACCTTTTCTGCCATTTTATCAACGAGATCAGGTCCTAATAGCTTTCTTTCCCCAACTTCATCCCTGCATGTTGGAGTCCTGCATTTCTTTCCATAGAGAGCTTCATAAGGAGCCATCTGAATACTGGAGTGAAAGCTATTATTATAAGAAAATTCCACCAAAGGTAGGTGTTGATCCCAACCTCCTTTGAAATCCATAGAGCAAGCTCTCAACATATCTTCTAGGGTTTGAATTGTTCTCTCAGACTGACCGTCTGTCTGAGGATGATAAGCAGTGCTGAAACTCAACTCTGTATCCAGAGTATGCTGAAGACTTCGCCAGAACTTCGAGGTAAATCTCGGATCCCGATCAGATATAATAGAAAGTGGTACTCCATGAAATCTTACCACTTCCATTACATATATCCTGGCAAGCCGATCTAGAGAGAAATCCTCTCTAATAGAAATGAAGTGTGCAGACTTTATAAGACGATCAACTATGACCCAAATAGCATTATTGCCTTTAGATGTTTTAGGAAGTCCTGTGACAAAGTCCATAGTGATGTTTTCCCATTTCCATTCGGGTATGGGTAATGGTTGTAACATCCCCTTAGACTTCTGTCTCTCAGCTTTAACTTGTTGACAAACCAAGCATCGAGAGACATATTCAGCAACATCTCTTTTCATGCCATCCCACTAGAAGTACTCTTTCAGGTCCCTATACATCTTCGTGCTTCCAGGATGAATAGAGAATGAAGAACTATGAGCCTCATCCAGCAGCTCCTTTAATTCGGGGATGGTAGGAACACAAACCCGATTCCTGAACTTTAATATCTCATCACAATCAAGGTTGAATTCAGGAACATTTCTCACCTTCTTTTGTAACTCGACATCTTCTTTCTGTGCCTCTTTAATCTTCATATGTATAGATGGTTGAACATTCAGTTGAGAAAGATAAGATTTTTCCCCTTCCATTATAATTCCAAGATCCATCCTTTGTAAATCCATAAATATTGGATCTTTTTTTATCCTCATCATGGATAAACTAGCATGGTCTTGTCAACTTAATGCATCATCCACCTTGTTTGCTTTCCTAGGGTGGTAATGGATTGAGCAGTCATAATCCTTAATCAGCTCCAACCATCTTCTTTGATGCATATTCAGCTCCTTTTGTGTGAAAATATACTTTAAACTTTTATGATCAGTATAAATATCACACCTTTCACCATAAAGGTAATTCCTCGGAATCTTTAATGCAAAGATTACTGCAGCTAACTCCAAATCATGAGTTGGGTAATTTTTCTCATGGATTTTCAACTATCGTGAGGCATAAGCTATCACCATATCATTTTGCATAAGAACACACCCCAATCCCTTCTTGGATTCATCACTGTAGATCACAAACCATTCTCTACTACAAGGCAGTGTGAGCACACACTACTACAAATCTGAGCTATAGCCACAGACCTGTAGCCACGGTTTTATAGGTCCGTGGCTATATCTTTTATACTGCCACGGTTAATATTCTATCTGTGGCTATATTCAGCTGCTCCGTTTTTTTTTTCAAACCCATCGGGCTCTTCTCCTCCCCCTCGCGATTCCTCACCGCGCCCTCCCCCTCCCCGACGCCTCCACGCCGACACCTCCTCCGCACCGCGCCCTCCTCGCCGCCGCGCCCTCCTCCCTGACGCCTCCTCGCCGCGCCTCCCCCCTCCTCGGACTCACTCCTACGGAACCCTCCCTGACTCACTCCCCTCCCCCGACGCACTCCCCTCCCCGGACGACCGCGCCTCCCCCCTCCCCGGACGACAGCTCCTCCCCCGACGCCGACGGACTCCCCTCCTCCCCCGACGCACTCCCCTCCTCCCGACGACCTCTCCTCCCCGGACGACCGCACCTCCCCCGACGGACTCCCCTCCTTCGGACGACCCCGACGAACTCCCCTCCTCCCCCGACGGACTCCCCTCCTCTGGACGACCGCAACTACCCTACTCCCGACGGAATCTCCTCCTCCGACAAACTCTCCTCCTCCCGACGACCTCATTGCCGGTATCTTTATCATTCCATTTTTTATCACTTCAGTTTCACTGCAACCTATTTTTTAGGTTTCCCCATCTTGGTGTCATAATGAGAGACGAAATGAATCAAATGTTTCTACAGTTTTCCTATGCCATTACAAATTGAAATGTCGGGTTCCTAATGTTTATAGGGGAAGATTCAAATCTACCCATTTGAGGTAAAGAATCTTCTCTAATTTTATTATCATGTTCCATTCCTCCATTTTTCTTTTTCTGCCTTCATGCGGATGAATCCCTATCTCATCTTTTCGTGCATTGCACCTTCACAATCAGACTATGGGAGTATGTACAGATGGTTTTCTGCTGCTGTCTGGACCTGTAGGGAATTGAGGCACTGCTTCTCTCCATTTTCCGATTCCAGTGCAGTGAACAGGTTTGTGCCCTTATGATGTCTGCTTCTGTTAGCTTGTTATCATTTATTTGGAAAGCAAGGAATGAGTTGGTTTTCAATAACCGTATACCCTCTTTTCATGCCGGTGTTTTTGAATTTTTGGAAGGCAATGCTCTGAACTTCGCTGCAATCCATCATCTTCAATTCCCAAACAGGATCCATAGGTAATTACAGAACAATACCATGACCTGCAACTCATCTGGGTTTCTTCAATTGGGTGTGAGTCAAGTAGCTTGGTTTCAGGGATGAGTTGGTGATCGAAGCTGGCACTAATGTCGGGGCACTTCTTGTGGATGGGCTCAGGGACGGGATTCTAATTGAAGCGCTGGATCTGGACATTGATTTCGTGAGGGATACATCATTCAACTTACTGCAAGGTTGCAGGATGCGAAATACAAAGACGGTACGTGATGTGGTTTTAGATAATAAGATGATTGGGTTGATCATGTAGTTTTGATAATTTTGATGTGTGGAATTTTACTACTGTGGCAGGAGTATGTTTCGTGCCCGTCTTGTGGGAGGACTCTTTTCGACCTTCAAGAAATAAGTGCGTAGATACGTGAAAAGACCTCTCATTTACCCGGTGTTTTGGTAACTCTCTCCCCCCCCTTCCAGTTCCATTAATTTTCAAGAAAATCATTTGTGATATCTTAGACCCTCTTTGGTTCAAGGAATCCACTATGAGAGAATCGCTCCCTCTCTCTCAATCAGTTCCATCAATTTTCAAAGAATTGATTTATGATCTCTTAGAACCTATTTGGTTTAAGGAATCCACTATGAGAGACCCCTCCCCCCATCTGTTAGTTCCATTAATTTTGAAGGAATTCATTTGTGATCTCCTTGAGGTTCTCTCATAGTGGATTCCTTAAACCAGACAGGGGGCAGGGGGCAGGGGGCAGGGGTGTCCAGCAGGGGGAGGGGTGTCCAGCAGGGGGAGGGGTGTCCAACAGGGGGAGGGGCTGTCCAGCCAGGGGGGAGGGGTGTCCAGGGTCTGGGGGGGACTGGCAGGGGTGTCCGGGGTGTCCGGGGTTTGGGGGGGGGGTTGTCACGCCGCGGTCACGCCGCGGTCACCATTAATATATTTGAGGGCTAACTTGGATTCTCCCTTCATATCCATTTGGGGGAAATAAATATCATTTGATAACTTATGACCAGTAATGAGAGCCTAATAATTTGCCTCATCATCAGTGAAACCTTATAAAAATAGGAAAAAGTATGATTGGACGTCTTGTGTTGGTGTGATAAAGACAACCACCTGGCCTACTCAATTAAGATTGGAATTATTAAGCATTATTTCAGTCGATCTTTGAAAATCACCATCAAAATATGTTTTCTAATACTCTTTGACATGATCCACTAAGAGGGTATCCTCATTTGGGAAATCAACATTCAGGGGAGTATCATGATTCTATATATAATATCACAACTTCTACACTGTAAAAACTATTTCGAGGAAACTCTTATCTATAGGGGAGTATCTATTCTATATATCGAGGAGCATCCGACTATGATATTATAAACAATTTTCTATTACCTCTGTTTTTTTGGGTTAGATGGGTTACAAGGGATCATTCCAAGGAAGTCCCATAAATGAACTATGTCTTTCCTAAAATGGAAGAAATCAAAACTGACAGTTGTAAAAGATAATGCTTAATGTTATCAATAATCGATATGGAACTCCTCATCCAATTTTTTAATAGGTACTTTATTCATTGGACACTAGAGGATCTTACACTATCCAACTAGATTCACATTAAATCAGTTTATATAGGTGAATAAACTGGTTATAGGTACAATCCATAGGTTAGAGATATCATAGTAGTGCATGTTATTGAGGTAGAGTACCACAACTAAATTAATTTAATAATAAAATTATTAGATGTGGGTGATGAATTTATATTGTTTTCTGATTTTTTCAGTTGGTAATAATTAAACCATTGGTAATTTAACATCCTTCAATGCACCTCATATTTTTGAGCAACAATGTTCTAATGATTTGTTCTTGATAACTAATTGAGAGTGTTAATGTTCAGGTTGCTCCAAAGTGATAAAGGATGGAGATCAATTTTATACAGGATGTGTTTTTTAGGCCATCGTCATCCTTGCAATGAAGCTCACCAGGGTTTCAAATTACGGTATGCTCATAGAACTAGGATTAGAAACTGGTTCATCTATGGTGAGGGGTGCTGTCAAGCTTTGGGACATGGGGTTGGGTAAGAAGAAGATGTGGGGGTTGAGGAAGAAGAGGAGGGTATTTTGGAACTTTTAAAACTTGAACATCCATTCCACCCTCGAAGTTTTAATTTTACCAAACATAATTTATAAACACCATTTTCCACAAACTAAATTGGATTACCCCTGATCCGAGCACCCAAGTAGGCATGTGGAAAGGCTTGAGGGTCATTCTCAATCCCTTCGAGCTAACAACAATTGTCGAGACATCAAATTATGCTCTATGAGAATAATTTTCCTAGATAAATATTATTCAACAAGTATCAGAATTCCATAAAAATTTCAGCATGGTGCGTCCATGCCTTAGATGTCCTCGCATAACAAAATAAGTAGTTTCAGGGGGGCAGGTTGCAGGGGGCAGGGGGGCAGGTTGGAGGGGGGCAGGGGGGCAGGGGGCAGGGGGCAGGGGGGCAGGTTACAGGGGGGCAGGCGGCAGGTTGTAGGGGGTAGGGGGCAGGGGGAAAGTTTCAGGGGGGCAGGTTGGAGGGGGGAAGGGGGCAGGGGGCAGGGGGCAGGTTGGAGGGGGGCAGGGGGGCAGGTTGCAGGGGGGCAGGGGGGCAGGTTGGAGGGGGGCAGGGGGCAGGGGGCAGGGGGCAGGTTGTAGGGGGGCAGGGGGCACGTTGCAGGGGGGCAGGGGGTAGGTTGGAGGGGGGCAGGGGGCAGGGGGAGGGGGCAGGGGGGAGGGTGGAGGGGTGTAGCTGTGAGCATAATTTCACATCCTATTGAAGTATAGATTCACCGATTTTTATAGATCTAGAGAAGTTATATTTCATAGTAACTTTGAACCAATCTACCTTAGTTTTTACTCTAGTTTTGTTCTGTTTTGAACTTTAAATTTTATAAATTAATGTATATGTTTACACTTATAGGAGATGAAATTTTGGAAACCAAAGGTATTTATTCAACAAGAAAAGAAGGGAAATTTTTTCCAATGATCTCAAATGAATAGAGCATCTACACCATGGGAGTAATAGTTTAAATTCTGTGATTTTTCTACTTAAACTTGAAAATTCACTTCTTTTTTTTAGTTGAAATAAATGGTTGGAAGTTGCATTTTAATAAATTTTGTATGCTGAAATCATCTTGTTAAATCTGTTGGTTTTTGCTTCCTTTTTTACTACCTTTTTGTATTGAAATTCTGGTGTGTATGCTTATTTTAATGTTTTACTAAAAATCATTTTTGAACTTCAAATGTTAACATGCATCTACATTAAAATCCATGAATATGTGTTGAAGTTGTTAATATAGTAACTAGTGGGTATCATTCATGCATTTTGTGTGATTGTTTGAACTCTATGTTCTTCATTTCTTTTGTTTTTAATATATTAGTTATATGCTTTGTTTGTAATTAGATAAAAAAATTCTTTATTGTTACAAATTGATGCATATATCTAATTAATCATTTCTACCATAGGACGAGGTTGTTGGTGTTGGTTCAAATGCGGGCACGTTGGCATGCAACCGACAAGCAAGAGGGAACATCCATTCTTGGTAATGGGCATCTATGTGAACTTCACTTCTCAGTTATTGGTTTTGATTAGAGTGATATTAACATATTATTTTGTTCCCATGTAGTTTTACAAACATAAAATAAAAATTTAATCAGGGAAAGGTGCCCCCAAAATACATGCCCCTCGAACTGGATGTTATATCCAATGTTTATCTCTCTGTCAGGAAGGGGTACATTGTCCTCATTCAAGGATTTTCCCGGGGGTGGTCCCTCTAGAGTAAATACAACACACTGAGAATAATCCATGTTTTTTTCATTAGAAGGACCATCCTAACGTGATGTTGAAGTGATTAAGTCTGTAGTTTTCCCAGTATCCTTCTACACTGATATAACCCCTATCTTATCAACATTATAAGGGACAGTAGTGTATTTTCTCTCCAAGTCATAGATTGGAATATTCATCTTACCGTTCTAACTTTCATAGTTAGAGACATCATTCCCCTTCATATTGTAAAAAGAACACTCCTTGTCCCTATTTCATTCTGGAGAATGATGGAAAAAACATATAATTCATGTAGAACTGTGGTTTCCTTTCGTATTGGATCAGAAAGTCTATACATTTATCTAGTTAGTTAAGACTACTTCTTCTAGAATCATTATATACATGTCCACATTCATTATATACATGTCCACATTCATTATATACATGTCCACATATAATTCACAGATTAGCATTCATTTCTTTAAATCTTCTGAGAAAACATCCTCTCATGCCATCCATATCATCCTATTTGAAACTAAGTGGAAGATGTTGCCCCGCGGATGTCGCTGGACCGGGCCAACACGTTTTGGTCACGCCGCGGTCACGCCGCGGTCACGCCGCGGTCACGCCGCGGTCACGCCGCGGTCACGCCGTGATTTAGCCCTACTCCAGGACGACACCCTGCGGCGGTTACTCCTCCTTAGAGAAACATTGAATGGTTAGATCTATAATTTTTCATATTTCCTCATTCCTAAACTATATCTCCTCTCAGCGCTGCCTCTCATCCATCTTTCCACAAAACGTGCATAGCAGGTGGTACAAAAGCTCAATTCAACTGAAAACATTGGTTTGGAATTGTCTGGCATATTTTATTCCTCTAGGTATTCCTACACATTTCTAGATCTCCAAACCTCACCGAATTAGGTATATCAGGGGTCATCCAATCCTCTATTCATCACAGATTAGCATTCATTTCTTTAAATCTTCTGAGAAAACATCCTCTCATGCCATCCATATCATCCTATTTGAAACTAAGTGGAAGATGTTGCCCCGCGGATGTCGCTGGACCAGGCCAACACGTTGTGGTCACGCTGCGGTCACGCTGCGGTCACGCCGCGGTCACGCCGCGGTCACGCCGCGGTCACGCCGCGGTCACGCCGCGGTCACGCCGTGATTTGGCCCTGCTCCAGGACGACACCCTGCGGCGGTTACTCCTCCTTAGAGAAACATTGAATGGTTAGCTCTATAATTTTTCGTATTTCCTCATTCCTAAACTATATCTCCTCTCAGCGCTGCCTCTCATCCATCTTTCCACAAAACGTGCATAGCAGGTGGTACAAAAGCTCAATTCAACTGAAAACATTGGTTTGGAATTGTCTGGCATATTTTATTCCTCTAGGTATTCCTACACATTTCTAGATCTCCAAACCTCACCGAATTAGGTATATCAGGGGTCATCCAATCCTCTATTCATCACAGATTAGCATTCATTTCTTTAAATCTTCTGAGAAAACATCCTCTCATGCCATCCATATCATCCTATTTGAAACTAAGTGGAAGATGTTGCCCCGCGGATGTCGCTGGACCGGGCCAACACGTTGTGGTCACGCTGCGGTCACGCCGCGGTCACGCCGCGGTCACGCCGCGGTCACGCCACGGTCACGCTGCGGTCACGCCGTGATTTGGCCCTGCTCCAGGACGACACCCTGCGGCGGTTACTCATCCTTAGAGAAACATTGAATGGTTAGCTCTATAATTTTTCGTATTTCCTCATTCCTAAACTATATCTCCTCTCAGCGCTGCCTCTCATCCATCTTTCCACAAAACGTGCATAGCAGGTGGTACAAAGGCTCAATTCAACTGAAAACATTGGTTTGGAATTTTATGACATATTTTATTCCTCTAGGTATTCCTACACATTTCTAGATCTCCAAACCTCACCGAATTAGGTATATCAGGGGTCATCCAATCCTCTATTCATCACAGATTAGCATTCATTTCTTTAAATCTTCTGAGAAAACATCCTCTCATGCCATCCATATCATCCTATTTGAAACTAAGTAGAAGATGTTGCCCCGCGGATGTCGCTGGATCGGGCCAACACGTTGTGGTCACGCTGCGGTCACGCCGCGGTCACGCCGCGGTCACGCTGCGGTCACACCGCGGTCACGCCGCGGTCACGCCGCGGTCACGCCGCGGTCACGCCGCGGTCACGCAGCGGTCACGCCGCAGTCACACAGCGGCCACGCCGCGGTCACGCCGCGGTCACCCCGCGGTCACGCCGCGGTCACGCCGTGGTCACGCCGCGGTCACGCCGCGGTCACGCCGCGGTCACGCTACGGTCACGCCGTGATTTGGCCCTGCTCCAGGACGACACCCTGCGGCGGTTACTCATCCTTAGAGAAACATTGAATGGTTAGCTCTATAATTTTTCGTATTTCCTCATTCCTAAACTATATCTCCTCTCAGCGCTTCCTCTCATCCATCTTTCCACAAAACGTGCATAGCAGGTGGTACAAAGGCTCAATTCAACTGAAAACATTGGTTTGGAATTGTCTGACATATTTTATTCCTCTAGGTATTCCTACACATTTCTAGATCTCCAAACCTCACCGAATTAGGTATATCAGGGGTCATCCAATCCTCTAGTCATCACAGATTAGCATTCATTTCTTTAAATCTTCTGAGAAAACATCCTCTCATGCCATCCATATCATCCTATTTGAAACTAAGTGGAAGATGTTGCCCCGCGGATGTCGCTGGACCGGGCCAACACGTTGTGGTCACGCTGTGGTCACGCTGCGGTCACGCTGGGGTCACGCTGCAGTCACGCCGCGGTCACGCCGCGGTCACGCCGCGGTCACGCCGTGATTTGGCCCTGCTCCAGGACGACACCCTGCGGCGGTTACTCCTCCTCAGAGAAACATTCAGGGGGGCGGGGTGTTCGGCATGGGGGAGGGGTGTCCGGCATGGGGGAGGGCTGTCCGGCAGGGGGGGAGGGCTGTCCCGCAGGGGGGAGGGCTGTCCAGCATGGGGGGAGGGCTGTCCAGCACGGGGGGAGGGCTGTCCAGCAGGGGGAGGGTTGTCCAGCAGGGGGGGAGGGCTGTCCAGCAGGGGGAGGGGTGTCCAGGCAGGGTGGAAGGGTGTCCAGGCAGGGGGAGGGGCTGTCCAGCAAGGGGGGAGGGGTGTCCAGGCAGGGGGAGGGGCTGTCCAGCAGGGGGGAGGGTTGTCCAGGCAAGGGGAGGGGTTTCCAGGCAGGGGGAGGGGCTGTCCAGCAGAGGGGGAGGGGCTGTCCTTGAGGAATCTCTAGCTGAGAACGAGCATGAATAGGTGTAACAGCAGGTAGAGTAAAATGTGGAAGCCCTATTAGTATATGTCATGTGTAACCTATAGGGTGAGGTCTGTAATGATGCTCCTAGACATGGTTAATTTTAGAGGCTGTCCAACCAAGATCATCTCTTGTGAGGTCCAATCAGTCTCCTCTTTCCCAACCATCTCCACATGCACGGACATCCCCCCCACCTGCATAGCATCATCTCCAACTAACTCCCTCAAAGACAAAGCCTCAAACCTATTGTTCAGAGCAACATCAATCATATATGGCCTCTAGATACTGTTGGCATGCCCACTGCCCTTACTCCATGCCACTATAACGCCTCCCAGGGACTGCTTCAGGGGGGCTCTCCTTATGCCCAGGCCTAGCCATGCCTCCCTGATCAGCAGTCATCCCCTACTCCTTTTCCCCCTCCCTTTTAGCTCACTGCTTCCATCCTTCTCACTGCTGCCAACCAGATCCACCGCTTCATCCGATCTCACCACCTCAGCATCAGCAGCTTCCGTTCCACAAAAATTCCCAGTCGAAATCATACTCAAACCACCTGCATCCACCCCTTCAACCTCTAAATAACTCCCAACCTTCAAGTCTGTTTTTAGCCGCTCAAAAAATGCAGCAACCATTGGCTGAGTGGGTAGTGTCCAGGGCACTCCCGTGGCCCCCTGCACCTCCACCATTTTCTGGCTGCTCTCATTATACTTTGCACGATCCAGACTCACGTTACTCCTATCATTGACACCATAACTGAAAGCCTGATCACAGTATTAGGAGGGGTCGCCCCTCCATCCTGGAAGTCCAAAAACCCCGCGTCCCATAACGATATTGATGATTCTGTAAAACGTTTCCTCTCTACCATTGAACGATCGACGCAAATCATTCTGATCAATAGTTCAAAGGAAATAGAAGACAAGTACATATATTTGTTTTCTGTTCTCACAGCTAAGAAGGTCGTTCCCGTCAGTGCCCTCGTCCACGAAGGAGGCCATGATGAAGGAGCGGACGAGGAAATGATGGGGTGGCTGGACCAAAATAGCTCAGTACGAGCTTTGCACGGTCCAAAAAATGTTTGTGTAGGTTCTTCGTAACTCGCATTGGGCCTACAGTAGATTCAGGGCCCAGGTTAATCGAATTGATATAATGAATTAATTTAATTTTAGAATTAAATTAAATTAATTAAAATATTAATTTGTGTTTTAACAAATAATAATTTTAATACCCATGGGAAAATTAATTCAATTCAAGTATTAAATTAAATTATTTAATAATTTATTTTTTGGTATTACAATTAAATTAACCTATAGGGGGATGGTGCAGCTAGGGGTTGGGGGCTGGTGCAGGTGGGCTGTGGGGGGGTGCAGGGGAGGGTGGGGGAGTCTGGTGCAGCTGGGCTGGGGGTGGACTAGTGCATCTGGGGGCTGGGGGGGCTGGTGTAGGTGGGCTGCGGGGGGGGGGGGGGGGGGGGGGCTGGTGCAGGTGGGCTGGGGGGTTGCAGGGGGGACTAGCAGGGGGGACTAGTAGGGGGTGTGGCAGGGGGCAGGGGGGGACTGGCAGGGGCAGGGGGGTGGGCGGGCAGGGGGACAAGCAGGGGGTGCTGGCAGGGGGGGTGGCAGGGGGCAGGGGGGCTGGCAGTGAGGTGGCAGGGGGGGACTAGCAGGGGGCAGGGGGGACTAGCAGGGGGCAGGGGTGGCTGGCAGGGGGACAAGCAGGTGAGTGGCAGGGGGCAGGGGGGTGTCCAGACAGGGGGGTGTCCAGACATGGGGGGTGTCCAGACATGGGGGAGGGGACTGGTAGTCTACACATACCCATATCATCCTATTTAAAACTAAGTGGAAGATGTTGCCTCGCGGATGTCGCTGGACCGGGCCAACACGTTGTGGTCACGCCGCGGTCACGCCGCGGTCACGCCGTGATTTGGCCCTGCTTCAGGACGACACCCTGCGGCGGTTACTCCTCCTTAGAGAAACATTGAATGGTTAGCTCTAATTTTTTGTATTTCCTCATTCCTAAACTATATCTCCTCTCAGCGCTGCCTCTCATCCATCTTTCCACAAAATGTGCGTAGCAGGTGGTACAAAGGCTCAATTCAACTGAAAACATTGGTTTGGAATTGTTTGAAATATTTTATTGTACATCTATCACATAATATTTGTTCGGTAATTCTTCTTTTTCCTCATCCTCTTCACATGTTGTCCGAACCAGATCATCCTCATCCTCTGCACATATCGTCTGAACCGGATCAGCCTGTTGTGATAGAAATTCAAAGAGATAATAAATGAGTCAAACAATCAGAAAAATGGTTTAGGTTCTTTTTCCTCTGCTCACTACTCCTATGACTCTAAAACTCTGGATGCCACTGGCACTACCATAAAAACCAGAAAACTCTCCACTAATCTAAATGTCATTCATACCACTGGTTGTCCTATAAAAAGTAGGAATCCTCATATTAGTCTAAAGTATCTTTAGGCTAAGGCACAAACAAAACACACTAACATTGATAAACAAGGTACCTTGACACTGGAACCTATAAAACATACAAAAGGAAGCAAAACCTATGTACAAGACCCCACGCTAATGCAGGCACATTTTGAACCCATCGGGCAGAGGCCCCTTCCATTAGATCTGGATGCTATCAAGATGCAGAATATAGATGATTCAAAGGACCTAGGAACACCTAATCTTCATTCTATTAATTTAACTTTTGTTGGTGCTAAATCTGTAGATAATATGAACTATTATGAACAGCCTGTATCCCTGTTATCTAACAAAAATACTATTTCATTGATGCTATATAACATGAACATTACAAACTCAATTAAGAATGCTTCAATAAATGAACCAATAAAGAAGAACTCTGGCAGGGGGACAAGCAGGGGGCAGGGTGGGGGGGGGCTGGCAGGGGGCAGGGGGGCTGGCAGGGGGACAAGCAGGGGGCAGGGGGGGCTGGCAGGGGGACAAGAAGGGGGCATGGGGGGGGGGGGCTGGCAGGGGGACAAGCAGGGGGCAGGGGGGGCTGGCAGGGGGGCAAGCAGGGGGCAGGGGGGGCTGGCAGGGGCAGGGGGGCTGGCACGGGCAGGGGGGGTGGCAGGGGGGCTGGCAGGGAGACAAGAAGGGGGGTGGCAGGGGGGGACTAGCAGGGGGCAGGGGGGACTAGCAGGGGGTGTCAGGGGGGTGGCAAGGGGGGACAAGCAGGGGGGAGGGGTGTCCAGGCAGGGGGGAGGGGTGTCCAGGCAGGGGGGACTGGTAGGGGGCAGGGGGGCTGGCGGGGGGACTAGCAGGGGGCAGGGGGGGCTGGCAGGGGGACAAGCAGGGGGCAGGGGGGGCTGGCAGGGGGGCAGGGGGGGCTGGCAGGGGGACAGGGGGGGCTGGCAGGGGGACAGGGGGGGCTGGCAGGGGGGGTCTAGCAGGGGGCAGGGGGGCTAGCAGGGGGAAGGGGGGAGGGGACTAGCAGGGGCAGGGGGGGTGTCCAGGCAGGGGGGACTGGTAGGGGGCAGGGGGGGCTGGCGGGGGGGCTGGCGGGGGGCTGGCAGGGGGACAGGGGGGGGCTGGCAGGGGGCAGGGGGGGCTAGCAGGGGGCAGGGGGGAGGTACTAGCAAGGGGAGGGGGGGGACTAGCAGGGGCAGGGGGAGGCGTGTCCAGGCAGGGGGGAGGGGTGTCCAGGCCGGCGGGAGGGGTAGGGGGGGCTAGCGGGGGGGACTAGTAGGGGGCAGTGGGGGGGGGGGCTGGCAGGGGGACAAGCAGGGGGCAGGGGGTGGGGGCTGGCAGGGGGACAAGCAGGGGGGGCTGGCAGGGGAACAAGCGGGGGTGGGTGGGGGCTGACAGGGGGACAAGCAGGGGGCAGGGGGGCTGGCAGGGGGACAGGGTGGGGGGGCTGGCAGGGGGGCTAGTAGGGGGCAGGGGGGCTGGCAGGGGGCAGGGGGGGCTAGCAGGGGGCAGGGGGGAGGGGTGTCCAGGCAGGGGGGAGGGGTGTCCAGGCCGGCGGGAGGGGCAGGGGGCAGGGGGGCTGGCAGGTTGACAAGCAGGGGGTAGGGGGGATGGCAGGGGGACAAGCAGGGGGGGCTGGCAGGGGGACAAGTAGGGGGCAGGGGGGCTGGCAGGGGAACAAGCGGGGGGGGTGCTGGCAGGGGGACAAGCAGGGGGGCTGGCAGGGGGACAAGCAGGGGGGGCTGGCAGGGGGTGCTGGCACGGGGACAAGCAGGGGGCAGGGGGGGACTGACAGGGGGGTGTCCAGGGGGTATTTTTTTATGGATTTGGACACCCTATAGCCACGGTTTTAAACCGTGGCTATTGGTTTATTGCCACGGTTTTTAACCGTGGCTATAGACATAATGCCACTGTTTAAAACCGTGGCAATGTATTCTGTCCGGCCTTTAGTATAGCCACGGTTTCAACCGTGGCTATATGCCTAAAGCCACGGTTGAAACCGTGGATATAGATTTAAAGCCACGATTTGGAACCGTGGCTATAGGTCTAGGCCTATAGCCATGCCAAACTTAGCCACGGTTTCAAGGCCTATAGCCACGGTTTAGAACCGTGGCTACAGCCCGAATTTCCAGTAGTGACAGGTGCACTGGATAACCTTCTTTTCAACTCCTTTAAATTCTCTTCACATTCCTCTGTCCAAACAAACTTAACTCCTTTCTGAGTCAACTTGGTGAGTGGATTAGATAATCGTGAAAAATCTTTTACAAAACGTCTATAATATCCAGCCAAACCAAGAAAACTTCGGATCTCAGTTACTGTTGTTGGTCTCGACCATCTTTCGATAACCTCTGTTTTTTATGGATCCACAGATATCCCCTCTTTTGAGATTATGTGACCCAAAAATTCAACTTTTTGAATCCAAAATTCACACTTGGTAAATTTGGCATAAAGCTTCTCCTTTCTCCGGGTCTTCAATATAATTCTCAAGTGATCTTCATGATCTTCCTTGCTCTTTGAATAGACAAGAATATCGTCTATAAAGACTACCACAAATTGATCAAGATAGTCTCTAAAGACTCTATTCATTAGATCCATGTAGATAGTAGGGGCATTAGTAAGACCAAATGGCATCACTATAAATTCATAGTGTCCATACCTTGTACGGAAAATCGTCTTTGGTATATCCTCCCTTTTGACCCTTAATTGATGATACCCTGAACGAAGATCAATCTTGGAAAAGTATTGAGCTCTGCGTAGTTGGTCAAATAAGTCATCAATGCGTGGGAGAGGATATTTTTTTCTTGATAGTGATCTTGTTAAGTTCTCGATAATCAATGCAGAGTCTCATTGATCCATCTTTCTTCTTAACAAATAGAACAGGTTCTCCCCAAGGTGACGCACTAGGGCGTATGAATCCCTTATCAAGATTCTCCTGGAGTTGCTTCTTCAATTCTTGCAACTCAATTTTTTCCATTCTATAAGGTGTCTTTGAAATAGGCAAAGCACCCGGTACGAGTTCTATTGAAAACTCAACTTCACAATTTGGTGGAAGACCCGGTAATTCCTCCGGAAAGACATCATCAAACTCCCGTACGATGGGCATATTCTTAATCGTGAGTTTCTCACCAACCATTTGAGATAAATAACCTTCATTTAGTGGAATCAAGACCCATAAGATGGATGAAATTTCCACTGGAAGGTTATATTCATCCTTGCATTGATAGACGATCGTAGATTGATCTGGAATATGAAATGTGACTTCCCTTCTTTGGCAATTGATATGAGCTCCATGTAGAGAAAGCCAATCTATGCCAAGAATCACATCAAATTCCACTAAAGGAAGGATCAAAAGATTTGCAGGAAGCACTTTCCCACAAACTTCGATCGGAGAAGAATTATAAACTTTTGATGCGACTGTTGTGCCATTAGGTGTTGTCACAGCTAACTCAACATCTAATTGTTGAGGTAATATGATGATACCCTTAGAAAATTTTTCAGAAATAAAAGAGTGGGTGGATCCAGAATCAAATAAAACATTTTCTACTTTAGAGTGGATGGTAAGTGTACCTTTCACCACTTCGTTATCGTACTCCACATCGTTGATAGAAATTGCATGTGACTTTCCTTTGTCTTTAGCCTTAAGATTTTGTTGACGTTGACCATCATCATCAACCCTTGGATTTGGGCATTGATTGGCATAATGCCCCATCTCCTTGAACTTGAAACATTGAAGTGTAGTAGGTTCATTCTGTGTATCCCTTCCTTTGTTTGCATCATTAGACATCTTCTTCCCATTATCACGGCATTCAAATGCCCTATGACCTTCCTTTCCACATTTGAAACATTTACTTGTCCCTTTAAGACAACTCCCTCCATGTTTCTTTCCACACTTTGAGCATAAGGGAAAGCTCATCTTCTTTTCAGTGTGCTCTTTAGATTTTCCTTTGAATTCCATCTTCCTCTTCTTATGAAACCCATGTGACTGATGGGTTACTCCAATCTCCATCTCGACTTTGAGAGCACATCGAACGATTTCCTCGTAGCTATTGAAGTCCCTTATGGCTAACGCCCTTCGAAGACTTAGTTTTAAGCCACTAAAGAATCGATCGATCTTACTCTCAGGTTGGATAATAATACCAGAAGCGTACCTTGAAAGTCTTGTAAAATTTGCTTCATAGGTACCAACAGATTCATCATCCCTTTGCTTCAGTTCAAGAAACTCTTTCTCCATCTTTGTTCGGAGAATACGATGGAAGTACTTATTGAAAAATAAGTTCTTGAACTCGTCCCATTCCATAGACTCAATTTCATCCCTTTTCCTCGTATTCTTAATAAGATTCCACCATTGATCGGAATCTCCTTCCAAACGATACACTGCTAGGATGACTTTATCATGTTTAGAACATTGAAGAACTGAAAATTTCTTTTCAGTAGTACTAATCCATTGTTCAGCAACTAATGGATCAGTAGACCCACTGAAAGAAGGTGGACGCTGCCTCATGAAGGATTCAATAGAATGTTACTCCTTCCTTTGCTCGTTTGGAAGTCCTGCATGATTCATAGATTGAGAAAGTTGTGTGAGCATGGCTACAAGATTTTGCATTCCAGCTCCCATATCGTTTGGTTGCTCAGGGGGACAATCATTGCATTGCCCATCGCATTCCGCATTAACACGGTTCCTTCGGGTTCCATCCATTGACTAAAACCAAGAAGAATAGTGTGAGAAAAACTAATTATAATAGTAAAACCACATAATCAAGAATAAAATTTCACACTTAAGGTCTTATACTAGGGTATTCATGGCCATTTATAAAACACTAAGATTGTGTTCTATTATTAGACTTATCCTTAGGGTTCTTACTAAGGCTTTCACATCCTAGTTTCCAAAGGTTGACTATACCTTTCCTCTGATACCAACTATAACGACCCATACTTTACATAAATTGTTGATACTTCAAAATTGAAGCACACTTATTACAACATATGAAAAAACCACAAAGGACCGTATAGGTACAGTGTCTTTAGAAACTGGGAAACATAAAAAACTGGTTCATAAATCTTCTACAGTGTCTCCCATTTATTTCATCATATCTAGGGTCCCTTTTAGAATATTCTAATTAATATCCATCTTCCTGTCCTGGGGAAAAGAAAACATAAAAGGGTGAGCTCAAATGCTCAGCAAGGGAAAATAAAGGAAATAAAAATCATATCATATCTTTTTGAAAATCATAACCTGCAAAAGAGATCATAATATCTTAACATGGAATAAATCATAGAAGTGAAAATGAGATCCCCATAATCATAACATGAAACTTGAAACTTTGTGGCATGCACACATAATCATGGAAAATCATTTCTTTTTATTCATGACTCATTGCCAAGACTATCTTAGTGGACAAAGTCCCTTTCTGAACCGAGTTCACTCCTTGTTTCAGTCCTGTATCACTGAACCGAAATAACCTTCTGTTCCAGCCATGTCTATCTCATGAGATATAAATCTTTACCCAATGCATTGGAGGGAGATCTAGGTCCCACCCATCTCATAATGAAACCATTCTTATGTGTGCCACAAAATCATAAACCATGCATCATAGCATAACCCATGTAATAAAAATGGGATTCTTAAACAACATGACATCATAAAACAATAAGATAAAGGAATTCATAAAAATATTTCCATCACAACATGATCAAATCAATGTAATAATAGGGATAAAAACAGAACCCTTTATTATCTTATATGGAAAATAATTTTGATAAAACACTTGAACTCCATTCTTGAGGAAAATATACTTTCTTCTTCAAAAACATTTTTCCTTTCATAAGATGTCATACGACTTTAAAATAAAAGAAGTTGATTAAAAATAAACTTGAAAATTTTTAAAGGAAGATTCTTGGAAATAATGTTTTAAAAATCCATTCATTCCGTATAAGTTAAAAAAAACATTCTTCGTACTTTTGTCGGAAAAGTCAAAAAGTACCTCGTACGAAAAATGACAAAAGATTCCTTTCATACATATTACTAAAAACTCACCGAAGGGTAAAAATGGATTTAAACAATTGTAGGTGGATGGAAATAATATTACATATTGATGAAACATGGATGTGGATGATAAAATACACCCCAGTAAATACTTACGAATAAACAATCTCGGATAAAAATGAGATTGTGATATTTCCCTTACCTTAGGTCTGATTTGCTTTGTACGTGTCCGAAGCTCCGGTATAATGGTTTAAATAATGTTATTGACTTATTCCAGAATCATACATATTGATATTATATCATATATGGTCATATTCTTAGCTTCTTGTTAGTAATATTTCATTGTTACTTGTTACTCGGGTCCTTATTGCCTTTTGTTCTTATGCGTGTTTTGCCGAATAAATTCTTATTCTTCTTTTAAGGTTATAGATACCTTATATCCAGAATGGTATTAGTGTAACATATATCATATTTATTCATTCAATTCATTTATATAATTACTATGTAATGATGATCATGTAGAACGAGTCGCATCACATCGTGGAGACGGTATTCCGTACGTACGCACGAGTGATGATATCGTTCCTATGATCATGGAACTGTATTGGAGTATATATATATTATTTCAGTATCAATATTAATTTATAATAATCATAAATAGTTACTCATTACACCATTATACCCATCCTTGTAAGGTGATGGTGGAAAATAGATTACACCACGGCGTGGAGACGGTATTCCGTACGTACGCACGCGCGGTGATTTCATTTTTCCGTAGGATGGATAGAAGGTGAATTAGGGTTGTTTCATATTTATAATAACATATCAGTATTTAAGTAATACTGATGTTATTAATTTATCATGAAACAACTAAAAAAGAAGAAGTTGAAAAAGAAAGAAATTGAAAAAATCTGTAATGGATATTACCTCTTCTTTGAAACGCCTCTTTGAATCCTCCACTTAGGGAACTAAGATTGGTCTTTGAAGAAGACCAGGACCTCTATGATTATTCTAGGGAAGTGGAGAGGAGAAAATGGCAGGGGTTGGACGAGCATGAGTGCTCAAATTGGTGTGAGGAGGAGGGGGAGGAGTTGCCCTTTTATAAGGGAGGAGAGGGGCACCTTAGGAATATCTCAAAATATTATTTTATATTAAAGTCAAAATCGGTTTATAATGGTTCCAAAGGGTCTTATTTAGAATCTAAAATGGGGATGGGTCTAAATCCTATCAACCAATAGGAGTTAGACAAGTTTAGGTTATTATTTTAACCTTATCAATTAGATTTAACTCTAAGTTAAATAATTTAACTTTTACCGTGTCTTTTTGTTTTCTTACACTATATGGTTAATACACTTACTATAAAATGCCAAACGAACCCCAAATTGTTTATTATTAATATATATATCCTTATATAAGTCATTTGGCCTAACCTTAGATTTTTAGGAATAAAATAACAATTAATAATATAATATTTGAATTAAAAACTATTTTGTGTCAATTTTGACACTATTTGATATATGATTTTTGAGAAAGTCATAACAGAATTATATGTTCGAACCAAGTTGATTAAATCAACACTAATATATCATAGTAACCTATAAAATTAGTGTAATTTATAAAAAGTCTCAAATTACATTTATTTTTGTGTTTATAACATCAATTATATCAATATTTCATAAATAAGATAATTAATGTATCATAATTGTGTCATAAATAAATTAAATTATTTAATGTCTAAAAATTATAAATAAAATACAATCATCTAGTAAATCTTTTTATCTTTCTAATGAATATTTATGGTCGAATTTATCCTATGTATAACCCCATATTAAAAATGATTACTTATTAAACTTTGATTTTAACTATTTTAACCCTTCTTTAAATAAATTAATAATAAATGTCCTAATCTAACCCAAGTGGGCCTAAATGGTCATATTTTATTCCTAAGTTTGTTTTTGGTCGAATTAAACTTATCCAATAGAATTAGGACATGTGTTAGGGTAATAGTAATATCATATTTACCCTTAGTTACCCTATTTACTATTAACCGCGGTAAAAAAAGTAAAAAGTTACTATTCACGAAAAAATTATTTTTATCTCATTGAACCACATTTTATTTACTGATATCAACCGTGTCTGTCGGATTTTCGAAATTCCATTCACAGAAGCGGTAAAATTAAGTTTTATGCAAAATTCAGTTTTTAACCTACCACTTAGTGGTTTCACTATTCATCAATAATTGAAAGTTTTTAGAAAAATACCAAAATTTTACCCTAGGCTAATTTCGGTATTCAGAATCCAAAAATGAAGTCCATTTTGAAAAATAAAATTTATAAAATTTCAAAAAGTTGTTATTACTATTCATAACGACTAGTTTTAATAATATTTTAATAGCATATCGTTGTTTAGTGAAACTCGGTATTGCGTACGATGCAAGCTATCGAGGAAGGTCATGATTGCGTGTGAAGTAAGCCAAGATAGTATGTAGTGAAAGATTCCTTTGATGATATATAAAAACAAAATATTACTCATAAAAATCTCGGGTGTTACACTGATGAATACGGTTCCACGAGGTCGCACGACATCACCACGAGAGAGAGATACGCCGCAAGCCCGCCGATCATCACCGAGGTGGTGAGTCGAGCCGATCCGAGGTTAGGGGAGGTGGTGACAGGGAGAGAGACCTAGGGTTATCTCCCCTTACAGGCTCATCCGCCCTCGAGAAAACACATAATGAGAAGAGATTTACCAAGTGATTCACAACATCTAATTGATGATACATGACATTATCTTTGAATTTTGACATACATAAGAGTATAATATAAGTTTCCCGGGGATATTTAAGATGAAATTTGGTACACAAAAGATTTATCTAATTATTTGTAATATTATATTGAGAGTACATAAGGGTTACCTCGGTTTTACAAATAATAAATTTGATCTTTTTTAGGTTATGTAATTTTTACATGTTTCTTCACAGAATATGTAGTATCATTTCATATTAACCTATACTAAATTTAAATTTTAAATTTTATTATGATTTATAGATTAATATTTGACTTAAGTTAGTGATTTTAGTAATCATATTTTGAGGAAACTATTTTTCATACGATCTTGTACACATTCCATATGATAAAATATATGGGTATTTGGGGAAATTTTATTGAGAAACATTACAATAAATCATAAAATATTTAAGGAGTGACCTATGTGATCAGAAAAAAATGAGAATTAAAGATTGTGGATCACAGGGAGAAAACCCACATGGTTTCTCTAATAAATTGAAAAATTCAAGATCTTGATAACTATTATTTTCTTGGATTTTCCATAATTTTACTTATGGAATTATTCATGGGATTTGAATGTTGAGTATAAAAATAGAAAAAGAATATTGATAATAAGTGGGGTAAATATAGTAAGGATAATGATATTCTAAAATAGAATACCATGTACATTAATTAAGGATAAAGAAATGAAATACTAACTTGTTGATTCTATATATCAAAAGTGTTTGGGAAAGAAGAAGAAAATTGAGAGAGAGACAAATGTGAGGCTACTTCTGAATATATTCTAGTTTTTGAAGTTATTTATTGAAGACAAAAAAATTAAACATAGAGGATTGTGAAACATATGTTCATTGATCATGATAAATATTAAAAAATGTTAGTGTTCATGTTTTTCTATAGAACGTCAACTATAATTCAAAGTTATTTATTGAGGAAGAAGGTATTTCATTATGATGTTGTTACATCCTAGAGTACAATGAAGATGTTTTTTATAGAGTGAGGATCATAGGACCATTATAAATTATAGGGATAAAATTTAACGAACTATTTGGAATATTTTATAGCTAATGGGATATAACTCAATATTTCAAGGATGATGCATTTCCCATGTGTATTTACATTAGGATATTAGTTAAGCACTTGTGTCTTGGGATCAAAACAACAACAAAAAGTTTTTAGTCACCCATTCTGTATGTGAACTTTACAAAAATAGTATGTGTTACTATCTACTTTTTTTTATAAATAGTATGTATTATTTTTGCATGATTATTATGAGATCTATTATATAAATAGTTACATAGGTTTAAATAATTAAAGTGAAAATTAGTTCAGTAAATCATTGATCACACTAATTTACCCCCCCCCCCCTCAGTGTGACTATACTATATCATTGGGAACTTTATGTTTCATTAATTTATATCATAATATACATGAATATTTTTTTTAGTAACAATAATTATGGTGAGTTATAGAGAGGATTTCGGCTTGGTTAAATATTACCTTGTGAATGAGTTAGGATTCATGATTTAGTTGTTTTACATTATCTATGTTAGTTTTTGTTATGTTTTATTCATTTAATTTGGGTAATGATCATTATGTTGCATGACTCGATCAAGTATAAATTCTTAAATCTTCTTACACACATGTGTTTTATTGTTCTTTTGATTATAAAAATATTCAATATCTCATTGATTGAGAATTTAAACATTGATAGTTTAGATAACATTCATTTGAAATGTTTTAGGGAACATTCAAATGTTTATAGGAATACAATATTTATAAACCATGCCCATTTTTTCCTTTGATTTTGTAATAGGGATATTTGGAGTTGTTTTTATCACTATTTTACGTTGTGTATTTGTTTTGGATATTCTTGATGTACATTTGTTTTTTATTTTATATAATAATTGGTTTATTTGAGTTTCCATACATTAACATATATATTAGAGTTGGTATATCATTGTTCATAGGTGTTTTAAGTTTCTGAGAAAATTATGTATCAAATTTTTCTGACTTATATTTTCTGGAATATTCATCAAACCTTATCATATTAGAAACAAACTTAAGGAAAAACATTACTAGTCATATCATTAACATGGGTAGATTACCAATGATACTGAATTTTATCATACATATTCAATATAAAAATAAAATTATTAATTCTACAATACATTGAGATGATCTGTCATTGCAGCATGAATCTTCCTTGTTTCTCATGACATAATTTATCTTGGGATATATAATCCCTATACTTTATATATCATAATATTTTCATTAGGTTAGTTCTCACCTTATTCCATATATAGAATAAGTTTTATCTTAAATTCATTATCCTTTATAACCTAATGGGGAGAAAAATAGAGGCATTAAATCTAGTATTAAAAATATATTCATCTTACATATCAATCTTGTATATATTATTTTAATTTAATTAATCACTTAGAAAAGTACATCTAATAATATTGGTATATATGGATTTTTATTTTCTTGGAAATATTTTTTTAAAGGTAAATCCATCAAATTTACTTGCTTCAATTTAACTTTTATTACCCTTTTCCACAAAACTCAAGTATTATTGAATTGTTGGTATTATAGAATGGTAATCTATTAACCTATAATGTTACTCATATGAGATTTTATATTACCTTTATGGATATTAGATTCCACTTATATATTTAATCTTAGGATGTAATATTTATTAAAAAACATTGGAGTTAAAATGATAAATTATTATAAAAATGGGAGAAAAAATATAAAAAGAAGAAGAAGAAGAATGGAATGATTTGCATGGTTTAGGGATAATCCCTTTGTCCACAAAGATAAAGAATAATTTCCAATATATTTGGGAGCTGTATTGTAACATCGAACTACTCTTCATTGGATTGAGAAGGCATGAGGACATTACAAGACCTTAAGTGACATCCTCAAGGCATCAAATGATGGAAATAAATTCTAAGGGAATCAATACTTGTGGGGGTGATTTTACCTTTAAGAAATTAAAACAACCCAACCAAACATTTCATAACAAAATACCACAATAATATTCATGATCACAATGTAAAGAAACTCAAGTAAAACCATTGATATCAAAACCAACTATAAAAAGGTATCATAGTATAAGACTACGAATATCAAAGTACAAAACATTAAACAAAACTATCAAAACAAAAGACTCTAAATACATAAATCTATAGATCAAAACATGTTCCATTCTCCAACTCAATAAAATATCCCAAGTATCATGAATCACCACTAAATAAGTGGGATTATTTACATTTACTTGTGTATCAGTAAATAATATTTGCAAAAGAACTAAAGTGCCAAAGTAGGGGTGAGAAATGAAACTTAGTAGGATTTCCCTAAATGAATACCATACTTATTAAAATAGGATAGTAGATATTGTAACATTTATATAAAAAAATTATATAAAACAATTGGAAATAGTTTATAAAACAATTTCCATAGTAAAACACTTTTTTTAAAACAACACCAAGTTCCATGGAAACCAACAAAATAAGTCATTACAATCATTTCATGTATTCAATTAGAATTACCCATTACATTTCACATATCCAAACACACCCATACACACAATCTTGGTGTTACCTTTGACAGTGGGATTTCTCGTCCATAACCCATCCCTTTGATGGTGGTACTCCATGACCAATATCCATCCCATTCCATACATGCTTAATAATTTAATATAACGAAATACCAATACATCATTGTCAACCCATTTTAATAAAACCATATTTTTATTGAAAAACCTTTGTCAAGCATAAAAACCAAACAACCATTTTAAAATAATCATTTTAAAATCAAGTTACCAAATCTACTTTTTCAAAAACATCCAATTTGAACAATTCCATAAACTGTTACTGAAGAAAGTTTCCTTCAATAAATTGCACAAAAATATCACAATAAATTTAAAAGAAAAACAACTAATCTGATATCAAGTATTTAAGTTCTAATAAGAGGATTTTAGATTGAATCCACTTACTTTGGAATTTATGGAGAAATCAAAGAATGACACTAAAATGCTAACGAAACCAGGTTGAATCTCCAAAAACCTTCCTTAGATCTCTTCCCCTATCAACAATAAAGAAAAATATAAGCATGATTAGAGTAAACCTACTTATATATATCCAAAGTAGACTAGATCTTACAATACAATAGAGAGAGGAAAGTATATCTAAGAAAAAACACTAAAAACCACCATAAACGAAGACTTACCATGACAATCTATCTTCAATGCACCAAGAAACACCTTTGGATAACTTCCACTTTATTTGGGAGAGGTTATGCAGCCTTTGGGAGGAAAAAATATCAATTTAGGGCCAAAAATAGTGAAAACAAAAGAGGCTAAAAGGTAAAAATGTGTGTGATATACAATTTTAGGATCTCACTTTTAAATTGTGCATCGTTAAAAAAATTGTGTGCCAATCATGCGCCTACATATACCTCAATGAGTACCTTACATAGTTGTCCCACACTGTTAGAAAATTTGTGCACCAACCGTGAAAAATATCACAATCCCACATTGCACAGTGTTTACTAGGTAGCCATGCAGTTTGGCCAAACTGTGTGACCTAACCGTGTGCCTACCCAGAAGCCCATGTTTCACCTTACACATCTTTTTTAAGAGAGTTTCATGGTTTTCAATAATCATGCACCAACCATAAACCTTTATAAATTCCCCCAAAAACATTCCAACATTATTTCAAACCCTCCAAAATTTCACCCAAACAATTTACATAGTTAAAATTCATAAATTAAGGGTTACATACATGAAACTAAGGGTAATAAATTATCCCAACCATTGGCCTTTCCATCCTTGGAAAGTAGAAATCCATCATTTTCTTTAAAGGGTTCGGGCCATTAATCGACCATTTCCTTATCATGTTCCCAATTCTCTTCTTGAATTTGACCATGTTTCCACAAAACCCATACTAGGCTGATGTTTTTCCCACATAATACATTCTCTAACATATCCACAATTTATATCGGCATATGTACCAATGAAGCATCTAACTATATGTCAATTTGATCCCATAAAATCACATGGTTAGGATCAGGTAGAAACTTTTTCAACTGAGATACATGAAACATATTATGCACTACACTTAGCCTTTGTGGCAATGCCAACCGATATGTCACCTCTCCAACACATTCTAGTATCTCAAAAGGGAATGTGTATCTAGGATATAACTTTCTCTAATTCCAAAAATGATGATGTCCAAGCCTTTGATAGATTCTCAAGAAAATATGATCACTCACCGCAGAAAACAACAATTAATGATGATAATCCACATAAAATTTTTGACTACCCTATGTTGTCTCCTTTTTTTATCAAATGAATCTTCTTCATTATTTCTTGGACAAGGATCGACCCAACTAGTGAAGTATCACCTATTTCTACCCAGTAAAGTAAAGAACAAAAAAGGAGATCCATACAATTCTTTAAAAGGTTTCATATATATCAAGACCTGATAATCGTTTATTATATTAGAACTCCACTAATGGTACATTATCTTCCCATGAACTACCAAAATTCATTAAACAAGCACGTAACATGTCATCCAACATTTTTATTTTTCGTTTAGATTGTCCGTCCATCTAAGGATGATACATCATACTCATAGTCAACTAAGTCCTAAGGGATTTCTATAAGGATTTCAAGAAATGAGACGTAATCCTCATATCTCTTTCTGACATGATCAAAACTGGTACGAAATGCCTCTTTATCACTTATTAGATATAGATTTTTGAAAATTCCTCCATCAAATGAGATTCATGAATAGGGAAAAATGGTCCTACTTTGTGAGTTGATCCACTATCACCCATATGGAATTGTGTTTCTGAACTATTTATGGGATACATATTAAAAAATACATGGCTATATTCTCTCATTTCCAAAAAGGGAAAGGTAAAGACTAAAACATACCTTTTATTCATGGATAATCTACCTTAACCTACTAACAAGTTATGCATCTTGAAACAAACTCATCCACCTTCCCTTTCATACCGACCCACCAAAATAGTGCTTTCAATGCCTGATACATCTTTTATATTCTCGGATGAATAGCTCATCCTGAATGGTGGTATGCATGAAGAATTTGTTCCTAAAAACTATAGGTATTACCATCCAATTTTTGAACCACAACACTGAACTCTCATCCAGATTTCATCCCTCAATGGTCTCCACACCATTGAGTATTTTCCTCATAAAAATAGATTTTGAATCGGATGTATATGCCTCTATATCCATCTCCATGAGATCTAGAACAAATAAAACTGGAAATAAAATTGAAACTTCCCTTTGGTCTTCATATTCTAAGTGCATGACATCTAGGACTGACATCAACTGTCACTCATGTGAATATTGTTTTTCCAACTGATCATATGAAATTATATTTAATACATCTTGCACTGAATTTCCTTACTCAATGTATACATCAAGTCAAATTCAAATATTTGAAGCTACTCCATCCATATTATTTATCTCATATTCAAGTCCCTTTGTGAGAAAATATGTTTTAACTTCTTATGGTATATAAACACCATAAATTTATCACCAAATAGATAATGATGGAAAGTTTATAAATTATGGAATATGGTATATAAATCCAAATCATGTGGTGGGTAGTTCATCTCATGTAAACAAAATTTCCATGATCCATAAGAAACAACATGATCTCCATGTATGGGAAAGCATCCCAACCCAAATCCCGAAGCATCAAAATATGCAACTTACCCATGTCCTGATTTTGGAAAAATCAAAAATGGTAATGATGTAAGGTGAAATATAAGCTCTTGAAAATTCTTATGACATTCCTAATTCTATTAGAATGGAAAATTATTCCTTATAAAGTCTATCATAGGTGATGAAATACCTGAAAAATTACAAACAAAGCATCAATAATAACCATTCAATCCTAGGAAACTTTGTATCTCGAAGAAATTTTTTGGTGGTTCCCAAGAGATAATAACTTCTATCTTTTTTGGATCCAAAAAAACAACTCTTTAAGAGATTAAATGGATAATTAAATTTACCTCTTGTATCCAAAAATAACACATTAATAGTTTTGCATTCAAATGATGATCCCTTCGGATTCCCAACATTGTGACCTAGTGTTTCTCATGCTCATCACTTGTCCTTGAATACACTAATATGTCATCCACAAACACCATCAAAAAAGAATAAATATATTTATGAAATATATGATTCGTCAATTCCATAAATACCTCTAGTTAATTCCTTAGACTAAAAGGCATCACCACATATTTATAATGGTCATATCTTCTTTTGAAAGATGTATTCAGTATATACACCTACTGGACTCACAATTATTGATATCCTGATCGCAAATTAATTTTTTAAAACCAATGAGGTCCCTTCAATTTATCAAAATGATCATCAATGCCTGGAAGTGGATAGGGGTTCTTTATCATAACTTGGATAAGGTTACGATAATCCGCACATGGACTTAGAGTTCCATCTTCCTTTTTCAGAAAAAAAATGGTGCTACCCGTAAAAACATGCTAGGATGAATGAACCCTTTTATTTCTAGCTCTTCTAGCTGTACTTTCAGTTCCTTTAATTTGGTTGGTTACATCCAATAATACGTAATGGAAATAGCATTGGTCTTTGGAAGGAGATCAATCGTAAAATATACTTCTCTTATGGGTGGAAGCCCTAAAAGTTTTTTGGGAAACACATCCTAAAACTTGTCATCCATGACTTCAAAACTATTATCCTTGATCTCTTCCATTGTTTTCAAAGTCAAAACTACCAACTGGTATGAGATCATTCCAACTTCTAGTGCCAATAAGCCTGTTGCACCCGCCTTTACATTCTGGTCTCCTTTAAATAGATTCTCGACACCATCATTAATCGTGAAACCAACTGTTCTGGTATAACAGTCAATGTGAGCCTTAAAAATAGTCAATCAATCCATACCCAGGATTATATCATAGACATACATCTCAAGAATAGAGAAATACCATATCAACTAAGCTCCATCAATAGTTATAGAACATGCTCTACACATAAAGGTTTGACCTTCTCTTTGGAAAAGAGGAGTTCTCAATATCAACACAAAAGGAATCATCTCAACTTTTAAATGCATAAAATCAATAACATGAGAAGAAATAAAGGAATGAGAAGCACCTGTATCAAACAAAGTTTGCATAAGGGTATAATTCAAAATAATTGTACCGCTCACCATCGATGGTATATATTTATCACTAATAATCACCTACTTAGCTTCATATAATTTCTTACTAACTGCACTTTATTCCTTATTTCCTTATTGATACTACCCTTGCTGAGGAGTCATGGTATTCCTAGAATCATCACGGCTAGCTTTATTCTACTGATGAAGTGTTTTCTACTTCCCTCTTTCTGTTGAGGCGTATAGCTCGTGTGACACCTGAGAAGTGTCCTAAACACCTGACCTTAGAGAACTACGATAATAGCACTAAATATGTTCCATTTGGTTGCAATTGTGGCATGCTCTTGGTATTTCCATACACTCTCACTTCATGTCATCCAAAGAACCACATTGGAAACATCTTAGATTGATCTTCGATCTTGGAAGAAGATTTATGGATCCATCAGCCTGATTCTGAGCCATACTCCCACCTTAGAAATAGGTATCCCTCTTGCACTTTCTCCCATCATTAGAGTTACCACCATTTCCCATAGGTATCAATGTACTCCCTCCACCCATATCTCTTAAGATGTACCTTTCCGCCACCGTCACTCTATCACTGCACCAAAAATTTTATTTAGCGACTGTTTAAATCACTGCTAAATCATTCTACGACGGTTTTGGAAAACCGTCGCTAAATCGTGTGTCGGGGAATAATTAGTGGTGGTTTTCTAAAACCATCAAAGAATGATTTAGTGGTAGTTTTTTAATGGTGGTTTAAACCATCGCTAAATAATTTTTTATTTTTTTTTATTTTTTAATTTTTTTACTTTTTTAATGTTTTAATTTTTTTATTTTTTAATTGATTAATTTATTTATTTATTTATTTATTTTTGTTATTTATTTATTTGTTTGTTTATTTGTTTGTTTGTTTATTATTTATATGATCATGCTCATCTACATGCACATGCCCATGCCATATAGATAAATTCTGTGTTGGTTGAGATTTCAACTCGTTACCTCTTACTTATTCTCCAAAGATTTATCACTCCAACAGGCTCTTCATGTGGTCAATATATAGAATTTAATATACTTATATATATATATATTAATATGAAAAAAATAATACATAAAAAATAGATACACACTAAATAATTATTAATCAATAATTATTAACAAATAATGATTAATCAATAATTAATCATTAATAATTAATAATTAATAATTAATAAGTAATTATTAATATTTAATAATTACTAATTACAAATTACAAATTAATAAATAGAATATAAATGAATAATAAATAAATAAATATGTAATATGGAAATAAATGGTAAATAAAAAATAGTAAATAGTAAATAGTAAATAATAAATAGTAAATAGTAAATAATAAATAGTAAATAGTAAATAGTAAATAGTAAATAGTAACTTGTAAATAATAAATACTAAATACTAAATACTAAATAATATATAATATATAACATATAATATATAATACATAATATATAATACGTAATATATAATACATAATATATAATACATAATATATAAGATGTAATATATAATGCGTAATATATAATACATAATATATAATACGTAATATATAATATGTAATATATAATACGTAATATATAATACCTAATATATAATACCTTATATATAATACATAATATATAATACGTAATATATAATACATAATATATAATACGTAATATATAATACATAATATCTAATATTTAATATATATAACCCAATAGATAATATATAACATATAATATATAATATATACTATATAACATATAATATATAAGTAATGTGTAAATAATAAATTAATAAATAATAGATAAATAGATAATAAATAGATAAATAAAAAATAAAAAATATTAAATATTAAATATTAAATAATAAATAATTTAAAATTTATAATTAATAATATATAATAACTAATAATTAATAATTGATCATTAAGAATTAATAATTCATATTTAATATTTAATATTTAAAAATTTATAAATAATTAAGAAATTATTAAGAAATATTTTAAAAATAAAAAATAAATAATTAATAGATAATGAATATTGAATAAATAAGTAAATGAATAATAATTGAATAATAAACTAATAGTAAATTAATATTTAGTAAACTAAAAATAAATTAATAAATAATAAATAATAAAAATAAAGAATAAATAATAAAAAAATAAAAAATAAATACCTAATTAAATAAATAGATAAATAATTAATTAATTAATTAGTAATTAATAATTAATAAGAAATAATAATTTATAATTTATAATTAATAATTCTTAATTAATAATTAATTTTTAATCTTTAATATTTAATATTGAATATTAAAAACATAATTAATAAATAATTAAAATATAAATAATTAATAAACAATGAATAAATAAAAAATAAATAAATAAATAATAAATGAATAATAAACCAATAGTAAATAATTAAATAATAAATAATAAATAAATTAAAAATATTTTTATAATTAATGTGTACATAATAACCAAATATTAAATAAATAAATAAAAATTTATCCATAAATAAATTGATAAATAAATAAATAAATAATAGATAATAGATAAATAAATAATAATAATGAATTAATCAATTAATATTAAATAAATAAATAACAATTAATTAATTAAATCATAAAACATTAAGAGCCTCTAAAAACCCTAAAAACTATAAAATAACCATAAAATATAATCCAGTTAGCACCAAAACGAGTCAAATCGAAGATCATAAAATGAGATTTGATATAATAAGTGGTACAGGCCGAACGGACCCCTCGATCAAAAGTTATAACTGTTTGAATTTTAAAAAATTGGGTTCTGCAAATAAAACCTTTGTTTCGAAGTCCTTATGAGTATTTCTAGTGGAATAAAATAAGTTACAACAATTAATAGGTTAGTACAAGGCTTAAACAGCATATAGCTCGTCACAGGCTTCGATTTGATATGTGGTAGAGCCTAAACGGACGCACGGATTAAAAGTTATGGTCTATTGAAATTTGAGTTCGATTTTGGCCTTTTGAAATTTGAATATATTTTTTCCTTTGATTATCACAGGATTTAAATCTCACTTGGTTTTATCTCATTTGATAAGCTTCGATTTGACAGGTTATGGAGTTGAAATGGACTCCTGGATCAGAAGTCACTACTGGAAAAAGGCCATTTCCCGAGAGTTTTTTTTTTGGAAATGATGGCGGTTTAAACTGCCGCCATATAGTTCTGCAGTGGTTTTTTGAAACTACCGCTAAAGTGTGTGTCAACATAAAATATATAGAAGTTTCATTGATTTAGTGGTTGTTAATGGTAACTGTCATATTGGGTTCCTTTTGGGGTAGTTTTAATGGTTTTAGCGGTGGTTTTGCCCTGCCGAAACTGATATTTTTTTAGCGGTGTTTATAACCGCCGCTAAAATAATATCAGTTTCGTAGGGGGAAACGACCGCTAAAACCATTAAAATAACCGTGATATAATAAAGTAATATGAAAACTGTTTAGTGGTGGTTAAACCCGTCACAAAGAAATATCAGTTCCGCCAGTAAAAACCATTGCTAAAACCATTAAAACAACAGCGATATAATAAAGGAATAGGAAAACAGTTTAGTGACAGTTAAAACCGCCTCTAAATTATTGTCCATAGTGGCGTTTTTAACCCATGTGGGCAGAAAAATACGGTAATTGTATTAGCGGTTAAAAACACCGCTAAATGTTTTATATTTATTTTTTGGTGGTTAAAACTGCCGCTAAAGACAGATTTACAAAAAAAATTACAGCTAATACTACAGGCCCAATACCAATTCCCTGAAAAAAAAAACCATTCCAATAGATATAACATATAACACATCATAACCACAACACATCACAATCACCCCGCATCACAACCTCCCCACATCACCACCACCACATATCATAACCATGACACATCACAACCACCATGCATAATTTAGTTTCAATAAGGATTTTTATCATTATTACTAAATTTTTATAAAGGGTATTCACACAAAAATACAATATTTCATGGGAAACCAATTTAATAGTTTGATATATATTCTTAGTCATTTTCATATGTGTTTAGGTTATAAAAACATACATAGAAAGTTTTATAAAAACCAAAACAACACACAATCTCAAAATAAGTCATAATTGGAAAACCAAGTAAGTGTGGCCATATAATAATAAATAACAAGAATAAGTAAAAATCATGTGATTTCTCCCTTCCCCTTAAAATTCAATTAAGCTTGTTTATTATCTTTATTAAGATGATGTACCATTTAACCAAAGAAATATAGAAGCATGATATTTCTAAATGTACATATAAATAAGGGGAGATGAAGGATCCCCAACCTTTACTGAATCTTCAAGGAGAAATGAACAAGAACCAAGGATAAACCGCCACTAATATCAAGTGGATCACTATTGAATCCAATTAATAATAAGACTCCATCAAAAACCACCCAAAAAAGAGGAGAATTACCACTATATTTAACTCTTGAATATAATAGAAAGATAATAAAGGAGTAATGGGCAAAGATAGGTCTACCATGAATCAAATAAATTAAATCTAAATGATCCAATATGATCCAAGTGGTTTGGAACACCAAGGGAGGTGACTGGGGAAGGGAATGATGATTAAGGGTTAACCAAGAATTGCGATAAAGTCTAAAATTCAAAACAAGGAGGTAATAAAACTCTTATTTATAAGTGAATCACACTAGACTCTACCAAAACATGGTTAATATCCAAAACTCATGTGGTGGGTTTGGTAAAATTGTGATCTAGAACCCTTATTTTCGTTATATATTTTTCCCATTTTAAAATGGAATTTGGCCTCTCACAAATCTTAGAACATGGAGTGGTCTTAGCCATAGTTGTTCTTCTTTCTATATCCTTTCATGTATAGAATCCATGACCTAGTTCCCATTTCCCAACCATTTTACCCTCACCATGCCCAAGACTACAATGTTGTGATCTTGGGATTCCTATTTTGGATAGGTTGTCCTCCGATATTCCGTGCCCACCCAAGGGCATTTAAAGATTCTCATGGTTCATAGGAAGACCAATAGGACAACACACATAACACCATTTCATCCCCAATTCATGGTTATATATCCCATTTTACACAAGATCACGCCCAATATAAAACTACCTCCTTCATATCCATACAAGTCATTGCACAAGCCGTGGTGGCCTTTAAATGGCTAAAATACCACCTCAAACCTCAAAATCACCACAAAACTCTCCCTAAACATCACCAAGACTTGATAATGCACAAAGGGAAGTTCATAAAGGATATGAACCATTACACTCATTCAATTTATTTTGGTTTCCCTATTATTTATCAATTCTAAGTCGAGGTGATCATATTTTCCCCAAAATTATAAGAACTATGTGTTGATTGATTCTTATTTTCATGGGATACATAGTGATTCCTAGATCTCCTATCTCAAACCCAACCAAAAAAATGATATCAAATCCACCACTTTATCTTAGTGATTGGGTTTCTTCATTCACATTGTTTTTTCATCCATAGGGTTGGCATCAAGATAAGTTCATTTTATTTTAAACATCAGTTTAAACTACATTGAACCTCATATAATAAGGTATTTTTCCTATGATCTTAAACTATATATTATTTTAGTCATTTTTACATGATGTGAAACTATGTGATGCATGGTCCATCTTGTTAGACTTGAAACTTCTTAGAGCATTCTATCTAGTAAGACTTGTCTTCCTCTACATATTATCTAAATCTACATAAGGATCCTTATCATGTGGTTATTTATCTGTAAACCTATGTTATGAAAAAAAATTACACTTACCCAAGGAAAGATCCTAATGTGCGTAGGGATATTATATAAAAACTATATTTGGATTGATTCATGAAGTTTCAGTATGTATAATGATGTTGGGATCTCTTATAATAGGCCTTGGTGAAAATTATAATCACACTGGTTATACCCTAAAGGTGATACCCTTCCTCATTCATATAAATTTGTTTATTTCTTTCTCACATAATGGTTCCCATACATCTCATCCTTCTCCTCATATACATGATACAAATTTTTATAGAGTACCTTTTCCAAAAACTATGAATGGATTGATTGATGTTACTATAGGATATGTTTTTTATCATTCATCCTTGGGTAACAAACCTAATAAATTTAGGAAAAATGAATCATAAAACATGATTCTTGATAAAAAAGAGTCAACATATACGGTGCATACCACACTTGAGAAATAAATACATAAAAGGAAACATGAGAAATCAATAAAATACATAAAATAAAACAAGAGGAAAAAAGAAAATGTTAGGTCATGAAAATGTTTGGTGGCAACTATGTGCCACACATGATAGATATAAAAACTGATTGTTGCCTTATTTTTTCAACATATCAACTAAAAAACTAATCATGGTCCGATGATGAACAAAGATCTTCACCCACTCCACCTCCATCTCAACTTCCTGCTACCACCTAAAAGAACATTATATTGAAAATTAAATACTTTTGTATATTTATATTTAAACTTAAAACCAATAAAAGTTTGAAAACTAAATGATTTTTAATTTTTTTGATTTACCTGCTCACTGCAAATCGATAAAAAACCACCAGAGGTAGATCTGGTCATATTCTGATATAAATCAATCAATGCTTTATGCAAAGCAGATATCTGATCCCCCTAGTCATGAACTGTGTTTTGTAGAGAAACAATCTCTCTCTGAGTATATCAGGGTATAGACAGACTACAACCAAGAGTAAATGCAGCTGCAATCCCCAGTGGAATTCCAAAGACATCAGATGGTACGGGCCTCAAACCCATCCCGCAAACTCTACCGGGATGATCATTCCTAAGGACTTTAGCAACCGGGTCATCCTGAGAGGCTAAGTAGGACTGCGTAGGATTAACATACCATAGTTCTTTAATTTTTACCTATAAATCAAATAACAGTCATATTAGAATCAATATATATTAACATAATAAAAACTGATAATAAGTTATTATAATTAAAAATGAGTTCATACCCCAACTTCTTTGGTAGGCTCATTAACAAAACTTCCATCATATTTTTTGTGAACATTCAACCACGCTTCTGTTCAGGATGCTTCATGCCCTAAAATCTGTGAATGCATTAAACAAACATAAATTATAAATTTAATATATGAAACAAATAATATTGTCTAATAAATATTTAAACTAATGAAAAGATTACCGTAGAATATCATCTTCTAGAAAATATCTTTGACCCCACAGTGTGAGGGATGACTTTCTTAGCCCGACTTGATGCATTATTTCTTGAAAGATGCTAAAATAAATAAAATGAAATTTAATAGTAATGTATTCAATGTCATATCCTCTTCATATACATGTATAAATGTAAAATGAAATTATTATAGTAATATATATTTAAATACCATCTGATTCTCATCATGATGTCTGTCAACAAAAATGTTTTATTTCTCTTTGGGTACCCCATCGAGTATCTTGTCATACATCTGTTTGGAGGTCAAAAAAGTATTGTTGATATCACCCAACAATATTCATTTAAATTATTTCCATTTGCTTCCAAGATTTTTCAATGTCCACTTTTGTGCTATCACATTATCAACCGTAAAGTGGAAAAACATCTGTACATATAAATTCATTTTGGAAATACTAATAACATAACATTCAATTACACCATAATTTATTAAAATTTCCATTATTTGGGAATCAGAAACTTCACTTTTCTAACTTGAAGGCATATGTCTCCAATCATCATATGAAATAGGAAGGAAAATGGGATCTGTGGCCAGGTGTCCTAAAATCTGGCCACCAAGTAATATTATTGCGTCATCCATAGAGACCCCATATGAATCAAATGGGAAAATTATCTTCTCTCTCGTCAAATTCCATTAATATGAACTTTTTATATTTTTCTCCACAATTAAATTATTTCCATCATTAATTAACAAATAGTTAGTATAAAAAAAAGTGCAATAAATTTATTCATATTAAAATATTTACCTATAATAGTCACCCTCCAGTATCCCCATGAAGAACAAGAAGTGGCACGCTGCTCCTACACTACTGAGGCACCTGAAGCGGGAGGCGATGATCGAGCTGCTAAAGGGATTCTCACAGAGGGTGTGAGAGATGGTGCATGGGGGAGATGGTCAGGGGGTAGGCAAATGGTGACTCAAATGTCATAGGGAGGGAGATAGATGGATCGTTATCTATCACAGTGGTTGATGAAACAGTATTCCGCTTCTTCCTTGGCATTCTGATCATTTAATGAAATAAAATTATGTTCAGAACATATATTTAAAAAAAAATCCAGAAAAAAATTAAAAAAGATAACATATGTACAGTACTAACAAACAAAATATACATAACAATGATAATGAATTATTGCACAAATGAAATTAGTTGTTTCTAAATGAATTCATAACTATACATACACTCATTTTCTCCTTCAATCATATCAGTTTCCTACTACATTACTTCATACACTTCATTCATCCTTTTTAGTCAAATATTTTCAATATCATTCTGGTTAAATAATTACAATTCTTATTATTGATGAGATTTAATGTCAGAGGTCAAATATTCTGCATCATCACCAATATCATAAAAATCTCTTTGTTTTATTTGAGAAACTACACTCCACCCTTCATCCAAAACATCATTCACATAATATAACATTTTTTCTTGTGATGATAAGATATATGGATCATGCAGTTTACGATCACCAACATCCATCAAGCGGGATAAGTTCACAGAAGTAAATTACAAGAAATCCCTTTTAACACCTTTGATAATATCGACCCAATTTCATTTGAATAAAACAACTGAAAAATTACTTTGGTGGTTTAATTCAATAATATCAGTTAGATTTCTATAGTATCCCACTTCAATAAATGTAAATATACCAATATTATTTGTTTTCAGACCCTCTTCTCGATTGACCGTACAAAATCTAAAGTCATTCATATTGTAATCGTAAAACTTTATAACTTGTTTTAGAGGACCTTGAGCAAGAAACTTCAAATCTTCTAAGAAATCTGATCAAGTATCAATATTCATGATCTGAGAAAAGAAATATACTTTATTAGAATTACAAAATATATGTTTCAACCTAATATTCATATTTATTTAAATATTTATGAACTTACACGCCGTGAAAACCATTCTACAAGCTCTTTATTAACAAGTTTTGTTATATTTTTCTCATTTCGTGTTCAGCCTCTCATTCATATCTTTATTTGTATCCTCAACTGTTCAATAAATGGATTTGCAATTTCACTATTCATAAACACATATCTATGTGCCTATAACAATTCCATTTATCTCATTATAACATTTGAGGTCCTTCTAACTGATCGGCCAATAGCAGGAATTATTTTTGACTTCTCATGTATTTGAGATTGATTCGATGTGTCTTCAAAATTTCCAACTCGATTAAATATTTTCTCAATATCATCCAAGTATCTAGAACAAAATGTAAGATACTCTTCTTCCAAATATCCTTCAGTAATAGAGCCTTCTGGTTGAGCTTTATTTCTCACGTATGATTTTGAATTCCCAAGGTATTTGTGAAATAAAAAAAACATAATTATGCATTTAATTTAGTGCAAAAAATTGTTTAATTAACTGAAAAACATATATATAAAGTACCTCTTAATTGGATACATCCATTGATAATGAACGGGGTCTCCTGATTTAGCTTCCCCAACCAAAAGCACAGTTAAATGCATCATGAAAGTAAAAAACAACGGAGGAAATATCATATCCATTGAACAAAGTGTAAATTGAAACCTCTACTGAAGGATTTCAAGCTCAAATGTATGTAGAGATTTCTAAAATAGTTTCTTGAAAAATGTAAAGAATTGGAGTACAACAGTAGTACCTTTTTTAGGTAATAATGTATGCAATTCCAATGGTAGTAACTGATGTAGCAAAATATGTGAATCGTGACTTTTCAGTCCATGTAACATGTGATTCTTTAATTCAACACACCTTGATATGTTACTTGAATACCCATCAGATACTTTCACACGCTTTAAAATTCAAAATAATGTATCTTTATCCCCATTTTTCATTGAAAAAATTTAAGATGCATAGTTTTCATTATCATCTGGATAGAGATCATGTTTTATGTTTATTACTTGTAAGTCTTTATGAGCATTAATATGATCCTTATAATTTCAATGCTCATTAAGAAATGTGAAGATCAAATTGTCACAGAAATTATTCACAATATGCATCACATCAATATTATTCTGGAATAAATTAAATTCTCATTACGGAAGTCTGAAGAATATACTTTTTTCTTCCATTCTTGCGTTCTGATTTCACTTGACGATGCACATTGAACCTGTTTCCTACTATTATTAAAATGATAAACCTTCCCAAATTCTATTTCAACTTTTTCAAGTTGTTTCAATATTTTAGAACAAGTTAACAACTTTGGAGGTGGTATACGATCAATGAAACTGTTAAATTCTGATTTGTTCAGCTGAAATCTATGAGATGCATCAGGAAATATCCGATGGCACAAGAAGCACCATTTTTTCTGTGATGTAGACATTTGGGCTAAAAATCAAAGTTACAAACAGGACAAGACAAACCCATGTAAGTATTCCAACCAGATAAATTCCTAAGACCAGGGATGTCCCTAACAGTCCACATTAAAGTAGCATGCATTTTGAACATTGTTTTAGAAGAAGCATCAAATGTCTCAACATTGTTGCTCCATAACACCTGTAATTATTCAATTAAATGTTGAAATTATACGTCAATATCATTTATAGGAATTTGTTTCTATGAATAATCATTGAAATGATAAAATATGTTTTATCATACACATCCACAGAGGTAGATTGTAAGGGATCCAAACAACTGTCCAAATGTTATAACTAGTACTCAGATTCCCAAATGGGGTGAATCCATTAGCAGGCAATCCCAAGAGAACATTCCAAGGATCAACTGGTAAATCTAGATGTAATGAATCAAATTTCTTCCACAATTTTGAATCTCGTGGATGTCGCATTAACCCATCATTGTTATTATCTACAGAATGCAGCTTCATGTGTTCGGCGGTTTTCGATGACATGAATAGTCTTTGAAATTGATGATTTAATGGAAATTATGGTAAAATCTTTGCAGGTGTGTTCATTTTCTTCTTCTTCATAAGAGTATATTGATTCAGACTTCCAACATCACCCAGTGACTATTATCTAGAAGAAGAACATATTTTTCAATCATGTCTACTTGAATCCTCTCTCCAATAAAGCATATAATCATTGGGACATGCATATATTTTTTATAATTCAAACCAAGCATGTTAACAACTTTTTTCATATCATAAAAAGACTCGGGGATGTTTTCCTTATGAAATGCATCGCACAATAATTCTAATATCATCGACATTTCCTTATTGTAATTCTACATAGACATTTGATATGGTACAACTTCAAAAAAAAAGTTTTAAAATTTTCAAACAACCACTATAAAACTCTTGATTTCCATCGTCAAATAAATCATGAAACATATTTTCCTCATTTAAGATTTCTCTTACATTAGTCTCCACATAATCAAGAGGAATGTCCACTGATATGTTATAATCATTATCTGGTTGTTCTAAAGCCTCAAAAACATCACTTGTCTCGTTTCTATTTGTAGCACCCTCATCTGGTTGTTATAATATGTTTTGATGTTGATGGTGGTGTATTGTAGTGCCAAATGCATCATTTATTAGGATTTTCATTTCATTTCCCATTCTCGATGAAGTTGTGAGCTCATTCAGTGGATTGAAATCAATGCTCAACCTTTCTGTAACGTTTTATTCTCCGTGCCAAATCCAACACAAATATTGACTAGGGAATTGCTTCAGTATTAAATGTTCATAAACTTCATCTCTCTTCAACCATCTTCTAAATTTATATTTAGGACTTGTACATATTATTCTCCCTTCAACAGATAGATTGGAAATTGAAAAATCCAAAAACTCCTCCAAACCCTTAACATACTGATGTGTGTTCCTCTATAATGTGATCTAGATTTTATCCATGTATATCACAATGTTTGTACACAATATTAAAAAAAATAAAACACATAACTATTAATAAATAGATAAATATATTCATATATACAAGTTGAAAAAATATTTAAATATGTTAAATATTTGGAAAAAGTCTATGATTAGATCAAAAAATCCTCAGATACACTTTTTCTCAATAGCCCATGGTAACTTAAGGCACTTTAAGATGATATATGGCTAATAAATTTCTCAAAATATACCTATTAAGTCTCAAAAATACTACTTCATGTCTACCAAGACATCCCAAACTATATAGAAATTTCAAAAAAGAGGAATGAATTCCTTTGATATCAATATTTCAAAAACCAACCTAGATAACCTACCTAAGCAGCATATTATAGGGTTTCTATGTAGATCACAGATTTCATGGATGAATAGATACATAAAAATAAATAAGAATGAGGTAGAGAAAATAGAGGTGTATTATATTTTTGAATATATGCATGTGTGATAAAGTTACAGATGGAGGAATCATAGAGGAAGGGAAATAGATTTTAGGTTGACGGGAAAGTGTCAAAGGTGGATCTAGAGGAATGGATGTAGGGAGAAAGATATAGAATGTTTATTACATATGTTAGAAAAATCACCCAATTAAAATTATATATCTGTAAACGCACATTATATTAGATATGTAAAAATGAAATTGGAACCAAATGTATTAATCCATCACTAGTAAAGATAATTTATATTATCATGGGGTTATAAAGAAAATTTTAGGTTAACATAACCATTTTATTAACAAGAGTAATATCCATCAAAATACATGGTTCAATATAGACGTGCACATTGTGTATTTATAAGTATAAGACATCTATTTTTGGTAGTATACTCAATAGGCCAATTTTTTGTGATTTAATGCAGTTGGTATAAAATTCCTACAAAAATACCACCAAATTATTTGATGATTATATTTTTTATGTTATTTGAATGGAAAAATATATCCATTCAATATAAATCCCCAAGTTAATTGACGATGTTTCATAAGAGGTCACAAAAATGTAATTATATGGATAAACATACTATATAAGAATGATAAAACTAACTTGATATGGTTTTATATTCAGAACATATGTTATATTTTATTGCTTTATAATATAAAATTAATATCCAATATAGAGTAATATGTTTCAACTAGTCGTGATTAACCACTCCATATGAATTCAATAAAGGATTATAAATTGAGAAAATTATTTCTTTGTTTTGTTTTATTATCAAATTGATGTATTATTATTGGTGGGTATTCAAGAAAATCTATTCATGGGTGAATAAAAGTGGAAATAATAATGGGGTGACGCGGTGATGTAGTAGGGCGGCGAGGCGGTGACGCAGAGAGGCGGTGAGGGGCTAGGGTTTTAGGGGTCATCGGGGGGGGGGGTATTGCGGGGGTTGGGGATAGAAGGGGGTCAGAGGGGTGGGGGGAAGTGTCAGGGTTGAAAAAAAAGTTTTAGCGGTGGTTTATAAAAAACCACCGCTAAATAATTAATAAACAATATATTGGAAGTTTAGTAAACCGCCGCTAAAATACCGCTGTAAAAAGCTATTAATGTTTTAGTGTGGGAAAACAGTCGACTGGATGTATCAGTTGTAGTCTATTATTACTTTATATACAACTAAATTTGAGTATGTATCTAGTATTAAAGTAGGGAAAGAGTTTATATTGTTTATGTTCTTATTGAAGGAACTCAAAAAGGGATCAGATAGAGGAATGTTATTCTGTGATAGTGAAAGTGTGATTCATCTTGCATATAATATGGTGTTTTGTGAAAGAACAAAACATATTGACCCAAAATATCACTTTATATGAATTTTTTCAGGGGATAAAGTGTTATAGAAAAAAAATACTATTGGGATGAATAATCCAAGTAATATTTTAACAAATTTGATAGTTGAACAAATCAGGAAGCAATAATATTCCTCAGTTAGACTCGTCTGATCAAGTGGAGAGGAGAACACTTCTTGCATCGAATAGAGGATGAGCTCATGTGGGTGGTTGGAAAAAAGTAAAATCACAAATTAATTTTCTTGTAGAAGATTTTTGGGTTTTTTTTATTTTCACCAAAATGAGAAGATAAAAAAATCATCGGATGGAGTTTTACCGTATAGAGTTTTTTGAATAGGAATCATCAGAAAAAAGTTGATCAGATGGTGGTTGTCAAGTAGAAATAATTGGATAGAGGAATCCTACATTGAGGCTTTAGAGTCTATCATACATAGTCCATAAGAATAATTTCATCATAAAATATTATCTTTGTAGGGGATTCTAACATGGGTATCGATTTTTGGTTGTTTCATCGGTTGGTTGAATAGTATATCATAGGTTTCTCTAGTCAATGGGAGGATGGAAATGAATCTTGAATGGCAGTGTAACTAGTCCACCAAGTGAATATCTCTATAAAGGGAGGTGGTGGACCATATCTATGTGGGTTTGTATGTAAGATTGTGCTTAATAATATAAGTTTCTAGATTAATTTTTTGAGACTTTATAATAGATTTTATGTGAGTGATTATTTTTGTATTTTCTTGTATCTTTTACAATGAAAATTTTTTTAGTATTCTCCCATATATGTATGGAATTATCTGAACCACATAAATATTTATTTTTTATTTGGTTTTATTTTATATGAAATGTGTTAAAAGAGTTTTTTGTAGTAATTTGGCGATATCACTTCCTAGTTCCACTGCATAAACTCAGCGGAGTAAATTATCAGACAAACCACTATTCAATAGGATTGTGGAGACTTCCACTATACAGGATGAGTCTCATCATAAAAATTTATAACCATTTTTATGTTATTATTTTTTCATCTAGTAAAATGGAAAGATTATTTCCCCTAAAGGACTTTGGGAATTTCATAGATCCCTATCAAAAACACCCTTTGAAATGTGTATAGTACTAATTTAGATGGATCAATTTGATAAACTATATCTAAAATGGGTGAGGTGGTGAGGCGGCGAGGGTTTTGGGGGTCACTAAGGGGGTCTCACGGGGGTCGGGGAGAGAAGGGGGTTACGAGGGGTGATGGGGAAGTTCCGGGGTTCAAAAAAAAAGTTTTGGCAGCGGTTTATAAAAAAAACTATTGTTAAATCATTAATAAAAAATTTAAATGTGGTTTAGTAAACTGTTTCTAAAAACCACCGCAAAAAGCAATTAATGTCGTAGTGAGTTATGGTCAATTGATATCGAAGTTTGTTCTTCAACTTATTGAAGACTTTTTTTCAGTTTAAAAATATTATTAACTAATAATTATAAATATTTATTAATTGACAGATTATAAATAATTAAAATTATAAATAATAGATTATATTTTATTTTAAATAATAATTAAAAAATGAATAAATTTTTTCAATTTTTTCCCTCATTTTCGTGGCAGTTTTGAAAAAACCACTGCTATTTTGGAGTGGTTTTTTAAAAAACCATAGCTAAAAAATTGTGAATTTTTTTTTGGAAAAAATTTTAGAAAAATTATAAAAAATATTTTAAAAACATTTAGCAGCGGTTTTTTTCGCGATGGTTTTCAAAACCATCGCTAAATTTTTTTTCAATCAAAAAATTAGCAGTGATATTGATAATCACTACTAAAACACTATTTTCTTGTAGTGTATTAACCATTTCTATTTAATCTATAATATAGAACACAATAATCATTAATAGAATCTTCTAACTCATCTCCAATTAAGAAAGTCATGCCTTCAAGGATGCACTGGAAGCAACTTTGAGTGAAAAGAGAACTAAATTCATAAATATAACAGCATATTATATCAATGTGAGGCTCTCTTACTTTAAACTGAAAAATTTTGTCACTCATGAAATCATGAATGTATGAGGATTGAATTTTTTGTAGAAAATTTTTCCAAAATCCTCCCAAGAAAGGATTCAGTCTAATTTATCCTGAACAGCTAAATCCCACCACTGGCATGAAATATCCTTTATTATATACATATCCATCTTGACTTTTAGTTCTTCTAGTGTTCCAAGGAAATCAAAGATATGATTCATCCTATTTAGCTACACCTCTACCTTATTTGGTTCCACATCACCTTGAAATATGGGTGGAATATGCTTCGGGAACTAAAAATAGAAATTTACTTCCCTTGGTTCATCCCTTAGGTTCCATATATCCACATCTTGAAAACCTTGTACTATACTCTGAACTAGTTGTTGCTTCACATGTGGCTCAGGTGAAACCACATTCTCATAAGCTTCCTCCGGTTTGTTTCTACAATGCCTACTCGGTGTCATTTTCTAGAAACACGATGAATTCCATAAGTCGCATTATCTAGAAACTGATTTCTCAACAATTACAAATTCTACCACATTATATTACAACAATATTTCATTCCAAAATTCATAATTTTCCACGTTCAAGAATTTTTTTTAAAAACACATTTCTTTTTAAAATCAAACCATTTTCAAAATACCACATTTGTTCTCTTTGAAAAATCTTAAATTTGAAAAACATTTCAGATTTTTTCAAATATCAACACTTTTTTTCCAAATCATATATCATTATTCAAAATTAATTATGCGCTTGTAGTGGGAATCCATTTATACAATGCATGACATGTTCATCTCATTGGCTAAACCCATAACAAGGAGATTTCAATTCCTATAAGTGTCTCAAAAATAATAATGTACCCAACTCCCTAGTAACTTTAAGTTCATCATAAAAAGGTTAGCTATATCATTTTACACTTTAAATTTCAAGTCCTGACAATCTTAATCATTTCTACCATCCCAAATCAAAGAATTAAACTAGGAAGAATGTCAACTCTAATACTGATAGAACTAATGACCACTTATTTTCAAGGAACAAAAAAGATGATACCACTTGCTCAAAAAATATTTTTGGAAGGACCATGATTGATACCACTTGCAACATCCCTCCCCTCATCGTTGGCTTGAGAAGGCGGAAGGAAATTACTTGGAATTAAGTGACATCTCCAAGGAGCCAAAGGCTAGAAATAAATTTCAAGGGATTCAATACTCATGGGGTAAAATTTTCCCTTAAATAATTTAAAACAACCCAACCAAACATACCATAAAAAATAAAACTATATGATGCATGATAAAAATGTAAAACAAATCAACTAATACCATTGATATCAAAACCAACTATAATAAGGTACCATGGTAGAAGACTACCAATATCAAATTACACATCAGTAGAAAAAAACTAACAAAAATCAAGATTCCAAAGACAAAAATACATACCTCCAAACCTGATCCATGCTTCAACTCCAAAAAACATCCCAAGTATCACAAATCACCACTAAAGAAGTTTTATTTTTTACCTTTACCCATGTCCTGATAAACAACATCTAAAAAAACACCAAAGTTCCAAAGAAGTGGTGAGTAATGAAACTCAATAGGATTTCCCCAAATTACGTCCCTACTCATTCCACTAGTATAGAACATGTTATCACATTTATAAACAATTTATATAAAAAAGGGAAATAGTATATAAAACAATTTTCATATTAAAACGGTTATCTCAAAACAATACAAAATTTCAATGAAAGAAACCAAACAAGATTTTCTAACTATTTAATGAATTAAATTGGCATTACACATTACATTTTTCATATCCACTCACACCCATACACACAATCATGGTGTTACCTTTGATGGTGGAACTTCATGCCCATAACTTGTCCCTTTAAGGGTGGTACTTCACAATCAATATCTATCTCATTCCACAGATGTTTAACCAATTAATCCAACAACATTCCAATAAATATTTTTCAATTCATTTCAATAAAACCATTTTTTATTTAAAACACTTTTTCATGCATCAAAATCAAATATCCATTTTAAAATCAGCATTTTAAAATCAGGTCACCAAATCCCCTTCTACCAAATCACCCAATTTTCACAATTCCATAAACCATCACCAAAGAAGGTTTCCATAAATATATTGGAAATAAATTTTACAATACATTTAAATAAAATAAACTAATTTGAAATAAATATATCAATTTATAAAAATAGGAGTTGAGAGTGAAGCCACCTACCTCCAGATTTATGGTGAAAACAAAGAATGGAACTAAAACACCAACGAAACTGGGTTGAATCTCCAAAAACCTTCCTTATATATCTTTCCATATCACCAATAAGGAAAAATATAACCATTATTGGTATAAAACACCTTAAATAAATCCATAGAGTACTAGATCTAAGAAACCGAGAGTGAGAGAGTAAAGTAGAACTAAGAAAACACCAAAAATCACTATAAATGAAGACTTACTATGGGAATCGGGCTTTAACACACTAATAAATGCCTCCATATCACTTCCAATTTGATGTTGAGAGGTTCCACATCCATTTTGAGGGAGAAATTTCAAGTTAGGGATGAAAATAAAGAAAAATTAGTGGATGATATGTGAAAATGAGTGAGATACACAATTTTAGGAAACCACTTTAAAACCACATATGGTTAGTCACAAGGTTAAGAAAACAGTGTTCTAACCATGCACCAACCTATACCACAAGGATTACCTCACATTGTGTGAACCAATTGTACAAAATTTCATTTTCCCACTTTTTATGGGTTCTACTGGGTGGTCGCATAGTTTGGCCAAACTATGTTCCCTAACAGTGGGCCAACCCAGAATCCCCTATTTCACCTTAAATGGTTTCTTATAAAATTTAAAGATTTTCACTAAACATGCACCAATCATGAACCATTATAAAATCCCCAAAAAAACATTCCAAAGGTATTCCAAACCCTCCTAAACTTCACTGAAACACTTTACATACTTAAAATTTAGAAAGTAATGGTTACTTTCTTGAAACTGGGTACATGGAGTTACAAATACATAGAAAACAAAAAACCCCTTTCTAAAAGATGAGTTTATAAAGAAATTTGGTTATATAGTATCCATTATTGATGCACCCAACACTACTAAATTAATCCTCTTTGATAAATATCATCATCTTTTTATAGTGGTTAGATGTAATACATTTCCTATAATATTTGGGTTGGGGAACTTTAGCACTCAGAACACTAACCAAGGGTTGTGACTATATTTCCCTTTAATAAAAAACATTTTATGTCATAAAATATTTTTTTTATTCTATGAAAGACCTTGGGTTTTCTATCATGGGGTGTTTAAGGTTTAAATTTTTTATTTTTAATAAGTTTTTCAAAAAGAAAATTGAAAATATGGGGTTTTTAAAGATGTTTAAAAATAATATGATTTAATTTAATGAGATTAGTAGTTGAAAAAAATATAGGGTTTAAAGATATATAGGATAACATGACCATTTTGTGTTTACTACACATGAAGGCAAGATCATATTTCTTAAAATTACATTCAGTTTAAGGAAGTTATTTTTTTCATAACCAAGATCTTGATTCCACTTTTTCCCTTCATAAATTTCATACTATAAAAAACCCTTGATGAAACAATCATTTTGTTAAGGTTTTGAACTTAAACATGGAATAAGTTATTCCAAATAATATTGAGATATCATGTATGTGTATTGGATAAAGTACCTTATTTTCCAATCAGAACAACCCAAGATTTCCACTTTAAATATTAAACCAATATATTCTAAAATGAAAAGTGTTTCATTCTAACATACCAAAATAATGTATTCACAGTAGAATCATGTTAAGATAAAACAGAAAAGTAATTTTTAAAACATAAATTACCCCAAAATATTTGAATAATAAGTGTTGGAACTCCCTCTCTAAGTGTGCAGTTCCCTCACAATGATCACCCACTATTTTTCTTTCCATTGGGAGGAGGAAGAGACTTGAGTGGGTCTCCATATTCATTGCAGTCCTCCCTATGAGGATAGGGATCTCTATAACCATAAAGGTGACGAGAGTAATTCTTTGGAACACCAAAATTAAACATCCAAATGGGGTACCTAAGGTGTTGTTTTATTGTAAATGAGGAAGATGGTTTTTCAAACCCTGAATTTTGAAAACTTCCTGGATCATGGATTTGGGCTAGAAGATAGTCTTATCTCACTTTTGATAAAACTAAGATGGGTTTTCAACACAATATTGAAAATCTCCAATAAAAAATTGGAATTAATTTGAGTCCTATATCTCATGAAATGGATGAATTACATAATTAACCATGAGACTGTGAACAATGAATATTTTATCCAATTGGATATACAGATTAGGCATAGTTTGTATTTAATTCTAGATGTGTTTTTGGAACCTTGTGCAGTTTATACTATTTTATTTAATTTCATCCCAAGCTCTCCAAATCACCCCCACCTATAATGAAAAAATTAAAAAATGTAAAATTTTCCATTTACTTTTTTTTACGTATTGAAAAATTTAATGAAATTTTAAGTGTAATTTATTATTATATTTGGAATTTATAATACAAATACAGTTTTAAACTAAGGTGTTTGTGTGCAATAAAATAGTGAATCATGTTGTGATCGCACCCCCCCCCCAACTAAAAGTTTTCACTCTTGGGAAAAGTCATATTTAATAAATTTATGTATTATTATATTCCCTGGATCATAAAGATTTAACATTCATATTAAATTAAATTCAAAATAGTGATAAAAGCAATGTAAGACCCACACCAAAGAGACAATATTAGTGATCATGGAATTTTTTATCTCATAAATTATATCAAAGAAAATTAAAGAGATATAAGATACTAATCTTAGATAGGAATTAACAAGTAAACCATGTTAATAAATCTCTATGTGTGTGTGTGACAACCATTTCATTTTATTATTTGTACTTTCTATCCAGTAAATATATTTCATTTTATAATTTTTCTTCTTAAATGATTATTTCCACTGAAAGTTCCCTATACCCTTTGCAATTAAATTGTAAGACCCAATCATTTAAGAATTCCCAAAAGTAAAACCTTAATCTCCCAAACTATATATCCACTTATGTTTTACATTTAATATCTCCCCTCTTTATTTATTTGGGTTTGTTTTTTTAAGGGATTAAAATGGTCGAACAATAGGTAAAAATGCATAGATCAATTCAGAATAGTAATTAAACTAATCCAATAAGGATTGAATGTATGGAAAAATAATGTTTGAATGTTTATAAAAATTAACCAAACCTATATTTACCTTCAATTGGGTATGAAATATTATCACTTCTCAGTTGAGTGTAAATATATGTGAAGATGTTAAATGATATATTTAACTCATAAGCTAGTCACATAAAAAGTATATGAAAACCTAGGTAATACTATAAATAAAGAAATATTATAGCTTATAAGTTTTTATTTTAATTATTAATATTCATAATGGTTTTATAAATTAATTTATATAATTTTTCAACTAAAAAAGAATAATTTTATTTAACAAAAAATTTTGTACATGTATTACAGGGTTTTATATAAAAGTTAAATTTATTGGTTTTATAGTTTTAATTTTCAAAAAGGATTTAATTTTTGGAATCAACATATTGATAATATATTAGGGTGAATTTTGGTAATTTTTATGAAAAGGTTGATTTTTCAGTGAATAGTTAAAAATATCAATTTTTGAAAAACTGATATCTCTTTTATTTAAATAAATTAATTTAGAAGTCCCATTATATTTTGTATTTTATTTTAAATTAAAATAAGAACCATTTTATTAAACATAATATAAATAATTTTATAGTAATCAATATTATATTTTTTTATAAGTTCATTATTATGATAAAAAATAATAATTTTCTAAAAATGGTTTTTTGTTGCATTTTATGCACATATATTAAAAGGAATTTCTACCAACTAGAAAAATTGAATATTAAAAATGGATTAAGAATTTTTAATCATAATTTTTACATTATTAATTATATCAATTTAAATTTTTGTCATTATGAATAGTAACCATGGTAGAATTGTGTCACCATGGTAAAAGGTAAGTTAGATTAATTAAGGTAAAAACTAAGTGATAAGGATAAAATATATTAGTTTAATTATTATGGGATGATGGTATTTAGACCCTTATCACCTTATCTTAGAAATTAGATATTTATTAATCTACCTAACCATGAGTAATACATTTATAATATTTAAAAGTTTTGAAAATTTACAAGTGTACCACTCCATCACTTATAAAAGGACACCTCCTCTCCTCCCATCCTCATAAATTTTTAGCACTACATTCTAGAAAACACCTAACCAAATCATTCCCCAACACCCCTCCCCTTGTCATTGAGTTCATTTTCTAAATAAGAGGAAAAATATATATGTCTTAAGGTGTAATCTAAAGAGGTTTTCCAAAGAAGAAGTATAATTATTAATTGAGTGTTTCATGATTATTTATTCTTCTACATCCTTAAAATAATATTTAACGATGATGAAATAATTACAACATTATATTTAGTATACTAAAATTTTATTATGATTGTGGTAAAACCTTTTTTATCACCTTTTCCATCTTATGGGAATTGAAAACATCGCTCGTGTGTACGTGTGGATTACCACCTCCATGAAGCGATGGGTATTTATTTCACCACTAAATTATGTGGATTGTTAAAATTGTGGAACAAATGGATAAATATGATATTTATGAAATTAATATTATTATATAAATATAATATATTACTAACCTTCTTACTGAACCATATTTTGTAAATTATTATGTTCTTAGTGTGTGCATGTGCACCAATACCTCTACAAAGCAATGTGATTCATTTTTCATCTCCACATTAAAAGGCTAGTCATAAGGATAGAACTAGTGAATAAATATGAAATTTATATCATATTTATAATAATAGAAAAGTAAAATATTATTTAATTTATTTCTTTTCTACCCATTATAAAAATTAAAACATCATTCATGGGTATGTGTGGACTATCATCTCCCTGAAATGATGTGGTTCATTTATCATGATCCCAATACATGGTAGGTTTTAAAATAATTTAAAATATATAAATATGATAATTGTAACATGTTTAAGATTATTTAGTAAATGGTACCATAACCCTTTTCTCTACATTCAATGCACAGATGTTATTTTGAGGTTATAAACAGAACGTCCTCAAAGCATCTAATGTGAACATAACCATTTTAGTAACCAAATTAAACATGGTATAAAATGGAATTAAAGGGATAAAAATAACATAATGAACTTGTATATTTCCCTTAATCAATTATAAAAACTAATAAAATTTTATTACTTGAGAGGTTAGATTTACAAATAGAATGATTTAGAACTCGAGGTACGGTATTTTCCTCTAAAGTTTTATTATAAATATTTTAGACTCTTTATCCTCTATATCCATGTTCGTTTAAAAAATTTAAGAATTTTATTATTTATGATTCAATGGATACTAAAGGTTATTTTTAAAATATTTTAATTTCATTAAAATTTATGGTAAAGTAATATTTTCAACCTTTTATGTATGTTTTAATTTTTTTCTTTTTACAAAAGTGAAAAAAATAGTTTTTTAATGTACACAGCTTGATCGCCTTTTCCCCACAATCATAGCAATTATTAATTATCAAGGTTACTATAAAAGTTGAGATATTTTAAAATTTTAGACCATATTCCTACTATTTTTGTATTTTGTTGTTTTAAATAGTTTTTTAAGAAAAAAGGACATTTCTCATTATGATTATGTGAAAATGGAAAGTGTTTTACTTATGGGCTCAAATGTGTTTTTCAATGGTTTTATGATCAAAATTTCAAGGTTATAATTTTTTTTTCATGATATGGTACTTGATAATTATAAATAATGATTAGTAATCTCGATATATCTCATGATGATAGGTGATCTTAATATAACTCTCCATTGTATTAGGTAATGATTTAGTCTTATAATGTGAAAAATAAGGGAGATGACTCAGTAGGTTACTCCTTTAGAATAAACAAGATTTATTTATTCTGACATTCGTTAAAAATGAGTGAACATGGGTTATGAATATGAATCTCAAGGTTACCAATATTATTCTTGAAATAAGGGTTTAGAGGGAAATGTTTTTATTTCATGAGGTGTGGAAATTTTAAAGGTGAAAGGTTTGTTTTTCAAAGGAATGTATTTATTAGTTCCCACAAGCCTGAGGATTCCTTCATGGGTTTTATTATTATTTATAATGGGTTTCATGGGTTTTATTTGATCAAATATTTATACTCATTTATATAAATTTTTTATTAATTTTCTCAAATTTTTATTATGGAAAAGGTAAACATCCTCATGGGTTTTCATGTTTTTACTAGACTGATGAGATTCTTTTATTTTTACATCTCTTAATCAGATTTTATTTTCTCTTCCCATTTTTTAAAAAAAATTCATAGTATATAAGGATGACTATAAATTTTATCAATATTAATATTTCTATTATGGGGATTCATCTTAAATGAATAAAAAGTGTCTTAAATAAAACAAGTGTGTAAATATAAATATCTGTTTTTATATAAAACATATATATTTTATAAAAGTGTCCTATTTTTTATGTTACTTTAATCATATAAAACTCTACACCTAAAATATCCTATAAATTGTAGAAAGTGAAACCCTTTTTATATATCATGTAATGATGGGTTGAATAGGTTACAGAGTGTTATAGTTGGTATCAATGGAAAGGTTTAGATAACTTTATAGGTTAAGAGATTGTTAAAATAAACTTTAAAGAGACTCCGATTTTTTGTAATATTATCATGAGATGGCTTTTTATGATTTCCATGTATCTATATCTAATCCATGTCTATTTAGAATGGTTTTTCATAGAGGAAATAAGGAAGCTGAGGTAAAAAGACATCAAGTGGAAAATAACCTTCAAGATCAGAAACCTAAAATGGTTACAATAGAGTAATTTGTGGTATTCTTGAGTCAGTTGACACGGTCTACTAACAATGGAACCCATGAAAGAGAAAAACTAAAATATCTGTAAAGGAAAGTATCTATAATAGAGCATTTCATGAAACAATATCATCTTTTATTCAGAAATAGTGAAGAATTGTGGATTGATCAAATATCTATAAATGATATGTTATGTTTTTTTATATATATAATGTCAAAAGTTAATTAATACTATTTATAATTTTGAAGGTGAAACTGATATATGGTGGTATCTAGTAAAGAATACTAAGGAAAAGGATGATATTGATGCCATGGAGTGGATATTATTTAAATATATTTTTCTTGAGAACTATTTTCTTAATGTTCATTAAAATATAATGAAAAGATAATTTCTAGAGTTGAAGTTTAAGGAATTATACATGGTGGACTCTTATAAGGAAATTTTCACCAAATTGGACATGTATACACCGAATTTTTTTAGAACTAGAGAATAAAATTGAAATATTTTACATAGTCATAAAACCATTTTTATGGAGAGTGTTGTCCTATAGTGAATTAAAAATCTATTATTAAGTTGATTTTTGTGTTGAGAAATTTGATATAGAGTTTATATATATATATATATATATATACTTATTGACAACAAAATTAAGAAGTGTTCAGTGTGGTTCACAATAAAGAAGAAGTCAACCAATAAATATGCAGGTTACCCCCCCCCCCCAAATTTTTCAAATGTGGTAAAAGTAATTTTAAATAATGTTTGGTAGGATTATGAAAGTGTTACTAATGTGGTAATATTAGACATTTTGTTTATGAATGTAAGGAAAACACTTCTAATTAGATTAGTAATGGAAAAATAAATAGTTATCCAACAGTGAGATATTTTAGTTACAAAAAAGTTGGGTTATTATGCTAATGCATATTCAAAGTAAGGTACTCAATGTGGGGATCATCATGACTGAAATAAAAAAAGTGTAAAATTATTTTTTCGCTACCACTGTATATTTTTCCCCTTTATATAAAATTATGTCAAGTACATTACTTGTTTATTAATATTATTCCAATGACTAATTTTATTCTCGATCTAAAAATTATTTTATTTCTATGAAATTTTATAATATAATGGATATAACATATCAAGAAATAAAGTCAAAATTTTGGGTAAAAACTCCTGAGTGGTGTATAAATTCAAGAATAATTTATATAAAACTTCATGTTATTATATGTGAAATGGTTTTTACAATAAACCTTTTTAGATTTCCCAGTATATGCTTTGCTATTATTTTGGGTATGCATTGGATTTAATTTTATCATGCTAAGATAGATTGCAGAGATAAATAAGTTACATTTTAGAATGGGTTTCAGTTTTTATATAAGAATTAATTAATTCATTTAATGGTATATCAAGAAGCTGAGAAGATGATTAAATATGGGAATAAAATTCATCTTACGTATATTGTTAAATATAATTAAATTGTTCAAATTAGTGATATTCCAATAGTAAATGAATATATAGATTTATTTTCTAATTATTTTCATATTTTTATTCCATAGAAGGAGATTGATGTTATTGTTGACTTAGTTTATGATTCTAATACAATTTAAAAACCTCCTTATTGATTTGATTCAATTGAGTTGTTAAAATTGAAAATGTAGTTACAAGGTTAACTTGAAAAGGTTTTCATCCAACAAATCACTCCTCTTTAGGGTGTTTCTATTATATTTTTTTAAAAAAAGGATAGTTACATGAGAATTTTTATTGATTAAGATCACTCAATAACATCACTATTAATAAAATGTATATAATGTCTCATATCAAGGAATTTTTCATTAGCTTTAGGGTTCTCAATATTTTTCAAATATTGGTCTGAGGTCTTACTACAACCAGTAGAATAGGAATAAGGAAAAAAAATCCAATGAAATTTTTCCATACTTGGTATAGTCATTACGAGTTTTTGGTTACACAATTCGGGTTAAAAATTCACCCAATGTCTTTATGAATCTTTTGAATAGAGTTTTCCATGAGTAGAATTACCCTTCAAATGATCTTGAGATTTTAGTTGTGGTTTTATTTATTAAAAATTTGGTGGAGTATTTTATATGAGGTAAAATGTAAAATATATACTAACCGTAAAAGTTTTAGAATATATTTTCCCAAAAAGTGTCAAACATGAAAAAAAGAAGATGGTTGAACTGATAAGGGATTATGATTGCATGATTCACTATCATGCAAGAAAAGAAAAAAAATGTAATAGATGCCTTAATTTGAAAAATAAAATGTATGATTAACCATGTTAAATTGGGAAAAAGATCCTTTATATAATGATTTGATGAATTTTTTCCAAGAAATTATGCATGTAGGAAGTATCTCTCTTTTAGTTCAGGTTTCATAACATTAGTCCTTGGAAGAAAGAATTAATAAGGTTTTGATGGATTATCATGGATTTATATAAATGGTATAAGTGGTTAGGGAAGGCAAATTTTATAAATTTAATGTTGAAAATGAAGTTGTTTTCAGTTTTTGGAAAGAGGATGTGTGTGCCAAGTGATTTTTATTTAAATAAGGAATTGTTGAGTGAAGTAAATATCTCTTTAATGTATGTTCATCCTGATAAAACTAGGATGTATAGAGAAATTTTAGAATATTAATGGTCATAGGGAATGAAAAAGGATATTATTCATCTTACCATAAAATATTTTACTTTTCAACAGGTTAAAGTTGAGTGACAACTATCAAAGTGGATGATTCAACCTTTTCCAATTCCAGAAAGGAAATATAAAAATATATTCATGGATTTTAAGGTGGGTTTACCAAATACTCTGGAGGTAACAATGTGAATTCTATTATTATTGGTCAATTAAATGGATATAGATATTTTCCCCCTATTTGAGATATTAAATATTAGGATCAACTTGGTAGACTTTATCTTAAAGATATATTCTAATTACATGGAGTCCCACTCTTTATTGTATCTAATTGTGATCCTATAATTAACTAAAGTTTTTTAGTGGACTTTAAAAGTTATTTGATACTGAATTTATTTTCTATATATCTATTCAACCTCATTATCATTGATAGTCAGAGACAATAATTCATAATTTAGAGGATATTCTTTGAGATTTCTCTTTAGATTTCCATGGAAGTTTGGATAAACATATTTCATTGGTAGATTCTTACTATAATAACAGTTTTAATTCTAGGAGATGTATGTTACCTTTTGAGGAATTATAAGTAAAGTGGGGTTAAACTCTATCATGTCGGGGTGCATTTGGTAAACTAACATTTTTCGGAACAGAACTGGAAGAATAAGTGGTAGAGAAAGTAAATATGACACAATAACACATAAGGAAAACTCAAAATATGCATAAGAAGTATACAGATCATAGGAGGAAATAACTCTCATTTGAGGAAAAGATCAGGATTTTATTAAAGTATGTCCATGGAAAAGTGTTAAGAATTTAGGAAGAAATTAAAAGTTAAATCCAGTTTTTTCGGTCTGTATGAAATTATGGAAAAACTGGGGTTATTTTTCTATTAGTTAGATTTAACTCCTTGTTTATCTTTGGTATATGATGTGTTTTAGGTTCCTTTTCTAAGGAAATATTTACCTAATACATCTTATTTTTTGAGTCCTGAAGTGGTACAGTTAGAGGAGAATATATCTTATAAAGAAAATATGGTTCAAATTTTAGATCATATAGAGAAGGTGATACGAAATAATATTATTTTCTAGTTTAATGTTTTATAGAAAAATCATATGATCTTGGATGCAACATGAGAATCATAAAATTCTATGACGCAAAAATACCATCACTTGTTTAAGTAATGAATAAAATTGAGAGGATGTAATTTTTTAAGGGAAAAAGAATGTGAAAATCCCTGTAATCCTATAAAAAAATAAATATTATGATTTATATGTATTCATTTTATGGATTCAAATTCATCATAGTTTTATAATTTACATTATATAATTTTTTAATAAAAAAAAGGAATAGTTTTATTTAACTAAATTTTTTCCCATGTATTACATAGTTTTATTTAAAAGTTATATTTATTTATTTTATAATTTTATTTTGACAAAAATTAATTTATTTTTTAAATAAACATATCGAAAATATCTTAGGGTTAATTTTTGTATTTTTCTAAAAAAATTTATTTTTTAGTGAATAGTGAAAATTGTTAATTTTTGCGAAACTGACATTTCTTTTCCTTAAATAAAGCAAGTAAAAGTCATATTATATTTTTGATTTGGTTTTAACTTAATATAATATCAATTTGGTTAAAAATTATCTAAATAATACTATAGTAATAAACATTATATTTTATTTTTGTATGAGTTCATTTTTATGATTAAAAATACAATTTTCTAAAAACTAGTATTTATTTAGTTTTGTGTACTTATACTAAAGGTAATTTATACAAATTATAAAAAATAAATCTTGAAAAATGGATTCCATAATAATAATTAGGAGGTGAAAATTTATTAATAAGGTAAATTTCAATTTTTTCATTATAAAATGTAACAGTGGTAAAAATGTGTCACCACGGTAAAGAGTAAATTCGGTTAATTAAGGTAAAAACTAAATGATAATGCCAAAAAATATTATCTTAATTATTTTTATATGATATAATTTTTTCCCTTATCACCCTGTATCCAAAATTTTATAGTTCTTTATCCACATGACCATGATTAATACATCTATAATATTTAAAAGTATATAAAATTTACAAGTGGGCCACTCTCCTCAATTATAAAAGAGCACCTCCTCTCTGCCACTCTTATCACCTTTTGAGCACTCTAGTTTTGAAAATATCTCAAAAAATATCTCCTCAAAATATCTCATCATTTATTATATGTTTTTATATCACCACAATATGAAACCTATAGGGATTAAGGTGTAATTAAAAGAGATTTTCGAAAGAGGAGGTATAATTATTAACTGAGTGTTATACGTTTATTTCTTCTTCTACTTAAAATATTATTTAAGATTTTTGAAATAATAACATAACTATCTTATATATACTATAATTTTATTATTATTATGTTACAACCCTTTTTCATCTTCTTTTCCATCTTATGGGAAATGAAAACATCGCTCGTGCGTACATAAGGACTACAACCCTGATGAAGTGATGTGTTTTTTATTCATCAAAAGATTATATGGGCTGGTTAAAATGATGGAAAAAATGAATATATATGATATTTAAGAAACATTTATTATTATTTAAATATAATTTATTATTTATGTTCTTACCCTGCTATCTGTTGGAAAATGATAGTGTCTCTCGTGCGTACGTGTGGGTTACCACCTTCATGAAGCGATGTGCTTCATTTTTCATATCCACATTATAATGTTAGTCATAAGGATAGAACTAATGAATAAATATAAGATTTATAAACTATTTATGATTTTTTAAGTCTAAAATATCATATACTATTTCTATTTTCCACCTGTTATACAAATGAAAACATTGTTCATGTGTACATACGTACTACAATCTCTATAAAATGGTATGGTTAGTTTTTCAAGACCACCTTACATGGTTGGATTTAAAAGTGTATATAATGTATAAATAATATATTTATAACATTTTTAAGATTATGAATTTCATCAAACCATAACCCATTTTACCACGGTCAATGCACCAATGTATTTTTGAGGTTATAAACCAAATGTCCTCAAAACATCCAAAGTAAAATTAAACATTTTAGTAACTAAATAAAACATGGTAATAAATGAAAATAATGGAATAATGATAATGGAATCACATTTTGGGTTTGGCTTAGTGGTAAGCAACCCTTAATCCTATATGAAAATGGGGGTTCAAACCCCATTGGGTGTAGGTACTGTAATAGTACTGTAGTGCTACAGTAGCAACGGCACTATAGCAATGGCGGGCACTATAGTGGCAGAAGGTCACTATAGCGGCGATAGAGCACTGGAGCAGTGGCGGGTACTGTGTGGTACTGTAGCAATGCGGTACTGTAGCAGTACTATTCACAAAATGCGCCTTGGGCCAAAAAATGGGCCTACGGGCCATGTAATGGGCTAAAGGCCCACTGGGCCTCTAGGCTATGTAATGGGCCTCCCGCTACCCAGTTAAAGAGGTCATTACTTCTCTTTAATAATAAATGAGGCTTCGGCCCCAACCTTTAATATATATATATATATATATAATTGAATCAACATGAAAATTTTTATTAAAAAATAGAAAACCAATATAATTTTATTACTCAGGAGTGTAGATATACAAAAGAAACCATTTAGGACTTGAGGTAATGGATTTTCATTTAAAATGTTATTATAAATATTTTAATGCCTTTCTCCTCATTATCCATATTCTTTTAAATATTTCAATAATGTTATCATTTATTCTTAAATGATTAATAAATTAATTTTTTCTATATTTTCCTTTATTTATAATGTTCTAAAAAGGAATCATTTCAAAATTTTCTATATAGGTTATTTTCAACTTTTTACAAAAGTGAAAAAAACAATTTTCTTTTTTTAATGTAAAAAAATTGACAACCTCTCCATGCCATCATAGTTGTTATTAATTATCTAGATTATTCTACAGGTTACCATGTTTTATTAAAATTATACCATATTCCTAATCTTCTATTAATGTTTAATTTTTAAAAAAAATCAAATAAAAAGGATATTTCTCATTATGATTATGGAAAAATAAAAACTTTTTCTTATGGGTTAAAATGAGTTTTTCAAGGGTTTCATGATAAAAACATAAAATAATAACAATGTTTTGTTTATGATTGTAGAGACCCAAAGCTTGACGTACATGGACATTATATTACTTTTTTGGAATACTTAGTACATAACAAAAACACACACACAAGGATCGTAATAGTTTAGTGTCTTTGGAAACTCGGAATATAATTTTCTAATCGTGGTGAAAGATCTTCAACATCTCCCATAAAGATCTTCCTTTTTTTACCTAAAACCTTTATTTATATCCTGGGTAAAAGAAAACATAAAAGGGTGAGCTCAAATACTCAGTAAGGGTAAACAAAAGAAATATCAATCACATCATTTTCATAAGAACATAACATTTTGGAAATCTTAACCTGCAAAAGAGAGCATAATTTCATAACATGGGATAAATCATAGTAGTGAAATGAAATCCCAATAATCATAACTTAAAACATGAAACTTTGTGGCATACACCCATAATCATAGATAATCATATATTATTAGTCAAGACTCATTTCCAAGACTATCTTAGTAGACAAAGTCCACTTCTAAACCGAGTCACCCTCGTTTCAGTCCTGTTTCACTGAACTGGTATAACCTACCATTCCAGCCATTTCTATCTCATGAGATATAAAATCTTTACCCAATGAATTGGAGGGAGATATAGGTCCCACCCATCTCATAATGAAACCATTCTTATGTGTGCCACAAAAATCATAAATCATACATCATTGCATAACCCATTTAATAAAAAATGGAATTATTAAACATCGTGACATCATAAAACAATTAATATAAGATAAATGAATTCATAAAAATAATTCCATCACAACATAATCAAATCAATGTAATTATAGGGATAGAATCATAACCCTACATTATCTTAGATGGAAAATAATTTTGATAAAACACTTGAACTCCATTCTTGAGGAAAATGTCCTTTCTACTTCAAAAACATTTTTCCTTTCTTAACATGTCATACAATTTTAAACTAAAATAATTTGATTAAAAATAAACTTTAAAACTTGTAAAGGAAGATTCTTTGAAATTTTGTTTTAAAAATCCATTCATGCCGTATAAGTTAAAAAAACATTCTCCTCGTACCTTTGTCGGAAAAGTCAAAAAGTACCTCATACGAAAAACGACAAAAGATTCCTTTCATATCCTTTACTAAAAACTCACCGAAGGGTAAAATTGGATTAAAAAAATTTTAAGTGGATGGAAATAGTATTACATATTGAGGAAACATGGATGTGGATGATAAAATACACCCCATTAAATTTCAAAGTATAAACAATCTCGGATAAAAATGAGATTCTGATATTTCCCTTACCTTAGGTCCGATTTGCTTCGTAAGTGTCCGAACCTCCTGTATAATGATTTAAATAATGTCATTGACTTATTCCAAAATCAAACTCATTGTTATGATATCATATATTGTTCACTTATTACTTTATATTACCCGTTCTTTTGTAAATTCCATGTTAAAGAGCGTTTTGGGTAAAATTGTTTCATTTTTCGTCCGTGTTTTTACTTGTAATTATTCATATGATTACTTAGATCATGATTACTTAATTCCAGAATATAAAACATGATTTATATATAATATATATTTGTAATATACATATATATAATAAATCAGTAAATGGAAAGAAATACACCGTTCTTGGTGACGGTAGGTCGTACGTATGCATGAACGCTGTTTTCGTTTCCTTGTTGAGTTGAATGGAATTAAGTAGATGAAATACATATATATACACATAAATACAGTATCATTATTATGTCATATATTTCATGATTACTTATTATATGTACTTTATAATCATTCATGAATGGTTAAAGTGGAGAATGAATCTCATCGCGTCGTGGAGACGGTAGTCCGTACGTACGCACGAGCGATGATATCGTTCTCATGATCGTGGTACTGTATTGGAGTGTATGTATACTATTTCAGAATAAATATCACTTTAAAATAATCATATACAGTTATTATTTACACCATTATACCCATCCAAGTAAGGTGGTGGTGGAAAATAGATTACATCACGGCGTGGAGACGGTATTCCGTACGTACGCACGCGCGGTGATTTCTCTTTCCGTAGGATGGATAGATGGTGAAATAGGGTTGTTTCATACTTATAATAACATATCATTATATGAGTGATACTGATGTTATTACTTCATAATGAAACAACTAAAGAAGAATAAGTGGAAGAAAAAATAAAGATGGAAGAATTGGTAACGGACATTACATCTTCTTTGAAGTGCTTCTTTGAGACCTCCTTTTAGGGAACTAAAATAGGTCTTTGAAGAAGACCAGAACCTCTAGGATGTTTCTAGGGAAGTGGAGAGAAGACATTGGCAGGGTTTTTCCTAGCTTGAAAGCTCAAAGTGGTGTGATGAATAGAGGTAGGAGGTTCCCTTTTATAAGGGAGGAGAGGGGAACCTTTGGAATAACTAAAAATATTATTTTATTATAAAGTCAAGTTCGGTTTTAAATAGCTCCAAATTGAGTTATTTCGAAGATAAGGTGTGGATAGGTCGAAATACTCTCATCCAATAGAATTTAGACAAGTTTAGGTCATTATATTAACCTTATCTTTTAGTTTTAAGTCTTAGTTAATTAGATTGACATTTACCATGTCACTTTGTATTTTTATATTATATAGTTAATAAACTTACCATATACATCCAAGCTACCCCCAAGTTGTGTTTTATTAATATATATAAACTTATATAAGTCATTTTTCCGAACCTTATATTTTTAGGAATAAAATAACAGTTAATAATATAATATTTTTTAAAAAACTATTTTATGTCAATTTTGACACTATTCAATAGTTGATTTTTTTGAAACTCGTAACAGAATGATTACTTAGACCAAAGTTAATTAAATCAATCTTAACATGTTATATTAACCTAGAAAAGTATTTTAATTCATAAAAAGTCTCAAATTATACTTATTTAGGTATTTATAATATCAATTATTCTAATTTTTCACTATTATGGTAATTACTACATCATCATTGTGTCATAAATGAATTAACTTATTTAAAGTATAAAAATTACAAATAAAATACCATTATGTATGAAATATTTTTAGCTATCTAATGAATATTTATAGTCGAATTTATATTATGTATAACCCCATATTAAAAATGATTTACTTATTAAACTTTGATTTTAACTATTTTAACCCTTCTTTAAATAAATTAATAATAAATGTCCTAATCTAATCCAAGTGGGCCTAAATGGTCATATTTTATTCCTAAGGTTGTTTTTGGTCGAATTAAACTTGTCCAATAGAATTAGGACATGTGTTAGGGTAATAATAATATCATTTTTACCCTTAATTACCCTATTTACTTTTAACCGTGGTAAAAAAAAGTAAAAAGTTACTATTCACCAAAAAATTATTTTCATCTCATTGAACCACATTTTAGTCCTTGATATTAACTGTGTCTCTCGGATTTTCGAAATTCCACTCACAGATGCGGTAAAATTATGTTTTATGAAAAATTCAGTTTTTTTAACTCCCACTTAGTGGTTTCACTATTCATCAAAAATTGAAATTTTTCAGAAAAATACCAAAATTTCACCCTAGGCTAATTTCAATATTACGAATCCAAAAATGAAGTCCATTTTGAAAAATAAAATTTATAAAATTTCAAAAAGTGGTTATTACTATTCATAACGGCTAGTTTTAATAATATTTTATTAGCATATTGTTGTTTAGTAAAACTCGGTATTGCGTACTACACACGCTATCGAGGAAGGTCGCGATTGCGCGTAATGAAAGGAAAGTCAAGGATGCGTGTTGAGCAAGATCCTTTTGGTGTAGCATACAACACATGACATTAATGAAATTAAAAAGAATATTTTTCATAAAATCTCGGGCTATTACATTCTACCCCCCTTAAAATGAATTTCGCCCTCGAAATTCGTCGGGGTTATAAATGGTTTACTACTCGAAAGTTTCTTTAACAGAAACCCACATCGTAAAAATGAATACCAAAACTTGGATTTAAAAACTAAAGTATGAAATGTAACTATTACCCAAATAAACTAATCACTGGGTTTCCACATAGGTGAAAATATGGATATGGAAGAGAAATCTAACCATCATGTTCTAATGGAGAGTGGTAGAGAACATGGCTATGGAAAAGCCAGCAATCACAAAGCCATAAATTTGTGACGATCTAAGGTACCATCTGATTCATCAGATATAAGAGTACTAGGACAACATTTTTGGTTTTCAAGATCATTTCCCAAAAGTTGATGAAATTGGAATTAGAAGAAATACTTTCGTGATTTTGGTATAGTCTCACCGTTTGTCATTCTTTGGAAAATTTACACTTCATCTCTTAAATAAATGAAGTTGAATTTGTCATTCGTGATGTGTTAGCAGATCGTGTGATAGAATGATGGGTCATTCCATCTATCTCAAACAAAAGGTTAGAAAAGTTATCAAAAAATACATAAGTCCATCTATAGTGAGATTAATCTTATATAGTTCCTAAAATGAACTTATACTTCATATATCATACCGCTTAATAAAATAAAACTAGTTTCTACTAACCAGGGACTTCCTGTAGGCCAGTGGTAGGCGATAAAGGCCAGTCGCACTTCGGTTGTGGGTTCGATTCCTACGACCTTGTCTGACGCGATGGGCTGTCACCCATCCTGCAGGTTGTCCTTTTTCTAAAACTATATTACTATAACATCCCATAAATAATATCGAAAAAAACTTCTATCCTTAAACAATACTAACTTATGTCCAACATAATCCATTCTAGTCTTTAGGCTTATCCATAATACTGCAGTCCATTCACATATTATAGTTAAAATGATTACCAAAGAGTTCATATAACAAGTATGTTAATACCATCATTGATCCCTATATATCATGAGATATGTCTTGTTTGTCACATTCCAAACATTCGAAGGCCTTAATCATGTATTCTCTTGAAAAATGAATACCCATTGAACCTTAGGGAAAACATTAATGCAATTAAAAGTTAACACTTTCCACATACCAAAATCTTCAAAATTCTATATACTCAAACCATGATATCACTTAGTCCTTATATCAATCATGATCTCATGAATACTGTCAAACATTTCATTTTTTTCCTTATCCCTTCATTATGTACATATCATATTTTTTTACAAAAATATTTCATTCACTTTCCATGGTTACCGGTACCATAAAATTATTGAAAACCACAATAGACCAATACATAAATATTCCAATACTCAATATTATTTTGAAATCCCATTACATAAACACTTAATAATTCCACCACATTGTTGTCATATTCAACATCACCAATAGTGATCGCATGTGACTTCCCTTTTTCTTTTGCCTTAAGTGGTTGCTCACGTCGATCATCACTAACCCTTGGATTAGGGCATTTATTAGCATAATACCCTATTTCCTTACACTTGAAGCATTGAAGTGTTGTTGGTTCATTCTGTGTATCCCTTCCTTTGTTTGCATCATTAGACATCTTCTTCCTATCATTGCGGAATTCAAACGCCCGATGACCTTCCTTTCCACATTTGAAACATTTACTTGTTCCTTTAAGACAATCTCCACCATGCTTATTTCCACACTTTGAGCATAAGGAAACATTCATCTTCTTTTCACCATTATTCTGAGATTTCTCCTTGAACTCCATCTTTCATTTCTTGTCAAAAATACTATATGGATAAGTAACAACAATTTCCATTTCTACCTTGATAGCACAACACACAATTTCTTCATAGCTACTAAAGTCTCTTATAGCTAATGCCCTTCGAAGATTTGGTTTTAATCCACTGAAGAATCGATCAACTTTACTTTCAGGTTAGATGATAAAGCCAGATACATACCTTGCAAGCCTTGAAAAATTCACTTCGTATACACCAACAGATTCATCATCCTTTTGCTTTAGTTCAAGAAACTCTTTCTCCATTTTGTTCGAAGAATACGAGGGAAGTACTTATTGAAAAATAAGTTCTTGAACTCGTCCCATTCCATGGACACAATTTCATCTCTTTGCCTCATATTCTTGATAATATTCCACCATTGATCAGCTTCACCTTCCAAACTATATACTACTAAGATGACTTTATCATGTTCAGAACATTGAAGAACTGAAAATATCTTTTCAGTAGTACTAATCCATTATTCAGCAACAAGTGGATCAGAAGACCCATTGAAAGAAGGTGGACGTTGCCTCATGAAGGACTCAATAGAATATTGTTCCCTTATCTGCTCATTTGGATGTCCAGAATGATTCATATCTTGTGTAAGTATAGAAATAAGGTTTTTCACTCAATCTCCCATAACATTTGTTTGTTCAGGAGGACAATCATTGCATTGTCCATTGCATTGATCAACACGGTTCCTTTGGGTTCCAGCCATCGTCTAAAACCCAAAAAGAATAGTGTGAGAGGAAAAAAATCATGCTAGGTAAAACAACATAATAAAGGGGAAGTACCTTCAATATCTAACATATTAGGTTTAATTCTATGATCGTTAGTGTAATTCTAGTACTATAACCTATACGTATACTTAACCTTAGGTACATCCCTAGACATACCTTAGAAATAACTCTAGGGATCTCACTAACGTTTTCGTATCCTGGTTTCCAAAGGTTGACTAAACCTTTCCTCTGATACCAACTGTAGAGACTCGAAGCTTGACGTACAAGGACATTACATTACTTTTTCGGAATACTTTGTACATAACAAAAACACACACACAAGGATCGTAATAGTTTAGTGTCTTTGGAAACTCGGAATATAATTTTTTAATCGTGGTGAAAGATCTTCAACATCTCCCATAAAGATCTTACTTTTTTTACCTAAAACCTTTATTTATATCCTGGGGAAAAGAAAACATAAAAGGGTGAGCTCAAATACTCAGTAAGGGTAAACAAAAGAAATATCAATCACATCATTTTCATAAGAACATGACATTTTGGAAATCTTAACCTGCAAAAGAGAGAATAATTTCATAACATGGGATAAATCATAGTAGTGAAATGAAATCCCAATAATCATAACTTAAAACATGAAACTTTGTGGCATACACACATAATCATAGATAATCATATCTTATTAGTCAAGACTCATTTCCAAGACTATCTTAGTGGACAAAGTCCACTTCTAAACCGAGTCACCCTCATTTCAGTCCTGTTTCGCTGAACTGGTATAACCTACCATTCCATCCATTTCTATCTCATGAGATATAAAATCTTTACCCAATGAATTGGAGGGAGATATAGGTCCCACCCATCTCATAATGAAACCATTCTTATGTGTGCCACAAAAATCATAAATCATACATCATTGCATAACCCATTTAATAAAAATGGAATTATTAAACATCGTGACATCATAAAACAATTAATATAAGATAAATGAATTCATAAAAATAATTCCATCACAACATAATCAAATCAATGTAATGATAGTGATAGAATCATAACCCTACATTATCTTAGATGGAAAAAAATTTTGATAAAACACTTGAACTCCATTCTTGAGGAAAATGTCCTTTCTACTTCAAAAATATTTTTCCTTTCTTAACATGTCATAAAATTTTAAACTAAAATAATTTGATTAAAAATAAACTTTAAAACTTGTAAAGGAAGATTCTTGTAAATTTTGTTTTAAAAATCCATTCATGCCGTATAAGTTAAAAAAACATTCTCCTCGTACCTTTGTCGGAAAAGTCAAAAAGTACCTCGTACGAAAAACGACAAAAGATTCCTTTCATATCCTTTACTAAAAACTCACCGAAGGGTAAAATTGGATTTAAAAAATTGTAGGTGGATGGAAATAGTATTAAATATTGAGGAAACATGGATGTGGATGATAAAATACACCCCAGTAAATTTCAAAGTATAAACAATCTCGGATAAAAATGAGATTGTGATATTTCCCTTACCTTAGGTCTGATTTGTTTCGTAAGTGTCTGAACCTCCTGTATAATGATTTAAATAATGTCATTGAATTATTCCAGAGTCATAATAATTGTTATGATATCATATATGGTTCACTTATTACTTTATATTACCCGTTCTTTTATAAATTCCATGTTAAAGAGCATTTTGGGTAAAATTGTTTCATTTGTCATCCGTGTTTTGACTTGTAATTATTCATATGATTACTTAGATCATGATTACTTAATTCCAGAATATAAAACATGATTTATATATAATATATATTCGGAATATACATATATATAATAAATCAGTAAATGGAAAGAAATACACCATTCAGGGAGACAGTAGGTCGTACGTACGCATGAACGCTGTTTTCGTTTCCTTATTGAGTTGAATGGAATTAAGTAGATGAAATACATATATATACACATAAATCCAGTATCATTATTATTTCATATATTTCATGATTACTTATTATATGTACTTTATAATCATTCATGAATGGTTAAAGTGGATAATGAATCTCATCGCGTCGTGGAGACGGTAGTCCGTACGTACGCACGAGCGATGATATCATTCTCATGATCGTGGGACTGTATTGGAGTGTATGTATACTATTTCAGAAAAAATATCACTTTAAAATAATCATATATAGTTATTATTTACACCATTATACCCATCCAAGTAAGGTGGTGGTGGAAAATAGATTACTTCACGGCGTGGAGACGGTATTCCGTACGTACGCACGCGCGGTGATTTCTTTTTCCATAGGATGGATAGATGGTGAAATAGGGTTGTTTCATACTTAACATAACATATCAGTATATGAGTGATACTGATGTTATTACTTCATAATGAAACAACTAAAGAAGAAGAAGTGGAAGAAGAAATAAAGATGAAAGAATTGGTAACGGACATTACCACTTCTTTGAAGTGCTTCTTTGAGACCTCCTTTTAGGGCACTAAAATAGGTCTTTGAAGAAGACCAGAACCTCTAGGATGTTTCTAGGTAAGTGGAGAGAAGACATTGGTAGGGTTTGGCCGAGATTTAAGGCTTAAAGTGGTGTGAGTAAGAGAGGGAGGAGGTTCCCTTTTATAAGGGAGGAGAGGGGCACCTTTGGAATAACTAAAAATATTATTTTATTATAAAGTCATGTTCGGTTTTAAATATCTCCAAATTGAGTTATTTAGAAGATAAGGTGGGGATGGGTCGAAATCCTCTCATACAATATAATTTAGACAAGTTTAGGTCATTATATTAACCTTATCTTTTAGTTTTAACTCTTAGTTAATTAGATTGACATTTACCATGTCACTTTGTATTTTTATATTATATAGTTAATAAAATTACCATATAAATCCAAGAGACCCCCAAATTGTGTTTTATTAATATATATAACCTTATCTAAGTCATTTTTCCGAACCTTAGATTTTTAAGAATAAAATAACAATTAGTAATATAATATTTGTTTTAAAAACTATTTTATGTCAATTTTGGCACTATTCAATATTTTATTTTTTTGAAACTCATAACAGAATGATTACTTCGACCAAAGTAACTTAAATCAATTTTAACATGTCATATTAACCTAGAAAATTAGTTTAATTCATAAAAAGTCTCAAATTATACTTATTTAGGTATTTATAATATCAATTATTCTAATTTTTCACTATTATGGTAATTACTGCATCATCATTGTGTCATAAATAAATTAACTTATTTAAAGTCTAAAAATTACAAATAAAATACCATTATGTAGGAAAGATTTTTATATTTCTAATTAATATTTATAGTCGAATTTATCTTATGTATAACCCCATATTAAAAATGATTTACTTATTAAACTTTGATTTTAACTATTTTAACCCTTCTTTATATAAATTAATAATAAATGTCCTAATCTAATCCAAGTGGGCCTAAATGGTCATATTTTATTCCTAAGGTTGTTTTTGGTCGAATTACACTTGTCCAATAGAATTAGGACATGTTTTAGGGTAATAATAATATCATTTTTACTCTTAATTACCCTATTTACTTTTAACCGTGGTAAAAAAAAGTAAAAAGTTACTATTCACCAAAAATTATTTTCATCTCATTGAACCACATTTTAGTCCTTGATATTAACTGTATCTCTCGGATTTTCGAAATTCCACTCAGAGAAGCGGTAAAATTAAGTTTTATGAAAAATTCAGTTTTTTTAACTACCACTTAGTGGTTTCACTATTCATCAAAAATTGAAAGTTTTCAGAAAAATACCAAAATTTCACCCTAGGCTAATTTCAATATTAAGAATCCAAAAATGAAGTCCATTTTGAAAAATAAAATTTATAAAATTTCAAAAAGTGGTTATTACTATTCATAACGGCTAGTTTTAATAATATTTTATTAGCATATCGTTGTTTAGTGAAACTCGATATTGCGTACTACACACGCTATTGAGGAAGGTCGCGATTGCGCGTAATGCAAGGCAAGTCAAGGATTCATGTTGAGAAAGCTCCTTTTGTTGTAGCATACAACACATGACATTAATGAAATTAAAAAGAATATTTTTCATAAAATCTCGGGCTGTTACAATGATGTTGTAATTTAGAATCATAAATAATTACAGGTCGACCTAATATAACTCATGATGATGGTTGATCACAATTATCTCTCCCATGAACTATGTAATTATTTAGTCTTTGAAGGTGAAAATGAGGGAGATAATTAGGTAAGTTTATCCTATGAAATTAACTATTCTTCATTCATTCTAACATGAGTTTAAAATGAGTGAGCACGGGTTAAAAATAATATTCTCTAAGTTATCTATATTATGATTTAGAAAATGGTTTCTATGGAAATCTTTTTATTTCATAATGTAAGGTAATTTTAAAGGTGAAAGGTTTTTTTCAAAGGGGTGATTTAATGATTTCTCATGTAATTCATGATGAATTCAGAGTTTTTATTTTTCTTTTTTATGGGTTTCATGTGTTTTATTTTAGAAATATTTATTTTCACTTAGTGAAATGTTTTAATTATTTTCTCCTAGTTTATTTGGAAAAATTTAAACATACACAATGTTTTTCATTTTTTTCTCTTGAATAATGGGATTTTTTATTTTTTATATCCCTTAATGAGATTTGTTTTTCTCATCCCATGTCTTTTATAGGATCTAAGTATGTTTGTAAATTTTATAAATTTCAATATTTCTACTCTGATAACTGGTCTTAAATAAAGAAAAGGTGATGTGAATGATACAGGGGTGAAAACATAAATCTCTATTTTCATAGAAAATGTATATTACGTGAAAGTGTCATATTTTTTATATAATTTTTTCACAAATTATCTAAAATAATAAATATAAGACATCCTATAAATTTTTAAAAGTTTATCTCTTTTTATAAATCCTAGAATTATGGGTTTAATATGTTATGAGTTGTTATAAGGTATCATCATCTCAATGGTTTTATAGAGATACAAATGATCATATCATTGAAAAATAATAATTATTCTAAAATTTGATATTAATTTTAAATTATTTCTCAAACTCACATTCTATTAGTGAAATATATATTCTTTAAATGTTAAAAAACTGGAAATAAGAAAATTCAGCATGAATTTTCAATAAATACCATGATTAAATTGGAATTTAAAATGATTATTCGGACACAAAAGTGAAAAAAAATGAATAAGATGTGGAAAATTAAAAAATACCATGCAACAAGAAAAAAGATACAAAACAAGAAATGTGATAAAAAACCCTAACTAACTCAGTAATGTATCTACCCCACCCACACAGACACACCCACAACTAGAGTGTGTAGTTTCGTCACTATAATTAAATATAAGTTAGGAATGAAGAATAAAACATAGTTATTTTAATTGATAGGTGACTTATTGAAGGTGTAGTTAATCTACTTGAGACTCTAGAGGGGTTTCAAGGAAGTGTTTTACCATCTTCCCATTGATAGTGAATTTTTATTGGATTTTTATTTTTAACCTACACAACTGCAGAAAAATAATTGTTAGTCATAATATATGGGCCAAAAAAGTGGGAACTAAGCTTAACCAAGTGAAAAATAAACATTTCATTGTGAAGTAGGAACTTCTTCCCAAAGTGGATCTGATGATGAAGTATGAGGTAGTCATGTCCAACCTTGGTTCTCTCTATACAGATTCATGAGTTCTCATATGAATCTCTTCGCATTTTCTCAAACTAATGAATCTGTAACATCTTATGTAAACCTATATATAATAGATTCATATTACGTTGTTTAACATCCCAATATGCATTGTTCTATACCTTTATTTGGAAGTGAAAATTTTTTCCAAATATTATCTTTTAATGTGACATTATGATGAGGGTTTTAAAATCTATGTGATATTTCTATACTACATAATCTAATAACATACTCTAATTTTTCTTATTGGTTTGTAAATTTTTTCCAAGATTTTATTAACATCCTAATTTTAAATATTAGAAATTCCATTAGTTGGGGGGTGAAATGAAGTGGATACTTTATGAAAAAACCCGTACTTATAGTGAAAGTTTTTCATGTTGTAATTATAGAAATGAGAACCACGATCAATAATAAAAAACCTTAACAAATCAAACCTATAAAAAGTTGATATCTCATAAATTCAACAACCACTCAATATTCATTGGTATATGATTACTTTTCCTCAACCCATTTTGAGACATAATCAATTCTCGAGATGTATAGACACAAATCCAAAATAACTAAGAAAGGATCCCATGAATTTAACACCCAAACATCAAATATCTCATAGAACATCATGGGTATTTGGTGAATCTCATTCCACTTAGACAAATTTTATATAAACAGTCACATGCACATGACTTATAAATTAATGAGCATCTCGTAAGAACCTTATCTAAGAAAAAGTCCATAGTTTTGGACTTTTCATGTAGTTCTTTGGAGACCAAAGTTACCCCCGCATGAAAAATTGTAGTAAATGTGAGGATAGATGGGAACTCATAGTCAGTTACACATCATCTTAGGACATATTCATTATATATTTTCAATAAATATGGTTCATATTAAATATAATACCTTAAATCAATCAAAAATTTTTTTAGAAATAATTTATTGTATTCATGAGGTGCCTATGATTCAACTAAAAAGTTCAACAAATTAGAAAACCATGGGATGTTATCCTGAATAATGTACAATTAGTCATTCGGGAAGGTTTCTAGAATTGAGGATTTATTAGATTATAATATGTTGAGGATAGTGATGATACAACTAATATTGTTGGAAAAAAAAAATTCACTCCCAATTTATTCCAAAATTTAATATAAAACTCTAAAAATAGGATTATCCATAGAACAATACATAGTTTATAATTAGGCTTCTTCAACAAATACTTAATGGTAGCATGGTAAAAAAAACACCACTAATCTAGACCTAATGAGATCTGAATGAAATTTATCCAAAGATAACACTATAGAAAGAAATGTTTTTTAGTTTTTTTGTAGTTGACTTGTGCTCAGTCTAGACTGAAAGATTAATATGCAATAACATGAGAGTTTAATTGTACCCATTTTGAAAGGAAATCCTCAACATCATATTTGGAGGCATCACACATGATTCCAAGGTTAAATTATACATTTTTGGTTGGATTATTTATGGTGAAGTGAGAAACTATTTCAATTCATCAAATTATTTTTTATAATTTTCATCAAAAAATCTCAAGATTTTTGAACAAATTTGGAAAATATCAGTGCAATTTTACTAAAATATTTAATAAAAATTTTAAAAACCATTATTTACACAAAATAATTCACATCATAAACACAATTTGTGTACGGTAATGAAGATATAACATTTATTTTTTACTTATCAACTGGGATACCCTCACTATAAATAACATGAACTAAAAAATTCTTCATTCCACCACAAAATTAGAATTTTAATAATTTAAGACAAGATTTTTTTTAATGCATTGATGAAGTAGAAAAAAGAAATTATATAAATATTAATAAAAGGAGGAACCATAAATAGTGAATTCATCAATAAATTCCTCCATTAAATGCTCTAGGTAATCAGAGAAAATATTAACCATGTAATTTTGGAAAGTACATGGAGCATTAAATAGGTCGAATTCCATTCTTTAATATATAAATATACCAGATGGGCATGTAATTTTATCTTAAGCCCTGGGCCTTGTAAGGGTTCCACCTCGCCCCTTGAAAGGTGTATTATCAAAAATTAATAAAAAAATTAAGGCCTTTGAGGCATTCAGGACAAAAAAAGAAACAGCAATAAGACTTACTTGTCCACTGTTAGAACATTTGGTCAATGGATGGTAATTGAAAATGGTTTTTTAGGGGAAATTATTAATCTTATAGTAATCAATTCAGACTCGTCCACTATTTTTTCTCTAGTTGGAACCAATTCATCATGATTATTATGAAAAACCATAAGACCATTATTTTTAGGAAAATTTTTTATTAGACAGACCCATCTAATATTTGAGATAGGATATATGCTCCCAACTACTAATAGTTTGCATACCTTTTTTTGAAAATGTAAATGATGGTGGGGCTTAATCAGTATTGTGGTTTCCTTATTGGTTTAGCCTCATCCTCAAATAGAATTCTATGTATGCATATAGATGGGATGATTCTATTTGTATCTTTCAATTTTCATCCAATTACCTTTTTTCACTCTCTCAAAAAGTCAAGAAATCTAATTTCATGGTATAGATAGAGGTTATTGGAAATAATGAAAGGTAATTGGTCAATAATGTCAGTGAATAAATATTTTAATTTTCATAGAAGTGGTTTCAATTCATGAGAATGTGGGTTGTGAATAGAAAGAAATGATTTTTTGGAGATTATATCATTTATACCACCTAATTTCTCATCATTCCTCTCCTCATTGGGATAGTCAATATTAGTATCCATTGTATAATCTTTGATGGTTTCAAAAGCCCCATGATGTAATAAATTATTAATATACTTACATGCATTGCATTTTCCAATACCAATGTAGAAAAATACTGATTAATCCTCACCCAAAACATCATAAATATGAGAAAAAGAGGATATTTTATTAGAATAACGATTTGGAATGGAAAAAAATATGGGAAGAAATTCTATAAAAAAACAAAATGAGTGTAATTCTCCTCATCTAGGTGTTTCATTGCATCCAGGGTGTTGAAATTTACTGTTTCTCCCCAGAACTACATGGATAATATTCCATTGTGAACATTTTTTACCATTATTTTCATTTTAAGAAAAGGACTTCCAAGTATGAAATGTGTATATCTTTGGGTTTAGGTATCATTCATATCAATCACATAGAATTATACAAGGGATATGTGATTCTTCATTCACATATTGATGCACTCAATCACATTATTTGGGTGTTCCTTCCTCTGGTTGTAAAGTTTCCCTCAAACTACTACTTTCTAATCTCTCTAACCTATAAATAATTATACATTAAGTGAGGCATCACATTAATAAAAGCACCTAAATCAATCATTTCTTCTAAAAATAAATTTACCCATATGTTTCAAGGTATTTTAAATGTTCATGGATCAGTGCATTTGGTTGTCATTGGGGATTGTATCAAGTTTAAAACATTCTCTCCAAGGTTTAATCTCTCATTTCTCTTCATTCATCAAATTTGGGTACAAATATATTTAATTAATTTGGTATAAAAAGGAATTTATTTAACTACATCCAAGATATAAATGTTAACTTTCACTTTTTTAAATGTATCCATGATTTCTTTATCAATTTCATTATAAATTTTTCTTCTTGGATTGATATAATCCTTGTGGAAAATTAAGTGGAATCGAAATATTAAGGGAATCATAATTGATAGCCTTTTTTACCTTTTTTATTCTTTTTATCTTCACATAATTTTTTTTTTATTGATAAAGAGAGTTTCTAGATGAGGATGTATATTTTTTGTAAAATAATTGGAAGGGAAAATTCCTTTACTACTATAGAGTTGCAAGGAACATACATTACCTTTTTCTTGGGGATTAAAAATAGTTTAGATGAAAACTTTCCAGAACCTTTCATATTTATCTCATTGATGGTGTTTTCTAATTTTCCCATTTAAGTCCTTATGTCTTAAATTTATGATTGATTTTTCTATTGGGATAAGAGTATCTGGGATTATAGTTGCTTCAACATATCCTTGAGACTTGTTAAAAAAAAATTTGGGGTTTTTGGAAGGCCCTTTGTGGTGGTTTGGGATTTGTTTTTGGTGATAGAGAATGATTACCTATCCCTAGGTGGTTCCATGAAAGTTGATATTAGATAGAATACCTCCCTTACCTATAGACTGGATTATTTTTTAAATCTATAGCTAGATGGATGGTATGGTTCTTTCTTAGTGGGTTGGTTGTATAGATGACAAAGGAAGACTACCTCATAGATCTTAAAAGGTTCTCTAAATTAATGGAACGGTACATAGTAGTGGGTGTTGGTGGCATAAATATCATAATGAATTGGTGGATGAGGTTAGGATATCCCTTGATAATGAGAAATTTTTTGGATTATGGTACTTACCTATTAAAAATTTGTATCTACCTTCTTCTTGAAGTCATAAATTTTCACTTCATGGACACCTATAATGGGTACACTAACCTTGAACCAAAATTTTTCATTTTTTTTCATGTTCTCAATGAGGTTCCTTATAAAGATCAATGCAATATCCACTAGGGATACACCTGTAGAAACATGATTTACATTTTTATCAATAGGAACTAAAAATTTATATAAATATTTTATTAAAATTTTCTTTCTTATTTAGGGATGTGGACAACTTTAACAATGCCTTTTAAAATATTCTCAATATTCATGAAATGTTTCCCCCAATAAACTATCCTATTCCACAAATTTCTTTCCTATTATTACAGTATGAGTGGCTATAAAATATTTTTCAAAAAAAAATAATTTTATGTCCACCCAGCCTCTAATTGGGGAGTTAACAAAGTATATCATGTATTTTATAGTTTCTTAAAAATGAAATGGAAAATACCTAAGTTTTACAAGTTATTAATCCATATTTGAAGGTTTAAATGTTGAGAAAATGGTATAAAATCAATTTTATTGTATGTATGGTTCTTCTCCAACAAGTCCCTAAAATTTTAGAAAAAGATAAATTATACCATATTTTAGTTCAAATTTTGGTGCTTCTTCATGTGCTTGAATATATACGGGTAAAATTTCAATAATAGGAAAAGTTAGTTCTTTTAATTTTTTGTTATTTTCTTATAATTTATAAAAGTTAATTTTATTTTATATTATAGTTTCAATAAAATGGGGGTATATAATATTATAAAGGTGTGGTGTGTCCTCCTTCAGTGGTTCGTCTTGTGTGTCTTAGTGTTGCTGATGTTGGATCCTCTCTCATAGGAGTTCAAAATAAGGTATTTATCCTGGAGTAGACTGGGTTATTCATAGAACCAACATAGAAAAAAATTACATCATAGTAATATATGTATAACTAGAAGAAAAAAAATATATTTAAAAATACATACATATATTATCAAAATAAATGCTAAATATTATTTGTCTCTGTGATAACGGTGCTAAAATGTGACCATACTGTCCTGACATATCAAATTTATTGTTATTTTAAAGATGTTATATAGTCTATATAAGACCCTAAGTCATCACTCAAGGACCATTTATGGTTTAAAGTATATTTAATAAGTTTTTCAAAAATAAAACTGAAAACATGTGGTTTTTGAATGATGTTTCAAAATAAGATGACTTAATTAAAAATGTTTAATAGTTGAAAAACAAAAGTGTGGTTTCAATAGGCGTAGGATAAGGTGACCATTTCAATTTTAATACACATTAATTCAAGTTAATAGTTATGATAATTAGATTTGGTTTAATGAAAATATTTTCTTGAGGGTAACCAAGATCTTTATTTCCATCTTTTCCCTTTAGAAATATGATCCTAGAACTGACTCTTGACACAAAAAAATTATTTTTTAATTTTTGTAACTTAACCATTAACTTAGGGATGCCCAAAAATATATACATCTCATTTATTTATATTTTAAAAAAAACCCTTGTGTTGTCCAATCGGAACAACCCAAGATTCCCACTTGAAATCCCAAACCAATCAATTAAGAAATGAAAAGTTTTTCATTTGATCATGCCAAAAAAATTCATTACATTTCAAATAATGTTAAGATACAAATTAAAATAAATTTTTTAAACAAAAATTACACCAAACCAATTTAATAATAAGTGTCATAACTCCCTCTCCAAGTGTGTATCTCCCTTTTGATGACCTCCCACAATTTATTTTTCCATTTAGGGTGGGAGAAGGAGGCTTAATTGAAGATTCTTCTTCCTTTAAGCTCTATTGAAGTGGATAGGGAGCTCCACAACCTAAAAGAAGATTATAGTACTTATTTGTAATTCTAAAATGGTAGCACCTCACTCCATGATTTAACTTCTAAATTAGGTTCCCAATGTTTCGATTTATATGCAATGTGGAATGTGGTTTTGAGAACCCTAAATTTTGGAAACCACTAAGATCACGGATATGGTCAAGAAGAAAATATTAAATCAATTTTGAAAAAAAAATTACCTATAAATTTATTATGTTCACTAAAAATTTGGCATCAATTAGAGGCCTACCTCTCGAGATATGGGTGAACTATAAAGTGGCCTCGACGTTATGAATATTGAATATTTTCTCTAATTCTGATATATTTTAGGCCTCAAAATGAATCAACTGGGCTCCCTAATATTATATATAATTTTCTCAAATATATTATTCCACTCACCCAACTATTTTCCGCCTAATTGGATGTATGAATTAGCCATAGTGTGTACTTTAGTCTACGTGTGTGTTTGGACACTTATGCAGTTTGGCCCAGCATGGTTGAATTTCATTAAAGGCTCTCCAAATCACCTCATCCTATCACAAAAACATTAAAAAATTAAAATTTATACTTTTAATGGTTTTTAACATTGAAATGTTTTGTTGAATTATAATTTTATTTGATTATAATATGTGGAATTTACAATATAAATACAATTTAAAACCATGGAATGAGAAACAATGTCAACATTTGACTGCATTTTTTGTACCATTTCAAATTATTTATTTTGTTAAATATAATTTATATATTATTTAAGACCCTATTACATCTCTCAAGTAGTTTTTAAGTTTTAATTTTTGAATTTTTTATAATTTTTTCAAAAATAAAATTAAAAACATGGGGTTTTGAATGATGTTTCAAAATAAGAAGACTTGATTAAAAGAGTTTAATAATTGATAAAAAAAAGTTTGGTTTAAAGATATGTAGAATAATATAGTCATTTTTAGTATAATACACATGAATTTTTGTTCATATTTTTTAAAATTACACGTGGTTTAATTAATTTCTCTTTTTGGGTGAAACCAAGATCGTGATTCCCCTCTTTTCCCTTTAAAAATGTAATCCTAAATCCAAACCTTAAAACAAAAATACCATTGTCAAGTTTTGGAAATTAAACATGAAATGAGGGGTATAAAATAATATAGATATCTCATGTATGTGTGTTGAAAAATAACCATTGTTTTTCCAATTGGGAACAACCTAATATTTCCACTTGAAATATCAAACCAAATAGTTATGAAATGAAAAATTTGTCATTCAATCATACCAAAATAATGAATTAAAAGAATAATAAAGTTAATATATATGTTAAAAAAATTAAACACAAATTAAACAAAACTATTGGAATAAAAAATTCTAGAACTCCCTCACTAAGTATGTATCTCCCTCACAACAATCTCTCACAGTTTAGCTTTCCATCAGGAGAATAAGGAGGCTTAAGTGAGTATCCTTATTCATTTAAAATATTATTATGAGGATAGGAAGCTATATAACCTCCAAGTTAATGATATTAATCCTTTTTAACTTCAAAATTTATTCACTTAACTCCTTGTTTGAACTTCCAAATGGGTTTCCCAAGGTTTTAATTTATAGGACATGTGGAAGGTGGTTTTGGTCACACTAAATTTTGAAAACTAATTAGTGTACCAATTTTTTATATCATTAATTATTATATCAATTTTAACAGAACTAATTTTTTTTTCTAAATCTATTTAATAATATCCTCTAAAAATAGGTATGAATTGGATACCTACATCTCGATATATTACTAAATTACATAAGTGATATCAAAACTATTAATAGTGAACATTTTATCCAATTTTAAAACATTTTGGGCCTCAAAATGAAATAATTGGTCTCCATTGTATTATAGATACTTTCTCCTCACATTTTTATTCATTAACCCATTTATTTTCATCCCAATTGGATGTATATAGTATCCAAAATGTGTATTGTAGTTCACATCTGTGCCTAGGACCTTGCATGGTTTGGCCCTTTCACTTCAATTTCATTATGGACTTCTCAAATCACTTCTACCTATCATGAAAACATTAAAATTTATCATTTTAATACTTTTTTACCTCAAAAAAATAATCAAATTATAAGTTAAATTTATTATTATGTTTGGAATTTACAATATAAATATAGTTTAAAAGCACAGTATGATCAACAACGCAATAATTTGACCACATTGTCATGACACATCGCATTGATAATGTTATTAAAAATGTTTTATATTCTTGGAAGGCCCTAGGTCATCTCTCAATGAGGTTTTATGTTTTATAGTGTGTATTTTTTATAAGTATTTCAATAATAAAATTGAAAAACTGTGGGTTTTGAATGATGTTTCAAAATAAGATGACTTATTTTAAAGAGTTTAATAGTTGACACAGAAAATTGGGGTTTCAAGAGATTTAAAAGTTAAAAATTATAAATTTACTACACATCATGTAAATTTCATAGTTCTAAATATTAAATTTTGTTTAATGAAATTTTATTGTTGAGGGTAAACAATATCTTGATTCCCCTCTTTTCCCTTTAGAAATATGATCCTAAAACCAACCCATGACACACAACAATTGCTCTGTCAGGGTTTAGAACATAAATGTGAAATGATGGATAACAAATAATATTTAGATCTTGAATGTGTGTGTTGTAAAAACGACCCTTGTGTTATTCAATTAAAAAAACCTGATATTTCCACTTGCAACCTAAAACTGGTTTATTAAGAAATGAAAAGTGTTTCATTTAGTCATATGAAATAAAATGAATTCAAAGTTGAATCATGTTAATATAAAACATAAAAGAAATGTTTCAAAAAAAATTACACCAAATTATAACAATAAAAAGTGTTGTAACTCCCTTTCTAAGTGTCTAGCTCCCTCCTAATGATCTCCCACCATTTATCTTTCCATCGGGTGGAGGATGAGGCTCGATTGGTTCTCTTTCTTCATTCCAAATCTCCCTATAAGGATAGTGATTTCAAAAACTATGACACCGAACTATCACTATATTATTTTATTTTATATTATTTTCAATTAATGTTTTCTTGATTATAATTTTAGAAGTTCGGGGCTTAATTTTTAAATTTTTATAGATTTTTTATATTCATAGGATGTGCACAGTTAACATTAACCATGAAAAAAATGTGTGTGGGGAGTTTGTTAATGAGATAGTTCCATTTTTAATGGTAAGATAATGGGTATTCTGAATATGCAAGGTCCTAGGGGAAACCATGCATAGTGTTTTGGGTATGCATCAGGGGCATTTTGGTTTTTGTAGAGTTTGGAAAACCATATGGGTTGCCTAGGATTCTTTTTTTTAATTATTATAAATATCTCTATTTTTATAAAATAATTTTCCATCATTTTTTATTTCCTCATTGTATCACCCCAAATGAATCCCTCAAATCCATTCACTCAACCCACCTCTAAAATGCCTTCCCTCAACGATTTCACATTATTACTTCATGGTTCTTGGAAGAATCTTGGAGTTAAGATATACCCTCCCATTATTTATCCATTTATTTTCATTTTTTCCCTCTCTAATATGGTGTATTGGTTTATTAAAACCCAATGGGGTTTCAAGTTTTCTTATTTTGATTCTAGTTCTTGGATTTAGGGTTTATTTGGGTCTATTCATGGTATATTTTTCATCTACCATCGTAGGTTATGCATTATAGCTCGATTATCGTTGATTTGAGGTTAGTTCTTATTTGGAACTCTCATGTATGGCATGTTATAAAATCTATTGTGTGTTTTAAATGATTTATTATGAATTTAGAAACATATTATTGTCCCTTAGTATTCTAGAAATGAAATTTTAATGGCTTTATCACTTGACATGGGCTTGGGTTGTATGCCAAGTCCTTTTAAGATTACCCAAGTGGAGATTTAAAAATTATTATTGATATTTTAAATGTTTCTTTTGGGATTTTATATATTTTTCATGTCCAATTAAATTTTAATTGGATTTCAAATATTTTAATTAATTGGAATGGACTTAGGTTTCATTTCAAGTGTTCTTTAAAATTTACTGTTTGGATTTACTAAATGGGTGTAAATGTTTTTAAAGAATGTTTAATTTTGATTTCATTTTTGAAATGGATGTGTAATTATTTAAAATAATGTTTGATAAAAACAATGGATATGGTTCTATTTTTAATTGATTTTTAGAATGTGGGTCTCAAGGTGATTTAAAAATTTCCTTTAAAATTTTAGTTGGGTTATGTGAAAACGGTTATTGGCGCCATTTGTTTCTTTTGAAAATGGTTTATTTTTTTAAAATATAATTAGTATAGAGGGTTGATTTCAAAATGATTATATAAATATTATTTTTAAACATAGATATCAACTGGGTTTTGATACTATTTTTTCAATAGAGGTTTTTAAACATGTTTTTTGTTGTGATTTGGAAAATTGTTTTCAAATGGTGAGAAAATTTCTTGGCCTCTAGAGATCCTTTAAGAAATCCCAATTGGAACTTTATGTGGAATGGTTTTATAAATTTTTGAGACCCACTTTGAGCCTCAGGATTTTAATTTTCATTTTGTGTACTATGACCCATTAGGTGATGATTTATATTGGCATGCATTTTGGGATGCATATGAATGGATATTTAATTGGGGTTGTTACTTTTGAGGTTGTAGTAGTTGATGTGTGAGTAATTTTAAATGTTTTAAACTTACTATTTTTTATTATAATATGATCACCTCTATTTGACTTTTCAAGAGATTATTAAGGACATAATAAGTAACCTATATGAGGGAAAACCCTAGTATAGATAATGGTCCAACAAGGGAGTGTTTACTGGATACTCTAAAATGGATAGACCTGGAGGGGTAGTAGGCCTTTATACTAGTAACCTTATTTTATTCTCATTGTAGTGATAGAGATCTGCGAATATTTATTTTCAGTTAGTCTTATGGGACCACTGGGGACTTTGACATGTTCAGTAGTGTCATTCTATGTTCCTTATCTCTAGTTAAGGTCTTTATTACTAGATCCTAGGGATGATGTCCATAATGATAGGTCCTTTTGGACACATTAGAGATTTTTTTTATTCCATTGTATTCCCCTAGCTCATTTGACCATTGAAACCATTTATTAATTGATTTCTTGGATTTTGATTTCTTGATTTTTGGTTGTCTTTGTATGGTGTGTACATCACTTTAAGTGTGTGTTGGTTTACATTCAAACAATTTATTTTTATAATCTTTAAAATGTGTTTTAAAAAGGAAAATTATTTGGGTTTTCTTAAAATAGTTTTTAAGAAATGATTTTCCTTGAGATTTGTTATGAAAAGGGGGTTTTCATGAAATGTATGTGATAGAGGTAATATGGTGGTTTTTTTTTCTTCCCATGGTTTTAAGGAACTCGTTCCTTGGTTAAAAAAATATTAATTTTAAATGTTTAATTTTTCTTTATTTTAATTTTATAAAAAGGATAGATGTTTAAAAATGTACATGTGGCATGTTGTTTTGGATTTTTTTATAAATTATTTGAAAACATATTTTATACATTATGTTCAAAATTGAATTTTAAAAAAAATCTAATTAGTTTCAATAGACTCAACAAGTGGTGACATAGTGGGATTTTTTAATATCACACTTATATTCATCACTCAGTTTCATTTATTTCACTGGTCATCTAGGCCTTTACTGATTTCTATGGTTGGAGGTGTAATACTATTGTGGTGGTCCAGAATAGGTACCTTTGTAGTATTTTCTTTATGGGAGGTCATTTGAAGGATGAGTTGAGGATTTATTTTCACATATGTAATTTTTTTTGTTATCATATTTTTAGCATGGATGTTGAACTTACAGACGGGTCATGCCCAAGTTTTGGGAGAAATTTCATTTCATGTTTACTTTTTTTATTGGGAAAATCATTCTAATTGTGCTCCTATGATGATCAGTCACAATATTTTTGCTCATATGGGTTCAGAAAACCCTTAGGTTCATTAGAAGACCATCTCAGATGATGTATTGAATAGAAAATTGGGTCGGTTTGTTACAAAAAAGTATCAAATGAGGTTCTCTAATAAATATGAACCTAATATATTTTTTCAGTATCCACCTTGTTATTTGTGTGTGTTGTGATAAGATCACATTATATTTTACCATCAAGACTTAGGAGGTTGTTAATGAGTGGGTTATTGGTCGATGCTATTTTTTACAATGATCTAGTTACCATAGAAAGTGGGTTTGAATTTGGAATTTGGAATTTTGTTTTTAATTACCATTGATTATGTGCTGATCCTCATTGGTATATTTTTTGTTTCCATGGTGGTCATATTGTATTTTAGGAAGGGAACTAAAATTTAGTAGGTGTAAAGATTTTAGTTTACAAGGCCTCATAAAATGGGGTAGCAGCTAAACACCCTATCTTGTGAATGTTATAGGGGTTATTTTATGACTATCCCATTTCCTATCAAACCATGTGGCCAAGTTATTCAGAGTTTCATATTCCATTAATCCTATTATTTAGACTAATTTTAAGAGATCTCTAATGTAAAGGTATGATTCTATGTGGGTCTTGTGGTATGTTGAACATGTGGATAATATTTTTCTTGTAATTATGGTGTGCTTAATTTTTAGTTTGGTGGTTATTTAAAATGGGTTTTTTTTAATGGGTAATTTCATGAAACAAATTTTGGTTTGTAAATAATCCATTGGTATTTTTTATAAAATGGGTTTCAATTTTATTAAATCATTTTTGATTGGAAATTAATACTTTAGGATTGTCTGAGAAATGAAATTAGTTTTCTATAAAAGTTTTGGGAATTTTTGTTTATAAATAGTATATACAGTTATAGAATATTGAATATTCTTTGGCTTTAAAAATAATTAGTTTTTAAATTTTAAAGTTAATTGGAACCCCATGGGGTGATTTTGAAAATTTATTCTTTTAATTTAATAAAATTTAATTGGTAAATGTTTTTGAAATTTCTTAATAAATGGGATTTAGAATATCTTTTGGGTTCTTATTTTTCAAATAAATTGGTGATTTTTAAAAGTTTAGTGGAACATTTTTGAATTATATTTTGGAATTGGGTATTCAAATAAAATAAGCATCATTCCAAATGGTAAGTTGTTTTAAAATAACTTGTATTTTTTGGAAAATTTATTTTTATCCCTTAATGAATTTAGAATATTTTAAAGGAATGTGATTTTGGAATGTGAGTTACATTATTTAATTATGTTGTTAGACTTTCTCCATTCATATGAGTTGGGATAGTTTGATGTGATTTGGAAAGAAAGAATAAGTTGGGTATATGCTTCATTTTGTGTAAATTTTTCCCCATAAAAGTGTCTTGAGTGAAGTGCAGTGGAAGGTTTTATTTACCTTTTGGTGATGTGGGAGTTTATTGGATATTGGTTTTATTTAGAAAAATAGGCTAGGTGTGCCTTGGATAGTCAGTTGGTTGAATTTATAAATACCAATCTTCTTGATCTTTTGAGTGAAAGTTTTATCTTGGGATGATGTTTCTTAGTGAGAATTTGTGCTTGATGATTTTAGATACTTGTCTCTTTGAGGTGGAGTTTTTCTCGGTTTCACTTTTGTGGGAAGTATTGGGTAATTTATTATTGTATTATCCTATGGGATTTTTTTTAAGAGTTGGTTGTTTGGATTCATTCAGGACTCTTTCTCTTTGTTCCTTATGCATCATATTTTTGTGATGTTTTCCTTATGAATAGGTCCTTTCAAGAGTTCTTATTTTTTTGGGATGTGGGATGGACTTGGTTGGGTGGTTCAGGTGTCTAGGAAAGGTAAGTAACTAGTTGAGATTATAAACTAACTAGTGTCAATTAAAATTTAATTGGGATCACCATGATATTTTATCCTAAGTGTGAGGTCTTATTTTGTCCTATTTTCTCTTAGTTTATGATCTAAGGTTATGGAACACATCATATCATTGATTGAGGAAAGTGTTTAACCACTACTTAATTTGGGGGTTTAGAGATGTGATATTTTTAGTAAACGAGTCTCATTAACTTTGGTTGTTTTGTATGTATTGGTTGTGGATCGTTTTAGAGAACTAATATTAGGATATTTAATATTCCTTTTCTTTGGGTCATTTGGGATTTTCTGGTTTTATGCTTCCTTTTTGTAGATGAGCTCATTATGGATGGTGTGGTTATTAAAATACTATGGTTTCTCTTATAGTTTTAGAAATCATTTTTATCTTAGATATTTTTCCATTATAGGAGGTTTCAAGTGATGTTTCACCATTTAGATTAATTATAAATAGTGGGGAGACCTCTTTCTAATATCCCTTTAGTTAGATCCTCTCTATGAAGCTTATAGTTCATTCTTATTTAATGTTTTTATCATTTTCTAAGGACTTTTAGTGGTACTTTTGAGGTTGGTTTTGGATCCTAATGTATATGAAGATAGATAAATATAATAGGGTGTGAATTGTATGTTTAAAAACTTTAATATTTAACCTTAAAAGAAACATAGTTTAAAAAGGTTAAATAATTCATATTCAAAAAACATCTACATCATTTAAATGGTAATCGGACCTGGCCCTAGATCCCAATAAAAATAATATCATAATCAAGTGGAATCTGATATGTATGACACAAGTTGTATCGAGGAATTGATTCTACATTTACAACATATAGAATCATAATCAATAAGTAATGGTAACATAATCATAGTTTAATCATATTCATAGTATAAAAAAATACAAAGGTTATGATATATTATAATAATACAAAAAAATAATTCTATCTCAAATTGTATAGAATCCTAATTATGGTAATATTGTATCCACAGAATAATAAAGGGTAAAACAATTCTATTTTAATCAAAGTGATTATGATAAACATGATCAAAATAGAAAGAAGAATATAAAATTATATATTTCCATTATATGCAGCGGGAATAAAAGACTTTTAATTAAATAAGAAAAAAAATAAACTTATTTTAACCCAAATAACAGGGTATCTAATAACCTAGGATAAAGGTCCTTTGTTTTATACTCATTATAAAGGATGTATTTACTTTACCAGGGAAATACATTTATATGATGATTGGTCTATCTTGTTATCCTTTTGATACCTCGATACATTGATTGGTTCTTCCTTACTATCTCTGCAATCCCTTAATCAATATGATGATTGGTATCTTCATCTTTATAAACTCATATTCACTTGATCGAATTCACACAATAAGACGCACAAATAAATTACAAAACAATTTATTAAGGAGATAACCAGACAAGGTTTCCTTAATAAGGACTCTCTCTAAATAAATACAATAGACTAGGAAGAATTTTTTCATGCTTTGTACACTTTAGAAAATATAAGAGCTAAATCAAATCAGCAACGCTTTTGCACAATGTCACTTCTTCTCCCTTCAAACTCTTCGGAGGACTAGTTATCTATAAGAAAGCTTCCAATGGTCATCTTGATCCTCCAACGAACTTATTTTCTCCAAGCTTTTTACAAGGACTTAGACACTTGGTACTTCAATTTTAATATCATAACATAATGTATGACATCATTTTTTTCACCATTACAGTGTAAAAATTATTCCATTATGGTAGAATATAGTTTTCCTTATTTGAAATTTAGACTTAGATAAATCCAATGGATTTTCATACATAATTTCATTACAATTTTCTTAATGAGTATGATTCTAATATTAATGTTTTCTATGTCAAGTATGATTATAAAAACATTTTTTAGTAAAAAGATAAAACAAAACATCTTTAAATCTATTTTGATAAAGCTGAATCTGATCACTATCGTATCTATGCTCATTATGATAATTGTAATGAATAAAGTTGTTTTATATTTATGAATACTTTAAAAATTATTCTATGTATGGAAAACATATATGTTTTCTACAAAAAAAATTCTTAAAATTATTTGGACATGAAAGAGTTATTAATTAAGTATTTAAGAAAGAGTTTTTTATTTCAAAAAAATAGTAATGGAAAATTCAAAAAGAAACTTTTTACTAAACAACATTCCCCTTTTTGAAAAGAAAAAACCATAATACGTGAATAAAAAATTATTTTCAAAAACTTAAGTCCATTTACTTTTAGGTACATCATATACAGAATTTAGATAGTGATACTTATCTACCCATGATTTTATGACACATCTGAATAAAATGATGAATACGACTAACTCCCCATTAGGAAAATAAATCCCCCTATGGAATGTATTCTATTATTTAAATATGTTTCTCTCCCCATTACTTATTCATATCTTCTATCTTTTTTTTCTAAAAATTCTCCCCCTTTTTATAAAGTTTCCTCCTTTGTGATTTTCAAAAAGGAATGGAGAAGAGTCTTATAATACCTGAAAAAAGAGTCAGATAAAAAAGTATACAAGAGAATGAACTATATAATCATTTATAAAAATTATGAAAGAATATAAAACCAATCGGCATTGAGAAAACATTCATAAAATCATTTTTGAATGAGAAAAATAGTTTATTTATTTCATTAGAGTAAAAAAGTTCTAAAAAAATTACAAAAATATTTCCAAAAAAATTAATATTTTTTACACATCAAGGATCCCACAATTGTCTTCAACATTTTAAGCTCTTTCTTGTCCTCTTCTATATTTTCAATGAACTATTCTATAGATCAATTTTTATTTTCCTGATCCTATAACATTTCCTCTTAAGTATGAAACTTTTCATCTTACAACTGAATATTTTCTTTTTGGTTTTGATGTCTTTAGAGAAAATCACTCATCATATTACAAACTTCATAATTATGATTTTTGAGTCTCCTTATCTAATACTCAAAATACCTCTTTTTTTAATCCATCTCATTTACTACTTGAGTATGTTTTTCATTTTGATCTTTGAAATATTGAATAAACTTTACTCTTTAAAAAATATCATTTGTTAACAATCAGAAATTTTATGCCAAATTTTTCAAGTCCTTCCTTATCTCTTCAAAATTCTCATCAAAATTCATAACATAGTTATTGAAATTTTAATACCACTTAGTCATTTAGAAAAATTATTTTCCATGAATCTGATAGAAATCTTAATGGGCTTTCAACTTGGATTATAGTTTAATCACTTTCTCTGTCATCATGTTTGTAAAATCCTATTTTTGATTAAAATAATTTTGAAGCATATGACATTGAGATTCTAGATTTCAGAAATAATGAGTTGTTCTTTCAAACCTTTTCAAAGTCCGAACAGTAAAATCTACTCGTTCAGAAAATATTTTTCTATCTGAATATGATTAGTCTTCTTATTGATCATGATGATTTATGATGTGGCTAGTTCTGATTTCTTCTTGAACTGATTTACTTTTTTATTTCTTTAACACTAATTTATCAATCCTTTGTTCAAACTGCTTTCCATTAGAAATACCAATAGAATCAACATCAATCCTTTTACTACCTTCTTCTTTTCAGTTCTGATCTCGTTCATCCTTCTTATATAAAGATTTATCTTCTTGAATTGATAGGGATTTTTTTCTCTTGAATAATTGATTTCCCCTTTTTTCCCAAGAAAGATAATTATTTTGAGGAATCATGGGAAGTCCTCCAAGGAATATTATCAAAAATAATATCTTATTTATCAATACTTTTATTTTCATCCTCTTATACTTGTTCTTCTTCTTCTTCTTATGTTTATTCTTCTTTTTCTTTTTCTTGATCCGCTTCAATTTATTTGAACACACTGTCTTCTTTAACACCTTCAATATATTTTACTAGAATGTCTATTTCTACAGCACCTTCTCTCATTTCTTTTAGAAACATCTCAGGAAGTTGTGACTATGATATCAAATCACAGTTCACAATAGAAACTGATTCTTTATCTACAACAACTGCTTTTCCTTTGTCTATGATAAAGGGAACATCATCATGAATAATAAATGCTTCTTGAAAAGCTAATCCTGCATCCGGAATCTATATATCAACATTTTTAGATGAATCCTTTACTCTTTTCTATAAATAATCAAATTATGTTTCACTCTAGAGTTTCTTCTTTTGTTTCTTTTCCTTTTCTTGTTTCTCTAGTACATCGGCACCATGTAACCTTACAGAAAAGGATTTTCCTGGATCAAGTTCGATATGAGGATCTACTTCTTTTCTTTCATTCTTTCTCCTTATACATTCATTAGCTACTTCTTTCAAGTATCTCTCTAGTATTTTTCTTTTTTTTTGATAAAGTGAGTCATATTTTCTCTTCGTCTCAATCTTATTGGATTTTTTGACTTAGAATAAGGTTGTTCTTCCGATATAGAAACCTGGGTATTCTATAAAAACATCTTTAATTCGGTATCAAAGATATATTTCATCTATTTTATTGTGTCATCACTTATAAACATAATATATTCTCTAACATCTTTGGATTTGTTTTCTATTTTTAAATTCTTCATACTTGATTCAAACATATGTCTTATCAAACCCAAAAACATTATAATCTGAGACTTGATTGATTGAGATTTTATATTTTTTATTTTGAAAATAGTAAAACATGACAAATTGATCATCCTAATGTTTACCAAGTGATTAAAAATAAAGATATCATATACTTTCAAAGTATCTCTATCTCCCTTTATTAGAATTTAAAACTCGTGCATCTAAAGGGATATTACTCTATGATAAAAAATGAGATGGGTAACCTTCTTTAGTTCATCATATGGAAAAAAATTAATAATAACATCTCAGCTATTTCTTCGATAAATGTGCCCTTAGAATCAAGTAGTTTATGGTATGGATAGAAAGCATCTCCTTCAGCTAAAATTCCAAGAAAACATGTTTCTCCTCTATAAATCATTTTTTATATTTTATCATAGATACAGAACAAATAAAACTATTTTCCCTTTTCTTCAAATAAGTTTACAGAATCATAAATTATATAACCAAATACATGTAAAACAAATCATAATTATGAAATTATATTTCTACACATAATTATTTCCAACCTTGAAAATATATAGTCCTCCTTAAGGACGAATCCTAATTTTTATAAAAAAAATTTGCTACTAACCTTTCTCTGAACACAAAACAATTATTATAATCCTTTGTCAGTGTCATTGTATTGGGGATTGAAACTGATAGTTAATACCTAAAGAATAAATTGTATAGGGATACTTAAATGATGCAACAATTTGAGGTAGAATACTTGAGATAACTGATGTGGGACACAAGGGGTGGGGTCCTCCTTATATTGGTGATTTCAAGCGACGATTGATCTTCCAGAAATATCTAATAGTTAAGACTTGTTCCAACTAATATGATAATTTAGAAAATATTCAAAGAATATTTTTTAAAATAATTTCAACTCTGGATCTTTTATAACATGTTTTTATCGTATTGGTTGAATACAAAAAAAATAAAACAAAACACATAAATAAAAATAAAAATAAACCAGGATAAAACTAATCATAATGGAATAGTGTTAAAGTTTAAAAGGAATGAATAATTCCTTTCATATTGTAATCATTAGTATTATAGTTTTTTCTTCTTTTTTTTATAAAATAATAGATTAAAAAATTTAAATGAAAACTTGAAAAAAAATGAATACAATAATTTAAAAACCCAATTTAAAACTCGAATACAATAAATTTTTATAATTCAATTTGAAACTAGAATATGATAAATTTTCAAATTATGATATAAAACTTGAATATGATAAATTTTATATATTCCTTTATTCCAAAAACTCCATTATGATAAATTTTTTAAAAAACATAAAAAAAAATTAGTAAACTTTAAGATTTTTTGGAAAACTAAATTTTGAACACTTAAAAAATAATAACAATAATATTCACTCCCCCTATGAAAAGGAGTATCTTAATATAAAGATATATGTAAAATAATAATTATATATGATTGACTATTTTACATTAATAATTCCTAGCTTCTGTTTAATGCGTTAAAATTTATAGGAAGCTAATGGTTTTGTAAAAATATTAGCAAGTTGTTCTTTTATTCTATTAAATTATAAAATAGTATCTCTTTTTAGTGATTGATATCTAAGAAAGTGACGCCTAATATCTATGTGTTTTGAATGAGGGTGATGTGAAGGGTTTTTACTTAAATCAATGGAATTAGTTTTATCACATAGTATTTGATTTTTATTAAAATTCATGCCATAATCAGTGAGAGTGTGTTACATCCACTACACTTGAGCACAACAACTTTCAAATGTCACATATTCAGCTTCTAAAGTGAAAATTTCTACTGAGTGTTGTTTCTTACAAGACCAAGAAACTAATGAATCTACAAAGAAATTACAGGTTCTAAAATTACTTTTTCGGACCATTCTATAACAATAAAAGTTAGCATCGGAAAAACTTTTTAACACAAAATCATTTTTAATAGAATAAAAAAGTCCTAAATCTATATTTCCCATTGGATAACAAAAACAATTAACTAATTTTAAATAGGATTACTCTATATTAGATTGATACCTTGAAAATAATCATATATAAAACATTGTGTTTGGATGAAAAGATATTAATTATAGTCGGCTTCCAATCATACCTCTAAATTTTTTTTGATCAACCGGTTGCCCAGCCTCAACAAGATCAAGAGTATTTGAGGTATTCATGGGAGTATTAACACTTTTAGTACATCCATATCGGAACTTTTAATAAATATATTTTATATAATTATGTTGAGATATATAAGTACCTTCTACTTTTTGAAAAATTTGAAAACCAAGAAAAATATTAACTAACCCATCATGCTCATCTCAAACTCAAATTTCATAAGTTTCTCAAAGTAATATATTAAATATTATTGAGTTAATATAAATATAATTTCATCAACATATATTTGAACAATCATAATATTTTTATAAATTTGTTTATAAAAATGGTTGGATCCATGGTTCCCTTAACATAATTGTTTTGTAACAAAAATCATGTTAATCAATTATACTGAGCACTAGAGGATTATTTAAGTCCATATAAAGCTTTGGTAAGTTTAAAAACATAATGAGGATGTTTTGCATCCTCAAAACTTGGTTTTATTCAACAAAAACATCCTCCTATACATTTCCATTAAGGAAACCACACTTCACATCCATTTGAAAATTTTTGAAATTAAAGAATGTTTTCAAGGATAATAAAATATAAATAGATTCAATTATAGCTACTAGTGCATATGTTTCTTCAGAATATATTCCCTCTTATTGATTGTAACTTTTAGAAATAAGTCTTTCTTTATTTCTAATGATTATTCCACTTTCACCACATTTGTTTCTAAAACCCCATTTTACCCCAATTATGGAATTTTATTTAGGTATTTCAATCATGGTCCAAAATATGTCTTTATAAAATTCATTTAGTTCATCTTGCATGTCCTTAATACAATCCTTATCACTTAAATAATCATTAGGATTTTTAGGTTAAAATTGGGAAATAAAATAAATATTTTATACTTTATTTCTTAAGGAAATTATATTCAAAACTCATTGATTCACATCACCAATGATAATAAAATTAGGATGATTCTAAAGAAATAACTGACTTGGATTTTGTAAAACTATTTTATCAATATAAGGTAGAAAATATTTCTGAGTAAATACATTAGAACAAATTTCTTGAGTATTTTCCTTATTAGGAAAATCTTACAACAAAGGTTGAGGATCATTTTTGGAAAACACTTTCAAGGATGTTGGTTGGGTTTGTTTAAAAATAAAAGGCTTTGTTTCATCAAATTTAATATGTACTATTTAATCATCATTATAAGAATTTTTATTAAAAACTCTATATGCCTTAGAAATAGTGGAATAAGCTAAAAATATACCTTCATTATATTTGGGTCGAAATTTGTATAAATTATATTTCATAATCAAGATGAATACTTTTCATCCAAATACTCTGAAGTAATAAACTTTTAGTTTCTAACCTTTCCACAATTTATAAGGAGTTTTATTAATAAAGGGTCTAATTAAAACTTTATTTATAGTATAACAAGCAATAATAACTACTTAATCCAAAAAGTACTTAGTAATTAAGTACTCACTCAACATGGTTCATATTATTTCTTGAAGAATATGATTTCTTCTTTCAATAACACTATTTTTCTGAGGAGTTCTAGGAGATGAAAAGTTATGTATAATTCCTTTCTTACAAAAAAAAGTCTCAAAATCATAATTTATAAATTCTTTACCATGATCACTATGAATTGTTATAAAAGTTATATTTTTATTGTATTTAACTTTGGCTATAAAATTTTTAAAATAACAAAAGGATTTATATTTCTTTGCAAGAAAATAGACCCATGTGTATCTAGTGTAATCATAAACTAAAACAAATATATAGTACTTTCCCCTAATACTCCTATTTTGTGTAGGACCAAATAAATATTTATGAACTAACTATAAAGTATAAGAAGTTGAGACTTCACTAATAGATTTAAATTTTGAATTATGTTTCTTATTGTATTGATAGGGGTTGTAAACTTTTTAAGAATAAAATCTATATTCTGGTAAATCCTTAACAAGTATTTTCTTAGTAAATTTACATAATTTATAAGGTTATAATTTCATAAACCTCTATTCCATATCCAATATTGATCTTCTATTTCACTAAGGAAAGGTATGTTTTTTATCTTAAGTTCTTCTAAGTTATGCTGGTAAATATTCTCACGCCTATTGTATAAAAGAACATATTCATCCTTGGAATTATGTACTATAGATTTTTCATTTATAAAATTCATAGGGTAGCCTTCATCACATAATTGACTTATTCTTATAAGGATATTCTTAAGGCCTTTAACAAACAAAACATTTGAAATTAAATCTTTTCTAAGAAGAATAATATTACTTATATGGATAATTTCTCCTTGAGCACTATCTCTAAAGGAAACTTTTCTGAATTTCATCTTGATAATATTTTTAGTGAAATATTTATGTCCATTCATATGTCTGGAACTCCCACTACCCATGTACTAGGTATTCTTGTTGTTAGTACTTTTTTTTCTAAAAAAAATAGTCTTCTGGAACCCAACCCTTCTTATTTCTAGAAATGTTAGAAAATAGAATTCTTGGAATCCACATTTGTTTTCAAAAATGGAATTTAGGAAAACCTAATAATATAATTTTATTAAGATAAAAAAAATATTCCAGTGACAACCTCTTTTGAAATTGTTTTCAAAAGGGTTCACTTTTTAGAAAAAAAATAATTGTTACTAAAAATATGTTTTTTATGGGTATAACCCATTCCGAAAATTGTACCATGAGGATGGAGTTTTTGGTACATCTTATAAAAGTTTTATTTTATAGAAGTAAAGTTTGATAAGAGTTTCCATAAAAAATAAATTTTAGATTTTAGTTTGAAAACTAAATTCTTATCCATATAAGTATTAGTTTTAGAATTGATTCTTGTTTCTATAACAATTTTTATGGAAATTACTTTTTCAAAATCTTTAGAAAGATAATATTTTCAAAAAATAGATTTTAAAAGGTTTTTGTAAATAGTTTCAATTTCAAAAGTTTTTTATCAAGATCTTTTGAATGATTCTATAATTCTTTAATTAAAATATTTATCCTAGTATTTTCTTTTTCAATTTTTTTCTCAAACTTTATAATTTTCATTTTCAATGAGTTTGGGAAATCAATATACTTTAACATATGAAGGAATATTATTATGTTCTGCTAAGGAGATTTCTTTATTAGAAGATATATAAGCCTTCTCATTAGGATAATTTGCATTTAAAGACCAATTAGTTAAAGAATTTATTATGTTTACTCTTTCCATAAAACATTTATTTTCAATAGGTATTCTAGCAAGAAGAAAACTGTTCCTTTAATTTAGATTTTCATTATCTAAGGAATCATCTGAATAATCACCTCCACTAGCACTCCAAGTTTCAACAGCTTTAATAACTTTCCTGATTTCTAAATTCTAAAACTTATTCTTAATCCGATAAGAATGTATATCCTTCCTATCTTTATTTTTCAACTTGGGACAATCTGGTCAAATATTTCCAACTCTTTTACATTCAAAGAATGTAACTTTGTAATCTTTCTTTTCATTCTTGTATTTATAACTTTACTTAAAATGGTATTAAAAATAATTTTTATCCACAATCTTGTTCATCCTTAGAGTGTGATTTGAAATTTCATATTCAGAATGTTTAGAATAACTAGTATCAGATTGAACAATAACTTTCAATTTCTTTCTCAACTTAACAACCTTTTTAGGAGTCTGAGATTTTATCAATTTTGAATTAGAATCAAAAGAAAATCCACCATTATTACTTTATTATTTGTTAGAATATCTTTTTAGTCTACCCTCATATTGTAACAGGGTTCCAAATAATTCATCAAGTGGGATATTTTTTATCTTCATTGATTTATCAACAACTTTTCTCTTAGATTCACACTCCTTGGGCATGATATCAATTATATTTTCAACAATTATTTCATCTTATAAACCTTTCTCTCCCATATATTTTAGACTATTTAATATTGTCATAAACCTTTTCTGTACCTTTGTAATAGGTTTACCATATGGAAATTCAAATGCTTGATATTCATCTCTAATTATTTCTCTTCTAGTTTCAACAACCTTTGGGGTTCCAAAATGAGTAATATCTAACTTCTTCGAAAAACTACTAGCAGCTTCACAAGAAGATATTTAACTATATATGCTTCTTGTAATATAATATAATAAAGGCTTTATAACTCTATAATTCAATAGATACTCTAGTTTCTACTAATTTTTGAATGCAGTAACTTCCTTATCAAGAATCTTGTATTCTTCAATTAACATAAAAAAAATTCAACCCCAGTATTTATAAAGAATGTCTTCATTTTATCCCTCCAACGCTCATAATTGGCTCCATCAAAAATAGGGGGTCTATTTGGATTAAATTTTTCTATTGAAATGAAATTTAATTCCTTTCTATTTAAAAAAATAAAAAAATTATATTCTATGATACATGTTAGTGTAGTAGGTATATATAAGAAAAAAATTTATAACAAAATTTAAGGAAAACTTACAATAGTAAAGAGAATATAAAAATTTTAACAAGTATTTGAGCTGTGGAAACCTTCTTTAATAACAATTTTTGGATCATTATGTATATGAATATGGAAAAATATAATAGGGTTGAATTGTATGTTTAAAAACTTTTATTTTTAACCATAAAAGAAGCATTGTTTAACAAAATCTAAACAAATCATATTCAAAAACCCTCTTAAGTATTTAAATGGTAATAAGACTTAGCACTTGAGTCTAAAAAAATAATATCATAATCAAGTGGATTCTAATATATATGTCTCAAGTCATATTGAGAAATCAATTCTACCTTCACAGTGTATAAAATCATAATCAATAAGAAGTGGTAACGTAATCATATTTTAATCGTATTCACAGTAGAAAACAAATACAAAAATAATATTAATTACAATGGTTATGATATATTAGAGTAATGTAGAAATAATGATTTTATCTTAAAGCATATAGAATAATAATCAAGGTAGTATCATATTCACAGAATAATATACGGTAAAACAATTATATCATAATCAAATCTATTACGATAAATAGGATTAAAATAGAAAGATGAATATAAAAGTATCTCCTTCTATTATATGTAGTGTAAATAAAAGACTTGTAATGAAATAAGTAAAACAAATGAATAAACATTTTTTAAACCAAATAATAGGGTACCCAATAACCTAGGATAAAGGTCTCTTATTTTATACTTATAAGAAATTATGTCTTTCCCTTTCTAGAGAAAGCCCTCGATATAATGATCGGTATGTATCTCTATCCATTTAAGTCCTCAATATGATGATTGGTTCTATATTTCTTTCTCTACAAGACCTCAATAAATATTATGATCAGAATACCCATATTCTTATCCTTGGAATCCCTCAATAGTATCCACATAATTAGACGTACAAAGCAATTACAAAACAATTTCTTAAGGAGACAACCAGACAAGGTTTCCTTAAGAAGGACTCTCTCTAAAGCAATATAAGAGAGTAGGAATAATTTGTTCACACTTTTTACACTTTAAAAAAATTCAGAGTGAAATCAAATCGACAACGCTTTTGCACAATGTCAGTTCATCTTCCTTCAAACTCTTCGAAGGACCGAGTATTTATAGAAAAGATTCCAACAGTCACCTTGATCCTCCAACGGTCATAAATTCTCTGAGTTTTTCACAAAGGACATGGAAACCTGGAACTTAAATGGTCATATCATAACATAATGTATAATTTCATTTTATTTTACACCATTGCAATGTAAAAAATTATTCTACAAAGATTGAATATAGTTTTTCATATTCAGAATTTAGATTTTGATAAATCTAATGGATTTCCATAAATAATTTCATTACAATTTTCTTAATGAGTATTATTATAATGCTATTGGTTTAGATGTCAATTGTTATTATAAAAAATCATTAAAAATATGAAATAGATATTCTTTAAATCTATTTTGATAAAGATGAATCTGATCACTATCGGATTTGTGCTCATTACGATAATTATAATGAATAAAGTATGTTTATATATATGAATACTTTAAAACTAATTATATGTATGGTAAAATAATTATGTATTATACAAAAACATTATTAAAATTATTTTTCATAAAATATTTAGTAATTAAGTATTTAAGAAAGAGTTTTTAATTTTCAAAACAAAAGGAATGGAATAGTCAAAAAGAAACTTTTGACTCAACAGATGGGTCATGTTTGAGAATTTCATGGTCTTGAGATATTGATTTTTCCTTGAAAATTGTCCCTTATTACTAGGAAAAGACATGTCTTCATCTTATTCCACTAGATCTACCATGGTGGTGGAATTTTTTGGGGAAAAATGGGGCTTCATAGTGAGAATTGTGACACCCACCTTCCATTGTATTCTTTTATATTATATTATTTTAAATTAATTTTTTGCTGATTAGAATTTCAAAAAATTCATGCTTGAATTTTAAATACTTAGGTATTTTTTTATTCACATGGTTAGAAGTAGCTATGAAAAAACCATGTGTGGGGGTCTGTTAATAGGATAGTTCTATTTCACACAGTTGGGCATGGGTAGTCATACCATGTTCTAAGGTCGGAATGGTTGATGAAAATAGAAAAGAGTGTATTTAATTTTCTTAAAATTATTAATTTTATTAAAAATAATTTTGAAATTTTATTATTTAAAAAGATTAAACAATTTTTTCTTAAATGAATATGAATAGTTGATATGTAAAGAGTGTATAAGAAAAAATAAAGAGATTGACACAAGGAATTTTTATAGTAGTTCCGTCCAAAGTGGTCTTACTCTATTCTTTAAACCCCAACCACTAGAGTATGGATCCCACTAAGAAATGAGAAAGGAATTTATAGGGGAACATTCTAAACCCAAAATTTAATAATGGGATCAATCCCAACATCAGACTTTTACAAAAAAAAGTAACCCCAAACCTAACAATAATTTTGAAGGATCTTTCAAAACCTAAGATTTTCTAAAGGAGTGTCCCCAAACTATGTGTTCCGCCTTTTTGTTAGGTAATCATAACAAAAAAAATGATTTTTGGTATGGTAGAAAACTCACTTCTATTTGGTTAGGTAACAGAACAAAAGATATGTTTTTAAGGAATTATAACCCATTGTTTGAAAGATTATATAAAGAAAATACTAACTAGCCAATAATAAGTAAATAAAATAATTAAAGAACCGTTGGTGAAGAAAAATGATGTTTTTCTCTTTTAAAAGTCGCTTGTAGCATGTCACTTGAATGTACTATTCATGTAGTGTTCCTTCACTTCTTTTATTGAATTAGAGTGTAAGTTCACAAATATATTTTTCCTTTATCTCTCTTACATGTATTCATTCATCCCTTTAAATACTAATAGGTTAAGACAACAAAGTAAATCATTAAGAAATTAAAATTCACTATGGCAATAATAATAATCTATAATTATTGAGTGAGATAGAGAAATAGTATATCAATAATTATATCTTTTTTATTTAACACCATATAAATAATTCAACTAATTTGAAATAACTCATTCAAATTCAAAACAATTCGAAATAATAGTTCAAATATATCCAAGAATCTCACACTATTTCAATCTATAATATTCAAAATTTGAATTTTAAATTTCATTCCATGTTAAACATAAAATAATATCTAACAATAAATATATTGATATAAAAACATTAAAATATGTTTTATTTAGTTTATTAGAATAAAATGTTAATTTAGAGACATTAAAATAAATAAAATCAACCTAAAAAATAAATTTGAAATATTTAAAACATTTACTTCAGTTTCATGTGTAAATAAAGAACAATATTAATATTTATATAAATATGTTTAAAATACTATAAAAATAATTTTATTAGGTTCTATATCATTAATAATAATTTATAGAATGATTAATACTCTTGAAAATAAGCATGTATAAAATTAAAACACATTGAAAATCATGAAATTGAGTAATCTAGAGAAAATCAGAATTTTAATCCTATATATGGGTAATTTACATGGATGTGTAAGTGTAAAACATAATTTTATAACCTACATATATATAACAATTAAAATATAAAGGTCCAATAAAGTTGAGTTATTGTAGTCTAATAGTACACCATATTTTATACAGATAATGTAAGGTTAATGTAACACACTACATAAGGGTAAAAAACAATTTCAATACATTTAGAATGGGTAAAAAATTATATAATCATGTGTAATGGAAAATTTTACTTTCTTGTGCTACCTAAGGGTAGAAATTAATTTAATTTGTTGTGGAAGGGTAGATATAAATATATATAATTGTAGGACTGAAATTACAAACATTGTGTAAATTTAGTATTCATTTTCAATGTATTTCATAAAGGTAAACAAAAAATTAAACTCCCTATGTAAGGGTGGAACCAAATTTGTGTAATGGTAAAGAGAAAGGTTTAAAAATTGTGTAAGGGTAATATAAAATTCATTTAAGTGTAAATATGAACTAATACATGTTAATTAAGTGTGATAATATAAGTTCTGTAAGGGTAAAGATATTTTTATAAAGGATAAGTAAGGGTAAATATAATAAAATAAAAATTAATTTTTCACAATATTTAACCAAAAAACATATATAGAATAATAATAATAATAATAATAATAATAATAATAAATGATGAATAACTAAAATATTAAATTCAAAATAATTACTATTATAAATAAAAATAATAATATTTTTAATTATCAAAATAATAAATGGATAAATTGGTTTAAGGACTCACTCAAAAAATCTCCCCCTTTTTATAATTAGAAAAAAAATATCAATTTCCACATTTATCCCCCTTTTTGGATTTGATCAAAAAAATAAAATTTAGAAAACATTTTCCCCCATTTTGAGATAAATATGGAAAATTATCAAATTGTTAAATATTTTTTCTCAACCAAAATAAAAATTTACATCATAAAAATACACTTCCTCTAACTTAAATAAATATTTTATAAAAAAAATATCTCCCCATAAATAAATGCTTCCATAAAAATTAAAGGGATTCATGAAAACAAATAATATAATATTCAAGGAATTGTAAAATATTTGAAATGAATTTTAAAAAATAACCAATATTTAGCACATGTCAATAAACCAAAAATTATAAATCATAGAATATATACTCACTAGCCAAAATGAAATAAATTTTAAATAACAAACCAATATTCCATATGATAAGAAAATATGAATATGTATGTTGGCTATAAAATACAAATATTTAGTTGGGAATCTATATCAGTTTTGGTCTAATGGGATTTAAACAGCACCTTTAGTTACCCAAAATTTGTGAATTATTAAAACATTGGATCTCATCTAAGATGAGGTAAAATGTATATTTATGTTCCCAAACGAAATTCTAAAACTTCCACCATAATTATTAGAATAATTTTCTTTCCAACAACATTTGTAACAAATAACCAAAGAATAACCAATCTTCCTTTTAGAATCACACTTATTAAAATGAAAATGATGATTATGGTTATCTTTTTAAACTATTTTAATAAATATAATATTTTTTAATCAATTTATACCTTTCAAAAAATTACCCAAGTCATATTTTAATTCAACATCATCAAAAATAGTATTATTACAACAAGAAGCATAATTTATCAACTTTTCATTTCAATCCTTAAGTTTCCTAAATTTTTCATCAACTTGAGACAAATAATCTAACAACAAATTAAATTTTGTTTCTTCCTAATCATTATTTTTAGACATAAAATACTTAAACCTATAATTATCATATTTAATCTTCAATAGTTCAAAATCATAATTTATTAACCATTCAATTTCAAGGGATAAATTTTTAATTCCTTCAAAAACTTTCTTATAATCTAATTTAGTAGAAAATTTTAAATCCATAATTTTATGATGTTTTCATTGATACTTCTCATACATATAATCCAAAATTCTATTGTTAAAAATAGAAGATTCAAAACCAATAACCTCGAGTGATTCAAACATATTACATACATTACCAAGATACTCATTTATATTAGAATATTTTGGTTTAAAATCAAAAGTTAATTTATTTTTCTTAAAATTTTTATTTTTCTATCCATCCATCACTGAAATAGATATTTCCTTTATATTATTAAGGAAAATGATACAAGTTAAACTAAAAATATATATATATAAATAAAACCAATACTTTCATCTGAAGGTCAACCTTTGATACCAATTGTTGATATCAGTAAATAAACAATATAGATAAACTAAAAAATTCTTAAAAGGGTTACCCTTTGATACAAAGAACGAATTTTTATAGGTGGTATAACCTTTTTTGAAAGATAATGTGCGGAAAACTCTAGCCATCCCATAAGATATAAATATAAAAAAATTAAATAACCTTTGTAAAGTTGTAGATATATGTGATGTTGAAGAAAAATTTCTATTATACCTTAAATATGTGTTTTAATGATGAAGTCTCAGTTTTCTAGTAATTTACTACAACAAGCAATAAATGACAATGAAGATTTTCTCTTTTGAATGTTTCTAGAAATACTTCACCTCAATGTACAACTCTTACAATGTGTCTTCTCTTCTTTTATCGAATTATATTTGAAGTTGAAAAAATTATTTGCCAAACATATTTCTTCCATTCATGCCTCAATACCATTAAATAATAATATCCTAAAATATCCAAGTATTTCATTAGGTAACTCAAATTCAAGATAATAATAATCATCATCATCCAGAATTATCAAGTAGAGAGAGGGAAATGAAATATTTATAATTATATCTTTTTAATTTAAAACCATTTTAATAATTTAAACTGATTTGAAATATCCTATTTAAATATTTCAAAATAATTCCATAAAAATAGGTCAATGAAACCCAAAAATATCACATAGTTTCATGATATAATGTTCAAAATTTGAAATTTAAATTTATTTTCAAATTAAATATATGAAAATATAAAACTAAAAATTCAGGGAATTAAAAACATTAAAATGGTTTTGATTTAGTTTTTTGGACTACAACATGAATTTAGAAAAAATAAATTTAGAGAAATAAACATAAACAAATAAATTCTAGTTATTTGAAACGTTTTTAGAAGTTCATGTGTAAACAAAATAATAATAATATTTATATAAACGTTTTTAAAAAACAATAAAAATAATTTTCAAAGGTTTATATCATTATTAAGGATTTATAGAATGATTAAAACAATTAAAACATGCATTAAATGAAAATACATTGAAATTTTGAAATAGATTAATTTGGAAAAAATAAGAATTTTATACCTATGCAAGGGTCACTTACATGCATGAATTAGGGTAAAAAATAATTTTTATAACTTATATAAAGATAACATTTAAACTATACAGATTTTTTAAAGTTAATTTATAGTTTTGAAAAGATAAGATACCTTTTAAACAGCTCATTTAAGGGTAAATTAACACATTATGTAAGGGTAACAAACAATTTCAATATCATGGGTAAGTGTAAGTTATTTTATATAATCATGAATAAAGTTAAACTTAACTTAAAAGTGCTACATAAAAGTAGATCATAATTCCATGGACTACATAAGGGTAGATATAAATCTACACAAGGGTATAACAGAAATTCTAAACACTGTGTAAATGTAACATTCATTTTCAATATATTATGTAAAAGTAAACAAAAAATTAAACTCCCTACATAAGGGTAGAACAAAAGTTACATGAGGGTAAGGATAAAGGTTTACGCATTATGTAAGGGTAGTATAGAAATCACATAATGGTAAATGGGAACTAATACACATTACATAATTGTAAAAACATAATTTTTATATGCATAAATATATTTTTATAAATTATATGTAAAGGGAAATAGAATAATTAGAAAATTATTTTTACACAAGATTTAACCAAAAATATATATATATAATAGTAAGAATAATAATAATAAATGATAAATAACTACAAATATTAAATCCCAAAAAAATATTGTTACAAATAATAAATTATATTTTTAATTATCAAAATAATAAATAAATAAAGTGGTTCAAGAAGACACTAAAACACATACGGAGTCCTAGGGGAAACTGTGCATAAGGTTTTTGGGTGTTTAGTGCATCTAGTACAGTTGTCATATGGTTTAGTAAACTATGCAGGTAAACCGTGTGGATTTCCTAGGATTATTAGTTTTTTAATTCTAGAAAATAACACCATTATTTAAAATAAATGTCTCTCCATTTATTTATCACCTCATCATGTCACACCCCCTAGCTAAATTTTTCTTAGTCACGTGCTCCTCCCTCTACTAGACCTCCCTTCTCTTTATGATTCCATGTGATTACTTTGCAATTCTTAGTTGAACCTCTGAGGTAAAATTTACACTCCCCTTATTTCTCCACTTCCTCATGTTTTTATGCTCTCTATTATGGAATCTTGGTTTATATGGACCTTAAGGGTTTTTGGTAATCCAATTTTTATTTTTATTTTGTTCATTTTAGGGTTTGTGTGGGTCCCTTCATGCTTTATTGGGAATTTGTTATCAGAGGAAACACATTCTAGATCAATTTACTTATATTTGGGGCAGTCTTTTCTATTTAACTCCGTTGTATTACATGTTATAAAATTTTAGGGTTTTTAAATGATTTATTATGAATTTAGAAGAATATTTTTGGCCCTAAGTAGGCTTGAAATGTTATTTGAATGGATTCAGTGCTTGGAATGGGCTTAAGTTGTGGGTCAAGTGCTTGTAAAATTTCTTGAGTTACAATTTTAAAATGATTATAATGATTTAAAATGGTTATTATGGGATTTTATATATCTACAATTCCCTTTTTTGTTTCAATTTTCATTCAAATTTTTTAATTACTTATAACAAACTTAGTTCTAATTCCAAGTGTTCTTTAAAAATTCATATTTGGATTTGTTAGAGATATTTAAATTTTTTAAAAGCATTTTTAATGTTGTCTTAATTTTTGAAATGTATTTATAATTTTTTAAAGGAATATTTGATAAAATAAGGAAGTTTTCTCTCTTTATAAATTATTTTGATACCATGGATATCGAGATGATTTGAAGATGGCCTTTAAAAAGTGATTTGGGGCTTTATGAAATGGTTTCTTGGAACCAATTATATCTTATAGAAATTATTTATTATTTTAAAATAGAATTTGTGGAAAGGGTTTATTTCAAAATGAATTTCATTTGGAAAAATGGATCTCAAGGAGGTTTGAGACTATTTTTTCAAGTGATTTTATGAAACTAGTTTTTTATGTGTTTTGGAATATGTTTTTTAAATAGTGATAAAATGGATTAGACTCCTAAGATCCATTGTGAAATCGCAGTTGGAACTTTAACTAAAATGGTTCTATAAAAGTGTGAGACCCTATTTAATCCCCATGTGATTACTTTTCCTATTATGGCTTGTGACATTGAGTGGTATTTTTTTATTGGAATTCATTTTATGATGCTTTTTCAAGGATATGAGATCGAGGTTATTTCTTATGTGGTTTTCAGAGGTGAGGTGTGAGTAATTATAAATGTTTTAATACTTTTTCTTATGATTATTGATTGATCACCTACATTTTAATTTCCTTTCTAATCCAAAGGAAATATTAAGAAACCAAGATAATGTAAAACCCTAGTATTTATAGTGGGTTGACTAAGGAGTGTTTCATGGATACTCTAATATGGTTAGACCAAAAGGGGTAGCAAGAATTCATTCTAGTGATATTCTTTTGTTCCTAGGGTTGTAAAGGATCTCCGTGGACATTTATTTCTAGTTAATCTGAAGAGACCACTAGGGACATTAATTGGGTCAATAGTGTTATCCTAGGTTCTTTTTCACCAGTTCAAGTCTTTATTACTAGATCCTAAGGATGATTCCCATAATTCTAGGCCATTTTTAGAAACTTTAAAGGATTTCATTTTATGATTCAATTATACTCCCCTAACTCACTTGATCATTGGCATAATTTCTTGGTTGTGTTCTTATATTGTGTTTCCTTAATGTTTGGGTTCCATTATATGGAATGTGCATCGCATTGAGTTTGTATTGGTTTAATTTAAAATGGGTTGTTTTTATATGATATGATAGTGTAGTTTAAAAAGTAAAATGGTTTGGAATTTCTTAAAATAGTTTTTAAGAAGTGGTTTTTCTTTATATTTTCTATAAAAAAGGATTTTTTCAAGTGAATCTTGTGAAAATGTTATAAACGGTGATATGGTTTTTTTCATGGTTTTAATTCCCTTTATATTTCGTTTAAAAATATTAATTTAATATTTTCAATAATCAATTATTTTTATTTTATGAAAATCATGGTTTCTTAAAAAATCATGTGGAAAATTTTTTCTATTGTTTTTATAAATCATAGGAAAACTTATTTTATACTTTATGTTCAGACTAGAATTTTATAAAAAAATTACTAAGGTGTTTCCATATAATAGGAGGGTAGTAACCTACTAGATATTTTTATACTCATTCCTATATTTTTATATAATTTTCTTTTATTTCATAGGTCATTTAGGCCTTTTTTTATTTCTATGGCTAGAGATATTGTACTATTTAGGTGGCCAAGGATAGGCATTGATAGAGGATTTTCTACATGGGAATTTATATGGTTAGCTGAGAGTTTATTTTTGAATATGTTGTCTCTTGTTTTTTTGTTTTTGTTTTTCCTTTATAATTTTTATCATATATTTCCAACTCATAGATGGGTCATAACATATTTTTAGGATAAAGTATTTTGTGTGTTAACTATGATTGTTATGATAAATCCTTATGAAGTGTGATCCTGTAAATCCAAAGAACTATTTTCCAGACCATGGGGATCATGAACACCCTTTAGGCCAGTGTTGGATCTATTTGTGTGTAGGTTCTAATGGTAGACTATTCCAGTTTGTTATAAATGGTATAAAAAGAATTTATTTTATAAATTTGAATCTAGGATCCTTTGTGAGTATCCCACTTCTTATTTAGTCGATTCATGATAATATAAAGTTATATTTTTTCATTGGTGCTCGTGATGTTGGTCTTGAAAGGGTAGTTGATCACCACACTTCATGAAGTTTCCAGAGATACCATGGGAAGTGGGTTTGAAATTTGAATTAATAATTTTATATTATTTACCATTTATTATGTGTTGATCCTCATTCATGTTGTTTTATTTTCCTTGGGTTCAAATTAGATTTTGGTATGGGAACATAAAGTATATTGATTGAAGGAGGTCAGTTTGAAATGCCTAATAAACTAGGTAGAAACCAAATACCAAATCTTTAAAATGTTATATGGATTTTTTTATGACTAAAACATGGACCATTAAATCATTTGGTTGAGTCAAGTATATTTTTTTATCCCATTAGACTCGTTGTTTAGTCTTCCCTTGAGAGATACTTAATGTGGAGGGATGATTCTAGGTGTTTCTTGTGATAAATTGAACATGTGGATTGGATTTTGTTTGAAATTTTGGTATGACTCCTTTTTTATATAGTGGTTGTATAAAATAGGGGTTTTTTAAAAAGGGGTGACTTTATGAATGTAATTTTGGTTTGAAAATAAACCTTTAGGTTTGTTTATAATATGGGTTTGAATTTCATGAAATCATTTTGATTTGAAAATTAAGCCTTTATGTTTTTTTGAGAAATGAATTTTTTTTTTGAAAAAAAATTGAGTTCTTTTAAATGGTTGATTTGGATATTTAATCTAAAAAATTTTTTGGTTTTAAAACTCATTGGTTGTTTAATTTAAAAGTAATTTGGAACCCTATGGGGTAATTTTGAAAATTTTATTTGTTTACTTTAATAAAAATTAAGTGGTAACTCTTTTTGAAATTTTTTAATGAATGTGACTTGAGAATATTAGGTGGGTTACTTGTTTTGAAAAGTAATTGGTGGTTTTTAAAAGCTAGGTGAAATGTTTTGTAATTCTCATGGGAAATATAATTTCAAATGAAATAATAATATTTCCAAAGAGTTAGGTGTTTTTAAATCATGTGTGTTTTTAAAAAAATAATTTTTATTCCTTTAGTAATGTAGTGGATTTTAACGGAATAAGATTATGGAATGTGAGTTTCCTTATTTAATTATGTTATTGGAATTTGTCCCATTAAATTGGTTGGGACCAGTCAATATGATTTGGGAAGAAAAAGGAGTTGTGTTTATGCTTCATTTTATAAAAATTCTGACTCTTAGAGGAGTCTTGAGTGAAGTGGAGTGGAAAGGGTTGTTTATATTTTGGTTATGTGGTAGTGTATTTGCTATTGGTTTTGTTTGGGAAACTTGTCTATGTGATCCTTGGCTCGTCTGTTGGATGAATTGAAAAGTACTGATCTACTTGATCTTTTGGGTAAAAGTTTTATCTTTGTATGAGGGTTCTTTTTAAGGATTCATGCTCAATTGTTATAGAGCCTTATAGCCTTGATGTGGATTTTGTCTTGGTTACTCTTTTTTGAGCGGTTTTGGATCATATATCAATGTATTGGACTACCATGTTTTTTTAAGTGGTGATTATTTAGATTCATCCATGAATCTTTATCTTTATGCCTTATGTGGTAAATTTTAGTGATGTTGGCCTTGTAAAGAGGGCCTTGAATGATTTATAATTCATTTTTTGGATGTGGGGTGGATTTAGGTGAGTGATTCAAGTGTCTAGGATGGGTAAGACAGTGATTGCTACTATTCACTAGCTGGTGTTAGTTCAGATCTGGTTAGGCTCACTATGAGAGAGTATCCTAGGCATGATCTCATTATTTGTCCAATTTTATTTCAGTTTATAATACTTAGTTAATGATATTTTCATTTCTTTGATTGAAGTATGTGTTTAACCATTATTTAGTTTTTTTCATACATGATGGTTTTAATAACTTGGACTCATGAACTTTTTTTGTTTATATGTATTTTATATGGATCCTTTTAGAGGACAGATCTTAGGATCCTAGAAATTTCTTATATTTGGGTTCTTTGGTTGTTTCTTATAATGTTATCCCTTTTTGGAGATGATATAAGTATGGATTCTTATAGTTAGTATAATCCTATTTTTTCTCTTATGGTTTAAGGAATCACGGGTATCTTATTGACACACCCATTATAGGAGTTTTTATGTTATGATTATCCATTTAGATTAATTTTAAATAGTGGGGATACCTTTTTTCGATCTCCCTTCATTTAGAGTCTCATGATGGATGCTTGTGGTTGGTTCTTATTTAATTTTTCTATCATTTTTTGTGTACTTATAGTGGTTCTTTGTATAATGGATCATGTTTAAGGTTTTCATGGTCTTGTGATCTTTAGTTGTCTCTGACCCATCTCATGTCTTGTGAGAAAGTGATGAGTCTTCCCCTTATTTTGTTAACTCAACCTTGTCAAGGGACTTTTTGGGGGTAGAAAGTAGCCTAGTTGGGAGAATTGTAATGCCCGTATATCATTATATTATTTTATTTTATATTATTTTAAATGAATTTTAAGTTGATTGAAATTTAAGAAGTTTTGGTCTTGAGTTTTAATTTTTTATATATTTTTCACACTAGCTCCACATGTTAAGTAGTAATTGTGTGCCAACCGTTCATGTGGGTCTGTTAATGGGATATCACCATTTGTAACAGTTAGCATGTGAGTATTCAAACTATGATGGGTCCTAGGGGAAACTATGCATAGTGTTTTTGGGTTTTTAGTGAGACAAATGTGGTTGCCTCATTTTTTGGTAAACCATGAGGGTAAACCATTTTAGTTTCCAAGGATCCTTTTTAAAAAAATTCACAAAAACACTTGTTATTTAAAAACACTTTTTCCCCTTTCTACACAAATCTTTTTTAACCACCTATTTGAGGCCTTCAATATTATGTGATCAACCCTCATTTTAACCTCCCTTATCTCAATGATTTAACATATTTACTTCATGGTTCTTGGATGAATATCTGAGGTAATATTTCTTCTCCCTTTATTTCTCATATTCCTCATGTTTTATCATCCCCATTGCAGTGTCTTGATTCATCCAAACTCTAAAGGTTCTAAGTTATCCAATTTTTAATCCATATATTAGGGTTATAGGTGGTACATTCATGCTCTATTGGGTTCCCTCCATTGGAGGTGATGCATTATGGATCAATTATAATCGATAATGGGTAGGTGTTTCTTTGTAACTACCTTGTATTACATGTCATAAAATTGATTGTGTGCATTAAATTCATTCTTAGGAATTTGGAATCTTATTTTAGGCCCAAAATAGGCTTAAAATTGTATTGGAAGTTCTTTATAGTGATTTTCATGAGATTAGGCCACATGCTAAGTGCTTGTAAAATTTCCCTAGTGGTACTATTAAAACGAGTATAGTGATTTGAAATGTTTCTATTAAAATCCTATAGATGATAAAACCCTAATAGAGGGGCTGAATAAGGGTATTGAATATTCTCACTTTGATAAGGATCTGGTTTTATCACCTTGAGGAACACTTTTATTTCTAAATACCTTTCCCCTTAATGATTGATGAAAGTAGAAAACAATGTAAGATATTTTACTTGGTTCACCCACACTGGGAAACATCTAAATAGAATTAATGACAATGTGAATGTGCACCAAATTCACTTAAAGCTCGCAGATTTGTAGTTAAAATTTTGAATCGGCAACACTAACCCTCTTGGTTCACTACGATGAACAATTAGCTAGCTCACTACTCTCCTTTAATAAGGATCTTAGTGTTCTATCTATTTAATCATCTTTCTTCACATAAGGATAATATGAACATACACCTGCATTGGGGTTTCTCTTTAATATAGACATGTTGATTTATAATGAGATAAGACTCCAAGAATAACTCATTATTCAACATTAAATCTTCAAGATGAGATTAATAGCAATACCTCTGGAAATTTGTTCCAAAAAACTCTCTAATACTGCTTGTGTTTTTCTCTATATGTGTTGACTATTTTTTATAGCATATTTTTGCTTCTATTTTGATGTCAATCCAAGGGTTTGGATTGATTCTTATGTATTCAGGATTATTATAAGTGTCACTAGTGTTTCTTGGGGTAATCGTACACCATGAAATATGAATTAACCATTATGAGTTTCAACTCATAACTAACCTAAATTAAAAATAGTCACATATTGAAAATATACTAGTTACAGCATTACCATAGATTTTACATCAAAGTATCAGTTAATTCAAACACACTATGACATGACCAAATTCTTACAATAGTTTAGTCACTATTATTTTTGCGAAGAAAATAGTACTATGTTATGGAGACTTTCATTTAATTAGATCCACTTTTCACATGCATAAATCCTTCTTTAACTCCCCCCATGATTTTATGGATGATCACCTAGAATCATATTCTCAAACCAAACTACATGTGGTGTAGACACAGTTTTCATGGTGTATCCTCCTATAGGAGAGTACATCCCTTTAAACTTCTAATATTCAAAACTCATACAATCCACGTCATAAGGCATGGCTATAGCATAGAAAAATTCTTGTCCAAGGGTTCTATAGTGTAGCCCTTCCATCTACATTGTGGAATCATATAAGCTTAAGGTATCCAAATTCATTGATTCTACCAATTTTGGATACTCCATGTCATAATGACTAGTTTTTTCTGGTAAAAAACCTTCTCAAAGGTTACTATGTCATATCCCTATATATACTGGCATGGACACCCCAAAAATTCTAGTGGAATTGAATTCCTTTAGAACCTACTATACACTATGGTGACTTTGGCTGGAGTGCATCTTGAAAACCTTATGTCCCACATCAGACTTTACTTTTGAAATCACACAGTATATTAGTAAACTTGATCCACTGACTAGCCATATTTGAGTAACGAGGTCCATTCCAAACCTCATCCAAAGTTATGCCTTGTGTCATGGACTAATTCCTTCACCCTGCTACCACTATAGTGTGGACCACTACTCAATGCACACGTCAACCCATGTGTTCATGCTCACCTACCTTCCTTGTTTAATCATGACCAGCTGGTCAAACTAGTTCCCTTTCATGACTGATCTTACTTCAACATAAGATATTTCAATTTGGCATGGATGTCTAACCAAGGATGGACTTATTTTTTTAACATAACCTATAAGGTTGTGGTGTATTCATGGGACTACAACATGGATTCTCCTCTATAGTGTAGTCCATATGATTGTGGGGTGGCCTCTGTCTAAGGTACATAATTCCTCTTCAAAAATTCTTTATTCACTTTTTCAACTAACACAACACTCAAACTTCCAAAATAAATTTGGTCCAATAATCTCTCCATTTGGATTTGTTGAAAATTCTTCATAAACTCTAACCACTTTCAAATAGAAACCACTTTCCAAGAGTATATAAAAGATACACTAATCATCAATTCTATTCCCATGTGAGAAATTATTGGAGTGATAAACAATAATTGGATAGAAATTTTGTTATAGTCACTTGTGAATCATTTAAACCGCATAAAAATCCCCCTGAACTAACTTTGAAATCCTATCCCCCTATTACTATACCTTTTACTCTCCCTATAAATCACACTTCAATGTTTTATCATACTTTTGAAATGAACCAAAATATTTCACTAGTATTAAATTTTTTGAATATATGATTAGAAATCAAACATATTATTATAAGAAAATATACCTTGCTCATTAAATAAACTATATAGAGTGGGGGTTTATCCAAAAATAAATTAAGTGGGTGAAGATGGTTAGACTTTAATATCCAAACAATGCCTTTAAAACACCAATTTGGTTATTTCCTTTGTCAATGTATCAAAAACTTGATCTTTTTTTGGAACATCCTCTAAAACAAAAACTCTTTACTCCTCTTCCTCCTTTATGGAATGATATCTAATCTCAGTGTGATTGGTCTATGAATGTTGGATAAGATTTTTTCTAATATTAATAACACTTGATTTATTACACATAAATAGAATGTGAGAACTTAATTAAACACCCATTTTATCAATTTATGGTTTTTTGTATATCAATTGGGTTCAACCTTAAGTGACGACAATGTACTCGGCCTCCACAATCAAAGAAAAACAATATTGATTTTGTTTTTCCATGAAATACAAAAATCCAAAGATAAAAAACACCACTGAAATTTGACTCTATGAATCTACTAAAATTTATGATCTCTCTTCACAATATAATTATTCATAATATTTATCTTAATGAATTGTAACTTCCCCAAAACCTTTCCTTTATTTATCAATATCATATTATGAAATCTATTTTTTGTTATAAAAAATATGCTATTGTGTGGTTTTTGTGTGTCCATATTTAACCACCAAAACATCATTAATATCAATAATTTATCAAATATTTTTGTTGTAACAATTATAATATTTTCCCTTTTATTAATATCTAATAAATATTCATTTATATGAGGACTTAGCCTTAAACATTACATAGTCTAGTTAATTCAACTAGAAAACACTTATTATATTCCCAAAGATCATTTCCTGTTTAGAGTTTTATAGAATTATGAAATAATTCATAAACATAAAACCATAAGCATACAAAGTGGATACTACTAAAAAAATCTCCATTTTTTCACAATATTAATCTTTTTAAAAAACATTCTTTCTTTCTATGACAAAACTTCAGGACTTTAAACTTGAATCCTTCCTTTCCTTTAACCATTCAAAAACCCTATGAAAAACATTTTAAAACTTTGGTGAGAACAAAAAGATCAGTAATGGACATAAAAAATAAGAAGATAAACCTTTAGTACATGAATAATTATAAACATATGAAATCAATTTCACAAAGCCATACTTCTCACCCAATAAGTTTCATATAGTTACTTTGTGAAAACATGTGATTTTCATAAAACATAGAAAACATAAATAATACCACAAAGGTAACTTGGGGAATTATTCAATTATGATTTTAACCCTCATATCTACCATATGATTTTTAACCCTCGCGACTACCTTACAATGTAACCCTCACAGCTACCTTACAATGTAACCCTTACGGCTACCTTATGGTGTAACCATCGCAGTCACACTTGGAGTAACCATACGGTCTACCTCCAACATAAACATACCCAATGAATTGGAGGTAAATATAGGTCCAAACCTTCATCATAAACAATTAAAAATAACTATAATCATAAAATAATAATACAAACATAAAAACATTCCTTTTGAATTTTGTAAAAATAAAAATTTAAAAGATGATTTTTTAGGAAAAGTCCCTTATAGATATCCTATATTTAAAGTAAGAATTGATAAAAATAATGTAATATGTGTATATAATATAAATACACATAATAAAACATAATATAGTCAAAATTAATTTCACAAATAATCTTAGTACCATAAAATCAAAGAAGTATACGGTTAACCCAAAGAATAGAAATTGGGTTAAGAATTCCCTTACCTCAGGTTCATCTAACCTTAAACGTGTTCAAACATCCTTTATAATAGTTTAAATATTTTTATTAATTTGTTAAATAACCATATTAATATTTATAATTACTTATATGGTATCATTATAACATCTTTCCACCCATTTATTAATAATATTTTGTTATTTTCATTGTTTTGGGTGCATTTATTTCATGGTTTCCATAGTCGATTCATTATGGACTTTCTTGTAGAGTGGAAGAAAAACTCTATAAGTGGAATGAAATGGTGTTTATATTTTTACATAATTTTAAATGATACAATATATCATTTTTTTTCTAATAATAGGATGAATCATTAGATAAAACATTAATGATAATGATTTAATTTATTTTTGTGGTTTTTATGATCATCATGAACTTATATATCTTTATCCAATATCATGGTTATATATTTGTTCCAAAACATTAAATAACTTATAATATGTATAATAAAATATTATTTAACCATAATAATCGTTTTATTACCATACTTTAAGGCACTAATGAAAAATGAAAGTGTATCATCCATGATGAGGATAAATCAACACATCACGGACAATGTTCTCATTTTTAGAAGAAAAGGGAGAGGATAATAAGTTTGATGATGAATGTTTCTATAAACATTATAACATTAAAGTATATATAAGATACTAGAGTTTTTATTACACTTAGATAAGAGGATGATAATAGAGTATAAGAAAAGAAAAAAAATTAAAAGAAAATAAAAGAAAATGAAAGATGATTTTACCTCTTGCATTCTCCTCTTTGAGAACCTCATTAAGGCCCTTGGTTTTGGACTTTTTGTGAGACCAGAAGGTCTTAGACATGGTGAAGAGTATTGGGAAGGTAATTGGGAAGAAATTAAACAATATATATGTATTTGATGTGTGAGTATAAGAGGTGGTGAGGGGTGACATTTATAGTGGAGGAGAGGAGTGTTTTCTCATTATTATATTCATTAGTTTATTATTTTGGCACAAGAATATGAATATATTGAGAATTATCACTAAATATATTAAAATAAAAAATAATAATTTGATATTTCTGGCTTAATTCATCCTTATATCAATTATAACTCAATAATTAATGTATTTATCTTATACCATAAATTACTATATTTCACTATACACCAAAAATTCAAGTATTTCATAAAAATCACAAAAATTCACCCTAACTTTTTTTTGAAATATAGAATTCAAAAATTAACTCTATTTATGAAAATAATTTTCTAATAATGGTAAATTTAATCTTTAATTAAAATCATAATTTATTCAAAAAATACCAATTTTAAAACCATAACTGAATTTTTAACACTTTGAATAATTAATTAAGGTCTCATAAAAATATCTTATAATCATAAGATAGTAAAATATTAATTTATGAATTTATTTTCTGAAAATATATTTTCTTTTAAATCATTATATTAATTATTAAATTATAAATAAACATTTATTTTTTCACAAAAAATACCAACACTTAATTTATCAGTTTAAAAACATTTATTTACTTATTCCATGATATAAATATATCATATTTTTACTTTTAATTTACATTAATTTTATTTACAGTATCATATGTGAGGTTACAATTTTATTGTCCATATTAGTATCCCTAAGTTCAAGTCACTATTACATCAGTATAAATTTCTTAATTTCTATAAATACCACTTATTTCATTATACATTTACAAAGAATTTGACTATTTAATTATATAATGAAAAGAAATTATATTATAAGTTTTTGGGTTTTTAAATTCTCCCCATTTTATGGAAATTGCATCCTCGTTGTTTTTATTTACTTATTAAACAAGTGATGGTACCTTTACCTCATAATGTTTTCATATTATAATGTTGTTTCTTCAACCATGTGGTTTCTCTACAAAACCTTAGCTTGGTGAATTTCTTTATTCTTCAATACTTTCTCTCTATGATCAAGAATATGAATAGGTTTATCTTCATAAGAAATGTTCTCTTCCAGCTCAACTACTTCTAGGATCAAAACATGATATGAATCTAGCACATAATCTCTCAGCATCAAAACATGAAAAACATTTTGAACCTAAGATAAACTCGGAGGCAAAGATACATGATAGGAAACTGGTCCGACTTTCTCTAAGATTTCAAAAGTTTTAATGAATCTTGTAATTATCTTTCCTTTTTTATCAATATTCATAACACTTTTCCATTGGTATATTCTAAGAAAAAAATGATCACCTATCTCAAAATAAAATTTTTTCCTCTTGTTATCGACAAAACTTTTTTGCCTGATCTGAGATGTCCTCATGTGTTACTGGATCATATTCACTTTATCATTCACTTCCTCTACTAATTATGGTCCAATAAACTTCCTTTCCCTGACTTCATCCCAAAATTCTGCAGTTTGACACTACTTCCCAAATAATTCTGCAAATGGTTCCATATGTATACAAGAATGAAAACTCTTATTATAAGAAAACTAAAATAAAGAAATATGTCGATCCCAACTTTCCTGGTAATATATTAAACAAGCTTGAAGCATATCCTCCAAAGTCACAATTGTTCACTCTGCCTATCCATCATATTAAGGTTGAAAGGTTGTGCTGAATTTTAATTCAGTTCCCAACAACTTCATAAGGCCTTTCCAAAAGTTAGAAGTGAACTTGGGATCTCAATAAGATACAATGGATAGAGAAGCTTCATATAACATGATAATCTCTTTATCATAAAGTCCAGAAATCTTATTTAGAGAAATATTATCTCTAATATAAAGGAAATGTACAGATTTAGTCATCCAATCAATAATAATCCAAATTACATTGTTACCTCTAGAAGTCTTTGTTAGTCCCAGTAGTAAGTCTATAGATATATTTTCTCCTTTCCACTTTTGAATTGGAAAAGGATGAAGTATCACCTATGGTATTTTTCTCTCTAAATTAACCTATTGACAAGTCAAAAATGTCTCAGCAATATCTATTTCCAATGCAACCCACCAGTAATGCCCATAAAGGTATCTGTAAATCTTAGTGCTTCTAGGATGAACTGAAAATAGAGGACTATAAGCTTCATTTAACAACTCATTCTTCAATTGTGAATCACAAGACACACAAAATCCTTTCCCAAATCTAAAAATGCAATATTTATCAATACTAAATTCAGAAAACTTACCCTTTTCACCAATTCTACCTTTTTCTGTAACTCTTTTTCATCCTTTTGTGCTTGCTTAATTTTTTCTAAAAGATATTACTACATTGAAACCAAAAACAAAATGTAGTAATTTCCTACACTAACAACTTCCAATACAAAATTCATCAAATAAATAATCAAGGGGTCATGTTCTAAATGTAACATGGTTAATGTAGCATGATTTTTTCAACTCAAGGAATCTACCACTTTATTTATTTTTACCGTATGGTAACCTATCATGCAATCATAATCCATTATTAGTTTAGGACATATTCTTTGTCTCATGTTTAATTGTTTCTGAGTAAATATATACTTCAAAATTTTATGGTCATTATATATTTCACATTTGGATCCGTATAAATGATCCCTCTAAATTTTTAAAGTGAAAACCATAGGTGCTAATTCTAAATCATGTGTGGTATAATTTTATTCATGATATTTCAGCAGACATAAATCATAACCAATTACCTGATCATTCTATATCAGAACCAAACTAAGTCCCTTTAATGAAGCATCGCTATAGATGAAAAAATCACTATTTCTAAAAGGAAGGGCTAAAACTGGAGCATTCACCAATATTCTTTTTAGTTCCTTAAAAACAAACATAACAGTCTTATATCCAAATACATTTAACCCCTTTTCGTGTTAACTTTGTTAGCGGGCTAGATAACTGTACAGTTTTTTTAACAAACTATCGATAATAACCAACTAATCCAAGAAAACTAGTAATATCTGTAATATTTTTTGGCCTTGTCCATTCATCAACCACTTTCGTTTTAGCATGATAAATTGTTATTCTATCCCTATTTACAATGTTCCCAATAAAAGAAAACTATTGCAACCAAAAATCAAATTTTCTAAATTTTTCTTAAAATATATTTTATTTGAGATTTTTCAAGAAAATCCTTAAATTTTTTTCATGATCCTCATAACTTTTTAAAATACTAAAATATCATCAATAAAAATAACAATAAACTTATACAAATATTCTCGTAATATTTTATTCATAAGATCCATGAATACAGAAGGGGTATTTTTCAAACCAAAGGGCATAACAACAAACTCATAATTCCCATATCTAGTTTGGAATGTTGTTTTTAGAATTTCATCCTCTTTCACCTTTAGCTTATGGTACCTAAATCTCAAGTAAATCATGGAAAAATACTGATCTCTCTAGGGATAATAAAACAAGTCATTTATAGGAGGCAATGTATACTTATTCTTAATGGTAATGTTATTCAATTCTATATAATCAATGCAAAGTCTTATAGAACCATATTTATTTTTAAAAAACAAAACAGGATCACCCCATGGTGAAGAACTAGGATGAATTAATCCTTTATCAAGAAATTCCTACAATTGATTTTTCAATTCAAGAAGTTGTAATTAATTCACTCGATAAGAGGGTTTTGGAATTGGATTATCATCATGAACTAAGTTAATAAAAAATTCAACTTCCCAATAAATAATAACACAAGGAAACTTGTAATAAAAAACATATAGGTATTCATTTACCATTGGAACATCATTAATATGAATAGTTCCCTTGTTTTCAACAATATGAGTAAGATAAATGTAATTTCTATATTTTAAAATTTTCTCATCTGTTTGTTATGTTATCAAAGATTTAGATTCAATCTTGTATAAAAACTAAAACTATTTCTGAAAATAAACTTCCTTATCTTCAAAATCAATATTATCATGATAAAAATGAAAAATATTCCATACCCAAAATAACATCATACTCTACTAGTGGAAAAAAAAGTTTTTCAAGTAATTTATTTATATATAAAACAACAGGAAGATTCTTATAATTCTTTTTTGCTGTAATATTTTCACTGGTGTTTTAACCATAAGTTCTGCTTCCTTTTCTTGAGGTGAAATTTCGGATTTACCTGAACATTTATTAGAAATAAAATAATGTATAGACCCTATATCAAAAATGACATTATAAAAATATTAAGAAACAAATAAAGTACTTGATACCACTTCACTGAATGGACTAACATCTACTAATGTAGTTACAAAGTATTTCACTACACCTTTCTTCTTATAATTTAGATTTTTCTCATCATTCATATCTTTCTTTGGGTGGGTATTTTCCTAATTCCCTATCTCACCACATTTAAAACATTTTACAGTTTTCTTATCATAATTAATCTTAAGGTAATTTTCATTTCATTCTTAGGATGTATATAAAAACTTACCACATCGAACACACTTCCAATTTTTGTTAAGGAATTTCCTAGGGTGATTTTTACCACACTTCCCACAAACAGGAAACTGAACTTTCCAACCTTCAGATTTATTTGATCAGCTATTACCCATTTCTTTCCATATGGACCTATTATTATTTTTGTTTTAAAAGTATATGAGATCATTGAAAAACTCCATTTATACCCTCTAAGTACATCATTCAAGTTTTTCATAACTTTTAAATTCATGGGAGGCTAGATCCCTACAGTATCTTGGCTTCAATCCTGAGTAAAAACAGTTTATTTTACAATCAAGATTCTGAATAATATTTGGAGCATAACTTACCTATCGGGTTAAGTTTGATTCATAAAAAAACTATTTAATATTCCTCCTTTTTCTTCAATTCAAGTAATTTCATTTCTATCCTAAGTCAAACCACCTTAGGAAAATATTTTTCAAGGAAAATATTTTTAAATTCATCCCATTCCAAGGCATCAATCTCCTCACTATCCCTAAAATTCTTGACCATTCACCACCACTGGTCAGATTAAACTTAAAAATGATAAATTTAAAGAATAAAATTTGGATTATATAAACACTATAAAATATCAAATATCTTTTCAAGGGCTCTAATCCATCTTTCAGTTACCACTAGTCAGAATATCCATTGAAAGGAGGAGGGTGTTGCCTTATAAAATGTTCCACTATCATCATGTAACTTTGTAGTAGCTATAGTTGTTCTCTTGTATGAATTACACCACCATTTATATCCTATTTCAAATGATTCATTAATTTCAAAAACTTTTATATTCTGATTCACTCCATTCTAGGTTGTGGATTAAGAAAGATATTATCCTCTTGATGCCTTTATACTTTAGCTTCCCTGTTTTTTCTGTAGAAACTAATTCTGAACAGACATATCTTAGATGAAGAAACATAGTAATATTTGAATTATATATCATGTCAACTTAACCATAATGCAAAAATCATTTATGTTATTATATTAACATCATCCTAACCCCTAAAGTTATATAAGAAATGATCTGATACAAAATTTAGGGACACTGCCATAAATATTACATAATCTAGTTGATTCAACTAGAAAACAATTATTACATTCCCAAAGATAATTTTCAGTTTATAGTTTTAGATAATTAGAAAATAATTCATACATATCAACATGTAAGAATACAATGTGGATACTACTAAAAAAATATCTATTTTTTTATAATCAGAATCTTTTTAAAACAAAACATGCTTTCTTTCTCTGAAAAAACTTAATGACTTTAAACTTGAATCATTCCCTTTCATTTACCCATCCATAAACACTATTAAAAATATTTTAAAAATTTGTATGAGAACAAAAATATCATTAAGGGATAAAAAATAAGGAGAGAAAATATTAGTACATGAATACTTATAAATATATGAAATCATTTTCAAAAAGATATACTTCTAATCCAATAAGTATCATATAGTTACTTTGTGAAAACATTAGATTTCCATAAAACATAGAAAACATAAATAATAAAATAAAAATAATTTGGGAATTAATTACTTAAGATTATAACCCTTATAACAATCATATGATTTGTAACCCTCTCAACTACCTTAGAATGTAACCCTCATGACTACCTTACAATGTAACGCTCATGGCTACCTTATGGTGTAACCATCATAGTCACACTTGGAGTAACCATATGGTCAACCTATAACATAAACAAACCCAATGAATTATGGGGATATATAGTTACCACCCTTCATCATAAAAAATTTCCAATAACCATAATCATAAAATAATAATACATTTATAGAAACATTTCTTTTGAATTTTTTAAAAATAGAAATTTAAAAGATGATTTTTTAAGAAAAGTCCCTTACAAATATCATATATTTGAAGTGAAAATTGATAGAAATAATTTAATATGTGTATACACTATAAATAAACATAATATAACATAATATAATCAAAATTTATTTCAAAAATAATCTTATTACCACATAATCAATAAAGTGGAAGGTTAACTCAAAGAATAGAAATTGGGTTAAGAATTCTCTTACCTCAGGCTCATCTTACATAAAACATGTTAAAAACTCTTGTATAATGGTTTAAAAAGTGTTATTAATATATTAAATAACCATATTCATATTTATAATTACTTATATGATATTATTATAACATCTTTCCTCCAATTTATTAATAATATTTTGTTATTTTTATTGTTTTGGGTGCATTTATTTCATGGTTTCCATGGTTGGTTCATTATGGACTTTCTTGTCAAATGGAAGAAAAACTCCAGAAGTGGAATTAAATGATGTTGATATTTTTTCGATTATTTTAAATTCTACTATATATAATTTTTTCTAATATGATTATGAATTGTTAGATAAAACATTAATGGTAATGATTTAATTTATTTTTATGGTTTTTATGATCATCACGAACTTATATCATTTTATTAAATATACCGGTTATATATTGGTTTGAGAAGATTAAATAAATTATAATATGTATAAAAAAATATTATTTAACCATAATAATGTTTTTATGGCCATCCTTGAATTTACTAATTAAAAAATAAAGTGTATCATTTATGATGGTGGTAAATCGACACATCATGGATGATGTTCTCATTTTTTTTATAAAAGGGAGTGGATAAGAATTTTAACGATGAATTTTTACATAAACATGATAAAATTATAGTATATATAAGATAATTTAGTTTTCATTCTACTTGGTCAAGGTGAGGTGAATAGTGTATAAGAAAATAAAAAGAATTGAAAATAAAATAAAATGAAATGAAAGATGATTTTACTTCTTGAATTCTTCTCCTTGAGAACCTCTTTAAGGCCCTTGGTTTTGGACTTTTGGTGAGACCAAAAGGTCTTGGACGTGGATAAGAGGCTTGGAAATGTAATTGGATATAAATTAAACAAGATACAAGGCTTTTTATCCTGATAAGAAAAGGTGGAGAGGGTGGTATTTATCGTGGAAGAGAGGGATGTTTTCTCATTATTATATTTGTTAGTTTATTATTTTGCCTTAGGACTATGAATAGTTTGATACTTATCACTATATATATAAAAAATAAAGAATTATAGTTCAATATTTTGGGCTTATATAATCCTTACATCATCTATGACTCAACAATTCCTTTATTTATCTTATACCATAAATTACTGTATTTCACTATTCACAAAAATTCAAGTATTTCAAAAAAATATAATAAATTCAGGCTAACCATTTTTTGATGTGTAAAATGAAAAAATGAAATCTATTTTATGAAAATAATTTTTTAAATATGGGAAAATATTTTTTAAGTAAAATTTTAATTTATTCAAAAAATTGAAATTTTAAAACTATAACTGAATTTTTAACACTTTGAACAATTAATTAAGGTCTCATAAAATTATATAACAATCATATGAAAATAAATTATTAATTTATGAATCTATTTTATGAAAATATATTTTATTTTAAATCATTATATTATTTATGAAATTATAAATAAACATTTATGTTTCATAAAAAATACCAACACTTAATTTGTCACTTTAAAAAATTTATTTACTTATTCCATGATATAAATATATCATATTTTTACATTTAAGATACATGAATTTTATTTATAGTTTCATAGTTGAGGTTACTATTATATTGGATAGATTAATATAACTAAGGTTAATTTACAATTTCATTAGTATAAATTTCTTAATTTCTATAAATACCACTTATTTCATTATAAATATTTAATAAATTTGACTATTTAATTCCAGAATGAATTGGTGTTACACTTTACCTCCATAATCTAAAAATTTTATGTATTTTTTCATGTTGAGAATAAAACATTTACTTACAAACTATCAGAAGTATTTTAATGTAGGATTCTTTCAATACCACAATTCATAAGGAGTCTTCTCCTCATTTTCACATATCAAATATCAATTGGGTATGTACAATGCTGTAAGAACCACATATTTCCAATATCTTTCCAGTTGATATTTTCAAACAATGTTGTTCAATCCCTATTGTTGATTATATGATTTCTCCTTTCCATAAAAACATTTTTTTGGGGTTCTTTGATAGTTGATACCTCATGAATTTCATGCTTTTCCAGATATTCTTCAACTTAATTATTTTTGAATTCAGTCCCATTGTCAGTTTAAAACTTATGGATCTTCACACCAATCATATTTTTAGATCTCTAATGATATAGAGTGGTACATATATATACTTCAATCGTGTGAGTGATAGGCATATTCCATGCCATTTTTTGTACTTATCTATAAATATTACATAATACCTACTTCCATCCATTACTTTGGGTAAGATTTTCCAAAAAATGTTCATGGGAACAAGCTCAAAAAACCTTAATTCCTTTACCTTCTTTGAATTATTGGACTTTCATTTAATATTACCCTTTTTAAATGAATCACATATGTGATTATGATCATTTGTGAGATAGGGAAATTCACAAAAATCCATTACTCTTTACCAACATCTCTATATATGTTTGGATAAAATGGACAAGCAATATATTCCATAATCTATAATCCTATTCAGGGTATATCATACATAAATTTTCCTCCCTAGTTAGGTATAGATTTTCCTTATTCTCTTTTCCCTATATAATAATTGAACCATCTTTATCTTTTATGGTGAGTTCCTTTTTACTAAATTCCACTGCATTCCCATGGCCACACAGTTAGCTAACACTAAGAATATTATGAATCATCCCATCAGTGAAGAGAATTTCATTTTTACTAAGATCTCTCCCTAAAATTTTTTCTTTTCAAAAACCAAAAATCATAAGACCCTCATTCTTCCTTAAAAGAACTATGATATATTTATTGAGATTGAAGTTCATAATGAGTTCTTTATTTCAGATCATATGTGATGTGAATCCTCTATCCACAACCCACGATCGTGAATTTTCTATTTCCCTTAGATAAATCTCATAAACATTAGGCTTCTCTGAAATCCCCTTTATCACCTATGTTTTTGGTTATTGTGATTTGTCAGTAGATGGCTCTATAAGGTATTCTTATTCTTAAAAACATGAAAACCAGTTTTGTGTTTCAAAGTTCTTGGGTGAAGGTTCTAGATTTTTATTTCTTCCAATTTGAGAAATTCTTGATGACACTTATTTCATTCTCAAAGCATAATAACTTACCTTAATCCCAAATCCTTCACAAAAAAAATATCCATTAAAAGAAAAATAATAATCCAAAATTTTTCTTGCCTACTTGGATTGATGTTTCTCCTATAAGGACCATCTTGAAATAGGGAACACATTGTAACTGTGTCCCAAAATTACATAAAAAACCACATAACTATTGAAGTATTAGAATTAATCTTAGACATATGGTTAGTTTCCATTATAGGTTTTTGAAGATAAACTTTCTTCTGAGGATTCGATTCTTGAGGATTTGAAACAATCATAGATATGTCTCTGTCTTTGAAACGCTTAACTTGAGGAACAGGGAAGTGTAACTCCTCAAAATTCAATTATATTGACTTTATGATGAGGAATTTATATTTACTATCATTATTTTGATCATAAATAAAAATTATTGATCTTCTTGAGAGCTTTTTCTTCACTCTTATCTTCTTGATAGTTTTTTGTTATTTTTTATGCAAGATGTAATATTGTTCCACACATTAAGAAAGTAATGGGAAGCTTACACTTAAACCTTTCTCTTCCTATTTTAATATTAGAGGACAAGAATGTAATTACCTCATCAAATTCATTAACTTTTGAATTTTCCATAATTGTAAGATTCTTCATGGAATTAAATGCACCTCTTAAGTTATTTCCTTAATTATTGACTCATTGTCTTCATTTATCATTTCATAAACCACCATGGTGCGATGCAAGATATCAAAAGAGATATATTTTGGATATTTTTCTTATAGAACCAACACTTTTTCATTGAAACTGTGATGGGGTATTCTCATAATTCTCTTAACGATATTTTCATCTCTAAGATCCACACTGAGACCTTTCATATCTTAAAAAATAACATTTAGGTGATCGAAAAAGGAATAAATTAATTCATTTGAATTAATTCTCAAATCTTAAAACTTGTTTCATATAACCTATATCTTGGCCCCCCAAACCATTTAATATCCTTCATAAATATTAAAAATATTTTCCTAAAGGACCCCGAAACACCTTGAGTGGGGAGGGGTGAATCAGGGTGTCAAATTTTTCTTAAAGAGTGACGGATCTTATTCCCATGTTGGTAGGAACCTATTAAACCTGTCTGATGAGAATGAGTGGCAAAAAAACAATCACATGAAAAGATTCAACAAAATAATTTTACTTAATTCACCACTAAGGGATAGTCCAATGATCATATTCCAAAAGTGTGTCAGTCATACCTAAATCCACTAATATTTACTATTTTTGGAGTACAGAAGTTTAGGAATATTCACTTTCTTCTAGAAACACTGCCATTATAATATTTTAGGAATAACTCACTACGTCTCTTTGAACACTTCCATCGACTCCCCCTAGATCACAGCCTTGGGAGGAATCCAAACACATTTTATAAACTTGTAGGTCCCTTTATATTCATTAAATAATGTATCCTCAACTATAGATAGATGATATGTTGAAGTCCCACTTTTACCTGTAGACGTAATCCACTTTTCACGCACAGATAGTTTGTGAACTATTCCCTTGTGAACTGGCATATTTCCTCAGTGAAATGAATTGCACCATATAGAACAGGTTTTTTATGGACCACCTCTCCTCCACACACCACCACTAATTCTTTGTACTGTGTTTGCTTCTGTGTGCCGCCTCTATGTACCACCCCCAAGAACTGCATCGACATACTACCTTCGCAAATTGTGTCTGCATACTGCCTATGCTTCTGTAGAATTCTTTCATTTATAGACTACTTCACCCTATGTTTAATCCTCTATCATGAACCTCTACTCCTTCATAGACACCCCATGAACTCTTTTTGACTTAGCCTAATTTCTTCCAAAAGTGGTGGTGTTTTATAATGAAAAAAATCGCCAAGTAATAAGGGGATCAGTGGTCCTTATATAGGAAAATATATCCTAAATATTACTAAAATTATTTCCTCAAATATACAATGTGGTACATCCTTAATCGTTTATTTAGCTCCTCTCATGAACCATTTTCCCTTTGTATTCATCATAGCTTCTTCTTTCCTTCACGGCGGTCGATCTCTTCTACGAATGAATCTATTCGCAACTCCACAAATCACTACCTCACTTCCACGAATGACGATCCATCATATCAACCATTTCCCTCCCACGAACTGTGAAATTCCTATGAACCGTTTCCCCTATGTAGTTCACATACCATTTTTCACAGTCTACATAGTAAAACTATGATGAAATCCCATTCTGAATATTCCCTTCTCATTTCATAAACTATGTTTCAAGATTTGAGTACTGTTCACTCCTAGGTGGAAATCCATTTCCAAAAAAAAGCTCACAATCTTGTGGCCCAAAAATTCAGCAAACACTAGGAAAGGTTCCACCTTTAAAATTTTTGTTAGCCTGAAACATAAGATCGCTTATATTTAAAACTCCTTGATCAACCCAATGTGGATTGAAAAAAAGACAAAATTAACTTTATTAACATAAAAACACATCCTTGGGTCTAACATTTCCCATATAAATTGAGAGGTTTTATAGTACATTGCCTTTGTGAAGATATAAATAGAAAGAGCACTTCCTAAAGAGTTAATGGATTTGGAATCCACATATAATTATCGATAATCTCTTTCCATCAAGTCTCTGCAACAATATTATCAGTGATTCCATAGATGTTTTTCATGTAAACATTCATTCCCAAATATATGAAATAATTTTACATATAACTTTTCTATGACTAGAAATTAATGCCTTTAAAGATAGAAACACATTTATAGTCAACAACTGTTCCCATAATTCCAAGGGATAATAATAATAAACATCTATTTGATACCACTTTTTATAATCATACATATGATAAGACACTGAGAGTGGGGTGAATTAGGGTATTGAAGATTCTTACTTCGATAAGGATATTGTTCTCTCACCTTCAGTAAAACTTCAATTTCTCTCTACCATTCCCCTCAATGATTGATAAATGTAGTAATCAATGCAATATATTTTTCTTGGATCACCCATACTAGGCTACATCCAAGAAGCATACACAAAAATATGCCTTTTCACCAAATTCACTAAATATCACTAATTTATAGTTAAAAATTTGGAGCAATCTCGCTGACCCTCCTGGTTCACTACCACAAATAATTAAAGAAATCACTACTCTCATTAAATGAGTAAATCACTACTCTATTTATTGAATCCTCCTTATTCAGAAAAGGATTATATGAACACACACCAGTAATGGAATTATATTCACTATAGCAATATTGATTTCCAATGAGAATGAGACTCCCAGAATAACTCCATCTTCAACCTTAAAAGTTACAGATGAGATCTATAATTGTACCTCTAGAAATATGATCTAAAACCCACTCTAAATATATCTGTGTTTTTTCTCTTTTTGTGTTTTCTATTTTGTGCAGTATCCTTTTATTCCTTTTTTGATGTTAATCCAAGGGTTATGATGGAGTATTATGTATTCAGGATTATTTCAAGTTCCCCCTATGTTTATTGGGATTAGTATGCACCATGAAATTTTAATTAACCCTGTGATTTTCAAATCATAAATCCCTTAAATTAAAAATAGTCATAGATTAAAAAAATACTGGTTACAGCATGATCATAGACATTTCACGGTAGTATCACTTGAATCACATATACTATGTTGTGGAAACCTTCTCACTATGGTTCATCCACCTTTCCTTTAGCATGTAAAATAGTACTTTGGTGTGGATACTTACATTTTACTAGATCTAATTTTCACACCCATAACTCCTTTAACTCTCTGCATTATTTTTGCCATGATCTCCCTGAATCACATCTCAAACTGAACTAGATCTAGTGTGGACACAATTATTTTGGTTTAAATTCCTATAGGATATAATATCCCTTTAAACATTACTTCTTCCAAATTCAAACACTCCATAACACAAGGCATGGCTATAGTGTGGAAAAATTCTTTTCCAAGGGGGTTGTGACAGAGCCCTTCCCTCTGAAATGTGGACTCTGGTAAGCTTGATACATCTAAATTCCATGCATATAAAAATTTTGGATACTCCACATCACAATTCCTAGTTCTAACATTCACAACTTCTTCTCAAATGTGACTATGGAATATCCATATGTTCTACTACATGAACACCCCAAAAATTCCAGTGGCACAAAATTCCTCTAAAACACACTATGCATCATAGTGACTTTGGCATCAGTGCGGCATGAAAACTTGTGTCCCACCTCTGACATTACTCAGAAAGTCTCACATTATATTATTAAAATAGATACACTAACTATCTAGATTTGAGTAATGGGGTCCTCTCTAAACCTCCCTGGTTTTTCTCTGTTCCATGGACCACTTCCTTCATACTACCACCTCGGTGGCATAGACTAATTCTCTATGTACACGTCAGCATGTGTGTGCCCACTAACCTACCTCCTTGATGTTTTCAATGATATTTATCCTGGTTGGTTCCCCAATATGGTCAATCATTCTCCCACATATGTAGGGTCAAGCAGGCTTAGCTTCCTATCCAAGGTTGGCCTTCTTTTAACTACACAGCTAACAAGGTTATAACATAGTCAAGTGACTGCATCATGGATTATTGTTTGTGATTTATTCCTTGTGAATAAATCAGGGCCTCTATCTAAGGTATATAATTCCTCTTCAAATAATAATTCTTCAATTTTTCAGAAAAAACAGCACCCAAACTTCCAAAATGGATTTTTTCTAACAGTTTTTATGGTATTTTACATATCTGGAATTCCCTTATTATATTTAATAAGATATATAATGGTTTAATAAATGTTTGTGGACTTAGGTCACATACCAAGTGTTCTTTAAACATGAATGTTTATATTTATTAAATGGGTTTAAATGTTTTGAAATCATTCATAATGCTAGTATCACTTTTGAAATGATGTATAATATTTCAAAGGAATTTTTGATAAAAATAAGGGTGTTTTCCTATTTTGAAATGATTTTGAGACTATGAGTCTCATAGTGATTTTGAAAATGGACTTTAATAGTGATTTGGGGTTTTGTGAAAATGGTGTTGGGAACTTTTTGTTTCTTTTTAAAATGGTTTATTATTTTAAAAGATTATTTGTGGAAAGGGTTTATTTCTAAATGAACTTCTAAGTATGATTTGGAAAAATATATCTCAATATGGGTTTGAAGCTAGTTTTTTAAAAGGCATTTTGAATCTAATTTTTCAATATAATTTAGTAAATGGTTCTCAAATGAATATAAAACATATTATTCTCCAAAGGTCCTTTGATAAACTCTAATGGGAACTTTATTTGGAAATTTTTTTATAAATGTTTCAGACCCACTTTGAGCCCCATGTTTTTACATTTACTATTGTTTATATTGACCCTATAGGGGATGATTTATTTTTTATTTCATTTTTTAATTGTTATTCAAGGATATGTGATTTTATTTTTTTCTTACGAGCATGTGGGAGGTGAGGTGTGATTGCAATTAAATTGTTTATACTTTTTTTTATTCTTGATTTATCACATTTATTTGACTTTTTATGGTAGTACTAGGTGCATATTAGTTGATATGTACGAGGTAAAACCCTTTTATAGATAGTGGTTTTTCTAGGGAGTTTTTTCAAGAAACTTTGAGATGGTTAGATTGAATGGGATATCAATCCTTTATACAAAAATCTTCTTTTATTCTAATGGTAGTGAAGGATATCTTGGGATGTTTTTAATAGATAATTCAACTAGAACACTAGTGTTGTTTACAGGTTCTATAGTATATTCCAGGGTTCCTTATCACCAATTCAGGTCTTTATTACAAGATTCTAGGGATGATTCTCATGATGTTAATTCCTTTTTGGACACATTAGGGGATTTCATTTTATGATTTGATTATATTCCCATAGATAATTTGAACATTTTCATCATTTCTTGGTTATGTGCTTGGATTGTGTTTCCTTGATTTTGGGGTTCCTTTGTGTGGTGTGTGCATCACTTCAATTATGTGTAGGTTTAATTTCAAATTATTTTTTTATATGCTTTAAAGGTGTAGTATAAAAAGGAAATTGGATTGGGTTTTATTAAAAAAAATTAAGAAATGAGTTTCCTTGAGATTGTTTATAAAAAGTATTTTTTTTAAGATGTTTGGACAATATTGATAAATGGTGATTTTGTTTGTTTTATATGGTTTCAGGGCCCTCATTTATTGGTTTAAAGAATCTTAATTTAAAAAATTTAGGCATCTATTATTTTTATTGTATAAAAACGATGGTTTTTTAAAAATGTACATGTTTCACATTGTATTTATTTATTTTGTAAAGCATGTAAAGGCATAATTTATACCTTATGTTCAAAATTTCATTTTATAAACTATTTTACTAAGGGTTTCCCATAAACTTTGTGGTTGGTGACCTACTAGGAATTTTTTTGATCAAGCTTGTATTCATATCATAATTTTCTTTATTACGCCATCCATTTATGCCTTCACAACTTTCTATAGTTAGGGGTGTAGTACTATTATGTTGTCTAAGGATATCCTCTATTGGAGTATTTTCTATAGGGGAGGGAGTTTGCAGGGTGAATCAAGATTTTATTTATTAATATGAATAGTGTTTATTTTATAAATATATAATTTTTATCATGGATTTCTGGCTTACAAACGGTCATGATGAATTTTATAGAGAAATTCCATTATATGTTAACTATTATTATTCAATGAAATAATTCCAAGTATGTTCCTATGATTCAATGTCACTAGTTACCACACTGTGTGGATTAGGAGATCCCTTTGGACTAGTGTCAGATTAGTTTAGGTGCCATTTTGGAAGGAATCTCAAGATGGTTCATTGTAAGAAGATATAAGGTGATTATAGTCCTCCTTTTAAACTCTAAATTTGTGTCTCATCACTCCTTGTTCTAACTTCCAAAGGGGGTTCCCATGGTTTCAATTTATAGAAAATTTGTAAGGTTCTTTTGGGCACCCTGATTTTTGAAAACCACTTACCTCTCCAATTTTGGCTAGATGAAAGTCTTAGCTCGCTTTTTAAAAAAATAAAAACTTTTTACCCAACAACTATACTATATCCATAGAAAATAAAATATCAATTTTATTTATACATATCAATATATGGATGAATTATAGAAATGACCTTGAGATTATGAACATGGAAGATTCTCTCTAATTTGGGTATATTTTGGGCCCAAAAACGGAAAAATTGGGATCCATGTTCTTCTAAAGACTTTTATCCCATGAGATTATGAATTCACCCATAATTTGTTAGATAATTAGATATAAAAATTTGTCATAGTGTGTATTTTAGTCCAAATGTGTACTTGGGTCATAAAGAAGTTTATCCCGTTTTTCTTGAATTTTATCATGGGATTTATAAATCACATCCAACTATTATGAAAACCTTAAAACAAGTAAAATTATACTTTTAACAATTTTTAACATTGAACTATTTAATCAATTAGAAATTCAATTTATTATTATATTTGTAATTTACAATATAAATACAATTTAAAACAAAGGTATGGACAATAATTCCAAAGTTTGACCACATTGTTGTGATACATAAAATTAACTATGTTTTTTAATATTTTTTATAGTATATTGAATACCCTAGGTAATATCTCAAGTAGATTTTAAGGTTTAAATTGTGTGTGTTCAATAAGTTTCTGAAAAATAAAATTAAAGTTAGGGAGTGAATGATGTTTCAAAATAAGATGACTTAATTTAAAGAGTTTAATATTTGGAAAAAAATTGGGGTTTCAAGATATTTAGGAGAAGTTGGTCATTGGTAGTTTTCTACATATCAAATAAAGTTAATCATTCTAAAAAATAAATTTTGTTTAATGAAATTATTTGGTTGAGGGTAACCAAGATCTTGATTCCCCTCTTTTCCTTTTCGAAATGTGATCTTTGAACATACCCTTGACACAACAATTGAGTTTTCAAGGTTTGAAACATAAAACATGGAATGAGGGTTGCCAAAGAATATTGAGATATTATATATGTATGTTTGAAAAATGACCCTTGTGTTGTCCAATCATAATAAACCAAGATTCCCACTTGAAATCTCAAATCGATCAGTTATGAAATGAAAAGTGTTTCATTAAATAAAACATAAACAATTCATTATAAGTAGATTAATTTTATGATAAAACTTAAAAGTAATGATTTAAACATAAATTATACAAATATAGTAGAAGAAAATGTGTTGGAACTCCTTTTCCAAGTTTGTATCTCCCTTGAAATAATATCCTGCCATTTAGATTTCCATCAGGAGGAAGAGGAGTCTTGATTAGGTCTCATTATTTATTTTAGCTCTCTCTATGAGTACATAGATCTCTAAAAACAACAAGGTGGGGATATGACTCCTTTATAAGTCTAAAATGGTTGAAATTCAACCCTTGTTCAAACATCCAAAGGTGTTTCCTAAGGTTCCAATTTATAAGAAATGTAGAAGATGGTTTTGGGAACCCTGGATTTTGATAACTACTTTTCTCATAGATTTGGGCTAGAATAAACTCTTATATAACTTTTTAAAATAATAAAAAACCATATAAAAACCTATTAAATATATCCACTAAAAATTTACTACTGGAAAATGGATCTATCCCCACACATCTAAACCCACAGTTTAAAAAAACGGAGGGTATACATGGTATATTTTGACCTATACCCATAGTTTTGTTAAAATCGTGGTTATACTATCACTAATTTGAATTTTTTATCAGTATACTCCTCCCGATTTATAATTTCCTCCCCCGTGTCTCCCCCGAGACATGGCCTCTCTACCCTCTCCTCCCCTCCCCAACCTCGACCTCCCACCCTCACCTCTGCCTCCCATCCCCCGCCTCCCTCCCTCTGTCTTCTTGCCTTTGCGGCCACCCCTGCCTCCACCTCTCGGCCCTCGCCTCAGCCTCCTAGACCTTTCCTCTGCCTCTAAGACTGCCTCTACCACCACCTCCTCCTGGAAATGGAAGCCTCTGCCTCCGCCTCTCAACCCTCATCTCCTCCTCTGTGGTAGCCTCTGCCTCCGCCTCCTCCCTACCACAATTGGGTCCACCTCAGCCTCATTATATCTAGTTATAAAGAAACCCTACGTATGGATTCATCCATATTATCCATGTATTTCTTGGTTGCCTTGGTTCTAGTTTGGTGTTTCAAGGTTAGATTCTCTATTCTCTTCTACTTATTTTCATACCCTATCAACCAATTCTTATGTCAATTTTATCCAAAACCTAGGTCTGGGTTTTTATAAATCTATCATGTTCATTGATTTTAGGGTGTGTTAATTGTTTTATTGCCCCTCCTCTTCTCATATACAATGGATTTGTATCACCTATGTCTGTATTGAGTTGTGATTTCTCCATTCATGACTCTTTATAGTTAAAAACATGATTGCTTGGAATTTCAAACATAAGATTTTAATGGATTATGACCTTTAATAAGTTTTTTAAATATTTTTGTCAAAAATAATCTATTTTACACTATATCTCATGGATTAAAAAGGATCTATTTTATGGTTTTTTATTTTAATTTGTTTTAATTTTCTTATACACATGTTCTGTTTTTTGAAATTCCTTTTTGTCTCATTAATAACGGTTTATTAACCCATGATGGGTGTTTTTGATTTCTAAAAAAATACTAAATTTCCATAATTACAACAATGTTTGTGTTTATGATTATTAAATATTATCTTTGTGATTATTGTATGTTTATACAATTTAAATTTCAAAGTAAATTTTTTAATTTTAGTTTTAATTTTTTTTTAGTTTCATATTAAATATTCAAAATGTGTTTATATGGAAATTAAGTGTAATTTTTTTTTAAAATTATCTTGTCAATTCTTTGAAGTATTTTGTTTTAGAAAATTAATCTCATGATTTAGTACTTTCAAAGAGTTAACAAGGTCTTTTTGGAACATTATAGAAATTTTTTGGATCATACCATGATTATTTATTTTTTTTGCTTGATGTTTGAATGAAACAAGGATTATTATATAAGGGATAACTTGTAGAAGATGTGAGTTGGGTTATTATAAGTTCTTGATTATTTATTTGATCTATCTTGTGTTTTTTATTCTCATCAAAATATATCTGGTTAGGGGAACCTGGGAACTTGGATTAGGAAACCTAAAACCAACTATGTTCTTTGTACTCATCATGTGTGTCTCTCTAGCTAGTGAAAAAGTATAAAAAGTACTACCATCAGACTAGTGATGTTTTTGTATCTCCATCAATTTAGTTGAGGTTTTATCCCAATCAAGTGAAGTCATTTCACTACGTAACCATGGCCTTATTTTTGCTATATCTACTCGCATGATATTATCTAATTTTAGTTATCTATTTTATGTATTATACTTTATTTACATTGAGTTCCTTCCTTTTCTTTAGTGAATAATGTCACTATATTTATTCTATATTTTATTTTATATTACATATTGTTGTTACAATTGATTATTAACATCTCATGTCATTATTATTACTACTTTTTTAAATGTGTGATAACCAATTTGTGGAATGTTTTGAAAGTAAATTAGTTAAAAAATGTTTTTTAAATCAAGTAGCTGATATTATTTGGTTTTCAATGGAATTTTAATGTTTTCCTTAAAAAGGGACCTATGAGAGTTTCTTTAGAAAATTAGTGGTGTTCCATAAATAATTTATTTTAATTATAGAATGTAAAATCTTGATTTTCAATAGGTGTTTTCATTTTATTAAATGGTAAAATGGCCCTAATTTCATAAACTATATTTCCAACTAGTATAAAAGGGTTTTATGATCAATGAATATGTACAGGGTGTAGGGAGGATACCTCTTGAGAATTTTTATGCTCATGACTATATAAATTTTATGTTCTTATCATCTTCTAGAGGAGTTCTCTTTTTATAACACATTTCTACTAGATTCATCTAGTATGGGTTGATTGTGGAGGCATGATGGTGACAATGGGTTATGTGGAAAATAGTAGTTTGGTGTTGGCCCCTTTTTGTTTATTCTATACTGTGTATGTATTAGTCACTTTGTCCTTCTTATATCCCAAGGACATACTCTTGTTTATCTCATCTCTTTTATGTTATATATTTCATAAATGTTTATATATATGGTTGTTACTTGTTTATTATGTTTCATATTTCAAAACTATTTATTTGGTTTGAATGAACATTAGAATTACAAAAGGGTTATGCCAGATTATCATCATATTTATATTATATATTTTTTTAAGATAATTAGGTGAAATCTTTTCTACAAACTTATATTTAATGACTTAGTGATTTTCTATGGCACAAGGTGATCGATAACATGCTTCATATTATATAACGGGTAGGATCATGTGTTAATTTCAAGGGTGTCCCGCGTTGGTTCATGACGAACATCATTTGTGTCCATCAATGTGATATATGTTGACTATATAGAAAATATTAAAGATAACTATTGTAATTTATAAATGTTCTCATTATTTACTTTAACATGGACCAAGTCTACTATTTTCCCATAGGATATGTTTACATCTTTGACATATAACATGTCTATTGTTATAATGTGAAGCATTTTTATTATTTTATATAGAGAAAATTTTTTGGGTTTTTATTTAGGTTGATTATTGATGTTTAGGTCTCTTGGATCCAACTGGCCTTTATAAGAAAATTATTCCATGTATAATGAAAAAAAACAAACCAAACCAAACTTATACCTCTCCAAATAGAACTAAAATGCATAATCCCATGCTAACTCAACATGAACCAAGTAGAACCAAAATTTATTGAATTGAATCAACTCTAATCAATGTAACTTGATCCATAATGGATATAATAAAACCAAATAAAAAATATAATTAAATATTTTTAAAAAAATCACAAACAAACCAAACCTTATAAGAATAAATGTAAATCAGATTAACTAAAATATATTTTAATGATCAAAATCAAGAAAATATAATTCAATTAGAAAAAAAATTAATGAAACTAAATTGGACCAAGTCAAACTTATATTACTTGAACTAATCTAATATTACAAAAGATAAATCAGATTAGACTAAATATAATGAATTCAAACCAATATGACCGTAATTGATATGAACTAAACCAAACAAAACCAAAATGATATGAACCAAATGTAATCAAATTCAGTAGATTATAACACAAATGAATGAAATTTTCCAAGATAATATAAATAAAAACAAGATAAAATAAATCTAATGAAAAATTCCTAAACAAATTTGTATCGAACAAAATCGAACTAAGTTAAAACTCAATCAAAACTGATTATATACCATTAATAGGAAGAGTAATTATTAATTAATAGGAATATACTATTTGAAAATATTGTTTTGAAACATGGATATGTTTCCCCGTCTCTTGCAGGAACATGATTGGATGCATGGGGCATTGTGGTTCTTATATGTTGGATAGTGACATGTTTAATCATAGGAGACAGGCATATTGTAGTTTAGTTTTTATTTTATTTTCTTTATAGAATTATCCACTTAAGCCTTTTATCACTTTATACAGATGGAGGGTACTTATATTCTATAAAGGTGTCCTTAAGGTCACTAGAGGTGGTAGCGTGGTTTTTGGAAGGGGAGGGAGATCAGGGTAGTTGAGGGATTAATAGTGTGTTTCATTTTTTTCTATTTTTACTGTGTTTCTCCTGTTTATTTTCTTTTCCTTTGGCATTAACATATGAAATATGTATGGGTCAGGCCGAAATTTTATTTATTTTCCACGGTTTTTTTAATTAACTGTTTGTGTGATAAATTATTCTTAAGCGGTGAGTCCCAAAGTGGAGCTCATGAGATATTCCAAAAGAAAAATTACCCTGAATGATCAAACCATCAACCAAATTCATGGGACTAAAACACTACACCCAAAAACCATTTAGTAATTTTTATCTAAATGATCAAACTATATTAAGTTCATGGATAACCACATGGTCCCCCATTTTTTGGGATTCCCCTCTTAAAATTTCTTCAGTACAATGTGATCATAAGTAGACTCATGTGTTATATTTTCCACATTTTTTTTGCAACACAAGGATAATCAATCATAGAGAATAAATATTTCCCCCTTAATAGCTGTGGGAATTTCCCACAATATTTGGGGATGCCCAAAGAATGAAGTTAGTCCACTAATTTGGATCCATATTTGAGTAATGAAGTTCTTAATATTAAGAGGATTAAAACATAGGAGCCCAAACTTGAATTCTAAGAATTTAGAGCTTCAGACTAACAAATTCACCAGTTTCTACTCACCTGTGTCTCTATAATCATCTACCATCTATATTTAATCTCACTGGATCGGGTAAAAATTACAAACATAAGTCAGTCACTATCAACATCCCTAATAACAACATCAAATGTTTGAGATAATTCCCCTCAAATGTTACAAAAATATTAGGCTTCAACTCACTGATTATTTTAATTATAAAACTAGTAATTAGTATGTAATCAATTTTTAATAGAAATATAATGAAACATACTTAATGAAATACATTCTGGTAGAATAAATGTTAATAATTTCTAGGGAAAAATCTATCCCCTTCATTAAATAATTGAAATTTTTATTCCACTCTCTTGTAACATTCATTGAACCATAATGGCTCTAATAGATCCTACACACAACATTATAGTTATAATGATCCATAAAACCTACTAGTTACTCCATGTAAATTTCTTCATTTAGGACACCATGAAGTAAAAAATCGGTATCCAACTACTCAAGATGATGTCCTTCCAATGCAATTGTACCTAACAATTTTTAAATAGTCATATGTTTAATGACTTGATAAATTAACTTTTAGAAATATACACTTTCCATCAGTTGAAAATATTTTAAAACTAGATATTATTTGAACCTTTATTTATCTTCTAATTCTTCCATGATTTGATAAACCCATTTTTCTTATATGGTATTCTTTCAAAGTTGGTCTCTCATTCAGATACCTTAATTTAGACACGAGAAGGGAATCAATTACAACCCTCATAGTTAATACCCACTAATTTGTGTCATCTTAACATTTTGAATTTTTTGGGGTTTCCATCATCTATTATTAGAAAATTGTGAAAATCAATTTTATACCACTATACTCATTTCCTCCACTGAATTGTTGTCAATAATTTCCTCTATGGTTATGATCCTTCTAATAGTAAAATTTTCAGGTCTTATCCACCAAATATTTTTTTCATGATTCCATATTCCTTGATAATTATTGTACTTTAGACCTCAAAACACTGTTATATGTTTTCCACCTTCTAGTAATTAATCCTGATATATTGGATACTCAATTATAATGTGTTCTCTAGATCTTCTGGAACATCAATAATATCGGGACACCTATCTAGTTGAATCATAGATTTTGATGAAAATTTTCTATGAACCAAATTTTCCTCTTGGATCTAGTCCATTAATAGGATCTCCTCATTAAATATTAAATTCTAATTTCTGAATTCTGATGACCTTATGAGAGTTGTTTTCCTAGAGTCAAAATACAAATTCTTTTTCACTATATTCAGAAATGTAACATGCTCAAAACATATGATTCATCATGTATCACTCATTGGAATAATTATATAAATAGGTAAATGCACTAAAAAATTTATCTTGATGAAGTAAATCTTCCTTCTAGAGAAATAGTTCATATAATGTCACTGGAAAATTTGTGATGAGAGGCTCTTATAGATTACGTAAGTATCGTTGTTCACTACTTCAACCCAAAACAACTTGTAGACCCCCTCTTGAATCCTCAGTATTCTTTCCTTCTCTACTAGTATCTAGTTCAAAATTTCTACAATTATATCATGTTTTAATGTCCATGTAATAACCATTTCAAAACTAATCCAATTTCTCCAACAAAGCCTCTATTACCATTTTCTTGATACTCCCAAAAAAATTCTAACTATAAGCATCTTCCTTTTCATTTGACCTCTTTTTATATGATGTCCCTCTACTATATGATGATTTCACTAATATCATATTTTTCCTAATGAATTTCACCCAAAATTTTCATGTGGTATCATTAATAATGGTCGCATATAAGAGTGATCCTCCATAATAATGCCTCAGATCTATCTGAAATAAATTTTTGTGAACCAGATCTAACTTGTCATTATTTTTTGAACTATGGTTGTCTAAATTTGTTGGATTGGTGTAGCCTGATCTCATTTGGATGATGTTTGGGTGGAATGCATGTGGATCATACTGTGCATGGTTATTTTTTCTTATAGGTCAGGGATGGTAGTAAGGTTGTATTGTTTTTACAGGTTAAGGATCTATACCCACGGTTATTGAACTGTGGGTATATTATGTCTGGTGTGATATCTAAAACCATGGTTTCTATAAAACTGTGGGTATAGCTCTATATCAATGCCTTGGTATCCCATGTTATATGGAACCGTGGGTATATCCAATACCCATAGATTTAGGTGTTATACCCACAGTTCTAAACTGTGGGTATTGGTGATTTTTTAAGTAGTGATTGGACATCAATTAGAGGAGTATATATCAATATATGGTCAAATTATAAAGTGACTTTGAGATAATGAATAGTGTATATTCTCTCCAATTCTGGTGAATTTTTAGCCACAAAATGGATGAAATAGGTTCCCTAGTCTTCAAGATACCTTTACCCCTCGTAATTTTTCATTCAAGTATATATTTTCAGACTAACTGGATGTATAAATTAGCTATGGTGTGAATTTTTATCCACCTATATGCTTGGGACCTCATGAAGTTTGGTTCAATTTTCTTGAATTTCATTACAGGCTCTTCAGATCACCTCCACCTATCATGACAACAATAAAAAAAGAAAAATTTCTCGTTTTAACTATTTTTAAAATTGAACATTTTAATTGAATTATAAGTGAAATTGATTATTATATTTGAAATTTATAATATAACTATAGTTTAAAACTATGGTATGAGGGTGGAATAAAATAATGAATCACAATGTGATGAGGGTGTTACTCCACTAAACCCCCAATAACTGCACTATGGAGGTCAAAATGAATAAGGAACCAAAATGGTGTTCATTATAGGCCATTATCACATGTTCCAACTCTATCTGATGGGTAAAGCTGCAAAATTCAAAAAATCTCCCACCCAGAGATTGGTCCTACAACTAACTTCCTTCCATGTTCCAAAATTGTGCTTCAATATTGACCTCTCAAGTTTCTTTCATAAATAATGTTCAAAAGAGGAATAACATTACCTGAAATTCTAAATAACTATAAACTTTTTCAATATATCAACTTGATTGTTAGTTCTTTATATATTTTATAGCATTAATTACCCATCTTGTATTATGCCTATGATAAAGTATTAATTCAACATAATAAGATTCATCCTAGAATTAAATAATGGTTTCTTTAAAAGATATATCATAGTTTTTCACATTCAATACATTTATCAATTAATTTCTATGAAAATACTCCAAGAGTTTATTTAGTCGGTTAATATCTTTCCCATCTTTTTTATAACTGTAACACCCAGTGTCCAAAAGGGTTATGAAATTATGAAGGAATTTAAACTTTTTTTAGCGAGTGGTAAATTTTCATAATTAGGGTTCATATCAAAGTTCCAAGTGTTATAACATATCTAGGATATGGTTTTGGGTGTGTATAGAGGACCATATGGTGGCTTGGGTGATCAGGTGGGAGTTGGAGAGGGTCCAAGTGACCGGAGAATCTGAAATCCAAATACTTTAACCATTCACACCATGACCCATAGGGGTAACATAATGAATGATTCAAGTTGAGAGGTGTATCCATATTCCTTAAGTATTTCATGGTTTTAATAATGGTTCACATCATGAATAAAGTTTGGTTGAGTATGGGGATCCCTCTACCTAAAGTATTACATGGCGTGAACCTCCTATATCACATTGTTAATAGTTCCATGTGGTTCTTTTTAGATGGTGGGAAATCCATCTTTTCTAGTTTAGTTTTATTTTAGTTTTAGGGGTTTAATAAATCAAGGAGAGTCTATTATGCTAGCTCTCCCTCTCCCTTGCTTCCCCTTTGATCCCCCTTGATAGGGGATGGATCTTATTGACGTTTCGTAGAATCGAAGGTATTGTTCTTCCATTTTCTATCTATTATTATTTCCCCTTCATCCCTACTGATTTATTTATAGTTTTATTTTATGTTTTATTAATAATTTCCAATGGATCATAGTTGAAATCATCCTGGTTCAAGGGAATGTTTCTCGACAAGCTTATAGGGAATCCTGGGAGGACAAACACGTATCATCGCATGCCATTTTGGTGAAGGTACATCTCCCAAGGGGTTTTACTAAGTCTTTATCCTATACTAAATATAATTGGATGTTGAATTTGTGTCATTTGTTAGGTATTTTAATTAGGAAAGTGTTGGAGGTGCACAATGGACCTCCTAGATGAAATTGGTTATAGTTTCAGTGCGATAAGGGTTATCAGTGAGTAATTAGGTGTTTATTATTAGGAATGTACTATTTCAACAATACTCTATGAATCTTTATAATTTTGATGATCACAAATACCCTTATTTTTTTTATGGATGAAATTTCTTTAAGTTTTTTTTAGGATTATAGTTTGTGATCTTATTTGTAGGTTAAATATTTTATCTAAAGTGTTTTAGTTTGGTTTTTAAGTAGTATGGATAAATTTTTTATACCCTACATTTGTAAGAAAGACATATGGTTCTTATAACCTTGTGTTTTTAATAAAAATATAGATTAGATAACCTATGTCGTTGTAAAAGTATGGATCAATAAACGTACTTTTGAGAAGCAGCACTACATTTGAGAAACTAAATTATGGATCAACAACCCAATATTTTGAAGTAAATTATCAATTATTAACCATACTTTTAAAGTTACTCTAAATTTGAAGTGATCAATCATGGATTTCAAAGTCAAGATATTTTCTGGGTTTTTGGTAATGGTATCGCTGTAATTAAATATATTTTAAAATATTCTTAAATTCTAATTCAAGGCTCATGTTCAACAGATTAAATCGATCATATTTATATGGGTAGTTACAAAATTATTTAACATTTAGAATTCAAATAATAATGTTTTATTAGGTGATTTTTTTAGATCGATTAAACTAAAAAAGATTAATTTTCACTTATTAAATACCAAGAGTTATGTTTTTTATAGATACATCACCTTTTTGAATACAACCTTTTTGTTATTCTGAAGAGATACATTTTGGATACATCATGTTTCAATATGATTTTTTGTAATTATTGATCTATTTTTTTTATGTTATTGTATTGTTCCTATATTTATTGAAAGAACATTTTCAACCAATATCTCTTCAAATTTCTTATTTCTTGAAGACTCATTTACAAAAAGAAGAAGATTAGTAATCTATCATTTGATACTACAACTATGAGATAAATCTATTTTTCAATAAAATAAATTACTTTTGATTTTATGGAGTATTGGCTACACGTACTCAGTCATTATTGGAATGTCAACTTCTCATACTAATTGTGGATATTTTATATTCTCTATAAAATAACAAGAAGGACATATAAAATCCTTATTATAAAGGTGTCAACTCCCTATACTCAGTTGTCAAGGTATTGTGATAAGAGGACTTGTCTATTAAAAATCATCAAACTCACTGAGAGAGCATTGGTGGAGTGGATTAGGGGTTATATGTTCCCTAAACCACTATAAAAACTATTTTATTATTCTTCTCTATTTTCCAACTGTATAAATTTGATTAAATAAGATTATTCTTCATAAAGAGGGATAAAATTTGAATCTATTAAGATTTGTAAAAGAACTAAATTCACCCCCCCCCCCTCCCACTTGTGTGTCTTCATATTATTCTAACTTGAAAATTGGTATCAGAGTAGTGTTTTCTTGAATAAGTCTGATAAGATCTAATAAACTCGAGTAAAAGTTCTATACGAAGACAAATATCAATGAAAAAAAATAAATTAATGTTCATAATTTGTGCCCATTATTTTAATGGTGATAACGATGGATTCTATAAATAACATATTATTATCTATTTAAAGAAGTTTAGATTCAAATTTTACATGAATATTATTAAATATTATTAAATCCCTAAAAAACCAAAAAATATGGGATGTGGATAAATAAGCTGATTATGATTTCAATTCAAGATACATGAATGATATTAAATATGGAATTGGTTTATATTAATTTAATCTTATATCTCAATATACAACTACCTATGATATATGCAAAAATATTGTTGTTTTTTATGATGGAACTGGTAATTTCAATAAATTAAGATATAACACTGAAAATCTAAAATTTGATACTTCCAGAATGTATGATGGTAAAAATTGACTGAAATAGTCAGTGGTATTGTTTCCTTGGGAGATCCAATTAAATAGGTAGTTTAATATTTGAATATTCTAAGAGTATACCGTATAAATTGAATGGGATATCTTCTGTATTTAAATAATCCACTCCAATATCACAACTGATAATGAAAGAATTGATTGGAACAATAATGATATATAAATAAAAAATGAAAGTTAAATCCAAATAACATAGGGTGATAAAAAGGAAGAATACCACTCTCAAAGTTACAATTAAAAATTATTAAAATAAATAAAAAGAGGAATCAGCACTCTCAAATGACTCATAATGTTTAGATTATAGAATGGAACTAGCTCATCTAGCCATAAGGCTTAACAAATTTTATAAGAAGAATAATTGATTCAAGAAGTCCTACAATAAATATGTTCAAGGAATTAAATAATTAAGATAATATGAATTAAATCAAATGGGACATATAAAACCTGGTTATTCACGACTAAATAAAGAGAAAAGAAATATGAAAAAGAAATAAAGTATCATATAAGAACTGATTATGAGCACAAAGATAAAAAATATGTAAAGTCTATTTGTAGTGTCTTAGAAGACTTGACCAGTACATCTAAAAGAGATTCGAAAAAAGATACAACCAATATGAAAAAAGATTTTTTTTTCTAGAAATGTGACAGAAGTGAGTTTTATTAACTTTGGAAAAATAAGTAAGATCTAGTTACACATATTTTTCTTGTTGACACAATAGGACCCAAGAAAACTAGAGTACCAAGAAAAATAATTAAATGTTTTGTAGGAAAAATATCATAGGAATAAAAATGCAGCATGGTATAAGGATAGTGGATACTCAAAACACATGAGTGAAAACTCGTCCAATTTTCTTACTTTATCAAAATTAAATGGAGGCTTGGTTACCTTCAGTGATAATGAAAAAGTAAAAATAGTTAGATTTGGATCACATATAAATCCAAAATCAATTTTGATCAAAAAAATTACTATATGTTCAAGGGTTGAAGAAGAATCCGATAAGCATATATCAACTCTATGGTGATGTTTTTTATGTTTATTTCTCTAATAATGTCATCTCTATTTTTAAAGATAAATTGTTTATGTTTAGAGCTCTCAGAACTGAGAATGTTTAGACTTTGGATCTTAATTCCTTATTAGAACAAAAACTAAATTGTTTAACTGATGAGACTAATGAATCCTATATTTGGCATAGGATACTTAGGTATTGTATTGTATTTAATTTAAATAAATGATCTAAGAAACATTTACTTACTGATTTTCCCAGTCCAAAATTTGATGAAGATGTATTTTTTGATGCATGCCAAATAGGAAGGCAACACAAGTCATCCTTCAAATCTATTAACAAGGTTGCTACATCCAAACCTCTATAACTAATCCTCATGGATTTGTTTGTTCCATCAATTATAGTAAGATTAGCTGTAAGATCATATGATTTTTTATAGTTGATGATTTTTTCATATTTACTTGGGTTTATTTTCTAAAACTTAAAACTAATATTTCATGTGTTTTTTGTAATATTTTTTAAAATTTTTCAAAATTAAAAATATTTTAAACTAATTTCATTAATAAGAGATCATGGTAGAGAAATTTAGAATCAAGAATTTAATTTTTTTTTTTATACTTTGGTATTAAACATATCAAATCTCCTCCAAGAACACCTCAACAAAATGTAATTATAGAAAGAAGAAATATGACTATTCAAGAAATGGAATGTACTATGTTAAATAAATACATTATTCCTACCTATTTTTTCTAAAAATATGTTAACATTTCTTTTCATATCATGATTATAGTTTTAATAAGACCCTTTCTTAAAAAGGAACCCTATAAATAATGGAACAATAGAAAAACCAAATTCGAAAACTTTAAAATTTTTAGATACAAGGTGTATATCTTGAATATTAAAGAAAATCTTGGTAAATTTGATTAAAAATATGATGAAATAATGTTTCTAGGATATTATTATACTTCTAAATCTTATATATTATATAATAAAAATTCAAAGATAGATAAATAATATGTTCATGTGAGGTTTGATGAAAGTGATCCTTTTGATCACAATAAAAATCAAACATATAAAGTTAAAAATTCTTTAGACAATGTGAGACTTGAATCTCATAAAGATGATTTTGAAAATAAACTAGAATATGATGAAATTAATTATAGTCTAGAAGAACATGAAACAGATAAACCAGATATTTTTTAACAAAGATAATATAGAACCTTAAAGTATCATCATTTGGAAATTGTTATAGGAAATGTAGATACATAAGTTAGGACAAGAATAAATGTAGGAAATATAGTTTAATTATCTACATTTATGTCTCAATTAGAACCTAAAACTATATAGGAAGCATTAGAATATTAAGATTAGATAATATCAATGCAAGAAAAACTTAACTAGTTTAGAATAAACAAATTTTGGGAATTGGTTTTTAGGACATCTAATTATACACTAATAGGAACCATATAGAGTTTTATAAATAAATATGATGAACAAGGAACAATCACTAGAAATAAATCTAAATTAGTATCTAAAGGGTATAATCAAGGAGAAGGCATGGATTATAATGAAACCTTTTTACCTGTTTCTATATTATAATATATTATAATCTTTTTAGCTTATGCATCATATATAAATTTTAAATTATATCAGATGGATGTAAAATCATCTTTTTAAAATGTATATTTCATAGATGAAGTTTATATTAAACAACCACCAGTTTTTGAAAATCCTCATCTACCAAATTCAGTTCTCAAAATTACAAAATCTCTTTATGTCTTTAAAAAAGAACTAAGAGCATGGTATGAGTAATTAAGTTCTTTTCTAAAATATTATGGATTTTTTGTAGGATTGAAAAATCTTGATATATATAATAAAAAAAAATTCTAATATTTTACTATTACATATTTATATAGATGATGTTATTTTTTTCAACTAATAAAACTATTTGTAATGATTTTTCAAGACTTATGAAAAAAAAATTAAAAGAGTATGATGGGAGAATAAAAATTCTTTCTTAGTCTTTAAATCTATAACAAAAATATAAAGGGAAATTTTTAAATAAAAGTAAATGTATTTTTGATTTATAGAAAAATTTTGGACTATAAAATAGTAAAACTTATACAAAGCCCGTGTGTATCAACATAAAACTTGATTGGGATAAAGGTAGAAAACCATTTTTCAACAAGTTATATAGATGTATCATTGGTAGTTTGTTATGTCTTGCTATTAGTAGACTAGAAATTATGTTTTTATGTCTAACTATGTTCTATATTTAAATCAAACCCAAAATAATCCCATCTTGATATTGTTAAAATAATGTTTATATATTTGAAAGGATTTATTTCTCAAAATTTACTATAACCAAAAAAATTATAATATTAATTTAATCTTATATTCATATGATTATTTTAGATAATGTAGGTTAGGTATAGAGTGTACTTCAGGAACATGTCTATTTTTAGGATATTCTTTAGTTTTATAGTCAAGTATGAAAGAACCTTTAGCTATTTTTTCAATAAATGAGGTAGAATATATCTCTATTGGTAGTTTTTCTTCACAAGTGTTGTGGATTAAACACACACTATTTTAATTTGGACTCAATTTCAATAATTATTCTATTTTATATTACAGTACTAGTGCAATTAATATTTTAGAAAATGCTAAAATTCACTCAAGAAAATTGCATATTGATATAAGAAATCATTTTCTAAGAGATCATGTTCTAAAAAAGGTTATATCTTTAGAATTTTTTAATGTAGAATACCAGATTGCTAATATTTTCACTAAACTACTTACCACTAAAAGTTTTGAATTTATAAATTCAGTTTACGTATATTTAATTTTAAATAAAATTTTCTTAATTAATTTTTTTTTTAAAAATATTAATCATTTTATTAATTTTGTTCAACAATTTATTTGAGTTTTATTTAATAAATTATGTATTTATTACTATTTTTGAAAACACATCATTTCAAAATTAAAATCTTTAATGATTACTCTGAGTATTTGGCTCGATAAACCAAACTGACATTAACCAAAAGTGTCATAAACTTTATCTCTCATACCCCCAATCATGAATCCTCTAGACTTACAAAACTCTCATTTTCCCATAAAAAACCTTAAATCCAAACCCCAAACCTTTATATTTTCTAAAATGGTGAAGAAAAAGAGGATAGATGAAATTTTTCCTAGTGAAGAGAAGCACCAATTCACTTTAGGAGATGATAGGCGAGTCCTTCAAGGGAAGTTCATTGAATTTCAGTGGTTATTTCAGATGAATCTGCTATTAAATAAATATTTTTCCTTTTAGGTTATAGAATTTAGTTTCAATGGAGAAAATACATAGTATGTTTTCAATTATGGATAAAAATAGTTTTATGAACATTCCCAATTCAGTTTTAGAGACACAAAGGACATTGTCATTTCCAAGATAAACGATATGGAGTTCTAAGTATCTTCTATCAAAATAGCTAAGATTTTTCAATTTCCACATGAAGGGGATTTCCATTTTAATATCCATTATATTGGAGATGAGAAGCATAAATCTAAATACATTATGTATTTTCTTTTCTGGATCAACCTAAATACAAAAAATAGTTATCAAGGATCTTGAATCTGACCAAAAGGTACTAGTCAAATTCATTCAGTCTACAATAATACTAAGGATTGTTGAGTTAGAGAAAATTATCTTTCCAGATATGTATATAATTTTTGCGATGTTGAGTAAAATCAAGTTAAATTTTATTATATGCATGTAATGGTATAATCATGATTTCTGTTAGAAAGTGGCAAGAATGAATTTTTATCTGTATGGAAGGATTTTTTCTCTAATTTTTTATAATAATAATAAGATTCATGATATTCATAAAGTCATTAGAAGTCATCATAGTAATATTATTTTTACTAAAACCTTAATAAAGTTTGTGTTATTTTGAACCACATCAAAAGGAAAACTGATACCGGTTGATGCTAATGACCAACAAGAATTTAGTGTTAATGCTCAGAAAAAGCAAGGTACTTATAAATAATCTGGGTCAGTGAGACTTCATGGTGAAGAAATAGGTGAATCAATAATAGAATATTTTTTTGAGACAACTAGTGGAAGAATCCGAGTTAATATTAGTGGACATCCTACTAGAATAAGTTTTCATTGTTCTTAAAAACCCTCAGAAGAAACAAATAGTGATTCCCTTTCCAATAGGCCTAGACAAAGAGAAGAACCTCAAGAACGTGCTCAAGAATATGAAGTCAATACAGTGAAATAATTTGAACAACTAGGGTTCATAACTATAACAAATACTTAAAAAGATAAACAAACTAAAAATATATATGATCCTAAAGCTCATACAAAAAAGTAGAGAAGAATTAATTAAATGGTGATCAAGTACAACCATCTATAGTTAAGACTATTGAAATAATTAAAATTTAAATATTTTTTGTTACTGTAGAATCTATGGACAAGGATGATTCTAAATCCAGTAAGAAGACAGATTTTTTGGGTCAATTATTACTTTCTTCCATTAAAAAGGGTGAAGGTATGTCCCTAGTTATAGTTGAAGTTGGAAAACCATCAAGAATTTAGGAAGAAGAATCTTTATAATCACTTAATCCTCATATTGAAGAGATAAACTGTAAATTTAATTAGATAAAAGAAGAGAACTCAACTTTGAGAAGTGAGCTAGATTTATCTAAGAAATATTTGGGAAGATTTACAAATCTCAACTATTACAACAGTAGAATTGGAATTAGTTCAAGCTCAGGTGCATACCCTTCAAGAAAATTCTATTTCAGAAAGATATTTAGATACATTTTAAAGAGAAATGTTTGATCAGATTTGGAAATCAAAGAAGAATCTGTTTCAAAGTCATATTTTGGTTATTTAAAGAAATACCTTGGAATTCAATTTGAATCAATAAGTAGTCAAATTTAGGAAATATATTCTTCTTCTAGTCATCAAAATTATCCATACTTGTTAAAAAAATTTGAATCTATTATTGTAATGACCCAACGTTTTTCAATGGAAATTCCCTTCTCATAAGTATGTCATAAAATCACATGAAAACACAACATAATGAACTACTAAGTGCTGAGTGACCTTTAAACATAAGTTTGTCACTTCTGTGTTTGGAATTTCAAAAATCTGGCATACACGGTTGTAATCAGTAAGTTATTTGGAGTCTGATAAGGAAAAATTAATTTTTGGTAAATAGTAACCTAACCTAATGAATAGTAAAATACCCTTATGAATAGTGATATACCCTAATGAATAGTAACCTCACCTATGGTGGTATAAAAATAATATTGAAATTAGAAGTACGATATACATGTATTTTAGAATAAGTTGATGAATGTTTTAAAACTGATTTTGATAATGAATTATTATTTTAATTAAGTATTAAAATAATCATATTTAGAGAATTATTTTTAAAAAATGGTATTAATTTTTATATTCTACACGTCGAAAAATGGTTAGGGTGAATTTTTGGGATTTTCCTGAAATACTTGAATTTTTTATGAATAGTAGAATCCGATAATTCACAATAAATGCTAAATAATGGATTAATTGAGTCATCGATGATGTTCTACTGATGTAAGACCACTTTTTTTGGGATCACATGATAAAATAACTATTCTTGGTCATGGAATACTTACTATTCCTTGTCTTGTGAAGAAATAATAAATTAATGATTATAATATTATGAAATCCCTCCTCTCCTCCACTATAAAAACCCTCCTTCACTCCCTCTTCTCTTAACTCCTCTCAAGCCTTGTGCCTTGCCATTATTCTGCCCAAATGTCTCCCCAAGATCCTCCCCCATGTCCAGAAGCTCCTAGACTCTTCAAAAATCCAAAACCTCTCCCCTTAAGAGGTTCTCAAAGGAGGAAGTCTCAAGAGGTAAATTCCTCTTTCCAATTCCTTCATTTCTTTAAAGTTATCTTTCTTTTTGTTTCTTTCCTCACCTCCCTTCACCATTATAGTATGAAAAATCTAGTAACATACATGTACTGGAATTTTTTCATTCTATTGGTATATTTATTTATCTTCTCTCCTTTCCCAACCCTTTTATTTGAATGAAATGAAAGCACCATTTGAGATGTGCTAATTTAGCACATTCAAGGACTACGATTTAACAATTTCTATTATTATATGTAATTATGGTCATGAAACCATTAGTGCTATGGTTGAAACATATTATTATATATTTAATATATCCTATTTTTGGTTTTGTAATCCTTTTGTACAAATGGAATTAAGTTATAAACCAAAACACATTCTTTGTAATCAAATCCACCGATTAACAAAAACGGTTATCACTAAGGTTATATATATAATAATTCGACTTCACTCTAAGAAACCTAATTAAAATTAAAACCATGTAATCTACTAGATATGAACTAAATAATATAACTTCAATTCTTACAACCACTTTAATCTTTCATATAATCCAAACTTGAATATAAGTGAATCGATCTTTTAAAGCCAAGTAAACAAACAAGCCTGAACAATGAAATTGAACCTTATAACTAATAAAAAAGGATTTTAATGAACAAAAAATGGTTATAATAAATAAATTAAATATAAAAGATGTTATGGAATTATTAATTAATAAACCTAATTTGTTAATCCAGGTCTTTAATAACAAGTGGAGAACACCAACGGATTTAAGGTAAGGGATCCTCCCCTTTTCACTCTTAATCAATATTGTTCTCTGTGATATGCCTTTTTTGTGTAATACCAAGTGATGGGGTATGTTTATAAACCTTCCCCATAATTACCTAATGTTTTATAAGTGATGATAAACCCATTATCTCTCTCATCAATCCCTCTTAGTTACACCCGATACCATGCCAATAAACCATGATGGATTCTACCAGAACTTCATTTATTCCTTCGGGTTACTCTATCTTTCTTTTTACCAAAATGTAGTTATCTTTTATTTTTATTTATAACTTCAAAATTTTGTTTATATTCTCCAAAATAATGTTCCAAGATCCATCTCTCAGTCTCTTTCGGGGATATACATTATTTTAAGTGAATCTCTCCTCGATACTTTCCAATAAGCACACTCGTTTTAAAGGAACTTCCTGAACTTTTACCCAATTTCAAATGCACTCTATCTTCTATTTTAAGACACCATTATCATTTTAAATTCGGTATTTTTATTATGAAAACCTTATTGTTTCAATTCTGGATTGATATAAAAGAATTTATTCTTTACTGTTTTAAAAGCTCTATAGTATTTTCCTTAAAACCGCACAAAAATGTTTTAATGCTAATTTCTATCAAATACATTTCTTTTGTGATTTAACTTATATTTGTTACCACCTACCATTTTATATTCCTAAATTACTTTATGAACGTCCATGTATGTTCTAATCCTTTTTTTCATGGACACTTTCATGATACAATCATTGGTTATGATTTATGTCATGATTGTGGTACCCAATTCTCTCCATGGGTAACCTTATGTTTATGAACAATTGATTATGTATGATTAATCATGTTGAAAGAAGGTTTATGTGGTAAAAATATTTATGTGGTAAGAATATTCATGAAAATGTTGAGATGGGTGCACCCAGATAGCGCTCCAATGCATTGGGTAAAGTTGAGTCTCATGAGATGCGATGTGAAACCGGATTGGCGGTTATCCTTGAACCGTACTAAAATGGTAAACAAGATTGGCGGTTAGCCTTGACCCGTACTAAATATATGATTTATGATTCTACCACATTTATATGATTCCGTGTTTATATGATCCCATTCTTATATTAAATGATTTTATAAGTTTCATGCTTTGGATATCATTATGTCATTCCTTATAACTCATGTGCTTAAGATATATCCTTATGTTCATTCCCTTGCTGGGATTTTTAGCTCATCCTTTTGTTAATGTGTTCCCCAGGGTACCCTATGCAGATGTAAGGGCTCAAAGGAAGTTAGAATCTCTTTATTCTTTCCACCTGAATGGCCCGAAGGCCTTCATTTTTATTGATTTTTGATAACCCCCCTTTCAAGGGATGAGGAGGAACCCTTACAAGGCCCATAGGATCATAGATTACATGGACCGTAGGCTTTAGAAGATTACATGACCCGAAAGTCTTTAGGGAATTCAACCAGACTATCTACAAGGAACTGCCCCTCCCCAGCATCTGCATCCTGTTAGTAACTCTTCACCTTTGCATGACCATCTGGCTAGGCTTCTCGTGCAAGCACAGGCTGGTACCAATGGCATAGCCATACCCTCTTATTCTAACAATCCATTTGGCTCTGCTCTGGTGAGTGCACCTGCTCTGAATCCTCTTCTGGTGTTTCTCCTTTTTTGTAGTGTGTCTGGGGCCTGCATTCATGTGGCCCGAAGGCCTTGGGGTGGCCCTAAGTCCTTAAGGTGGCTCGAAGGCCTTAAGAATCAACTAGCCCGAAGACCTTGGGTGGCCCGAAAGCTTTATAGGACCTCAGTACCAAACTGGTGGCCCGAAGGCCGAGATGGATGAATAGTTTTGGCTGCTACAATACCAAACAATGCCTGCTACAGTAATGCTACAGTACCCCGGAAATATGCCTCCACCCGGACATGATCTCGGGACTATTGGATGCACCTAGCGAGTCCTCACCAACTGGGTTGAGTCTCTTGTGAAGAAGCTCTTTATGGATATTGAATAAAGAAAAAAAATTATCCCCACGTTTTATGTTTTATGTACCTAGTCTTCCAATACACTAGACTTAATGATCCTTGGCTTGTACTCTGATGATTAATTATGCTTAAAATCATGAAATGTTATGTGTAAAAGTCTAGGGTTGCTATAATTATTGTGTTTCTAACTATAATAAAAGATCAGATACAAAGTCTTCAGTGTAATAGTTCTATGCTTCATGTTTTGTTGGATAATCAGAAAAATATTGCTAAGAAATTAACTTCTGATGATATAGGTATAAGACATCTTTTTAATCAGTTAATTGAGATTCTAAATCATTTTTTCCAGACTAAAGAGAATTTCTATGAGTTTTTTAAGGTCAATTTGATTGAAAATATGAAAATGGGATAGGATTAAAAGTAGTTGATAAAACAATGGGTTGAGATGTTTAATAAAAATTTTAAAGGAATGATGGAAGAGATTAAGTATGTTCATCAGATTGTATGAATTTCATACACAACTCATGCCTCATCTGACCCAGAGCCATCTCCTTCATCTCATCCTGCCTCTTAGCTATTTTAGTCAAATATTTTGTGTACTCATAAAAAAAATAAAATAAAATTATTTAATTAATTATGTTTATGTTAATTTATTTCTTCTTTATCTTTCCATATCTAGTGATTGAATAAGAATCATTTGTGTCTTAGCGTAATAAAACAATTAATTTTGGTTTTTTGGTACATTAATTTTGTTATAAACAGTTTTCGATACTTTTTTCTGATATCACAAAAATGAGGAGAAGTTTTGGGTAAAAAAACATTCTTTTTAATATAATATATTAATCAAAGAGAATAAAAAATGTAATTTAGTAATATAAATCATTAATAATTAAAATAAATTTCTTTATTTTGGATACCATAAATGTTTTTTTATAAACACTCATAATGTTCTTTGTTCATTCATGGTTTATAAAACTTTGAAAAAGAACTAAATTTTCTATTTAAAGACTATTTTATTTTTAGTTTAAATTTCCTACATTTTTTATAAGTATGATATATGGGTTTTGTGATCATCAAAAAGGGGGAGATTTTTGGGTATGTATTGTTTCATAAATACTATATAAATCTTATTGATTTTGATTATCACAAATACCCTTGTTTTTTTACTGATGAAAATTTTTTTTTAGTATTATAATTATTGAGAAATTTATCTTATTTATGGGTTAAATTTTTTATCTAAAGTGTTCTGGATATGTTTTTATGTAGTTTGGATACATTGTTCATAGCTTATATTTGTAATCAGAATTCATGGTTATTAAACCATATGTTTTTATTAAATGTATGGATCAGATACCTTACATTGTTGTAAAATTATGGATTAAGAATCGTACTTTTCATAAGAAACCATACATTTTATAAACTAATGTATGGATTAATAACCCAATGTTTTTAATTCAACCATACACTGTCAACCATAATTTTAAAATCACCCTATGTTTTACTTGGTCAATGATGGATTTTAAATTCAATATATTTTCAGGGTTTTTGAAATGGTATCTCTAGAATTAAATATCTTTTAAAATATTATTAAAGATTAATTCAAAGTCCTAGGTTCAATGGACTAAATTAATATTATTTTAAAGTTAAGTTGCAACTTTATTTGAACATTTGAAATTCAAATGATCGTAATTTATCAGGCAATATTCATGGATCAATTCAACCGAATGAATATTAAGCTTCTCTTATTAAATACTAAGAGTTATATCATTTATAGATATGATACCTTTTTTAATACAACATCTCTATTATTCTGAATATCTTCACTTTGGATAAATACATCTTTTTATCTTTTGTTGTGTAATCGTTGATCTATTATTGATTTTTCTATTTCTCTATTGCTGTATTTATTTAAAGATCATTTGTAACCATGATCTCTTCAAAGATATTCTTTCTTGAATACTCATTTCTAAAAAGAAGAAGATATGTTATCTGTTAGTTTCTTATGAAACTATGAGTTAAATCTATTTTTCAATAAAATTAATTACTATTGATTTTTTAGAGTATTATCTAGTCGTACTCAGTCATTGGTGGAGTTTTTTCTTCTCAAACTAAGTTGTGGATATTTTCAGTTCCATGTAAAAGAACCAGATGGACCTATAAAAGCTTTATTATAAAGGTGTCAACTGACTGTACTCAGTTGTAAAGGTCTTATGATAAGAGTAGTTACATAGTGAAAATAATCAAGATCACTGAGAGAGCACTAGTAGATTGGACTAGGGGATATTTATGCCATGAACCACTATAAAATATTTTATGTTATTATTCTTTTTTTCCACTGCATAAATTTAATTTAAGAATATAACTCTTTACAAAGAGGGATAAATTTTGATTCTTTTATGATTTTTAAAATAACACAATATGCCCCCCCCCCCCCCTCTTGTGTATCTTCATATTATTCCGACCTAAAATTTATGATTACATGGATTAAATTGTAAATTTAATTGTAAATTTTTTGATTAAACATAAATGACTATAAAAAAATTAATTTGGATGTTTTCTCATGATATAGGGATTCTTATTTATGGATAGTGGTTGGTTGGACTTGGAAATATTGGTGGAGTTGTTGGACCAATAATTAAAAGGAATTATCTTGGTATGAGATAGGTGGTCCCAATGAATTTCCCTATGGTATTTATGCATATCATTTATGTTGTGTGTGATATGTTGTATCAAAACTAAGGTCATTTTTTCAACATAAATTATATGTGTTATTTAATTAAAATAAAATTCTTATGAATGAATTGAAAAAAATTACAAGCCCATGAGGGACCTTCTGAACTAGCTGAATTAATAGTTGTGTCCTTGATTATAATTTTATATCCTATGATGAATGAACCGTGAGTGGTGAGATGTAAATAAATTAAATGAATATATAGTCCCTTGGTGTAGGTTCTATAGATTCTTCCTTGTAGAAAAGAGTGTTGGATTGGTAATAAGTGTCATGAGTAGTCCATGATGGAACTATGATATAACTTAGATTCATTAGGCTAGTTCAACAAGAATGGGGTGAGTGTTTCAACCCCCATCATATGTGATCACTAGGTAGGGGTGCCTTATATAAGTTTTGGATAGGTTGGTTGTGAGGGATGACCTAGGATGGCTTGTGTATTCAGATGGGATTTATATCGTCTCTCTAGAGAAAAGATAATATAGTTTTGAAAAAGAGGTAATCTAGGTCATAACATGATTTTGACTATGTTTAGGGGTGTTATACCCTTTAAGTAATGGGATTAGATCCAATATACATGAATTTGATAGAGGAACTCATGTTGGGTATCCTTATATGATTTGACCTTGGGGACCCTAGTAGGTGCCTCAGTGAGATGTTAACCTTATAGAGGGTGCATGCATTAAAGGATATATATAATTTCCGGTGCCAACTTAGAACCTTAATCAATAATTTGAGCCTTATATGGTTGTATTGATGATCAGTTGTGCACTTGATAGGATGATCTCGATTATGTGAGATGAGTTTGGTCACATGGTTGGACCTTAAGAGATACTTGTCATGAGATATCATGGGAGATACATAATTCCCCTATAAGAAATATATATATATATATATATATATATTGGGGATTCCTAGGATTCTTGGGATCTGTATTGTGTGCCTAAAGTTATATGGATGGCTTAGGGTCACCCCTTAGGAGTCAACAATTATTCTTGATGATTGTTACCATATAATGTCACCCATTATGATTCAGTGATGACACCTAATGATTATGATTTCATATGGTCAAACCCTAGTATTTAGAATTTATTCTTGATATTATTGATGGCATATGGTCAACCCTAGGAGTAGGTGATGATGCCTAGTGATTATTCATTTCCTAAGATTACCTTCTATAGGTTGGATTTTTGCCTAATGACTATTGGATCGCCCATGATTACCTCATAGGGTTCTTCTTTATGCTTTATACCATATAACTCCTAGGACTACCTTATAGGGGTTTTCAATTTCACCTATTACTAGTAGACATGGTCATATAAGGTTTTTAAAGACACTTCAGCATTGGACAAAGTTGGTTTAGGTCAATATCACATGTCATATTATAACCTAAGGATTAAAGATGGTCATTATTGATGCTTCTTCAATTATTTATTTATTTATATTTGAACATGTGGCATGTACAATAAAGTTTCTACGGACCAATTTTGGTACCACTGATAGGGGTAAATCAGTGGTAAACTCTTTTTATGAATTTTCCCTTGCAAAAACCACTACAACCTATTAAAATTCAAGAGCCACTAGATATATCCTCACAACCTCATCATGTGAAAAAATATGGATAAAGGTAAGAATAGTGAAATTTATAAGGTATATATCTAAAGCCTACTCCTTCTCATATTAATTATTCCCCCTAACATGTATTTTTCACTATCCCTAATAAATGTTTTACAACAAAAAATCCACAATGTTCTAACACTTTTAGAGTCCACTGGAAGATATAAATATTATAAAAATAATATCTAACAAATAAAGACCTTTGAGAAACACCTGGTGATATATAAACCTCTTAATGATGGTCATCCACTATGAATAGATAGATCAATTGATCTGCACATGTATGTCTTCTTAAATATCATAAATGGTTGATGATGATTCTCATCCAACTAGTCTTGAAACTTCAACAATATTAGGAATGATCTAGATCCTTAATCTTCTAAATACTCAAGAAATAGATATTCTCCTTTAATGAAAGATATCCTAGATCCAGACTCCATTCTCTCCTCTTCTCAATTATCATTTCTCAAAACTCCTCTCTAATTTTTATTCTAATTATTTTGTATTTAATTATTACACACCAGAATTCATCTAACCCTTATTTGAATTTCAATTTCAAATTAAAATTTAAACACTCAACTTCCTTAAAATTATTATTTGACATCCCTTATATCATCTCTCCATTTATCATCATTATCCAATTCAAAATGGTAGTAAACATAGGCTAGAACAAACAGTAATTTTACTAGATGGATCTAAGTCAGTATGGATATTCGAACTGCCCCAAATTTTCAGAGATAACCACTTTTATAGAAAAATAACCTTCATAGTGGAATGATAAGAAAGAAAAAACCAATTATCTTTTATCTGTTCAAACATATTACATCATAGGAAGTCACTTTTATGTGGAGATCTTCTAAATTACAATGGCATGAAAATATTCTCATAATTCTCTTACAATGTGATCCTCCATCTACAGCATAGCACCTTCTTTCTCCATCCACTATGGCTTAGCAAATCTCTTGTGGCATAGTGGTCCTCAAATTTTTAAAACCACCAAAATTGAACATAGCCCTCCACTGTGGCATGGAATACACCTATGACATGGAGATCCTGATTTCTCTATCCACTATGGAATAGCACATATCATATGGCATGGAGGACCTAAAATTTACAGATCCACAAAAAATCGACCTAGTCCTCCACTACAATGTATTGTGCTTCTATAGCATGGAGATCCTTAATCGATCTCCCCTATGGCATGTTCTCTCACTCTATAGTGTGAGGTCTTGTAGATTATTTTTTAATCCCACTGTCTAATTCAGTATCTCCATTACATGGAAAATATGTTTTAGTGTGATTTCCACCTACATATTCTTGCTTTCATCATGGTATCTCCTTCTATGATATGTTATCACTATAAACCGGTTCAAGAATCTTTATAATTACATATACCAAAAATATCATATTATTCATCAAGTCATAATCAATAGTTTATCATCACTATTTTCATTCAATATACAATATTTTTCTTCACATTAAGTTTTTATTCAACATATTTCCATAAATTAATACCTTCTCTTATTGACAAAAAATACAACTCACAAAGTGGAATCCCCAATGTGACAAACCAAACTGGGTTACCCGCAAACCTAGCACTCAACCCAATCTGTCACATACCCGAAGGGTGTTCTCGATCCCCATAGGCTAGAAACAAGCACCCAAGCATTGAACAACACAATAGAGGGAACGATTTCCCCTAACCTGAACAACCACTTGGTATATATATATAAAATGAGAAGAAATAGAAAAAGAAAAACAAGATATATATTTCATAACTGTAAGAAAATATCAGAAACAAACAATTGTAAAAGTAGAAAATTCCAAGACAAGTCCAATAGTAAGGGATTAAACCCCAAAAATATACTCCAAATGATGGTAGGGATGGAATCCCATAATATCACTACCAATTACCCAAACAGATTACATGAACCTCTCCACCTCGTTGTGGTGCCTTTCCTTTCCCTACACTAGAAGACAAACAAAGGTCTACGCACCACCAGAGAGGTGCACATGGTGTGAGCTAACCGGCTTAGAAGAATCCTACCCAAGTGTTCCATAGAAAGCCTCTATAAAACAATTATTTTGTGATAATTTTAAGTAAAATCATGGAATAATAAGCTGTAAAGTAGTTTTATAGAAACATGTTAAGCATTTCCTTTTTTCCACAATTCTTAGAAAAAGTAGGTATATCATTTTCAGAGCATATTTTCCATATCATTTTTCACAACCATAAACATGCATATCAAGGCTAACTCAGAAATCCATGAAATACAAATAGAATAATGAGTATCACAAAACCAAGGAATAATATAGGTCCTAGCTACAGCCTACTCATACCACAATAATCAAGTGTACAAAATTGATCCTAGAACGCAGGCCTAGGAAGTACAGGAATACCCCATGAGTAAACTCCCCAAAATAACAATATCGGTCCCCTATAACAATGGGAATAGAAAACAGAGTAAATCCCAAAGAATATACTCCTTTATAATCACAAAATAATGGACAATGTCCTTAAGCACTCAAGTTAACTAGTGTACTCTTTTTCACAATTCATTTCAATGATTTGAAAATACCCATTTTCTACCTATTTATCAATAACCATGGAAAAAACCTTTTCAACACACACAAAAAATCATTCCAATTTCAATATACAAAATAGTTTATAAAGAAAAACAATTAGGTTCACCAATTTAGGCTAGAGACGGAACCACCTACCACAAAACTCAGGTTGCACATGCCCGTAACGGGATCCACCAACAACAAGAACCCAACAACATCAATGAAGGACCTAAAATCAAATCCACATAAATATTGATTCAATTTATAAGACAAGGGGTTGGTGGAAGATAGGAATCCTACATACCTCAAAGATGAATGCCCGCTGCACTACAACCAATAGAAGAAAAGGCCTCTGGAATGAGATCGCACAATGAATCTAAGAAAAAACCAAGAAGAATCATTAAACTTAGACCAATGGATCTAAAAACACACCCAACGGTGATACCGTGATCAAAGGAAATGGAGGAGTGGAAAGTTTACTCACCCATAGAGACTCACCACAACTGAAACAGAGATCAAGTGTCAAATAGATCAATATAGAAGGGGTAGAGTCTCCCAAAAATGCCCTGAAACTACCTGAGGTCGAGAGCCATGAAGAAATGGTGAAGGAACTAAAACAAAACAACTAAATATTGTTTTTAAAAACTGTACGTAGGTTGTTACACGGCATGTAACCCAATTGAACGACATGTAACCCACATGATCTACATATAATGAAAAACTCATCACCTCAGATTAAAAACTAACCTTTTAATAAGTCACTTCATGTAAGTCACATTCACAACATGTATCCTTTCATAGCATGAATTCATCTTTCACAAATTACATCCATCAACCATTACACGACGTGTAACATAGTTACATGGCATGTAACGTCTCTACAGCCTGTAGAAACGAATAGTTATTAGTGAAAGTCTAAAAAATATCTGACTTCACCATTATATCTATCCTTGTAATCTCAAGGGAGGATAAAACCATGATTATGTTAAGGGAGTACCTGAAAAAACGGAAACAGGATGTTACAAACTCCCCACCATAAAGTCTCTCCTTCCCCAAGAAGTCATGTCGAAGATGTAATCCCCAGAAATAGGTGATCACACTGCTCCCTCATCAGTGACTCACATTCCCAAGTCTCATGAGAATCTGATCCTTGTTTCTATATAACTCTGACCAAAATAATTTATTTTCCACACAAGACTTTCACTTGAGAGTCAATGATCTCAACTGATTTCTCCAGAATAGAAACATCTAGATCTAACTCAATTTCTTCCCAACTCAAAACATGAACGGGGTCAGGATGGTATTTCCTGAGCTGAGATATATGGAAAATATCATGAATACCTATCAACTGAACTGATAATTCTAACTGATATGAAAATTTCATAAGCCGCTCAGTGATCTCAAATGGTCCAACATATCTCAAATCCAACTTTCCATTCTTTCCAAGTTGATGGTCACCCAATTGAGGAGAAATTTTCAAGAAAACCCAACCACCTATGGAAAACTCCAAAGGTCAACGTCGCTGATTTTCATATGGTTTTTTTTACTTTGGTTGGAAACCAAACATCAATGTACATCTTGGAACTTTTCAGACGTTTCCTAAACCAAACTTGGTCCAACTAAGGATACTTCACCCACTTCATCCCAACAAAGAGGTGATCTACACGGGTGACCATAAAACGCCTCTATGGGATCCATTTTGATTGAATAATGATAACTATTGTCATAAAAAAACTCAACCAGCCCTAGATGACAATCCCATGATCCTATGAAATCCAAGACATAAGCATGAAGCATATCCTTCATAATCCAAATTACTTGCTCTGTTTGACCACCTGTCAATGGATGATAAGATGTGCTCAACTTGACCTGAGTTCCCATTTACTCTTGAAGAATACTATATAACCTCGAGGTAAACCTAGGATCCCTATCTAAAACAATTGTTTAAGGACTCCCTTGTAACCTCACAATCTCTTACACATATAGCTTACCAAGACCTTCAACTTTAGTGGTGTCCTTGATCAGAATGAAATGAGAAGTTTTTATTAAACGATCAACAACCACCCAAACAACATTCCTCCCTTGGGGATTCCATGATAATCCAAAAAAAAAACCATAGATACCTCATCCCATTTCCAAACCGGCGCTGGAAAAGGCTGAATAAACCCAGAAGGTTTCAAGTGATCTACATTTATCAATGGGCATGTGTAACAAAGAGACACAAACTCTGCGACGTCACACTTCATACCCAGACACTTTAATCACCGCCTCATTTCATAATACATATTTCTCCTTCCTAGATGAATGGAATATGAAGAGCTGTGACAAATGAACAAGAATAAACTCCTCACATATTTGGGAATGAAAATCTTTTTCCTGAAGTTAAGTATACCATCTGAAGAGAGAGACCAACCAGAAATGGTCTCCCCACCATAAAGGATTTCTTGATTCTTCTAAAACTCATCATCCTACTACTGAATATGAAAATAAACTCCATGAGAGATGATGATAACTGAACACTATTCATAACCATACCCCTAAACATCCTCCTAAGAATCTAGATGCAACTAAGAAAAAATCCCCATTAGGTTTCACTCTTCCTTCGATTCCAAAATAGCCTATGGTGGTACTTTCCTGCTAAGAGTGTATGTGACAATGTTTCCCCTCCCTGGAGTGTAGGTGATATTGAAGTCAAATGTTTGAATGTATTCTAACCATTATCACTATCAGAGATTTAAGTCCTTTTGAGAAAGATATAACTCAGACTCTTATGATCAGAGAAGACCATGAACATTTCCCAAAAAATATAGTGTCACCAACACTTAAGTTCATCGATGACTGAAGAAAGGTCTAAATCGTGATTGTGGTAATTATTTTCATGTAGTCAAAGCTGATAAGAGTCATAAGATACCACATGGTCATCCTACATAAGCATGCATCCAAAACCATCACCTAAAGCATCGCAAAACATCACATATTCTTTACTAGGCTTAAGTAAGATCAGAATAGAAGTCGATGTCAGAATCATTTTCAGTTCATTGAAAGAAGTATGACACTTCACATCCTAGGTGAATTTCACCACTTTCCTGGTAGAGCAGTCAAAGGTGCGCTATCTTAGAGAATATCTTGAAAATCCATCAATAGTATCCAGTGAAACCAAGGAAGCTTCGTATCTCAAAGACATTCCATGGTTCCTTCCATGACAAAACAGCCTTTAACTTATCTGGATCAACTTATAATCCATGATCGTAAATTTTGTGCCCTAAGAACTTAACTTCTTGAATCCAGAAACTACATTTTGAAATATTTCTATAAAAATGGTTACTTCTCAAAATTTCCAGAACCAAACTCATATGGTTCTTATGCTCATGCTCAGATTTTGAATAAACCAGAATATAATCTATGAACACTACCACAAAAGTGTCAAGATATTGGTGGAATATATTATTTATCAAAGCCATAAAAACTGCAGGAGAGTTATTATGACTAAAATACATCACAAGATATTCATAATGGCTATACTTTCTCCTGAAATCTATTTTTGGTATATCACTTCTGAACTCTGAGATGATGATAACCTGACCAAAGATCAATCTTTGAAAACCACTTTTCCCCCTTTAACTGATCAAAAAGATCATCCTTATGAGGCAAAGGATATTTTTTCTTAACCATTACCTGGTTCAACTTATGATAGTCCACACATAACTGAAGTGAACCATTTTCTTTCTTAAAAAGGATCATAGGGGTTTCCCAAGGAGAAACACTTGGGACAATGAAATAGTTTTCTAATAGGTCATCCAACTGAATATTGATCTCTTTCAGCTCCACTGGTTCCATATGATAAGAAGGTATCAATATTGGCTACATACCTGGCACTATAAAAATCATAAGATCTACCTCTCTCTATATCAGAAGACCAGAGAAATCATCTGGGAAAACGTCAAGAAAGTATCGAAAAACAACAAGAAGATCATAAATATAAGAAAAGTCATCAAGATCAAACTCAACAGTAACCAATAAACTTCTAAGCTCTAGGTGGGAAGGTCTTGAACGACCTAACCTCAGGTCCCACTCCCCCTAAAACACACAAGATCTCAAATAAACAGTAAGAAATGAAACATGCTGATGATAACAATCAACCTCATCTCAATGAGAGACAAGCCAATCCATACTATTGATGACATGAAATAGATCTAGATTAAGAATAAGAAAATATCATACCAACTATGTATCAGTTATCACAAATGAACAAGGACACTTGAACCCCTGATCTTTCCTCATACCAAGAGGTGTTTCTATCTCCATTTTAAAGGACATAAGTTTTTTTGTAAGTTTAAGAAAAAAAATTGAAGATATAAATTAGTGGGAGGCATCAATATCAAATAAAGCAATTTCCACTAAAGATGCAATAAGTATATTACCTCTCACTATTGCCAGACCTACATCAACTTCCACTGGACACTAATCTATTGCGTGAAAATGATTCACTCCTGAGGCCTGTGTCTATATTCCTATAGTCTTTGAAGCCTCTGAAAACACCATAGTAGCATTTGAAGCCAATGAACCCTGGCCATAATGAGGCATATTCATAGTCTGATAGAAGCATTGTAAGTAACCTATACATCACAGATGTTGCACGACTTCGTGGTTATAGGACAAGAATTTTTGGTCTGTCCTCCCTTTCCACACTGATAGCAAGTCAGGGACACATTACCCACTATAACAGATGGTGCATAGAAGTCTCTATATTGAGACCAACCTCTATTACTCCTGGGATGATCTCTCTACCTCCTCTTCTTCCAATATACACCATTGAAGCTGCCACCCGATGGAAGAGAAGAGGTGGAAAATCTAACCTTGTCTTCCATATTAATTTCTTTCATCATGGATTTGTCTACCATATCTACATATGTAGAAAGCATTAGCATAAACACATGCAATCTGATATTTGGTCACAATCCCTACAGGTACTTCGGTGCATTCATCTGTTCATTATTCACCATGTCTGATGCAAAATGGAAAAGCTTAGCAAAATGATTTGTGTATACTGACACCAAATGATCTCTCTATTGTAAAGACAGGAACTCCAGAGACTTCACCAACATCAACGAATCTGGACAAAACTGCTGAAAGAATAGGGTTTTAAATCCCTTCCAATCCAATTCTATGTGCCTATATTCCTAGACCATATAATTCCACCATCGCTTTCCATAACCCTTGAGTCTGAATGTTTCACACTTCACCCCGATGTTCTCAAGTGTCTCTAGAAAATAAAATATTTGAACGATCCTACCCATCCTGTCATCTGCCTCTTGAGGTTCATTCGTCCCTGTAAAGGGCATTGGTTCTTATGTAAGAATTCATGTGATCAATCTATCTCTCCTCTAGCTCTTGGATGTACCTCAACCACTAAATTTTGAACTCATGGTACATCTTGATCAATAGAACAAACAGCTCATATGATCATTTTGATGATATTATGATCTATACGTTGGTTCCCTTGAGGATCATCAACTACACCTTCTTGAGGAACTCGTGGAATACGTCTCATAGGCATACTATTACACACTAAAACATAATAATGATCAGACAATAAAACAAATCTCATCTCAAACTAGAAAATCCATAAGAAAAAACTGAGATTTTTAAAACAAAAACCCAATGCTAGAGACATATATCCCAACATCCCATGGAAACTTGAGTCTCATCATGACAAGATTTAGCCAAGCACTTATCACAACATACCTATAAAGTCCTGAAAATCATATATCTAGTCTAATAGACGTCCCAAGACATGGAATATTGAAGATAGACCTCCTATAATACCAAATTTTGATGAACCGGCCCTGATTACCCTCAAAACTGGCACTCAACCCAATCCATCACATACCTGAAGGGCGTTTCTAATTACCACGGACTGGAGACAAGTACCTGAGCATCTAACAACACAATAGAGGGAACAATTTTTCCCAACCTAAACAGCCACACAGAATATATATAAAAAAATAAATAATGGAAGATTAACAAGATATATATGCCATAACTATAAGAAAACAATGGAAAAAGACAACTGTAAAAGTTGATAAAACACCAATACAAGTCCAACTGAAAGGGACTAAAAACCAAACAACTACTCTAGATGATGGTAGGGATGGACTCCCACCATCTCACCACCATCTAACAATCCAACTAACATGAACCTCACCGCCTCACTATGGCGCCTTTCATTTCCCTACACTAGAATACAAAGGTCTATGCACCACCAGAGAGGTGCACAGGATGTGATCTAACAATCTCGGTAGGATCCCACCTAGGTGTTCCATAACAAGCCTCTATACAAAAATTATTGTATGCTCATTTTAAGTAAAAACATGGCATGATATGTAGTAAATCAATTTTATATAAAACATGGTAAACATTTCCCTTTTTCCACAATTCTAAACAAAAACATGTATATCAATTTCAAAGCACATTTTCCATATCATTTTTCACAAGAATAAAAATACATATCAAGGCTAACTCATAAATACATGCAATAAATATAGAATCACAAGTATCACAACACTAAGGAATGCTATAGGTTCCAGGTGTAGACTACTCATACCACAATAATCAAGTGTACAAATATGATCCAAGAACACAGGCCTAGGAAGTAGAGGAATACCCCATGAGTAAACCCCCAAAAATGTCAATATCGGTCCCCGAGAATAATGAGCCTAGGAAATAGAGTAAATCCCAAAGAAAAACCTCCTTGATAAACACAAAATAATGGATGATTTCCCCAATAAAAACCGTCCACCTAAGTACCCAAGGTAACCTATATTCTCTTTTTCACAATTCATTTCAATGCTTTGAAAATACCAATTTTAACTCCATTTATCAATAACCAGGGAAAACCCATTTTTCATTAAAAACCCTTTTCAACACACACAAAACAATCATTCCAATTTTATTATAAAAAAATAGTTTATAAATAAAAAAAATAGGTTCATCAACGTAGGATAGAATCGGAACCACCTACATCAAAATTAAGGCCGTACACGCCCGTAACAGGATCCACCAACAATGGGAACACAATAATGTCAATGAAGGCCCTAGAATCAAATCCACATCATGATTGATTCAATTTATATGTTGGTTGTTACATATAATGTAACCCCCATGATCTACATACACCAAAAACCCCATTACGTTAGATTAAAAACTAACCTTTTAATAAGTCACATCATGTAAGTCACGGTCACGATGTGTATCCTTTCACAGAGTGAAGTCATCTTTCATGAATTACATCCAGAAACCATTACACAGCATGTAACATAGTTACACAAAGTGTAACTGCTCAGAATCCTACAGAAATGAATAGTTATTAGTGAAATTCTAACAAATCTCTAACTTCACCATTATAGGTATCCTCCCGATCTCAAGGTAGGGGAAAACCATGATGAGTTTAAGGGGATACCTAATAAAATGGTAACAGGATGTTGCAACTAATATCCCCCTTCATGATTATTATAAATAACTTTATCTATGACATGTCAATATGTATACCTAAAATATAAATTCATATACCCATTATTGAAAATAAATTCAAAGTGACAATGTGGGGAATCTTCTCACCGCATATTTTTTCTCCTCTCTTTTGATATTTTAAAGAGGGGGATGATATAACATGGTTCCATAGAAAAGAGCCTTTGATTAATCCACTCTAAGACTATATGGTATAACCTAGTGTATAAAATAATAGATTTCTAATTAAGGTTATTTAAGTTATCCATAACAACTAATCATGTGATAACATTCTTAGAATCTCAACATAGGGGCTACTCAAAATAGATATATCAATAAATGAATAATCCTACACACACATAAAACATATCAAAGAAATTCATGTTCAAGTTATAAACTCCCCTTTTTTCTCATACATTGATCAACCAACACTTACCCTTTATAAATATATTAAATATATTCATAAAAATGGATTATAAGTTTGATTCTCATACCTCAATTCCAAATTTCATAGAGCAATCTAGATTTTCAAGATATTTGAAAGGTAGGTTCTTCTCAAAAAAATTTCCCATTCAAGGGATGAACACTTTCTTATTCATCATAGAGTATTAATCCATGTAAAACTCATCCTCTATGTTGTCTAGACATGGAAACCTCAAATTCCTCCTTTAATTCCCTAATGTTAACACAAATATATCAGAATTTTAGGGAATAATGAGGGGCCTCTTTTTATCTCAGAGGAAACATTTAGGCTAAGAGTTTTCTCTAAACCTTTTATTCTTATTACTTCTAATCACATAACAATTATTCCTATCAAAATTCTCAATAGGTTTTTTACTTATCTTCTTCTTTTGAACCAATTACATGTAATAATATATTTTCTTCATCTCATAAATTTTATTTTATTGTACTTGAATCATCCTCTTTATGCATTCTATTTGCGTTGGTAGGATAGCTATATCAACCTTTGAATAATGTTCATCATACTCACATCTTTCAAAAACCAACTAATTTTTCAAAAAATCACTTTGGATGAATTTTTGTGACCTTGTTATTTCTCTTTTATTGAAACCTATTTTCTATAATTTTTAATCCTAGTTTCCTCATAAAAACTCCATCTTATCTCTTCCCTCTTATCTGGAAAATACATATTGAACCAAAATAAATAATCTTTGTGTCCATACATTGTAAAACACTAGAAAAAATCTCTAAACTATGATCTTATAGATTAATTCCATATCTTTCTATAATGATGCTGATGTTATCATCCTTAATTATAATCCTTATTTTTTCTTAGGGGTGGTATTATTAGATTTATATCTTCTTTTTTGGGGGAAGAATGCCTCTCAACATCCTTCATAGTCCAAATTTGTATAGGTTTTGTTTTGATACATTCACTATTAGTGATGGAATATCTAATTTCATATTTATAAGTTCTCAAATTTACCTTATTATTGGAACCTTTCATCACACTTTCTTGAGAAGATTCCTCATTAATGACTATTTATTTTTTGAAGTATTCTTTAGCCATGTTCAACTTAGTTTGTACTAAAGAACATGTAAATTGTGTTTCAAGTAATTCTACTTCTATACTAGTTAATTCCTCTTCAAGATCATATATCATCTTTTCTTATTCATTTATCCTCAATTTTTTATTTTTTATTTCATCAGTAAAAGTTTTTTCCTTATTTAAAAGATATTCCTTTTATTCAGAAACCTTATCATTGTCCTTCAGCATCTTATTATTTTCTTTCTTATGGTGAGTCATTTGTTCAAGACAAGATTCCAATTTTCCTTTCAATTCCCACTCAAGTTATGTCATATCCTCATAATTATCTCTACTTTTGATAAATCTGAGTTATTATCTACATGAGAAAGAAAACCAAATTCACCATCTAAAAAGTTGTTTGATAATAAATATTGATCATGTGTGAACATAAAATTCTACTTATTATAGTTTATTTTCTTATTCTTCTTACATTTTTTAATTGTTTGAAACATATAATCTCTCTTATCTGATTTAGATTATTCAACCTGCTTATTTTGAAAAATATTTTGAAATATAACCAATACCACCACAATTAAATGATATAAGTAATTAATTAACTCTACTTTTTAAATTTCCATTCTTGAAACACCTTAATAATAGAGATAATTTGGTTTAAGTCATTATTAACCTCATCATCTGAATCAATGAATTTTTCAATCACATCTTCTTTAATTTTTTTCTTTCCTCAAAACTTCAAAATCCACATAATCTTTTTTATTTTTCTTTAAAATTTAATATTTTCTCATTTCATAAGGTATAATAATATTGTGAATCTCATATAAATAAAAATCCTCCCTTTCTTACAAAACTAAAACTTTAGGATCAAATCTCTCCATAAAATTCCACACAAGCCCTTTGAAAATAGTGGATTCCTCTAGATTTTCTTTAAATCCTTATATATTTCTAAATATCTTATTCACCCTAGTGAAATATTCATCTATATTCTCATCATTATCCATTTTAATATCTTCAAATGTTTTCCTTCATACTTTTAGTTTGTATTCCTTCACTTTTATATTGCCTTATTTAAATTCTCCCAGATCTTCTTGATAGTATAAAGATCTATGATCTTTTTGTAGACCTTCTCGGATAGAGACATAAAGATAGAATTATGATTATTTCCATAGAAATACATATTTATATTCTCTTATTGAGTAATATATTCACCTTCGGAAATTTGTTAAAAATCCAATGTGATAATATCTCTCACTTCTAGGCCAAGTGAAGGGAGTTCAATCAATAATTGATTTTTTATTAATTATTCCGCAATGGACAAAGTGTCCATTACAACAAAAAAGGGTCATGGAGGTCTGAAATGGTGAAGTAAAAGGGCATCCCCTTACACAAAATTATTACAGTCCTAAGGAAGAAAGACCAAACTAGAATACATGATCAACAGATCTTCTGGACTACCCCCCCCCCCCCTCAATAAGGCATCCGCAGTAAATTTGGCCACTCTAGAAACATGCCGAACAGAACAACCATGGCTAATCTCTAAGGAACAGCTTTGGAAAAGGTAATCCAGGTTCCAAGGTGCCTCCGCCTGTCCATTTAAAACACATACATTAGTCTCAGAATCTGACTCCACCTCTGAACAGGTCGTCTCTAGGTTCTTGCAAAGCAAGAAACCAGTGTGAATTGCTTTCATCTCTGCACCCAACGAACTCCCCGGACCATAGAAGCTGCTGAAGGAAAACAACACTGAACCAAGATCATCACATAGCAGACCTCCCCCACGCATCTTCCCATCCCTAAATGATACATCCACATTAAGCTTAAATCCATTTAGCAGTGGTCTCTATCTAACCCAACTTCCATAGGAACTGGGCTGGAGCATTGGCTAATTAAGAAACCATCACATATTCATAGATCATTGTCCGCCTTTCACCATAGAACCCAGTTCATGGAGAATTGCCTTCAACATCACTAGAATAAAGGCGACTGAAGGCCACACCTCATACCTCACCTTATTCCTTTCTGCCCATATTGTCCAGAAAATAGAAATGATGATGATGCCACGGATCCTGGATTTCATCTCTTGCCAATCTGAACCCACAAACTAGCTATCCATAAAGTCATGCATGGAAGTACAAGATGTATTTAAACACCCCCAATTTCCCATCTCTGACCATAGGTTGTCGTCCCATTCACTCTTAATAAACATATTAAAGATCAACTCCGGATGTGGTTTTGTACAGCAGTAGCAACGCGAGTCTATAGAAATCCCTTTCTTAAAAACATTGACCTCTGTAGGCAGAGCTTGGTTGCGCACCCTCCATACCAGGAAGTTCATCTTTGGAGAAACCTCCTTGAACCATAACCAATCAGCTCATTCATCACGCTCCCCTCCTGATCGAAGAAACGTCCTATAGTCGTGCCCATTATAATATCCGGATGCAGATCCTGTAAAGCAACACCAATACCAATCAGCCTCCTCAGAAAACACAATCTCCTTGAAGGTTTTCATTTTATCCGCACTTAGAATAGAATCCAATAATCTGGGATACTGACTAGCCTCCTTTACCATCATATCAGGTACTTTACATAACGGGAAAAATGGCTTCACACCGACCTAGTTATTTCTCCACAGGTTGATCTCCCCTCTCCCCACCACCTAACATGAGGTGTCCTGCAAGATCTCCATTTTCTAAAGAACACTTTTCGCCAGACTGGACAGTTTCCACCTGTCCCACTCCTCCTAATTCAATCCATATTTGATCCAGATGAATTTCTCCCATAGAGAGTCTCCTGCCATAAAATCCCATGCCATACGTGCCTGCATGGACTGCATCAACAATGAAACGTCCCTGAGACTGACACCTCCCTCCTCAATCCGTTTCTCCAAATGAATCTAGGAAGCCCAGTGTTCTCTTCCTGTGGAGTTGTCATCCCATAGAAATTTGTTCATGATATTCTCCATCAAGGTAATAACTGTTTTGGGAGGAGTAATAATGGATATTACATGCATCAGAATTGATGATACAACATTGTTGATCGACGAAACACGACCACCAAAGGATGCGAACTTACTCTTCTAACTAAGAATCCTCCTAATCATTATGTTGATAAGATCATCAAATAATACCTTTTTAACATGATCGTTATGAATGGGCTCCCTGAGGTAAATCCAATGTAACTGTTTCCGTTGAATTCCCAGCCTATCCTGAATATCTCGAGCTCTCCTTCTTGAGCAATTATTTGAAATGAAATCACTGCACTTCCTCACATTGATTCTCTATCCACTTAGAATACCATAGACCGCCATGATTTCCATAAAACTGATAATGGAAGATCTCATGCCATTCAAGAAAATCATGATATCATCAGAAAAAATAAGATGAGAAAAGGAACCATCTGAAGCTTTGGAATGGTAGGGAAGAATCCTCCTATCCACAATGCCTCTAAGCAAGTTCATTGACAAAGCATCCTGGGTAATAATAAAAACAATGGGTGATAGAGGATCCCCTTGTCTTACTCCCCGCACATTTTTGAAATAACCAAATCCTTTTCCCATAAGAGATATGGTAAGTCATGGAGATGTGTAACAGTAGAATAATAGGTCACACACTCATTCGTAAAATCCAAGATTCCTCATGAACTGAATAAAAAATCTCCAATCCAGTTTCTCTTAAGATTTATCCATGTCCACTTGAATGATAAGGTTGGACCTAATCACCCTTTTATTAACATCTTCCACCAATTATTTGGTAATTTCAATCTCCCCCTGAATGCCTCTACCTTTGAAAAATATGTGTTTCTCTTGAGAGATAACCTTCGGAACCACCTTGTTCAGCCTCCTTGCAAGCAAACTGGCCAAAATTTTGTATGAAACATTACACAGACAAATAGGTCTAAAATGATCAATAGATGAAGAGTCTTTGATTTTCAAAACCAGAATAACTCTAAATGAACAAGCACTCCTAAAAATGGTTCCTCCCTAAAAATAGTCTTGTATAGCCTCAATCACATGCCTCCCCACAAAATACCAGGCCACAAAGAAACTCCCTGGAAAACTGTCCGTGCCTGGAGCACTGTCCAATGACATGTTCCAGATAGTGTCCCAAACCTCATCATCCTATAGGATAAACATTAGGGAATCATTATCCTAAAAATCAATCCTGGTAGGAATAAACCTCATGGAAGAATCATGATCCTCCACTGAAACATCATTCTCTATATTCCCCTGATTACCACCCGCAAGCAACCTCTCGAAGTGATTTAAGGCCAATCGACCTACAACATTAACATCCGATGTGTAAGATCCATAAAAGGTATAAAATATTATAGTTTGTTCCATAAAAGGTATAAAATCCTTATATATTCACAGAATTAAGATTCTCTATCTCCACAATAAATTATTTTGAATTTTCTAAGGACCTGTTTTGGCATTACTAAGAGAAGGTAAATATGTGGTGAGATATTTTTAATTTATCACTTATAATTCAACCACAATAACCTGTTATAGTTCATGATAAATTTATTATAGTATCCTAGCCTCACCATGTGCATAAATATGAGGAAAGGTAAGCACACATAAATTTACAATTTTCAACTCAAAAGCTTTCTCCTTGTCATGTTAGTTATTCCCTCTAACATACATTCTATATTATCTCTAATAAGTGTTTTAAAACACATAATACATTGTGTCCCATCACTTCTAAAGTATACTAGATGATAAAAATCTTATAAAAATATGATCCCATAAATAAATAACTTTGAAAAACACTGGGTGATCTATTAAAAACATAATGATGGTCCCCCTCTACAAATAGATGGATCAATAGATCTGTTAGTATATATCTTATTTAAGATCTTAAATAGTTGATAATTATGCTCACCCTTAAATTCTTGAAATTTCAATTGGATTCTAATTGAACGGATACCCGATATTCTGAATACATGGTTAATAAATCTTTTCTTTTTATGAATGATCTCTTGGATTCAGACTTCATTATATCCTCTTATCAATTATCAATTCTCAAAAATACTCTCTCATTTTTCTTCTCATTGTTATATATTAAATTCTTGAACACTATATTTCATCTAATAATTATTTGAATTTTAATTTCAAATTCAAATTAAAACACTCAAATTCCTCCAATCGCTTATTTAACATCACCTTGAAAATATCTCAAATTATCTTCACTATCCAATTAAAAATAGTAGTTAGTATAGGATTTAATAACTACCAAATTTACTATATGTATCCAAGTCAGAAAGGCTCTTCAGACTACCAAGAATTTTCCCAGATAACCACTTCTATGGAATAGCCTCTTCCATTATGGCATTAGGTGACAGTTCAAACCAATTTTCATTTAAATGGTTGAACATTTTATGCTGTATAAATTCAATGTGACATGAATATCTTCCAAAGTCTGGTGAAATGAAAATATTCTTGGAATTAACTTATAATTTAATCCTCCTTCTATATTGTAGTAGCTTTTTTCTCCATCCACTAAGACATAGAACATCTCTTGCAGCATGGAGGTCCTCAAATTTTTAGAGGCACTGAAAGTTGACCTCATGTTTCACTATGGAGTAGCATTCACCAATGATATAGAGATGCTAATTTCTCTATAAACTATAGTATAGAACATATCTTTAGGTATGGAGGTCCTCAAGTTTCTATAGACACTAAAATTTAACCCATTCCTCAACTACAAAATGGAATTCTTCTATCATATAGAGATTCTTAATTGAACATCCCCTATGGAATGGTCACTCAATTTCTGGCCTGAGGTCCTGTAGACTATTTTTCATCCACATCCTAATTCAATATCTCTATAGCATGTATAATATATTGTGGCATGATCTCTACCAACATCTTCCTAATTGTATCATGGTCTCTCCTTTTATAATATGTTGTCACAACAAACTAGTTCAAGAATCATATGAATGAATTATACTAACAATCTCAAACTCTCCATCAACTCATAATAAATACTTCAATATCACTATCTTCATTTAATATCCAAAAAAAATATTTACCCCAAGTTCTTCTTCAAAATATTGACATTAATGAACACCTTATATTATTGAAAACAAATACAACTCCCAAGGTGGGATTAAGACATATACAATGTAGTTACTGGTTATGTACTTAACCATGGGTATCCATGGAATTTAGGTACCTGAGAATACTACACTGATTTTACATTAATGTTGGTAAAAGGCTCATTGTTGCATCGTTTAGTTGGTTATATTGAATAGGATTGTAGATTGAGATGAGGTGAGGTGAGGGGATGGTAGTAAATCCTCAATTTCATTTATTATTTTATGTATTATATATGTGATCGACCTAGTGAGTGATCGATTATTATATATGGGTATGACAATGAGTCTGCATGACTGTTTAATTTCACAGTTAATTTTATATAGAATTAATATTATTTATTGATTATGTTTAATATTATTTTATTTTGGTGGATGATGTAATTTATTTCTATATGTCATTTCATGTTTTAATTTAAGGGGATATTCACCCCATGGTAATACCCTAGAACAATACTGATAGTCGGAAACCTCTAGCATATAGAGAGGCATGCCTAAAATCACATGTTTACTTTAGTATGGTTACTATAGATTGAACCATGGTGGGTATGTCAAAAAGTGGTATTATATATTTACATGGCTAAAATCATATAGTATATTAGAGTTTTTGTTTTTTCTTACTTTTTGGGAAGATGGTAAACAGATGATATAGGGATATATTTGAGCTTTTGATGAATATTATATTTGTGCATCATGAAAAAAAAATCAATAGGATGTCCAGGTAACCAAGGATATGGGATTTTATTCTTAGTTTCTATTTTTATGGTTGCATGATTTCAACTAGAGTGTCGCACTTGAGTTTTGAGATTTATAATTCATTGTGGTTTTTGGATCTTGGTCCTATAGAAGAGGCATGTGTAAATTCATTATTCTTGGAATTTAGGGTTCACATTACTTGAACCTAACTGTGTGTGATTGGTATCACTAATGATATAGGTTTTATCTGTTTAAAGTGTCGACAATAACATATATAGTGATTTTTTATATAACTTGGTGGTGGAATTATACTTAGCTCAACTATAATATATTTCCATCTGATGACAATTCATGATGGTCTATGGAGATATTCTCCTTGATAAAGATTATATATTCCCTCTATGTATGGGATGTTTAGTAACCCATAGTAGGTTGGTATAGAAATCAGATTCCTTGGTGATGGAACCAATGTGGGTGATTCTCAAAAATGGTTTGAGGAATATAAATAGGTTTGGTTTTTTAAAGTGTTAATAAAAACCTATATTTGTATTTCCCATATATTTTCTCAGTGGAATTATACTTAACTGAACCATATGACTATAGGATACTCTACATGGATCATCATAGTATGATTTTATTACATGTACATAGCTGATATAGTGGTTCCAGAGGGGGGTAGTCCCATATAAAAATTCCCGATGAGAATCAATACCCTATTATACTAATGGTATGTCATGTGATGTTGAATATAGATACATATAGATGAGGGAGTGGGTATATTAGAATGTGAGTTATCAATTGATAATTGAGACTCAAAAAATATTTGTTACTTGTGATCTAAGATGTATATGAGAACTGACTTATGGGATAGGTGGGGTATACTTGTGCTTTGAGATATGGATTGGGATATTGGTGATATGAGTATTATTTTTGAGATGAGTTATGTATGAGAGTAACTTGAGAGGAGGGTTGGTTTGGGTATATGAGTGAACTTGGAGGCAAGAATCATGGATGGATGCTTCAGTTATGATATTGGTGCATGAAGGTATTATTGGGTATATGGTATAGGCATGATGATGCCTTCAGCTTCATGATATAAATCACTAAGGTGGTTTTGGGTATCAAGGAGGGTTTGGAGGGAGGGGGTGATAAATTTCCTAACCCTATTGATTCTAGAAATTATTTTGGGAGTGTGGTGAGAGTATTATATACTATTTATGTTTTGGAATGATGTTGGGTTAATGAGTGATCTTATAGTTTTCCTCAATCTGTGAGGGGTGTCGGGTTGTTGGAAAGCGGCATAAGGGTGCTTCTGTTTTGAATAAATTGACACGTGGGGGAGCATGGTTAGTGATTTAGGTGCATGATCCTATGAATGAAGATGTATTACTTGTGGGACCATGAGTCATGTTTTTTCACTCAAGTGGTATGGGATCATATGTTGTTGGGTTTTAGATGAGATTGATATATTGTGCACTAGTTATTCATGGTGATATTGAATTTCATATTGGTGAGTGGTTATGTGTGTGATGAGGAATAATGTTTTGATGGAATGATTTATGCCTTTTTTTCTTGTGGTCTTCATGAAAAGTGGAAATTTCCTTATGTGTTAAATGAGACATCATAAATAGATCAGGTGCAGTGGAACAATCAACCTAGGTTGATCCTAATCAGGTATTGACAGGAAGGGTGAGTGTGGATCTAGAGGAGTGATACACACATGATAATAGAACCTATTGAGTTTGTTCTTGAGGAGTGGTTTATAGAAATCCCAACAATTTGGAAAAAAATTGGTCATTAGAGGGAGTAACCCTCATTATGGATGAATTTTTATGGATTTCGATGATGAAATTCCTGTGAGTTGAGAATGGTTAGAATTGATGTTTTGTGTTGGAACTCGAGTATTAATGGTATGTCTATGACCAGTCATTGTGTGTGGTAATGGATAAATCGTGGATTGTGGATTTAAACCCCTCATGTGGGTTAGGTCAAGGGTATGATGAGAATGATCGTTGGATAGTTGAGGTGGGATTAAGATGTTGGAGATCATATGAATACAAGTTATCTAGTCCCATGTTAAGTACCAGATTTGTGATACATATATGCTGTTGGGTAGATTCTATGAATTATCACGGGGATCAGGATGGTTTTGATATGATCTAAGGGTGTGTCAGATTTATGGTACACTGGTGATTGAGGTTAGAGAATGGTGGTAGATTTGGTTGGTTGAGGACTCAACCATGGAGCTACACTAAAAGGTAGGTTTAGACATCAGTGGGGGTTTTTATAATAGTCATGTAATTCCTATAGGAGTTTGGGAATCATGATCATAAAATATAGATAGCACAACAGTGGGTGTGGTCAATCATTTTCAAAAAAATCAGGCATAGGTAGTTTGACCAGTTATTTTTCATGTATTTTGATGTGATGGTTTGTAACCCACATTTGGTATATCATTTCGAGTATGATGGATGTGTTTTGGGGATCATCTGGGTATTTTAGAGAAAAAATTTGTGTATTCAGGATTGTTCATGGATAATGTAGGCTCATACGATTTAGTTTGAGATTGTCAATGAGGATACATGTTGGATTTTGACTAGTTTTTTTGCCTATTTTAGGGTTTGGGGATATGGGGACTGCACGGAGCATATCATTTCACCCTTGAGAATTAGTTTCAATGGGATATTCTAATCGTAGGGAGCACCATGGCTCGAGAACTGGATTTTATGAGTTGAGTCTTATGGTGGGGGGAACTATAAGCTTGGGGATAAATTGAATGTGAACACATTAGTGCATCATTTTAGATGGGTGAGAGTAAGATATGTCTCTCTATTTCCGGGATGGTGACAATTGGTGGCCCAGCTTTTAATGAATAGTGAACCTTATGTTTTGAGTAGTTTAGTAGAACATCGTTTGGAATTATAGGGTAGAATATAGTGATTCGATAATGAATTGATAGTTTAGATGGGTCTAGATTAATAGTTTAAGGTCCTTTGATGGTTTTTAGGGATGTAAAGTGCAATGGTGGGGAGATTGTAATACCCTATGTTCAGACAGGTTATGAAATTAAAAAGGAATTTAAACTTTTTATTTTAGTGAGGGGATCATTTTGAGAACTGAGGTATGTATCAGAGTTTTGAGAGTTATAAAATCTATAGGAGATGGTTTAGATGTGGAATGAGGTCTAGATGGTTTCTCAGCTACTCGGTTGGAATTTAGAGAGGGGTCAGGTGAACCATGGATCTAAAATCCAAATGATACTACCATTCACATTATGACCCATAAGGGTTACACCATGAATAGGTATATTTTAGGGGTTTCACCCCCAACCTTAAGTATTTTATAGCATGCACTATGTTTCATGACATGAATAGAGTTTGGTTGAAGGTGGGGAGACCTCCACCCTGAGTATTTCACAGTTGTTTCTGATTCTTTTGTCGAGGCGTGTGCGTCTGTTGCATTCGGGGGACGTCGGCGCGGTTCTGTTGCCCCGCATTCCTTCTTTCCAAAGGCGGGAGGCATTAGATCCTTATTCAGGGACGTCTACTCCTTGATCAAAATGGGGTGATGGGATGTCCGTTCTTCCTTCCGTGGATTCCTCCTCAGAACTCGTCACCGAGTCCAGGTCTCCCTTATAGATTTAATATGTTGTTTGTGAAACTCTTCCCAGTGCCATGTTTCCATGGATGCCGGTTAATTACGCTCCTTCTGTCAGGACATTCCAAGGGGTCCAGTTAGGGCAAAAACCTTCAGTTTGGGGAGTAGTCACGTCAAGGCATCACTGGCATGTCTGGATGCTGGGGAATTGGTGTGTATGTCTTTTGTTCCTTATTATAGGTCTTATTGAGGGCGTGGAATCTCGAGGCATCCCACATCGAGCGTGGGGAATCATATTCCATAGGCATGTATATGAGGTTTTCCTCAGCTTCCTGTGTTTAATACGGTGTATGAAGAAAGTTTAACATCCAGCGGAGATAGATCGGACTGATCAGAATACTAGCTAGAGTGGATCAGATTGAAGAACCCCCTTGAGGGAACACCGATATTGGGGCCAGGACATGGACAGCTTCTCGAATGCTATGGAGGGGAATGGGGTGGCATGATCTCACCGAGATGTGGCAGCTAGGGTAAGAATCAGGGTGAGTGATGGAAAGTTGAATGGAGTGGAGGAGGAATGATATGGGACCATCGTGGAGATGACGGTAGTGATGGTCTTGAGCCTTTAAGAGACCACCTACATATCCCCATGGCAGGGAATCAAAGTCCACGTAGTTCAGTTGATGAGAACCGACGTGAAGGGGGTCAGAGTGACCAATGGGTGGTGGGATTGAACCTCAGGGAGGCTTCCTACGTACCATTCCTTGACATGGATCAAAGTCCATGTAGTTCAGAATTGGTTTTGTCGGCGAACCGACGTAAATATGGACCAGGGGTTCGATGGGTAGTGGGCTTGAACCTCGTGGAGGCTTCCTACGTACCATGCCTTATCATGGATCAAATTCCTCATAGTTCGAGTAAGGATGTCGGTGAACCGATGTGAAGATGGACCTTAGTCCAATGGTTGTTGGGTTTGAACCTCAGGGAGGCTTCCTACATATCATGCCTTGACATGGATCAAAGTCCTCGTAGTTCGGGTGAAAGGGGATGTTGAACCGACGCGAAGGGGTGTCGAAACAATTGGATGGTGGGATCACAACGGCTTACCGCTGTATTGGGATGCAGTTTAACGTCATGCGGGATGGGGGTGTGTCGGAGAACCAATGTGAAGATGGACCTTGGTCCAGGTGGGTGGTGGCAGTGTCGAAGAACCAACGTGAATAAGGACCTTGGCCCGATGGGTGTTGGGCTTGAACCTCGGGGAGGATTACTACGTACCATGCCTTGACATGGATCAAAGTCCTCATAGTTCAGGTGGGCGTCGGTGAACCGAAGTGAAGATGGACCTTGGTCTGATGGTTGTTGGGCTTGAACCTCTTGGAGGCTTCCTACGTACCATGCCTTGACATGGATCAAAGTCCTCGTAGTTCGGGTGAGTCACAACGGCTTTCTTCTAGATTGGAATGCAGTTTAATGTCATGCGGTACGGGGGAATTTGGGGCTTATGCACTGAGGCGGCCCAGGGTGTGTCATGGTCTGTGCTCACTCTAACCTCACGGGAGTCATGCTCAGTGTGAGAAACAAGAGTTTGCAGGGACCTGACAATCACGTCGCGAAGGGTGCATTCATGGGAAGCGAAGAGGGGCTTATGCGTTGGGTGGCCCATGGTGCTGGGACTTACTCTAGGATGGATCCCTGAGGGAGACAAAGCGCATAGGGAGAGGTTAAGGGTAATGAAAACCCCTATTTCCATCTCCCCTCTTGGTCCTTGGCGCCGGGGAAGTACAGAGGTGCATGGGTGGTACCTCCTAAAAAAAGGCTAGGGGCTTACACCAAGGAGGCTTCCCTTCCCCGTGGACAAACGCCACTCCCAGAAGGAGGATATAATCCCTTGTGGAGACCAGGGGGAATAGAGAATGTCCAAGGTCGGGGCATCCCTTGTGAGAGGCATGAGGCGATGTCATAGTTTAACGTCGTGTGTTTAGGACGAGGGTGCTCGGCAGTTTAACATCCTACAGCTTGGACGAGGTGGGTTTACTACGCACCCCTAAGACTTACATAACCAGTACCCTCTTCTCCTTGTGGGAGGGAAGGTACCAACAATTCCATACTGAAGGGGTTCTCAGAGAAAACCATCGACGGATCCACGTTAGCGTGGCTATGCAAAGAAGTAATAGCCATTAGTGTGCCTATGCGAAGAAGCATTAGGCGAAGCAACACTACGGTCGGTACCATCTAGGGGACTTTGAAGTCACCTCGTGAAAACCTGGAGGGTCGCATGGGAAAAGGAATTTCCAAGCAAAGGGGTCCATAGGCAGGGGCCTTGCGGAGCTCGGTTGCTCTGCGTGGTGTAGGGCACTTGCGAAGGGGTGTGCTTTACGAAGTGGGGTGCCTTAGCCTTAGCATGGGGTGAAGGTGCAAATGGGAGGTGATTCATGAAATGGAAGGGCATTCGTGGAGCACTACATCGTAGACCATAGGTGCCTCTCGAAGCGAAGTTTCGTGAAGAAATGTGCTTCAAGAAGTACAGTGATCCTGCCTTAGCAAATGGATCAAGTGTACATGAAGGGTGATTCGCGAAGCATAAATGCTCCACGGTGACCCGGGTCCCCTTGGGGATCCCCTACCTTCGCGAAATCCCATAGGCTTCACAAAAGGAATCCCTCTCAGAAGAGGGGATCAAAATGAGACAAAGTGGAAGCCTCTCGCAAAGAAAAAATATCTCTCGTAGCTCATGATTTTCAGAGCAATGGGTGATTCGTGATTTGGGAGCAGAGAAGCTGAAAGGTCGGATTGTCTATCTGGGGGGATCAAGGGGAGCTTAGTATTTATAGGCAACAGGAACCGCAAATCAGAGCTTACGCGGCGTGAAGAGGGCTTCGATTTCTTCGCGGTGGGTTACAAACGTCAACTGGGTTCGCGGAGGGGTACCGCCTCTTGGGCTTCGTGGCGGGTTCGCGAACGTCAGGGGCATCTGCAGAGCATACCGCCTTCTTTTCTTCGCAGCGGCCGTGTTGCTTGGGGGGCTCCATGCCATGGCTTTGCGAGGCAGGTTGCAGGGCCTCTTTTTCTTCTTTCTTTTCTTCTAACATTTCAGCGCCAACAAATGCCCCCCTCCCCTCAGACTTGGAACCTCGGAGGGATCAAGGGTCGAAGTATGAGGGAAATCACTAAAATCATTGACCATTCATGGAGATGGATCGCGAATAGGGCTCTCTAGGCGGACAGCCGACGCATAGGTCGCGCTCGTCGTGAAGCTCGACACGCCCGGACGCGCTGCGAAGCTCCGTGGCCCGCCCCCTATAAATAGGGGGAAGAGCTATCTTTTTTCCTTTCCTTCCTCTGCAAATTTTTTCTTTTGCACTCTCAATTCATGAAGCTCCGCGTACTCTGCGTCTTCTCTCTGCGAATCGGGCTTCGCGGCGAACCGTGAGTCTTTGACTACGCGACTACGCTACGCGAGCGTGCGCTAACAGACCGAGGCCAAGCTCCGCGATTTGGCTTCGCGAAGGAGATCCGCGAACAAGCTTTGCGACCTGAGCTAAAAATTTTCCAAGCCTTTAAAACAAATGGCCCATCAAGAAGCTAACCAGGGGGTGCTTGCAGATGCCACCCGGAGGGATGAGATGGAAAATTTTCTGGGTATGGGGGAGTTGGTCTGTAGCCACTCGGACCATAATTAATTGATGGAGCTACTATCAGAGAGACAAAAGAAATATCCGTTGTGCAAGAGGCTTCCCTTTTATGGCTTCGAGTAGAGGGATGATGTCTTCATTCCAGAGGAGAGTAGGGACGAACCAGCTTACTGGTTCAAGAGCACGTCATGCCAGTGCCAATGGTTCAGGGCGGCTGATGGTCATGCGTTGGAGGACTTCACACCTGTCATCACCGACTACCTATACAATCATCTGAACAAAATTGATGGGAATCCATTTCAACCGGAGACATCCCCTCCCATGTACTACACAATACTGAAGGCAGCCTTGAGGGATTCAAATAAGGGGTGGTCCGATGAGTGGGACCTACGCCAGGGCGGCAACTTCACAAATGACTGGGCATGGGCCTACTGGGTAGGCACCTCATGCGAGGATTTTGGAGCCGAGCTGAGGAGAGTGGGTTTGTATGAGGCAGAATGGTCCTCCCAATTCCACATATACCAACTGAAATAGCTGATGTCAGAGCTGTTGAGCATATGGTTGTCTAGGAACAACACTTTTCACCTGCACCATGGGGAGGTTGGAATCAGTCTGTGGGATGTCCATCAGTTTCCGGGGGTCCCGATCTTGGGGGCTATTCATGATGAGTTGCTCCCCATCCTTAGTGAATGGGAGGATCTGGAGCAGATGTCGTGGATGGAACTGGAACTGATGGGGCTGGTCCCTGGAGAAGACAAAGAAGCTGTGAGGGATGTCCACTTCAAGAAGTGGATCAAGCAGTTTCTGAACTTCCCTGTGGATCGAGAGTTTCCGCGAGGCCTCGAACTTTCCAAAAGGGGGCTCAACGAGGCAAGGAGAATTCATATTGGCGGCTCTTGTAGGACAACCAATGGAAGACCTGGGGCTTTAGTTTCAATACTGAACAACAGCCGATAGTCAGGCTGGCGGCATTTATCACGGCCCTTATATGTGGTTGGATTCTACCAGTGAGGGATACCAACATGGGGGTGTGGCCTAGCTCATTCATCATGGCATCCATGCTGGCCATAGGAGGGAGGGTCAATCTATGGATTCCAATGCTCGCTAGATTTTACAAGATTCTACGGCATGTTAGCGAGGGAAAGAGGCCGCAGAGGATATGCGGGCCCTTCTATCTTCTGTATGGGTGGATCGCGGCGCATATCATGGGGGGTTTACGAATATCTGAACCCCATCTTGCCTCTAGGGTCAAAATTCCCCCCATCCATTATGAATGTTTCTGGAAGCTTTCCATCCAAGTTAATCATACTGTTGGTACTAAACCGGGTGTGGAAGGTGGACGAGTTTAATTTCCACCTGTTTCCATTGCCGATCGGGGTACTCACTGACGACGGTCGGGGGACGGAAGAGCATCGGGCCTATCTCCTGGCCTTTCGAGGTGGAGTCTTGGTGGCAAGGGTGGACCGCGAGCCTCTTTGTGAGCCGTACACCCCACACCAGTTTGCAAATCAATTATGGTGCCTGTAGCAGCTAACTTCGCAGGTCTACTGGGAAGTGTTCCATGAGGAGAACCCATGTGTGATGAGGTAATTGTGGCTCATGTTCACATGGGAAGACGGGAAAATGCAAAATGCAATGCCTCCATCTACTGCTGCCTTCAAACTGGTGAAGGAGTATTCTATAGGCTAGGAGGCAGCTTATCCGGGAGAAATGTTGAAGTAGCCAACTGTTTGAGCTAGTGATGGCGGGCCTTCCCCATCCCGAGGTCAGGGTCGGAGGGCGGCAAGGGCCTCTCACTGTGGTCGGGCTGTCGTGGTGGCGAGACCTTCACCTGCTGAGGGTGAGGTAGCGGCGGAGGATCCAATAGTGGCAGTGAACTCGGTGATCCTAGGAGAGCAGAGACATCCAAAGGGGCGGCCACCGAGGGTATTTTGCAGGATATCCGCTCAGGCCCTGGGGAAACGGTTGCGCCATATCGACATTCCAGAGGATGTTGTTTTCCCGAAGGCCTGGGATATCTGGGATGTTAACCGGCAGTTATTCGGCCCGCTCGAGATGTGGCAAATCCTAGACTATCTCGAGATGGATTTACCGGGTATAGGCCATGTCCGGGATGGTTTTGCAGTGTCCCCGGCATAGGCGGACCAATATCTACATGAGCTGGAGGACTTTTTACATTCCAGGGGTGCCCCGCATCTAATGACAGACCCGGTGAGGGTACTACTAGATCAGATGGTTCCCCCACAGCTATTATCCGCTGAGCTGTGAGAGCGCTTCCCCCTATTAGAAGATTCAGACGAATCCTCCTGGGGAGACGAGGCTGGTGGAGGGAACCTGTTGGAGGAAGGCGAAGTCGGTGATCAAGACTCAGGTTTCGACGATTTCACAGAGGCTCTTGAGGTAACATTCCAAGTTTCTTTCCCCAAGGTCTGCTCTCAGGACATTATGGATTTCTTACCAACATCTGAACCATGTAGGAGGACCTTGTGCATAGACCTCATTCTCTCCCCTCAGTGGTTGATGATGCAGGACCCTCGGAACCAGTACCTATGGCTGCGTCCAGTTCTGTGTCTGGCGAGGCTAGGACACCCGAGGTGGCTCCTCCAGAATCTCCGGACCTTCCGAAAATATATGGAGGGCCACGCTTCGGGATCTCGTCAACATCAACTCAGGAGCAGCACCAGGAGTTCAATTTCTGTAAGTCCTCTCCACTGAATTCATTGTCGTCACACGCTGATCATTCCAACTGACGTCCACGCTGTTCTCTGTCACGTAAAGTTCTTCGAATATCATGGGTTGTTACGGTGAGGATGGTTGGGATTTATGGCGGCATCCCTCCTTGGGGTATTCCAGTAATCTTAGAGATAGTTACCCAACCCATCCAAGCTGCAGCGCTCCCTATCGTTGGTGGGACCACCAGCGTGGTCGTGCCCGAGGTCATTGAGGTGGGGTCCGACGATGAGGATCGACCAGTCGACCCAAGTCCCAGCACGCCTGATCCGATGCCAGATGTCGCACCTGATCCAATGCCAGCCGCAGATCCCGCTGAAGATTTCCTGGGGGCATACCCTGCATATGAGCCTGCCAATCACGCGGACTGGGATGAGACGGCCTCTGATAAAGAGGACAGCGACATAGTTCTCCACCGATCATGGAAGCTGATCGTGCTCTTTATTGAAAAGACCCCCCAAGCATTATGGCTGGATGAGATGGACAGACTTTGCTCATGGATGCGTGAAATGTGTGCTGGGGGAGTGGATGCCCAGCACCCTCATCTGCTCATCTGAGATCTTATGGAAGAGAAGATCCGGGAGTATGATCGTGGCCTCAGCGTGGGCTGGCAGCGGAGGAAGGAGAAGAACATCAAGAAGATCTAGGAGGATGAAAATTAAGTCCAACGAATACAGATCTGGGTGGATGAGCACTCATTCTCTCTTAATGAACAATCAGAGCTGATCTTGCGATTGAAGGCCCAGCTGGCAGAGGCAGAAGAGCGTATGAGGTAAGATTCTGAAGAGATGGTCCTCATTCAGGCTGACATAGAGAGGGCCCAAACTGAGGCTGATGAACTGCGCCCCATCGCTGCTGAGGAAGAGCGGGAGCTGAGCCGGCAGCAGCAACTCCTGGATGCCACAATTCGGAGGGTGGCGGAACTGCAACTCTCTTTTGACGGGGTCAACCCATCCATGGGAGGAATAAACCCCCGAGTGTTGTAAGGATCACAAACTCTCAAACGTACTTTCTTGTTTTTATTTATTTGATGTCATAACAAGCATGAGTCTTGTTATTGAGGTTGGATTCATACACGTCTGTTATATTCGTGAAATGTCTAGTGGTCAGTCCCTAAGCTCACGCGGGTCGAGCCCAATGTGAGAAACAAGGGGTGATCACCATGCTATTCCATCTAAACATAATTCGTTGACCAAGGTTCGGGTATCCGGGGTTTAAATAACCAATCCGGGTCTTTCGGGAAGACATGGCAGAGGCCCGATCAGATGATTAGGACCTCAGAATAATTGACGAGTCGTTCTTCCTATGTGATCTGGTGCACAAGTGGGGTAACGCCAGGGGCGTTAGGATTAGTCCGAACATAGGGAAGTGGAATGTGTGAATCACGATACCCAAAATTCGGAACACTATGGGGGTGGCATGACAATGAAGGATAACTGTTGACCATGTTCAAAACACAGTACCCTTATTGTGTTAGCCTAAAATGGGGATAACAAATAAGGTCCGACCGTTGACCATGTTCGAAACATGGGGCCTATCTCAAAATTCTACCCATTAGTCTTCTGAAACGTTGGCCCAGGACAATAGGTGGGCCATAGGCTGAGCATCCATACTATTAGGGGGTTCTTCCAGATGTGAAAGAGGATGAGGGTCTGAATAAGGGGGCATGCAAAGCGTGGAATGTGGAGTGAGGATTTTTTCGAATAGAATCCAATACTCATGAGGTTATTCCATCGTGGTGGAAGCACACTAGATTGCAGATCAGTTTGATCATGGATCATTCTTTCCTTTAAACGGATCCTCTCTGGCGAGGGAGTCGTTGCTTCCCAATGTCATCTTGGGGCATCCTGAACTTGTTCAGGGAAAAGTTACAGTTGTACGGTTCCCGAAGAGGGGTCCAGCCAAGGGACTAGAAAGGGGGAAGAATATGATTTATGATTCCTAGGGGCTGGACCCTAGGCAAATTACCAGGGTGTCCCTACGTATCCCATGAGGATAGGAATCAAGACACACGTAGTTCTGGAAGCACAGTTTAACGTCATGAGGGATGATGTGAAGCCTAGTTGCACCGGTACACATCCTACCAAAACTAATAAGCCCACGTGATTCGTGATCAATGTGGGAAACAAGAAGTGGTGGTGGGACTTTCCCGACATAAGAAGGTACATGGTGGGGAAAATGGATGCTCGGTAAATACCCACCCAATGATGCTAACCCATCTATGTAGCGCACCTAGACGCGCGAAGAGACAAAGCCGAGTATGTTGGAATTCCACTTGAACATGGGGAAGTGGAAATGTGCGAATCAAGACGCTCGGAATTTGGATCACAATGATGGAGGCGTGATGATGGAGGATAACTGTTGACCGTGGTGGAAACACAGCATCCATATCATGTTATCCTGGGATAGGGACAGACAAATTTGGGTCGACCATTGACCATGTTCGAAACATGATACCTATCGAAAATACCATCCGAGATCCTAAGGGACGTTGGCCCGAAACAAAAGGAGATCCCTTAGGCCCATCATCCATGGATAGCCCTTAAGCCTAGCATCCATGTTGTCCGAGGGTCCTTTTGGATGTAGAAGAGGATGAGGATCCAAATGGTGAGCTCACGAAGCTTGGTCATGGAACAAGAGAATATCTCCATGAAAATTACACACTTCAGACTCTTAGTCAAGATGTATCTGAATACATTAATGAGACATATTAGATATAGGGAGTCGAGTCCCTTACCATAGGTAGATCTTAGTTTAGGTTCGTAGAATTCAGACCATGGATGGGCGGAAACACAGGAGGCGCGTGGTGGGGTAATTCAAATACCCGACGTGAATAGGAACCAGGGGTTTCGACCACCACGTGCTCCTCGGAGATTTTTTAGGTCGAGGGACCGAAAATGAGAGTTGTGATGGGCCTTAAGCAAAGTGTAAATGCGCTCCTACGTACCCCATGGGGATGTGGATCAAGATGCACGTAGTTCTTGAAAGGGTCTTAGTTTAAGGTCTTAGAACTCGGACCTTGAATGGGAAAGGAGATCAAGGGACACACGATAAGGTGGTTAGATAACCCGATGTGAATGAGGACATAATCCCTACTTACCATGTGTTCTCTGGGGAAGTGCTCGAGTCTAGGGATCGAACACGAAAGTTAGGCTGGGCCCACGAGGAAGTGATCGGGCCATCCTACGTATCTCATGAGGATGAGAATCAATCTATACATAGTTATAGAGGGTGGCACGGCACGGTGAGGTACCAGTTAAAAGGATGAAAGGGGCGCTCGGGTCTAGCCCTCGCACCAAGAGAAGCGGTATTTGATAAATCTTGTTTTTCCTTTAAGGTGAGTAGTTTTTTTTATGAAGCGACAAACCTAGGGTAGCAGGCCCTGGCATTGCCACAAGAATCAAGATGTATTAGGCATTGACAAATGGCATGGAGTACAACCAATACCCAACATGACGTCCTCCATGATGAGGTCATCATAATGCAGTGTTGTTTTTCATCGTGCGGCCAGGACGATAATGTCACAGTTTAGGGTCATGTGACAGGACCAAGCATGCATTTTATTATTGTGCAGCGCAGACGTAGCAGAGATGATGCTAGGTGGGGAGTGTGTACGGTACCATGAAACATAATCGATGTGAATAGGTACATGAACCCACATCACACCGTACGCAATTCCAAGAGAGGAACCTCAGGCCAAGGGGCCCAAATAGGGGTGAGAGCGAAAGGGGCCGTAGAAATTAGCTCCCAGCTAAGATAGACCCAAAAACGAGACGTCCAGGTGGTCCTACGTATCCCATAAGGATCGGAATCAAGCCATACATAGTTCTAGATGAAGATATTAGTTTATGGTCTTAGAGCTCAGACCATGGGAGCCCCGAAGGATTCCATATTGCAGCTTTGTCCCTCTGATGTGTAGAGATGCACTGAGGGATAGCGCCAAGAGTGTCGAGATTCCTCCTGGACCTGATGGGGTGGAACATGATGTGAATAATGCAACCAACATTCAAGGCTTGAAGGGGTTGGCATGAAGATGGAGGATTACTGCTGACCATGTTCACAACACAGCATCCTGTCGCGTTAGCCTGAAATGGGGAAAAACAAATGATCATAGACCGCTAACCATGTTCGCAATGCGGGATTTGAATCAATTTTCTATCTGAAACCCTCAGGGGCATTGGCCTATAACGGTAGGAGATTCCTTAGGCGTGGTATCGATGTCGTTCTTGGGGGTCCCTCTGGGTGTGAAAGAAAATGGGAGCCCGAATGAAGGGGAACACGAAGCTTGACAAGTGGAAGGAACTTGCCTAAGTTGAATCTGAAACTCTTGGTCCTAGACCAGAGTAATATTAACACATTGGAAAACCACTAAAAGGGGTCGAGAGAATCAAATTGAGGGCTTCCAAGAGATGGTGGATTCCCTGGAGAAGGGGGGAATGGTTCCAAAAACCCTGTACCACACCTATATATCCCCCTCGTGGAGAGGCACAGTCCAAGGGGCCTAGGTGACCGGGAGATCGGGAGATCTCTAAGAGGTGGGGTTGGACCCAAAGTCTAGACATTCGTTTGGTCCTACATATCCCATAAGGATGGGATTCAAATCACATGTAGTTCTAGAGGGTTCCTTTTAATGTCGTGCAGGACAGGAAATAGGAGGGCTAATTCTTAGAATGGGGTGCGCGTGGTGCGGCTATTGCAAACCCAACGTGAATGAGGACATAATCCCACACCACACCACATGGTCTCGTAGTCAAGGCCCTGAAGTCGGGACAGAGAAGAAAAATTAGCAGACCTCAAGCTGGACCCAAAGACAAGAGGTATGGGAATTCCTACGTATCCCATGAGGATGGGAATCAACCGAAATGTAGTTCTTAGGAGATCTTAGTTTATGGTCTTAGAGCTCGGACCATGAAGGGATGGAAGCTTTCCAAGTAAGCACAGACCTTGACCCAATCCCTAAGCCCATGTGGGTTAAGCTTGATGTGGGAAACAAGGGAGGAAGATCTTTATTGCAATACCTGGAACGCCTATCAAAGGGAAATCAGTGCGGATCCCCGAATGACATCCCTATCGTGGCTTTGGTCCTACTAACGTGCGAATGCGCACTGAGGAATAGTACCAAGAGTTTTGAAGATCTACTTGGACATGAGAAGGTGGGTAAGTATGTGAATCATGTAACCGACACTTTGGTCTTAATGGGGTTGGCGTGGTGATGGAGGATAACTGTTAACTATGGCGGAAAAATAGTATCTATATCGCATTAGCCTGAAGTGGGAACAACAAATGAGCATTGACCACTGACCATATTCATAACGCGGGATTTGTATCAATTTGTTTTCTGAAACCCTCAGGGGCATTGGCCCGTAACGGTAGGAGAGCCCTTAAGCATCGTATCCATGCCATTTTTGGGGGTCCCTTTGGGTGTGAAAGGTAATGAAATCCATGATGAAGGGAGACACAAAGCTTGAAAAGCGAATGAAGACATGTCCGAGTAGAACCCAGCATTCCAGGTACTAAACCAGAGTACCCTTAGGCACATTAATGAACCGCCGAAGAGGGTCGACCCAAATACTCAGGAGGGAGAGGTACACGGTGTGGTCATTACTAGCCCGACATAGGCGAGTACATAATCCCATACCATGCCATATATTCCCCTCTCTGAGGAAGGGTAGCCCAAGGGGCCAAGGTGAAATGGAGATTTCTGGGAGGTGGGGCTGGACCTAAAGCCTAGACATTCGGGTGGCCCTACGTATCCCATAAGGATGGGAATCAAGCCACACGTAGTTCTCAAGATGCAGTTTAACATCATGCAATACGAGGAGGGGAGTAGGATACCCCCAAACATGGGAGGTGTATGGTACGGAGAATAAACCAACGTGAATGAGGACATAATCCCACACCACACTATACACTCCCATAATAGAGGACTTGGGTCGGGGGCCCGAAAAGGCCAAAGGGCCTGATAGTCGGGCTTCGGTTAGGAATACCTGACCTACTTGCAGTTTAACATCTTACAGTGAGGACGAGGGTCAGGGAATAGGATTACCTATACAAGGGAGGTGTATGGAATGGAAATTAACCTGATGTGAATGAGGACATAATCCCACACCACACCGTACACTCTGGGTATGAACTTGGGCTAGGGCTCGAGAAGGCCAAGGGGCATGAGGCTGGGCTTCGGTCAGGAAGGCCTGACCGGCTTGCAGTTTAACGTCTTGTAGTAAGGACAAGGGATGGGGGGGGAAAAGGCTCAGGGGGCTGAGGATGGGCCTCGGTCAGGAAGGCCCAACCAGTTTTTATTTTAATGTCTTATAGTGAGGATGAGGTTTGGGGACCCGAAAAGTCCAAGGGGCCTAAGGTTGTGCCTCGGTCAGGAAGGCCCGACCAGTTTTCATTTTAACGTCTTGTAGTGAGGATGAGATCTAGGGGCCCAAAAATTCCAAGGGGCCTGAGGCTGGGCCTTGGTCAGGAAGGCTCGACCAGCTTGCAGTTTAATTTCTTGTAGTGAGGACGAGGGTCGAGGCCCGAAAAGGCCAAGGGGCCTGAGGCTGGGCCTTGGTCAGGAAGGTCTGACAAGCTTTCAGTTTAACGTCTTGTATTGAGGATGAGGTCCGAGGGCCCGAAAAGGCCAATGGGCCAGAGGCTGGACCTCGGTTAGGAAGGTCCAACCATTTTGCAGTTTAACGTCTTGCAGTGAGAACGAGGTTCGGGGCCCAAAAAGGCCAAGGGACCTGAGGCTGGGCCTCGGTCAGGAAGGCCCAACCATCTTGCAGTTTAACGTCTTACAGTGAGGATGAGGGTAGGGGGCCCAAAAAGGCCAAGGGGCCTGAGGCTGGGCCTCGGTCAGGAAGTCCTGACCAGCTTGCAGTTTAACATCTTGTAATGAGGAATAGGGTTGGGTCCCGAAAAGTCCAAGGGTCCTGAGGCTGGGCCTCGGTCAAGAAGGCCTGACCGGCTTGCAGTTTAACGTCTTGCGGTGAGGACAAAGAGAGGATAAGGTGTCTCATCCGGGGATGTGTACGGCATGTAAAGTAACCTGACGTGAATGAGGACGTAATCCCACACCACACCACACAATCCCATCATAGAGAACCTGGGTCAGGGGCCTGACAGTTGGAACCGCCTGGAGAGAGTTCGTCACTTTGGGACGGGGCAGAATGAATCACTACACTCAATGTTTAGGACATCTTGGGGTGGACCCAAAGATCCAGGAAAATTGTTGAACATGTTCGAAACACAGCGTCCCTATGGTGACCTGAAATGGGAGCAACAAATGAGCATCGTCCACTGAACACATTCGAAACGTGGGACTTGTATCAGCTTGTTGCTCGACATCCTCGAGGGCGTTGGCCCGAAATGGTAAGAGGGCCTTTAGGCCCAGTATCCATACCATTCAAGGTCCCTTCCATATGGGGAAGGTGATGGAATCCCAGTCAAGGAGTGGGTGAAGCATAGTTGTACCCATCTATGAAAGAGGAGAACGTCTCCAGGGAGCGGGGCATATGGACGGATCAAGGCTTTCTTGATGTAAATTGGGGGAAAATTATGCACCGCGCCATATTTCTTGACCTGAGGGGACGATTTTGGCTTTTGGGCTGGGCTAACGGACAAAATTTCTGGGTGTTCCTAAGTATCCCATGAGGATGGGAATCAAGCCATAAGTAGTTCTTGAAGGCCATGAAGTTTAACGTCGTGTGGTGAAGACGTGGGAGGATAGAAGAACGGGAGTGGGCACATGGTGTGACCATTATAATCCTTGTATTAGTGGTGCTAAGGATGCCTACTCCACATCATGAGAGGACCCTCCGAGGAAGCTATACCCAGGGGGGTGGTCAAAGAGAAGATTTTGGGGCTGGGCTCACAATGAAGCGTCTGAGCATTCCTACTTATCCCATAAGGATGGGAATCAAGCCATACGTAGTTCTAAAAATGTAGTTTAATGTCATGCAGTACGATGCGCAGTTTAAAGTCATGCAGGACTGGACAGTTTTAAGGTCGTGTAGGACCACATAGTTTAAGGTCATGTTGGACCGTCCAGTTTAAGGTCATGCAGGACCATACAGTTTAAGGTTGTGCAGGACCCAGGGGATCAAGCAAAGTATTTCTTAGCATTGGTGGGAGGAGTTATCCGCTCACCATCCATGGTTCCCAAGGAGCATGCTTCATTGGTGTATACCTTATGAATGATGTAAGGCCCTTCCCATTTGGGCTCCAACTTGGGGGTTTCCTACCAGGGGTCATTGGCACTCAAAGGGCCAATACCAGGTTTCCTTGTAGGAAAGATTGGAGGTGAACCTTCTTGTTGAAGGCTCTAGCTATCTTATTCTGATGCCTTTCCAGATTGTGGAGGGAACGAAGCCTATTCTCGTCCAGTGCTTCCAATTATTCTAAATGTATTTCGGCCACCTTATCTGGCACTTTCTAGTTGTATAATGTAGTGTCTAAAGATGTCAGCTGGATCTCGATGGGCAGGATGGCCTCGGCCCCATACACAAGGGAATATGGAGTCACCTGGGTGGAATTGTGATTCATCATCTGATAAGCCCAGAGGGAGTTGGGGATCTTGTCCGGCTAACTCTTCTTGTTCTGACCAACCATTTTATGAAAAATGTTAGAGAGGTTTTTTTTGAATGCCTTGATCTGTCCATTTTCTTGTGCATGATAGTGAGAGGTATGGTTCGAATGGATATTGTACTTGGCGTACAATTTCTTCAGCTTGGCTGCTTGGAAGTTGGTGCTGTTATTGGTGAGGACATCGTGAGGGACTCCAAACTGGTGGATGATATTGGAGCTCATGAAGTCAATGATGGAACGGTCCTTGATCTCCTTGAGTGGAACTGCCTCTGCCCATTTGGAGAATAAATCTGTAGCGGTCAGGATGAACCTACACTGGGGAGCTGTCGCCGGTGTATATGGTCCCACAACATCGAGTCCCCACACCGCAAATGGGAAAGATTACTTGGTGGAGTGGAGAGGTTCTTACGGCCGATGCAGGAAGTTAGCATGAACTTGGCACGCATGGAATCTCTTGGAAAACTCAATACAATCATGGATCATAGAGGTCCAGAAGTACCCCTATCCCCAGATCTGATGGGATAGCTTTGGACTAGCCTGGTGGGATCCATAGGAACCGGTATGAACCTCTTGCATGACCTGAGAAATCTCAGCTCCTTGGATACAATGGAGGAGAACACCATCGAAACCCCACTTATAGAGGATCTGCTAAAGGCTGGGACCGCTCTGGAGGTTAAACTGCAGTGCACGGCCTCAGATTCGCTCGCGCTCAGCCCGATCATCCGGGAGGCAACCATTTTAGAGATACTCGACAAAAGGCACTCTCCAGTTAGGAGTCGTCTCAACCACTGCATCTGAAGAACCTGGGGCTCCTAACATGGAGGATCCATCGGTAAGATGGCTTTCTCGTAGGTCGTCGTCATCCTCTGGGGTGACGGGGGTGATGACTCTCAGGTGTGCCACATGTATAATCAGATCATCCTATTCGGGCTCTTCAAGTGACATAGCTAAGCTTTCCAAAGCATCCTCTTGACCATTCTGCGACTGGGGGACATGGGTAACCTCTGGTCAAGAAGGGAACTGGGCCATTAGATGGAGGGTGCACTCCAACAATGGCACGAGCTCTAGCTTCCTGACAACATAGTCACCATTGACCGGCTTGATGACTAGTTTGGAATCCCCTTTCACATGAAAATGGGTAACATCAATCTCAAGGGCCATCTTGAGGCCAGTGATGAGGGCTTGATACTCTACGTCATTGTTGGTGAAGCCTTCTAACAACAGGAATGAGTATGGAAGAACTGCTTACGCTGGGGTGATGAAGACAATACCCAGAACCACTCATTTGAGCCTAGGATCATTGAGCCTCCTACCGGTGGGGCTCTGAGAGGCACCGTCAAAGTGAATTTTCCAACATGAGATGGCATGATCGACTAAGAGGATTTCCTCATCAGGAAAATCAAGGTCCATGGATTGGTTCGTGGAGGTTGGATGGTTAGCTAGGAATTCTGCCAATGTCTTCCCTTTGATAACCTTCTGAGGCATGAACCTAATGTCAAACTACTGGAGAATTACCACCCACTGTGCTAGTCGGCCAGTCAACATGGGGCGGTTCAGAATGTACTTCAGTAGGTCTACTCGAGAGACCAACTGTACCTCATGATGATGCAGGTAATGTCGCAATTTCTATATGGAAAACACGAGTGTGAGGCATCTCTTTTCTATGGGGGAGTATCTAGTCTCCATATCGAGGAGCATGCGGCTGAGGTAGTAGAGGAAATTCTCTATTCCCTCATTGTTCTTCTGGGTGAGAAGGGCGTTGAGAGACCATTCTAGGGCGGTCACATACAGGACCAGCGGATTTCCAGCGACGGGTGGCATCAAGATCGGAGGCTGCAGTAGATACCGCTTGAATTCCTCGAACGCAATCTGACACTCTTCATCCCATTCATAGGCAGAGCCTTTCTTCATGATCTGAGAAAAGGGATTACACTTTCCATACATATTCGTAATGAAATGGCGTATGTAGGATAAGTGGCCTTGAAGACCTCAGAGCTCCCGAATATTGCTCGAGGGAGGAATCTGGCTGATGGCCTTAATCTTCTCTAGGTCGATCTCGATGCCTCGGTATCTGAAAACAAAGCCAAGAAACTTCCCGGAGGTGACCCCAAAAGAACATTTAAGTGGGTTCATCTTCAGGTGGCGGGAACGGAGGAAGTCGAACACTTTCTAAAGGTGCTTGAGATGGTCCTAGTGTTGGTGAGATTTGACCACCAGGTCGTCCACATAGCACTCCACCAATGTCCTGAGAATTGGCTTGAATATGCAATGCATGGCCTGCTGATAGGTGGAACCTGAATTCTTCAGGACGAAGGGAATGACCTAGTAATAGAAATTACCTTGGGGAGACCTAAAAGTAGTGGACTCCTCGTCTTCGGGGGCCATCCGGATCTGGTTGTACCCAGAATACCCATTCGTGAAGGAGAGGGCTTGGAACCCAGCCATAGCATCAATCAGTAACTCTATCACTGGAAGGGAAAAGTCATCTTTCGGACAGTGGTGGTTGAGATCACAGAAGTCGATACAGACTCTGATCTGCCTATTCTTCTTCCTGACTGCCAGAATGTTGGCTAGAAACTTGGGGTACAGGACCTCGTTGACGAAGCTAACTTTAATGAGCTTATCAACATTTGGCCTCGACCATGGCACCGTGGGAAGGGTGCATCTTTCAGGGAGGCTTCTTGAACCCGTGATGGTTTGTCGGGAGACTGAGATGGTGGACGGCTACTAGGGGATCTAGTCCTGGCATCTCTTCGTAACTCCCAGCGAACACATCATGGTGCTGCTTAAGGAAATTCATGTACTGCTACTGCTCCTCGAGGGACATGTCAGCACTGATCAATGTGGGTCTCGGATCTTCCTTGCTACCAAGGTTCACCTGTACCAGTTCATTGACAATGTTAGAGATGCCTTCTTCACAGGCAGGGGGAGCATGATCTAGATCCTATTCTCCACTTGTGGAGGGATCTTACGCAGAGGGATTCACTTCTGAGACACCAAACTCTGATGGGAGGTTGGTGCCGGCTTGAGCGGCAGTGGTCATCACATCGGGAGATTCATGCACCACTGAGACCATAGCGATGATGGTGGTTGATCCAATCCCATCTGGTCTTCGGCCCAAGGGGCCATGCTTGATAATATCAAAGCAGTAGTGGCGCGTTGGCTTGAGTCGGTTAATTCTAGCCTAGAAAAACAGACATGTATGACGTACCACCATTGCCATGAGCCTGACGTCCCGATACAGTACATGGGTAGGAGGTTCCAGGATCACCTGATCCTGGTTTGTGTAGGAGTACGAGGTGATTTTCCACCGTCGCTTGGACTTGGGAATATGACTTCCTCTTGTACCTGAAACAATAAAACACTACCCCGTGTTAGGGGTCGTGGCCTCCAACCGATGGATCATGAATATTTAGGAATCATCCAGACCTGCCGAGGGATCACTTGTGACTGTGGCGGGATCAATCTCACTTGCCAGAATCTGCTTATCCTAGCTCTTGTAATAGTTAGTGTCCAGATAGCGGGATTTACAAGAGGAAAAAGGAGACGCATCTCATTGTAGCATGCCTACTTTACCATTGAGGGAGTATTTAAGGAATTGGTGATATGATGAAGGGACCACTGCATGTAGGTAGATCCATGGCCTGCCCATCAATGCATTGTATGCGGTGTCCTGGGAGACAACCATGAATTCAGTACTGGTAACTAGGCCACCGAACTGGGTCTCCAAATGGATCTTTCCAACCGAGGTCTGCTCGGTCCTGTCGTATCTCTATATTCTTAGGTCAGAGGGAGTTAAATCATCCTCAGACAACCCCATCTTCCGCAGTGTCCGAGTCAGGATTAGTTTAATCCTAGAGCCCGTGTCACCAAGACAGCGGCAGACTTCCACACCATTGAACTGGCTGGTGATGTACAATGGACGAATGTTTCCCTATATGGGAGGGTCTTCATCTTCACCAGAGAAGGAGATAACTTCCTGGCATTCGACATTCTCAATTGCCTCAGCGTGGAAGGCTTTTGCAGCTGCTACCTCCATCTCAAACTAGAGGGGGATCCTTATGGCCTCGGAAAGCGCCTCACGCATGTTTGACGATAGGCAAAGATCCTCAAGGATAGAAAGCCTTTTTGGGATTCTGGCAAGGTGCTTGAGCACATCATACTTCTTCGACAAGCGTGAGCTTCTGCTTATAGAAGGTCGCTCTGCGATCAGAGGCACGACGGGCCCCGCCGGATGGACCGGCGGCTAGCCAGTGCTAGGTAAGCCTCATTGCTCACTAGTCGAGGCTTGAAGAGTAGCTGCCGGATGAGAACTGGAAAACTGATATCATCCTGTAGCAGGGCAAGACTAGTTGTGGTACAGACTAGGTAGCTCTTCCTGATCTAGTAGCACGAACGGTGGTGGAGATAGATCTGAGGATGCCAGATGAGGAGGTTGTGCATGCTGAGCTCTGCACTGGGACTGTTGTCTAGTCTCAATGGCATGCACGGCCTGGCTGAAAGTACCATCTAACATTCCTTGATGACCCATATGGTCACGGTTCCACCAACGTTGGCATCGGGTGGGGACGTTGGGGAGGTTCGCTTGGAGTTCCCCCTTGTCGGGAGTCATATGGGGATTTACCAACTCCACGGTATTAACCGAAGTGTACCCCTGACTGTCGCTTGAAGAATCATCCACCACTGGGTGGATTCTAGGAGGGATCCCCATCTCAGGGGGCATGAAGTCACTGAGATTATGAGACGACGACGGCATTGGTGGAGCGTGTTGCTTCTTTTTGCACCGCCACTGCTTGCCCTTCTAGGAAGAGGTCGGCTGAGATGATGACACAGAGGCACTGGTCGCAGTTTCTGAAGGCTCCGGCTGATTTAGACATTCTCAAATAATACCATGGGCACATGCGACTGTTTTATGAGTCATCCATTCATCATACTTCTGGGACCCACGGCTGGGAACCTGCTGTCACTCACCCTCATTATCGCTACCGCTTTCTGACCTCATAAAGACACCCGCCGCTTGTGTTGGGGTCGGGCCCAGCCTGACTATGTTGTTATTGACCTGGTCTTGGAGCCAGTATTTAAACACATATCACTGCTTGAGGGTGTGCCCCAGAATCCGATGATAGGGGCAGTAGTTGGGTCGATCGGTGAGATTCACCTCTGTCGGCCTTCTGCACTCAGGTAAGCGTACAATCCCTTGCTCTAGCAAACTACGGAAGAAACCAGGGGCCTGATCCTCATGGAACGAGTAAGTCTGGTATCTTTTTTTCTAGATAGGGGGCTCTGGGAGCCTAGCCCTGAAGAGGGGCTGGAGGGGCCTACCGAGGAGGCGGAGCCTGATTATCCTGCCTAGGCGGCGGTGGCGCATTGTGCGGGGGAACCTGCTGATTTTGAGGTGGTCACTGCTGGACAGGAGGTTGTGCCTGAGGTGGAGGACCTCTATAAGGTTGTAGAGTCGGTGCTACTGGCAGCAATTCTAGCTTCCTGGGGGCTTCTATTTGGTCCACCGCGGTGGGCTCAGCTCTAGCATCCCTCCTTGTTGGGATCACAGGGTGCAGTAGACGCGCCAGACTAGCCTGTTGCAGAGCTTCCTCGAGGCATTGGGCCTTATCTGAGAAGTCCCAGAACCCTCCAGGGTAGTTATGAGTGATCAGGGAAAGAACTAGTTCTGTTTTGACATTCCCTATGCACATCATTAGTAATTGATATTGATTCAGTGGCATGTTAAGGAAGTATGTGAGCCCCTTCCACCAGGTGATGAAGTCCACAACTCTCTCATCAGGCCTTTGTTTACACTTGAAGAGGTATGTGATGCTGGTCTTCCGCGTGGTGGAGCTGAACTATTATAGGAATTTCCGACGAAGATCCTCCCAGTCGGTCACTGATCCAATGGGGAGCTGGCTGTACGAGACGAACACAGGGCCTTCCAATGTCTGCATAAAACATCGTAGCTTGGAGGCTTCCTGCTGTGTTGGGGTCCCCAACATGGGGCCACACCTGGAATAAAAGTGGGCCAGGTGATGCAGTGGGTCCCTTGTCCCATTAAAGGGTGAGAAAGTGGGATTTCCAAAACCTGGGGGTGCAGTCATATCATCCACCCACGCTGGATATGGCTTGCCATCTGGTGGGACTGCCACCTGCCGCGTTTCCAACGCCTCGAGGCGGGCGATGAGTTCCGCCATCAGATCGTCTGGACAGGGGTCCCTGTCTTGACGGGCATCCCTAACCATGAGTGCGTTGTCGGGCTCTTCGACACGGTAGACAAGTTCAACGGGTCATGGAGCGACTGGAGGAGAAACCTGTGGGGCCGCTGGGGGAACCCGGGCCAGATTCCTCAGATTGTGACGTTGTTTAGGAGGGTTTGGTGACATGTATCACGCCCTCTTACCATGAGTTCCGGCTTCAACCCTATCCATAGGAGTGGTATGATTAGGGTTTCCCATAGGCATCTCATCGGGGGAGGAGTTTTTCCTGCCCCTACTACCCCGGCCTAGGATTACCATAGTCGGGTTGCAGCTCTATAGCGCATTCAGCCAGAAGTTCGTCGACCATCCTCTTCTGCTCAGAAAGTTACTGGCGCAACGCGGCCTTCTTGGGGTCTTCATCCATCGTCTACACTGAGGTGGATGGGTCAGAGTGCTTAACAGCTCTGACATGCTCTTTACCCATACCAGCATTCCGATTGAGTACCAACGACTCGGTGGGTGCAGTGAGACCTAAGAGGTTCCTCTGTTGACGGTTAATCCTCCTTGATGGGTCCAACAATGGTGGACCGCCCTTAGGTGGAATTCTCCATCAAGAAATTACAGCTCATCCTCCTTGTCCACGACATCGGCCATGTGGACTTTGACCCATCCCGGGGGCATGTTCTCAATATCGCATATCAAGTCGGATTGTTGTTGAATTGGGATGAATAGGAGGGAAGTGTACTTCCCCCAGCCACATATTTTCACGTGAGAGGTAGCCTCCCTGATGATTTTTCAGAGTACCTTGAAACTCTGAACGCATTTTTGTTGGAGGGTGCTCTGGCGACCTGGTGACTCAGGGAACTGGGCCACGGGGAGTGTGGCCAAATCGACCAGATGGTATTTCTCTCCGATTTCCTCAAAATGAACTTATCTCCTGAGGTACACCACCCAATTATAATAAAGATGGAAGTGCACCGCCCATAGGGTTTGACATAAGAACTCGAATTTATCTGGGGTGAGGGATTCCGGTGCACAGAAGTTCGATGCTGTTGTCGGCCAGAACTTCTCTAGGAACTGATCAGCCGCAAGAATGTTCCAGAAGCACCTGGGCTCGGATTCAGGCTTTGGACCCGTATTTCCCCACTCATCAAATGGAGGTGGATGAGGAACCGGTATCAGTACTGAGGTGGACCGCTGAGACGATAGATTGGGCGGCAGAGAATACGGCGAATGAGCCAACTGGCTGCCTAATTCTGGGCCATCCTCTGAGGAATGTGGTGACATGACCACAATGTCACAATATGATGGGCTGACAGCCACAACTTCTGGTGTAAGGATCACGGTTACTGGTGATGGGTCATGCTGTTGCTCAACTGCCATCGGTCCCCAAAATAGCTCTTCGTGATCTCTGGTCGAGGTAGAGGGCGCTTCTGGTGACGACAGTGGTGACTGCATGGTCAGAACCTGTGGGACTCCCAAACTTTCTTCCTCCTAGATGTACCTACGAAGAGATGTGGGAATCCAGTAGACTTCACACTCCAGAAAGGTGATACTGATATGACTTTTTCCAACCCCGGTCCTTGACACGGAGGACCGAGGGAAGGGTTCCACCACCGAGTCGTACTCTACTTCAGAGTTTGAGAAACAGACTGGTTTGATCTCAATATTAAGCTTTTTGGTATTCTTCTTGTGGAAGTGATGACGCGCCTTCCTTCCCCGGGATGGATCTTTGGGGAAGGGACAATTCTCGGCACGAGAAGGTCCTTCAGCCGTACTAGTGTTGGGGAGGGGAGTACTTTCACCTGAGTGGGCTGGGGTGCGAGGAGCACCGGGGAAAATGTCAAATGGGACATGGGGAGGAACTATGTGCCAGGTGCTGATATGGGTGGGACCCCCGCTAGAACTGACGGGAGCATGGGTAGGACCTCCATGCCTGGTTCCCTTGGTGATGTCAGTGTGAGGCAGGTCCTCGTACTGATTAGACCGAACACGGGTAGGACCTCCATGATGGGTGTTGGTGAAGTGAAGTTGATCTCCACCCCTCTGTTTGATAGGACGAATAGGACCTCCGTCGACTACTACAAGTACGTAAGGAAGGTCCTCACATCGAGAGTGACTGGATGTGAAACACCTCCACCCTGGTGGTCCGTGGCAGAAGGGACGGCTCCGTATCCAGTGTAATGAGCATGAGAGAGGCTCCCATATGAGGTGTTTCTACCCCGGGGAAGGCCCTCATTCAGTTCGAAGGTGGCATGGGGCATACCTCCGAGCTAGGCCCAGGAGCGAGAAAGGCCCGCGTCCTCCATGGTGGTTGCACAGGGAGGGCCCCCGTAGTGGGTGGTATTGCTGCGGGTAAGTCCGTGGTGACCACTGTCTGTGCCTGTGACCAGGAGAGTCGACCCATCCTACATGTGGGGTGGTTGGGGCCTCAATCCGGGTCGGGTATATAGCTTCCCCTACTTGGCGTATTCAGGGTATTGATGATGCACATCGGCGGTGGCTCGGGCCATAGTAGCCACTGACGTTGACACCCCTTGATGGGTGTCCTCCTCGGCATGTGCCCGACGTTGGAGTCGAGTCAGCCGGGCCGGTACCGATGGTGCAGGTAGGTATTCCACCTGCTCTTCAACTCGGGGAACTGGGTGGCAGTGCTGGTGCAGCCTAGTGGGGGCCCTCGCTGGGAACCCCTGGACAGAACTCTAGTCGGGCGGGCCCAAACATCCCCTACCTCATCGGCATAGGGCATGGAGTCGTCGAGGAATTCTGGGGATAGGCCCCTGAAACGATTGAAGGTTGGAGTGGGGAACAGTGTCTCCCTACGTGGCCCTAGGGGGCAGCGTTGATGACAAGGCGTAGATGCCTCTAAATCCAGATGGGCCATGTCCCTCGTAGGGATGACCCCCTCCTCCTCGTACCTATGTACAAGGTCATTGATTACCCTTCGTTGGATAATCTCCGATGGGGAGAGGGGGCGTGGGTGCCTAGCAGTCACGACAGTCGATTCCATCGTGGAAAAGGCAGAATCACGTTGGGTAGCCGCGTTAATATTGTCTCTGCCCCTGCGTCGGTGGGAAGGAGGTGATCGGGTTCCGAATGTAGCAACTGGGTTCCTGGAGGCAGGGAGATCATCTCATTACTACTGACAGAAAAAGAAATAAACACCCCGTGCCCAAGCGCTATTCCTTCTTCCATGACTGGTAAGAGGGATCCACGGTGACAACGTCGTAGACTGAGATGCCCAACTTTTTGAATGCCCCAACTTCTGGTGAGTTTCATGTGAGGGTCACTATTTTCTTAGCGGGGCCTGGCGCCGGATATCTAGATCCGGTGACATGTCATTCTACTAATGTCTCGAGTGCTACAAACCTCCACATTGTGGAGAAGAACTTCACGACGGGTTCACCATTTCTGTTTCCAACGCTTTCACCGGGGCACGCGCATCCTTCACGTTCGGGGGACATCGGCAAGGTTCTGTTGCCCCGCATTCCCATTTTCTAAAGGTGGGTTTCATTCGCTCCTTATTCAGGGACGTCTGCTCCTTGATTGAAACAGGTTGATGGGATGTCGGTTCTTCCTTCTGTGGATTCCTCCTCAGAACTCATCACCTAGTCCGAGTCTCCCTTATAGATTTAAAACGTTGTTCGTGAAACTCTTCCCAGTGCCATGTTTCCATGGATGACGGTTAATTACGCTGCTTCTGTCAGAACATTCCAAGGGGTCCGGTCAGGGCACCAACCTTCAGTTGGGGGAGTAGTCATGTCGAGGAATCACTTCCATGTCTGGACGCTGGGGAATTGGCATGTCTGTCTTTTGTCCCATATTATAGGGCTTCTTGAGGGCACGGAATCCCGAGGCAGCCCACATCGAGCGCAGGGAATCATATTCCATAGGCATGTATCTGAGTTTTTCCTTAGCTTCTTGTGTTTAACATGGGGTATGCCGCAAGTTTAACATCCATCGGAGATGGATCGAACTGATTATAACACTAGCTAGAGTGGATCAGATTGAAGAACCCCCTTGAGGGAACACCGATATTGGGGCCAGCACATGGGCAACTTACAGAATGCTATGGGGGGGAATGGGGTGTCATGATCTCACCGAGATGTGGTGGCCTGGGTAAGAATCAGGGTGATTGATGGAAAGTTTAATGGAGTGGAGGAGTAATGAGATGGGACCGTCATGGAGATGATGGTAGTGATGGGATTGAGCCTTGAAGAGACATCCTACGTATCCCCATGGCAGGGAATCAAAGTCCATGTAGTTCAATTGATGAGAACCGATGTGAATGGGTTCAGAGCGACCAACGGGTGGTGGGATTGAACCTTAGGGAGGCTTCCTACATACCATGCCTTGACATGGATCAAAGTCCACGTAGTTCAGAATGGGGTGTGTCGGTGAACCAACGTAAAGATGGACCGGGGGTCCGATGGGTAGTGGGATTGAACCTCGTGGAGGCTTCCTACGTACCATGCCTTAGCATGGATCAAAGTCCTCATATTTCGAGTAAGGATTCCGGTGAACCTACGTGAAGATGGAGCTTGGTCCGATGGTTGTTGGTCTTGAACCTCGAGGAGGCTTCCTACGTACCAAGCCTTGACATGGATCAAAGTCATCATAGTTCGGGTGAAAGGGGTTGTTGAACCGACGCGAAGGGGTGTCAGAAAAACTAGATGGTGGGATCACAATGGATTACCTTTGGATTGGGATGTAGTTTAACGTCATGCGGGATGGGGCGTGTTGGAGAACCGACGTGAATATGGACCTTGGTCTAGGTGGGTGGTGGCTGTGTTGGAGAACCGATGTGAATAAGGACCTTGGTCTGATGGGCATTTGTATTGAACCTCGGGGAGGATTCCTACATACCATGTCTTGACATGGATCAAAGTCCTCATAGTTCAGGTGGGAACCGGTGAATAGACGTAAATATGGACCTTGGTCCAATGGTTTTTGGGCTTGAACCTTGGGGATGCTTCCTACGTACCATGCCTTGAGATGGATCAAAGTCCTCATAGTTCGGGTGAGTCACAACGGCTTACCGCTGGGTTGGAATGCAGCTTAATGTAATGCAGGATGGGGGAATTTGGGGCTTACGCTCTGAGGTGGCTCAGGGTGTGTCATGGTCGGTGCTCACTCTAAGCTCATGGGAGTCATGCTCAATGTGAGAAACAAGAGTTTGTAGGGACCTGACGATCACATCACGAAGGGTGCGTCTATGGGAATCGAATAGGGACTTATGTGTTGGGCTGCCCATGGTGTTGGGACTTACTCCAGGATAGAGGTCTGAGGGTGACAAAGCACAGATGGAGAGGGGAAGGGTAACGAAAACCCCTATTTCCATCTCCCCTCTTAGTCCTTGGCATAGGGGAAGTACGAAGGTGCATTGGTGCTACCTCCTGCAAGAAAGTCTAGGGGCTCACACCAAGGAGGTTTCCCTTCCCCGTGGAAAAATGCCACTCCTAGAAGGAGGATATCATCCCCTGTGGAGACCAAGGGGTGTGGAGAATGACCAAGGTGGGGGCACCCCGCATGAGAGGCACGGGGCGATGTCACAATTTAACGTCGTGTGTTGAGGATGAGGGTGTTTGGCAGTTTAACGTCCTACAGATCGGAAGAGGTGGGTTTACTCCACACCCCTAGGACATACATAACCAGTACCCTCTACTCCTTGTGGGAGGGAAGGTACCAACAATTCTTTACTAAAGGGGGTCGCAGAGCGAATCATCGAGGGGTCCACATTAGCATGTCTATGAGAAGAAACAATATCCATTAGTGTGCCTATGCGAAGAAGCATTAGGAGAAAAAATTCTATGGGTGGTACCGTCCAGGGGACTTTGAAGTCACCTCATGAAAACCTGGAGGGTCGCACGGGAAAAGGAATTTCCAAGCAGAGGGGTCCATAGGCAGGGGCCTTGCATATCTCGGTTTCTCTACATGGTGGAGGGAACTTGCAAAGGGGTGTGCTTCGCGAAGTGGGGTGTCTTAGCCTTAGCATGGGGAGGAGGTGCAAATGGGAGGTGCTCCATGAAGTAGAAGGGAATTTGTGGAACACTGCCTCGCAGAGCATAGGTGCCTCACGAAGCAAAGCGTCGTGAAGAAATGTGCTTTGCGAAGTATAATTATCCTACCTTAGAAAATAGATCAAGTGTACATGAAGGGTTATTCGCGAAGCATAAACGCTCTGCGGTGACCCAGGTCCCCTTGGGGATCCCCTTCCTTCACGAAAGCCCTTAGGCTTCATGAAAGGCATCCCTCTCGGAAGAGGGGATAAAAATGAGACAAAGCGGAGGCCGCTCACGAAGAAAAAATACCTCGAGTAGCTCATGATTCGCAGACCAAAGGGTGTTTCACGATTTGGGAGTAGAGAAGCTGAAAGATAGGATTGTTCATCCGGGGGGCTCGGGGGGAGATTGGTATTTATAGGAAAGAGGCACCACGAAGCAGAGCTTACGTGGCATGAAGAGGGCTTTGGTTTCTTCATGGCGGGTCACGAATGTCAAGAGGGTTCGCGGAGGGGTACCGCCTCTTGGGATTCATGGATGGTTCGCGAACGTCAGGGGCGTCTGCGGAGTATACCGCCTCCTTTGCTTTGCGGCGGGTTCGCGAATGTCGGGCGCGTCCACGGAGCATACCGCCTCCTTTTCTTCGCAGTGACCGTGTTGCTTGGGGTGGATCCGCACTGTGGCTTCGCGAGGCAGGTCGCGGGGCCTCTTTTTCTTCTTTCTTTTCTTCCAACATTTCGGCCCCAACAACAGTGTGAACCTCATGGTTCACGCTGTGAATGGTTCTAGGTGGTTCTTTTTAGATGGGGTAAATTAAATCTTTTTTAGGTCATGGATTATTTGGGGTTTAGTGGTTTAGGGCATTAAAGAGAGTTTATTCAATCATTTCTTCCCCTACCTTAATTCCCCTTCAATACCCCTTTATATGGGATGCATCTTGGTTCAATTTCATGGTGTCGAAGGTAATTCTCTTCCATTTTCACTCTATTCTTATTTCTTCTTCATCCCCATTGATCTCATTGTGGATTTTGGTTTAGGGTTTATTGATGATTTTTACCCATGCATGGTAGAAATCATCTCACTTCATGGGGATTTTTCTTGGAATGGCTAGAGGGAATCTCGAGAGGAAGAACGCATGTAATCGTACATTGTTTCAGTGAAGGTACATTAATCGAGAGTTTTTTCTAAGGTTTTAGCCTAAATTAAATTAAATTGTATATTTAATTAGTGTCATGTTTTAGGATTTTTTATTATAAAGGTTATGGGGGTATACCATGGGCCTTATATATGTGGTTGGTTGTGGCTTTAGTGTGATGTGGGAACCCTGTGAGTAATTAGGCATTTATGTCGAGTTAGATTAAATTTTGAAATTAATTATAAATTTTTTAATTGATTATAAATTATTATATTTAATTAATTTGGATTTTTTGGTATGAGATAGGGTTTTATATTAATTAACGATGGTCGAATGGACTTGGATGAGATTGGTTAGAGTTGTTGAGCTGGGTAGTAAAAGGAATTGGATTTTTATGAGGTAGGTGGTCCTTTTTCATTACCCAGTGGTATTTAGGAATTTATTTTTTGTTTCATGTGATATAAAGTCTTTCTACTAAGGGAGTTTGACTTTAATAAATTATATAGGTTGTTTAATTAAAATTAAATGTTTATGAATGAATTGAATAAAGTGTCAAGGCCATAAGGGATCTTGTGAATTGGTTTGATGCCTCGGCTGCCAATGGGTGAGGCCTTGATTATAATTTTATAACTTGATATGAATAGACACTGAGTGGTGAGATGTTAATAAATTAAATAAATATAGTGGACCTTGGTGTAGGTTCCCCATATGCCTCTTTATAAATGAGATCATTGGATTGGTAATGAGTTTCTCAAGTAGGCCATGATGGAATGACTTAGAGCACTTGGGCTAGTACAGAGAGAATTGGGTGATTATTTCATACCCATTGATCTATGATCACTAGGTAGGGTTTCCTTGGGTGAGTTTTGGATCGGTTTTGTGTAAGTACTGGACTACGATGACTTGGGTATTGAGATGGGAATTCTGTCATTTTATTGGATAGGTGCATGTATGGCGTTTTCTAGGTGTCAAGTGTGGTCATAGCATGATTCTAACTATTTTGAGTTACATTAAACCCTATGATTGATAGTCTTGTATTGAGTGTCTCATTTTTATTGTCATTCTCATCTATGTTTTTATAATTATTTCAACCCATTTTGTTTTTACTAATAAGTTTGTTTTAGTGATTTCAGATTTATTATGTCTTTGTACTTAGTTTATATTTGAATCTATAGTGATTAAATTTTTAAACTATTTGTTCCTTTAGAAATATAAGAAGATTATCTTCATTTTATATTTTTATTTTGAATGCTAAATAAATTTTTTCAGTGGGATAAAATTTCTATAAAGGTATTAAATTTTTTTCAGATTATATTTTGCTTCTATTTTTCATCGATATCAGGAGCTATAGAAATCAAATTAAGTTTCTTATTGATATGTTAGAAAGGTATTGAAATTTTATAAATATAATTATTCTATACCGATTTTATAATCTGATGTTAAAATAATCTAAAATTTATTCTGAATTTTTTGAAGAATTCTAGAATCACTGTTCAAAAAGTGATGTTTCGAGAAAACATTGGTATCCAACCCCACTTTTGGAACCCCATGTTTAAGAAGAATATTGGGTTTGGGAACCTAACTTTTGGTAAGGAATGTAATTTTTATGTACCAAACCTCACTTTTGAAACCTTTCATTTGGGATGAATGTTAGGTTTGGGAACTTTAATTTCATGAAGCAACCCCACATTTGGTAAGACAAACCCTGCATTTGGTTAGCTGAGCACATTGTTTATTAAGTTGATCCCTACATTGTTGTCGAGGTTGAACCTCTCTTTTTTACATTGTATCACCCTGCTAGAACATATATCATGTTATCTAAATGATCCATCCATATGCTTCAATATCATAATTAGTTTTATGCCTTGAGGAATCCTTTAATTACTAAATTCCATGCACTAATCTAAGATCTCTCAGATGCTGTGAACTATATATGCCTGAATATTATACACCTTTTAATCATGCTAGAATGAAAATGTTATATAAAATAATCTACATAGAATTTAAATGATTCACCTAAATTATTTTATATCTCTTTTTGGAATATCTACATTTTTTATCCACATGAAATATGGAAAATAGAGACCATATGATGGAAGAAGTAGGTTACAATACACTGTTTTTGATATTTTCATCTGTTTTTGATACACTGTTTTTGGTTACACTGTTTTTATTCGGTTTTCTCTTAGTAGTTTATCAGTTGGATAATTACTCATAAAATTTAAATATTTTGATTAAAGTAGTTATGAATATTTTTTTGTATAATTAAAAGAGAAAATGATCAGATTATTTTAATGTCATATTTCAGGGAATTCAAAGAACATCAGGTTTTTAAAATTAAAATATTTGAATTTTCTTATAAATATTATGGTAAGATTTTATGTACTATTTTATCTATTTTAAAGGTATATTTGAATGATAATTTGAATCTCTTTTAGAGAAGTTTTTCTCAAAAAAAAGGTAGTGAAATGTAGGAATAGTTTAAATTTATTTGATTGAGATTATTTTGAAGATTATTTTCAAAAGAAAATAATTCATTAGTATTGTGATATTCTTGGAGTTTTTTGTGAAAACTCTTAACTTGATTTATTTTAAATTTTTGAAGGAAGAGGAGTCTCTGAAACTTCTGGATATTTTTATTCTCTCTATATATAAATATTTCTCAAGTCAGTTAAAAAAAATTATGAAAACTCTTAATCTTTCAAAAATAAAAAGTTTTTCAAAATTTCATACTACTATTCGATATTTGATTCTGAGAGAAAAAAATTATCTATACATATTTATCCTCTCATAGTTTAAAGAATAAGCATGCATGGTAGTAAATAATTTATTTTCTACTATGATTTATTGAAGATCATCTAAATTTATTAGTTTTTATTGAAACTATGTGTTGGATTGGGTTCAATATTCTCCATCTAAACTCTATTATATTGGAGTGTTATTGTCTCATGCTAAGTTTTGGTTCACTATAAAAGAACCCAAAGTCCAAGTAAAATCCTTTTTGTGAGGTTCCAACTAATTTTACTCAGTTTTTCAGGTCTCTATATAAAAGGAAATGATTAATTAAAATCACCAAGATTGTGGAGAGAGCATTGGGGGAGCGAACTAGGAGATTTATGTGGCCCGAAGCACTATACATTGTCATGTCCTGCTCTTTTATTTATTTATTTTCTACTGCATTACTCACCTTTAAGAGAGAATTTTTGAGTCTAAAATATTATTTCAACACTTTCTAACCTTAATTTTTAATATCAAAATCCACTTATTTATAATTTTATACTTTTCTAGAATTTATACTTCTTAGTTTTCTTAATATTTTTTTGTAGGAAAGTTATCTATTTTACCAAATAGAGAACATACTTTCTAATGAACAGAACATTCTTAAAGATTTATAGATATAGGATATTTGATGAAACTTCCTTACTAGATGGGCATGTGCTTTTTAAATCAGATGGTTAAATACAAAGGTTATTGGATGGAGGTTTATAAAGTCTGGTAGATAAATAATAACAATTTTCTACTACACAACGTTCTACCAAGTCTATTGGACAGACTTTATCAGATGGATGTGAACATGATTTTCAAATGAACCTTTATAAATCCTACCAGATAAAGAACTACATACATTCCACTGGATGAATAAATTATATTCTAATAGATTGAATATTAATATTTTTTAGTGGTGTATAATAAGACAACTATTGGATAGAGAGGTTGTACAAATCATTACAAATAAATAAGTGCAATTGATGCCTTTTAAACCACCTCTGATATATATGGAATATGACCATTGGGAGTTCACCAATAATAAAGATACATTAGAGGAGGAGGGATAATTTTACAACATAGAATATCAAACGTTTCTATGAAGTTTTAGTAATGTATTATTACTTAATAGAAATTCCATTGTAACTTTTATAGAGTGTTTTTTTAAGGTATCTATTGTGAGGTTTACTATTGAAAATTCCTTGAGAATTTTTTTTTTCAATTTTGTTGTCTCTGATCTAGTTTGATCAAGGGATTTAATTATTAAGGAAGAAAATGGATATACTAATAATCTGATTGAGGGTTTCCGAGGCTAGGTAAACAGCGTCTTTGTCTGATCTTTATGATCAATGATTTATGTGGCTAGGAAGGCATACCTTTACAGTAAGGTTAATAACATGGATACATTGACTCTAGTTAAAACTTCCTCAACACTTAAGTATAAAGTGTGGAAATATTCTTATAAAATTTTATATAGTTTTTTATTACATACTCTGTATATTTTTTGTTTTTACTTATTTTTACAACTTTTTATTCTACTATTAAATTTAATATGAAAAGTTTTATACAGTTTATTATGAACTTTTCTAACTCTAATTATAAATTTTTATTCATATGGTATATTTCATAAAAAATGTCATAAAAATTGTAGGCTTTATTTTATAAACTATAATTCATCCCCCCACCCTCTTAACTTAAAAACATATAATCTTTCGAACCTAATTTTGGTATTAGAGTAGGTTTCTACTTGTTATAAACTGTTGTAAAAAATATTTTATAGAAAATATTATTTTGTTTTAAATATGGATGGTTTGTTCATTAGGACATTAGAAAATAGAAATCCAATAAAACCACCTATATTTGATGGTATTGATTAGGAATATTGAAGAGATCATATGAAAAAAAATTATCAATACTGGAGTTCTTAGTTTTTTCATATTGACTAGAAGCTATCAAATTCTAAAAAAATAAATTAAAACGTTTACTAGAGAAAAGATGTTGGAATATCAACTTAAATATCGAGTTAAAAATACTTTGTTGTGTTAAATAACTAGAAATATATACTATCATATTTCATTCTATGAAATTATGAATAATATATGGAATAAACTTAAAGTTAATAAATTTGGAACTTCCAAAGTTTTGGAAACTGGAAGATCTATTCTTAAATCAGATGATCTTTCTTTTTATTTATTACATGGAGAATCAATTGTTTAAATGCATCAATATTTTATGAAAATTGTTAATAGTCTACAATATATTGGAGATAAATAATTAATAGATGAACATCTGGTTTAGAAAGTTATTAATATAATTTTAAATGAATATGAATCAAAGAGAAAATATCTTAAGGATACTAAGCATCTTTCAAAGTTTAATTTGAATGATCTTATTGGTATTCTCATGCAATATAAGGGTAGATTTAAAAGTTATATAGAGAAAGAGGAAAATAAAAAATGGATTTGCTTTTTCTTCTATGTCCAATATTTTTAATAAATCTAAATTAGTTGAAAAGGCTCAAAAATAATCAAATAAGAAGAAAGTGAAAGTTGAGACTAAAATTAGTTCATCTGAAGCAAGTGAAATTGAAATTTCTCTAATTTACCAAAGGTAGAATAATATTGTTGGAAAGAAATATCTTTGTTATAAATACAAGAGGAATTAAAGACATAGAATTGATAATAAAGAAACTTCTAAAGTTATTTTTTATGAATGTAAGAATACTAAAGACATAAGACCAGATTATCTAAGTTTGAAAAAGAAATATGAGAATTTAGGAATTTTATTCAAGAACAAAGGGAAGAAAATTCTAAAATATTCAATCACTTGGAGTGCAAGTGGTGGAGATAGTTCTTCGGAGATTTATTCTAATGAATAAAAAGATATTATGTCTGATGATGAGGGTACTTTACCAAGATTTAAAGAAGTATCTAGATATTCTACCTTGGTTTAAAAACAAAATAATTATGTTTCAAAAAACTTTGAATATTCTACGGCATAACTTTACAAATAAAATTCAAAATTTCAAAACATTCTTTATAGATTTTAAATCTTACTTCTGAATTATATAGGAAGTCTATTTCTACCTCATCTAATGAATATAAGAATTTAGTTATAAAATTAAACTATCATATATTTAGTATCAAAATAATCCAATTATATTTTACTTATGTGAAGTAAAACCATGATAATATATATATATATTATACCTCATAGAAATATATATGTTATTTGTTTTACAAACTCAAAACCTCATTTTTAAAATAATTACTTTGTTCCTAAAACGGTTTCCTTCTACATGAAATGTTAGAGAGGTGCACACTATAAGAAAAAATTATCTTTATACAAGTTACAATTATTTGTTTTTCATAAATCTAAAATTTCCAAAGAATTATAATTTGTTCAATATAAAAAATTTGAACATATTGGGATTTCTAAGGAGTTATTCACTAATAATTATGGACCCAAGAAATTTTGGGTACCAAAATATTAACTTTTCTATTTTAGGGAGAAGATAAAAGTACTAAGATAAAATATATTTAGTACATAGATAGTGCATATTCTGGTCATATAACTAGAAATAAGAAATTATTCTATAAGATGATCAAGATGAAATGTGGAAAAGTGAATTTCATAGATAATGCACAAGGAGAAATATACAGTACAAGTGATACTGTTCTTCTTGAAGAAGATTTAATTTTCAATTTTTTATATATTCTAGGGATTAATAAAGACCTCATTAGAATAATTCAATTATGTGATGAAGGATATATTCTGAACTTCATGAATGATAAATGTACTCTTCCAAGTTTAGAAGGTAAATATATTCTTTCTAATGATCATTATGAGAATGTTTACACTTTAAACTTAGAAGACCTTATAATCCAAGATCATATTTTCCTTAGTGAAGTGAAGGTTAATATTAGTTATGGAATATAAGTTTGAGACATTGTAATGTAATAAATTTAGCCAAAATTTTTAAGAAAGGAAAATTTATAGATCAATCATAACTTAGGTTAAAATATTCTAAATTCTTTGATCCTTATCAATATGTAATGTAACATAAGTGAAGATTTAAATGTATTAGTGAATTTTAAACATCGGATATTTTATATTTAGTTCACTTGGATTTGTTTTTTCTAACACATTATGGAATTATTGGTGGAAAATGTTATTTATTTCTTAGTTGATAACTATACTAGATATACATGGGTTTATTTTCTAGGGAAAAAATCAAAAGCCTTTTTATTATTTTAAAATATTTATAGACTTTGTTAAAAATGATAGAAGTATAACTTTAGTTTTTATTCATAGTTATCATGTTGGATAATTTATTGGTTTTTATTTTGAAAAAAAAAATTTAATTTATTATACATAGCTTTTTAGCTCCTAGAACACCATTCCAAAATGGTGTAGTTGAACGAAGAAATAGATTTTTTTAGAAAATTACTTAAACCATATTGAGTGAATACTAAATTTCTAAACAATTTTGGGATTAAGTAGTTAGTATTTATTTTTATACTATAAATCAAGTTTTAATTATAACTTTTAATATTAGAACTACTTATGAGTTGTAGGCTAGAATGACCCCAAAAATTTCTTGCTTTAAATTTTTTAAATGTAAAATACTTATCTTAAATACTAAAAATAATTTACATAAATTTTCTCTAAAAGATGATATAATTTTTATTAGATATTCTAAAACTTTTAAGTAATATCATGATTTTAATAAAAATTCATGTATTATTGAGGAAAAATTTCATGTCAAGTTTTATGAAACCAAACCTTTTTTTTAAACTACCTAAAACCATATATTCATAAGATTATTATAAAACTATTTTTCAAACCTTGTTGTAAAATTCTTCACATTAGATAACAATTGAAGAAAAATTTTATGAAGTTATACCTCTAGAATAAAACTAACCACTTATTGAAGAACAACATTTTATAAACCCAAGAAATCAAACAATCCTTAGCAATAATACCATTGATAATATCATTGGTGATGTAGATCAACTATTCAAAACTAGAAGTTCCTTAAGAAATTAATGTGAACATTTTACATTTTTATCAAAATGTGAACCAAAAACTTCTGATGAGGCTTTAGGTGATGAATATTGGATAAAGGTAATACAGGATGAAGTTAATGAATATGAGAGGAACAAATTTTATACTTTAATAGAACATCCTAAATATTTTCTTGTAATGGGAGTAAAAATTTTTTTATGAATTAAACATGATAAAAATGTAATAATAAGGAAAGACTTGTCGCAAATGGATATAATCAAAAAGAATGAATAGACTATAAAGAAACTTTCTATTATGTGGATATACTTGAATATAATCATATTATTCTATATTATATAGAATTATTAAATTATACTTTATCAAATGTATGTGAAGTGTGGTTTTCTTAACAGATATATTCAATAAGAAGTTTATATAGAACAACCACCTAATTTTGAAAAACATGAAATCACTAGATAATGATTTTAGAAATTCTAAGGAACTCTATGGACTCAAAAAATCCCCAATATCTCTATATGATAGACTTACTGGATTTTTGTTACAAAAAATTTTTGTTAAGGGTTCTATGAATAAAAAACATTTTAATAAAAAGGTTTCTAAAGAAACCATAATTTTTTAAATTGATATCAATGGAATTATAATTATCTCAGCTAAAAAATCATTTTTTAGTCTTTTACAGATCTTATGAAGTCTGAGTTTAAAATGAGCATGATGGGTGAACTTACTTTTTCCCTTGGTTTTCAAATTTCTCAAAAACCATAAGGAAATTTTATGTATCAAAAAATTTATATATATAATATTTACTTAAAAATTTTGGATATCACAATTTTAAAAGTATTAGTACTCTTATGTAAACCTAAAAAAACTTTATATCTTGATGAATTTGGGAAACTTGTTGATCAAAGAATTTTTAGATAAATGATCGGTAGTTTATTATACCTTACTACTAGATGACTATACTTAATGTTTTATATATGATTATAAGTGATATTTCAAGAAAATACTAAAGTGTCTCATCTTAAATTTATTAAATTAATTTTTTGTTATGTTAAGGGTATTATGGATCTTGGACTATTTTTTTCTTCTAGAAATGATGTTTAACTAATTTTTTTTAAATAATGACTTTGGTGGATGTAAAATGGATAAAAAAAGTACATATGAAATATTTCATTTCATAAGATACTTTATTTTCTTGGTACTATAATAAAAAACACTAGTTATAACTTACACTCTTGAATATGAATATGAATCAGTTAGAAATTATTTTTCATAGTTGTTGTAGATAAAATACACTCTCATTGACTTTGGCATGAGTTTTAGTAAAAATCTTATTTTTTTTGGTAAAAAATTCAATAACTCTTCATAAAACCCCATCACATCATTCTTGATATTAACACATTGATATAAAACACCTTTTCCTTAAAGATCACATATAAAAAGGAGATACCATTTTATAATTTATCAGAATGCAAGAACATATTGATGATATTTTTAAAAAACCCCTTAATTCCAATAGATTTGGATATATTAAACAAAATATTCCAGTGATAATTATAAAATGGTCATTTATCTATGTCTTTTTTACATATAAACTTATATTAATGAACTCCTCATAAAAATTGGATAACATTTTTACTATGTCTTGAAATTTTTTATTGAGTTTTGTTAAAAAAATAAAACAAAGTTATGTTAAAAAAGTTTCGGGACAAAGTTTTCTTAAAATTTTTCTAAAAAAATAGACTTCTTAAGTTTCATAGTACTGAGCTTAATCTGAAATATAATCAAACGTGCGCTTTCCTAATTTTATTAGGAAACTAAAAAGTTCATATTACTAGAAAAACTTTCCTAAGAAAGTTTATGAATTTTTTCTCTGAGAGGTAAATTATCAATATTATACAATAAATTCTTATATCTATTGTTATATTATTTTTATGATGTATAATTTTTTTTTAAAATCTTTCCATAATTTTTTGTACTAACTTTCAAGTTTCATCAATACAAATGCTTGTCTGATAAACCTATATCTAAAGTTACAAAACTTTAGAGGTCAGATATTTTCCATCCTTCAAGAAACGTTATCATCTGTTGATATTTATAAGGTTTTGAATCTAAGACATTAGATTTGAGGAAGTTGAATATACTATCTCTTCATGTATATATAATGGATTATTGGGTCCCCACTCCCTCTTCACCACTTGTTTCTTGAGGAGAGCTCTTGCTATCCTACCATTCTTCCATCTGATCCTTTTCAATTTTTTTGTTGGTTCTCTATTTTTTCTTAGCAGATCATGGAATTTTCAATTCATTTTGAAAATATAAATGTTTTTTAAGGAAAGGATGATAAATAGAAATTTTTTAAAAAAATATGATTTGCTGTAGAATTCTACAATACTTTTTCAAGGTTGGGAATCCTTGATTATTTCTAAATATGATTTTGATTTATACTTTCCTGAAATTGTCATAGAATTTTATACGTCCTAAAATTTTAGTGAAATTGAGGGCTAAAAGAATGTATGCTTCACTATTTTTGGGAAATATTACTAACTGAACATCAATCAAGTCACTGATTTGGTTAAAATTCCATTATAGGGAGAATCCAATCTTGTAACTTATAAGTTTCCTAAAAATATTGGAATCTTTGAAAATTCTCATTATGAAACCACTCTATTTTCTTCATCTGAAAATTTGAGGAAAATTTCACATAAATATTTGGATACAAGAATTGTAGCTCTCTAGATCCAAAACTTATTAATTCCCAGGAAAGGATATAGAAATACCTTAAAGGTATAAGATATCTATGTATAGGACTATCTTCTCAATGTGAGAAAGTTTAACATCATGAAGTTCATGTCCAGTTTCATAAAGGTGGTAAAAGTAGGTTCACTGGAATTGAAGACACTTATTTTTCTAAGTTTTATCAATAAATTTATGGTAAAATTTATGAAGGAACAAAATATAAAGAATGGGGTAGTTCTAGTTAGTGATAATACTTATTATATTGGATAAGAAACAGTTAATAAAATTAAACTTGTTTGTGTTCCTAATCAAAATAACTTTTTTTTAAAAAATGGAAAAATATGTATAAATTGGAGATATTTAATAACTTAAATAAAAAAAATTAAGAGAGGAAATATGGTGAAAAATATCCACCAATATCAAGAAATAAGGATAAAACAATGTCTGGTGAATTATTTTTGGTGTTTCTTAAAAAGAGGGGTAAAAAGGGTGATGATATTCTATCATTTGGATTAGATAAAGATAAGGATTTAGATCTAAAGGAAAACTTACAATAAACTCATATAGGAGGAAAATAAAATGAGGCAAGGAGAAAAAGAAATAAACGAAAAAATTTCAAGAGACTTCTTAAATGGTATTAAACAAATCCATTCAAAACTTGAAGTTATGAAAAAGAGAAAAGTTCCTCTTTATTTTCAACAGAAAGAACCTCTATCAGTTCAACTGAAATAACAATCATCACATGTTTTAGTTAAAACTCTATATGTTAAAAAGGAAAAGGTAAAGAAATTGTTAAAGATAAAATTCAGTCTAAAAATTTTAAAAATTAAGTTGAAAAGGTTGTTATAAAACAAATAAAATTCAGTTAAGAATGAAATATGAGATTTCTAAATAGTTGAAGAAAGCTTTAGATGTTGAAGATATGTTTTTTGATACCTAAAAATATTTATACTCTTGGTATCAAAAACATATTGATCTTGGTGTCTCAGATAAATAATAATCCTCATAGAAATAATATCACAATTATCAAACAAAATCAACAGACAAAGTTGTTTCTGATTATAAATTGATGTCATGGAAGTTTCTAAAACTCAATCTCATGATAAAAAATAATAAGTAAGACCTTCAAGACCGGGGGCTCTATCTATATTACAATTGTTTATTCTGATTCCAATAATTCTTCCCCAAGTATAATTATAAATCAAATGGATATTAAGATGAACTATTTCAATTAGTTAATAAATAGACTTCAAGTAATCATGAAAATCTATTTGGACATACAAGCTAAGTGAATGTATATCCAAGGAAAAGTGGATTTTTTATAAAACTCGTGTTCTCTAAAAAAAATTTCCAAATTAGTTGTTCAAAAATAAGTATATTTTAAGGAATCTAAAGTTATACTCAAAGTGGAGTCAAGATAGTTGAAAAGTGTTAACAAGTTATTATATCACACCAAATGTGATATCAAGTATTTTTATGAACAAGTTGATGGAATCAGAAAATTTATAAATTCAGTTTCCAAATTTATAAGAATTATAAACTCAGAAGTTTGTGAAATTTATGGGGAAATTGATAATGTTAAATATATCACAATGCAACAATATGATGAAATATCAAAACAAGGGAAGAAGAAATATGTTTTTGAAGAAGAAGTTTCAAATTTGAAGAAAATAATTATTGACTTTGATAAATACCAGAATGAGATCAAGATGATCGATGTTTTGTAAGAAGAAATTTAAAAGATGAAGACAATAGTTTGTAATTCTAAAATTCATCAATATTATATTAATAATATTAAGGAAGTCGTCAAGAATATTTCTACGAAAGTTTTATTTTTATTTTTTTGAACTCTTGAAAGTTTGTAATAACCAAATTCAAAACATTCTGATGTATATTATCAATGGATATTTTTTCAATACTTTTGGATGGATTTCATTTTCTATATACATGTATGAATTTATTAGTTACATTTTTGGATGAATATATTTTTTGGATTAATGTTTATTTGAGTATAAATTAGTTCATGAAAAAAATTTCACTAACATTCTAGGTAACACTTTCTACATCCTAAAATCCTTTCAAAAAACACAAATGGGGAGAAAAAAATAACATATAAACATTTTGGGACAATGGATATAAAGATTTTAGAGAAAGGGAATGTTTATAAAAATAGTGATAAAGTAAGAATGTTAAAAAAATCATTAAAAGGTAAAAAGTTAAAATTATGTAAGACGGTGGGAGTAAGTTTATTTAAAGTTTTAACTTTAGTATTTATCTATAAAATTTATGTTTTGTTCTTTTTAAAGAGAGTGAGATTATTGAGTCAAAATTATTATTTCACCACTTTCTAACCATAATTTTGAAAGTCACAATCCACTTCTTTATAAGTTTATAATTTTATAATTTTTATACTTCCCAAAGTTCTTAAGAAGTTTTTATAGGAAATTTAGTTATTTTATCAAATGGAGAATATCCTTTTCGATAGATGGGACTTTTTTCAAGCTTTATGGATGGAGGATATCATATGAAACTTCCTTACCATACAGACATGTACTTTGTACATCAAATGGATGGATGAAATTTTCATCATATTTTGTTTTATAAAGTCCTAGAGATGAAGTATAAAAATTCCCAGTAGATGAAGTTCTACTAATTCTTCCAGATGAAATTTATCAGATAGAGGAAGACATGATTTTCATACAAACATTTATAAATACTACCTGATGAAGAACTACATATGTTCCATCAGATGAATAAATTCCGTTCTACTAGATATAATATTAATCCACTATAGGGGTATATAACACGATGACTATCAGATGTAGAAGTAGTGTTGATCTTCTCAAGTAAAGAAGTGTATCTAATGGTGTTGCATCCACCTCTGAGATATATAGAATACGAACATGGGGAGGTAACCTATAAATAAATATACATTCAAGGAGGATTAATATTTTTACAACATCGAATATCTAAAAAAAATTTGAAGCTTTAGTAATGTATTTTTACTTGATAGCACTTCCAGTGTAACTTTTAGATGGTATTTTTCTAATTGAATCTATTGTGAGATTTACAATTATAAATTCCTTAAGAACTCTTGTTTTTTAATTTATTGAATCTGGTATGGTTTGATTGATGGTTTCCATTATTTTTTAAGATAGATTATATACTAATTATCTGATCAATGGTTCCCAAGGCTAGGGAAACATAGGATTTATTTGATCTTTATGATCGAGGACTTCTATAGCTAGAAAGTTATACCTTTACGATAAGGTTAATAACATGGATACCTTGATTCTAGTTAATAATTCCTTAACACTTAAGGGTAATGTGTGGATATCTTCATATAAAAAATTTTATAAGTTTTTTCTTACGTACTTTTTATACTTTTTTATTACTATTTTTTAAAATTTATTATTCCACTGTGAAATTTAATAAGAAAAGTTTTATATAGTTTTTTATAAACTTTTCTAACTCTAATTATATAGTTTTAGAAATGAATATTCATCTGATAAACTTCTTTAATGATTTTGGAAAAATTGTAAGTTTTATTTTATAAACTATAATTCACCCCCCCCCCCCACCAACTTATTGTAAAACATATACTATTTTGATCCTATAAGAAGGATGGGATCACTTTATTTCAATAGGGATGATTTGAATTTTCCAATATTTTTACGACATGATTTACCCCTGCTTGTGTCTTCATATTCATCATCCTAGACCAACAAGTGGTATCATAGAAAATCATCTATTTCTATAAATATTTGAATATATAATTTTTTTATACCTGATAGAAACAAGTGGTATCATATCTTGGGTGATTTTGGAGAATATTGAAGATTTTTTTTTCCTTTACAAGTTTTATTTAAAGATCTAGATGAAGACTAATTTCATTGGTTGGTCTTAGAGAAGGCATTTCAATGATATTTTCTCCTTATGTTAATGGTGATAATTATGTTTGTGAGAAATATCTCATGATTATGAATTTAAGGACTCTTGGATTAACTATGTATTTGAATTTTATCAAACCATATAATGTTCCTGAAGGTGAATCTGAAAAATTGGAGTGCTTCTCTAGTTGTAGATTTTAATCAAGTTTCTCGGTGTGCTGAAACTTATAAAATGTGGGAGAAAATTTTTATTTCCTATGAAGGAACTAATAATGTTTTAAAAATGAGGTACAATACTACAAAACATAAATTTGATACAATCAATATTCATAAATATGAAATCATCACTCAGATAAATGGGATATTGAAAGAAATTTTCAATGATGTTGTTTCCATGGGAAATCTAAATACATAAACAGATCAACCTTTAAAGGTTCTTAGATTTTTATCTTCTGAGTGTAATGGAATATCTACTACTATTAGACAATATATACTAGTTAAATATTTAATAATGAATTAATTAATCAGAACCATGATGATATATAAATTTGAGATGAAAGATAAGATGAATGTCATATTTCTATCAAAAAGGAAAATACTACACTCAAAGTTTAAAAGGATAAATATTCCAGTTCTGATTATAGTAATTTGGGTTTAAGTTAGGAGTCATTAGATCATGTTATAGAATTTATAAATCTATATAAAAAGAGAAAATATAATTTAAAGAAGAATAAAAAGAAGGTGGTCAAAGGCCGTAAATGTAAAAAAGAAAGGTCATTTGAGACATGACTTCCATTTAATTAAGGCTCAAAGGAAATATGATTATAAAAGAAAAGGAAATAAATCCATGAAGGCTACTTGGAGTGCATCTAAAGTCTGAAGTGTTGAATCTAATATAAACTCTAAAGTGGATCATGAAAAAAAAGTAAATCTATGTCTTATGAATCATGTTGATGTGGTGCAATCATCTTACTCTCAATGTTTTAATTCTGAAAATATTTCATTTACTAAAATTAATGATTAATGTTGTATTCTTCATGAAAAATTTGAATTCTTAAATAAAGATCATAGAAAATTTATAAAATATTATGATGCAATTTTTATTTAAAAATAGATCTTGACTAAGAAGATTGTGGATTTTTGATCTCATTCTTACAAAAAATCTTATTCTTTTAATAAAAATAAAATTAAGGAATCATTGATTGAATTTGAATCTTTAAAAAAAGCTTTTAGCAGGTCTACCAAGGAGAATAATTACCTAAATAAAATTCTTTGTAAAAATAAAATTAGTAAATGCACACTTAGTATTTGTAGTAATGGTGAAATGCCTAAATTATATAGGAATTATTTTATTCCTAGTTCTAAAATAAAAATCATGTCTACTATTAGATGTTTTCATTTTAGAACTAATGAAAATTATTTCAATGACTGATATTTTATGAATACTAAATTTTTTAGTGTCAATCATTTTATTATTTAAAAGAACTATCAGAATCTGAATTTTGGACTTTCTACTCAAAATAAACAAATATGGTTACCTAATTCTTTGGTTTCTAACACTAACAGGCCCCAAAGTATATAGGTACCAAAAGGAACTTGTAGTTGATATTTTTCAAGTTTATACCATTTCACTTAATTTTAATATCATTAAATGGATTCTTGAAATATAGAGAGATTTATTATATTTCTAATTCTTATTATTTTGATGAAAATAATTATTATTTTACAAATATTGACCAACTCTGAAGTGATTCATTATTTTAAAGGGAAGATCCTAATATATGGAACTGTTAAAATCCAGGTTGTTTTTCATTTCTATTTTAATTTTAATATGTTATTTAAATGAAAAAACTATTTTATATTGGGAGAGAAGGGTATTTAAATGGTTTCTCTTTTATTCTTTAGTATTTTTTTATTCTTATACTTGAACTATTGAATTTTTTTCACTCTATTATTTTATGTGATGAATTAATTCCTTTAATTTTTTTGTTAAATTATGACCATCATGCATGCTCTTTAAAATTTATTTTGGCATGTGTTAATCTATTAAAATTTGTTTTTCTTGTAATCATTTGTTTAATGTTTTAATATTTAAAGGAGGAGTTATTTTAGTGTGTTTGTGAATATTTTATTTTTATGGCATGAATTAAATTGTTTGGTACATATTTTAATTTCATTTATATCTTTTTTTGTTCATTGAATATTATTTTTCATGTTTTTATGACTCCTTGGGTATAACATTTTATCTTTTTTAAAGATACATGAATTAAGGGAAGTTTTTATTTTTTTATATATTGAGAATATATTATATTTTCCATTCCTTTCTCATTAACTCGTCTTTTTTATCATTAAAAAATGGGAATAGATAGTATGAAGTTTTAAATGGTAAAGAAGGGGGAGATTTAGTGGCTCCTTATCCCTTTCATTCTCATCTTGGTTTTGATAATTACTTCAACACATTTTTTTTACTAAAATTTTTGTTTTAGTGGTAAAAAATTTACTATGACTCTATTTTTATTTTATATCTAAATCTATAATGATCATATTATTATTATATCTATGTTTTTAGTTAATATATGAAGATTATATTAATTTAATTTGTTTATGTCAAATGCTAAATCACTTGTTTAGATGGAAAAAAATCATCAAATTAATTATAATTTTTCCATATTATCTTCTGATTTTATTTTTTAATGATATTGAGAGATATGAAAGTCAGATTGATGTGATTATTGATTCATTATAAAGGTCACAAAATTTTATAAATATAATTATTCTACACTGATTATGAATCTGATGTCAAAAGAATATAAAACATATTCTATACATGTTGAAGAAGTTGGGAATAACTGTTCAAAAAGTGATGTTACAACCCAACATTGGTATCAAACCACACCTTTGGAACCCCATGTTTAAGTAGAATGTTAGGTCTGTGAATCTAACTTTTGATAAGGAATGTAAATTATGTGTACCTAATGTCACTTTTGAAACCTCGTGTTTGGGATAAATGTTAGGTTTGGGAACCTATCTTTCATGAAGTAACCCCATGTTTGGTAAGATGAACCCCATGTTCGGTTAGTTAAACCCCATATTTATTAAATTGATCCATAAATTTTCATCAAATTTGAACCTCTCATTAGTAAGATGTATCACCCAACTAGAAATCATGTCATATTATCTGAATACCCCATGAATATTTTTTTAATATCAAAAGTATTTGTATGTTTTGAGGAATAATGTTGTTAATACATGCCATGCACTAGCCCATGATCTCTCATATTTCTTGAACTGTATCTATTTGAAGATCATATTCCTTGTAAGATTATTGTACTAAAAACATCATAAAATATAATTTTCATACACTACTACAAAACATTCCTTTAACAATTCTAAAATTAGCCTTTATCATTTCTAGAAAAGCACTGACTATAAAACCACAATTAAATGCCCTAGGTTTTTATTAGTACTTGAAAAGTGCTAATAAAGGACCCCATTTATCAGTGTTTTTGTAACGTCCCAATTTCGGGTGCCTCCCAAAGGTGCCCCAAACCCGATTGGTCACATTACCTCAAGCACATTTCCCCAAACACCAAAGGATACCTACTATCAGTGAGGTCCACAATGTGATAATAGGGAAACTATACCCTCATTGGTAGAGTATACATAGCAGAAAGAAAATAGTAAACAATAGTGGAAGTAGTAATACCATACAATAACAAAAACAGCAGAAGACTGATAGTAATATAACAACTGAAGCATATATATAAATGATTCATGTCACATGTGTCTATAAAATAATCCAAAAAAGCCACAATTATGGAAATATAATACTAAAACCAAAGTATATAAAATCAGTAAACTTCAATAGTATCTCAAACCTCAGCTTCGTCCCATGCTCTCCAGATCCAACAACAATCAAGTACCTGATGAAGAAGTGAACTTTCCCTTATCTATACCTGCAACCATATAATCTATTTTTTTCCAAAAGTATTACCCAAATACGGTGTGAGAATAATCCCAATAGGAAACCACCAAAAGATTTTTTCCTAACTGTTAGTAAATATATATAGTAGGTAATATGCATAAATGAATAAATAAACTAGAAATTACTCAAAAGTAAATATTCGTGCTATTTTTAATTTACATTCATTTATATTTATTATTCATCCATTGAATCATGTAAACCTTGGGATCTAGCCTAAGCTTTGTATCCCTTGTATAATGGTAAAAAAATAGATGTCTCAAAATACCATCTAACAATCAAGTAATACCGAGTCCAAGCTTGTACTTTGGCTTGGAAGACTCGTCACAATCATTCAATTATTCAATAATGACCCTTTAGGAAATTTCTCACAGTCTAATCCCTCTAGTCTAGCATAACAACAATTCATTTAATAACGACCCTATGGGTAGCTCTCATGGTTTAACCCCTTTGGTCTAACATAACACTAATCCTTTACGATGACCACCTAGGAAAGCTCCCATGTTCTAAACCTCTTGGTCTAACAACTATCAAACAATTATAAACAACCACCCAGGAAATCTCTCATAGTCTAAACCCTCAGGTCGATGACCACCTAGAAGCTCTCACAATCAATACCCATGGGTCAACATAACAGTAAAATATACATAAATGAACCTACCTCGGGAAGCTCTCATAATCCAATTCCCCTTAATAAACCTTACATAATGAATATCATAGGCATATAAAACAATTAGTAACTCCATATTAACAATACGAGGCATTAGAAACAAGGAAAACCTAACAGGAATTCTATAAAAAATTGTCATAATCAATAAAACAAGTGAAACGCACCCACGGGGTGTCCCATAACAAGTTATATAACCTTACGCACAAGTAACAACCCATTATCACTCAATAAAACCATAACAGGTAATAAATAGGGTTTAATTCCAAACACGTAATACCCCAAACGCAAGTATATGGCACATTTAGCATATATAATCCAAATAAAATCAATAAAATGCACAAACTATATACCTCGATATCGTATGATCGATATACTTGAACGTAGGCCCTTGAATAAACCTATAATGACATAGATATACAAAAATGGGGGAAACCAAACCTTGAATAACTCAAGAGAGAGGAAGAATTAGGAAGAAGGCTCTAGAAGAAGGGAGAACTCACTGGTGGGATTCCAATGCACCTGGAAGCATCTCAATCAGAGGTCAGATGGAGAATCGATAGGTGTTTGGAGTTCTTCGGTTGTTCTGTCGCTCTCTTGTATAAACCAAGAGGAGAAGAAGATGTTTCTGAGGATGAGACATGACCCTGCTCCAATTTATCCATTAAAAAAAACTACACGGCATGTTCATTAAAGGTACATGTCATGTAGCAGCCTTAGCTAGCCCCCACCTTAAGAAGTCTTCCAGGTCACCTACATAGCCATGTACTTGGCTGTTACACAGCTAGTACATGGCTGTATACGGTACCCAGGTACAAGGCGTGTAGTCATAAGTACACGGAGTGTACTTAGAAAATTATTATTTCTTCTTTTTTCCTCAAAAACAACCTAAAATAAAGATCCATACCTAAAATAAATATATGGGTTCTTACAAACTCCCCCCATTAAATAAATTCATCCCTAAATTTCTCTTCTAAGGGTGGTGAAGAAGAAAAAACACCAAAAAACTCTGGCCACTATGATCGGACATCAGCCTCCCTATCTCATGTCTCATCCTATACTCGCTCATGCTACCATAGCACCCATTCTAGAGGAACAGACTGGCCATGGAGAACCTTAGTACTACGATCTACAATCCCAATAGGGTGATCCTCAAAGGATTCATCCACCTCCAACTCAACCTCCTTAGGTTTAAAAATATGAGACAGGTTTGAGAAGTAACATCATAGCTGAGAAACATGAAGGACGTTGTGCATAGCCTGATACCTCTGAGGTAACTGCAACTGATAGGCAACCATCCTGACTCTTTCAAAAACCTCAAATGGCCCGATGTATCTCGGTGAAATCTTCCCCTGTCTCCTAATCCTCATGTGTCCTAATCTTAGTGTGACACGTAAGAAAACTTGATCCCCAACCTCAAACTCTAAAGGTCATCTTCTTCGATCAGCATAAGATTTTTGCTGAGACTGTGTGGTAGCCATCCTCTTCTGAATCAACTCCACCTGCTTAGTGGTCTCCTAGACAAGATGAGGTCCCAGCATAGCTACCTCTCCTACCTCTAGCCAGCATAGGGGTGATCAGCATGGCCTACTGTACAAAGCCTCATAAGGTTCCATCTGAATCATTTCTTGAAAACTATTATTGTAGGAAAACTCCACTAGGGGTATGTGTCTCTCCCAAGAGCCCCTAAAATCTAGGATGCATGCTTGAAGCATTTGCTCCAAAACCTGAATCATGTGCTCAGAATGGCCATCTATCTGGGGATGGTAAGTTGTACAAAGAAGTACATGTATACCCAAATCCCTCTATATCCCTTTCCAGACACGAGAAGTAAACTGGGAGTCCCTGTCTGAAATGATAGAGTGTGGAACCCCATGAAAACGTACAATCTATAGGATGCACAACTTCCCAAGATCATCAACACTGAAGTGTTCCCTGATCAGTAGGAAATGTGAAACCTTCGTGAGTCTATCAACAACAACCCATACAGCATCATTTCATCAAGGTGACCTTGGTAAACCCATCATGAAATCTATCATGACATCATTCCACTTCCACTCAGGAATGGGTAACCACTGCAATATCCCTACCAGTCACTGATACTCCACCTTAACCTGCTGATAGATAGAACATCTCATAATAAAACCAGCTATATCCCTCTTCATTCTTGGCCACCAATACTAACGATGTTCATCTCGATACATCTTGGTGACACCAGGATGAACTACCCATACGGAGGTATGAAAATCTCATAACAGCTCCTCGCATATGTCTGTTGACACCCATATGCACCCATGAAAATGTAAAACCTCATCCTCACCTATAGTCCATCCAGGAGTAGGGTCTTCTCCTGACACACTCTCCCATAATACTATGCCTTTTGAATATAATAGTTGCCTCATTCTTACTTGATCCAGTAGAGTAGAGGTAAAAGCTATAGAAGAAAGAAATGTATGCCCCTATTTGTCATGAACCTCTAAATGCATCTTAGATAATAGATCCATAAGCTTCCACTCACTACTGGCCTCCTGAACTACCTGTATCCGAGTCCTCCTGCTCAACACATCATTCATTGTGTTGTCTTTTCCTATCATGTAGGCAAGCTCAAAGTCAAAACACTAAAGATAATCAACCTACCTTTGCTATCTAAAATTAAATTCATGTTGAGTAAATATATACTTGAGGATTTTGTGGTCAGTGTATACCACAAAATTCTCTCCCAAAAGATAATGTCTCCAACAGTGTAAGGAATGCACAACTACATCCAACTCGAGATCGTGCATCGGGTAATTCCTCTCATGTGGCCTCAACTGTTGAGACCTATACGCAACAACTCCTTCCCCCTACATAAGCACAGCTCCTAGACCTATACCTTATGCATCGCAATAAATAGTGTAACTCTTTCCCAGATCCACCAAAATCAGTATCGGTGCTGAAGTCAATCTACCCTTTAGCTCCTGAAAGGCTGAATCACAAGAATCTATCCACAAGTACTTCACACCCTTTTTAGTCAGGCCTATTAGTGGCGCTACTAAGTGTGAAAAGTCCTACATAAAGTGATTGTAGTAACCAGCTAGCCCCATAAAACTTCATACCTCAAATATGTTCTTTAGATACTTCTAGGAAACTAACACTCACTTTTTCTAGGTCTACTGATACTCCTATCCTTGAGATGACATGACCCAAGAAGTGAATCTGGTCCATTCAAAAGTGGAATTCTGAGAGATTAGAATATAACTTATGCTCTCTTAGTGTACTCAATATGATCTCAAGATGGATGGAATTGTCATGTCGAGTGTGAGAGTACACCTAGATATCATCCACAAAGTCTACCACAAAAGAATCCAAGGATAGAACACTCAGTTCATCAGTACCCTGAAAAATACTAGAGCGTTTGTGAGACCGAACAGCATAACCAAATACTCGTATAGACCATAACTACTCTGAAAGGCTGTAAGAGGTATATCTGATGGTCTAACGTGCAACTGATGATAACCAAATCTAAATTCAATCTTTGAGAAAACTTGGGATCCTCGAATCTGATCAAAGAGATCATTAATCCTTGTCAAGGGATATCGATTCTTGACCGTAAACTGGTTCACCTTCCAATAATCCACACAAAGTCTAAGGGTACCATCTACCTTCTTTGTGAAAAGGATAGGAGAACCACAAGGATAAGTATTGGGTCAGATGAAACCATTTTCCTACAACTCCTCCAACTACTTCTTCAGCTCCTGTAACTTTGGTGTATCCATCCTATAAGGAGGAATGGACATAGGTTCTACTCTTGGAAAAAGATCAATAGAGAAATCTACCTCTCTCTCCAAAGCTAAACCTAAAAAGTCCTCTGGAAAGACATCTCTGAAACATTCCACCACTGGAGGAAAGTCCATCTATATAAACAAGCAATCTGGGCTGTAATTCCTCTTAACCCATGATGCTCGGGTCTTGCTCTGCTTGACTGGACATCCCATTCACCCTTTTATAGAAAATACATGCCCTTTGGTGATGTGAAACTCACCATGTGGCGATAGCAGCCAATAATGGCCTGAAAGGAGACTAACCAGTTCATTCCTAGGATGACATTGAATCATGTCATCTCTAAGACATAAAGGTCCCATAAGAAGTGACATCCCCCAACCTCAAGAGGGAACTCCTTACATTGACGTACACTAGCCGTTTTAATCCCCAATAGAGTGTCTAGCATAATTATATCCTCATAAGTAAAGATACAGAGCTTAAGGCTCTTTATAATAGAAATAGATATAAAACTATGAGAAGCCCCTTATCAAAAAGTGAATAAGCTAAATTTAGGAAACTAGAATCATATCTCTAACCGTAGAGAGTTTGGGATTCTTCTCCTAATGGGTCTGCTCCATCACAAAATTTCGACATTTACTGCAGCCCTATGACCCTACCTAACTAACTTGAGATGATCCACCCAGTTGTTACTAAAAACCTTCCATCTGGATACCATGGCCACAACCAACTCCTCGGCCTGCACAGCCTGAAAAACTCTAGTTCACTGACTAATGAGAAACTGGTGGCCCCACTCCTATATGTGGAGTGATAACAGATCCCCTCTCACTCGTTTTTGGTGAGAACATCCTACAAAAACACTAAATGTGGCCTATCCTTCCTTAATATCAGCACTCGACTGGGTCCTTCAGGCAATGTTGTCTTGTATGCCAACTCTTCCCGCACTGGTAGCATACCACCTGGATACCAAAATAAATATCGCATGAATTCTCCCTATGGTGCTTCCTATTATCTATTGAAGGAGTACCAACCCTAGATGCTGAACCACCTTGGATTGCAACTCCCAACTCCCTCATATTGCGCTCAGTAATCAATACCTAGTTTACTATATCAATCACCGAAGTTAGCCTAAAAACATTCACCTGTAATCGGATGTCATACCTAAGACCATACTTAGATCTTCTATCCAAATATAAGTCATCACCTCCCAAAATAGGTGAAAATCACTGAAGCTCTGTAAAAAAAAGAAGAGTAATCCATCACTGAAAGAGCACCCTTCTCCAAATTCATAAACCCTTAGGCTCAATCATCCTTCAACATGTCGGGGTAGAAGTAATCATAGAAGGTCCTATGAAACTCTTACCAAGACATATCTTGATGATTTCATGCCTGTGAGATAACATCCCACCATATCTTAGTGGAATCACGTAGCATGTATATCATGATCTCCATCCTCCTCTCTAGAGGTGTCTCCAGATGCTCAAAGATGGAAAGCATGGCCTCCAACCATGACTCTGCAACCTGAGCTCCTCCATCCCCTAAAAATGTAGAGGGATTCTACTAATGGAACACCCTTTTCAACTCCTTCATATTTTGGGAAATATGTGGTGGTCCCTAAAAATCATGTATTGTCCTCAAAATTCCTTCATGAAATTGTGCATCAACACCTGCTTCTGGTATAAAAACTAGTTTCAAAATGGGAATGACGGAAGGATCTGTTGGTAGTCCTTGATACACCATTTTTGGTTTCTAGTCATTGCCTTATACATAGCGTACAATCGGAGGACTTCTTGGTGGAATGAATCTACAAGGTCAAGTGCACACCTCAGTACAAGATTATCAGGGATAGAAACTTATAAGTTCAAGAATAGAACAGAAGAAATAAAGAATTCAAGTTTTACAAAAGAGGGTTACTCAGTGTGTAGAACCACTACACAGTGTGTTCCCTTAAGCTTTAACATGGGTGTTTACCTCTGCCAACCTGGTCGTGTAACACCCTATACACACGGCGTTTTCATCCTGCGACATGGTGTGTACTTGAATTTTTCCCTCCTACCCAGGTTCTTTTACATGGCTAGAACTACATAGTTCTCTCCAAGTGTAACACTATACGGCATGTTCACCCTAGACACAGCATGTAATACATAAGTTCCATCCACCCGTTTCATTAGCCACATAGCCATACACGCAGTTGATTGCCACATGGAGTGTACAAGATATACATGGCGTGTACCACCCAAATTTTATCCACCTATGTTGTTAGACACATGGCCGGATACATGGTCTCTTACAGAATGATGTGTACTCCTAGTACACACTGTGTTCTACCAAACATTTATCAACCTCGTGTCTCTGCCCATACAGTCAGTCACACGGTCACAACTAGGTTAAACTGGAGGGAGGGAATGAATTTGAATTCTGAGAACGTGATTCATGTTCCCCCTTCTATTTTGAATGGTACGGCGGTGATCCCTCCTCTGGTGCCATCGGATCGGCCCCCCTCTGCGGACCTGAGTGTCGTCGGCCTGCCTCTGAAGCCTTCGCTTAAAGAGATACTGCTCATATCTCCCCCTATTCCCCCCCCCCTTTAGTTTCCGGCGGTCCATTTGAAGTCCACCAGTGTGGAATTAAAGAACTACATCCTCGTTCTATCCTTTTCATCTTTGTCTTTCGAGGAGGCATCCTCGCTCATGCGATGGTCCCTCGCTGCCCGGTTTGGGGTCAACAAACCTCTTCTGGGACTGTTCTAGGCTTTTGTGTGGGGTTGGGGTCTGGATTTCCTTGTGAGGGTTTCAAATCTCAGAAATAAGTCTTTTCTTATTATTCTTGAATCCCGTAAGGATTTTGTGCATGCCTGGGCAAGGTGCCCCAAATCCATCAACTGGTGGAATTTTCATTTGTCCCAAAGGTCCATGGACGTCCATAGGGGTCGTGACTCTCTGGTCGAGGCGGTTTGGGTCACCTTACTAGGCCTCCCCCTACCTTTATAGATCTGGATTTTCTAGAGGTGATCGGAAACTCGCTTGGATAGTTCTTATGTTCGGATGACTGGAATTTGCGTCTGATCGAGACCGCTTCTTCCTAGATTTGTGTGACTTTGAACCTATCATTGTCACCTCCGCCCCAGCTTCTTCTCCGCGTTGGGGACTCAATGGAATAGTCCCAACGGATTTTTTACCCCTCGGCGCCTCGCTTATTTGACTTCTGTCACATCCACAGACATGCGCCCTCCGAATGTAAGAGGCTCTCCTCCCATCGCACCCTCCCAAGGAGACCGAATCTTTTTTAAAAAGGGGAATCTTCATCCGTAGAGGCCTCCCACCAACTGTCTACCTGCGCAGTGGACCTTGTCCCTTGTTGTCCCTCATCCTCAGCCCTGGCTTCCCCTACCCCACCCCTCCCCATCCCCCTACCTCCCTCCTCTCCCCACCCCCAGAACCCTATATGCTGCTTTTCCCTTTCCTACTCCATGGATGTCCCTTATTCCCGCCTCGTCGTCTTCGGCCTCCCCCCCCCCCCCCGCTCCCCCCTGGGTGTGTTCGGCTTCTCCCTACCACCTCCCATCCCCCCTTCTTCACCTTGCATGGCTCTGGTCCCCCTTCTTTACCTTTCATGGCTCTGGTCTCCCCTTCTTTACCTTGTATGGATCTGGTCCCCTTCTTTTCATCCCCCTCTCTCCTGGATTTCCTCCCCGTAGCCTTGGCAAAGCCGTGTGATTCCTCCCCGGTTCGGTCTCCGATACCCATAGATAATTCCTTTGAGATCCTTTCCATTGAGGAGGAACTCTCCCCCCCTGCCTATTCTGATTAGAAGAAGGGACTACCCCTCCTACCCAGCTCTAGCTAATCATCAGATTTATTCCTCCCCTCACAAAGTCTCGTTGGAGAGAATTCTCACCAGGTCTCAAACCAAAGCCTCGTGCGCTCTCTCAGCGGATTCAAGAAAGATTCCTTCGTCGCCTGGGGCTAGTACCAGGCGCACCTTGTTTCAATGATCTCACTCATAGTATGGAATGCTTGTGGCCTAGGGTCTAGAGTGAAGACGTACTTTCTTTCGTCCGAGAGGTCCAAACACGATGCCTCAATTATTGTGGTTTTGGAGCCCAAACAATGATCTTCCAAGATCAGTGAGTTTTCCAAAAGGATTGGATTCCGTTATTTTATGCATGGTGAGACGCTAAATTCCCATATATGGATTTTTTGGAATGCTAGGTTGAAGATCGACTTGTTGGCATCATCTGACCAACACCTCTTAGTTAAAGTGGCAGATGGAAGCCTCATTCACTTTTTCTCCTTTGTGTATGCCAAGTGTGACGCAAACCTGAGGGAGCAGTTATGGTTGGACCTCATCTCCTTCAACCCGGGGGAGGCGTCGTGGATTGTGGGCGGTGACTTCAACTTAATAATGCATGCCTCCGAAAAGAAGGGTGGCTTATCCATCTCTCACACCAACAGATTGGTGTTCTCTTACTTCACTGCACGTGAGGGGATCCTCGACCTCGGCTTCATAGGCGACAATTTCCCATGGTGCAACAACCAACGAGGGAATAGTATAACTTGGTGTAGACTCGACCGGTGCCTCGGTAACCTTCAGGCTATCTCATCCTTTTAGAATATCATGGTCTCTCACCTGGTCTGGGCCTTGTCTGACCACTCTCCACTCCTTATTCATATGAGTCTGGGCCCCCCAAGATCTGGCCGCTTCTTTTTCTCTAAGATATGGACTCTAAAGCCTGACTTTCTAGAGAAGGTGGAGTGGTCCTAGAACTCTCCCTGCCAACAAAGCAATTGGGTTGGTTTCCACCTTAAGCTTCGCTTCTTGAAACAGGTTCTCCTGGTGTGGTCCTCCTCCCAAGAACCTAATCGCTCGTACATGGATGAACTTATTAAATACATTGAGCATACTGAAGTTGACTTGGAAGAAGGATGGAACAATGATGCCTGTGCCAATCTCTGTCTCAAGAAACAATGGCTGGATGAGTTAATTCTTGAATAGGAGTGACATCTTCGGGAACGAGAACAAGTCTCCTGGCTCAGAGAGGGGGACCGCAACACAGCATATTTCCACACCTGCCTGAAGGAGAAACACTGGCCTCATGTCCCTAACATTTTTCTGGAGGATGACTCCTTTTCCTCTAACCCGGAGTAGCTTAGTGTTATGTTTTGTTCCAATTTTAAAAACCTCTTGTGCGATCCTAACCCATTCTTCCAGTATGGTTATCCCTCTGGGCAGTCGGAGTTGTTTGACTCAATTCCCCGTAATGTTACCAGTCAGGCCAATGATATCTTTTGTGGCATTCAAAATGAGAAGGAAATATGGGGAGCTGTCAATATTATTAACCCAGATAGTGCGCCCGGACCAGATGGATTTCCGGGATCCTTCTTCACTTCTTCCTGGAACATCATTAAGAATTATCTCTCTGAGGCCATCCATGACTTCTTCAGGGGTGTCTCCCTACCTCGTGTGGCCAGTGAAACCTCTATTATTTTGATCCCGAAGGTTGTCTCCCCCTCCTCCATCTCGCAATTTCAGCCTATTATCCTGTGTAAATTTGCATACAAGGTCCTTGAAACCATCATTAATAACAGGCTCGGAAAATTCATTGGTCAATGGGTTTCCGAGGAACAACATTCTTTTATCAAAGGGAGGTCCATCCAAGGGGTTGTTGGAGTTTCCCTGGAGTTGGTCTAGGACATCAACCATGAGACTATAGGCTTGAATGTGATCTTCAAACTTGACATGGAAAAAACGTATGACCATCTGGAATGGAGTTTCATCATCCATACCATGAGATGCATGGGTTTCTCTGAGGCTGTTATTGATATCTTCTTCCGTTGTTACAGATCTCCTTGGTTTAACATCATCTTTACAAGGAAACAATGTGTCTTTATCAAGTCAGTCAGAGGTTTGCGATGGGGGGACCCCCAATCCCCGAACCTTTTCATTTTGGCCCAAGACGCCCTTAGCAAATTATTCTCTTTGTCCATGCGCCACGACTTCGTCCGGCATTTCCACTGCGGTTCCCACGTCCCCAGTGTCTCCCACCTTTTTTTGTTGATGATTTTATGTTCTTAATTAATGGACGAATCCCCTCCATCAGAGGCTTCATCAAGATCATGGATGAGTATTCCAATTGGAGCGGACAACTGATTAGCTGTGAAAAAAGTAGTGTCTTTCTTCCCTCGAGCTGCCCAAGGAGGCGTAGGGACACCATAGAAAGCATTTCTGGAATCCAGGAAAAGTGATTCCATCTTACCTATCTGGGGGCGCCACTTTCCCTAGGGAGAATTCATGTTTAGTATTTCAAGGAGATTTCTAACAGGATCACGAACTGCATTAACAACTGAAAGAACCAATTCCTTTCATTAGGGGGGAGGATCAGTCTGATTAATAGTGTGCTGTCCTCTATTCCTATGCACATTCTATCAGCGGTTAAGCTCCCAAGGTCTATCATCAACCAAATGGAGTCCATTTTTAAATCTTTTCTTTGGTATTCCCATGGCGTTGGCAGATATAGATGGGCCTCTTGGAGAAAGCTAGCCAAGCCCCTGGAACTTGGGGGCATAAATCTGAGAAGTTTGGATGAGATTATGTTTCTCCTTCAAGGCAATCTAGCATGGGAAGTCTTTGAGGTCCGGTCTCTTTGGGTTCGCTTTATTAGAGGAAAATATGGATTCGGGCATAGGTATAATGGTAGGAAACCTTCTCCTCTTTGGATTTCTCTTCGTGACCAGGCGGCTTCTCTCTGCAAATGTTCCCAATGGATCTTAGGGCAGGGAGACGTCAACTTCTGGGAGTGTGACTAGGCGGCGGGCATCTTGGCTTCCCGGGCTGCCTTATTCCAGACTTATCCATCAGGGAGGCCTCCCTTCATCCCTCTTTTCTTCAGGCTATTCTTAACCTTTTTCAAGAAAATCGGTTCCACGACATCTACCTGGACGGTTCTATGGATAGGTGCATCTTCAGGAGCTCTTCTTCAGGTAGTTTCTCAGCAGCTAAGTATAGGAAGGCCATCTTTCGGCACCCGGATAGTGACCCTTGGGGCGGTGTACTATGGTGAAATTATATTCCATCAAAATTCAACTTTCTTATTTGGAGAGATTTCCATAATGCCATTCCAATAGAGGTGGCCATCAAAGCAAAAGGGATCCCTTTGGCCTCGTGATGTAGATGCTGCTCTGTCCCTCAGGAGGAGACTTTGACCCATCTTTTTCTCCACAGTGAGTGGGCTGGACACATCTGGAGTGTGATTGGGGAGTTTATTATCCCCCCAAGGGCAGATCCTTCATTTGAGGATTTGTTTCACCAATGGTTCTCTGGAGCCCCCTCCAAACATGATATTTTCGGTCGGTCAATTCTACTTGTCGGGGGGTTTTGGTGCATTTGGCAGGCGCGCAACCAAGCAAGACACCTTAGGTCTCGCCTCTCTCTCCACGGACTGTCCAGCAGGACCGAGCTACTTATCTCCAACATGGATCTCCTCCACAAGTTCCATAAGGCGGCACCCTCCCTTAGATGCTACATAGTTAGATTATGCCCAGGGCCTGCTTCCTCGGTATCTCCCAGCTCTTGGGTTAGATGGTATCCTCCCCCTTACGGGCTCAAACTCAACACAGATGGGGCTTGTGGCCAGGGCTTTATGAGGGGAGGCGGGGTCGTGCGGGACAATTCGGTCTCAGTCATCCTTTCCTTCAATGAGTTCTTTTGGGATGGGTGATTCTTTGGTGGTTGAGGCCAAGGCCATGCTTAGCGGTTTAGAGCTCTTACTCTCTAGATCTATATCTCTTTCGATTGTGGAGACGGATTCAGAAGTCATACGGAGCTCCCTTAAGTGTGACATTTCCCCACCTTGTAACATTATCTATATCATTCACAAGTGCAAGACTCTCCTTGCCCATGATACTGAGATCCTCCACATGCGACATGAGGGTAACCAGCTGGCGGATTTTTTGGCTTCCAGGGCTACCCACAAATTCTCATTTTTGATTTTCACTTCTCTTGGCTCCCTACCTTCGGTCGGGGCAGGTGTTACTATTGGGGATGCTCTTGGCCTCCATTTTTTCAGACCTCCATGACCTCTTGGCGTCTATGTGTGCTACTCAGTGGGGCTGGATGTTGGGTGCTTGGTCGTGTTTTCTTATGATTTTGGTAATAAAATATCATATTTTTATAGTCACAACTACACGGCATGTACATACTGTACACAATGTACTTAAGAAAATTTATTTCTTCCAGGACAGAAGAACACATATCATGTGTTCATAACATCACACGTCGTGTTGTTTGGGTTTCCAGACAATATGCCTCTGAAACTTCTACAAACCCCTTAAAAATGTAAAATTTGACCAAGGAATTCCATGTTTTGATCTGTGAGATCCCATACTCCCCAAGAATCAAAGTTTTACATCCTTATTCATGTCATATCATAACAAAATCCAATTAAAGTTCAAACATGATCCGCTAAATTCAGATCCAAGAGGGCCCATAACACCTCAGGGACTAAATCTTTACACCAATCCAAATGAAACTTTATATATACCAATACCCTATCAAAAATAGTAGGTATTATATCATGGATTCTATCACAATAGTATGCATATCTAGCACAACATCTATCACAACAACATGTAATCAGTAATGCATCCTAAATGGCATGACAAGAATGCATGACATGTGATCTCTAGAAAGTGCCTATATAATGCATGACATGGAATACCCTCATATCATTTGGTTTCAATAGAAATAGAACCAAAATGATATAAATCATAATAGTACAAAATAAGGTTATCACACAATGGTTAAATCAAATCAACTGTAACAATTGAAAAACCAGAAAAATTTCAATATTCAAGGTAACTTGGATTTTCCCTGTACACGGGTTAGCTACTCCCAAGAAAGGCTTATTACCAACTAACTATTCCTTATTATCCCAGTCTATAGGCTCCAAATATTAAGGAAAATAAGAAAAGAAACTTCTTTGATACCACTTTGTAATGTCTCGGTTCTGGGTACCACCCAAAGGTGCCATGAATCTGGTTGGTCACGTGACCTCAATAACATTTCCCCAAATTCCAAAAGATACCTACTAGCAATAAGGGACACGATGTGATAATGGGGAAACTATGCCCTCATTGGTAGAGTATACACAGCAGAAATCAAATAGTAAATAATAGAAAAAGCAGTAATACCATACAATAAAAACAAACAGCAGAAGACTGATAGTAATATAAGAACTAAAGCATATATATAAATGATTCATCTAACATGTGTCTAGAAAATAATCCAAATAAGTAACAATGCTAGAAATACAATACTGAAACCAAAGTAAAAAAATGTGTAAACTCCAATAGCATCACAAGCCTCATCTTGGTCCCATGATCTCCAGCTCCAACAGCAATCAAGTATCTGATGAAGAAGGGCGCTTTTCCTTATCTATACCAGCAACCATATAATCTGTTTGGGTCCAAAAGCATGACCCAAATAGGGTGTGAGATGAATCCCAGTAGGAAACCACCAAAATATATGTGCCTAAATGTTAATAAATATATAAGGTAGGTAATATGCAGAAATGAAGAAATAAACTAGGAAGAAGTAAACAGTCCTGTAGTTTTCAATTTACATTCATTTAATTTTATTATTCATCCTTTGAATCATGTAAACCTTGGGATCTAGCCTAAGATCTGTATCCCCTATATAATTGTAACAAAATAGATGTCTCAGAAGACCATCTAAAATCAATAAAGACTGGGTCCAAGATTGTGCTTTGGTTTGGTAGACTCATCACAATCATTAAATTATTCAACAACGAACCTTTGGGAAAGTTCTCACAGTCTAATCCCCCTAGTCTAGCATAACAAAAATTCATTTAATAATGATCCTCAAGGTAGCTCTCACAGTCTAACCCCTTTGGTCTAATATAGCACTAATCCTTTATGACGACCACCTCAGAAATCTCTCACAGTCTAAACCCCTTGGTTTAACAACTATGAAACAATTATAAACAACAACCAGGTAAATCTATCATAGTATAAACCCCCAGGTCAATGACCATCTGGAAGCTCTCATAGTCAATACCCCTTGTTCAACATAATAGTAAAACACACATAAATGACCCTACATCGGGAATATCTCATAGTCCAATTACCCTTGGTCAACCTTCCAAAATGCATATCATAGTCATCTCAAACAATCAGTAACTCCATCCTAACAATACAAGGCATGGAGAACAAGGCAATCCTAACAGGCATTCTAGACCAAATGGTCATAATCAATCAAACAAGGGAAATGCACCCACGAGGTGTCCCATAACAAGGTATATAACCTTACGCATAATCAACTACCCATTATCAATTAATCAAACCATAATAGGTAATAAACAGGGTCTAATTCCAAACACCCAATACCCCAAACATGGGTATATGACACTTTTACCATATATAATCCAAAGACAATCAACGAAAGGCACAAACCACCTACCTTGATATCATACGATCGATATACTTGAATGTCGGCCCTTGAATCAGCCTAGAATGGAATAGATCTGTAAAAAGGGTGGAAACACCAAACTTTAAATAACTCACAAGATAAGAGGAATCAGGAAGAATGGGTCTAGAAGAAGGGAGAACTCACTGGTGGGATTCCAATGCACCCAGAAGCGTCTCAATTGAAGGTTGGAAGGAAAATCGAGAGGGGTTCAGAGTTCTTTGGTTGTTTTGTTGCTCTCATGTACAAACCAAGAGGAGAAGAAGATGTTTCTGAGGATGAGATGAGACCCTGCTCGGATTTATCAATTAAAAAGAAAACTACACGGCGTGTTCATTAAAGGTACATTTCATGTAGTAGCCTTAACTGGCCCTTGCCTTAAGCAGTATTCCAGGTCACCTACATAAATATGTACTTGGCTGTTACACAGCCAGTACAAAGTATTATACGGTACCTATGTACACAATGTGTACTCATAAGTGCACAGCATGTACTAAGAAAATTATCATGTCTTCCTTTTTCCTCAAAAGCAACCCAAAATAAAGATCCATACCTGAAATGAAGATCTGTGTTCCTACAGTTTTTATTTAGTGTTGATAAAGGGTTCCTTTATCAGCACTTTTAGAAGCACTAATAAAGGAATCTTTTATCCACGATTGTAAAAGAACTAATAAAGGGAGATTTTATCAATATTTTTAAAAGCACTAATAGAGGGGCATAATTAAGTATGTTGTAATTGAACACTGTAGTACCAATTTTGTGTGCTGTAACAGTGCACCGCAGCACTAGAAAAGGCAGAAAAAAGAAGGAAAAAATTACAAATACAAAATTTGAATAAAATAAAATTTACAACACAAATATAAAAAAACACTATATTATAAACATTTAAAACATTGGTTTATATAATTACATGAATAAGTAAAAAATATTAAATACATTAAAAAACATCAATGTTCATTTATATTTTTTCCCTAACCCTGACTCATGCTATTTCTAAACAAACCACCCATGCTCGATAGAAATAACACACCTATATAATAATTAAAATCTTATTTTATTAATAATATAAAGAAATGAATTAAATAGAAAGTATTAATTTTTAACTAAACTTTGATTCATACCAGGAGCACTATATATCGAATTGAGTTTGGGTTGATTCTTCCATGTCACACCATTTCTTGTTTGTCTTAAAGAATTATCTTTGTGAAAATTAACTAAATAAGTATATGATAAAATGATAAGAAAACTAATTAAGTAATAACATATAGAATGATGAGAAAACAATCTAGACTCGTTCACTCGGTTTTTGTGATGTAAAACACCTTTAAAACTAAAATGAAACTTATATATTGAAAAGAAACACTTTGAGTCATAGTGGTCACACTGTGTATAGAATTGAGGTTCGTTTGATTCCAACACATCCTAAATATATTATGGATCATTTTCCAAAAGTATTAAAATAATCCAAACGTTTTTTCTCGGTTTCGAGTGTGTTGCTAGTCTTTTTTCCTAAAATGTCATTTTAAACTAGAAACATGTGCTTTGAGACATAGTCGTCACATATTGTGTTAGTTTTATGTGATAATAATTCCAACATACCATAAATGACTTATGAATCATTTTCTTAAATTATCAAGATAATCTGATCTAATTTTCTCAATTTTCAGTGAGTGAAACTTTTCAAACTAAAATGTCAATTATAAACTAATAATTAACACTTTGAGTCATATTGGAAAAATTATGTATTGGATTGAGGTGATTCTAATTCCAACACTTCAAAAATAACTTAGGGATCGTTTTTCTAATGTATCAAAATGATCTGAAAGCATTTGTTTGGTTTTGAGTATGTTACTTTTTCTTTTTTACAAAACTTAATGTCAATTTTAAATAAAAAGGTGTAATTTGAGTCATACTAGTCACATTGTGCATAATATTGAATTTTTTATGATTTATACACATTACAAATGACTTATTTATCATTTTCCTAAAGTATCAAAATAATATGAATGTGTTTTCTCAGTTTTTGAGTTCACTACTTTTCGTTTTTACTAAAATGTAATTTTAAACTGGAAACATGCGCTTTGAGTTATATTGGTCACATCATGTGTCATTTTGAAATGAGACTCATTTATACACATCTAAAATTAATTATAAATAATTTTCCTGAATTATCAATATAATACAAGTGTTTTTTCTTAGTTTTTAGTGAGTGAAACTATTTGAACTAAAATGTTAATTTTAAATTGATAACAAGCACTTTGAGTCATACGGGGCACATCATGTATCGGATTGAGGTGTTTCTAATTCCTACAGATCAAAAATGGATTATAGATCATTTTCCTAAAGTATCAAAATAATCCTAATGTGTTTCCTTGGTTTTAAGTATGTTATTTTTCTTTTTTACTGAAATTAATGTCAATTTTAAATAAAAATACACACTTGGAGTCATACTGGTCACACCGTGCGTTGGATTAAGGTGTGGAAGATTCTTATGCATCCCAAATGACTTATGTATCATTTATCTAAAGTATCAAAACAATATGAATTTTTTTTCTCATTTTTTAGTACGTAACTTGTTTTTTTTGCAAAAAATCCATTTTAAACGGGAAACACACACATTGAGTTGTACCGGTAACACCATGTGTCAGTTTGACATGATACTAATTTCTACATGTGAAAAATGAATTATTAGTCCTTTTACAAAATTATCATGAAAATTTAGGTTCATTTTCTCATTTTTTAGTGAGGGAGACTTTTTGAACTAAAATGTCAATTTTGAATTGATAACAGACAGTTTGAGTCATACCAGACACATCATGTATCAGATTGAGGTGTGGATGATTCATACACATCAAAAATGACTTATGGACCATTTTACTAATGTATAAAAAAATTTAATGAGTTTTCTCAGTTTTGAGTATGTAAATTTTTTTACTAAAATTAATGTTAATTTTAAATAAAAATATGTACTTAGAGTCATACTGATCACAATGTTCATCGGATTGAGGTTCATCTAATTTCAACACATTAAAAATGAATTATGAATAATTTTCATAAAGTATTAAAACAATCCAAATGGTTTTTATCATTTTCGAGTAAGTCACTTTTCTTTTTTACTCAAATACCATTTTAAACTGGAAACATGCACTTTTAGTCATACTGGTCACATCATGTGTCAGGTTGAAGTGAGACTGGTTCTTACACATCAAAAATGAATTATGAATCATTGTAATAAATTATCAAGACAATATGAGTTTTTTTACTCAATTTTCAATGAGTGGCACTTTTTGAACTAAAGTGTCAATTTTAAAGTGATAATGGATACTTTGAGTCATACTGAATACATCATGTATTGGATTAAGGTGAGGCTAACTCCTACACATAAAAAATGACTTATGGATCATTTTTCTAAATTATAAAAACAATATGAATTTTTCTTCTTGGTTTTAAGTATGTAAGTTGTCTTTTTTACTAAAATTAATGTCAATTTTAAACAAAAAGACGCATTTGGAGTCATACCGGTCGCACCATGTGTTGGATTGAGGTTTGGATGATTCTTACAAATCCCAAATAACATATGGATCATTTTACTAAAGTTTCAGATAAATATGAATTCATTTTATAGATTTTGTGTATGTCACTTGTCATTTTTACTAAAATGTCATTTTAAATTGGAAACACTCACTTTGAGTCATACCGATCACATTGTGGTTTGGTTTGATGTGAGACCAATTCCTACACATACAAAATTAATTATGAATCATCTTCATAAATTATCAATGAAATAAGAGGGAATTTTATTGGTTTTCAATGAGTGACACTTTTTAAACTAAAATTTCAATTTTAAAGTGGTAATGGACACTTTGAGTCATACTAGGAACATCATGTATCAGATTAAGCTGAGGATGATTTATACACATCAAAAATTACTTATGGATAATTTTCCTAAAGTATCAAAATAATACGAAATATTTTTCTCAATTTTGAGTTGGTCAAGTTTTTTCATTAAAATTAATGTTAATTTTAAATAAAAAGACCCACTTAGAGTCATACCGGTCACACCGTGCATCAGATTAGGGTGAGGTTGATTCATAAATTTCCCAAATGACATATTTATCATTTTCTTAATGTATCAAAACTAAAAAAAATGTGTTTTCTTGATTTTGATTATGTCACATATCATTTTTACTAAAATGAGATTTTAAACTGGAAACATGCACTTTGAGTCATACCGGTCACATCATGTGTTTTTTAATGTTATACTAATTCCTACATGTCACAAATGACTTATGAATCATTTTGAAAAATTATCAAGATAATTTGAGCATGTTTTCTCATTTTTTTAGTATGTCACTTTTCTTTTTTACTAAAATTAATGTCAATTTTAAATAAAAAGACATTGTTTGAGTCATATTGAGCACATTGTACATCGTATTGAGGTGCATATGATTTCTAAATGGTAAAAATGACTTATGTATTTTTTTCCCTAAAGTGTCAAAATATTATTAATTAGTTTTCTCAGTTTTGAGTATGTGATGTCTATTTTGAACTAAAATTTAAATTATAAACTAAAAAAATACAATCTAAGTCATACCAAGAACATTGTGTGTTGGATTAAGGTGTGGTTGATTGAGTATTTTATATGTGTTTTTCTTTCAACTATCTACAAAAATCCAGAAAAGAGAGAACATGTTCCATTCTGATGGAAGATAAAATCCATGCTCCCTAAAACACTTCACGTTTTAGGCATCATGGGGTTTCCTCTTCCATCATAAAGGAAAATGTTATCTATTTTCTAGCTTATTGTAGATATTTGAAAGTAATATATGGATTCCCAAAAGATCTATGAAAAAAAACTAAATAAGTATTAGATAAAAATGATAATAAAATTAACTTAAAAATAATAGATAAAATTATGACAAATTAATTAAATAAATAGTAGGAATTAACCTTTTAATGATGGTTGTATACATTCTTGACCTATTTCCTTATTATCATTATCTTAGTTTTATCCTCAAAGTCCAATCTCTCATGAGCATGAGTTGTTTTGAAAAAACCACCCCAAATCAAACAAAATAATCCACCTGTATAAGAAAACAATTATTATGTGAGTAACACTAAAAAGAAATAAATTAAACATAAATATAAAACAATACATTACCTATATGTAAAATGATTTTACTATGAAAACATAAATATTACCCCTATGATTGAGCATATGTAGCACCATTTCTCTTCCTACAAATTTAGTGGAGGGAACTTGAAAAAAAGTGATAAATTCCAACACTATAGGGGTGGAAAGGTTTTGAGGAAGAAGAAGTCTATGGATGTTTTGGTGTAGAAATGCATGAAATATTGACAAAAATATTCTAAAATAAAAAAACTCTTCAATGAATAATTAAAATTAAATCAACATTTCATTATATAATTATTCAATAAAATAGAGAAAGTATATCATAACATTACCTTTACATCTTCCTAAAGGGTTTCCTTAATTATAGTCTATTCCTCCATGGGATTGGTAACATCATCATTTGCATAAAAAATTGTCTATAAGAGTAGTAAAAAATTTAATTTATATTATGTTAATGTAGCATATAATAGATAATATTATGAGGAAAAAATATTATATTAAAAAAAAAATTTACCTTCTCATTGAACTCTCTTTATTTTTTAAAGGTTTTACGAATTTTGATCCTCTATTGAGAATATAAATCCCTTCTTTGTGGTCCCTTATAATGTATAAGGCATTGTCTACATTGGGACCAACATGAAGTGATTGTGATCTCCCAATGAAAGGGCCGTCCTCGATTGAATTTTTATCTAGCCCTACAGCTGTTTTAGTCTCCAGCAGGACAATTGACCAATTATTGTTTGCTAGATCTGAGACATAAAATACTTGCACTGCTTGTGATACCACTATAAACAGTTCTTTTTCCCCTTCTACACTAAAATTCACCTTCATGAAGCATATTTCATCAACTTTCACTGCACTCCTATTGTCAACCCATTTTCAATGGAAAATCAGCACTTAAAATTTTGTATAATCCAACTCATATATCTATTCAATAATGCAAAAATATGACATATTTGCATAAATTGGATTTATTTCCTTGAAATAAGATATATGCATCACTTCCTATACAAGCATAACTCCACTATTTTTTATATTAATATAGTCATCATGTTCTTTTTTATAGAACGTATAACCATTAATTTCAAAAATAGTGTAAGATATAACATTTTCATCTGGTCCCCTGGCTAGCCATCGAAGACATTCAGAAATTGAATTCATATTTTTAGATAAATCCTTATAAATTTGATCTAGGAACCATCCTATAAAATATTGATTATGTGTATTTTATATCCATCCTTCATCCCTTGATGAATTCAAATCTATAAGAATTGCTTTATGGGATTCAACGTATGGATCAACATATTCACTATTATGTAAAATTTAAAGTTATACTTACTCCTGATCTATGATGGTAACTATAACAACATCTCTTCTATAAATCCCTTCTCCCATAAGGAATCCTCTATGATGAGACTTTAGGAAATTGATGTTGTTAACATCTGATAGGTAATCAGTATAGAATTCAACAGCTTCAGCAATATAGAATTCTCCAATACAACCTTCTGGGTGACTTCAATTATTGACATGCCCTTTCAAAATATTCATATACATTCAATGGGGTACACCCATTTTTAATGGATAGTACCACTTAGTTAAACCCCCCTAACCAAGTGAACCATCAAGTAGACCATTTTATCAAAGAATTATGGTGGGGGAACATATATAATTCACATAATATAACTGTAACCTCCTTATTCATAATTAGAAACTTCATTGGGTTTGTAACTTTACTGTATATGGATTTGAAAAAGAAGCAGATTCTGTTTAATGTATATCGTATATTTTTATGCAGAATGCAACTGAAAATAATAGGTATCAAATCTTGCATCAAAACAATACAGTCATGTGATTTTATTCCTTGTAAATCCAAATTGGTCATTGACATGACATTCTTGATATTTTACGAATACTCCCACTGAAACTTTTACACCATTAAGGGAAAGGTGAAATTAAAAAATTTCATGTTTGGATAAAATGTAATATGTTGGAGGAAGAAAAGTCTGCCTTTTAGGCTTCACCGATGAAAAATATCCCTTATCCCCATGTTAATCATGTTTACCTATCTATGATATCATCTTTCATTTTTTCATGAACATTTAGTAATGGGACAATAACACTATTGTTTCCGATTCTTTCACTGGGGCACGTGCATCCGTCAAAGGAGGATGCACGGCTGTTGCCCCGCATTCCCGCTTTCCAAAGGTGGGCGGCATCCGTTCCTTGTTCAGGGACGTTTTCTCCTTGATCGAAATGGGATGATGGGATGTCGGTTCTTCCTTTTGTGGATTCCTCCTCAGAACTCATCACCTAGTCCGGGTCTCCCTCATAGATTTAATAAGTTGTTCGTGAAACTCTTCCCAGTGTCATGTTTCCATGGATGCCGGTTAATTACACTGCTTCTGTCAGGATATTCCAAAGGTTCTGTTCAGGGAAGCAACCTTCAGTCGGGGGATTAGTCACGTCGAGGCATCAGTAGCGTGTCTGTATGCTGGGGGAACTAGCGTGTCTATCTTTTGCCCCTTGTCATGGGACTTCTCGAGGGCATGGAAGCCAGAGGAATCCCACATCGAGCATGGGGAATCATATGCCCTAGGAATATATCTGAGGTTTTCCTCAGCTTCTTATGTTTGACACAGGGTATGCCGCAGGTTTAACGTCCAGCAGAGACAGTTACACCAAGGGCGTGCCATCCGAGGTTTTCCTCAGGCATCTCATGTTTATCACAAGGTAGGTCGCAAGTTTAACATCCAGCGGAGATGGGTGGGCCTGAATGTTGTGAATAGGAGCGGAATGGCATGATCTCTTCGGGATATGACGATCTGGGTGAGGATTAGGGTGGATGATGGATGGGTGGATGAAGCGGAGGGGGACTGAGATGGGACTATCGCAAGGGCGAGAGTGAGATTGGGCTTGAGCCTCGAAGAGGCCTCCTACGTATCCCCGTGGCAGGGAATCAAAGTCCGCGTAGTTCAGAATGGTGCCGGTGAGCCGACGTGAAGGTGGAACTTGGCCCGATGGACATCATCAGTGAACCGACGTGAAGGTGAACCTGGGGGTCCACTGGTGGTGGGATTGAACCTCGTGAAGGCTTCCTACGTACCACGCCTTGACATGGATCAAAGTCCCCGTAGTTCATATGGAATGTGGAATACAGTTTAACGTCATGCGGGACGGGGGTGAACCGACGTGAGTGAGGTCGGAATGACTGGGTGATGGTCTTGAACCTTATGGAGCCTTCTTATGTACCATGCCTTGACATGGATCAAAGTCCCCGTAGTTCAAACGGTGTGTCAGCGAACCGACGCGAGCAAGGAACTTGGTCCAGATGGTGTGGGGATTACACACTAGGTTTCCCGGGTGTTGATGAACCGACGTGAATAAGGTCAGAGTGACCAACAGGTGGTGGGCTTTAACCTCTGAGAGGCTTCCTACATACCATTCCATGACATGGATCAAAGACCACGTAGTTCAGGTTAGACGCCAGAAGGACGACGTGAATGAGGAGTACCAGGGGGGTCCTATTGGTGGTGGGCTTGGTCCTCATGGAGGCTTCCTACATACCATTCCTTAGCATAGATCAAAGACCACGTAGTTCAGGTTGGTCACAACGACTTCCCACTGGACTGGAATGCATTTTAACATCGTGCGAGGCGAAGATGAACCCTGACGTGAATAAATGACGAGAGGTGGGTTTGAACCTCGTAGAGGCTTCCTACGTACCATGCCTTGACATGGATCAAAGACCTCGTAGTTCAAAGGGGCTTCATCGGTGAACCGATGTGAAGGTGAACCCGGGGGTCCACTTGTGGTGGGTGTCGGCGAACCGATGTGAATAAGGGACCTTGGTCCGATGGGAGATGGGCTTGAACCTCATGAGGATTCCTACATACCATTCCTTGACATGGATCAAAGTCCTCGTAGTTCGGTTTGGTCACAACGGTTTGCTGTCAGACTGGAATGCAGTTTAACGTCATGCTGGACGAAGGTAGAACTCGACGTGAAGAAATGATGGGTGGGATTGAACCTCGTGGAGGCTTCCTACGTACCATTCCATGACATGGATCAAAGACCTCGTAGTTCAAATGGTTGTGCAGTTTAATGTCATTATGGGACAAGGGAATACAGTTTAACATCATGGTGTATGAGGGCATACAGTTTAACGTCATGCTGGATGAGGGCATTGCCATGGCCGATGCTTACTCTAAGCCCACGTGATTCATGCTCGGTGTGAGAAACAAGAGGCAGCAAGGACCTGATGATCACGACGCGAAGGGTGAGTCTGTGAGAAGCGAAGATGGGCTTACGCATTAGGCGGCCCATGGTGCTGGGACTTACTCCAGGATGGAGGCCCGAAGTGCTACAAAGCGCGGTCGGATAGGGATTTGGGACCAACGATGGAAAGCGCCTCATTCGCTATCGCACCCTCCGCTGGCCTTGGCAGTGGAGAAGTGTGGAGGTGAATGGGTGCTACCTTCCGCAAGAGAGGCTTGGGGCTTATACCAGGGTGGTTTCCCTTCTCCCATGGACATACGCTACTCCGAGAAGAAGGATATCATCCCTTGTGGAGGGGGTGACCCCATCTCTGTGGAGACGAGTGGTGTAAAAAAAATGTCTGAGCTGGGGGGACCCTGCGTGCGAGGCATGGGACCAGATCACAGTTTAACGTCATGTGTTGAGGATGAGGTTCTTAGCAGTTTAACATCCTGTAGCTTGGATGAGGTGGGTTTACTCCACACCCCAAGGATTTACATAACTGGTACCCTCTGTTCCTTGGGGGAGGGAAGGTACTGGCAAGGCCATGGTAAAAGGGGGTCGCGGAGCGAACCATAGAGGGGTCCACGTTAGCGTGGCTATGCGAAGAAGCAATAGACATTATTGTGCCTATGTGAAGAATCATTTGGCGAAGCAACGCTACGTTTGGTTTTGCCCATGGGATTTTGAAATCACATGGTGCAAGCTTGGAGGGTCGCACAGGAAGAGGAATTTCCAAGCAAAGGAGTATGCTTCACGAAGTGTAGTGACTCGGCCTTAGCATGGGGAAAGGGTGTGACTGGGAGGTGCTTCGCGAAGTGTAATAGTATTCTTGGAGCACTTCCTCGCGAAGCAGAGGGGCCTCGCAAAGCAAGGTGCTGAGAAGCAGTGTGTTTCACGATGTACAGCGACTCTGCCTTGGCATGTGGATCCCTAGTACCAGATGGGTGTTTCGCGAAGCATAACGCTCTGTGGCTGCCTGGGTTCCCTTGGGAATCCCCTTCCACCATGAATTCCCTTTGGCTTTATGAAGGGCACCCCTCTCAGAAGAGGGGATCAAGACGAGACAGGGCGAAGGCATCTCGCAAAGTAGAGGTACCTCGCAGAGCTCATGATTCCCGGGGGCGAAGGGTGCTTCGCGATTTGGGAGCTGAGAAGCCAAAAGGTCGGATCGTTCGGCTTCTTGGGCTCAGGGGGAACCCAGTATTTATAGGCAAGTGGCGCCGCAAAGTGGACCTCACGAGGCGCGAAGGGTCGGAGGTTACTGCGCGTCGGGCTCGCGAATGTCAGGGCATTCATGGAGCGTTACCGCCTCCTGTGCTCCACGGCGGGCTCGTGAACGTCAGGGAGTTCGCGGGGCGTTACCGCCTCCTGTGCTCTGTGGTAGCCTCGCGGACATCAGGGCATTCGCGGGGCGTTACCGCCTCCTATGCTTCGTGGCGGGATCGCGAACGTCAGGGTGTTCGCAGGTCGTTACCGCCTCCTATGCTCCATGGTGGCCGCGATGATCGGGGGTGCTTCGCTCCATAGCTTCGCGAGGCAGCACGCGGGGCTTATTTTCCGTCCCTTCTTTGCGTGCAATATTTTGGCACCAACAAATTCCTCCCCTTAGACTTGGAGCCACGGGGGGACGAAGGGTCTAAGTATGAGGGAAAATTCGCCAAAATGAACGTCGGTTTGCGATGCGGCCTCGCGAAGGGGCCCGCTGAGATGCCGGTGGCCACGCGGTCCGACGCGCCGCGATGCTCCGCGCAGGCAGGACGCACTGCAAAGCACCAGGGTCCCCGCCTATAAATAGGGGGGCTGACCTCTCTTTTGTCCTCTCGCAACTTTTGTCCTCTTGCGCTCTCGACTTCGCGAAGCTCCGCGTTCTCCGCATCAGCTCTCCGCGAATCGAGCTTCGCGGCGAATCGCGAGTCTCCGACTCCGCGACCGCGCCAAGCGAACTTTTGTTTTCCGGCCTAGGCCAGACTCCGCGGCTTGGTTTTGAGTCCGAACTTTGCGAGGGATCTTCACGAGAAAGCTTCGCGATCCAGCCTGAAATTTTTTCCGAGTTCCGAAACCGAAATGGCCCATCGAGAGGCTGTATTGGGGGTCCTTGCAGACGCCACCCGGAGGGATGAGATGGCTAACTGTCTGGGTCTAGGAGAGATGGTCCGAAGCCACTCGGACCATACTTCTTTGACAGAAATACTATTAGAGGGTCAGAAGAACTATCCGCAGTGCAGGAAACTACCCTTGTATGGCTTCGGGCTGAGGGATGACATCTTCATCCCCGAGGCGAGTAGGGACGAACCAGCTTGCTGGTTCAGGAGCACTCCATGTCAGCGCCAGTGGTTCAGGGCGGCCGATGGCCATGCGTGAGAGGATTTCACACCCGTTACCGTCGACTGTCTTTACAACCATGTGAACAATATTGACGGGAATCCACTACAACCGGAGACGTCCCCTCCTCTATACCGTACCATGCTGAAGGCGGCATTGCAGGATCCGAAGAAGGGGTGGTCCGATGAGTGGGACCTGCGCCAGGGCGGTAACTTCACCAATGATTAGGCATGGGCCTACTGGGTAGGCGCCTCATGTGAGGAGTTTGGGGCTGAGCTTAGGAGAGTGGGTTTGTATGAGGCGGCATGGGCCTCCTAATTCCACATTTACCAACCCAAACAGCTGATGCCGGTGCTGCTGGCCAGATAGTCGTCTAGAACCAATACTTTTCACCTGCACCGTGGGGAGGTAGGAATCATCCTGTGAGATGTCCACCAGATTTCGGGGGTTTCGATCTTGGGGTCCATGTATGATGAGTTCCTCCCCGTCATGAGCGCGTGGGAGGACACGGAGCAGATGCCACGACTGGCGTCGGCGCTGATGGCATTGGTCCCTGGAGAGGAAAAGGAAGCAGTGAGGGATGTCCACTTTAAGAAGTGGTTCGAGCATTTCCTGAACTTCCCGGAGAATCGATAGTTTCCTCCAAGGACTCAAACTTTTCCGAAGGCGGGTCAACGGGGAAAGGAGCACTCGTACTGGCGGGTCTTGGAGGACAACCAATGGAAGACTTGGGGTTTCAGTGTCAGCACTGAATAGCAGCCGATAGTCAGGCTGGCGGCGTTCATCGCGGCCCTTATCTGCGGTTGGATTTTACCGGTGAGGGATACCAGCATGGGGGTGCGGCCCAGCTTGTTTGTCATGGTGTCGGTGCTAGCCATGGGGCAACGGGTCAATATAGGGATTCCAATGCTCGCCAAGCTGTACAGGATGCTGCGGCACGTAATCGAGGGGAAGAAGCCGCCAAGGATATGCGGGCCCTTCCACCTTCTGTATGGGTGGATTGCGGCGCACATCAGGGGGATTTATGAGTATCCAAACCCTATCTCGCCGCCGAGATCGAACTTCCGCCCCTTCATTCTGAATGCGGCCGGGAGCTTCCCATTCAAACTAACCATGCTGATGGTGCTGAACCGGGTGTGGAGGACAGATGAGTTTAACTTCCACCCATTTCCATTGCCGATGGGGATACTCACTGACGACGGGCGGGGGACGGAAGAGCACCGAGCTTATCTCATGGAATTTCGAGGCGGAGTTTTAGTGGAACGAGTGGATTATGAGCGCTCTGTGAACCGTACACCCTGCATCGCTTTGCGAGGCAGTTCCAGTGCCTCCAGCGGCTGACCCCGCAGGTCTACTAGGAGGTGCGTCACGGAAGCACCCATTTGTGATGAGGCAGTTGTGGCTCATGTTCACACGGGAAGATGGGAAGATGCGAATTGCATTGCCTCCATCCACCTCCGCTTTCGGATTGGTGAGGGAGTATGTCATTAGTTGGGAGGATGCTTATCCAGGGGAGATGCTAAGGAAGCCAACTATTCAGGTCGGTGATGGCAGGCCTCCTCTATCCGGAGGTCGGGGTCGAAGGGCAGCAAGGGCCTCTTGTGGTGGAGGGGCTGCCGTGGCGGCGAGACCCGCGCCAGCCGAGGGTGTGGCAGCAGCGGCGGATCCGGTGATTTCGGAAGATCAAGGCCATCCGGAGGGGCGGCCACCGAGGGGATTTCGTAGGATATCCACTCAGGCTCCGGGGAAGCGGCTGCGTCATATCGACATTGTAGAGAACCGTATCTTGACGTACATGGACATTACATTACTTTTGCGGAATACTTAGTACATAACAAAAACACACACACAAGGATCTTAATAGTTTAGTGTCTTTGGAAACTCGGAACGTAATCTTCTAAACGTGGTGAAAGATCTTCAATATCTCCCATAAAGATCTTCCCCTTTTTTTTACCTAAAACCTTTCTTTATATCCTAGGGAAAGAAAAACAAAAAAGGGTGAGCTCAAATGCTCAGTAAGGGTAAACAAAAGAAATATCAATCACATCATATACATAAGAACGTAGCTTTTGGAAATCTTGACCTGCAAAAGAGCTCATAATATCATAACATGGGATAAATCATAGAATTGAAAATGAGATCCCAATAATCATAACTTAAAACTTGAACTTTGTGGCATGCACACATAATCATGGAAAATCGTTTCTTGTTAGTCATGACTCATTTCCAAGACTATCTTAGTGGACAAAGTCCCTTTCTGAACCGAGTTCACTCCTCATTTCAGTCCTGTATCACTGAACCGAAATAACCTTCCGTTCCAGCCATGTCTATCTCATGAGATATAAAATCTTTACCCAATGCATTGGAGGGAGATATAGGTCCCACCCATCTTATAATGAATCCTTTCTTATGTGTGCCACATAATCATAAAACATACATCATCGCATAACACATATAACAAAAATGGGATTCTTGAAACATCATGACATCATAAATCAATTCATATAAGATAAAGGAATTCATAAACATAATTCCATCACAACATAGTCAAACCAATGTAAAAATATGGATAGAAACAGAACCCTTTATTATCTTAGATGGAAAATAATTTTGATAAAACACTTGAATTGAATTCTTGAGGAAAATATCCTTTCTTCTTCAAAAACATTTTTCCTTTCATAACATGTCACACAACTTTAAAATAAAAGAAGTTGATTAAAAATAAACTTGAAAACTTGTAAAGGAATCTTCTTTGAAGTAATGTTTTAAAAATCCATTCATGCCGTATAAGTTAAAAAAACATTCTTCGTACTTTTGTCGGAAAAGTCAAAAAGTACCTCGTACGGAAAAACGACAAAAGATTCCTTTCATATTCTTTACTAAAAACTCACCTAAGGGTAAAATTGGATTTAAACTATTTCAAGTGGATGGAAACAATATTACATATTGAGGGAACATGGATGTGGATGATAAAATACACCCCAGTAAATACTTACGAATAAACAATCTCGGATAAAAATGAGATTGTGATATTTCCCTTACCTTAGGTCCGACTTGCTTTGTAAGTGTCCGAACCTCCTGTATAATGATTTAAATCATGTTATTGACTTATTACAGAATCATATTCATTGTTATGATATCATATATGGTTCACTTATGACATTATATTACCCGTTCGTTTGTAAATTCCATGTTAAAGAAGCGTTTTGGGTAAAATCGTTTCATTTATCGTAGGTGTTTTGACTTGTTGTTCTTGACATTATTATTACTTATATCATGATTTAATCACTTACAGAATATAAAATATGATTTATATATCATATATATTCAGTATATATATATATATAATAGGTAGATAAATAAAATGAAAAACACCGTTCATGGAGACGGTAGTCCGTACGTACGCATGAACGTTGTTTTCCTTTCCTTATTGTCTTGAAATGGAAGTAAGTAGATGACATACATATGTACATATATACATAAATCCAGTAGCTTTATAATGTCATATATTTCATTATTATTTCTTATATATACATTATAATCATTCTTAAATGGTTAACATGGAGAATGAATCTCATCGCGTCGTGGAGACGGTAGTCCGTACGTACGCACGAGCGATGATATCATTTCTATAAATATTGAATTGAATTGGAGTGGATCATACAATATATCAGAATTAATATGATGTTTTAATAACTATGTATAGTTATTCTTTACACCATTATACCCATCCATGTAAGGTGGTGGTGGAAAATAGATTACACCACGGCGTGGAGACGGTATTCCGTACGTACGCACGCGCGGTGATTTCTTTTTCCATAGGATGGATAGATGGTGAAATAGGGTTGTTTCATACTTATATTAACATATCAGTATATGATTTATACTGATGTCATTACTTCATAATGAAACAACCTAAGAAGAAGAAGTGGAAGAAGAAATAAAGATGAAAGAATTGGTAACGGTAATTACCTCTTCTTTGAAGTGCCTCTTTGAGACCTCCTCTTAGGGCACTAAAATTGGTCTTTGAGGAAGAACAGAACCTCTAGGATGTTTTTAGGGAAGTGGAGAAGAGATTTTGGCAGGGTTTGGCCGAGCTTGAGTGCTCAAATTGGTGTGAGGAGGAGGGGGAGGAGGTGCCCTTTTATAAGGGAGGAGAGGGGCACCTTAGGAATATCTCAAAATATTATTTTATATTAAAGTCAAAATCGGTTTATAATGGTTCCAAAGGGTCTTATTTCGAAGCTAAAGTGGGGATGGGTCGAAATCCTATCAACCAATAGGGTTTAGACAAGTTTAGGTTATTATTTTAACCTTATCAATTAGATTTAACTCTAAGATAAATAATTTAACTTTTACCGTGTCTTTTTGTTTTCTTTCACTATATGGTTAATACACTTACTATAAAATGCCAAAAGAACCCCAATTTGTTTATTATTAAAATATATATCCTTATCTAAGTCATTTGGACGAACCTTAGATTTTTAGGAATAAAATAACAATTAATAATATAATATTTGATTTAAAAACTATTTTGTGTCAATTTTGACACTATTTGATATATGATTTTTGTGAAAGTCATAACAGAATTATATGTTCGATCCAAGTTGATTAACTCAACACTAATATATCATAGTAACCTAGAAAATTAGTGTAATTCATAAAAAGTCTCAAATTATATTTATTTTTGTGTTTATAACATCAATTATTTCAATGTTTCATTAATAAGATAATTACTGCATCATCATTGTGTCATAAATAAATTAAATTATTTGATGTCTAAAAATTACAAATAAAATACCATCATGTATTAAATCTTTTTAGCTTTCTAATTAATATTTACAATCGAATTTATCTTATGTATAACCCCATATTAGAAATGATTTACTTATTAAACTTTGATTTTAACTATTTTAACCCTTCTTTAAATAAATTAATAATAAATGTCCTAATCTAATCCAAGTGGGCCTAAATGGTCATATTTTATTCCTAAGTTTGTTTTTGGTCGAATTACACTTGTCCAATAGAATTAGGACATGTGTTAGGGTAATATTAATATCATATTTACCCTTAGTTACCCTATTTACTATTAACCGTGGTAAAAAAACTAAAAAGCTACTATTCACCAAAAATTATTTTCATCTCATTGAACCACATTTTAGTCCTTGATATTAACCGTGTCTCTCGGATTTTCGAAATTCCATTCACAGAAGCGGTAAAATTAAGTTTTATTCAAAATTCAGTTTTTAACCTACCACTTAGTAGTTTCACTATTCATCAAAAATTGATGTTTTTCAGAACAATGCCAAAATTTCATCCCAAGCTATATTTCATATTCCGAATTCAAAAATGAAGTCTATTTTACCAAATTCATAACATAAAAGTTGCATTAATTAATTTTATAATTAAATCCCGCTGTTAAAACAAATAGCGTGTTTTTAAGAAACAATATCTATCAAAAGATTGACACTTGTTTATGTCTAGTTTAAATGTGAAATTACATCCAATGACCAACATTGTATTAAATTGTAAAAATATATTCTAAATATACTTTAAAACCACTCAAATTAATGATTTATCACTATTAATTATTTCGATTAAAAAATTTGTTTTTAATTATAATTTAGTAATTTTCACTATTCATCAGAATATGAAAGTTATCCGAAAAGTACCAAAATTTCACCTTAGGCTAAATTCGATACTCCGAATCCAAAAATGAAGTCCATTTTGAGAGTTAAAATTTCTAAAATTTAAAAAGTGGTTATTACTATTCATAACGGCTAGTTTTAATAATATTTTAATAGCATATCATTGTTTCGTGAAACTCAGGATTACGTACCACACACGCTATCGAGGAAGGTTGCGATTGCGTGTAATGCAAAGCAAGTCAAGGATGCGTGTTGTGCAAGCTCCTTTTGGTGTAGCGTATAACACAAGACATTAGTAAAATAAAAAAGAATATTTTTCATAAAATCTCGGGTTGTTACATTCTACCCCTCTTAAAATGAATTTCGCCCTCGAAATTCGTCGGGGTTATAAATGGTTTACTATTCGAAAGTTTCTTTAATAGAAACTCACATCGTAAAAGGGAATACCAAAACTTGGCTTTAAAAACTAAAGTATGAAATGTAACGATTACCCAAATAAACTAATCACTGGGTTTCCATATAGATGAAAATATGGATATGGAAGAGAAATCTAACCATCGTGTTCTGATGGAGAGTGGTAGAGAACATGGCTATGGAAAAGCCAGTAATCACAAATCCATAGATTTGTGATGATATAAGGTACCATCTGATTCATCAGGTATAAGATCACTAGGACAACATTTTTGGTTTTCAAGATCATTTCCCTAAAGTTGAAAATTTGCTTAGAATAAATACTTACTTTATTTTGGTACAATCTCACTTTTGTTCGTGCCTTGAACAATTTCTACTTCATCTCTTAAATAAATGAAGTTGAATTTGTTATTTGTGAAGTGTTAGAAGATCATGTGATAGAATGACTGTTCATTCCATCTGTCTCAAACAAAAGGTTAGCAAAAGTTATTAAATATACATAAGTCATTCTATAGTGAGATTAATCATATATGGTTCCTAAAATGGACTTATACTTCATATATCATGCTGCTTAATATAATAAAACTAGTTTCTACTAAACAGGGACTTCCTGTAGGCCAGTGGTAGGCGATAAAGGCCAGTCGCACTTCGGTTGTGGGTTCGATTCCTACAGCCTTGTCCGAAGCGATGGGCTGTCGCCCGTCCTGCAGGTTGTCCCTTTTTCTAAAACTACGTTACTATAACATCCCATCTTCTATCCTTAAACAATACTAACTTATGTCCAACATAATCCAGTCTAATCTTTAGGCTTATACATAATACTGCAGTCCACTCTCATAATATAGTGACATCGATTACCAGAGATTTAATACTGTCGTTGATCCCCACATATCATAAGATATGTCTTGTTGGTCACATTCCAAACATTCAAAGTCCTTAATCGTGTATTCTCTTGAATACCTTAGTGAAAACAGGAGTGCAGTTAAAAGTTAACACTTTCCACATACCAAAATCCTCAAAATTCTATATACTCAAACCATGATATCACTTAGTCCTTATATCAATCATGAGCTCATGAATACTATTAAACATTTCATTTTCTCGTCTTCATTATGCGCATATCATCTTATTTCCAAAAAATATCTCAATCACTTTGAATACCACATCAATAAATATTGCAATACTCAATGATACAACATTATTTTGGAATCCCATTACATAAACACATAATCATTCCACCACATCGTTGTCATATTCAACATTGCCAATAGTGATCGCATGTGATTTCCCTTTGTCCTTTGCCTTCAGTGGTTGCTCATGTTGATCATCACTAACCCTTGGATTAGGGAAATTATTAGCATAATGCCCCATTTCCTTGCACTTGAAGCATTGAAGTGTTGGCGGTGCGTTCTCTGCAGTGTTTGCTTTATTCACATTATTAGAAACCCTTTTTCCATTACTTCGACACTCAGCTGCTCGATGACCTTCTTTTCCACACTTAAAACATTTTCTAGTCCCTTTAAGACAATCTCCACCATGCTTCTTTCCACACTTTGTGCATAAGGAAACATTCATCTTCTTTTCACCATTATTCTGAGATTTCTCCTTGAACTCCATCTTACGTTTCTTGTCAAAACCATGAGATGGATATGTAACACCAACTTCCATTTCTACCTTGATAGCACAACGCACAATTTCTTCATAGCTACTGAAGTCTCTTATAGCTAGTGCCCTTCGAAGACTTGGTTTTAAGCCACTGAAAAATCGATCAACTTTACTTTCAGGTTGGATGATAATTCCAGAAGCATACCTTGCAAGTCTTGTAAAATTTGCTTCATAGGTACCAACAGCTTCATCGTCCCTTTGCTTCAGTTCAAGAAACTCTTTCTCCATCTTTGTTCGAAGAATACGAGGGAAGTACTTACTGAAAAACAAGTTCTTGAACTCATCCCATTCCATGGACTCAATTTCATCTCTTGGCCTCGTATTCTTGATAAGATTACACCATTGATCAGCTTCACCTTCCAAACGATATACTGCTAAGATGACTTTATCATGTTCAGAACATTGAAGAACTGAAAATATCTTTTCAGTAGTACTGATCCATTGTTCAGCCACAAGTGGATCAGAAGACCCACTGAAAGAAGGTGGACGTTGCCTCATGAAGGACTCAATAGAATATTGTTCCCTTCTCTGCTCATTTGGAAGTCCAGAATGATTCATAGCTTGTGTAAGTATAGAAATAAGATTTTGCACTCCATCTCCCATAACATTTGTTTGTTCAGGAGGGAAATCATTGCATTGTCCATTGCATTGATCAACACGGTTCCTTCGGGTTCCATCCATCGTCTAAAACCCAAAAAGAATAGTGTGAGGGGCAAAAATCATGCTAGGGAAAACAACATAATAAAGGGGGAGTACCTTCAATATCAAACATCTTAGGTTTAATTCTATGATCGTTAGCGTAATTCTATTACTATAACCTATAGGTATACTTATCCCTAGGGACATCCCTAGACATACCTTAGAAATATCTCTAGGGATCTCACTAACGTTTTCGCATCCTAGTTTCCAAAGGTTGACTAAACCTTTCCTCTGATACCAACTGTAGAGAACCGTATCTTGACGTACATGGACATTACATTACTTTTGCGGAATACTTAGTACATAACAAAAACACACACACAAGGATCGTAATAGTTTAGTGTCTTTGGAAACTCGGAACGTAATCTTCTAAACGTGGTGAAAGATCTTCAATATCTCCCATAAAGATCTTCCCCTTTTTTTTTACCTAAAACCTTTCTTTATATCCTGGGGAAAGAAAAACAAAAAAGGGTGAGCTCAAATGCTCAGTAAGGGTAAACAAAAGAAATATCAATCACATCATATACATAAGAACGTAGCTTTTGGAAATCTTGACCTGCAAAAGAGCTCATAATATCATAACATGGGATAAATCATAGAATTGAAAATGAGATCCCAATAATCATAAATTAAAACTTGAACTTTGTGGCATGCACACATAATCATGGAAAATCATTTCTTGTTAGTCATGACTCATTGCCAAGACTATCTTAGTGGACAAAGTCCCTTTCTGAATCGAGTTCACTCCTCATTTCAGTCCTGTATCACTGAACCGAAATAACCTTCCATTCCAGCCATGTCTATCTCATGAGATATAAAATCTTTACCCAATGCATTGGAGGGAGATATAGGTCCCACCCATCTTATAATGAATCCTTTCTTATGTGTGCCACATAATCATAAAACATACATCATCGCATAACACATATAACAAAAATGGGATTCTTGAAACATCATGACATCATAAATCAATTCATATAAGATAAAGGAATTCATAAACATAATTCCATCACAACATAGTCAAACCAATGTAAAAATATGGATAGAAACAGAACCCTTTATTATCTTAGATGGAAAATAATTTTGATAAAACACTTGAATTGAATTCTTGAGGAAAATATCCTTTCTTCTTCAAAAACATTTTTCCTTTCATAACATGTCACACAACTTTAAAATAAAAGAAGTTGATTAAAAATAAACTTGAAAACTTGTAAAGGAATCTTCTTTGAAGTAATGTTTTAAAAAACCATTCATGCCGTATAAGTTAAAAAAACATTCTTCGTACTTTTGTCGGAAAAGTCAAAAAGTACCTCGTACGGAAAAACGACAAAAGATTCCTTTCATATTCTTTACTAAAAACTCACCTAAGGGTAAAATTGGATTTAAACTATTTCAAGTGGATGGAAACAATATTACATATTGAGGGAACATGGATGTGGATGATAAAATACACCCCAGTAAATACTTACGAATAAACAATCTCGGATAAAAATGAGATTGTGATATTTGCCTTACCTTAGGTCCGACTTGCTTTGTAAGTGTCCGAACCTCCTGTATAATGATTTAAATCATGTTATTGACTTATTACAGAATCATATTCATTGTTATGATATCATATATGGTTCACTTATGACATTATATTACCCGTTCGTTTGTAAATTCCATGTTAAAGAAGCGTTTTGGGTAAAATCGTTTCATTTATCGTAGGTGTTTTGACTTGTTGTTCTTGACATTATTATTACTTATATCATGATTTAATCACTTCCAGAATATAAAATATGATTTATATATCATATATATTCAGTATATATATATATATAATAGGTAGATAAATAAAATGAAAAACACCGTTCATGGAGACGGTAGTCCGTACGTACGCATGAACGTTGTTTTCCTTTCCTTATTGTCTTGAAATGGAAGTAAGTAGATGACATACATATGTACATATATACATAAATCCAGTAGCTTTATAATGTCATATATTTCATTATTATTTCTTATATATACATTATAATCATTCTTAAATGGTTAACATGGAGAATGAATCTCATCGCGTCGTGGAGACGGTAGTCCGTACGTACGCACGAGCGATGATATCATTTCTATAAATATTGAATTGAATTGGAGTGGATCATACAATATATCAGAATTAATATGATGTTGTAATAACTATGTATAGTTATTCTTTACACCATTATACCCATCCATGTAAGGTGGTGGTGGAAAATAGATTACACCACGGCGTGGAGACCGTATTCCGTACGTACGCACGCGCGGTGATTTCTTTTTCCGTAGGATGGATAGATGGTGAAATAGGGTTGTTTCATACTTATATTAACATATCAGTATATTAGTGATACTGATGTTATTACTTCATAATGAAACAACCTAAGAAGAAGAAGTGGAAGAAGAAATAAAGATGAAAGAATTGGTAACGGTAATTACCTCTTCTTTGAAGTGCCTCTTTGAGACCTCCTCTTAGGGCACTAAAATTGGTCTTTGAGGAAGAACAGAACCTCTAGGATGTTTTTAGGGAAGTGGAGAAGAGATTTTGGCAGGGGTTGGCCGAGCTTGAGTGCTCAAATTGGTGTGAGGAGGAGGGGGAGGAGGTGCCCTTTTATAAGGGAGGAGAGGGGCACCTTAGGAATATCTCAAAATATTATTTTATATTAAAGTCAAAATCGGTTTATAATGGTTCCAAAGGGTCTTATTTCGAAGCTAAAGTGGGGATGGGTCGAAATCCTATCAACCAATAGGATTTAGACAAGTTTACGTTATTATTTTAACCTTATCAATTAGATTTAACTCTAAGATAAATAATTTAACTTTTACCGTGTCTTTTTGTTTTCTTTCACTATATGGTTAATACACTTACTATAAAATGCCAAAAGAACCCCAATTTGTTTATTATTAAAATATATATCCTTATCTAAGTCATTTGGCCGAACCTTAGATTTTTAAAAATAAAATAACAATTAATAATATAATATTTGATTTAAAAACTATTTTGTGTCAATTTTGACACTATTTGATATATGATTTTTGTGAAAGTCATAACAGAATTATATGTTAGATACAAGTTGATTAACTCAACACTAATATATCATAGTAACCTAGAAAATTAGTTTAATTCATAAAAAGTCTCAAATTATATTTATTTTTGTGTTTATAACATCAATTATGTCAATATTTCATTAATAAGATAATTACTGCATCATCATTGTGTCATAAATAAATTAAATTATTTGATGTCTAAAAATTACAAATAAAATACCATCATGTATTAAATCTTTTTATCTTTCTAATGAATATTTACAATCGAATTTATCTTATGTATAACCCCATATTAGAAATGATTTACTTATTAAACTTTGATTTTAACTATTTTAACCCTTCTTTAAATAAATTAATAATAAATGTCCTAATCTAATCCAAGTGGGCCTAAATGGTCATATTTTATTCCTAAGTTTGTTTTTGGTCGAATTACACTTGTCCAATAGAATTAGGACATGTGTTAGGGTAATATTAATATCATATTTACCCTTAGTTACCCTATTTACTATTAACCGTGGTAAAAAAACTAAAAAGCTACTATTCACCAAAAATTATTTTCATCTCATTGAACCACATTTTAGTCCTTGATATTAACCGTGTCTCTCGGATTTTCGAAATTCCATTCACAGAAGCGGTAAAATTAAGTTTTATTCAAAATTCAGTTTTTAACCTACCACTTAGTAGTTTCACTATTCATCAAAAATTGATGTTTTTCAGAACAATGCCAAAATTTCATCCCAAGCTATATTTCATATTCCGAATTCAAAAATGAAGTCTATTTTACCAAATCCATAACATAAAATTTGCATTAATTAATTTTATAATTAAATCCCGCTGTTAAAACAAATAGCGTGTTTTTAAGAAACAATATCTATCAAAAGATTGACACTTGTTTATGTCTAGTTTAAATGTGAAATTACATCCAATGACCAACATTGTATTAAATTGTAAAAATATATTCTAAATATACTTTAAAACCACTCAAATTAATGATTTATCACTATTAATTATTTCGATTAAAAAAAGTTGTTTTTAATTATTATTTAGTAATTTTCACTATTCATCAGAATATGAAAGTTATCCGAAAAGTACCAAAATTTCACCTTAGGCTAAATTCGATACTCCGAATCCAAAAATGAAGTCCATTTTGAGAGTTAAAATTTCTAAAATTTAAAAAGTGGTTATTACTATTCATAACGGCTAGTTTTAATAATATTTTAATAGCATATCATTGTTTCGTGAAACTCAGGATTACGTACCACACACGCTATCGAGGAAGGTTGCGATTGCGTGTAATGCAAAGCAAGTCAAGGATGCGTGTTGTGCAAGCTCCTTTTGGTGTAGCGTATAACACAAGACATTAGTAAAATAAAAAAGAATATTTTTCATAAAATCTCGGGCTGTTACAGACATGGCAGAGGATGCGGTCTTCACGGAGGCCTGGGACATTTGTTATGTCAACCGGCAATTCCTCAGCTCACCCAAGATATGGGCGCACTTGAACTGACCTGGGATGGAGTTATCGGGCATAGTCCTAATCCGGGCTGGTTTCATGGCGTCTTCGGCAGAGGCGGAGTGATACTTGAATGAGATGGAGGATTACGTCCACTCCAGTGGTGTCCCACACCCAATGATAGACCGTGTGAGGGTACTACTGGATCGGACGGTCCCCCCACAGCTGTCAGCCGCCGATCTGAGGGAGTGCTTCCCCCTGCCAGAAGAATCAGAGGACTCCTCTCGAGAGGATGAGGTTGGTGGAGGAAGCCCGTTAGAGGAGGGAAAAGTCAGAGACCAAGACTCAGATTCTAATGATTTCGCATAGGCTCTCAAGGTAGCATCCGAACTTCTTTCCTTACGGTCCGTTCTCGGGCCATCACGGATTTCTCACCGATGTTTTAACCATACAGGAGGAACTTGTACGTAGGCCTCGCTCTCGCCCCTTGGCAGGTGACGATGCAGGACCTTCAGAACCCGCGCCTATGGATGCGTCCAGTTCTGCGTTCGGTGGGGCCGGAGCACCTGAGGTGGATCCTCAGGAATCTCTAGACCTTCCAATAGTATACGGAGGTCCCCGCCTCGAGGTCCCATCAGCATCGACTCAAGAGCAGCACCAGGAGATTGATCACCATAAGTTTCCTCTACTGGATTCATTATTGTCACATGTAGATTGTGCCAACTAATGTTTGTGTCTCTCTCTGTCGTACAGTTCTTCGACTGGCGTGGGATGTTGCGGCAAGGTTGGTTGGGATGTCTGGAGGCATCCCTCCTAGGTGCATGCCGGTGATGGTAGAGATAGTCCCCCCATCTCCCCGAGCTGCTACACACACTATCACCTGCGGGGCCACCAGCAGGGTCATGCCTGAGGTTATTGAAGTGGAGTCTGATGACGAGGATTAATCAGTCGACCCAAGTCCCATCACGCCTACTCCGGCTCCAGATGTCGTGCCGGATTTAACACCAGATGCAGATCCTACCGAGGACTTCCTGCGGGTGTATCCCGCATATGAGCCTTCCAATCGCGCAGACTGGGACAAAATGGCCTCCAACGAGGAGGACAGCAGCATAGTCTGCCACCGATCGTGGAAGCTGATCACACGCTTCATCAAGGACACCCCCCAAACTCTATGGCTGAATGAAATGGACAGACTTCGCTCGCAGTTGTGTGAAATGTGTGATGGGGGAGTAGATTCCCAACGTCCTCATGCGCTCATCTGAGATCTCATAGCCGAGTAGATCCGGGAGTATGATCGCGGGCTCAGTGTGGGCTGGAAGCGGAGGAAGGCGACCAACATCAAGAAGCTCCAGGAGGTTAAAATCGAGGTCCAATAGATGCAGACTCGGGCAGATGAGCACTCAGACTCTCTTAATGCACAATCTGAGCTGACCTCACAGTTTAAGGCCCAGCTGGAAGAGGCAGAAGAGCATATGAGGCAGGCTTTTAGAAATATGGCTGCCATTCAGGCTAGCGTAGAAAGGGCCAAAGCCAAGGCTGTCGAACTGTGCCCCGCCGCTGCTAAGGAGGAGCGGGAGTTGAGTCGGTGACAGCAAGTCTTGGACGCCACAAGTCGAAGGGTGGCGGAGCTGCAATGTTCTTTTGATGGGGTCAACCCGTCCATGGGGGGTGTCGACCCCCGGGTATTGTAACAAATTAAAAACCTTTTAATGGTACTTTCGTGCTTCAAATTTTTTTCTTGAATACTGTAGCATGCACGATATCTATTGTTTGCATCAGTTCATTACATCCCTATAATGTTGGCGGGACATCCGGCGACAATTCCCCAAGCTCACGTGGGTCAAGCCCGATGCGAGAAACAGGAGATATTTGCCTCATCGTCCCTCCCAACATGGGAGTGGAAAACAAGTTTCAGGCATCCGGGGTTTGGATAACCAGTCCAGATTTCTGGAAGGTGGGAGAGGCCTGGCCGGAGAAGGAGGTTCTTAGAACAACCGAATTATCGTTTCTTTAGCGTGCTCTTATGCACGAATGGTGCAATTCCAGGGGAGCTGAAATCGGTCTGAATAGATGGAAATGTGAAGTTTGGATCATGATACCCAAGATTCGGAACACTACGGGGATGGCATGACAATAAAGGACAATCGTTAACTATGGCAGAAAAACGATATACTTATTGCGTTAGCCTGAAATGGGGACAACAAATGAGGGTCGACCGTTGACCATGTTTTAAACACGGTACCATGTCACAAATGTCGTCGGTCAATCCTTCGGGAAATTGGCCCAGGACAGTAGGCGGACCCTAGGTCGAGCATCCATACTGTTAGGGGGTCCTTCCAAACATGACCAGTCTTCCGGGACGTTGGCCCAGGACGGTAGGTGAGCCGATGTGGCATGAGACCAGGCCGTTAGGGGGTCTCTTCAGACATGAAAGGGGGCGCGGGTCTGAATAAGGGGCACGCAAAGCGTGGAATATGGAGTGATGGTTTGTCCGAACAGAATCCAACACTCATGTAATTACACCGCCATGGTGGGAGTACGCCAGATGGGCGCATTGGTTTGATCATGGATCATTCCTTCTTTGGGACAGGGCCTCTCTAACGAGGGGTCCGGCTAGGGGTCCGGAAAGGGGAAGGACAGTATTAATTATTTCTATGGGCTGGACCCTAGGAAAAATACCAGGGTGTCTCTACATATCCCATGAGGATGGGAATCAAGCCATACGTAGTTCTGGAGCAGAGGCTCTGGTGCATCCCATGATTAACACGGGGCATCCTGAACTTGTTCAGGGTAGAACCACAGTTTAGTGTCATGCGTTGAGGACATATGGACTCCTTTAGTTTAACGTCATATGATAGGACGTGGAATGAAAGGGAAGATCCCAGGGAGCGTGTGGTGCGGTAGATATGAAACTGACGTGAATGAGGACTTGGAGTCCAAATCACACCACGTACCCCCGGAAGAAACTCTTTAGGTCGAGGGACCAAGAGTGAGGATTAGTATGGGCCCAAAGCAGAGTGGTTGTGCATTCCTACGTACCCCATGAGGATGGGAATCAAGCCATACGTAGTTCTAGAGGAGAACGGATAGGAAAATTCCTATGGGCTGGACCCTAGGAAAAATACCAGGGTGTCTCTACGTATCCCATGAGGATGGGAATCAAGCCATACGTAGTTCTGGATGCGTAGTTTAACGTCATGCAGAACGATGAGAAGCCTGGCCGTGTTGGTACACATCCTGCCAAAACTACTAAGCCCACGTGAGTCATGCTCGGTGTGGGAAACAAGAAGTAGTGGTGGGACTTTCCCAAAACAAGAAAAAAAGGCAGGTTAGGGTGAGGGGACGCTCGGTGAATACCGGCCCCATGATAATAACACGCCCATGTGGTGCACTTAGATGCGCGAAGAGATAAGATCCGAATATGTTGGAATTCCACTTGAACATTAGGAAGTGGAAATGTGTGAATCGTGACGTTCGAGATTTGGATCACAATAACGGTGGCGTGACGATAGGGGATAACTGTTAACCGTGGTGGAAACGCAGCGTCCATATCGCGTTAGCCTAGAATGGGGACAGACAAATGAGGGTTTATCGTTGACCATGTTCGAAACACGGGACCATGTCGCAAATGTTGTCATAGATCCTTAGGGATGTTGGCCCGAAATGATTGGAGGGCCCTTAGGTCCAGCTTCCATGGAGAGCCCTTAAGCCTAGTATCCATGTCATTCGAGGGTCCTTTTGGATGTGGATGAAGGTGAGGATCCAAATAGCGAGCTCACGAATATTGGTCATGGGACGAGGGGAATGTCCCTATGAAAATCCCACACTTCGGGCTCTTTGTCAAAACACATCTAAATACGACAACGAGACATATTAGATAGAGGGAGCAGAGTCCTTTCCAATAGGGAGATCTTAGTTTAGGGTCATAGAATTCGGACCATGAATGGGTAAGGCGGGAAGGGGACACATGGTAAGGCGGTTACAAAACCCTACGTGAATGAGGACCTAATCCCTACTTACCGTGTGTTCTCTGGGGAAATGCTCGAGTCGAGGGACCAAACATGAAAGTTAGGCTGGGCCTGCGGGGAAGTGCCTGGGCACTCCTACATATCTCATGAGGATGAGAATCAAGCCATACGTAGTTCTCAAAGGTGTCATAGTAAGGTACCAGTGCCAGGGGAAAAGGGGAAGTGCGGGCATGTCCCTTGCACCAAAAGAAGCGGAATTTGATAAATCGTGTTTTTCCTTTAAGGTGAGTGGTTTTTTTTTTGAAGAGACAGGCCTAGGGTAGCAGGCCCTGGTGTCGCCACAAGAATCAAGCCGTGATAGGCATTGAAAAATGGCATGGCACGTGACCAATACCCAACGTGATGTCCTATACAACGAGGTCGTCACAATGCAGTGTTGTTTTACGTCGTGCAGCTAGGATGATAATGTCATAGTTTAAGGTCGTGTGATAGGACCGAGCATGAATTTTAACATCATGCAGCGCAGACTTAGCAGAGATGATGCTAGGTGGGGAATGTTTATGGTGTCATGTGACACAACCAATGTGAATGAGGACATATCCCACACCACGCCACGCAGTCCCATAGTCAGGGTCCCGGAGGTAGGACGCTGAACTCAAGATGGACCCAAAGACAGGAGGTCTGGGCGTTCCTATATATCCCATTAGAATGGGAATCGAGATGAGAGGATCTTAGTTTATGGTCATAGAGCTCGTACCATGGATGGTGAAAACTTCCCGAGTAAGTGCAGGCGTCAACCCGGTCCCTAAGCCCACGTGAGTTAAACTCGGTGTGGGAAACAAGGGGGGGAAATCCTTATCGCAATACTTAGGGCATCCATCAAAGGGGAGTCGACAGAGATCCCCGAAGGACACCTTTAACGTGGCTTTGTCCCCGTAACGTGCAGATGCGCACTAAGGAGTAGTACCAAGAGCTTCGAAACTCTAATTGGACAAGATGAAGTGAAGAAGGATGTGAATCATATACCCGACACTTTGGGATTAATGGGGATTTGGCATGGCGATGGAGGATAACTGTTGACCGTGGCGGAAAACAGTATCCATATCACGTTATCATGAAGTGGGAACAACAAACGAGCATCGAACGCTAACCGTATTCGCAACGCGGGATTTTATCAATTTGTTGTCCAAAACCCTCAGGGGTGTTGGCCCGTAACAGTAGGAGATCCCTTGGGCATAGTATCCAGGCCGTTCCTGGGGGTCCCTCCAGGTGTGGAAGATAACAGAAGCCCTGATGAAGGGATACACAAATCCTGGAAGACGGGTGCATACGTGTCCGAGTAAAGTCTGGCCTTCCAGGTAATAAACCAGAGTACTCTTAGGCACATTGGTGAACCATCGGAAAGGGTCAACGAAACAGCTCGAGAATGAGAGGCGCATGGCGTGGTTATTACAAGACCGACGTGAATGAGGTCATAATCTTGTACCATGCCATATAATCCCCTCGTGGAGGAAGGGTAAACCAAGGGGCCAAGGTGGGATGAAGATTCCTGAGAGATGGGGCTGGACCCAAAGCCTATACATTCAGGTGATCCTACGTATCCCATGAGGATGGGAATCAATCCACACGTAGTTCTCTAGATTCAGTTTAACGTCATGTGGGACGATGAGAGGAGTAATATAACCCCAAACAGGGGAGGTGTACGGTACATCGAATAAACCAACGTGAATGAGGACGTAATACCACACCACACCATACACTCTCATAAGAAAGGACCTAGGCTGGGGGCCCGAAAAGGCCAAGGGGCCTGATTGCTAGGCATTGGTCAGGAAGGCCTGGCCTACTTGTAGTTTAACGTCTTGCGGTAAGGACGAGGGCCATGGGCCCAAGGAGGCCAAGGGGCCTGAGGTTGGGCATTGGTCAGGAAGGCCTGACCTTCTTGCAGTTTAACATCTTGCGGTAAGGACGAGGGCCAGGGGCCCAAGGAGTCCAAGGGGCCTAAGGTTGGGAATTTGTTGGGAAGGCCTGGCCTGCTTGCAATTTAATGTCTTGCAGTAAGGACGAGGGACAGGGGCCCAAGGAGGTCAAGGTGCCTGAGGTTGGGCATTGGTCAGGAAGGCCTTACCTGCTTGCAGTTTAACGTCTTGTGGTAAGGACGAGGGGAGATCTTAGTTTAAGGTCATAGAGCTCAAACCATTTTGCAGTTTATCGTCTTGTAGGATGATGATACAGTTTAAGGTCGTGAAGGACCCTTTTTCCCTAGGCAAATTATCGCTTGAGGAACTTGGTGTTGGTGGGAGGGGTTATGCGCTCACCATTCGTGGTTTCCAAGGAGTATGCTCCATTGGGGTAAACCTTGTGGATGACGTAGGGTCCTTCCCATTTGGGCTCTAGCTTGGGTGGTTTCCTACCAGGGATCATTGGCGCTTGAAGGGCCAAAACCAGATCTCCCTACAGAAAAGAGCGAAGGTGGACCTTCTTGTTGAAGGCCCTTGCTATCTTATTCTGATGTCTTTCCAGATTGTGCAGGGCACGAATCTTGTTCTCATCCAGTGCTTCCAATTCAGCTAGACGAATTTTGGCCACCTCATCTGGCGCTTGCTGGTCATAGACTGTAGTGCGTAACGATGGTAGCTGGATCTCAATGGGTAGGACGGCCTCAGCCCCATACACCAGGGAATATGGGGTCACCTGGGTGGAATTGCGAGTCGTCGTCTGATAAGCCCAGAGGGAGTTGGGGAGCTTTTACGGCCAACTTTTCTTGTTCTGACCAACCATTTTCTGCAGAATGTTAGAGAGGGTTTTGTTTAACACCTCAATCTACCCGTTTGCCTGTGCATGATAGCAGGAGGTATGGTTCGAATGGACATTGTACTTAGCGTACAATTTTTTCAGCTTAGCCGCTCGGAAGTTGGTGCCATTATCGGTGAGGACAGCGTGAGGGACCCCAAACTGGTGAATGATATTGGAGCTCACAGAGTCGATGATGGAACGGGCCTTGACCTCTTTAAGTGGAACTGCCTCTGCCCACTTGGAGAATAAATCTGTAGCAGTTAGGATGAACCTACACTGGCGAGCTGTCGCTGATGGATATGGTCCCACTACATCAAGTCCCCACACCTCAAATGGCCAAGAGTACCTGGTGGAGTGGAGGGGTTCTGGAGGCCGATGCAGGAAGTTGGCATGAACTTGGCATGCATGGAATCTCTTGGAAAACTCAATACAATCATGGATCATAGAGGGCCAGAAGTACCCCAACCTCTGGATTTGATGGGATAGCTTTGGCCCAGCTTGATGGGCATCACAGGAACCGGCGTGGACCTCTTGAATAACCTGATAAATCTCGAATCCTTGAATGTAACGGAGGAGAACTCCATCGAAGCTCCGCTTATAGAGGGTCTGCTCAAGACTGGGGCCACTCTGGAGGGTAAATTGCAGTGCGCGGCGTCGGATTCACTCGCGCTCGGCCGGGTCGTCTGGGAGGAAACCATTTTAGAGATACTCGACAAAAGGTGCCCTCTAGTCGGGAGTGTCTTCAACCACTGTGTTTGATGAACCCGGGACCCCTGACGTAGAGGGACCAGTGGTGAGATGACTTACCTGCAGGCCTTCATTGTCCTCTTGGGTGACGGGGTCAATGACTCTCCGGTGTGCCACATGTATGAACAAATCATCTTGCTCGGGTTCCGCGAGCGACGCAGCTAAGCCAGCCAAAGCGTCAGCTCGACCGTTCTGTGACCGAGGGACATGTGTGACCTCTGGCCAAGAGGAGAACTGGGCCATTAGGCGGAGGGTGCACTCCAGCAATGGCACAAGCTCTGACTTACTAACGACATAATCACCATTGACCTGCTTGATTACCAGCTCAGAATCTCCTTTCACATGTAGATGGGGCACGTCGATCTCAAGGGACAACTCGAGGACGGTGATGAGAGCCTGGTACTCTGCCTCGTTGTTGGTGCAGCCTTCTGACAACAGGAACGAGTATGGTAAGATGGCTTGTGCTGGGGTGATGAAGACGATATCTAGGCCTACTCTGTTGAGATTAGGATCATCGAGCCTCCTACCAGTGGGGCTCCGGGAGGCACCGTCGAAGTGCATTTTCCAACATGAGACGGTACAATCGACTGAGATTATCATCTCATCAGGAAAATCCAGGTCCAGGGATTGATCCGCGGAGGTTGGATGAGTAGCTAAAAAGTCTTCCAACACCTGTCCCTTAATGGCCTTCTGAGGTACGAACTTGATATCAAATTGCTGGATAATCACCGCCCACCATGATAGTCGGCCAGTCAACATGGGGTGGTTCAGGATGTACTTCAGTGGGTCTACCCAAGAGATCAATTTCACCTCATGGTGCTATAGGTAATGCCGCAACTTCTGTATGGAAAAAAACGAGCGCAAGGAAGTCCTTTTCGATAGGGGAGTATCTGATCTCTGTATCGAGAAGCATGCGGCTAAGATAGTAGAGATTGTTCTCCATACCCTCGTTATTCTTCTGGGTGAGCAGTGCATCGAGGGATCGTTCTAGGGTGGTCACGTAAAGGACCAGCGGCTTCCCGGAGACGGGTGGAATCAAAAACAGAGGTTGGAGCAGGTGCTGCTTGATTTCCTCGAAGGCGGTCCGACACTCTTCATCCCATTCATAGGCGACGCCCTTCTTCATGAGCCGGGAAAAGGGATTACACTTTCCGGCCAAATTCGCGATGAATCGGTGTATATAGGCTAAGTGGCCTTGGAGACCTCGAAGTTCCAGAATATTACTCGGCGGAGGCATTTGGCTGATGGCCTTGATCTTCTGTGGGTCTATCTCAATTCCCTGATATCTAACAAAAAATCCAAGAAACTTTCCAGAGGTGAACCCGAAGGCACACTTTAATGGGTTCATCTTCAGGTGGTGGGAACGGAGGATACCGAACACTTTCTCAAGGTCTTTAAGATGGTCCTGGCGCTGGTGTGATTTGAACACTAGGTCATCCACGTATCATTACACCAACATCCCGAGAATCGTCCTGAATATGCGATGCATGGCCCTCGAATAAGTGGAACCTGCATTTTTCAGGCCGAAGGGCATAACCTGGTAACAAAAGGTACCTTGGGGATCCCTAAAGGCAGTTGACTCCTCGTCCTCGGGGGCCATCCAGATCTGGTTGTACCCGGAATACCCATCCATGAAAGAGAGGTCCTGGAACCCGTCCGTAGCATCAATTAATAACTTAGTCACCGGGAGGAAAAATTCATCCTTTGGGAAGTGGAGATTGAGGTCGTGGAAGTCGATGCAGACCATGATCTGCCCATTCTTCTTCCTGACTGGAACAATGTTAGCAAGCCACTTGGGGTACTGGAATTCCTTGATGAAGTTGGTTTTGATAATCTTGTCAACTTCGGCCTCAACCATAGCACCATGAGAAGGGTTCATCTTTATGGGGGGATGCTTAAACCCACGATGGTTTGACATGAGGCTCAGGCGGTGAACGGCTACCTGGAGATCTAGTCCTGGAATCTCGTTGAAACTCCAGGAAAACACATCACGGTGTTTCTTGAGAAAGTCTACATACCTCTACTGCTCATCGTGGGACATGGATGCACTGATCAATGTGGGTCTCATATCTTCCTCGCTACAAAGGTTCACCTGTACCAGTTCATCAACCGTGGTAGGGACGTTTTCCTCAAAGGTGGGGGGAGCATCCTCTAGATCTTCCTCTCCACCTGTGGTGGGGTTTCTCGCAAAGGAGGCTTCCTCTGGGATATCAAACCCTGACGGGCAGCTGGTGTTGGCTTGGGCAGCAGTGGTCATCGTATCAGAAGACCCACTCACCACTAAGACCATAGCAATGAAGGCAGTTGATCCTATCCCATCTGGCCTTCGGCCCAAGGGGCCACATTTAATGACATCGAAGTAGTGGTGACGCTTCGGCCTGAGTCGGTTGATTCTAGCCCGGCGGAAGAGACATGTATGATGTACTACCATTGTCATAAGCTTGACATTCCAGTACCGCACAAGGGTAGGAGGCTCTGGGATCACCTGATCCTGGTTGGTGTAGGAGTACGATGTGATCTTCCATCGTCGCTTGGACATGGGAACACGCCTTTCTTGTGTACCTAAAACAACAAAACATTGCCCCATGTCTGGGGTAATGTCCTCCAATCGATGGATCGGGAAGATGTAGACGTCATCCAGGCCTGCCCATGGATCACTTGCGATTGAGGCGGGTTCATCCTCACTTACTAGGATTTTCTTATCCTTGATCTTGTAATAATCAGCGTCCAGATAGCGAGCTTCACAAGAGGCGAAAGGAGATGCATCTCCTTGGAGCACGCCTACTCGACCATTGAGGGAGTATTTGAGGCATTGGTGATACGAAGAAGGGACCGCTGCATGCATATGGAGCCATGGCCTGCCCATCAATGCGTTGTAGGCGGTGTCCTGAGAGACAACTATGAACTCGGTGCTGGCAATTAGGCCGCCGAACTGGGTCTTCAGGAGGATCTTTCCGACTGGGGATTGCTCGGTCCTATCGTATCCCTAGATTCTGAGGTCAGAGGGAATCAAATCATCTTCAGACAGACCTAGATTTCGCAGTGTCCGATTCGGGATTAGGTTGATCCCGGAACCCATGTCAACGAGGCAACGGCAGACTTCCACGTCATTGAAGTGGCCAGTGATGTACAGTGGGAGAATATTCCCCTGTATGGGAAGGTCTTCATCTTCACCGGAGAACGAGATAACTACCTGGCATGCGGCATTCTCAATTTTCTCAACGTGGAAGGCTTCCGTAGCTGCTACCTCCGTCTCAAACTAAAGGGGCCTCCTTAGGGCCTCGGCAAGTGCCTCGCGCATTTCAGATGATAGGTGAAGGGCCTCAAGGATAGAAAGTCTTGCTGGAATGTCGACCACGTGCTTCAAGACATCATACTTTCATGCCAGGCGTGAGCCTCTACTTATAGGAGGTCGTTCTACAGTTGGAGGCATAGCAGGTCCTGCCGGTTGAATCGGCGGTTGGCTAGTGCTGGGTACACCCTGCTGCCTACTAGTTGATGCCTGGAAAGTAGTCGTCGGGTTAGGATCAGACAGCGGAGATTGTCCTATAGCCGGGAAAGACTGACTGTGATATGGATGAGGCAGCTCTGCCTGATCTAGTAGCACAAACGGCGGTGGAGGTAGAATTGAGGGAATCAGATGAGGTTGCGCGTGCAGAGCTCCGCGTTGAGCCTGTTGTCTGGTCTCAGTAGTGTGCACGCCTTGGCTGAAAGTGCCCGCTGACGTGCCTCGACGACCGGTGTGGTTGTGGTTCCGCTGGCGTCGACGTTGACTGGGGATGTTGGGAAGGCTCCCCTGGCGTTCCCCTTCGTCGGGACAATATAGGGCTTTACCAGCTCCACAGTGTTAACCGAAGCATACCCATGGCTGTCGCTCGACGAGTCATCCACCACCGAGTGGATTTTGGGAGGAATCCCCATTTTAGGGGGCATAAAGTTGCCAAGATTTCGGGATGACTATGGCAGTGGTGGAGCGCGTTGCTTCTTCTTGCGTCATCGCTGCTTACCCTTTTGGAAAGAGGTCGGTTGTGAAGACGATGCAGAGGTACTGGCTACTTCCCCCGAAGGCTCTGGCTGATTCAGGCGTTCCCGAATGATACCATGGGCACGGGTGACGGTTTTTCGAGCCATCCAGTCGTCATATTTCTGGGACCCACGGCTGGGAACCTGCTGCCACTCGCCTTCGTTGTCGCTACCGATCTCTGGCCCTGCAAAGACACCCGCTACTTGTGTTGGTGTCGGGCCCAACCTGACTATGTTGTTGTCGACCTGGTCTTGAAGCTAGTCTTTAAACACATATCATTGCCTAAGTGTGTGCCCCAGAATATGATGATAAGTACAGTAGTTGGGGTGATCAGTGAGGTTCGCCTCTACCGGCCTTCTGCACTCGGGTAGGCGCACAATCCCTTGCTCTAGAGCACTTCGGAAGTATCCAGGGACCTGATTTTCATTGAACGAATAGGTCTGGTGCCTTCTTTCCAGATAGGGGGCCCTAGGGGCCTGGCCCTGGCGAGGGGCCGGAGGGGCCTGCTGAGGAGGCGGCGCCTGATTGTCTCTCCTAGGTGGTGGTGGCGCATTGCGCGGGGGAACCTGTCGATTCTGAGGCGGTCGTTGCTGGGAAGGAGCTTGCGCTTGAGGTGGAGGACCTCTGCGGGGTTGCGAGGATGGTGGTTCTGGCAGTAATTCCAACTGCCTGGGGGCTTCTATTTGGGCCACTGTGGCGGTTTCGGTTATGGCATCCCTCCTGGCCGGGATCACAGGGGGCAGCAAACGTGCCTGACTAGCCTGTTGTAGAGCCTCCTCGAGGCACTGAGCCTTATCTGAGAAATCCTGGAACCCATCAGGGTAGTTCTGTGTGATCAGGGAAGGAATCAGCTCCGTTTTAACATTCCCTACACACATCGTCAGTAATTTCTCCTGAGTCAATGGCATGTCGAGGGAGTATGTAAGTCCCTTCCACCGAGTGATGAAGACCGTGAATCGCTCATCAGGCCTTTTTTTCATTTGAAGAGGTCTGTGATGTTGTTCTTTCACGTGGTGGAGCTGAATTGGTATAGGAACTGCCGGTGGAGATCCTCCCAACCAGTCACCGATCTGATAGGGAGCTGGCTGTACCAGACGAATGCAGGGGCCTCCAATGTTTGTACGAAACATCGGAGCTTGGCGGCTTCTTGCTGGGCTGGAGTCCCCAACATGGGGGCCACACCTAGAAGAAAAGTGGGCCAAGTGCTGCGGTGGGTCCCCTATCCCATTGAAGGGAAAGAAACTGGGGTTCCCAAAACCCGGGGGTGCAGGTATATTATCCACCCACACGGGATATGGCTTGCCATCCGGTAGTACTGCCACCTGCCGCATTTCCAACGCTTCGAGGCGGGCGATGAGTGCCTCTATAAGATCATCCGGGTGGGGGTACCTGTCTTGACGGGGATCCCTAATCACAAGTACATTGCCAGGTTCTTAGACAGGGTAGATGGATTCAGCAGCTCATGGAGCGACTGGTGGAATGACCTGCGGGGCGGCTGGGGGAACCCGGGATGGATTCCTCAGATTGCCCTGTCGTTCAGGAGGGTTTGGCGAGATCTATCGCACCCTCTTTCCCTAAGTTCCGGCTTCTGCCCTGTCTGCGGAAGTAGCATGATCAAGGTTTCCCAGAGGCATCTCACCAGGGAGAATTGTTCCTACCCCAGATTGGGGTTACCATAGTCGGGCCGCCGGTCTACAACGCGCTCGGCCAAGAGTTCGTCAACCAGCCTCTTCTGCTCAACAAGATACTGGCGTAACGCGGCCTTCTCGGGATCTTCGTCCATCTTCTGTATAGAGGCAGACAGGTCGGAGTGCTTGGCAGTTCCGACGTGATCCTTACCCTTACCTGCGTTTCAACTGAGTACCAGTGACTCGGTGGGTACAGGGAGGCCTAGAATGTTCCTCTGCTAATGGGTAAATCTCCCTGATGGGTCCAGCAGTGGCGGTACACCCTCGGGGGGAAAGTCTCCATCGAGAAATTCAAGATCGACTTCCTTGTCCACTATGTCAGCCATGTGGACCGTGACTCCTCTCGAGGGCATCTCCTCAACGTCGCATAACAAATCGAGCTGCCGTCGGATAGGGCTGAAGAGGAGAGCGGCATAGTGTCCCCATCCACAGACTTGTGCATGGGGGGTAGCTTCCCTGATGACCCTGCGGAGTACTTTGAAACTCTGAACTCATTTCCGTTGGAGGGTGCTCTGACGGCCTGGTGACTCAGGGTGCTGGGCCACAGGGAGTGCGGCCAAATCGATCAGGCGGCATTGCTCTTCGATTTCTTCAAAGTGCTCTCAACTCCCGGGGTACATCACCCGCTTGTAACGAAGGTAGAAGTGTGTCGCCCATAGGTTTCGGCAGAAGCACCCCACTTCCTCTGGGGTAAGGGACTCTTGTGTGCGAAAGTTTTGTGCTGCCGTCGGCCAGAACTTCTCCAGGAATTGATCCGCTGTGAGAATGCTCCAGAAGCTCTTGGGTTCGGAATCGGGGTCTGGACCTGTATTGCCCCACTCGTCAACCGGGGGTGGCTGAGGGACCGGTAGCGGTATCGAGGCAGACCGCTGGGATAGTGAACTTGGAGGCGGAGAATACGGCGAACGAGCTAACTGGATGCCGAATTCTGGGCCATCCTCTGAAGAGTGAGGTGACCTGACCATGATACCACGATACGATGGGCTGACAGCCATAGCTTCTGGCGCAGTATTTGTGGCCACCGTCGATGGGTTACGCCATTTCTCTACCATCATTGGTCCCCAAAACAGCTCCTTGTGATATCTGGTAGAGGTAGAGGGTGCTTCTGGTGATGACAGTGGTGATTACACAGTCAGGACCTACGGCATTTCCACAATTTCTTCTTCCTTGATGTACCTGCGGAGGGAGGCGGGAATCCGGTGGACCTCACATTCTGGGAGAATGAGGATGATGCGTCTGGTCCCTGCCCCAGTCCTTGACATGGAGGAGCGGGGGGAAGGTTCCATCGCTGAGTCACATTCCTCTTCAAAGTCCGAGAAATGGGCAGGTTTGGTCTCCACCCGGGCCTTCCCAGGACTCTTCTTGTGGCGGCGATGACCCGCTCTCCTTCCCCTAGATGGCTTTTCGGGACAACGTTGATCCTCAACATGTGGTCTCGGGGCGGCGCTGATGCCATGGAGGAGAGGGATCCCGCTTGAGATAACCAGAGTGTGAGGGGCACCAGGGAAAATGTTCAAGGGTACATGGGGAGGGCCTCCATGGACAGTACCCACGTGGGCGGAGCGAGGCTGACCTTCACTCCTTGAGTTGCCGGGGTGAGGAGGACCTCTGCCAGTTGTAGAGAGGATGTAGGGAGGACCCCCATGTTAGAGAGGTACCAGATGGGCAGTGCCTCCGCATCGATGGTTGGGGGTAGGAGAAGGGACTCCATACCCTGCATGGTGAGTACGGGAGAGGTTTTCGCACCGAGCGTCACTGCCGTGGGGCAGGTCTTTCTTTGAGATGGGGGTAGCACGAGGCATGTCTCCATGATGAGCTTCGAAGCAGGGGAGGCCCATGTTCTGTAAAATAGTAGTATGGGGATTCCCTCCGTGCGGGGTGACATTACCGCGAATTGATTCGGGGCGATCACCACTCAGGCTTGTAACCCCGAGAGCCAACCCGACCTGCCCATGGGGCAGTCAGGGCCTAGGTTCTGATCAGGTGAAGGAATGCCCCTTCTCAGTGTGTAAAGGGACCCCATGTTGCACGTCGGCGGTGGCTCGGGCCACAGTAGCTGTTTACATCGAAGCCCCTTGACGAGCTTCCTTAGCTCGGGCCCGACGCTGATGTCGGGTTAGACGGGATCGTGTAGGTGGTGTAGGGGCATAGCCTACCTGCTCTTCTGGAGAAGCTGGTCGGCGGCGCTGATGCATCCGGGTGGGAGCCCTTTCCTGGAGCCCCTGACTTGGGACTCTGAGTGGGCCAAGCTGGACATCACCAGCCTCATCAGCGTAAGGCGAGAAGTCGTCGAGGCATTCTAGGGACAGGCTCCCGAAATGATTGAACGTTGGGGTGGGGAGCAGAGTCTCTTCACGCGGCCTTTGAGGGCAGCATTAATGGCAGGGGCTGGATGCCTCCAGGTCCAGGTGGGCCATATCCTGAGTTGGGATGACCTCTTCCTCCTCGTACTTGCGTACAAGGTTGTTGATCACCCTTCGCTGGATGATCTCTAACGGGGAGAGGGGACGTGGGCTCCCCGTATTCACAGATGTATAGGCCATCGTGGCGGTAGCGGAGCCATGTGGGGCAGCTGTGTCGGTATTGCCTCTGCCCCTGCATAGGCGAGCGGGCGGTGATCGTGTCTCCATAGCAGCAACCAGATTCCTAAGAAACGGAGAGATCAACCCATCAGCACTGCAAGGAAAAGGATTGAAAACCAGTGCCCCAGTGTCATTCCATTCTCCACATCTATAAGAAGGATCCACACCAACACGTTGCAGAATGGGATGCCCCACGTTCTACTACCCCAACTTCCGGTGAGTTTCACGCCAGACCCGCTATTTGCTTGGCGGGACCCGGCGCCGGATATCTGGATCTGGTGACACGTTAATCTACTGGTGTCTCGAGCGCTACTAATCTCCACTTTTAGGAGAAGAATTTCACGTCGGGTTCACCATTTCTATTTCTGACACTTTCATCGGGGCACACGCATCTGTCAGTGGAGGACGCACGGTTGTTGCCCCACATTCCCTCTTTCCAAAGGCGGGTGGCATTTGTTCCTTGTTCAGGGACGTTTTCTCCTTGATCGAAACGGGATGATGGGATTTTGGTTCTTCCTTCTGTGGATTCCTCCTCAGAACTCGTCACCTAGTCCGGGTCTCCCTCATATATTTAATACGTTGTTCGTGAAACTCTTCATAGTGCCATGTTTTCATGGACGTTGGTTAATTACACTGCTTCAATCAGGACATTCCAAAGGGTCCGGTCAGTGCAGCAACCTTCAGTCGAGGGAGTAGTCACGTCGAGGCATCAATAGCATGTCTGTATGCTGGCAGAACTGGCATGTCTGTCTTTTATCCCTTGTCATGGGGCTTCTCGAGGGCGTGGAAGCCCGAGGCATCCCACATCGAGCGCGGGGAATCATATGCCCTAGGCATATATCTGAGGTTTTCCTCATCTTCCTATGTTTGACACAAGGTATGCCGTAGGTTTAACGTCCAGCGGAGACGGTTACACCAAGGGCGTGCCATCTGAGGTTTTCCTCAGGCATCTCATGTTTATCACGAGGTAGGTCGCAAGTTTAACGTCCAGCGGAGATGGGTGGGCCTGAATGTTGTGAAGAGGAACAGAATAGAATGATCTCGCCGGGATATGACGGTCCGGGTGAGGATCAGGGTGGATGAAGCGGAGGGGGAATGAGATGGGACTATCACAAGGGATACAGTGAGATTGGGCTTGAGCCTCGAAGAGGCCTCCTATGTATCCCCATGGTAGGGAATCAAAGTCTGCATAGTTCAGGATGGTGCCAGCGAGCCGATGTGAAGGTGGATCGTGGCCCGATGGACATCGTCAGCGAACCGACGTGAAGGTGAACCTGGGGGTCCACCAGTGGTGGGCTTGAACCTCATGAAGGCTTCCTACGTACCACACCTTGACATGGATAAAGTCCCCGTAGTTCAGATGGAATGTGGAATACAGTTTAACGTCATGCGGGACAGGGGTGAACCGACGTGAGTGAGGTCGGAATGACCGGGTGATGGGCTTGAACCTTATGGAGGCTTCCTACGTACCATGCCTTGACATGGATCAAAGTCCCCGTAGTTAAAATGGTGTGTCGGTGAACCGACGCGAGCAAGGACCTTGGTCCAGATGGTGTGGGGCTTACACACTAGGTTGCCCGGGTGTTGATGAACCGACGTGAATAAGGTCAGAGTGACCAACAGGTGGTGGTATTGAACCTCTGAGAGGCTTCCTACGTACCATGTCGTGACATGGATCAAAGACCATGTAGTTCAGGTTGGACGTCGGAAGGCCGACGTGAATGAGGAGGACCAGGGGGGTCCCAGTGGTGGTGGGCTTGGACCTCGTGGAGGCTTCCTACGTACCATGCCTTATCATAGATCAAATACCACGTAGTTCAGGTTGGTCACAACGACTTGCCACTGGACCAGAATTCAGTTTAACGTCGTGCGGGACGAAGATGAACCCTGACGTGAATAAACGACGATATGTGGGCTTGAAACTCGTAGAGGCTTCCTACGTACCATGCCTTGACATGGATCAAAGACCTCGTAGTTCAAAGGGGCTTCATCAGCGAACCGACGTGAAGGTGAACCCGGGGGTCCACTTGTGGTGGGTGTCGGCGAACCGATGTGAAGAAGCGACCTTGGTCCGATGGGATATGGGCTTGAACCTCGTGAGGCTTCCTATGTACCATGCCTTGACATGGATCAAAGTCCTCGTAGTTCGGGTTGGTCACAACGGCTTGTCGTCGGACTGGAATACAGTTTAACGTCATGTTGGAAGAAGGTAGAACTCGATGTGAAGAAATGACGGGTGGGCTTGAACCTCATGGAGGCTTCCTATGTACCATGTCGTGACATGGATCAAAGACCTCATAGTTCAAATAGGTGTGCAGTTTAATGTCATTGCGGGACAAGGGCATATAGTTTAACGTCATGCTGGATGAGGGCATACAGTTTAACGTCATGCTGGATGAGGGCATTTCCATGGACGATGCTTACTCTAAGCCCACGTGAGTCATGCTCAGTGTGAGAAACAAGAGGCAGCAAGGACCTGACGATCACGTCGTGAAGGGTGCGTCCGTGAGAAGTGAAGAGGGGCTTATGCGTTAGGCGGCCCATGGTGCTGGGACTTACTCCAGGATGGAGGCCCGAAGTGCTAGAAAGCGTAGCGGGAGAGGGATTTGGGACCAACGATGGAAAGAGCCTCATTCTTTATCGCGCCCTCCGCTGGCCTTGGCAGTGGAGAAGTGCGGAGGTGCATGGGTGATACCTTCTGCAAGAGAGGCTTGGGGCTTATACCGGGGTGGTTGCACTTCTCCCATGGACATAAGCTACTCCGAGAAGGAGGATATCATCCCTTGTGGAAGGGGTGACCCTGTCTCTATGGAGACGAGTGGCGTAAAAAAAATGTCCGAGCTGGGGGGACCCTACGTGCGAGGCACGGTACTGGATCATAGTTTAATGTCATGTGTTGAGGAAGAGGTTCTTGTAAGTTTAACGTCATGAATCTTGGATGAGGTGGGTTTACTCCACACCCCTAGGAATTACATAACTGGTACCCTCTGTTCCTTGGGGGAGGGAAGGTACTGGCAAGGCCATGGTAAAAGGGGGTCGCGGAGCGAACCATCGAGGGGTCCACATTAGCGTGGCTATGCGAAGAAGCAATAGTCATTAGAGTGCCTATGAAAAGAAGCATTAGTCAAAGCAACTCTATGGGTGGTGTTGCCCATGGGATTTTGAAATCACATCGTTCAAGCCTGGAGGGTCGCACGGGAAGAGGAATTGCTAAGCAAAGGAGTATGCTTCGCGAAGTGGAGTGCCTCGGCCTTAGCATGGGGCAAGGGTGTGACTGGGAGGTGCTTTGCAAAGTGGAATAGTATTCTCGGAGCACTGCCTCGCGAAGCAGAGGGGCCTCACGAAGCAAGGTGCTGAGATGCAGTGTGCTTCGCGATGTAGAACGACCCTGCCTTAACATGTGGATCCCTAGTACCGGATGGGTGTTTCGCGAAGCATAACGCTCCGTGGCTGCCCGGGTTCCCTTGGGAATCCCCTTCCTCCGTGAATGCCCTTAGGCTTCGTGAAGGGCACCCCTCTCGTAAGAGGGTCTCAAGACGAGATAGGGCGAAGGCATCTCACGAAGTAGAGGTACCTCACAGAGCTCATGATTCCCGGGGGCGAAGGGTGCTTCCCGATTCGGGAGCTCAGAAGATGAAAGGTCGGATCGTACGTCTTCTTGGGCTCAGAGGGAACCCATTATTTATAGGCAAGGGGAGCCGCGAAGTGGACCTCACGTGGCGCGAAGGGGTGGCTGTTGCTGCGCGTCGGGCTCGCGAACGTCAGGGCGTTCGCGGAGCGTTACTGCCTCTTGTTCTCTGCGGCGGGCTCGCGAACGTCGGGGCGTTCGCGGGGCGTTACCGCCTCCTGTGCTCCACAGCGGCCGTGCGAACTTCAGGGCGTTCGCAGGGTGTTACCGCCTCCTTTGCTCTGCGGCGGGCTCGTGAACGTCAGGGCATTCGCGGGGCGTTACCGCCTCCTGTGCTCCGCGGCGGCCGCGATGCTCGGGGGTGCTTCGCTCCATAGCTTCACGAGGCAGCGCGCGGGGCTTATTTTCCATCCCTTCTTTGCGTGCAATATTTTGGCGCCAACAACTATCAAATACATTTTTTCTACATGCATGATATCAGGAAAATATATGACATACAAAAAATTCCGATACAATAATTCAAAGAAAATTGATATATTCTTCCAACCAAATTTCATAAGGTTTTTCAAAAATGGTTTACTGAAAACAGTGTCAATAATTTTTACTTTATTGAACAATTGATCACCCTTTAGTGGAGACGGAATTATACCATGTTCGGTCTTCCCATCGAATATTGTCATTCAAGATCGGTATTTATGTTTTCAAGGTAAAAATTTTGAATGTCCTAAAAACAAAGTCTTTAGGTAATGTTTCAATCAAACTGAGCGTGTAAATTATTCACAAATGGGACACCCCAACATTCCTTTAATTCTATATCTTGACAAATTTATGTAAGCATGAAATACATTTATCATCCCGTACAATATAGCCCTCAATTTGAATTCTTCAATTCTATGAGAATTATATATTGTAACACTTATGTCCTACATCAATTTCAGATCTTCGATCAATGGATCCAAATAGACATCAATAACATTATCAATTTTCCTTGGTCCAGATATAATCAGAGACAACATAAAGTATTTTTCCTTTATACATAAACATATAGGCAAGTTATAATTTACCAAAATGACAGGCCATGTACTATGAGTACTACTCTATACAACAAAAGGATTTATTCCATCTGTAGATAATGCAAGATGAAAGTTTCTCAACTTATTTCCAAATTCAGGATACTCAAAACCAACTTTTTTCTATTGAGAATAATTTGCTAGATTACGTAGGTTCCCATCTTTAATTCTTGTATCTACATACCATGTCAATTGTCTCATAGTTTCCAGAAATCCATATAGTCTTATAAACCATGGAATGATAGGAAAGTACTATACATATTTCAAAGGTATTGATTCATTTTTCTTATATCAATCTACACTGTACTTAGGGAATTTTATGAGTGATTTATCGTCCTTGCGAAACAATATGCAATCATTTGAACAAGAATTTATTTTTTTAGAGATCATTCCCATTGAACATAGAATTCATTTAGCATAATATGTTCAACATGGAAGTTCATTTTCTTTTGGTGGAATATCATTTAGGAGACCAAATAGTTCTCTAAATCTCATTTCACTCCATTCGTTGCCAGCCTTCAAATTATATAACTTCAATACAGTGAAGAATGTTGTGTACTTAGTAGAAGCAGTATAAAATGATCTCTTATAATAGTTATTTAACTTCACAAACAACTTTGGAAAAGTATGAAGGTCATATTAAAATGTCATTTTCATTTATTTCATGTGATATTCATCATCATTTTCACTGATATTCATATCAAATGATCCATAAAATGCAGTATCATCCCAATAGGAGTGTACATTCAGTTTTTCCCCATTTTTAGTCCAATATTTATAGCTCTGGTATATTCCATGAAAAATCAAGTGTTCTTCCCACTCTTTTGGACTAATTTTTCTTGTATAAAAATAATGTAAACATGAACAAAGGATTTAATAAGGGTCGTATGCATGATCTATTACAAACTTGGTGAAATATTTAACTTAATCTTTATACTATTTTGTCAAATGATTAGTGTGCATCCATTTTTTATTCATATCCATCCTATTAGTTTTAGAAAATATTTATTTTTTATAATAAATAAATAAATTCACATAAGATATTCATTATCAAAGGTGAAAGTTATAAATAATTTTAATAAGGGGGACCCAAAATTTGATTATTTCAAATAATTTCAATATTCTTTGAAGGAAATGGGTAATTGGATTTAAGAAAAAATTACTCCACTATGGTATGTGTTATCCTCTGAATTCAACCAAAGGTGAAAGTTATAGACTATTGTCATCCTCGTCAGCTTCATATCTCAAAAATTTATTATTGAATTTTGTTGCTTGAGACTCATACATCATCTCTTGTGGATATCCACCAATATTACTTGAGCTTCTCTATGTAGTAGTCATCCCATATTAGGTACCGGTTATCATTTTGGATGACTACTGCTCAGAGTAGTTCAGGAAACTTAAAAAAGATGGGGGATGATTCACAAGCAAAAAAATACAATAATAACTGTTTAGGATATGAAACTAATGAGGATGATAGTTTTACTCAATTTTGTTCTCTAAAATGAGTAATGCCTCCCATTTTTGAGAATTACACCATTGGCACTAGTTATTAACTTGTGGCCTATTGAAGTTGATATTTGGAGGGCATACATGTTCTTGTATGTGATTCAAGAATTCTCGGTGGGAATATGTTATAATATATAACATGACCATTTTGAACATGATAATTTTAATTCACTGAAAGTAATGAAGAAATTGCATTTAAATAATTATAAAGGAAAATTAAATAAATATTAAGTATGAATAAAATATAAAAAATTAAAAAAATCATAGTGTTGGAAGAATTTACAAATGTTAGAATTATTTCATTCCAATATATTTTAATTAAATGGTATATTAACTAGTGGAGGTAGAAAATACTTTATTACTTTTACTGGTGATTGTAATAAGTATTTAAAATTAATAAAATTAGAATGATAGATATTATACTAATTATTAAAGTAAAAATACCTAGTGGGGTTATTATTTATGTCCGTCTAATTATATTATGAATATGTTGAATAAATTTGATATTATTGGTATCAAAGATGAAAATACTCTATTTGAATCTAGTGTTAATTTTTTTATTAATACTGACATAGTTGTATCACAACATGAACATTCTAGTGCAATTTTTTCTTTAATGTATGTGATATAATATAATAAACCCAATATCATATTTTTGGTTTGTAAAATGCATTGATATTCTATTAATAATATCATGGATCATTGTAAATGTATAATTAGAATATTTTTTGTCTTAAAGAAAGCTAAAAATTTGAGTTTATTTTATAATTATTACCTGACTATATTAAGTATTTTCTAATTTAAGTTGAAATACCATCATGGGAGATTATAAATCCTAATTTGGATGAATATTTACTCTTAGAAATTATTTCATTTCTGGGGTGGTAAATAAATAAATAGTCATTTCACATTTAACATTAGAGTTAGGATTTAATACTTTAACAACTTTTAGAATGGAAAAAAATGAATCATAAACTTATTAATTGAATTTAAGCTATATAATATTCCAATGCCTCTTATTTACATTAATTATGGCAGTGAAGAAAAATTTTCAAAAGATTATAATTTCAAGTATAATGTAAGTTTAAACATATTACTTTTAGACTTGATATGTGAGACAATTAATATAAAATGGCACCATAATAATTTTTATGTAAAATCATGTAAGGACCTTTTATATCCTTTTATAAAATATATATCAAGGGATATTGCTGAAAAAATTAATAGATAAATTGGGATAAACCCCTAAAAATGAACTATTTCGTGAAAAGTGTGATCATACACTATTGAAATAATCATCCCAAGATCTTTCACCAAGATACCCAAGTTTTCTCATGACATGTAACTGGAGGACAACAATATAATATAAAATATCTCAATACAATAAAAATAATTATTAAAAAAATCAACAAACATAAACTCACTCGCACCTTCGAACACCCTTTAATGAACAACCCCCTTCATAATTACATGAACAATATAATGATATCAATGACCCATGATCAATCCATATTAAAATAACAAACAAATTTTCACTTATGAATCAACAAGGGGATTAACTTTAGGGGTGTATATAACACAAACTATTAATCTAATTGGGAAACATATCAAACATAGATTACTCCCTTTGAAAATATGATAAAAGAAATCAAAATTTCTATTTTAAACCCATCCAAAACATTTAAAACAATTAAAGGAAACAATATTTCCATGTTATTTTCTAATATAAAAAGTATCTTGAAAAATATCTGAACACGGTCTGATTCATAGAAAGCCCTAAACAAAACATAATAGTAATTCATTATAATTGATAATAAATCATTACATGAAATATATTTTTATTTATTTAATAAAACCAATGGGTGGAATTTTAACAAACACTTTGTGTACATTATTTTCATAGAAGGAAGTTCAAAACATTTAAACTTAAGAAAAAATTCTTTGATGTTAATGAAAAATTAATAAAAACACTTATAAATCCACAACACCATCATGAATAATTATAATAGAATTTACTTTAGATAAAAACATGGATTTAAAATATATAAGCATTCATGGTTCCACATTTAAAGGAAATTGAATGGATCCACCTAACAGAATGGGTGAAATTGGTGTGTGGAAGTCTTAAAACACTATAAGGAAGCAAGAAAAACCCTTAAAGGGTCAATACAAACAAACCCAAAATCATAGAAATACCAATTATAAATTCATTTTAAAAGGGAAACCAATGAAGGATAATGAATAGAAAGAGATAATGAATAAAAAACACAAAAATATATCGTCAAACAATCAATCAACGAGTGAGGAGGAAAAAATAGCATAACTTGGATTGAAGATTTGAATCTTCTGAGAGAAAGTAGAGATATCACCAAAGCATGGATTCATTCAAGACTTGGATTCATTTGAGCCTTGATTCTTTCGACCCTTTCATTCGAGCCTTGGATTTGTTTGAACCTTGTTTTTAGCCTTGATTCAAGCTAGGATTTGATGAGGAGGAGCGCTATCAGAAGGTGGATTTTGTGGAAATATTTAGATATAGTAACCAGCTCACACTGGTTAGGGATCTTTAAATAAATCGGAGACACTTTTATCATCACTTCCAAAAAAAAGTACTGATAAAGATACCTTTTATCCAATCAAAACTAATAAGTGCTGATAAAAGGAATCTTTATCAATGATAAAACTTTAGCCCTGAAAAAGGATTTATAATTATAATTATAAATAAAAAATCATAAATGTATTTATATAATTATATATATATTTAATAAATATATATATATAATAAATATATTCATTATTTAAATATATTTATTATAATTTTGTAATTATAAATATATTTATATCATTATATATATATGGTAAATATATTCATTATTTAAAAGAATTTATTATAATTTTATAATTATTCAAATAGATATAATTATTTATTTATAATTATATAAATTCTTTTTAAAAAATTAATATTTATTTATTTATGATTATAAATTTATAAATTTATATATATAGTAAATATACATTTATAAATATATTTATTTAAATATATTTAAAAATATATTTTTAACATTACTAATGAATATATAGTCTTAAATGCATGCATGTCAAAAATGTGTGAAATTGAATAATTAAAAATTAGTAAACTTTAAAAATATTGAAAAAAATGGAAGATTTTTATTAATTAGATATAAATTATTAAAAAAACATGGATATATATTGAAATAAATATGAATATATATTGAAAATATTAAAACATAGTAAATAAATATATATAAATAAATAATATAAAATGATTAAATTCCCAAAAAAAATATATTAAAAATGAATTAATACCTAACTGTGATAATATTAAAAAAAATAATTAAAATTTACTGATTAAAAACATAATATATTAAATGTATCATGTTATAATGAAATTATAAAATTAATACTTAAATTTGAATAAATTACATAAATATTAGGTATATTAATTTCTATATAAGATTTCATTAATTACGTAAATATTTATGTATGTGATTTGCATATAAAAATGCATTAATTATTTATATGTATGTGAAATCAATGTAACACATGTTTGATATATTTCAAATTGAAAAATAAAACAATATTCAAATATTATGTCCATTACTCAATGAAATTAGTTAGTTTTTTTAGTTAATATTAATTTTTAATTATAAATCATTCTTCACTAAATATATGACATATTTAATGTGAAGCATAAATATTTTGTTTTATATAAATTATATTTCAGGAAATTTTATATAAATTTATATATAGAGAGAGAAATATATATTAATATATTATTATATTAAATGTACTAATGAATAGTTAGGTATAAAAATCCTTAAAAATGAATAAGGCATTAATATGTTTTTAAGTATTACATTTTATTCATTTTTTATATTTATATTTAATATATATTATTTATTACTTTTTATAATTAATATTTATATATTAAACTTATTCATTTTTATTAATAACTATTTCATTATTAAATTTTTTAATAATTTTGTAATCTATTAATTTTTAATTTTTTGTTTAATTATTACAATTTACTCATTTTAATTTTTTTATTAAATTATTACAATTTTCATTTTTAATTATTTTTAATTATTACAATTTATTCATTTTTTGTAGTAGTAGTAGTGATAGAACTAAAACATGTATCCTCAACTATTTTGGAACTGTTGTTAGAATATCTATGTTTTTGATCTCCACATGCAAGCTGGAAAATTGAGAATTCATGGTTGAAGAAGTAGGTTATGGTACTGTGTTTTTGATACTTTCATCTACTAGGTTTTAATATAGTTTATTCTAATTAGTTTATAAGTTTAATAATAAGTCATAAAATCCAATGATTATAATTACAGTATTTGCAAATATTTTGGTGCGGTATTTAAAGAGAAAGATAAAAGGATTATTTTAACATCATTTTCTAGAGAATTCGGGGGACACTGGGTTATTTAAATTCAAATATTTTAATTTTATTATACATTTTGTCACAATATTTCAGGGATTGTTTGATATATTTTAAAGGGATGTTTGAATAAGAATTTTAATCTGATTCAGATATGGTTTTCTCGACAATAGAGCTAAAATATCATAAGAGTTAAAATTTGTTTGAATGGGTTTATTTTGAATATTATTTTCAAAAGAAAAGACTAAAATAGTGATCAGATATTCTTATAGATTTTTTTGAAATATATTTAATCGATTTATTTTGAATTTTTAAAGGAAGAGGAGTCACTGCAACTACTGGATATTTTTATTGAATATATATATTTATTTATTTATTTTGAAGGTTAAAAATTATATGCGTGAAAACTCTTTCTCTTTTAAAACTAAAAAAAGTTGCAAGAATTCATATTGTTGTTAGGAATTTTTAAAAGATATAAAAGGATTCTTTGTACATATTTATTTTCTTATTGTGTAAGGAAGAAGCAAGCATAACATTGAAGAATTTATTTGTTAGTGCTCTTTATTGAAGATCTTCTACATTTTTCAGTTACTGCTACAACTATGTGCCGAAGCTGTTTCAGCATTATTTATCTCATATATTTTCTATTATAGTATACTAAGTTTTTGTTCCCTATAGAAGAACCTGAAGGCACTATAAAATCCTTATTGTAAGGTTTCAAATTTCTATATTCATTTGTTGAGGTCTACAAATAAAAGAACCTGATTTTTTATAAAATTGATGTCTCTCCTAGAGGAAAAGCCTCCTAAAATAGTTAAAAAAAGGTTACATTAGTCTAAAATAAGGAATTTTACATTTATCCATTGATAAAAGTTGCAAAAATCCCTCAAGAAGTGTGCTGGAAAATGAGCAATAATCATAATTCACCTTTTTGTTTGTAATACCATCGACAAGTGAGTTTGCTTCTCGGTATGCATTAGTGATGAAGTAATTGAGGGAGGAGAGCATGTTTCCTATTCTTTACTTTATTTATTTTCCATTACACTACTCATATTTAATAGAGAATGATAGGGTCACTTTATTTCAATAGGGGCTATTTAAATTTATCAATATTTTTAAAAGGACACAATTCACCTCATCTTGTGTCTTCGTCTTCGTCATCCCAAACCAACAACTTAGACCTGAGAGATGTGAATTTGATAAAGGAACCCATGTGGAGTGATCTTATATGATGTGACCTCAAGGACCCAGATAGGTTCCCTGATGAGATATTAAACCTATATAGGAGGCGTATAGTGAATTCTATAGATCATTGTGAGTCCCACCTTAGAGCTAAAATCAGTAACATTAGCCTTATATGGTCATAGTGATAATGGGTTGTGCACTTGAGAGGTAGACCTTAATTATGTGAGATGGGTTTTGTAAAATGGTCAACCTTAATAATATGATTATCATGGGATACTGTGGTTGGGATGTGAAACCCATCTGATTTATATATATTGGGGATGACTAAAATTACTAGGATCTTTCTTGTATGTATAAAGTTATATAAACAGCCTAGGGTCACCCCTTAGGAGTCGATAGTTATTACTGATGATTATGACTTGCGAGGGTCACCCCCTAGGATTTGGTAGTTATTCCTAATATGATTGACCTCCTTGGATCTCCCCCTATGAGTTAGTGATAAAACCTAATGATTACTGATTTCCTAGGATTACCTATTAAGGGTAATTTTTATGCCTAATGGATATTGGATTTCAAAGGATTTCCTCTTAGCTATCGGCTTTATGCTTGATATCGTGGACCTCATGGTATTACCTTATGGGGGTTAGTATTTTCTCCTATTAATAGTTAGCATGATCATCTGGATTGTTCAAAGACACTCTAGAACTAACAGAAGTAGGTTTGAGTCAATATTAGGTGTATCATTAGAACCTGAGGATCAATGATGGTTATTATTGATGCTTCTGCAGTTTATTTATTTATTTATAGTTGTGCATGTCACATGCACATACATTTAATTTACTGTTTATGTATAGGACCATGTTAGTGGTTCCCTAATGAGTTGTACTCATGCCCTACTTGGGTGACCATGACACTTGGGTACCTGAATAGACTTCACTAATTGTAGGTTCAGGTTGGACAGAGGCCTAATGTTGCATAGTTGATCCGATTAGCTTAGATGGGATTGGATACTAGAACAAGTTGAGGGTTGGGTATATAAGTAGAGCCTCGGTTTCTTTTAATATTTTAGGTATTTTATATGAGATTGTTCAGGTGGCTGATTAGTTACTAATATTTACTAGCATGATCATGAGTCTGTATGACTGTTTCCTTCTATATTTCACTTCATATAGCATTTATATTGTTTATTTATTATGTGTGCTCTAATTATATTATGGTATATGATGTTGTTTATTTTTTTTATGTTATTACGCACTCTGATATGGGGGTACAGTCTCCCCGTGATAACACTCTAGACCCTCGTTACTAGACAGAATCCTCTAACATACAAGTAGGTGGGACCAAGGTTACATGGGGACTCTGGTCTAGTTACTATAGAGTGAACTAAGATATGTTACAACAATAATATATTATTTCATTGTGGTGGATAGATCAACCACTTTCTATATCTGAGATAATAAACTTATGATGGTTCCTTCATAAGTAAATACATAACTTTTGGTATTCCTAATATTATATACATCGCCTCCAAGGTCATTTTGGGCCTTTATTATTTGGCCCAACTCCATCCTACATATCAGGATCCACCATTTCAATAATATCCTCATTGATATTGTATACCCTTAGAGATAAATTTGATGGGAAGCAGTTTTTAGGGCCCCTTCTTATATTATTTTCATTATTATGGTTTTTTTATACTTATATAATGATTATTACTTTTAGTAGAGTGTTCATGTAGTGTGATGGGATTTGTTAGACTTAACTTGGGACTAGTTGGATTATATTTTTTTTCATTCATAGAGGCTTTAGTATACTTCATCCATGTTGACTTGAGGGTTTTCAGGGAAGAAACAACTAATTATAATTTCATAATTAACCCTACATTTATTATTTATAGATTTAGAGGATATGTTTAGAGTTTTTTTCAGGCCTTACTAGATTAGATTACAAGATGGTTAGCTGGAGTTTATGGATTTTCATTTATATTTGATTTTTTTATATCAAGTATATTGAGGATTGTTATCTAGATTTGTTTTTTGCCTAGATTCCTTTTATTTATTTTCATTATGTGATATACCAAGAATTTTAGGTATCATATATTTATGTTTTGGTGTCAGTTTTTTGTTGACAGTGGTTAGTGTGTAGTTATTTCTAAATAAAAAGGGTAATATATCCCATAATATGGATTATATACCCTTTTTTCTAGTCTCCACTCCATGGTCTATTAGAGGTGGACTTTGGGGTTCACTCTCAATCACACTATCAACTTAGGAGGAATCATGGTAGGGTTAGTCCATGAAAAAATGAATGAATTATGTGAACTTATTCTTATTTATATTAGTTATTTCCTAAAAATAAAAAAACCAAATCAGTAGTGGTAAACATGTTAGATCCATAAAAAAACAAAAGGAAAAAAAATTACTAATAGAATTCTTCCCCCAAAATAGAAATTTAACTCTCCATGGGGTAAACATTATTGGAGATTCTTGATTATTCTTTATAATTATCCAAAAAAAGTAAGGATGATTTCATATTCAACACATATGTTGTCCCGTCAATTTAGTAATGACATTTTGTTGAATATAAAAATTCAACCTTGATTTTCTTTATAAGGTTTTCCAAATGTATTTGAGAAATTTTGTATCTTATTTGGAAATAGTTTTTCTTTGAGTCTTATGAAGATTAAGAACATCCTAAAAGAGTAAGTGATACATGGTGGAAAAATTCAATAGTATTACAATAGAGAATAAATTTTGTCATTTTCAAAACCTATCTGACATAGAAAATATAGAATATCACACCCTCTTTATCTTGGATAATCTCACAAAAAAATTTATATAGGTATTATCTCATGGTTTATTAGGGATGGGAAATAAAAAAATATATGATAAGGGGGTTCAATTTATACTTCACTCAATGATACAATGCATATTATTGTAATTTTTTTATACATCCCTATACATCCTCAACCAATAACAGTGGTCGACCCTTCAAGATTCAATGATAAGAAACTCTCTCAATAATAATTTAGAATTTGTTATTTTCAATAAAAAATAAATTGAGAAATTGAGAATAAAAATTTTATTAGCATTAAATAATAAATATTATTAATAAATATTTTCCTAGTTAGTTTTTTATTTTTAATGACTACATAGTTTCCTAAAATAACTATCACTAGAAAATAGTATTTAAATATACTCCATAAATTCTTTTTTTTTAAATTTATAAAGGTTATATTTTTTGGTATTGGGAAACCTAAAAAAGTGAAATGGGACATAGCCCTAAACCTAACTAAGAATTCAAAAAGTTTAAATAAGGTGTAATCAAAATTTTTTAAACTAGGACTACCTAACACAAACACAAAAAAATGGATTAGAGCCCTAACATAGCACCATACAGGCACACTACTGCCACTCGACCACAGAATCACCACCAGAATATTTTTTCACCATTAAATAAAGATAATGTCACAATGATTGGGCTCATAAAACAACCTTCACAAAAACACACCATGTTGAATCCAAATTACATAGAGTAAAAGAGTCATATAGGGGACAATGTCCAAAAGCACACAAAAAAGGCTTCAATAGAAGCTCCTCCATTAACAAATAACTACCCAAAATTGAATCCACCATCATTGCCATGATAAAGGTAGCACCAAATGAGATAGAAACCAAATTAGAGAATCACAACATAGTATTGGAATCACCACCTTCAATAATAACATAAACCACTGGGGTAGAAACTGAGGTTGGCCCAAAAAGACGTTTTACATTGTAGGGATAGTACCCTTATAAGTGGTTATTATTTTAAAACTTATATATATAAATTTGTATATTTTGTTAAAATTTTGATTAATAGCCTAAATTATTATAAAATTTGAATATAATGAAAATTAAAATTGGATTTCAAAATAAATTTTTTAATCTAAAAAAATGGATTAATTAGAATGGTAATCATTTATTTTCTAACTTACCCATCATAGCCAAATATATTATAGCCTTTTGGATAGACCTCCTACTTGGTATCATGGAAGTAAGGAATTGGAAGCATAGGTTTTCTGAAGGGAATTTTGGTCCTGTGAGAAATGAAATGCGTGACTCATTAAGAATTTTTCATGTAGGGTGGTCAGGAATTACATGCTGAATTTTTTTCGATTGTGCAAGGCATTTTTTCTTCTCTATCATGGGGTTTCACCATGATTATACAGACCATTATTGATTTTCAGAGACTTATTTTGATTTTTGGCTATGTGGGTAAGTATAATGTAGCCTATTGGATAGAATTTTTTATTTTCATTTGTATTGTGATTTTTTATTGTGAAATATTTTTCATCTGGTTTGTGAAAATTATAGAGTTTGATTTGCGCATGCTGCTGTTTTGGAGAGATATGAGCATCGGATTCTTTTTGTCTACAGAAGATTTTCTTCTTCTTATAATTTCCATGGATGAAGGTATAACAGGTTATTATTTTAAGGTTTTAAGGTTTAAATGGGTTTTTGTACTGCACGTGTTAAATTTTTTAGTTAAACTTAAAATGTTTTCTATTCAATGGTATATGATGAATTTTAGTGAAGTGATGACTTTCAATGGAAATTTTATGAAAAGTTTCAGTGTATCTTTCAAAAAAATTCTCTAAAACATGGATAAAAATAAATAAATGAAACTTATGTTGATACTTACTCGAAAATATTCACTAAAAATTTCATAAAACTTTCATAGAAATATTCACTGAAATTTCAGTCGAACATTTACTGAAAATTACACTAAAACTTTCACTATAACTTTCTCTGAAACATTCACTAAAAATATAATTATATTTATAAATATTTTATAAAAAATATATTTATTATATTTAAGTGAATTTATTATAAATTCAGCTTTAGAAATAATTTTTTTATATTTATAAGTATTTATTTTCCTAAATAAATCAATTTTATTAAAAAAAATTATTCATATAGTATTTATATTTTCATATAGTAAATTATATTATATTTTAAAAAAAATATTGATATTATATTTATAAAATTCAGTTAAAAAATATAATATATATTTTATATAATTTTATTTAATATAAATATATTTTTTATTAATATATAGTATGAATTTTTTTACTTATATAATTTTAGAAATATAATTTTTATTGTATTCTGAAACTTTCACTAGAAATTTTGGTGGAATTTTCACTAAAATATATATTAGAACTTCTACTAAAACTTATAATAAATATTTTATATAATTTCATTTATTATAAATATATTTTTTAACTATAATTTTTATCAATATATAGTAATTATTTTTTAGTTATATAATTTTAAAAATATACTTTTTGTTGTATTCAACAAATTTCACTCAAAATTCCACTAGATCTTTCACTGAAACTTATAATACATATTTTATATAATCTATATTTTATATAATTTTATTTATTATAAATATATTTTTTTAAATATGATTTTTATTAATATGTAGTAAGTATTTTTTTTAGTTATATAATTCTTGAAATATACTTATTATTTTATTTTGGAACTTCCACAGAAACTTATAATACATATTTTATACAATTTTATTTATTATAAATATATTTTTTCAAAGTATTATTTTTATTACTATATAGTAAGTATTTTTTAGTTATAAAATTTTAGAAATATAATTTATGTTGTATTCTGAAAGTCTCACTGGAACTTACACTAAAACTTATAATACATATTTTATAAAGTTTCATTTATTATAAATATACTTTTTAAAATATATTTTCTTTTAATATATAGTAATTATTTTTTTATTTATGTATTTTTAGAAATATATGTTTTTCTGTATTTTGAAACTTTCACTAGAACTTCCACTGAAACTTATAATAAAAACTTTATGTAATAAATATTTTATATAATTTAATTTATTATAATTATTTTTTAAAAATATAATTTTCATTAATATATATTAAGTATTTTTTTAGTTATATAATTTAATAAAAATGATTTTTGTTGTATTCTGAAACTTTTACTAGAACGTCCACTATATTTTCCACTGGAACATTCACTGAAATATCCACTAAAACTTATAATACATATTTTATATAATACATATTTTATATAATTTAATTTATTATAAATATATATTTTAAAATATAATTTTTATTAATATATAGTTAGTATTTTTTTAGTTACATAATTTTACAAATATATATTTCGTTTCATTCTAAAACTTTCAGTGTAACTTCCACTAAAACTTATAATACATATTTTTTAAAATAAAAAATTTATATAATTTCATTTAATATAAATATTTTTTTTAAGATAATTTTTATTAATATATAATATTAATTTTTAATTTATATAATTTTATAAAAATATTTTTTGTTATATTCTGAAACTTTCATTGGAACTTGCATTGAAACTTATAATACATATTTTATATAATTTCATTTATTATAAATATATTTTTAAAATTATAATTATTATTTATATATAGTAAGTATTTTTTAGTTATATAATTTTAAAAATATACTTTTTATTGTATTCTAGAACTTTAGCTGGTACTTTTAGTGTAACTTTAACTAGAACTTTCCAGTAACTTTGATCAGAATATGCACCAGAACATTCATTATAACTTCCACTAAAATGTTCATTGTAACTTCCATTGAAAGAATTTATAAATTTTATTTATAAATATTTTGTAAAAATATATATTAAATTTATTTTATAAATTTATTTATTATAAGTTTAGATTTTTACTTAAACTATCACTCAAACTTCGACTAGAAGTTTCACTAGAAATTTCACTAGAACTTCCACTCAAAGGTTTACATAAAGGATAACCCATATTTTACATTACTTGAAAATAATTTTCTATATTGTAGGTTATTAAAATTATAAAAAAATTGCATCATCCTCTATTAAACTAGTTGCAGGGATGAAGTTCAAATCGTTTAAGGATGCACAATGTTACTATGTTATGTATGGGGGACTAAATGGGTTTAGTGTATGTAAAAAATACTCAAATAAAGGGATAAAGGATAAATTATGTATCACATCATGAATTTATTCATGTATCAAATAAGTTCATATGAAGTTTTATAAACATGATACCATGGTGAAATTTCCTCTTGCTAAGACATGTATATGTTGCCTTACTCAAATGGGTTTTGTTTTTTGTCTTGTGGGAAATATGCATGTAATGTATTTTTTGAAGGGAATAATAATCCTATGCATAATCATGAATCAATTCATATGATTAGGTCCCAAATAAAAATAACATAATCACAAGTAATTGAGTTAGATGTGAATGATTCAGCAGGTATTAAACTATTTCTGCCCATATTTTATTACAACTTAATTTGATGATTTATTATATAAAGATACACTTAATAAAACCTCATAAGATCATGAGGACTTGTGTATTTGGGTAATTAGGTACATATCATAACAAATTTCAACATAAATACAAAAAATATATATTTAAAAATCCATAATGTGCACTTATATTCTTTGGATCTTCTAAAACTATATGGGATAACCTAGGGAAATATATAAGAAAGGGGTGAGCTACAAATCCCAATAAGGGAATAAACAAAGCATAGCATAGGGTAAATTAGTAAATGTGATCTAATAGGAATATCAAGGTAACATAAGAGGGTTGAGAATCATAATATTTCATAATGAGGCATAATATAACATGATAACATAAATTCAATATAGAAATGTGGCAACAACAAAAAACAAAACATAATAAACATAATTCAAGGATAACCACCAAGAAAACATAACATAGTGTTCTTAGGATAACTTAACATGAACTATACATGGAATATCATGAGATAAAAACATTACCCAATGTATTGGAAGGCTATATAATTATGGACTCACCCATAACTTTCATATCATGTACATGCATAAGTGTGCCACATAGATCATACAATATAAGAATATATTTAATCATTTTTAACCCCATTCTTAAGGAGTTTTAGTTACATACATATAATTCCAAAATAAATTAAGTATAGGTACATATATTTTAATGCCCATGAGTGGAAATGAGGACTGGTATTCACTATACAAATTTTTCCCATGGAAAATCACATGATAATTTTGACAGCATAGTACATAAAGATTCATGAAAGGGTTAAATGTGATTTAAAGGATTATATCGTTACTTGGAAATAATAAGTATGATAATATAGTTTTGTAAAAACATTTCCCAACATGAAAAATTTGAAAACAAAATTCACAATATAAATCATGTGCTTGAATAATGAGGAGAAGGAGAGGATCCCTTACCATGATAGGAGCTTCTAAAATATTGGTAGGGGCTTCTTAAGAGATTGTTGTCACCTTGGGAGGGATATAGAGAGGAAAAAAAAAACCAATTTCATGCTAAAAGGGTTTTTAGTGAAGATAAATGGGAGGTTTTGTGAGTTTATATAGAAAAAAAGAGATAAATTCTTTATTAATTTCCAAACTTAGGTTTTAAACTCTATATGATAAAGAAATAAAAACCACAAACATTACTATGGTATTTACCTATGGTTTCTACCAAAGAGGAGAGGTTTTCATTATTTTATAAGGATAAGAACTTGAACCATTAAAATAATTCCCTTGGTGATGTGTAAGTGAGTCGTGTTTATAAATAATTGATTTTAAAACATTAAAATGTAATATATGTTTTATAGGTTTCATTAAGGGTTTATAAAATTAATCAAATAATCTAAAAAGGCATTATTTTAAAGGGGAAATATATATTTGGTCATGTGTACCTTTTATGGAATATATTATATCACTCTTGGGTCATTATTATGTCATAATCCACACTATAAATTTATAAAGTATTTATTGTTTACTCAAAAAACTGATTATCTCCAAATTCTATGAAAAAATCACCATTGGATAATTTTGATATGTTGATTTCAAAAATAATATTTATTTTATAAAAATAAATCTCTAAATATGATAATTTATATTTTTAAATCAAAATCCCCATTTATTTAAAAATAATTATTTTTTTGACAATACACTACTACAAATCAGGTCTTTAAAGTGCTAGTAAAAGGGCCTTATCAGTGCCATAAAATCGTAGATATTGTAAGAGATGTTAAAGGGTTAACTTTAACAGCACTCGTAAAAAGCACTGATAAAGGCCCCACTGATAATGGGTATAAATTTTTTTCACATCGCCCCCCCCCCCATTATCATCACCCCCCCCCCCCCCCTCTTTATCAGTGCTCCCCCTATTTATGCTTCACCACCCCTTTATCACCACATTAGCATGCGCCCCTACCTCCATTGAGTTTTAAACCTGGGACCTCCATCTTATAAATCAGCTCTTTTACACTCCCCTATACTATTTTTTTTAAAATTTTATTATATATCTATATATTTATATATATATCATTATATTTTTTATCCATATATTTATATATATGTTTGTGTGTGTGTGTGTGTTTATATATATATTTCTATATATATTTATATATATTTTTATATATATTTATATATATATTTATAAATTTTTTTATATATATATTTTTATATATTTATATATATAGTTTTTTAAATAAATTTATATATATATATATATATTAAAATGGATATTAACTCTAAAACCCCTTAAAACACATAAAAACATTACGAAACTCGGAAAACCATAAAACACCTAAAAACCATGAAATGACCATAATTCTGATATGGGAGTCTATTTTAGTTCCACAACCAATAAAATCAAAGATCATAGAATGGGATTCGATATAATATGTGGTACAGGACGAACGGACTTCCTGATCATAAGTTATTTCCATTTAAATTTTAATAAATCAGGGTCGGTGACTAAAAAACTAATTTTAGAGGCCTTTTGGGAATTTTGGGGGTTTTAAAAATAGTAAATGGATATTAAACCTCATTCATAGACCCTATGTGGCACAAAAATTATTGCAGGATTTGATTTGATATGTGGTAGATCCCAAACGGACACTCAGATCAAAAGTTATGGCCATTTGAAGTTCAAGTTTTATTTCTAACTATTTTGAAATTGTAATATATTTTATTCCTTTGATTATAACATGATTTAAATATCATGTGGTTTTATTTCATTTCATAAGCTTCTATTTTTCTGGTTTTGGTTCTGAAATAGACTCACAGATCAAAAGTTATGATCCTTTTAGGGGTTTTAGGGTTTTTAGGGGTTTTAAGGGTTTTTCACATTCGACGGCCTTTCAAACGGCCATAACTTCTGAACTAGATGTCCATTTTGCCTCTACCACATATCAAATTGAATCTTGCAACAAGATCTATTCTTATGTGACCCATGGGAGCCCTCGATCACCTCTATTGAGACCAAAAAAGGCCTAAGGCCTCTAAACATCCATAACTTCTTCTACGGGTGCCCGTTAATGAAATATAATTTTTTTTTGAAATATATCATTTATCCGCGCTAGTAAAAAAATATTTGATAAAGACCCCCCCCCATTATCAGTTAATTTTTATAAGTGCTGATAAATACCTATTTTATTGGTGTTTTTTACCAACACTGATAAAGGTCTCCCTTTAATAATTCTTTTTTAGCACTCTTAATGACCCAATTTAACAATGCTAAAAAAGTGTTGTTAAAGACCCCCATTAAAAATTATTTTTCTAAAGCTAAGAAAGGGGGTTTTTAACAGAGTTTTTAGTGAGTGATGTTAAAACCCTATCACTAGATAAACCCTATTTTTTAGTAGTGATAATAGTTTTCTTACCCTTATAAAAATTATATTTGACTTCGTAAAAGTATATTATCTATTATATTTTATAAATATTTTTTAATAATAATATTTTATTAAAATATCACTTCTTTCAAAATTTTCTGAATTCATCATAAAGGGTGTCTTGATTGAAATTATATATATATCCCAAAAATACAATTTTTATTTTATCGTATCAAAATCCAATTTCTATCAAACTTTTTATTTAATAATTATAAAATTAATCATAAAAAAGAATAAATATAATCATTGTTTTATTAAAAAGAAAATATAAGAATCATACTATTAGGGTCTAGATACATAGCTCTTTATTACACCAGTGAATTCTTTAAGGGTAAGGTGTGTGATGGTGAGATTTTCTTTGGGGTGGTTCGGTGAACATGGTTTGGGTCATGATCTTGATGAGCCTAAACTTCACCCATAAATAGTTTTGTTCATGATTTAGTTGTTGAATATCGACTTAGTCTTGGTCAATGGAAAATCATAGTGATGTTATCTCCCTCAGAAGCTTTGATAAATGGGATTCATAGGTTATGATCCTACTGTTCGAGGTCATCACTTCCTTTGTCTATGTAAAATGGACTTTATCATAACCCTTAATATACTAACCTTAATGGTCACTTTACAATGGTTATATTATCAATGGTCATGATGCTTAATGGTCTTTTAAATTTTATAAACTATATAAATGTCCCAAATAACCAAATTAGTGAATTTTATTTCTATAAATTCATTTATTAATAAATAATTTATTCATACAAAATGGGAAATTCATTTATAAAAGTTCATGTCATTTCATTATTCCCCCCTTCAGAAATTTCACCCTCAAAATTTCATTCATACACAAAAATAGATGAGGTTTCTTCTGCTTTATTTCCTCTTCTAGTTATCATGTCTCTTCCTCAAACTTGTGGTTCCACTATAACACTTTGTCCAAGTGAGTTGTCTTATTTCATAGAACTTTGTCTCTATAATCTAAGATCTTCACCAGATTCTTCTTGTATAAAAGATTATTCTCCAATGGTATCACCTCTAAATTCAATATATGTGAGGTTTATAGTATGTACTTCATCAATAGGGATACATGGAAAATATCATGTACTTGATATAGGTTAGGTGGTATTTCTATTTGACAGGCCACCACTCTGATGCGATCAAGGATCTCAAAGGGGCAATGTATCTTAGACTAATATTTCCCTTCTTCCCAAACCTCATAAATTTATTCCATGGTGATATATGAAAGAAAACTTTATCTCCAACCTCAAAATACAAGTTCCATCAACAATTATCTACATAGATTTTCGAATGAATTTTTGTGGATTTTATATAATGTTGATTGGTTTGAACCTTCTATTTCATTTCTTGAATAAGATTAGGTCCCATTAGCTTCCTCTCTCCAACTTCATACCAACATGTGAGATTCAAAAATCTCTTCCCATATAGAGCCTCATAAGGTTTCATTTGAATTCCAGAGTGGAAACAGTTATTATATAAGAACTCCACAGGAGAAGATTATGGTCCCAACATACTTGGAAATCTATTGAACATAATCTCCACATATCCTTCAGAGTTTGAATGGTTCTTTCAATCTAACCATCCATATAAGGGTTATAAGCATTGTTAAATCTCAGTTATGTATCCACACTTAGTGAAGGTTTCTCTAAAACCTTGATGTAAACCTTGGATCTCAATCAGATACAATAGATAGCATAACTCCATGTAATCTTACCACTTCCCTTATGTATATCTTGGAGAGTTGGTCAATATAGAAATCTTCCTTAATAGTAATGAAATGTGTCCTCTTTGTAAGGTGATTGACTACCACCCAAATAGTTTTATTCTCTTTATGTGTTCTGTGGAGTCCTAATATAAAATCCATGGTTATGTTTTCCCATTTTCATACTATTATGGGAAATGGTTACATTATACCCCTTATACTTTTGTCATTCTGCATTGACTTGTTGGCATACCAAGCATTGAGATACGAACTCCACAATATCCCTCTTCATGTTATCTCACCATAATTTTTTCTTCAAATATCTATACATTTTAGTTATTCCTTAATTACTAGAGAAGGATGAGATATGCACATCATCTAGAATTTATATCTTCAGTTTTTGTTTTTATGGGACACACATCTATGTTCCAAACCTTATAACACAATTTTTAGCAAAGTTAAACTTTTGAATATTCACTACCTTCTTCTGTAGTAACTCATCATCTTTTTGGGACTCCTTGATCCTCTCAAGAATATATGGTTGAGCATTTATTTGAGTAAGGTAGGATTAAGATCCTTTTATTATTCCCATATCCATCCTTTTCATTTCCAATAATATTGGATCCCTATCAATCCTCATCATGGATAGGGTTTGAGGATCATTTCTACTCAGGGTATCTTCCACTTTATCTTCCTTCCCATGATGGTAATGGATTGAACAATTATAATCCTTGATCAATTATAACCACCTTTGTTGGCACATATTAAGCTCCTTTTTTGTGAATATGTGCTTGAGAATTTTATGAATTGTATATATGTCACACTTTTCTATGTAGAGATAATGTTTACAAATATTCTACATGAAGATCACTATTTCAAATTATAAATCATGCATTGAGTAGATATGTTCATGGATATTTAATTGGTGGGAGGTATAGGCTATCACTTTTTCATCTTTCATGATTACATGATCCAATCCCTTTTTGTACGCATCATTTTAGATCAAAAATCCATCCCCATTGGTAAGAAATATGAGAATAGGTGCAATAATTATCCTCTTATTCAGCTATTTGAAGCTTTCTTTTCATTCATCAATCCAGAAAAACTTGACTTCCTTTCAAGTAAGATCAGTTAGTGAGCTTGAAAATAGTGATAAGTTTCTCACAAACCGATGATAGTACCTAGATAATACAAGGAAAATATGGATTTTCATCATAGATATTGGTCTTGGTCATCCTTCAATTTCCTAGATTTTTTGAATGATCTACATATATCCCTTTGTTGGTGATAACATTCCCCAATAAAGTTACTTTCTCCAACCAAAACTCATATTTACTATACTTTGAATATAAATTTTCCTTATGTGAGGTCTTTAGTACAGTATTTAAATGCTCCCCATGATCTTCCTTGCTTTTGGAATAAATAAGAATATCATCTATAAAGACTACCACAAATTTTTTGAGGTAATCCCTAAAGACTCTATTCATCAATTCTATAAATATTTTTGGAAAATTAGTGAGTCAAAATGGCGTCACTAATAACTCATAATGCCCATACCACATATGAAAAGAATTCTTATTTATATCCTCTTTCTTCGCCTATTCTTGATAATATCCTAATCAATGATCCAACTTAGAGAAATAATAAACTCCACATAGATGATTGAATAAGTAATCAATTTATAGAAGATGATACGTGTTCTTTATCGTGAACTTTTTGAGCTCATGATAATCAATTTAGAGGCACATTAACCTATCCTTCTTCTTGATGAAGGGGACTGGTGCACCCAAAGGTGAAGCACTTGGGTGTATAAAACCTTTATCCAAATTCTCCTATAATTATTTCTTTATATCCTTAAGTTTAAAAAAACAATTCTATATGGATTCTTGGATATTGTAAAATCTTTGGGTATGAGATTGATTGATAATTAAACCTCGCGATTAGGAGGAAGACCAGGAAATTGTTCGAGAAACACGTCAGTTAATTCCCTTACAGTGGGAATGTCATCAAGGATGATATTTTCTTTAGTCTCTATCATTTGATCTAGATAAACTTTCTCTAAAGGTAATAATATCCATGTTTGAGGTGTTTTTACCAAAGAATATTCATCCTCCTCCTTGCAATTTTATAGAATTGGAGGGAGATTTTAGATATATAGGGTGATTTCCTTCTCACAGCAATTTAGATTGGCTCTATATAGGGAAAGTTAATCTGTTCCTAGAATAGAATCAAATTCAACTAAGGGTAGTATCACAAGGTTCTTTGGGAATTTCATCCCACAAATTTGTATAGGGGATGAGTTATATATTTGGAATGTAAAAATTGACCCATTTTCCATCTTCACCAATAACTCAACTTCTATGTTTTGAGGTGGTGTTTGAATAGTTATACTAAACATGCATGATATGAAAGAATATGTAGAATTAGAATCAAATAGTGTGTTAAATATACTTGAATGAATAACTAGTGTACCTATCATGACTTTATTGTCAGGATCCACCTCAATAGTTGTGATTGTATATGCTCACCCTTGCTCTCTAGGCCTTAGAGGTTGTGCAGTCGGTTATTGTCAACAACCCATGGATTAGGGAATTTATTCGTATACTATCAATGTTACTTGTAGTTGAAACATTGGATGATAGGAAGAGGGTTGACTAAAGAATTCCTTTCATCTATCACATTGGTGGGTTTCTCCCATTGGTAATTTCTAGATGGGTGCCCTTCCTTCCAACACTTAAATATTTTACTTTTCCCCCTTCCATAAATTCTATGGATGGTTCTTCCCGCACTTTTGAGAAGTTTTTTGATAGAATTTCTTACTACTGTTAGATTTCTCCATCATACTACCAGAATTAAACTATATTTTTTCTTCTTATCCCTATGAAAACACTGAGATTTACTAATCTAAATTTTGACTTTTAGGGCACATAAAACAATTTAATTATAAATATCAAAGTCCTGAATGGATAAGGATATTAGTTGACTCATATTTATCCCACCAAAGATGTGGGTAACCTTACATTTGGGGGTAATAAAAAAACAAGAGTTGTATCATGCAAGTCTTTTGAATTTTTCCTTGTATTATTTGATGGATTCATCATCCTTTTTCTTGAGGTTAAGGAAATTCCTCTCCAATTTAAGTTAGAGAGTGTGAGTAAAATAATTTTCAAAAAACATTTTCTAGAATTCATTTCAATCCATCACTTCGATCTCCACCTCATTCTTTGTATTTTTTACCAACATCCACCATTGATCATATTCTCCCTTAATATGATAAACAACAAGAAAAAACTTCTATTTCTCATAGAATTGGATAATGAATAAGATATTTTCAATGGATTTTATCCATTGCTTCATGATTAATGGATTGTAAGATCCACTGAAAGTTGGACGATTTTGTTGCATGAAAGTCCCAATTGTAACTTTATCTTTCTTAGGGTGATTTTGGAGTTTATCTTGATTTAGTTTTCTGTTAAAAACCAAATTCAATTGAGAAATAATTTTCATTAAGTTCACAATTCCTTCTCCCATCGAGTTGGGCATCTCATTTGGGTCATCATTACATTACCCCTCACAATGCTTATTGACTCAGTTTCTCCTATTTATATCCATTTGACTAGAAGAGAGAAAAAATTAGGGATGATTATTTTTAAACTATTAAACACATAATTGGGAAACCATGAACATTAAATGGATAAGTAATTAATGACAAATATTCATTAAACTGTGAATTTCTAGGTTTCAATTTATGTTTATCCATGATCTATTTCCTATCATAAAATATTATGGGAATTTTTTTCCCCATAATAATGGTTTGTAAGGAACCTGTGAATTTACCAAAGCATATCCCCCAAGAGTGTCAAACCGGGAGTATAGCAAGGCCCATTTTCATGTACTAGATGACAATCATGTCCAACTCAATGCGCCCTTTTCAGGATTATTAACCCTAGGTATCTCTATTCCAGAGTCACATCCACTTGTTGTATCTAGAAAGGGATGTATTTTCTTAGAAACCACATACTCTAAACTTTAAAAAACAATTGGGGATGTTTTCCTATGTATAGTCTTATCCTGAAGGATTTCAATAAATTTTTCTAATCTTAATGCTAAAAATAACTATATTTTTCTCTGATACCAACTATGATAATCCATATTTTATTACACCTTAATTCATGATTTATTACATAAATATACACTTAATACAGCCCCATAAGATCATGAGGACTAATTTATTTGAGTGATTAGGTATATAAAAAAACTAGTAATATAAATACAATAAAATTATTTAAAAACATTATAACATGTGCTTATATTCCTTATATATTCTAAAATTGTATGGGATAACCTAGGGACATACATAAGAAAGGGGTGATCTTTAAAGACTGATAAGGGAATTAAAAAAACATATCATAGGGTAAATAATTACATATGATTCAATGTTCATATCAAGGTAACATAAGAGGGTTGAGAATCATAATCTTGAACAATGAGGCATGATATAACATGATAACATAAAGGAAGTATAGGAATGTGAAAACAGCATAAAACATGACATCATAAACATAATTCAAGGCCAACCACCAAGAAAACATAACATAGTGTTCTTATTATAACATCTCGTTCACCATACATGGAATTTAATTAGATAAAAACATTAGCTAATCCATTTTATGGCTATATAATTTTGGTTCGACCCATCAATTTCATACCACGCACATGTATAAGTGTGCCACAAAGATCATACAATATAAAGATGTATTTAATAATTTTTAACCCCATGATTAAAGATTGTTGGTTATATACATGGATTTACCCAATCAATAAAGTATAATAACATCTTGTTTAATTCCTTTGAGTGTAAATGAGGACAGGTATTCACTATACAAATGTTTGGCATGGAAATCACAGGATAATTTCAGCAGTATAACAAGGGTAGATAAAGATTCATAAAAGGGTTAAATGAGAGTGAAATGGGTCTCTCAACACTTGGAAATCATAAGTACAGTAATAGGGATGTTTAAAAACATTTCCATAAATGAAAAATGGAAAAACAAAAGGTATAATATAAAGAAGGTGTTTGAATAAAGAGTAGAATGATAGGATTTATTACCTTGAGATGCTCTTCTAAAATAATGGGAGGGGATTATTAAGAGCTTGGGGGAACCATGGGAGGAGTATAGAGAGGTAAGGGTGGAGTAATTTTATGCTATAATGTTTTTTAGTGAAGATGAATGGGAAGTTGGGTGGGTTTATATAGAAAAAGAGAAATTAATTCTTTATTAATTTCCAAACATAGGTTTTGGACTCTATGATATCGTAATAAAAAACCACAAACCTTCCCATGGTTTCTACCAAAAAAGAATTTTTTTATTATTTTATAATTAAAATAATAAAACTCATTAAAATAATAACCTTGGTGATGTAGAAGTTATTCATGCTTATAAAGAATTGATTTTAAATCCTAAAAATAAAATATATGTTTTGAAGGATTAATTAAGGGTTTATAAAATTAATTAAATATGCTCAAAAACATATTATTTCAAAGAGTAATGTAAAGACCCGTAAAATTCAAGGGAAATTTTTTCTTAATTTTCTTTGGGATTTTACAAGAACGCAGTTTCTGACAGCACCTGATTCTGAGGCCCGGTGTGCCCGGAATCAATTTCCGAAGTTTAGCTTGGGTACGTTCAGTGAACAAATGAGTGGGTTTTCCTAACTTTTGAACCGGTGATCAGAATTGAAATCTGAGGGCACCAATGAAACCGAAGTGCTGTTAATTGCTTAGGAACACCTTTTCTGGAGTTGCGTTTTCTCGGGTGTGGTTATTTAAAAAAAAGGTTAACTAATGAATAAAATAAAATTTGTGCAACAATTTTTATTTTATGTTCTAAGTAGTTTAAACCTACTTATGGAAGTTGAGGTGGGACCCACAATATCCTAACCCCTCTTGATAGGATATTAGTGAGGTGGGCCCCACACGAGACCCACCTTTTCAACTTCCTCAAACCCCCATTATTTTGTAACACACCTGCACCCCCTTATTAAATGCCAAGTCAACTCTCTTAATTAATGAATTGAATTAAGTTATTCAATGTAATCAATTCTTGAATTCATTTTGAATTTCGAATTGAATGTTGGATTTTGTGTGTTAATTAAATAAGAAAAAGTCTTATTTCTTTAAGGGTTATTTTGTTGTGCGAGAAGGTTGGAGAGGAATTGCTCAAGCCTTGGAACATTCATCTTCCTCCTTGAAGAACGCGAAGAATGCACCGTCACCGACGAAGAACGCCGGCCTCCGACGAAGGATGAAGAATAACGCTGATTCCTCAGATATCAACGACATGACGCCATGTACCACGACGCCGAGGGTCCTCTTGTCCACGACGTCGTGTACCGCGACGCCGACGATCCTCCTTCCACGACGCCATCTTCCGCGACATCCCTTTCCTGCGACTAACCTCGTTCGATGACTTCATCAAGGTAGGGGTTTGATTTAGTTCACGAATATTTTTTTCCGTCCAAACGTCTATTTTTTTCTTTAGCCGCTTGATATCGGATTAACGTGAAGAGTTTGGACCGCACAAACATGGACGACCCTCCTCCCCCTTTGATGTTGTGTTTGTCGCGGCACGATTAAAGGCAGCGCGGTGCAACGGCACCGCGCGGAAATAAAGAAGCGCGGCGCCGTCGTTCCGCGCCGGAGAACCACGAAGAGGCCGCGGCCGGAGCGGGGCCGCGGAGGAGGGGCGCGGCGCCGTCGCGCCATGGCGGTGAAAGGCGTGGCGGCCGGAACCACCAGCTACTGGCACCTCGGAGGGGCGGGACCGCGGGGTCCCGTGGTGGCAGCACCAGCCGGCCTGACCGGGCTGGCCGTTTCGGAAGGAAGACCAGGGGTCGTAACCCCCAGCTGGAAAAGGAGCGGCCCCATGTGGGGCCGTGGTTTCAATCAAGAGGGGAACCCCCCCCCCCCCCTTCTGCTCGGCTCACCCAGTGTCGAGCTGGCCACACCGGGCCACGCCCGCACCAGGCCCACCGGTCGCCCAGGCCGGACCGGCCGCACCGGGCCGGGCCCCCCAGGCCGATCCGGGCAGCGCCGGCTGGGCTGGGCCATGCCCACTGAGCCTTCCATGCCCTAATGGGCCGGACCCGGACCCAGTTTGGGTCGAACCAGTTCGGGCCGACCCATGGGGTCTCGGGTCGGGTCGGTCCGGGCCCAAAACCCCCTAAAACTAGCGGGTTCGTTCTTTTGCCCATTTATTATTCTACGGACATCCGATTGACGCACCGTCAGTTGTGATGCGATCCTTGGATCGAGACGGTCGTTTCAATATATTACACTAAAGGTTTTGGAGAACTTTGTGTGTGGTCTGGTTGGTTTGAGCACGAAACCAACCGGGCCCTCGGAGCGGAAACGCTTATAACTTGAGCTCCGGACGTCCGATTGACGTGCCGTCGACTTTGTTGGATTCCTCTTAGTGAGACGGACCTTTTGGATTACTCCGATCGAGGTTTGGATGCAGTTGGAGTGCGTTCGTATTGGTTTTGACTTAAAAACCAACCGGGCCCCTAGAACGAAAAAGCCAATAACTCTTAGACCAGGCGTCTGATTGACGCGCCGTCTATCACGTTGAGTTCCTTTTGTCGAGATGGAACATCGGGATACATCAAATCTAGACTACATGTCAGTTGATGTATCGAACCCCCTTGGCTCATGGAGCGGACCCTCCCGGAATCGAGCATGCTGTGTGCGGAAACCCTAGAGCTGGCTGCGACTGCGACGACGATGAAGACTGCACTGAAATCCTCTGTGGGTTCGGTAGCGATGAAGACTGCATTGAAATCCTCTGTAGCTTCGGCAGAGACAAAGACTACACTGAAATCCCCCATGGGTTCGGCAGCAATGAAGACTGCACTGAAATCCTTCATGGGTTCGGCTGCGACGAAGACCGTACTGAAATCCTTCGTGGGTTCGATGGCGATGACTACTATTCTTGTATCCTATGTGGGTCTGGCAGTACTACTGTTCGTGTATCCTACGTGGGTCTGGCAGTGTTTGACTCTGTTCTTGTATCCTACGTGGGTCTGGCAGAGTAGCTGGTTTTTGTATCCTACGTGGGTCCCAGCTTAGATGAATCAGTGGCTATATCTGATCATCTCTATCACATTATGAAGTAGTATACCTGTGTGAGCTGAGTCTTGACATTCAATCATTATCTTCGATATGATTGATTTTCTTCCTATGTGGATTGTTTTGTGCTTTCCTGTGTGGATTGGGTTGTACTATCATGTGTGGACGTGATCGAACTTGGGCTCGGATGTTGGATCCGAACTGGAATTGATGACTTAGGTATATGTATGGGCATATAACTAAGTAGTGTTGGATGTTACTTTGTGATTTTATCTTTCCTTTGTGGATTATACTTTGTGGATTTCGAGAGACCTTCAGGGGTCTCGGGGTCCCTACTAAGTAGCGTATACTCACCCCTGCACGGTCTATGCCCGCACTACGTTGTGTTGGATGCAGACGACGGACGACGCTGATCGTGGTTGAGGCTTGTGGAGCAGGTCGGTACCTAGAGGTGGACTACTGGGCGGGACATACACGGAGTGGATGGTTGGACCGTGGAGATGAGGAGATTATATGTACCCACCCTTCAGGTGGGACTTCCAGTGGACGACTCGACGTTGCTGCTTTACTTTCAGTTGTTTTACTTTCTTTCTAGTTGTACTTTACTTTCAGTTTGGGTTTGTATTCTGGCCCATTTACTTTCCGCACTTACTATTGTACCCAGTTTTACTTAGTATTTACTTCTGCTAGCTTACTCTGTGGTGTTTGTTTACTTTATAAAGGCAATGTCTTCCCCTTTTTGTCGGGATTTACGACTTGGTGCTAGTTGCCAGCCCCTGGCCTATGGGAGGCGGGCTTGGTGTAGTCACGGTATGGGTCCCGAGGATGGGTCGTGACAAATTGGTATCAAAGGTGTTCAGTTCTACCACAAAACTCAGGACTCTGATCTTTCTTTTGTGTGAAGAAATAGTGTTAAGGGTATTGAGTGTGGTTATCAGTCCAGGGATTCCAGTGTTGGTGCGGCGGCCGACGTATCCATACACCAGGACCTTGACTTCTGATTTATGACTCAGTGCATGAAAACATTGATTGCATGTGTGTTTCAAAAGTTTTCTTTGTGATTACTTTGTGTCAGCTCACTAGGTATACTGTTTTGACCGTGGCACACCTGTTTCTTTTTAGGATGGACCCACGATGGAATCCAGCTAGAGTTCTGAGATTTGTGCGAGACGACAGTCCACCGAGTGACGAGGCCTCGGTGCAGGGCCCTTTTTCAGCGGAGGCACCGGCGGTACCTCTACCTGCCGAACCACCGATGCTACCAGCCACATCCGCTAAGAGTGCACATCGCCTTAGTTCACTGTACGAGTTTCAACGTCAGAGACCGCCCAGGTTCTGCGGGGAGACGGACCCTCAGGTAGCCGAGGATTGGCTGGAGGCTGTAGTTAAAGTTTTCAGGTTAGTGGGGACACCAGATGACCTCATGGTGATCCTTGCAGCGAGCCTCCTGCACGCGGAAGCAGGCAGATAGTGGAGCTTGATGCTCCAGGTGCACGACGAGGCATCTCTCCTCTGGACGGACTTTGAGAGCCTCTTCTGCTCGGAGTTTTTCCCAGCCACCCTTCGTGCGGTGCGCATCCAGGAGCTACTACTGCTGCGGAAGGGCATCATGACGGTCGCCCAGTACTCGGCGAGATTTACCGATCTCTCGCGCTATTCGACTAACATGGTACGAGACCCATTCTTCTGGGCACAGACCTTCGAGCAGGGACTGAGGCATGAGATCAGGGCATCGATGATCTCCCTCGGCATTCTGACACAGGAAGGAGTACTGGAGCGAGCTCTTCTCATAGATAGCTTCCTTGCTGAGCCTACACTAGCAGCGATACCTACCGCAGGGCAGCACGTAGCAGATTCGTCTATAGCTGGTAGTCGACGAACGTCACAAGGGTCCAGGCAGACCAGACCTTTAGGTGGATGACCTCAGGACACTAGCTCAGAGGTTTGGGGCACACGACGCAGAGCCAGCCTTCCGAGGAGCAGACAGTGCTACGCATGCGGCGGGCAAGGCCACTTGGCTCGTGACTGCCCGACCTGTCGTGCAAAGGAGCAGCAGACGGTTGAGGGGCCACCCAGGCAGAGGTAGAGGGTCGACCGTGGTGGTCTACCGAGAGCAGGTGGACGAGGCAGGGGAGCTGGCCGAGCAGCAGGTGGTGGGCGATGCTTTGAGGCTTTACCACCACCACCACCAGGAGGTCCACCCCAACCACAGGGAGCTGGCGGTCAGAGGCAGGCACAGCTTCAGGCAGCGGAGGCCTATGACCACGGCGCGCCCGAGATGATTCGAGGTACTATATGTGTCTACTCCACCCTTGCTACAGTTCTTATAAACACAGAAGTGAGTCATTATTTCATTGTCGTTTCCCTTGTTTGGAGCTCGGAGATTCCAACAGAGTCGTTGGCTCGATCCTTACGGCTAGAGACTCCTACGGGAGTAGACTCGACGATTACGCACTGGTGCTGGCAGTGTGAGCTTACTCTAGGAGGCGAGAGCTTCGGCTGGGATCTTCTTGTAGCGGCGTTGAGGCCTTACGACGTCATCTTGGGCATGGATTGGTTATCTACTGTCTATGCTCAGATCGACTGTATTAAGCGCAAGGTGCGGTGTGTTCGCACCGACGGGAGCAGGTTCACCTTTACTGGCGAGAAGGGAGCCTTTGCAGCGCAGGATGGACTCACGCAGAGGAGAGGAGAGCCGATCACTCACCAGTTGTCTAGCCTCATCCTAGGATCAGTTGACGTGCGGAGTCCGAGTTTTCCTGTAGTGGTGGATCAGTATGCGGACGTTTTCCCTAACGACATTCTAGGACTACCTCCTCGCAGAGAGGTAGACTTTTATATTGACCTGTACCCGGGGAAAACCCTGATATCCACTCCAGCATATCGGATGGCTCTCTCTGATATTCGAGAGGTACGGGTACATCTGGAGGACTTGCAGAGAAAGGGATTCATCCTACCCAGTGTTTCACTCTGGGCTTCCCCGATATTGTTCGCCAAGAAGGCGGACGGGAGCTTGCGACTATGTGTCGACTATCGTCGCCTGAACCAGGTGATTGTGAGGAACAAGTATCCGCTACCGAGGATTGACGACCTCTTCGATCAGCTCAAGGGAGCACGATGGTTCTCAAAGATAGACCTTAGATCAGGCTATCATCAGCTCAGAGTTCGGGACGAGGACGTGCAGAAGACAGCCTTCAGATGTCGATATGGCCACTATGAGTTATTGGTTATGCCTTTCGGCATAACCAATGCTCCATCACTATTCATGGGTCTCATTAACAGGATCTTTCAGCCATACCTCGATCTATTTGTCATGGTATTCATTGACGACATATTGATATACTCGACCACTGAGGAAGAGCACGCCTACCACTTGCGGGTTGTATTGGACACACTCCGAGAGCACTGGCTTTATGGTAATCTCTCGAAATGTCAGTTCTGGTTACGTGAGGTCCACTTCTTAGGACACGTCATCTCTGAGGCGGGAGTTTCGGTGGATCCTACGAAGATCGAGGCAGTGCTAGCTTGGGAGCCACCCAGGAGCGTGACGGAGGTGCGGAGTTTCTTGGGACTAGCTGGGTACTACCGGAGGTTTGTGCCAGACTTCTCCAGAGTTGTGGCACTTCTTTAATCTTTGAAGAAGAAGGGGAAACCCTTCATGTGGTCATATAGATGTCATTAGAGCTTCCAGGAGCTGAGACAGAGATTGACCAACGCACCTATCTCGAGGCTACCAGAGGAGGGAGTAGGGTACGTAGTCTACTGCGATGCATCAAGGACCGGACTCGAATGTGTCCTGATGTAGGAGTGGGAAGTGATCACCTATGGATCACGTCAGTTGAGGCAGCATGAACAGAACTATGCTACCCATGACCTGGAGTTAGCAGCAGTGGTCTTCGCTCTGAAGATGTGGCGACACTATCTGATGGGTGAGTGCTTTACAGTCTACTCTAACCACCAAAGTCTCAGGTACATATTCTCGCAGAAGGACCTGAATTTTGAGACAGTGGCGATGGATCGAGTTCCTCCAGGAATATGACTTTGAGATATTCTATACTCCTAGGAAGGGGAATGTAGTAGATGATTCTCTCAGTAGGAGGATAGTCATTCAGCTACTCAAGGAGGCGACGGAGCAGCTAGCCGCTTTTCAGATATCCTTCATGGATAGAGATGGAGCAGCCTTTCTGCAGTCACTCACAGTCACTCCTCCACTACTACAGCGGGTCAGAGAGGCACAATGTGGGGACGTTGACTATGATACGCGGCGTGCACAGATATCCTCAGGACAGGCACCTGATGGATTCTCTGTGGGAGGAGAGCACGTCATCCTTTTCAGAGGATGTACCATGGTACCAGTTGCTTTACAGGAGGAGGTACTGAGGGAGTTTCACACTTCCCCTTTAGAGGTACATCCAGGAGTAGCGAAGATGTACCAGGATCTCAGACGACAGCACTGGTGGCCGGGTATGAAGAAGGTTGTAGCTGAGTTTGTTTCTCGATGCCTCACCTGTCAGCAGGTGAAGGCGGAGCACCAGGTACCAGCAGGCTTGGTTCCAACCTTGGAGGTCCCGGAGTGGAAGTGGGACAGGATATCTGTGGATTTCTTGAATGGACTTCCATGTACTTCCAGAGGTCACGACTCCATTTGGGTGATTGTCGACCGAATCACCAAGTCGGCCCACTTCTTACCCATCAGAGAGCAGGGCTCAGTGGAGAGCTTGGGAAACCTCTACATTCAGGAGATTGTATAGCTTCATGGTGTGCCATCATCTATCGTCTCCGATCGAGATGCTCACTTTACTTCCTGGCTTTGGAAGGGGTTGAAGGAGGCATTTGGGATGCAGCTACATCTGAGCACTGCCTTTCACCCTCAGACGGATGGTCAGACGGAGAGGACCATTCAGACTCTCGAGGACATGCTCTGTGCATGTGTCCTCGACTTTGGTCACAGCTGGGAGGATCACCTACCCTTGGTGGAGTTTTCATACAACAATAGCTACCACTCCACCATCGGGATGGCACCATACGAGGCATTGTACGACCGACCTTGCAGATCACCTCTATGCTGGACAAACCCTGGGGAGTCAGCACTTGTGAGACCAGAAATAGTCCAGGCCACGAAAGAGAAGGTCTAGGTCATCTAGGAGAGGATGAGGACAGATCAGAGCCGGCAGAAGTCTTATTCTGATAGGAGGCGGAGGCCACTGGAGTTCGAGGATGGTGACCACATTTTCTTGCGGGTCTCACCTCGACGTGGATTACGGAGATTTGGTCAGGGCAGAAAGTTATCTTCGCGCTTCATCGGACCGTTCCAGGTTCTCAGAAGGATAGGCGAGGTGGCTTATCACCTGGATCTACCACCTCAGTTGCACCGGGTGCACAACACCTTCCACGTATCTCAGCTGAGGAGACACGTCCATGACCTGACGCATATCACCGACCATGGGGAGTTGGACATTGACGATGGGGCGACTTTTGCGGAGGTCCCGGTGGAGATCGAGGATCGACGGGAGCGGGTCCTATGTGGGTGGTCGATTCTTCTAGTGCGCATCAAATGGTAGCATGGGAACCTCCAGGAGAGCACTTGGGAGCGGGAGGCTCGAATGCGTGCTCAGTACCAACATTTTTTTCCCTAGTTTATAATATATCTTTAAGGGGACGTAATGACCTGAGGTGGGAGTAATGTAAAGACCTGTAAAATTCAAGGGAAATTTTTTCTTAATTTTCTTTGGGATTTTACAAGAACTAAGTTTCTGACAGCACCTGATTTCGAGGCCCGGTGTGCCCGGAATCAATTTCCGAAGTTTAGCTCAGGTACATTCAGTGAACGAACGAGCGGGTTTTCTTAACTTTTGAACCGGTGCTCGGAATCAAAATCTGAGGGAACCAATGAAACCGCAGCGCTGGTAATTGCTTAGGAACACCTTTTCTAGAGTTTTGTTTGCTCGGGTGTGGTTATTTAAAAAAAAGGGTTAACTAATGATAAAATAAAAGTTGTGCAACAATTTTTATTTTATGTTCTAAGTAGTTTAAACCTACTTATGGAAGTTGAGGTGGGACCCACTATATCCTAACCCCTCTTGATAGGATATTAGTGAGGTGGTCCCCACACGAGCCCCGCCTTTTCAACTTCCTCAAACCCCCATTATTTTGTAACACACCTGTACCCCCTTATTAAATGTCAAGTCAACTCTCTTAATTAATGAATTGAATTAAGTTATTCAATGTAATCAATTCTTGAATTTATTTTGAATTTCGAATTGAATGTTGGCTTGTGTGTGTTAATTAAATAAGACAAATTCTTATTTCTTTAAGGGTTATTTCGTTGTGCGAGAAGGTTGGAGAGGAATTGCTCAAGCCTTGGAATCTTCATCTTCCTCCTTGAAGAACGCGAAGAACGCACCGTCACCGACGAAGAACGCCAGCCTCCGACGAAGGATGATGAATAACGCTGGTTCCTCAGAGATTGATGACGCGACGCCGTGTACCGAGACGCTAATGGTACTCTTCTCTGTGACGCCGTGTACCGCGATGTCGTGTACCGCGATGCCGACGATCCTCCTTCTGCGATGCCGTCTTCCGCGACGTCCCTTTCCCGCGACAAACCTCGTTCGACGACTTCATCGAGGTAGGGGTTTGATTTAGTTCACGAATATTCTTTGTCTTCCAAATTTCTATTTTTTTTTATCCGCTTGATATCGGATTAACGGTAGGAGGTCGGACCGCATGAACATGGCCGACCCTCCTTCCCCTTTGATGTTGTGTTTGTCGCGGCACGATTAAAGGCAGCGCGGTGCAACGGCACCACGTGGAAACAAAGAAGAAGCGTGGTGACGTCACGCCACGCCGATGAGGATGAACAAAGTCGCGGCGCCGTCGCGCCGCGCCGGAGAACCAAGAAGAGTCCGCGGCCAAAGCGGGGCCGCAGCGGAGGGGTGCGGCGCCGTCGGGGCGCGCCGGTCAGACAAGGTCGCGACTCAAAGCCGCGGCGGTGCAAGGCGGGGCGGCCGGAACTGCCGGCCGCCAGCACCTCGGAGGGGCGGGACCGTGGGGTCCCGCGGCGGCAGCACTGGTTGGCCGGACCGGGCTGGCCATTTCGGAAGGAAGATCAGGGGTCATAACCCCCGGCTGGTAATGGAGCGGCCCCACGTGGGGTTGCGGTTTCAATCAAGGGGGGCAGCCCCCCCCCCCTTTCTGCTCGGCTCGGCCAGTGTCGAGCTGGCTACACCGGGCCGCGCCCATGCCAGGCGAACCGGCCGCCCAGTCCGGTCGCGCCCTAATGGGTCGGACCCGAACCCGGTTCGGGCTGACCCAGGGGGTCTCGGGCCGGGTCAGTCCGGGCCCAAAACCCCCTAAAACTGGCAGGTTCGTTTTTTTACCCATTTCTTGGGCTACGGACCTCCGATCAACACACCATCAGTTTTGATGTGATCCTTGGATCGAGACAGTCATTTCGGTATATTACACTCAAGGTTTCGGAGAACTTTGGGTATATCCAGGTCGGTTCGAGCACGAAACCAACCGGGCCCTCGGAGCGGAAACGCTTATAACTTGAGCTCCGGACGTCCGATTGACATTTCGTCGACTTTGTTGGATTCCTCTTAGTGAGATGGACCTTTTGGATTACTCCGCTCGAGTTTTGGATGCAGTTGGAGTGTGTTCGGATTGGTTTTGACTTAAAAACCAACCGGGCCCCTAGAACGAAAAAGTCAATAACTCTCAGATCGGGCGTCCGATTGACGCGCCGTCTGTCACGTTGAGTTCCTTTTATTGAGAAGGAACTTTGGGATACATCAACTCTAGACTACATGTCATTTGATGTATCGACCCCCCTTGGCTCATGGAGTGGACCCTCCCTGAATCGAGCATGTTGTGTGCGGAAACCCTAGAACTGGTTGTGACTGCGACGACGATGAAGACTGCACTGAAATCCTCCGTGGGTTCGGTAGCGATGAAGACTGCACTGAAATCGTCCATGGGTTCGGCAGCGATGAAGACTGCACTGAAATCCTCTATGGGTTCGGCAGCGATGACGACTGCACTAAAATCCTCTGTGGGTTCGGCAGCGATGAAGACTGCACTGAAATCCTTCGTGGGTTCGGCAGCGACGAAGACCATACTGAAATCCTCCGTGGGTTCGACGGTGATGACTACTATTCTTCTATCCTACGTGGGTCTGGCATTACTACTGTTCATGTATCCTATGTGGGTCCGGCAGTGTTTGACTCTGTTCTTGTATCCTATGTGGGTCTGGCAGAGTAGCTGGTTTTTGTATCATACGTGGGTCCTAGGTTAGATGAATCAGTGGCTACATCTGATCATCTCTATCACCTTACGAAGTAGTATACCTGTGTGAGATGAGTCTTGACATTCAATCATTATGTTTGATATGATTTATTTGCTTCCTATGTGGATTGTGTTGTGCTTTCTTGTGTGGATTGGGTTGTACTATCCTGTGTGGACGTGATCGAACTTGGTCTCGGATATTGGATCCGAACTGGAATTGATGCACTACTGGAAATTAGATCTTTCCCAACGCTTCTATACCAACGGTTTGAAAAAAACGTTGGTATAGGTCCCCTTTCCCAACAGTTTGGCCAAACCGTTGGGAAAGGCCCCCAAATTGGCCACTTATCCCAATGGTTTGGACAAACCGTTGGGAAAGGTAGACCTATCCCAACGGTTTGGCCAAACCGTTGGGAAAGGCCCCCCAAATTGGCCATGTTTCCCAACGGTTTGGCCAAACCATTGGGAAAGGTCCCTAAATATGCCACTTTTCCCAATGGTTTGGCCAAACCGTTGGGAAAGGTAGACCTATCCCAACGGTTTGGCCAAACCGTTGGGAAAAGTCGGCCAAAAATTCAACATTCTTCCCAGAATCAAAATCACAATCAAATACCTATACCAATGGTTGTTAACAACCGTTGGTATAGGTACTTCCATTTTTTATCAGACCTTCGTACCGAGAACATTATATAAATCAAAATTTAAAATATTTATGAGAATAAATATATATATATTTATGTAATTATGATCACAAAAGTCATGTTAGGTTATTGGTTGAGTCGTTCAATGATAAACGAGGGGTCCTGGGATCAAATCCCAGCGAATATTTTATTTTTGGAATTTATATACCAACGGTTCCATTACCTTTGGTATAGATTTCATATTACCTATACCAATGGTTTTTGGAAAACCGTTGGTATAGACCTATCTCAACGTCTTACTTGGATACGGTTCTCCAAACCGTTGGTATAGGCTATACCAACGGTTTGGAGGCCTATACCAACGGTTCCAAACCATTGGTAAAGGTTAGTTTTCCAGTAGTGATGACTTAGGTATATGTATGGTCATATACCTAAGTAGTGTTAGATATTACTTCGTGATTGTATCTTTCCTTTGTAGATTATCCTTTGTGGATTTTGGGAGACCTTCGGGGGTCTCGAGGTCCCTACTGAGTAGCGTATACTCACCCCTGCACGGGCGATGCCCGCACTACGTTGTGTTGGATGCAGACGATGGATAGCGCTGATCATGGTTGAGGCTTGTGGAGCAGGTCGGTACCTAGAGGTGGACCACTGGACGGGACATACACGGAGTGGAAGGCTGGACCGTGGAGCTAAAGATATTATCTGTACCCACCCTTCAGGTGGGACTTCCAGTGGACGGCTCGACTTTGTTGCTTTACTTTCAGTTGTTGTACTTTCTTTCCATTTGTACTTTACTTTCAGTTTGGGTTTGTATTCTGGCCCATTTACTTTCCGCACTTAATATTGTACCCAGTTTTACTTAGTCTTTACTTCTGCTAGCTTACTCTGTGGTGTTTGTTTATTTTATAAAGGCAATGCCTTCCCCTTTTTGTCAGGATTTACGCCTTGGTGCTAGTCGTCAGCCCCTGGCCTATGGGAGGTGGGCTTGGGGTAGTCATGGAATGGGTCCCGAGGATGGGTCGTGACAAGTAAATATATATTTGGTCATTTATACCTTTTATGGAATATATTACATCACTTTTGGGTCATTGTGATATTATAATACACACCATATATTTATACCATATTTAATTTTTACCCAAAAAATCATCTGCCACTGGAAATTATGAAAAATGAACCATTGGATTATTTATTATAATTTAAAAAATAATATTTATTTTATCAAAATAAATCTCTAAATCCAATAATTTATATTTTTAAATAAAAAATCCATATTTATTGAAAAACACTGGGTTTTTTGACAATAACAGTTTTCTTACCCTTATAAAAAAGTATATTTCACTTAGTAAAATTATATTATAATTTATAATTAATAAATATTATTTAATAATAATATTTTATTAAAATATAATTTATTTAAAATTTTCTTTAATTTGTCAAAAATAGTGTCTGTATTGAAACTATACATATCTCAAAAATGCAATTTTTATTTTATCATACCAAAATCAAATTTTTATCAAAATTATTATTTAATAATTATAAAAGTAACAATAAAAAAGAATGAATATAATGATTTTTTATTAAAAATAAAAATGTAAAAATTCATACAGTTAGGGTATAGATACATATCCTTTTATTACACCAGTAAGTTCCCTAAGGGTAAGGTGTGTGATGGTGATATTTTCTTGGGGTGGTTCGGTAAACACGATTTGGGTCATGATCTCAATGAACTTAAAATTATCCAATAATTGGTTTCATTCATGAATTAGTTATTGAATCGCTTCTTGAGTTTGGTCAAGGGAAAATCCTAGTGATGTTATCTCCCTTGGAAGCTCTGATAAATGGGATTCATAGGGTACGATCCTACTGGTCGAGGTCATTGCTTTGTTTGTATGTTTCAAATAGACTTTATCATAACCCTTAATATACTAATATTAATGGTCATTGTACCGAAGATATATTATCAATGATTATGATGCTTAATAGTCTTTTAAATTTGAAAGATCATATAACAGTCCAAAATAACCAAAGTATCGTATGTGCTTTCTATAACTTAATTTCTTAATAAAGCATTTATTCATTCATAAAGGGAATTTAATTTATAAAATTTTAGGTTGTTATATAAACCAAATGATTATTTCTCATTGGAGACAATTACTATAGGAGGTCAAGATGTCATTAGGCACACACATGAGGATTAGTTTAATTTTTTAGGGTCTAAATGGAAAATGGGCTTGGTTTATGGTGATGCGCATTGTATGTTAGAGTACCTAAAAAGAAAAATCCAGGACAATTGATCATTTTTCTATACTAATTTGTTTGAAATGAATGGAAAAATTACAAGTGCATCACATGAAGTGACCTAAAACTATATTTAATGATCAGGATGCAATAATGGGAAAATATATTTTCTATGTTTTAATAGGAACTCAACATGGCCTTTGTACATAGAATTTGATTCAAAATTTTATTAAATATTTAGGTTATTGGATGAAATATGGATCTAGTTTTTTAATTGGATTTAAGAATTATATGTTCCGGTACCATGATGCACATCGGTTTGATCAGGAGTGGGATTTCTTAAGAGAATAATATGGGGATGGGAAATCTCAATGGTTAGATGATGTATCTATGTCACGATATAAGCAGACAAATTACTTTTTGAAAGATTATTTAACATTGGGTATTCATATCACTCAACTAAGTGAAAGTTATAAGGTACTACTTAAATATTACAGTAATCATAAATTAAGTGTTTCATATTTCTTCAAGAAATTTGAGTGATTGTTGGAAAAAATAAATATCAAGATAAAAAGGCTAAATTTGAGATGTAGGATAAGTTACCTCATAATCGTTACCCTTATTATGCATTGATGTTCCAAGTTACTTCCAAGTATACACCTAAGATATTTGAATTATTTCAATATGACTATCAAATTATTGGTTCTTGTTTTTTATATCATTTAATGAAATAATATTTCAATTTAATTATGTCATTGGAATGGTTGTCTATGAAGATCATTTATATGTATCAAATAAATATTCCAATTAAGTTATTCAATGTTTTTTTTGAAAATTTGAGTTAGTTGGGTATATTTATTATCGTATCTTAAAAAATTGATTGTATTTATGTGAGATCACTACCAAAAATATATATATTAGAGAGGTGTACCCAAACATCTATAAATATTCAAAAAATTAAAGGATATTCTATTTATGTAAATGAAGATAAAAATTTAGTTATAGAAAAATAATATAAAGAATTAGCAAAAATGAGAATAAAGTTGTTTATCATTTCTTGTGAGACAGATGCAAGTTATGACATTACCTTCTATAATTTTAGTAACTTTTAAAAAGATTTGAAAACATAAATATATCAATGGATGGGGTTGTTGGTCCTGATAGATCTGATGTAATGCCCCGACCCCAGAATCCCAGAGTCGGTGCATTATTATGTATCATTGGAATGATCACAAAAGATCAAGTCTTGAAAGACCGATTCGTTTAGTAGCCTTGGAATTACTATATACATTCATAAGGTTTACATTACATCATAAAATGGAAAACTATAACAACATTGTTTTCATAGAAAACACTGAGATACCATAGAATATCCCTGCAAGTCAGTCATAATACACTTCTTCACATCCTGGGAAAAATAAAACATAGAAATGGGTGAGCTCAGATGCTCAGTAAGGATAACAATATAGCAGAAACTTTTATAAATAACCACAAACATTTAAGGCAATGCATAAAAATAAAATAAAAGCCTTTTAAACTTTAACTTCATCATAATATGGCAAATATAAATCAAAATAATTCCATTTACTTACTCACATAGATATTCTACTAGTCAAATAATCACATGCAATATCAATAGCCACTTTCATAATAATGGAATGTATAATGTAGGACTTCATAACCACATAGTCAAGGCCTTGTTCCAAGACTACAAATAAGATTTTTTCAAGGCCTTATACCAAGACACTAGTTTGTCTCATAAGACCTAACGATGCATCAAGAAGCTATAGCGGGCTCCACCCATCACTTACTAAGTCCAATGCATTCCTCATATGAAAAGGTTCAAACATAACATAAACATTCGTATTAAAAATAGCATATGAAATGTCAATAATTTCTTCATAAACTATGAATGGTGTGAAAATAACACATCCATGGTCAAAAATATCACAAAACCTTCAATAAAATATGGAAGTTTTGCATCATAATAAATCAACTTCAATTAAGCTTAAAATCCATCAAAGGATGTTGACATAGATAAAATAAAAACATTTTTTAGAGAAATATCTCTTTCTATTTTGAAATCATATAAAAGTCATATAATTATAAAAGAAAACAATTATTTTGAAAATATTTTTATAATCTTGTAAGGGAAGCTTCGATGATGTTATAACGTCATAAAATATCCGCACCCGCCGTATAAGTTAAAAAAACATTCTTACCTTAATTTTTTCGAAAAGGTCTTAAGGTACCTTGTTTGGAAAATGACGAAAAGATTCCTTTCAAACCACTTTATAAAAAGTCAAACAAGGGTATAAATGACTTTAACCCATAGTCTAGTAAATAGTAAAAAAATTTTGGAATACATTTTTAAGAAACATGAATGTGGATGATAAATAGGTCCTAGTAGATACTTATGTAAAAACAACCTCGAATAATAAAGAGATTGTGAAATTAACCCTTACCTTGTACTTCTCCTTGGTCGAGGGTAGGTTAAACTCCTATATAATGGTGAAATAATTGTTATTAAATTATACAAGAATCATATACATTAATATGATATCATATATTATCTTTTAACATTACTTTGTTAATAATATCTTAGTCTAATCGTCGTTTCGGGTGTTAACTGATTCATTTTCCTTTATATGCTTTGTTATGTAAGTAATGTTTGTTATTGATAGGATGTATCTTATTCATATTCAGAATGATATTAAGTCTTTAAACATTATTTTTAATCATCTAATGAAAATTATTCTTGAATGGATATGATGGGGAATGAATCTCATCACGTTCGTGGAGACGGTAATCCGTACGTACGCACGAGCGAAAATATCATTCTTTTGATATTAAAATAATATATAATTGGATGGTATATCATATATAAAGAATAATTATCATGTTATATTTATTATTTACATCAATTACACATCATTATTATATCTATACAAATAATAATGTATTGAATAACAATTACACCACGACGTGGAGACGGTAAGCCATACGTACGCACGTATGGTGACATGTCATTCAAAGGATGGATAGAATAATGAATATGGTTATACCATATTTATAATAAAATCATGGTATATAGAAGATACTGGAGTTATTATTTTAGAATGGAAACAATAAAGAAAGAGGAAGTGGAAGAAGAAAAGAACTTGAAAGAGGTGATGAAATATTTACCTCTTCTTCGGGTTCTTCCTTTTGATTTGATCAAAAGGGATCCTTAGGTTGGATTTATGACTAAAGTAAGGACTCTAGGATGAAGGGAGGACAGTTAAGAGGGTATTTTGGTAGGGTTTGGCTGATAAAAAATGCTTTGAAGGTGTGAATTTGAGGGAAGCGGGAGTGCCCTATTATAAGAGGGGTGAGGGGCAACTTAGGAAAAGCTAGAAATATTATTTTATAATAAACTCATTTTAGGTTTCTAATGGATCCAAAATGAATTATTTAAAGGATAATGTGTGTATAGGTCTAAAACCACTCAACCAGTAGGTTTTATATAGTTTTGGGTCACTATATTAACCTTATCTTTTAGATTTAACTCTTAGTTAAATAGTTTGACATTTACCATGTCTCTTTGTATTTTTATATTATATGGTTAATAAACTTACTATATACTTTCAAGAGAACCTTAAGTGGTTCATTAATGATACACATATCATTATATAATTATTTTATCCAAACCTTAGATTTTTAGGAATAGAATATCAATTAATAATATAATATTTGTTTTAAAAACTCTTTTGTATCAATTTTGACACTATTTAGTATTTTGTTTTTTCTAAATTCATAACTGCATTATTACTTATAAAAATTCATATAACCAACCCTAAAATGTCATATTAACCTATAAAATTCGTGTATGGCATCAAAAATTTCAAATTATATTTATTTTAACATTTATAATACCATTTATTTGATTCTTTCATTAATAAGGAAAATATTGCCTCATCATTGTGTCATAATAAATTTAATTATTAAATGTCTAAAAATTATAAATAAAATACCATTATGTAGTAAATATTTTTATATTTCTAATGAATATTTATAGTTTAAGATATAACATATATAACTCTATGTAAAAAAATTTTTACTAAAAGATATATGCTTATGTCATTTTTTGTATTTACTTTAACTTAATTAATATAAAGTGTCATTATCACTTACAAGTGGCTCCATGGAGTCCCAAAATCGACCCAAGGATTCCCATAGTCAGACATGTATCAGACAATAGTATTATAACATGTGTTAGGGTAATTTAATATTATTATAATATTATTTGTTTTCCCTTATTTACCGGATTTACCCTTTAACCATGGTAAATAAAATATTTACCAAAGTAATTATTCAAAATGTATAAAAATAAAAGTTACCTATTTACACAATTTGGAACTCCTGATTATAAATATGGAATCCATTTTTCAAAATTCAAAACACAGAAGTGTCAGAAATTAATTTAAAATTAATTCCTGTTGTCAAAACAAAAAGCGTGTTTTTAAGAAATAATAACTATCAAAAGATTGATACATGCTTATGTCCAGTTTAAATGTGAAATTACGTACAATGATCAACATTGGATTAAATGTTAAAAATATAATATAATTATACTTAAAAACCACTCAATAGTATAATTTACCACTATAAATTATTTTGATTAAAAAAGTTGTTTTTAATTAAAATTTGGTATTTTTCACTATTCATCAAAAATTGAAAGTTTTTAGAAAAATAACAAAAAATAACCCTAAGCTAATTTCTATATTCAAAATCCAAAAATGAAGTCCATTTTTAAAGATAAAATTTATAAAATTTCAAAAAGTGGGTATTACTATTCATAACAGCTAGTTTGATTGGTTGTGGTGTGTTAGAACTCGAAGTTGCATAGAACACACGCTATTGTATTATTCAAAGAGAAGCATACCGTGGAAGCTTGGGGTGTTAAATTTAACACAATTTTAAGAAATAATTCTTTTAAAAGGAAACATAATAAGAAAGAGATGATATAATACAAATATTTTTAGAAACTAGAGTTCGAAAGCAGGAAAATTTGAATAAAAATAAGAATATTTCTAGTTCTATAATGATAGTATGTTTTCATTTTATAATGAATTTAATTTCTAAGATCATTATTCTAATGTTAATGTGGTATTTATTATCATTTTTCTTTGCACGCAGGGGATTATAGATCAAAAATCAGATTTTTTTGTCACAACTACAAAAACACCTTTAAATGTAATTTCTTTAGTAGTATAATCCTTGTTTATAAGTTATATAATTGTTTTATTACTTTGTTATAGGAATATCATTCAAATAATTTGGTGCTTAATCATTGGAGGTGGACTCCCATAGAATTAGAAGTGAGGTGGAGTAGTGCATACATTGGATGAAAGTTGTTTTTTATGGTTAAATTGTGATTCCTCTACACCATTTACATGTTGTTTTGAATTTTAATTCATCCATTGAACCATTTATAGTTTGGTTTTAAGTGTAATTCATTGAAAAAACATTTTAATAAATAATATTTTTTTTGCAAAAAAAAACTGTTTTAGGAACTATTTTTTATATACACGAGTGCTATATGATAATTGTTATACATCCAGAAAATAGTTGGATTTATAAATTGCCCAGATTGGTATTTAATACCATTTATACTAAAATCATGTTCTAAAGTACCAATACTATAGATAAAAATTTAATACTACTAAGAAAATATGTTTTGATGATATTTGGACACAGCCGACACATCTAGAAAAAATGTCCCATTTTGAATTGTAATGCATCTAGATTGGTATTTGAGACCACTTATATTGACATAATTATTTCATTAAATTTTATATTAAAATAAAACTATTTCTATAATACCAAAAAAATGAATACTTTTAAGAACCATAAAACATTTTCTATTCCAATTTATCTCACACCCATAAACTAGGGTTTTTTTATTGTTTATTTGGATGTTAGAGGCACTAGAGCTAATAGAAAACTCCTGATTCTAAAAGATGTTTTTGACCAGTTGTTAATAGGTTTGACAAGGAATTAGTACACCATATAAAGCTATAGTTTATCAGCTTCTTCTTGGTCTAGGTTCTTGTTATATGATTGATCTGTTTATATTATCTCCATAAGATATAAAACTATTATTGTGCATTCCAAGATTGAATCACCTTGTTGAGGAGTATTTTCCACAATGAACATCAAGATAGTATTATCCAAGTAATCAAGGATTAATTTCTTTATTACTTATTTAATAAATGCTTTCTACAAGTGTACAAATATTTAGAAATTTAATTATCTCAGTTGGTTAATTTAAAAAAATATTTCATGTCGAAGATGAGAAAATGTTCCATTACTAATGCATCCTTATAATAAATATCATGTCCACCACCACCCAATCGAGGATGAATCGAGTTGTAGTGGATGAAATTTTTTCTCTCCACATTAAAAATGAGCAATGTCCAATTTACATTTGTGGTGTTGATGTGGATGAAAATATTTTCATTTAACTAGAGTACATCTTTAACTGATTTCTCTATCAACATTTCTATCAAATTTTTATTTTTACTTGAAAGTATTCCCAATAAATATTAATAAATTTAAACTAAATTTGAACCATTACATGTGTAACTTAAAGAATGTAGACAATAGTATACTAACTATGGAAGCATTGGTAATAAATGTTGATTTATCTGGGAAAATCCCAATTGTCTTCCCCATTTGACACTTATTTTTATTATTTGAGCATATGAATCTATTACTTGATATCATTGAAAATGAGTGGAGGATATGAAACTAAGTGGATATTATTTTACAATAATATTAGTGAACTTAAATACTCACCCTGCTACTCATTGTTATTTTAATCAAAAGAGAGAAAATTACATCCATTAAAACTTAATGGAACTTGTTTTTATACTGGAAGATGTATTCACTACACATAAATAACCGCTATGCATAGGAAAGCATAAAATGTGAAGGATAATTTAATAGAAAATTTCAAATTATGGGTGCTCATTCCCTTTGGTCAAAAAATAATACCAGGTAGGCTCCAAATCTATAATATTTTGAATACACTCATAATCTAATTTCTGGAATCACTAACTTTTTCTCACCCATTTTAGTATAAAAAAATACCTAATAATATCCCTTCCCTATTCTTGTTTCCCTAAAATAATGGGTATGTTAATGGTTTTTTCCAACTTAGCTCTATTGATTTTAACTGTGTTGTTGTTCTTCTTCTTGTTGTTGTTGTTCAGGTATCATAAACAAACTCCAATTATAACTTCTTTTATTTTCATATTCTTGATTTTATATTTCTAATTAGTGATCAGGTTTTGAGAGTTCCTAGTGTAGGATTTTCAACTGTGCTACTCATTGTGGTAGGTGTGCACTATTCTTGAGTTTCTTCCTTAATTTCTGCTAGTTCATCATTTTTATGGTTGGTTGGATCAGATTCTACTATATTCAAGGTCCTAGTATTCTTTTCCATAATCCCTATTTTATTTGGTTGTTCTTTCTAACTTTATTCTTTGATTATAGTTCTAACTCTCTCTTCATAGTTGGGTGTTTGAAATTCACCTTCCCTAATTTTTTTTCATCCATTATAATGATGTTCATTAGCTAGTATTATTCTTTGTTACCATCCCCTTCCCTTTCAGGGTTCATTCCACTTGCCTCTTTTTTTGTTTCTATCTATAAATAGCTTCTATTTTTTATTTTTTTATCCTTTTTTCTTATCATTGATTCTATATTCTCTTGGTTTCTTTTAAAAATAATTTTAGACTGTCATTTTCATCATTTGTATCATCTTGCACTACTACACTACATCCCATGGTGGATGTTGTTTATTGTGAACCCTATTCATGATTACCATCTTTGGGTATCTATTTTACATTACCATGTTTGTTAAGGGAATCAATAAAATAATACTGAAATTTAAAGACTAACCTCACTAGCTTAAACTTGTTAACTCTTGAGTTGCTTCTTGATAGTCGCATCCAACTCTACCAAGCTCAATTTTATAAATGGTGGATTTCCACTTTTCTTATTTTATTTCATGAGTTCTATTATTTATCAATACCAATACTATAGAAATAGAATATGTATTAAGATAAATTTTAGATATAACATAAATTAAATTTCAAACCATACTAGGAATTATAGAATATGCCCCAAAAGCTTAGAACAGTGTTTGTGGAATTATTTGATAGAATTCATTGGTTGTTAGTTTATTTCATAAGAACACTTTAGAGTTCTCATATCTATAAAACTATTTATGAACATGATAAAACCCTAACTTAAATAAGAACCTATAGTTGGAAAGAAAAAAGTAGCACGTGTGTATAAACGAATGAGTGTTGTTGTGTCAAGATGGTCCTTTGGATTACCCACAATAACACCTTGCATAACTATTTTATGTATTGCCTTTTTTGTAATAAATATTACACAATTACAAAATCTACATATATATGTAAAGTTTCCTTCATGGGTTTGAATGAATATCATATACTGATTTCAGTTTCCCTGTTGGTAATCCTGAGCATCGTTCTAATATCACCTTCACAAAACATTGTTTCCACATTGCTGATTCAGAATGTATCTATTGATGTATCATACCTATTGAACACATACTGACTGAAAATTGGTTTTTATTTTATTTTCCAAAATCCACTTTTATGAATTAGTGGTGACCTACATACTAAGAGGGAACCCAACAACTACAACCAAGTTCAAATTTCAAAATTCAAAAAGAGCACCACATATGAGAATCACGATTAAAGATAACCCACATCACCCTATCACTATCCATCATAATTCAACATCATCATCCATAAATACATAAAAATTGTCATCCAACCACCATTGGTCACCTGAGATCTCCATAAATCATTAAACTCTCCATAAAACATCTCACTTCACCGAGTGATGAAGAGTATGAACAACCATCATCAAGGTGTATCACCCAAAACCAGATGCAAATCAAACCACAAACACATCACTAACCATCACCAAACATGAACAAAATGAAACCAAAAGCACAAATTGGAAAAAAATCATCAACCAGATCGAACCATAAATTCATCACCAACCATCACCAAACATGAATAGAACCGAACTAAAAGCACAAAAATGGAACACAAGCATCAACCAAATCGACCACCGAGAAGAAAACTAACCTTCAACAAAGACAAAGATATGAAAAACCTAAATCAAACCAAAGTCATTTCCAAAAACACTGACAAAAAAATAAATGTATTTCAAATCACTTTTATTACCCTATATCAAATTTAGTTGAATTATTGTAAGTCATTGTAAGGGCGTCATATTTTATCTAAAATGTACACTTAAAAATTGAACATGGAAAATGTCATTAAAAAATCATAAAAAATAGAATTGGATGAATGTAGGTTCTGATTGAATTTCATGAATGTTCTAGTGGGAAAGAAACCTATCAACTACCCTTCTCAAGCCTACAAACTTTCAGTGGAAAGTATTGTTGGGATTCCATAAATTTCATTAGAAATTTCAATCATTCCTTAAGGAAGCTTCTCACTATAAATTCCAAGAATATTAGGAATTTAATTTTCAATATATGTTCCAGTGAAATTTCATAGAATTTATAGTGGGTAAGAAATTTATCAATTACCCGTATCAAGCCTGAAAATTTTTAGTGGAAATTTTGGTGGGTAATCCATAAATTTCAGTGGAACATTTCGTCATCCCTTGAGGTGGATTCCCATTTGAACTTATAAGAATAGGATTAATTGAAGTTCTAGTTTAATTTCATGTAATTTCTAGTGGGAAAGAAACATATAAATTACCCCTATCAAGACTGTAAGATTTCAATGGAAAGTGTTTGTGGGGATTACATAAATTTTGGTGGAACTTTCAATCGTCCCTTGAGGTGGATTCACACTATAACATCCAAGAATAAGAGGAATAGATTTTCTACTATAACTTCCAATGTAATTTCATGTAAGTTGTAATGGGGAATCAAACTATCAATTACCCCTCTTGAGCCTTCAAATTTTTAGTGGAAAATGTTGGTGAAGGTTCCACAAATTTAAGTGGAACTTCTAGTCATCCTTGAGGGTGATTCACACTATAAATTATAATAATATGAGTACTATAAGTTATAATTTAATTTATTGGAAGTTATATTGGGAAAAAAACTTATCCATTACCCCTCTCAAGCTTGCAAAATTTCAGTGGAAAGTGTTTGTGGGGATTCCACAAATTTCAGTGGAACTTCCAGTCATACCTTGAGGTGGATTCCCATTGGAACTTAAAATAATATGAGGATTTGAAGTTCCACTAGAAGTTCTAGTTTAATTTCATAGAAGTTACAATGGGGAAGAAACCTATATATTTCCTCTCTCAATCCATCAAAATTTCAGTGGAAAGTGTTTGTGGGAATTCCATAAATTTTAGTGTAAAATTCCATCATCCCTTGAGGTGTCTTCCCACTGGAACTTCCAAGAATAGAATGATTGAAAGTTACAATAGAAGTTTCAATGTAATTTCATTAAAGTTATAGTGGGTAACAAACCTATCAATTACCCCTCTCAAGCTTTCAAAATTTCAATAGAAAGTATTGGTGGAGATTCTAAAAAAATTAGTGGAATTTTCAGTCATCCCTTGAAGTGGCTTCACACTAGAACTTCAAAGAATAATAGAACTATAAGTTACACTAGAAGTTATGGTGTGATTTATCATATGTTTTAGTGGAGAAGAAACCTTCCCATTACCCCTCCCAAACCTGCAAAATTTTAGTGTAAAGTGTTGTTGGGGATTCTAAAAATTTCAATGGAACTTTCAGACATCCCTTGAGGTGGCATCCCACTGGAACTTCCAAGAATAGGAGGACTATAAGTTCCATTTGGATTTAATGGATGTTATAGTGGGGAATAAACCTATCTATTTACTTTCTCAACCCTATAAAATTTTAGTGGAAAGTGTTGGTGGGGATTTAAAAAAATTATTAGAAATTCCGGTCATCCGTTGAGGTAGATTCCCATTTGAACTTCCAAGAATAGGAGGACTGGAAGTTCCATCAAATGTTCTGGTGAAATTTCATGGAAGTTACAATGGGTAAGCAAACTATCAATGGAACTTATAAGAATAGGAGGGTTGGAATTTCTAGTGGAATTCAATGGAAGTTACAATGGGGAAACAACCTATCCATTATCCCTATAAAGCCTACAAAATTTTAGTGGAATGTCATGAACATGTGTTTGTGGATATTCTACAAATCACAGTATAGGTTTTAGTCATTACTAAAGGTAGTTTTCTACTATAAATTCCAAGAATAATCAAAATTCATGGAAGTTCCCATGAAATTTCAACTTCATATGTCAATAATATACAAGCAGTAAAAGATTGGTGAAAATTTCCAATGACACTTGATAGTGAAAGTGCTAGTTCTAGCTGCAATTTCACCTAATTTTTCACTTTAAATAGATAAATTACCATCTTATTCCATCATTTCATCTCTTCTACAATGATAGAATATTTCATGGTAAAAATACAATAGTGTGTTAATTAATCTTTGACTAGTACCAGATGAAAAACAGAAAGCCTTTATTTTTAGGTAAACACAATAGTGACTTCGTTGAGCATTACTAGATGAAGAATATCTTGAATCGCTAGAAATAGGAATGTATCCCTCATGTTCAAAATTTTGGGTAAGCGCAAAATTTTTTCAATATATAAGAGGAAAAATTGCATCATTCATATTATCATAGGAAGAATCAACAGACTCATTACAGAGAGGAATCACTCATCATGTTAGGGTGTTGATGAGAAAATGAAAAACTCTTCCCCAAATTCAAATATTCATCATACACCCCCCCCCCCCCCCCACACACACACACACACACCCACCCCACATTGATACAATTTTTGGGAATAATCCTAGAAAATTATCACAATCCTGAGATTTTATTATAATATCTAGTGAAAAATATAACTAGAGACTATTTTTATCCTTTGTTGGCTTCTTCCTTGATTTGGGGAACTTAATTTAATATCACATGCAATTCATAGATGCTTAGTCGATGGATTATTGATACATCACTACCCTAATACACCCACAAGTGTATCCCTCCATAGATGCTCCTCCTATATATGCATCCCTCAAAGCCAATTCTCAACCCACTAACATCTCACTCCATTGAAGTTCCTTCTACAAGAGTCATCCCTATCCTGGTGCTCGTTCTCTATTAATGTTCCTTCCCAAGGCACATCCCCCATTTTTGTTCCTTTGGTAGGCGCTTCATCTATTTATGCTACTCTCAAGAAACTACTTCAAAGTTATATTCCTCAAATATACTCTCTCCTCATATACTTGGATTATTGGTTGGGGGTCATGGATCACCTTTAGAAGAAAAAAACAAACCATTCATATATGTTATGTATGTAATTGTTTTCTTCTTTGATGAAGATGATATCATACAACCTCTATAAGACTTCAAAAAATGATTCAGATTAAAAAACTAAAATGAAAATCCCTAAAGTGATGGATAACCAACCCACACTTTTCTAAACAAGGCATAAGTCTCCATACCAGAACCCACTACAACCCACAGTTCCTCTACCCAAGGATACCTTACTCAAGAGAGATATCAATTCCAAAAAGTATCATTCTTGGGTCATGTAATCACAAGATAGAGTATATTTTTACATCTTTTAAAGAAGGATCTAATTAAACAATGACTCAAACAAACCACTATAATAGATATATATAGTTTTATTGAATTTGATGGGTATTATCGATGTTTTTTGAGAGACCTTAGTTGTCACAAACCAGCCTGGGTACCATGGTAACTCGATAACTGACCTGGCCTTGATATAGCCCGAAGGGCATTCCCAATCCCCACAGGTTCACAACTAGCACCTAGCATCATAAAAACTGAATGTGGGAACGTTTTTTCCACAAAAATTGTGAAAGTAAAAGAGACAAGGCAGTATGAATATCAAAAGAAACTCCACTGGGAGTAATGTACCAGAAGTAAAATAGGCATTAAATCCCAAATTACTACAACCAAAGTACCAAAATAGGGGAAAAAACCAATCCCTAAAGGACACAGCTCATTAATTTGAAGGTTCAATAGATGGATCCACCTCCATGAGAAGTTTTTCCTTTGCTCAAACCTAGAAGGAGATAATCTAAAAACACCTGAAGGCACAAGTAGGGTGTGAGTCAAGGCCCATTATGATTTCATCAAATATTCCATGAAAATATTCCAATATAAAATTAACCAAGAATGTGCTTTCAATTTTCAAATAAACTGGTTTGGAATATCAAGATCATTTTTAAAAAAATTATGATCTACAATTTAAAATATGTAAATACATTTATCAATTCATGATTCTCATTTCAAATGATGGAAATATATTTCAAAAGATGTAATTTACCTTTAATTAAGGGTTCTTTACACAAATGTAACTATTCACAAAATGGATTAAATAAACACATTTATATAAATCAATTTATATAAATTCTCAAGGCATGTAAAACAATTTATATCAATGGAATATAGACATTTAAAACAAAAAAACAAGAGAGAAATATGGTCATGTTCTAAGTAGGTATGATAGTTTCAATCTATAGGGACCTAACATTGTGAAATGGAAAATATGTACATATGCCCCTTTGGGCCTAAGGAAAAGGGGAATCATCACCATCTATTAAGGTATGTGATGTGCTGATATGAAGTTTTAGAGCATTGTAAGTCATAAAGTGTCACCAAAAATAACTCACTATCTACCCAAGGCTTTCATGTTCTCTAGTATAAATAAACGATGGGAAATTTATTTTAAGACTTCTTAAAATACAATTAAATCCTATTCTATATTTCAAGTATTCCAATTTTCTATTTAAAAATCATAATGGGGTTTTAATAAAAAAACATGCCTTTTCACCAAGATAAAACACTAAGGTTCTTATCAAAACCATTTTAAGACATTTTCCATAAATAAGTATTTGAAACTAATTCATAAAATTTCACAATCCACTTTCATAAATTAAATTCAACAATTTAATTTTCAAACAATTCCATCAATTTCATAACAAACCCCCAATTCACTGGAATTGGGGTTTTTCACAATTTTTCCTTCAAATCAATTTTCCAAAATTAAATTCAACAATTTAATTGACACAAAATTTCCATCAAATCTACAATTTAAATTAGACAATATAAATCTCACAAATTTCCATAATCACACACACCAATTCAAAAGAATTGAGGGTTTCCAATTTCATGCCAAAAACCCATTTTTTTCAAATTCCCAATTCACCAGAATTGGGTTTTTCCAAAAAAAATAATTAAGATTAAAAAAATAAGGTTAATATAAATTGGGAATCATAACAGAACCACCTACCGAAATCAACAAATCTCACAATGCTAAACCCTATTTGTGATTTTTCCATGAAGAATGACGATCACGCAAATAGGAATCAAACCTAGGTTTAAGATCCCAAAACAGAGGTTATTAGATCCATAAATCAATGTGGGGATCTAAAAAACCATTGAGAGAAGAATAGAGATCGCGGGAGATTTTGGTATGGATAAAAAAACTAACTGTGAGGATATCGAAGGGCGTTCCTCTAGCTTTGGATTACTTCCGGGGGGATTTGAGGGGTCAAGAATCCTCCTTAGGATCTCTAAGAAAGGAATAAACTAGTTTGGGTAAAAGGAGGTTAATCGGGGCCCTGAAATAGGGGTTTAGGAAATTTAAATAAAATTTTGGATCACTTAAAATATCCTACGCATGATTTTCTGGGCAAACCCACATGGTTAAACCAAATCGTGCAGACTAGTCATATGCCTTTTTTAAATGGGCTACATGGTTTCTAATAAGAGGGTGAACGGATTTACTAACCATGCACCAACCATGAAAAATATAATTGCCTTAGGTTTCATGTTTTTCTCTAAGAGGGATTATGATTTGGTAAAATCATGCACTGACCATTCACTAGCCCAAAATTTTCAAAAACTCTTAAAATTTTGATCTGAAGTAACCTCAAATGAAACACATCCAAAGATCGATAAAAAGTAGGGCTAAGAATAACTAAAAAAATAATAGGATGTTACAACCTCCCCACCATAAATAATTTCTATCCCCATAAAGTTTACGAAGAATCCTTCATGCTAAAAAGATGAGGTCACTACTCTTTCATCAGTGCCTCCCTCTCCCACGTCTCATGATTATTAGAATCGTGTAGCCTAGAACTCGAACCAAAGATATCTTCCACCCATGAAGCACATTGGTTTCAGAATCAAATATCTGGATTGGCCATTAAATCACAGATAAATAAGGCTTAACTTTAATATCATTCCAACTTAGAACATGATATGAATCAAATAGATACTTTCATAGCTGAGATACATGGAACACATTACATATCGACATCAGCTGTGGTGGAATTGCTAAACGATATGAAACTTTTCCCACCTAAACAACAACCTAAAAAGGACCCAAAAAATAAGGATCAAGCTTATATCAACCCCATACTTTTACACATATCATTACATTATTTTTATCATAATAAACATCAAATTACAATCCAAGGATCGTAAAGTCTAGTGACTTAGAAGACTAGGTACATAAAACTGAAAACATGGGACTAAATAAAACATTTATTTATTTACCATCCATTATGATCTCCTAAATTCCTTTGAACCCTTACATTTTCATAGGATAATCTAGATATAACATGAATAAAGGGATGAAATAAGAATCCCATTAAGGGAATAAACTTTAAAATGAAGCTTAGAACATGGGTTAAAAGGCATAACATAATGATATAAAAAGGCATGGAACATGATTAAACATAATGAATCATAACATGGGATCATAAAATCATGGATTCATAGTAATTTTGTAGAAACATAAAACATGAATTTAGTATGATTCAAGGCTCATTGCACATAGAGGATCATGAATCAAGGCTAACCACCAAGACCATTGCACATGGAGAACGAGTCAAGGCTAACCACCAAGATCGTTGCACATAACGTCTCATGAGACTAAACATTACCCAATGCATTGGAGTTATATATGGGTGAACCAATCATAAAATTTTCATTAATATGAGTTCTATATAAGGAATCATACATAAGGAATCAAATATAAACATAAGGGTTACCCATGGTAAGAGTTGGTTATCATAATCTTGTCAAAAAGGAATAACATAAGGTAATCACACAATGTTGTACATGAAAGAAAGGATTTTAATAATACACATACATTAATAAAGGAAAATAGACTTAGATCTTTATGATTGATGTCAAAATGAATTGATAACATGTAAAAATAGTATTTAAGAAACTTTGGAATTAAAACATTTTAGTGCGGTTTAAGGAAAATATTAAAGAGAATTCAAAGCAAAAAAAGGGATAATATTTTATATAAAATAATAAGTGAACTGAGAAAATTTTCATAATAAAATGAGTGATTTTATAAAAATAATGGTGTATTAAAATATATTATATAGTGCACTTGAAATTGGGTAAGAATTCAGGAAGTTCCCTTAATTTGGGCTTGCTTATCGGTAAGAATTGAATATGGAACCTTTTAAAAACATGTATGTACATGAAAAAAAAGGATGAATGGATATTGATAAATGATTTTGGAACATATATACAACATTTATAAGATTTATATAAAAAATATATATAATTTCATTTGGGTAAAAATAGAGAAAGAGTAACCCGAAGGAATAATGGTGGTTCGGGTAGAATCCCTTACCTTAAGTCCAAAGGTGTTCTTCACTTGATCTTAATGTCCTGGATAATCAAATTAGATTAATTAATTAATAATTATATAGCCCTCTATTCGTGTATTTGATTTATTATAACCTTATTAAGTTCATTTATGGCCTTTTTTATGGGTTAATGGTTCAATTTCCTCGTTTAGGAGCATTGGTTTCATTGGTTTTCATGATCGATTTACTTGTATACATGTACGAAAGGTAGTATAAAGTGGGAGTAATTATACAAAATTTAACTTATGTGTTATTAATTATATTATATATTTTAAATTGGTATTATAAATTATTTGGTTTTATGGCATGAGGATGAATCATTAGATAAATATTTAATGATAACTGTTTGGGTTTATTTTGGCAGTTTTCGATCACAGTAAACTCATTTTGTTTAATAAATTAATATCATGTGTAAAAAATGATTACATAAGATTACATAAGATATAGTACATATATCATCATATTTTTCAACCATAAAAATGGTTTCATGAACATCCTTAAATATGATAATGTAAATTTAAAACTTTATCATCCTTGAATGTGATAAATTAACACATCACGGACGATGTTTTATTTCTTTGTATAAAAAAGGGTTAAAGAGAGATGATGATGAATTATTCCATTAGAATAAAAACATTCCAATATATATACTATATTTATCATACCATTTTTATTAGGGGAGTTGAGGAGATAAAGATAAAATAAAGGAACTTGAAAAAGAAATTAAAAAAAGGAAGAGGGTTTTATCTCTTGATTCCTTCTTCTTGAGAACCTCCTTAGGGAATAGGTTTTGGTATTTTATTAAGAAAAAAATATCCTAAACGTGGGGAAGGGTATTAGGAGGATATTTTATTATAATTTTTACAAGGATCAAGGCTTGAGAGGTGTTAGGATAAGAGGTGGTGAGAGGTGGTATTTATAGTAGAGGAGAGGGGTGTTTTCTCATTATTTAATTCATTAGTTTATTATTTTTCTCAAGATAATAAATAGTGTTGATTATTGAGACTAAATATAGTAATTATATCATGTGAGTTATAACTAATTGTTATTACATCATCCATGGCTCAATGAATGGTGTATTTAACTTATAATGTATATATATCGTAAATTATTGTATTTTACTATTCACCAAAAATTCAAGTATTTTAGAAAAATCCTAAAAATTAACCCTAACCATTATTTGATGTGTAGAATTAAAAAATTAACTCTATTTTATGAAAATAATTTTCTAGATATGAGAAATATAATTTTTAATTAAAATCATCATTTACTTGAAAAATACAAATTTTAAAATTAAAATTGCATTTCTAACACTTTGAAAAATTAATTAAGGTCTCATAAAATTATCTCATTATCATAAGGAATAAAAATATTAATTTATCATTAAATTTTATGAAAAAAAAATTCTTATAAATTATTAAATTTGTCATAAAATTGTAATTAAATATTTATGACTTACAAAAATACCAACACTTAATTAATATTTTTTAAAATATTTATTTAATTATAATATGATATAATTATATCATATTTTCACTTATAAGATGGATAAATTTTATTTATACTTTCATTGGTGAGGTTACTATTCGGTTGGTCGGTTTACTATTCATAAGGGTCACATTACTATTCCAAAGATCGAGTTACTATTTTATTGGTATAGGTTCCTTAAATTTTAGAAATGCTTATTATTTAATTCATTCATCATTTATAATGATTTTATTGTATTCTATATGTGTTTATACCATATGAAATAATTATAATAAGGTAATTTCTATAGATAAAACTTTGGTTCATTACATTTTTCCCCCCTTATAAAATTTTTCCCTCAAAATTTTGTTTTACATTCTAAGTTGAAAACAAGTGATGGTATTTATCTTTCATCACTTTATCTAGTTCCCATGTTTCTTCTTCGTACTTATGGTTCCACCAAAGTACTTTGAACTGGTAAGTAGTATTATTTCATATAAGTTTATCTCTATGGTCCAATATCTTCACTGGCTCCTCCTCATAATAAAGATCATTCTCCAACTGTACCACCTCTGAAGTTAGTACATGTGAAGGATTTGTTATGTACTTCCTTAAGAGGGATATGCAGAATACATCATGTACTTGAGGCATGGTTGGTGTAAATTCTAGTCAATATGGTACAACTCTGACATGATCAAGAATCTCTAAGAGGCATATGTACTTGGGACTTAGCTTCCCTTTCTTCAAAAATATCATGATCCTCTTACATGGATATATGTAGAGGAATACCATGTCTCCAACCTTAAACTCTAGGTCTCATCGATGATTGTATGCATAGATCTTTTGTCGACTTTGGGTTTCCTTGATGTGATGCTGAATGGTTTTCACCTTCTTCTCCATTTCTTCAACCATTTTAGCTCCTAGAAGCTTACGTTCACTAATTTCATCCTAGCATTCCATTGTTTTTAACCTTTTACCATAAAGGGATTCATATGGATCCATTTGGATGCTCGAGTGAAAACTGTTGTTGTAAGAGAATTACACTAGTGGTAGATGTTGGTCCAATCCTCATTTAAAGTCCATAGAACATTCTCTCAACATGTCTTCTAGTGTATGAATTTTTTTCTCAGATTTGCCATCAGTTTGAGGATGATGGGTCATACTGAAGTTCAACTCAGTGGTTAGAGCATGTTGGAAACTTTTCTATAACTTGGAGGTGAATCTTGAATCTCGTTCAGATATAATAGATATTGATACACCATTAATCCTTAACACTTCTTTGATGTATATCCGTGAAAGTTTATCCAATGATAAGTCCTCTATAATTGCGATAAAGTGAGATGTCTTTGTAAAAAAATCCACAATAACCCATATAGCATTGTTTCCTCTAGATGTATTTGGAAGTCTAGTGAAAAATTCCATGGTGATGTTTTCCCATTTACATGTTGGTATGGGTAATGGTTTCATCATCCCTTTAGAATTTTTCCTTTCAAACTTCACTTGCTGACATACCAGACACTTTGGTGTATATTTAGCGATATCCTTTTTCATATTATCCCACAAAAAGTTCTCCCAGAGATCTCGATACATCTTTGTGATCCCTGGGTGAATAGAGAAGATTGAGCTATGTGTGTCATTCAGAAGATCTTTATTTATCTCTATATTTGATGGTACATATAGTCGTGACCCAAATCTTACGACTACATCCTCATCGATCTTGAACTCAGAGGATTCCCCATTTCGAATAGCTTCCATCCTTTTCTAAATTTCTACATCATTTCTTTGAGCAACCTTTATTTTCTCTTCAATGTACGGTTGAGAAATCATTTGATAAAGGATTGATGATTTTCCTCCCTTAATGATTCTCATGTCCATCCTTTTTAATTCTAAGAATATTGGATCCTTCTAAATTCTCATCATTGATAAAGATGCAGGATCCTTTCTACTTAGAGCATCTGCCACCTTATTTTCCTTACTAGGATGGTAGTGGATTGATTAGTCATAATCTTTGATGAGCTCTAACCATATTTTTTGTCATATATTAATCTCCTTATGTGTGAATATATATTTTAGACTCTTGTGATCAATATATATCTCACACTTCTCCCCATAAAGATAATGCGCCCAGATTTTCAACGTAAAGATCACATCTTCCAACTCCATATCATGTGTAGGATAGTTTTTTCTCATGAATTATCAACTACCTTGAGGCATAGGCTATCACTTTATAATTTTGCATCAGTACATAGCCTAATCCTTTCTTTTGATCATCAATGTACACCACAAATAGTTATCAATTTTTTGGGAGTGTGAGTATTGGTGTAGTGATAAGCCTATTTTTGATCTCCTTAAAGATTTCCTCACATTGTTGAGTTTATAAAAACTTCACTCCATTCCATGTAAACTTAGTTATTTTGTTTTACAATCATGATAAGTTTCTCAAAAATCATCAATAATACCCTGATAGACAAAGAAAGATGCGGATCTCCATTACAGATGTTGGTCTGGGCCATTCGTTGATTACCTTTGTCCTGGAAGGGTTCACATATATTCCTTTTCTAGTGATAACATGACCCAAGAATGATAATTACTCCATCTAGAAATCACATTTACTATACTTTTCCTATATTTTATCCCTTCTCAAATTCTTCAACACAGTATTCAAATTATCCTCATGTTCCTCCTTTCTCTTGGAGTATATCAGAATGTTATCGATAAAGACTACCAAAAAAATTAAAGGTAATCTCTATAGACTTTATTCATTAAATACATGAAAATTTATGGAGAATTAGTGAGTCCAAAGGGAATAACAATGAACTCATAGTGTCTATAAATCATTAAAAATTAGGTCTTAGGAATATATTCCTTCTTCACCTTTAATTGGTGATATCCCGACCGAAGGTCCACCTTAGAGAAATAACTGGCCCCACATAGCTGATTGGACAAGTCATCTATCTGTGGCATGGGATAATTTTTTTATCATGATTTTCTTGAGCTCATAATAATCAATACAGAGACACATTGATCCATCCTTCTTCTTGATGAATAGGACTGGCACACCCCATGGTGAAGCACTCGGGTATATAAAACCCTTTCCTAGATTCTCTTGTAACTGCTTCTTTAGTTCTTCTAGATCAATAGTGGCCATTCTATAAGGTTTATTTGATATAGGGAAAGATCTAGGAATATGTTTAGTTTAGAAATCAACCTCTCGGTTAGTCTAAAGACTGGGAAATTCTTCAGGGAATACATTAGTATAATCTGTCCCGATGGGAATATCTTTGAGCATGGTCATCTCCTTTGTCTCAATCATTTGAGAAAGATATTCTTGCTTATAAGGCAGTAGAATCCACACTTGTGATGATGATTTTGAAGGAGATTCATTTTCCTCCTTATACTTGTAAATAATTAGAGAATGCTTCGGGGTGTGAAGAGTGGTCTCCATTTCCCGACAGTTGATGTTTTCTTTGTATAAAGATAGCCAATTCATGCCCAAAATAGAATCAAACTCTACCAAAGAGGGTATGATAAGATTTTCTAGGAGGTTCAATCCAAAAACATTAATTGGGGAGGAGTTATGTAATTTTTATGAAATAATTTCCCCATTAACTGTTCTCACAGATAACTCAGAGGTGGTGTTTGAATAGTTCTACTAAACTTGCAAGATATAAAAGAATGCATAAAACTAGAATCAAATAGTATGTTCACTATTCTTGAATGAATAACCAAAATGTCGGTCACCACATCATTGTCCAGCTCTACATCAGAATTAGTGATAGTATAATCCCTTCCTTGTTTCCTTGTAGGTTTTTGTTGAATGCCTCCAAAAACCCTGGTCTTAGGTCATTAGTTTGAAAAAAAAATCATGTTCCTTGTAGTTAAAACACTGCACTATGGGATAAGTGTTCATTTGAACATTTATTCTTCTAAATTAGTGGAATTATTCATACACCTTTGGCATTTCTTATCTAGATTCCCCATTATTCAACATTTGAAGAATTTCTTGGTTTCATTTAGATAGTTTCCAGGATGCTTCCCACAATTTTGACATGTGGGATATTCGTTCTTCTTTCTATCATGGGATTTATTTGCAGATCCACCTATATTAGACTCCATTTTATTCATTTTGTCATTGTTCCCATGAGACCATTGAGATTATCTAATCTCCATTTCAACCTTGATGGAACAACAGATAATCTCCTCATAACTGTTGAAGTCTTGAATTTACAACATTTTTCATAGACTCAGCATTAGTCTGCTAAATAAGAAGTCCACCTTACTTTCGGTGTTCATGAAAAATCCAGAGGCGTATCTTAAAAGCCTTGTAAAGTTTGTTTCATATGCCCCAATAGACTCATATCCCTTCTTCTTAAGTATAAGGAACTATCTTTCCATCTTGAGATAGAGGGTTTAGGGAAAATATTTATTGAAAAAAAATCTTGAATTCCTCCCAATCCATGGAATCAATTTCCTCCTTGGACTTTGTATTTATTATCAGTGTCCACCACTGATCAACTACCCCATCAAAACGATAGACCACCAAGGAAATTTTCTCTCTTTTGAGCATTAGAGGACATATAATATCTTTTCAATGGAGTTAATCCACTATTCCGTGAGGAGGGGATCATAAGATCCACTAAACATGGGATACATTTTCCACATGAAGGATTCGACCACAAATTTCTCTCTCTTAGGAGAAGGAAGGTGTTCTATACGATTCAAGTTATTATTCATAACTTGAGCCAGTTGAGAAAGTACTATCATGAAGTTTTGAGCACCCATTTCCATCATATTTGGTATATCATTAGGGAAATCGTCACATTGCCTATCACATTGATTGTTGGAACATGTTCTTCTATTTCCTGCCATTAACTAAGAAAAAATAAAGCATAATTAGGGGGCTTGAATACTTAGCTAATAATTATAAAAAAGAAATGTTAAACATAAAAGGATAATCTCTTAAAGAAAAAGTATATCCTAACTTTTGATTCCCTAGGTTTATATCTAGGTTATCCATGATCTGTTTTATAACATATATTCTTATAGTATTTTTTTGTTCCTCTTAATAATGGTTAGTAATGAGCTTATGAATTTACCAAATCATATCCCCTGAGAATATAAAAACCATGCTCTTTATTATATACTTTAACATGATTTATTACATAAACTTGCACTTAATACAACTCTGAGGATCGAGAGGTCAAGTGTCTTGGGAAATTAGGAACATTACATGACAAATTAAGAAATAAAATAAAAAATCTTTATTGAAAACTTCTTTTACATTACCACAACATTCCTTCTTACTTATCATTTCATGGGATAACCTGAGAACATACATAAGAAAATGGTGATCTATAAATCCCAGTAAGGGAGTAAACAAGGCATAATATGAATAATACAATACATGTTAGGCAATAGGAATATCAATGGAGCATAAGAGAAAAATGAACATAGAGGCACGATATATCATGATTATCATAACATGGATATGTGGCAACAACATTTAACATGATATTAGCATGAGCCAAGGCTCATTACGCATGGAGCATGAGTAAACCCTCATTGCACATGAATTAGCATGAGTAAACCATCATTTCACATGAATTATCATGATTCAACACTCATTGCACATTATGTATCATGATACTATTATTTACCCAATGCATTGGAATGCTATTAGGGCACACCCTTCTTAATCACTTCATTTCATGCATAAGTGTGTCACATAGATCATACAACATGGATTCATTAAACATCATAATTTATTCCATGAATAAGAGATGTGGAATACATAAATGTAAGTCCTAAATCAACAATTACATGTGCATAAATGTGAATACCCTTGATATAGAAATGGGTATGGTATTTACTTACACGATGATTTTGGCATGGGAAATTTTAGTGCAACTTTGGCATCATAATGATGTCAAATAGAAATCGTAAAATGGGTTGATGAGAGAGAAATTGGTATCTCATCATTTATACATGAAATAGATAGTAAGGGGATCATGTAACATAATAAACCAACATATTTAATGGAATTTAGATACATAATATAAAATAATTTCTTGAATGTAAATGAGGAGAGAGAAATCCCTTATGGAATTTTGGTATGGTAACGGGTGTACATGGGAGGCATTAATGAGAGATAAAGGGGTCTCTAATCATTCAAACATAAGGAGGATAGTATAGGGGGGTGAGAAATAATACCCCAATATTTTTAATTGAAGATAAATGGGCATAACAATATAAGGAAACTTGGCAATAAATAAGGAAGGAAGGAAAGTGAGGATCCCTTACGGAATTTCGGCATAATAACGGGTGTGATTAAAGAATGATAGGGGGCTTGATGTGAGTTAAAGGAATATATAATCATCTATAAATCAAATTTAAAGTATTTGGGTCATGTAACATCATAACCCAACATATAAATATGGAACTTAAGAAGCATAATGTAAAAGAGTAGCTTGAATGGAAATGAGAAAAGTGAAATCCCTTACTTGGAAGTGTGATCCCAAAGGCTTGGGATAGGCTTATTAAGAGCTTGGGGGAACCTTGGAAGTACTATAGGGAGTATAGATATGAGTTTTTTCTATATCAAAATGGTTTGAGTGAAGAGTAATGGGGGTTGGGAGGGTTTATATATGAAATGAGAGGGAATTCATTATTATTTAGGTTTTGGACACTACATATTAAACTAATCAAAACCACAAACCATCCCATGGTTTTTGCCCATTTTCCAAAGGGAAGTGGTGTAAAATATTTTATAAGACCAAGGGATGAACATATTAAAATATTTGGCTTGATTATGTGTAGATGAGTCACACTCTCAAGGAAATCATTTTAAAATGTTAAAATATTTTTTAAGTCTTGCAGGGTCCACTAAGGCATTGTAAAATTAATCAAACAAATCTAAAATCAGATTATTTTAAAGGTAAAATGTATATTGGACTAATATCTCTTTTATAGTATTTTTTTACATCACTATTGGTTCATTATGATGTCATAAAACACAATATATATTTAAACGGTATTTAATTTTTACCCAAAAATTTGACTATCTCAGAAAATTATGAAAAAATCACTGTTAGATAATTTTGAGGTCCTGAATGCAAAAATAATATTCATTTTATCTAAATAATTTTATAAATATGTGAATTTTCACTTTTAAAATAAAAACCGACCTTTATTGAAAATTCAAGGGTTTTGAAAAAAACAGCTTTCAAGCCTTAATAAAAATTACAATTGTATAAAAATTATATGATCATTTATATTTAATAAAAGTAATTTAGTAATAATATTTTATTAAAATATTATTTGATTCAAAAATACATTAATTCATCAAAATAAATTTCTTAATTGAATATTTACTAAAAATACTATTTGTGCTTTAAAACCCATTTACAAGGTAACAATAATAAAATGAATATATATTCTTTATTCTATACAAAAATAATGCACATAATTATAGTGCTAGGGTCTTTTTATATAACCTCTTATAACACCCACATAATACCTAAGGGTAAGGTGTGTGATGGTGACAGACTCTTGGGGCGGCTCAGATAACATCGCTCGGGCGGTAATCTCTATTAACTTCCACTTCTCCCATAGGTGATTTCGTCCAAGCTTAACATGTTGAATCTCATCTTGGGCTTGGTCCAGAGAGAATCCCAATGATGATATATCCTTCCTGAGCTTCGATAAATGGGCTTCGTATGGAGCGATTCTATTGGATGAGGTCATCGCTTCCTTTGTCTGAGTAAATTGGATTTGTTAAAGCCCTATATTTATACTAATCATGTGATCACTGTTCAGTGGATATATTAGGAAAAGTAACAATTACTAATAGTATTTTAAAATCCAAAAACATAAAACCAAGGAAGTTCATATGTTTTATATAACCATTTTACCTAATAAGACGTCAAGATGAATTTTCATTAATAAAAGTTTGGGTCGTTACAGGGAGTGTCAAACTAGGTGTGCAAGAAGGCCAATTGTCATGTACCAGGTTACCTTGAGTCAGGCTTGGAACACCTTGTTAGGTTTATCACTCCTAGGTACATCTGTGTTAGAACCATGTCTACTTATAGTATCCATATAGGGATTTATTTTCTTGATAAACCGCATACTCTATACTAACTAAAATTTAGGGATGTTTTCTCATACTTAGTCTTACCCCTAGGGTTATTACTAAAGTGATTTGTTCCTAGTCTCCAAAAATAACTAAAATTTTCCTCTGATGCCAAATATAGGGACCCTATCCTTTTACACATATCATTACATGATTTTTATCATAATTTAACATCATATTACAAGCCAAGGATCGTAATGTCTAGTGTCTTGGAAGACTAGGTACATAAAACTAAAAACATGAGACTAAATAAAACAATTCTTTATTTATCATCCATTATGAGCTCCTAACTTCCTTTGAACCCTTACATCTATATAGGATAACCTAAGGATAACATGAACAAATTTATGAGCTAAAAATCCCAATAAGTGAATAAAAATTAAAATAAATCTTAGCACATGGGTTAGAAGGCATGACATAATGATATAAAAAGGCATGGAACATAATTAAACATAAGGAATAATAACATGGGATCATAAAATCATGGATTCATAGTAATTTTTAAGAAATATAAAATATTACTTTAGCATGATTCAAGGCTCGTTGCACATAGAGAAGCATGAGTCAAGCCTAACCACCAAGACCATTGCACATGGAACACAAGTCAAGGCTAACCACCATGACCGTTGTACATAACATCTCATGAGAATAAAAATTGCCCAATGCATTGGAGTACTATCTGGGAAAACCCGTCATAACATTTTCATGAATATGTTTGTCACATGAATAATCATAAATAAGGAATCAAACATAAACATAAGGGTTACCCATGGTAAGAGTTGGGTATCATAATCTTGTCAAAAAGGCATAACATAAGGGAATATCACAATGGTGTTCATCAAAGAAAGGATTTAAATAATACATGTACATTCATAAGTAAAAATTGGAATATATCATGATAAGTGATGTCAAACTGAAGTGATAACATGTAAAAATAGTATTTAAGAAACTTTAGAATTAAAACATTTTAGTCCGATTTAAGGAAAATATTAAAGATCATTTAAAAAAAAGGGGAATAATCTTTTATATAAAACCATAAGAGAATCAATATTTTATCATAATAAAATGAGTGATTTTAGAAATATAATTTTGGCTTAAAACATACTATAGAGTGCACTTGAAATTGGGTAAGAATTTGGGAAGTTCCCTTAAATCGGGCTTGCTTATCGGGAATAATTGAATAGGAAACCTTTTAAAAACATGTATATCCCTGAAAAATAAGAATGAATGGATCTTGATACATGAGTTTGGAACATATCCACAGAATTTATAATATTTAAATAAAAATAAAATATAATTTAATTTGGGTAAAAAGAGATAAAGAGTAGCCTGAATGAATAATGGAGGTTTGGGTGGAATCTCCTACCCTAAGTATGAAGGTGTTCTTCACTTGATCATAATGTCCTGGATAATCAAATTAGATTCATTAATTAATAATTATAGAACCCTTTATACATGTATTTTATTTATTATAACCTTATTAAGTTAATTTATGGCCTTTTTTATGGGTTAAGAGGTTTAATTTCATCGTTTAGGAGCGTTGGTTTCCTTGGTTTTCATGATTGATTTACTTGTATACATGTAAAAAAGGTTGTGTAAAGTGGGGGTAATTTTCAAGAATTGAACTTATGTGTTATTAATGATATTATAGAGGTTAAATTGGTCTTATAAATCATTTGGTTTTATTTCATGAGGGTGAATCATTAGATAAATAGTTAATGATAATCGTTGGGGTTTATTTTAGCGGTTTTCGATCACAACGAACACATTTTGTTTAATAAATTAATATCATGTGTACAAAATGATTAAAAAACATTACATAAGATATAATACATATATTATAATCTGGTTCAACCTTAAAAATGGTTTCTTGACCAGCCTTGAAGATGGTAATGGAAATTGAAAAATTCGTCACCCTTAAATGTGATAAATTAACACATCATAGATGATGTTTTCTTTTTTTTTTGTATAAAAAGAGGAGGAAAGAGAGATGATGATGAATTATTAAATTATCATAAAAAAATTCTGTATATGTACTGGAGTTATCATACCATTTGTATGAGGGGAGGCAAGGATAGAAAACGAAAAGGAATTTGAAAAGGAAATTAAAAGAAAAGGAAGAGGGTTTTACCTCTTGATTCCTTCTTCTTGAGAACCTCCTTAGGGGATTGGTTTTGGTCTTTTATTAAGACCAAAAGTTCCTGGACGTTGGGGAGGGTCTTGGGAGGATATTTTAGTGGAATTTGGACAAGGATCAAGGCTTGAGAGGTGTGAGTGAAAGAGGTGGTGAGGGTGGTATTTATAGTGGAGGAGAGGGGTGTTTTCTCATTATTGAATTCATTAGTTTATTATTTTGATCAAGATAAGCAATAGTGTTGATTATTGAGACTAAATACAGTAATTATATCATTTGAGTTTTAACCAATTGTTCTTACATCATCCATGACTCAATTAATAGTGTATTTAACTTATAATGTATATATATCGTAAATTGCCGTATTTTACTATTCACCAAAAAATTCAAGTATTTCAGAAAAATCCAAAAAAATTACCCTAACCATTTTTCAATGTGTATAATTAAAAAATGAACTCCATTTTATGAAGATAATTTTATAAATATAAGAAATATAATTTTTAATTAAAATCATCATTTACTTGGAAAATACAAATTTAAAAATTAAAACTATTTTTCTAACACTTTGAAAAATTAATTAAGGTCTCATAAAATTATCTCATAATCATAAGGAATAAAAATATTAATTTATGAATAAATTTTATGAAAATAAATTTTCTTTTAAATTATTAGATTATTCATAAAATTGTAATTAAATATTTATGACTTATAAAAATACCAACACTTAATTAATAGTTTTTAAAATATTTATTTACTTATACTATGATATAATTATATCATATTTTCACTTAAAAAATGGATAAATTTTATTTATAATTTCATTGGTGAGGTTACAATTTAATTGGTTGGTTTACTATTTATAAGGGTCACATTACTATTCCAAAGTTCAAGTTACAATTTTCATCAGTATAAGTTTCTTAACTTCTAGAAACACTTCTTATTTCATTCATTCATCATTTATAAAGATTGAATTGTGTTCTCTTTGGGTTTATACCATATGACATAATTATAATAATGGAATTTTTATAGATAATGCTTTGGGTCGTTACAAAGCTTCCCTTGCATCCCAAGTCGTCGATGACCCAACCGGGGTGAAACTTTCAAGAACACCTGGTCACCAACTAAGAACTTCAATGGTCTATAACGATGATTAGCATAAGACTTGTATTAGCTCTGTGTCATCAACATCCTCTTTTGAATCTACTAAATCTTTGTTGTCATCTCTTGGACCAAGCTCGGTCCAACCAAGAAACTTTCACCAGCCTCCAACCAACATAACGGATCTGCAAGGGCGGCCATACAAGGCCTCAAATGAAGTCATTCTGATCGCAAACTAGTAACTATTGTTATAAGAAAACTCAATCAGTCCCAAATGATCATCCCAAGCCCCACCAAAGTCGAGAACACAAGTGTGGAGCATATCCTAAAGAACATGTATAGCTCTTTCTACCTGTCCATCCGACTATGGATGGTATGTCGTACTCAAACGGACATGAGCATTTTTAAATAAATAGGTTTGGCATATTTAGAGAATTTTTAAACAAATTATGCTTTACAATTTAAAATATGGAAATACAGTTAGCAATTCATGCTTCGCATTTCAAATGATGGAAATATATTTCAAAAGGTGGAATTTACCTTTAATCAAGGGTGCTTTACAAAAATTGCACTTTTCACAAGATGTCTTAAATAAACACATTTATATAAAACATTTTATATAAATTCTCAATACATGTGAAACAGTTTACATCAATGACATATATACATTTAAAACAACAAACAAGCGAGCAATATGGTCATGTTCCAAGTTGGTGTGATAGTTCCAGACTATAGAAACCCAATACTGTGAAATGAAAAATATGTGCATATGCCCATTTGGGCCTAAGGGTAAGGGGACTCATCACCATCTCCAAAGGGATGTGATGTGCTGATATGAAGTTTTAGAACGTTGTAAGTTGTAAAGTGTCACCCAAAATAACCCACTAACTACCCAAGACTTTCATGTGCTCTAGTACAAATCAACGATGGACAATTTATTTCAAAACTTCTTAAAAATAAAATTAAATATCATTCTCCATTTCAAATATGTCAATTTTCTCTTTAAAAACTATAACGGGTTTTTAATAAAAAAAACATGTCGTTTCACTAAGATAAAACTATAAGGATCTTATCAAAGCCATTTTAATCCATTTTTTCACAAATAAGGATTTGAAACCAATTCATTCAATTTCACAATTCACTTTCACAAATTAAATTCAACAATTTAATTTTCAAACAATTCCATCAATTTCATAACAAACCCCTAATTCACTAGAATTGAGTTTTTTCACAATTTTTCCATCAAAATTAACAATTTAATTGACAAAAAAATTTATCAAATCTGCAATTTAAATTAAATAATTTAAATATCACAAATTTCCATAATCACACACCCCAATTCAATGGAATTGAGGGTTTTCCAATTTCATGCCAAAAACCCATTTTTCTTCAAAATCTCAATTCATCGGAATTGAGTTTCTCCAAAAAAACAATTGAAAGACATATAATTAAAACCAAACAATTGAATTTAATTAAAACAATTGAATTTAATTCAAAAATTGAAATTAAACAAAGAAATTATGGTTAATATAAATTGGGCATCGTAACGGAACCACCTACCAAAAACAACGGATCTTGCAACACCAAACTCTAATCGGGATTTGTCCATGAAGAACGACAATCACACAAACATGAATCAAACATAGGTTTAAGATCCCAAAACAAAGGGTATTATCTCCATAAATCAATGTGGGGGTCCATAGAACCCTTGAGAGAAGAAGAGAGATCACGGGAGATCTAGGTTGGGATGAGGAAACTAAACGCAAGGAGATCGAAGAGCGTTCCTCTAGCTTCAAATTCCTCCCGAGAGGGATCCAAGGGGCCAAGAATCCTCCTTGGGAGCTCTGAGGAAGTGAGAAATAGGTTTGGGTCGAAGGAGGTCCATCAGGGACCTAAAATAGGGGTTTGGGAAATTTTAATAAAATTTTGGATCACTTAAAATCTCATACACACTGTTTGCATGGTTAGACCAAATCGTGCAACCTGGTTGTGCGCCTATTTTAAATTGTTCGCACGGTTTCTACTAAAAGGGAACATGACTCGACTAACTGTGCTTCAACCATGAAAAAGCCCATTGTCTTGGGTTGCACAGTTTGCTCTGGGAGGCTGCACGGTTTGGGCAAACCGTGCACCAACTGTGCACTAGCTCATAATTTTCAAAAACTCCTAAAATTTTAAGTCGAAGCAAGTACAAACGAAACCCAATCAAAGCTTAATAAAAAAGAGAGTTTGGGAACAACTCAAAACAATAACAGGATGTTACATTAGTCACTCAATAGTGCACTCCATGTGGATTGTTTATATATAAGTGGTTGGTGGAAATATTGAAATAAATTTTACTAGCCAAAATAACAATTATAAAATTGTCATTTTTTCTTCCCCGTGTTTTTTAATGGATAGCTCATCAACTCCATCACGTGTATGGGTGGAAAAATGGACGTTAACTATAGAGACCCAATCTTGATGTACATGGACATTACATTACTTTTTCGGAATACTTAATACATGACAAAAACAGACGCCCAAAGTCTGTATTAGTTTAGTGTCTTTGGAAACTCGAAACATAATCTTCTAATCATGGTGAAAGATCTTCAACATCTCTCATAAAGATCTTCCCCTTTTGTTTTCTTACCTAAAACCTTTCTTTATATCCTGGAGAAAAGAAAACATAAAAAGGGTGAGCTCAAATGCTCAATAAGGGTAAGCATGGAGAAAATAAAACAAACCATATATATTTGAACTTAAAAACATGAACATAAAGTTTAAACATCAAAACATCGAGTTGTGAAATAAATCTTGGCAGTATGTAAGGCATAGATCTATAAGGAACATTAATCGTGATAAAATAACATGGGAATAAAATATGTAATTGTGGAAAACCATTAAGCACATGATATGATTTCCATAGTAGCCGAGGCATTGCTGTCAAGACCATCATAGTGGACAAAGTCCATTACTGAACCGGGTTTACTTGTCATTACAGCCCTGTATTATTGAACCAGATTTTCTTGTCGTTCCATCCATGTCTATCTCATGAGATATAAATCTTTACCCGATGCATTGGAGGGAGATATAGGTCTCACCCATCTCATAATTAAATCATTCTTACGTGTGCCACAAAATAAACATAAATCATTCATCATAACCCAAAGAATAAAATGGGTTTCATATACATCATCCCATCATAACATAATCTATATAAAACAATGGATATAATTTCATCATAAAAAAAATAAAACCATGTAAATAATAGGGACATTATACATGAAGCATATACATATTAAAGAATGTCATCTTAGATGGAAAATAGTTTGGATAAAACACTTGAAATGAATTCTTGTGGAAAATATCTTTTCTTCTTCAAAATCATTTTCTTTTTTCAAAATGTTGTGCAATTTTAAAAGAAAATAATTTTGCTGAAAATAATCATGAAATCTTGTAGAGAAAACTTTATGTAAATAAGGCATTATGAAACCATAAAAATCCATTCATGCCGTATAAGTTAAAAAACAATCTTCTCGTACTTTTGCTGGAAAAGTCAAAAAGTACCTCGTATGGTTAACAAAAGAAATATTCATTCCATACCACATAGTAAAACTCAAAAAGGGGTGAACATGAATTTAAACATACATGGAAGAATAGTAAATACTTTATGAAAACATTTTTCTAAAACATGGAAATGGATGATAAATATAACCCCAGTAAATTCTTATGAATAAACAATCTCGGATAAGAACGAGATTGGAATAATTATCTCTTACCTTAGGTCCAATTTCTTCTGTATGTGTCTGAGACTCCTGTATAGTGGGTTTAAACATATTATTAACTTGTAACAGAACCGTAATAATATTTATGATATCATATATGATTCACTTGCGACTTTATATTACCCGTTCATTTTTCAATTCCATGTTAAAGCAGTGTTTTGGGTAAAATCGTTTCATTTATCATATGTGTTTTGACTTGTAATTATTCATATGATTACTTAGATCATGATTACATATTTCCATAATGTAAAACATGATTTATATATAATATATATTCAGCATATAAATATATATAATAGATCGATAAATGGAATGAAATACACCATTCATGGAAACGGTAGGTCGTACGTACGCATGAACGTTGTTCTCCTTTCCTTATTGACTTGAATGGAAGTAAGTAGATGACACATATATATATACATAAATCTAGTAGCATTATTATGTCATATATCTCATTATTATTCATTATATATACTTAAAAATCATTCTTGAATGGTGAACATGGAGAATGAATCTCATCGCGTCGTGGAGACGGTAATTCGTACGTACGCACGAGCGATGTTATCGTTCCCATAATTATTGAATGGAATTGGAGTGGATGATATAATATCTTAGAATCAGTATGATGTTATAATAATCATATATAGTTATTATTTCCACCATTATACTCATCCAAGTAAGGTGGTGGTGGAAAAACAGATTACACCACGGCGTGGAGACGGTAAGCCGTACGTACGCACGCGCGGTGATTTCGTTTTTAGTAGGATGGATAGAATGTGAAATAGGTTTGTTTCATATTTATAATAACATATCAGTATATTAGTGATACTGATATTATTACTTTATAATGAAACAACTAAAGAAGATGAAGTAGAAGAAGAAAGGAACATGAAAGAATCGGTAGAAGAGATTACCTCTTCCTCGACGTGCCTCTTTTAAACTTCCTCTTAGGGCACTAGAGTTGGTCTTTTGAGAAGACCAGAACCTCTATAATATAACTAGAGAGGTTTAGAAGAGGAATTGGCAGGGGTTGGCCGAGATTGAAGGCTTAAAATGGAGTGAAGAGAAGAGGGAGGAGGTGCCCTTTTATAAGAGAGGAGAGGGGCACTTTTGGAAACCTCAAAATATTAATTTATAATAAACTCAAACCTCACTTAAAAACCTCCAAAATGACTCACATTCGAAGATGAGATGAGATAGGGTTGTAATATCATCATCCAATAAAATTTAGACATGTTGGGAAATTATTTTAAACCTTATCAATTTGATTTATCCTTATATAATCTATTTAATCTTATTTGTTGTAATAATATTTTAAATTGTTATAAATACTTACTTATGTGTTGTTAATTGTCCATAATTGGATATTTTATGACATTATAGACCATATAAATTTCATTTTATAATTTTTAAATATTTTTTTGATTTTTAAACAATTTAATAATATGTTATTTTTATAAAATATCAATAGTATCAATTTTGACACTATTCATTTATTTGAATTTAAATAAAATCCACACAGAAGATATGTTCGAACCAAAATATTTAATAGATTCCTAACATGTCATATTTTTCTATAAAATTCATGGAGCACATTAATAAGTTCATATAATATTTATTTTAATATTTTTAAAACCATTTATTTGATATTTCTCTTAATAAAATAATTACTACAACATTTTTGTATAATTATTTAATATACTTATTTGTTTCATAAAAATTAAAAATAAAATACTATGATGAAGATAAATCTAATAGCTTTCATAAGAATACTTTTAGTCAAATTTATCTTCTAAAACAACCAACCTTTAAAATGTTATCTTTATTTAAGTATGAAGGTGACAACTTTGACATCATTTAAAATAAAATAATATAAATGTCATAATCTGTTTTATAAGGCTCCAAATGGTCCACAAGTCAACCCTTGGATGCTTAGGGTATATATATACTCGACCAATATGGTTTGGTCAAGTTTCTGGTTCTTTTGATGGGTATTATTATTTTAATAAAAACTATATTATTGATTTTTCACTAAATAAATAATTTTTGCATCATTAATGTATACGCTATTAAGGTAATTATATTTTTCTTAAAAATCACAAATAAATTACCATCATGAAGAAAAGCATGTTATCTTTCAAATGAGTATTTATAATTGAATTTATATTCAGTATAACCTTATATTAAAAATATTTTAATTATTAAAGTTTGAGTGAGACATATTTCACTTTTTTTAAATAAATTAAATTAAATGTCTTAATCACATCCAAGTGGGTTCCAAAAGATATCATTTCGACAAGTATATTTTAGGACGAAATATAATCATCCAATTATATTAATACAAGTGTTAGGGTAATTTTATAATATTATATTTACCCTTAATTACCTGATTTGTCTTTAATTGTGGTAAATAAAATATACCGTAGTTACTATTCATAATGCCCAAAAATAAAAAGTAGCATATTAACATAATTTGGACCCACTGATTCCAAATATGGAATCCATTTTTCCAAATTCAATACACAGAAGTGGCAGTGTTTAATTTAAAATTAATATCGCTATTGAGAAAACGAGTTTTAAAAGTTAAAACATTGCAAAAGATTGAAATGATTTTACCTATGAATTCAATGTAAAATTAATGATAATGACATACATTATATTAAATGGTAAAAATATATTCTATTTATACTTTAAAACTATTCAATATTATAATTTAACCATATAAATTATTTTGATGAAGTTTTTAATTAAAATTTAGCGTATTTTTACTATTCATCAAAATATGAAAGTTATCGAAAAATATTAAAAATTTATCAAAAGTAAATTTTTATATCCTTATTACAATGAATAAGTTTATTTTGTCAAATTGAACTTATAACTGTGTCAAAAACTAGATTTGAAGTTGGTGCGTCATCAAAAGGCGGCAAAACTGCATTTTTTGAAAAATACTTATTTTAACCGAAAAAATTATTTTGTTCACACACCATGTTCTAGAATATGTGTGAAGATGAATGATAATGTTATAAAATTCCAAATGTGGTTAATAATATTCATAACGGTTAGTTCATAATAATATTATAACAATATATCATTGTTTAATGAAACTCGGTATTGCGTACAACACAAGCTATCGAGGAAGGTTGTTCTTGCGTGTAACGCAAGTCAAGTCAGTATTGCGTGTAGTAAAAGAATCATTTGGTGTTGCGTATAACGTAATCAAAACTTATTTCATTTATACATTGAACAAAATCTATACTTAATGTTGCGTAGAATAATTTCTACAAAACGAACTTAAAATTGTGTGTAACACGAGACAAGAATAGTGTTGCGTATACTGCAAACTAATATGGTGTTACGTATAGCACAAGCTAATCTTGGTGTAGCGTACAATAGAAGATATCAAAAAATTAAAAAGAATATATCTCATAAAATCTTTGGGTGTTACATTAACCGAACGGTAATCAAAAACCGAATTAAAAATAACTAAATGGTTATGCTAATGTGGTTTTTAGTTGGTAAAAAATTTATTTGATTAACATAAAAAAATAGGTCAATTTTGGTTATTAATTTCAATAATGAAAAACCAAAAAAACAACTAAATTTATAATTTTTTTCAATCTTTACATATTTAATTATGTTTTTATTAAGTAATTTATTTTTTTATAAAATCTAAGAATTTATTTACAGTTTAGTTTTTATCCACCGTGGTTAGGGTGAAATTTTTTTTTTATATAATGACTAAAATAAAAATAACTGAATGATTAGAGATAAAATTAAAAACCAAAACAAAAAAAAAAAATTATAAAAAAAAGTTATTGAATTTGGTTATTAAAATAATAACCAAAAAAACATATAGTTAGTGATTTTCAAATTTGCTCACATGAAATTTCCATCATGCGGGAAATCATGTTTTTAAGAAACCGTGCATATGAAGGAATCATTGCTAATATCTCGCTAAGACCATCTCCAACCAAACGTCAAATTAACGTAAAAACGTCAATTTGAAGTAAAATCTCCCATCAGCCAAATACTAAATCCAATGTCAGTTTGGAGGGGAGCTAAAGTGAAGCGTTATATTTGGCACTCAAGTGTAGTGGATAACTGTTTAATTTTTTTCATTTTTTTTTTCATTTTTTTTTGTATTCAAAATCATTATATCTAATTAAAAGTATATAGATATATTCACAAAATATTGTTTTTAGAGTGAAAAATGGAGTAATGGGTTGAAGAAGATAACCCTGTAGATACTTCATTTTGGAGTAATCTTACTAGATGCTCTGTTGAAGATGCTCTAGATGTTTAGAGTAACATTACTTCATTTTAATGTTTTGGGTTGAAGATGCTCAAGATGGCATATTGACACTAATCTTTTGGAATCACACATTTCCGGTTAGATCACAATAATTCAACAGGTATTTTTTGAAAAGTATAAAATTAAAAAATGAAAAAGAAATGACCAAGTAAAATTAAAAGATAGGTCTGATAGGTACGACACTGATGGATTGAGATGAAGATAGGTGGGGGATAATAGTTACATTGCACATGCTCTCAACTTGCCAAAAAAAAGGGGCATAAAAAACACTCAATCCAAAGTGTGCCCTTATACAACAAGGGAGCCATGGGGCTCTGATACAACAAGGGAGCCCAGGGATATCAACACAAAAACGATGACTGCATATAAACTACATGACTAAACATTATATGGATATTAATTATGTGACATACAAAGAAGGCATCACGGTCAAGTAATGTAGTTAGGATGCAGCCAGCCCACTCATTGGTACAAAAATGGAGGCTTCAGCATTGCCATTGTTGACTGTGCTTCCATGTCAGCCATGGATTCGCTTCCCTGAGGCATCTCTGAGGCTCCTCCCAATGGCTTCACCTCGTATGGCGCCCTTGCATTGCATCTGAGAACATGGAAACTGTAAATTCTCAACTACCGATGCACACCAACCATTAATTATACAAATCTTCAAAAGATCTGCAGGGGAGGTTATAGTTTTACCTGTCCTTTCTCTTCTGAAGAAACCTGTGCAGTGAATTTCTCCTCTTGATGGGCATGTCTAAAGAGGGCAAGATTGATAGAAATAAATCAGAAATCCCCTAACAACAAATAGTGGGTTCACGATTTTGTTTCTTAAAAGATGCATATCTGAATTAGTAAGGACGGACGGAGAGAGGAAAAGTACCTGCAGGGCCCATGACTTGAGGTGGGCGACAGTGGCTAGATCCAGAACTGCAATGGGGAACCATATTTGGAACAGCAGAGCTGCTGGGAACGGGGGAGGCATTCAGAGAAGAGGTGGGGTCGGACTGGTTCAGATTTTGGGGGCTTCCCTTGCTCGCCAAGGCCATGATCTCACTGGCCTTGTCTGCGGGGAAATCGTCGAACACCATCACTTTTCCTGCATAAAATATGGTCATCTGCGCAGCCTCAGGGTCGGTTTTGGCTCGTTTCCTGCATCAGAAGCAAGAAAGGGGGTCACTATTGCGTCGCAGCTTTCGAATTTGTTCACAATTCGTACAATCGATCCACCAATCCCAACTTAGTTACTCGTTCTTGCTCCAGATTTGAAGTATCATTGAAATCACAGCCACGATTACCGAAGGTCAAATCGCAAGAACAAAAACCCTAACCGGATCGAGCGGAAATTTGGACAGGAGAATAGAAATTGCTGCCAACGGAGCGAAGATTTGTGCAAGATGGAGATAAGGTCCGTTACGCACCCTAAATCGGACACGCCGGAAGCGCCTTCGACGGGATCGGAAGAACGAACGGCGCCGAGCTGCGGGAAGAAACCCAGCGACTTCAATTCCGAGGGCGCGCCGGCCATGCCGGTCAATAAGTTCATCGTCGTCACTGCCGGCTTGGACGCCTCCGATCTCCCTGCACAGCCATGCCTGAACCACATTGATCGAACCAAAACCAAAGAAGAAAGGCACGTGAAATCCAACGGGGAGAAAGGAGGTCCATCGCACCTTTGGCTTCGAGTATCCCCGCCACCCCGAGGTTGAGATCGCCGAAACTCCCCTTCTCTTTGAGGTACTGGCTGAGGAGGTTACAAGTGTGCGTAAAGTTGGATTTCTCGGGAACCCTAGCCGGCTTCTGCCAGCCCCCGTCCGTCAGCTCCGGCGAGTTCGACATCAGAAATCCAGAACGGCGACGAAGTGGTCGATGGATCGAGGAGGAAAGGGTATTTATTGGGCCTGCAGCCGCTGCAATTTCCAGGCAATTGATTAAAAAATGAATGAAATTCAATTGAAGCACGTGTTTATCGCGTCCAAAAAAGGGTAGATCTTTATTCAAAGTCCAGCCCAGGCGGCCACCTCGAGTAAAAGTCGTACGTGCCCATCCCCCCTACTGTTGCCTGCGTGAGGCCCCATTTTTATATTATATATAAAGTAAAAATCTATTAACCTTTAAATGTATAAAACAAATAAAAAATAATGAATTAAAGAATGTCTAAATAAATAAATTAAATCTCTAAAAAAAATTATCATTAAATTTCATACAGCTTGACATGTTCAGAAATAATAAATTTTAATATTTAAATACTCAAAAAAGTTGGAGCATTTCACACTAAACATATTTTATGATTAGACACAATATGTTTTGTGGCGGGTACTCCACTTTTAAAGTTCATAATATAAAAGTTACAGATAAAAAATGAATATAAATTAAATACATAAAATGCACATATGTTATGAAACATTAAATAATCAATGTACAAAATTCACAAAACATGTTATATAAAACAAAATTTATAAATAAAAAATTATTATAGATTAAATACATAAAGGGCGCATAACATAGAAGGCAAAACAAAATAAAAGAAAAACAAATTTTTAATTTTTAATTAATGAACATACAAAATTGTTGAATCACTCAAAACATGTATTCTATGTTGAATTCATAGAACATATGTGATGCGCAGAAGTCTTAGCTTCCGAACCCAATAAAACAAAAGTTATAAATAAATAAACAAAATTATAATTTAAATATAGTAAACCGAAATAACATGGAGCATAAAATACAAAATAAATTAAGAAAAAAATAACAAAACATTAAATAATTAAGATAAATAATTCTTGGATCACACAAAACACACTACAAAAAAAACTTTTCTTAGCACCGGTTTTAGTAAGGGCTACTAAATAAATTGCATTTAAAAAAATTCACGATATAGTGGCGGTTTTCTTTAACTGCCGCTATATTTTTTTTATTTTAGCATTTAGCGTTGGTTTTATTACAAATATCGCTAAATGTTTTCAAAAAACCTAATTTTGACCCCCTCCCCCTTCTCCCCAAGCCTCCCCACCCTCCCCAATCCCTCGCCGCCGACGCTCCCCTCTTCTCCCCCTCGTTGCTTGCCGCTTGCCACTCCCCCTTCTCCCCCGAGCCCTTGTTGGTCACCGCCCCCTTGCCACTCGCCTTCCCCTCGGCCCTCACCACCCCCTTGTCGTTGGCTGCTCCCTTATCCCCCGAGTTGCCCCCCCCCCCCCCCACGCCATTGCCCACTCTCCCCTTCTCCGTTGATGTAACGTCCTGGATCCGGGTGTCACTCAAGAGTGCCCCGAACCCGATTGATCACATAACCTTAAGCACATTTCCCCAAACATCGCAGGCTTTCGATGAGCAGCGAGGGCTAAGGTAAGACATTGGGAAAACTATGTCCTCAATGACATAATATACACAGTGAAATCTAAATATAAAACAATAGAGGAATCAGTAATACCATGCAACAGAAGTAACCAGCGGAAGATTGATATTAATAAAACAACTAAAACCATATCATATATATAATAGTGCATGTCATATGTGTCTAAGACAACATCCAAACAAGTCACAATGCTGGAAAGTAATACAGAAACCAAGTACAAAAGAAACAAGTAAACTCCTACGGCATCACTAGCCTTAGCTTGGTCTCATGCTCTCCAGCTCCAACATCAATCAAGTACCTGATAAAGAAGGGTGTTTGTCCTTATCTATACATGCAACCATATAGTCTGTTTGAGTCGAATGCATGTCCCAAATAGGATATGAGATGAATCCCAATATGCAACCACCAAAAGATCTGTGTCTAACTGTCAGTGAATATATATATAACAGGTAATATGCAAAATGAAGCAATAAATTATGAAGTATTCAAAAGTAAACAATCATACAATTTTTAATTATATTCATTTACATTTATTATTCAGTCTGTTGAATCACGTAATCTCAAGATCTAGCCTAAGCTTTATACCCCCCTGTGTAAATAGTAACAAAACAGATGTTTCAGAAGACAATCAAAACAATCAAGTAAGACCGAGTCCAAACTTGTGATTTGGTTTGGCAGACTCATCACAATCATTCAATCATTCACAAACAACCCTCTCGGAAAGCTCTCACGGTATAACCCCTTTGGTTTAATATAGCACCAATTCATTAAATAACGACCCTCAGGGAAGCTCTCAAAGTTTAACCCCTTTGGTCTAACATAACACTAATCATTTACAAATGACCACCTAAGCAACTCACGGTCAATACCCCTGGGTCAACATGACATCAATAAATTATACACAACCTCTTGGGTAGCTCTCACGGTCAATTCCCTATGGTCAACATAACATCAATAAATTATTAACGACCTCCTGGGCTGCTCTCACGGTCAATACCCTTGGGTCAACATAACATCAATAAATTATAAATGACCTCCTAGGTAGCTCTCACGATCAATACCCCTAGGTCAATCATCTACACCAAGGCTCTCACGGTCCTGTGTAAATAATGTGGAAGTCCCCGCAGTCTTCCTGGTCCAAGACTCTCACGGTCCATTGGAAAAACAATGCGCATATAATATCAAAGTAGCTCATGTAATTTGAAACTACTACATGACTAATCATTCACAAGCATATCACATGCATTCCATATAATTAATCAAAATCCATCATAATCAACCAAGGCATGGAAAACAAGGAAAGCCTAACAGGCATCTTAGACCAAATGACCATAAACAATCAAACAAGGGAAACACACCCATGGGGTGTCCTGTAACAAGGTATCTAACCTTGCGCATAAGCAACAACCCTTTATCAATCAATCAAACCATAGCAGGTAATAAACAGGGTTAAATTCCAAATCAAGCAATACCCCAATCATGGGTATGCGACATTTTTAGCATATATAATCCAAAGACAAACAACGAAAGGTACAAACCACCTACCTCGATGTCGTACGATCGATATACTTGAACGTCGACCCTTGAATCGACATAAAACGACGTAGATCTATAAAAAGGTAAAAAACACTAAACCTTGAATAACTCACGAGAGAGGATGAATCAGGAAGAAAGACTCTAGGGGTTTTGAGGACTCACCGGTGGGGTTCTAACGCACCCGACAGTGTCTCAATCGGAGCTCAGATAGAGAATCAGGAGGGGTTCAGAGTTTGTCGGTCGTTCTGTCGCGCTCCTGTACGAACCACGACCAGAAGAAGATGTTTTTGAAAACGACACGCAACCCCACTCCGATATATCAAATAAAAAAGAAAACTACATGACGTATTCTTTAAATGCACACGCTGTGTAGTAGCCTTAACCGACCCCCGACTTAAGCGGTCTGCCAGGTCACCACACGACCATGTACTCGGTCATTACACAGCTAGCACGCGACAAGCTAGGTACACAATGTGTACTCAAAAGTACACGACGTGTACTTAGAAAATCCCTTTTTTTCCTTTTCTTCATTTTCCTAAAAAACAACTCAAAAACAAGATTAATACCTAAAACGAAGATCCGGGTTCTTACAAACTTTCCCCCTTAAAGCAATTCATCCCCAAATTTCCCTTCAAAGGGTGGTGAAGAAGAATCTGCGAACAACTCTGACCACTGCGATCGTATGCCAGCCTCCCTCTCCCAAGTCTCGTCCTGCACTTGGCCGTGCTTCCATAGCACCCGTACCAGATGAACGGACCAACTACGAAGAATCTTCGTGTTGTGATCCACAATCCGAATAGGGTGCTCCTCGAAGGATGCATCCACCTCCAACTCAACCTCCTCGGGTTGAGAAACATGATACGAGTCTGAAAAGTAACATCGTAGCTGAGAAACATGAAAGACGTCGTGCATAGCCGGATACCTTTGAGGTAACTGCAACCGATAGGCAACCGGCCCGACTCTTTCCAAAACCTCAAACGGCTCGACGTATCTCAGTGAAAGATGAAGGTTCCGGGCGCAGCGGAAGCGCGTGGGTGGATGTGCCCACTTGGCTTTTTGTCATTAGCAATGATCAATCCGGGATCAATACGACGATAAACGCCAGTCTCCACGGATTGAATCACAGAAAAAGACAAAGAAGATGGTTTGTCTCAGAACCACAAACAAGGATCGTTACAGGTTGATTATAATTAATTTAATTAATTATAAAGAAATACCTTTTGGGTGTTCTTTCTTCGTTGATGTTCTCGATCACGTTGTCGATGTGATCCGTCGTTGCGTCGCAGAAGCCAAGTGTAGACTCCCTCTAGCGGTGATCCACACGTGTACCTCGTATCTCTGGACGCCGCCAAAGGATTCTCCGGGTGCTAGCGTGGAGAAGCCTTTGCTTGCGTTGTCCGCCTTAGATCGTCTTGATCTGATGGAAGAGGATCTCTCTCGGTCTTGAGAGCGTTCTTGGAGGAAGAGGTTCTTTCGACCTTGAAATAATTATCCAGAGATGTTGTGCACAACGATTCTCTTGTGTCGGAAAAGAGTTTGGGTTGTGAGGATATTTATAATCGAGTTTGAGGCTGTAGAGTTATGACAATAAATAAATGTGTTACACGTTTTATTTATTTCATTAACTCTTATTGAAAACCCCCATGTCGAATAATTAATTCCTTGACATGCGCTCACGCTGATTATAATAAATATCATTTAATAAAACGATATTATATCCTCAAAATCCCGACTGGAAAAACTACATGGCGTGTAATAATAAATACACGGCGTGTACTTGTTTTTCATTGAAAACTACACGGCGTGTACATTAAATGTACACGGCATGTATATCTTGTTTTCATTTATTCATTTCCTTTCCAAAATAAAACTACACGGCGTGTACATTTAATAATGCACGGCGTGTACTTGTTTTATTTTATTTTTCCTCCATCATTTAAAACAACTTAGGTTTCCTTGAATAATTATTAAACCACGTACGCGAATAATCTTTATTCAACTTGAGATACTTGGATACACTTAGTGTGTGACCCTCTAGGCCTCTTTCTCGTTGGCATTAGGCAGGTTTGCCTAAAGTCCAAGATTACTGTCTAGCAACGGGTCAAGGCACCCAAGAGAAAGAAGTTGACGCCGCATTGACGTATCACCTCATACGAACGCTTACTGTGTAATTTAATCCCTTGTCTCAATATCTCATCAAGCAGGTTTCATGGAAGTGTCATAAACCTATATGCTTGATCCGTCGTTCTTTGACTACCTGAAATAAACTCGTCGTTTACACCATGGCCATGGAATTTAATGCGACAGTTCTATTTCAATCAAAGGGCCGAGATATCAACTTCCATAAATGGAAGAGACAAATCCTTCCTCGACTTATCCATTAACAACATGTTACTCGTGACGCACCCAACGTACCCTACTTCCCGCCAACTGTCTGCGTGACGGTTTTCGTCAGTAAATCTAAGTGCGCGAGTCATGACATGAGTTAATGATAATCTTCCAGTCTAAGGACCATTACACACGCTCGCAGATAGCAATATCCGATGACACCAAGACATGCAGAATTACTATTGTCGGGTCTGTTCTCATAATCTCCCATCTTGGAGATTACCAAGTGCGAACTCCATGAGAGAGAGTCTCATCTTCTTACGAGTACTCACACATGACGGTCTGTATACTATGTGTCCTATCATAGTATGTCATCCAACCGCAGAACTTTATTTAAGAATATTGTTATAGCATTTCAAGGTTCTCATCATAGCGGGGATCTGCTATGACCTTATTAATGCAACAAATATTCCAGGACAATATTATATTATAGTCATGCAGAACAATGAACAATATATAATAAGTGAACATTCATGTAATCAAAGTACAAAAAAGTTGGTTCTGAGGACACCAACCCTTACAAACTCCCACTTGGACTAGAGCCAACTGCCTACGACTTTTAGTCCGCTAGACCTCACATGATGATCATGTTTCTGCTGAGTCAAGGCTTTAGTCAGTGGGTCTGCCACGTTGTCTTCTGTGGAAATACTGCTCACTGCAACTTAACCTCTCTGAGAAAAATCTCTCAATAGATGATACTTCCGAAGTATGTGCTTTGTCCGCTGATGTGACCTTGTCTCTTTTGCAAGTGCCACCACTGCAGTATTATCATAGTAGAGTGTGATAGGATCTTTACTGCTCGGTACAACATCCAGCTCTTGGACGAAGCTTCGCATCCATACTGCTTCTTTAGCTGCCTCAGAAGCTGCGATATACTCGGACTTCGCTGTAGAATCTGCCACCACACTTTGTTTTGAGCTCTTCCAGCTCACTGCACCTCCATTCAAACTGAAGATGTATCCAGTCTACGACTTCATGTCATCTTGATCAGTCTGGAAACTAGCATATACATGTCCTCTGATGACTAGTTCCTCATCTCCTCCATAAACCAGGAACATATCCTTAGTACGCCTCAGATACTTAAGGATAGTCTTGACTGCCATCCAATGGCAGTCTCCTGGATCAGCTTGATATCTTCCTACCGCACTTAATGTGTAAGTAACATCTAGCCTCATACATAGCATAACATACATGACTGACCCAATCGCGGATGCGTAAGGGATCCTTGACATCCTCTTTCTTTCCTCATGTGTCTGAGGACACATTTTCTTGGAAAGATGAATGGCATGTGACACTGGCAACAATCCCCTCTTGGACTGTTCCATACTGAATCTCTTTAGTATCTTGTCAATGTATGTACTTTGACTCAGGCCCAGCATTCTCTTGGATCTATCACGATGGATCTTGATCCCAAGAATATATGCCACCTCGCCCAAGTCTTTCATGGAGAAGCATTTATGCAACCATGCCTTAACTGACTGTAAGACAGGTACTTCGTTTCCAATTAGCAATATGTCATCAACATATACTATTAGGAAAACGACTGCACTTCCACTAAACCTTCTGTAGACACAAGGCTCACATTCGTTCTTAACAAAGCCAAATTCCGTAACAGCTTCATCAAAACGAATGTTCCATGACCTTGATGCTTGCTTTAATCCATAAATGGATTTCTGTAACTTGCATACCTTGTTGGCATCCTTTGGAGTCACAAACCCTTCAGGTTGTGTCATGTAGACATTTTCCTGGAGGTTCCCATTAAGGAAAGCTGTTTTTGACATCCATTTGCCAAATTTCATAGTCATGGTAAACAGAAATGGCCAATAGGATTCTGATGGACTTCAGAATTGCAACCGGTGAAAAGGTTTCATCATAGTCAATTCCTTGACGCTGTCTAAAACCTTTTGCAACCAGTCGTGCCTTATAGGTGCTGACTTTCCCCTCCATGTCCAATTTCTTCTTGAATACCCATTTATTACCAATAGGCTTTACATCAACTGGAGGATTTACCAAAATCCAGACTTGGTTTTGGTACATGGAATCCATTTCAGAATTCATGGCTTCTTGCCACTTGGCAATGTCTGTGCCTTCAACTGCTTCCTTGTAGGTAAGAGGATCATCATTGTCAACCAATAATGAGTCACCATCCTCGGTGACAAGAAAACCATATCGTTCTGGTTCTCTCACCTCTCTCGTGCTCCTACGCAGTTCTTGTGTCTCTGGAACAGATTGTTCTTCCACGGGGCTTTGTGGAATCTGTTCTTGTACCAACTCATGTGTATCTTGAGCCTCGACTTCATCGAATTCTATCTCGCTCCCACTATCTCTTTTGGAGATGTTCTCCCTCTCAAGGAATATGGCGTGTCTTGCCACTATAACCTTTTTGTCTGAGGGGTTGTATAGGTAATATCCCCTTGTTTCCTTGGGATATCCTATAAAGATACACTTTGTGTCTCGGGGCATGAGTTTGTTACTTGAAGAGGCCTTAACAAATGCTTCGCTACCCCACACATGTAAATTCGATAACATGGCTTTGCGTCCACTCCATAACTCGTATAGAATACCATTTATTGATTTAGTTGGTACTTGGTTTAGTATGTGCGCTGTTGTTTGTAATGCATATCCCCAAAAGGATAATGGAAGACTCGCATGACTCATCATTGATCTCACCATGTCCAACAGGGTGCGGTTCCTCCTTTCACTTACACCATTCCACTGCGGTGTGTAAGGAGGAGTGAGTTGAGATAGAATCCCAAACTCCCGTAAGAAATCAATGAAGTCCTAATTAAGATATTCTCCTCCCCTGTCTAAGCGGAGTTTCTTAATCTTCTTACCAAGCTGGTTCTCAACTTCATTCTTGTATTCTTTGAACCGATCAAAAGAATCTGACTTATACCTCATTAAATAGATATATCCATATCTACTAAAATCATCAGTAAAAGTTATGAAGTACGAGAACCCACCCCTTGCTTCAACTGGAAATGGTCCACACACATCTGTGTGAACTAATTCTAGAATCTCTTTAGCTCTTTCACCTTTCCCACTAAATGGGGCTTTGGTCATTTTGCCATGTAGACACGCATGACATACACCAAGTGGTTTTAGTTCGAAAGAATCTAAATACCCATCTTGATGTAATTTTGTCAAACGTTTCTCATTGACATGACTTAGCCGGTGATGCCAAAGTTGGGTGTGGTATGAGTCATGTGAATTAACTTTGTTACCGATTGCCATTACTTAGTTTGTGTAGTCTAACACACAAATTCCATTATATAAATGTGCCCTACCAAAACAAATGCTATCTTTATAAAAGTAGCAACATTAATTTCCAAACTTGAATATGAATCCATCAATATCTAATATGGATACTGAAATAATGTTTTTAGTAAAAGAAGGCACATAATAACAACCTTTCAAAACCAAGACCATCCCAATAGGCAATGTGAGGTGGTAGTCTCCGACAGCTACAACAGTGAGTCTGGCTCCGTTGGCTGCTCGTAGATCTACCTCCCCTCGATCAATCTTCCTGAATCTAATTGGTTCCTATATTTGGATATAGATGTGAGCACCACAAGAAGTATCTAATACCCAATTAGTAGAAACAGATAGATTTCATTCGATAACAAACGCACCTGAAGCTTCCCCTTGCTTCCTTGGCTGGGTGCAGTTTTTCTTCCAGTGGCCCTTCTTGCCACATGCAAAACAAACAACATCCTGTTCCTTTTCCTCCCCTTTGATCTTCCTTTTCTTGGAAGGCCTTGAAGAATATTTGGGCTTAAAGCTCTTCTCCTTCCCTTTCCTTTTATTCACCATGAGGACAGAAGGCTTTTCACGCTTCATGTTAGTGTCCACTTGGCGAATGAGGATGAGAAGATCAGACAAAGTCTTCTCAATGTTGTTCATATTGAAGTTCACAACAAAGTTTGAGAAGCTCTGGGGGAGTGATGCAAGAATGAGATCGGTACCCAGTTCTTCGGGGAGTTTAAACCCTAGAACCTCCAAGCGCTCAATGTAGCCAATGATCTTGACTACATGAGGCCCGACTGGGGCACCCTCTCCAAGCTTGATCTGAAATAGAGCCTTGGAGATCTCAAACCTTTCCTGTCTTGCTCTCTCCTGGTATAGACCACGGAGATGCTCGAGCATGCTATAGGAATCCATGTATTCATGAGACTTCATAAGTTCACTAGACATTGATGATAACATCAAACATTGAACGTTGATTGCATCGTTCAAATGTTGATCATAGAATATTAAATCTTCATCACTCGCCCTTGGGGCAGGGGAATCAGGAAGTGAGGACTCCATCACGTAAAACTTTCATTCATGGTGTAGGATAACCCGAAGGCGCCTAAACCATTCCTAAAAGTTACTGCCGGTGAGGATGTTGTCTTTATCCAGAATTGATCACAGAGAAAAAGCGGTTGACGAGTTTGTCATCTTGATTCTACAATTTTAAAAGAGCAGATTTATTAGTACTTTCTTGATTACATTTTTATGAGAAATAATAAATTTTATTAATTCTCCCACTATTTTATCAAGTCCCAATGGCCCTCACCATTGAACTCAGAATGTCCAGTTGCTTTGACATTCTAGTGGCAAGGATCCATATTTCCCTTCGCATAACCCCAACAAGGGTTGGTCAAGATATTTGAAGGTATTTAGATAGGCAAGTCTTTGCCAACTATGAGCTTACAGTTCCTTGATCTGTTGAGTGGACTCCCCAATCCTGAAATCCTGACTTGGATTTCCTCAACTCTTGCCTCCAATATTACATCAAGTCTAGCAAGGGCTACTTCTCTTGATGTAATATGGTTAAGTCAACCCGAAACCTTTCATAAGGGCTTCCTTTATAAAAGTAAGTGTCCCAACAAGGGTTGGTCAAAACATAGTTTTATTGAGTCTTTCCCTTAATCAAGTAACGAAAGGCTTGGTCTGACTTAATATGGTATTTGAGGGATTTTATTCTTTATGCGTATTTTTTGCATTATCACATGCTTGTTAATATTAACTGATGCTTGCTTAAGTGATTAACCATGTTCCGATAATGTTTACGCATAGTCCGGTTTTTATTTTATTCCATCTTTGCATGCTTGTTCATTTTATTAATTATGTGATCGTGACAACACATACATAATAAATAAACCATGCAATCAGACAGAAATAAAATAAGATGGCATGATCATGAGATTCTATTTGGTTAGCTTATCTAGCGGTTTTGATAAGCTAACCTTGACCTAGGGAAAACACCTTGAACCTGATGGTTCGTGTTTTGCAGCTCCCACCTTTCCACCTTTGTATCTTCTTGCGTCGGTTTCGCCTCGGCTTCGGGATTTGAACCGTCTCCTCTGGCTTGGGAGCTCCTCCATTACATGGGTTTACATTAAAGAAACCATGGGTACGCAGGCCCTACATTTTATTGGAAGAAGGCTCGCAGGCTAACAAATTTAAATTAAATAAATTTAAATGAAACCATACACATACAAAGGGTCTTTGGTCTATCTCATGATCATCCACAACATGCAACGACATTTACGCATATTTAGAATTCAAATTCTTTTAATCGCTCTTTCATTTAAGATAAGTCGCGCTCAAATTCAATTAATTATGATCTTATAATTAATCAATTCTTTATCTTAAATTCCTTTCTGAATTTCCTTGAGATTCTTCTCATCTATATTCCTTGTACGGGTCTTTGTACATTGAAAGAAACCTGGTGAAATTCAATTTCTGGAAAGTACACGGCGTGTAGTTTATAATTACACGACGTGTATTTCTTTTCACCCTTTATCCAAAGTACACGTCGGGGCTTTGGCGTGTTTTCTTTACTTTGGAAATTTTGGAGTACACGACGTGTAGATAAATCATACACAACGTGTACTTCCTTGTTACGCGGTAACCGACCTCGCGATCCCGTGTACGCGGTACGCGACTTATCTTTGTACACGGTTTCACCTAGGTCGGAACGGACTACACGACGCGTTGATCCAACATACACGCCGTGTATTCCGGTTTCCACGCACCGTTAAATTATGGTCAACACGGCGTGATTAAAACTTAGGCATAATCAATTCACACGGCGTGGTTTGGCGGACCAGTGCCTGTTCATTGAACCTAAGTACACAACGTGTAGTTTTAATTACACGCTGTGTAATCCCGTGTTGTACAGACAGAAAGAGCGTCTCCTCCGGATGAGTTCCTCATTTTTATTTTAATCAAAAATTAAAATTAAAAGGTCGTTTCTGTGATATGAATCGAGAAACGAAGGAGGAAGAATAGATCTCGTTAATTCATATTTATAGAACGATTTATTTCGAATTGAATCAAATATGAATGCGTAAATTATCAATGAAAATTAAATAACTATAATCAACGTTGTAACCTCCCTCTGATACAATTTGAAGGTTCCGGGCGTAGCGGAAGCGCGTGGGTGGATGTGCCCACTTGGCTTTTTGTCATTAGAAATAATCAATCCGGGATCAATATGATGATAAACGCCAGTCTCCACGGATTGAATCACAGAAAAAGACAAAGAAGATGGTTTGTCCCGGAACCAAAAACAAGGATCGTTACAGGTTGATTATAATTAATTTAATTAATTATAAAGAAATACCTTTTGGGTGTTCTTTCTTCATTGATGTTCTCGATCACATTGTCGATGTGATCCGTCGTTGCGTCGCAGAAGCCAAGTGTAGACTCCCTCTAGCGGTGATCCACACGTGTACCTCGTATCTCTGGACGTCGCCAAAGGATTCTCCGGGTGCTAGCGTGGATAAGCCTTTGCTTGCGTTGTCCGCCTTAGATCGTCTTGATCTGATGGAAGAGGATCTCTCTCGGTCTTGAGAGCGTTCTTGGAGGAAGAGGTTCTTTCAACCTTGAAAGATTTCTCTAGAGATGTTGTGCACAACGATTCTCTTGTGTTGGAAAAGAGTTTGGGTTGTGAGGATATTTATAATCGAGTTTGAGGTTGTAGAGTTATGACAATAAATAAACGCGTTACGCGTTTTATTTATTTCATTAACTCTTATTGAAAACCCCTATGTCGAATAATTAATTCCTTGACATGCGCTCACACTGATTATAATAAATATCATTTAATAAAATGATATTATATCCTTAAAATCCCGACTGGAAAAACTACACGGCGTGTAATAATAAATACACGGCATGTACTTGTTTTTCATTGAAAACTACACGGCGTGTACATTAAATGTACACAGCGTGTATATCTTATTTTCATTTATTCATTTCCTTTCCAAAATAAAACTACACGGTGTGTACATTTAATAATACACGACGTGTACTTGTTTTATTTTATTTTTCCTCCATCATTTAAAACAACTTAGGCTTCCTTGAATAATTATTAAACCATGTACGAGAATAATCTTTATTCAACTTGAGATACTTGGATACACTTAGTGTGTGACCCTCTAGGCCACTTTCTCGTTGGCATTAGGCAGGCTTGCCTAAAGTCCAAGATTACTGTCTAGCAATGGGTCAAGGCACCCAAGAGAAAGAAGTTGACGCCGCATTGACGTATCACCTCATACGAACGCTTACTATGTAATTTAATCCCTTGTCTCAATATCTCATCAAGCAGGTTTCATGGAAGTGTCATAAACCTATATGCTTGATCCGTCTTTCTTTGACTACCTGAAATAAACTCGTTGTTTACACCATGGCCATGGAATTTAATGCGACAGTTCTATTTCAATCAAAGGGCCGAGATATCAACTTCTATAAATGGAAGGGACAAATCCTTCCTCGACTTATCCATTAACAACATGTCACTCGTGACGCACCCAACGTACCCTACTTCCCGCCAACTGTCTGCATGACGGTTTTCATCAGTAAATCTAAGTGCGCGAGTCATGACATGAGTTAATGATAATTTTCCAGTCTAAGGACCATTACACATGCTCACAGATAGCAAATCCGATGACACCAAGACATGCAGAATTACTACTGTTGGGTCTGTTCTCATAATATCCCATCTTGGAGATTACCAAGTGCAAAATCCATGAGAGAGAGTCTCGTCTTCTTATGAGTACTCGCACATGACGGTCTGTATACTATGTGTCCTATCATAGTATGTCATCCAACCGCAAAACTTTATTTAAGAATATTGTTATAGAATTTCAAGGTTATCATCATAGTGGGGATCTTCTATGACCTTATTAATGCAAAAAATATTCCAGGACATTATTATATTATAGTCATGCAGAACAATGAACAATATATAATAAGTGAACATTCATGTAATCAAAGTACAAAACAGTTGGTTCTGAGGACACCAACCCTTACAAAAGATTCCCCTGTCTCTTAATCATCCTGTGCCCCAACCTCGGTGTGACACGCAAGAAAACCTAATCTTCGACCTCGAATTCCAGGGGTCTTCTCCGTCGATCAACATAAGATTTCTAGTGAGATTGTGCAGTAGCCATCCTCTTCCGAATCAACTCCACCTACTCAGTGGTCTCCTGGACAAGATGAGGTCCCATCATAGCTATCTCTCCTACCTCCAACCAACATAGGGGTGATCGACATGGTCTACCATACAAAGCCTCATAAGGTTCCATATGAATCGTTGCTTGAAAACTATTATTGTAGGCAAACTCCACTAGGGGTATGTGTCTCTCCCAAGAGCCCTCAAAATCCAGGACGCATGCTCGAAGCATGTCCTCCAAAACCTGAATCGTGTGCTCGGACTGACCATATGTCTGGAGATGGTAAGCTATAATCAGAAGTACCTATGTACCCAAATCCCTCTGTAGTCCATGTCAGACATGAGAAGTAAACCGGCCATCCCTGTCTGAAATGATAGAGTGTGGAACCCCATGAAAACATACTATCTCTCAGATGTAAAACTTTCCAAGATCATCAACACTGAAGGTTTCCTTGATCAGCAATAAATGTGCAACCTTCATGAGTCTATCAACAACAACTCATACAACATAATTTCCTTGAGGTGACCTTGGTAAACCAGTCATGAAATCCATTGCGACATCATTCCACTTCCACTTAGGAATGGGTAACTACTGTAAAAGCCCTGTTAGTCGCTGATGCTCCGCCTTCACCTGCTGACAGGTGTAACATCTCATAACAAAACCTGCTACATCCCTCTTTATGCCTAACCATCAATACTGACGATGTAGGTATCGACACATCTTAGTGACACTAAGATGAACTACCCATACAGAGACATGAAAATCTCGCAACAACTCTTCGCGTATGTCTACTAACACCCATATGCGCCCATGAAAATGAAAAACCTCATCCTAGCCTATGGTCCATCTAAGAGTAGGGTCCTCGTATGACACACTCTCTTGTAGGACTAGGCCTTCAAAATATGATAACTCCCTCATCTTCACTCGATCTAGTAGAGTAGAGGTAACAACTATAGAAGAAAGAAATGTCTGCTCCTGTTTGTCGTGCACCTCCAAATGCATCTCAGAGAACAGAGCCATAAGCCACCACTCACAGATGGCCTTCTGAACTGCCTGTATCTGAGTCCTCCTGCTCAATGTATCGGTCACTGCATTGCCTTTACCAGGAGTGTAGGCCAGCTCAAAGTCAAAAGACTGAAGGTACTCAACCCACCTTCGTTGTCTCAAATTCAGATCATGCTGAGTAAAGATATATTTGAGGATTTTTTGGTCAGTGTGTACCACAAAATGCTCTCCCAAAATATAATGTCTCCAATAATGTAAAGTATGCACAACTACAGCTAACTCGATATCGTGCGTCGGGTAGTTCCTCTCATGTGGCCTCAACTGCCGAGACCTTTATGCAACGACTCCTTCCCCTTGCATAAGCACTACTCCCAGCTTGATACCCGATGCATCGTAGTAAACGGTGTAACATTTTTCTGGCTCTAGCAGAATCGATATCGGTGTTGAAGTCAATCTCCATTTCAGCTCTTGAAAGGCTGAATCGCAGGAATCTTTCCACAAGTACTTTTCACCCTTCTTAGTAAGGTCTATTAGTGGTGTTTCTAAGTGTGAAAAGTCTTGAATAAATCATTTGTAGTAACTAGCCAGCCCCAGAAAACTCCATACCTCAAAGATGTTCTTTAGATGCTCCCAGGAAACTACTGCTCTCACTTTTCTGGGTCTACTAATACTCCTTTCTCTAAGATGACATGACATAAGAAATGAATCTGATCCATCCAAAAGTGTCACTTTGAGAGCTTAACATATAATTGATGCTCTCTTAGTGTACTCAATACGATCTCAAGATGGATGGAATGCTCATGTCGAGTGTAAGAGTACACCAAGATACTGTCTATGAAGACTACCACAAAATAATCCAAGTAAGGATGAAATACTTGGTTCATCAGTGCCATGAAAACTGCTGGCATGTTCGAGAGACCGAACGACATAACAAAATACTAGTATAGACCATACCAGATCTCAAGTCAATATTCGAGAAGACCCAATATCCTCAAAACTGATCAAAGAGATCATCAATCCTCGATAAGGGATATTAGTTCTTGATCGTCAACTGGTTCAGCTTTTGATAATCCACACAAAGTCTGAGGGTACCGTCTGCCTTCTTCACAAAGAGGATAGACGAACTCCAAGGAGAAGTACTGTGTTAAATGAAACCCTTTGCCTACAACTCCTCTAACCACTTATTGAGCTCCTATAACTTCGGTGTAGCCATCCTATAAGGAGTAATAGATACTGGTGCCACTCTTGGCCCAAGATCAATAGATAAATCTACCTCTCTCTCTGGAGGTAAACCTGAAAAGTTAGTAGAAAGACATCCCTAAAATGATCCACCACTGGAGGAAAGTCTGTCTGTGAAGTCCCCTGGTCATCCAGATATAAACTAGAAATATAAGCTATAATTCCTCCCAACCCATGATGCTCGAGTCTATCTCTGCTCACCAGTACATCCCATTCACCCTTGTGTAGAAAAAATCTACCCTCTGGTGACATGAAACTCACCCTACGACGATAGCAGTCAAAAAAGTCCCGAAAGGAGACCAACCAGTCCATTTAGAGAATGAAATCAAAGCCTGCCATCTCTAAGACATAGAGGTATTATAATAAGTGACACCCACCAACCTCAAGAGGGCACTCCTTGCACTGACATACACTAGCCATACTAATCCCCAACGGAGTGTCTAGCATCATAACATCATCAGATGTAAATATTCAGATCCAAAGGCTCTCTTCAATGACAACATATATAAAACTAAGGGAAGCCCCTGTATCAAAAAGAGTATAAGCTAAAACTGAGGAAACTAGAATCATACCTCTAATCGTAGAGGGTCCGAGATATTTCTCTTGATGGGTCTATTCCATCGCAAAAGTCTGATCTATACCGCAGCCCTGCGACCCTGCCTGGATACCATGAGCTAATACACCCTATTATCACTGAAACCCTATCGTCAGTCTACCACAACCATGACCACCTCCTCGACCTGAACGACCTAACAAACTCCAGTTCCTTGACTAAGGAGAAACTGGTGGTCATACTCTTGAACATGGAGTCATAACAGATCCCTCTCACTAGCTGTTGGTGAGAACATCCAAAAAAATGCTAAAGATGCCCCATATTTCCACAAGATCGACACTCAACTAGGTCTCTCGGGCAATGAGGTATCGTGTGCCCACTCTTCCCGCATTGGTATCACCTCACTTAGATACTTGAAGATGCATCCATGCTACTAGAATTACTGCGTGAAGGCTCCCTATGGCGATTCCTGCTATCAAACGAAGGAGTACCATCCCTGGATGCTGAACCACCTTGGCTCATAGCTCCCAACTCCCTTAGATTGCGCTTGGTAATCAGCACCTGACTTACTATAGCAGTCACTAAAGTCATCCTGAAAACATTCACCTACGATCGGATGTCATACCTGAGACCATCCTCAAATCGCCTAACCAGTGATAATTCATCACCCCCCAGAATAGGTATGAAGCATTGAAGCTCTGTAAAGCGGGAAGATTAATCCATCATTGAAAGAGAACCCTAATTCAAATGCATGAACTCCCAGGCTCTGTCGACCCTCCACATATCGGGGTAGAAGTAATCATAGAAGGTCCTCTGAAACTCTTCCCAAACCATATCCCGATAACGTCCCACCTGTGAGATAAAATCCCACAATATCTTGGTGGAATCTCTCAAAATGTAAATTACGAGCTTCACCCTCCTATCTAGAGGCATCTTCAGATGCTCAAAGATAGAAAGCATGACCTCCAACCATGACTCGAAAGCCTGTAGTCCTCCATCCCCTGAAAAAGTGGGAGGATGCTACTGCTGGAACACCCATGTCAACTTTTCCATTGTCGAGGCAGGATGTGGTGCTCCATAAAAGGTCTGCATCATCCTCATAAAGCCTTCACGGAATTCTGCATTAGCACCTGCATTCGGTATAATAGATGGTGCCAAGACGGGAACAACAGAAGGATTTGTTGGTAGTCCCCGATCTACCATTTCTGGTGTCTGATCATTGCCCTATACCTAACATACAATCAGAGGACGTCTTGGTGGCATGACTCTACAAGGTCAAGCACTCACCTCAGTACAAGATTAACAAAACTACAACTTATAAGTGCAAGAACAAAACAAGTGAAGGAAAACATTCATGTTTTTCAAAAGAGGGTTACACGGTGTGTAGAAACACTACATGGCGTGTTCCCTTAAGCATCAACATGGGAGTGTATATCTTCCAACTTGGTTGTGTAACACCCTATACACATGACATGTTCATCCTGAGACACGACGTGTACTAGAATGTTCCTTCCTTCCCAACTTCTACACAGCTAGGACTAAAAGGTTCTGCTGGTGTAACAGTACACGATGTTCACACTCTAGACATAGTGTGTACAACTAAAGTTCTACCCATTCGCATCGTTATTCACATGGCCAGATACATGATCGATTACAACATGGTGTATACTCCCAGTACACGACATGTTCAACCAAGAGTTTACCAACCATGTTTCTCTGCTCACATAGTCAGTCACATGGTCAAGCACTACACGACATGTACATACGGTACACGAAGTGTACTTAGGAAAAGTCATTTCTTCTAGAATAGAAGAACACATGACATGTGTTCATAACACCACACACCATGTTTTTTGGGTTTTCCAGATAGTAAACCTCTGAAACTTCTCAAGAAGCCCCAAAATCTTAAAATTTGACCAAGGCATGCCATTTTCCGATCTGTGAGAGCCCATACTCCCCTCGAATCAAAGTTTATCATCCTTATTCATCTTATGCCTTAATAGAATTCAATTAAAGTTCAAACATGATCCACCAAATTCCAATCCAAGAGGGCCCATAACACCTCAGGGACCAAAACTTAATGTCCACCCAAATGAAACTTTACATATACCAATACCCTATAAAAATAGTAGGTAATTCTATCATGACATCTATCACAACAATATGCATATCTAGCACAACATCTATCACAATAGCATGAAATCAGTAATGCACCCTAAATGACATGACAATAATGCATGGCATGTGATATCTAGCAAGTTCCTATATGATGCATGAGATGGAATATACTCATCTCATTGGGTTGAAACAGAAATAGAACTACAAGGATATCAATCATAACATCGCAAAATAAGTGAATCACCCAATGGTTAAATCGAATCAACTATAACAATTGAAAAACTAGAAAAATTGTAATATTCGAGGTATCTTGGATTTTCCTTATACATGGGGTAGCTACTCCCAAGAATAGCTTATTACCAACTACCTATTCTTTCCTATCCCAGTCTATTGTATCCAAATAGTAAGAAAAGAAGAAAAAAAACCTCATCTGATACCAATTTGTAACGTCCTGAATCTGGGTGCCACCCAAGAGTGCCCCAAACCTGGTTGGTCACACAACCTCAAGAACATTTTCCCAAATGCCAGATGCTGCCAAATAGAAGCAAGGGATAAGGTAATACATTGAGGAAACTATGCTCTCATTGGTAGATTATACATAATAGAACCTAAATATAAATCAATAGCAGAAGCAGTAATACCATGCAATAGAAGTAACCCGTAGAAGACTGATAGTAATAAAACAACTGAAGCCATATCATATATATAATGGTGTATGTCATACGTGTCTAGGAAAGAAACCAAACAAGTCAAAATGATGGAAAGAAATACAGAAACCAAATTAAAAAAATAAACAAGTAAACTCTAGTAGTATTACAAGCCTCATATTGGTTCCATGCTCTCCAGCTCTAATAGTAATCAAGTACCTGATGAAGAAGGGTGTTTTCCCTTATCTTTACCTGAAACTATAAAATATATTTGGTTCAAAAGAATGACCCAAACAGGTTGTGAGACGAATCCCAGTAGGCAACCATCAAAAGATCTGTGCTTAAAATTCAATGAATATATATAGCAGGTAATATGAAAAATGAAGCAATAAATTAAGAAGTACTTAAAAGTAAACAATACTACAGTTTTCAATTACATTCATTTACATTTATTATTCAATCATTTGAATAATTTAATCTTAGGATCTAGACTAAGCTCTATATCCCCCTACGTAATAGTAGCAAAATAGATGTCTCAGAAGACCATCTAAACAATCAAGTAAGACTGAGTCCAAGATTGTGCTTTGTCTTAGTAGACTCGTCAAAATCATTCAATTATTCATAAACAAACCTCCGGGGAATCTCTCATAGTCTAACCACTTTGGTTTAATATATCACTAATTCATTAAATAACGACCCTCAGGGAAGCTCTCATAGTCTAGCCCCTTTAGTCTAATATAGAACTAATCATTTAAAAATGACCACCTGGGAAGATCTCACGGTCAATACCCTTGGGTCAACATGGAATCAATAAATTATAAATGACCTTATGGGTAGCTCTCATAGTCAATACCCCTGGGTCAGCATAACGTTAATAAATTATAAACGACCTTCTGTGTAGCTCTCACAGTCAATACCCTTGAGTCAACATAATGTTAATAAATTATAAACGACCTCCTGGGTAGCTCTCACGGTCAATACATCTGGGTCAATCATCTACACCAAGGCTCTCACGGTCCTATGTAAATAATGTGCAAGTCCCCACAATCTTCCTGGTCCAAGGCTCTCATGGTACATTGAAAAAATAGTGCACATATAATATCATAGTAGCTCATGTAATCTAAAGCTACTACATGGATAATAATTCACAAGTATATCACATGCATTCTATATAATTAATCAAACTCCATCCTAATCAAACAAGACATGGAAAACAAGGAAATCCTAACATGAATCCTAGAACAAACAACCATAAACAATTAAACAAGGGAAACACACCCATGGGGTATCCCGTAACAAGGTATCTAACCTTGCGCATAAGCAACAACCCTTTATTAATCAATCAAACCATAGAAGGTAATATACGAGGTTAAATTTCAAATCAAGAAATACCCCAATCATGGGTATGCACCACTTTTAGCATATATAATCCAAAGGAAAACAACAAAAGGTACAAATCACCTACCTCGATGTCGTATGATCGATATACTTGAACATCGACCCTTGAATCGACCTAAAACATCCTAGATCTACAAAAAGGTGAAAAACGCTCAACCTTGAATAACTCATGAGAGAGGATGAGTCAGGAAGAAAGGATCTAGGGGTTTTGAGAACTCACCGGTGGGGTTACAATGCACCCGACAATGTCTCAGTTAGATCTAGAACAGAGAATTAGGATGGGTTCAGAGTTCATTGGCCATTCCATCATTCTATTGCACGAACCATGGCTTGAATAAGATGTTTTAGAAAATGAGACACAAACCCGCTCTGATATATCAAATAAAAATAAAACTACAAGGCGTGTTCTTTAAATGTACATGCTATGTAGTAGCCTTAATCGGCCCCCAACTTAAGCGGTCTGCGAGGTCACCACATGGCCATGTACTCGGCCGTTACACGGCCAACACGTGGTTGTATGTGGCAATCTAGGTACACAGTGTATACTCAGAAGTACACAACATGTACTTAGAAAATTCCCTTTTTCCTTTTCTTACTTTCCCTAAAAAACAACCCAAAAAAAGATCCATACATGAAATGAAGATTTGAATTCTTACACCTGAGAACCCCCTCCCTCGAGCTCTCACCGCAACGCCCCTTTCTCCCTCACTGCTGCTCCCTGATCCCCACACCCAAACACTCCCTTTCTGCCCTGCAATGCTCACCGCCGCTCACTTCCCCCCTTGTAGTCACTCCTGACCAAACCCTAACAAACACTACCTGAGCCATCATCACGCCTTCTAAATCATGCATTATGGTAAATTTTCCATATTTTTATGATTTTAGTTCCTAGAGGGTTTTGAGTTGATTTATTATTTATGTTGCGGGTTTAATTATAGAAATATCAATAAATTTCATGTTTAATTATCTGGAATATTAATAAATTGCATGGTTAATATTATTCAGGAATATTAAATTCAATGTATAATAAAATTTAATGTTTAATAATTAGAATAATGTTTCACAGTTAAGAATATTATTAAGTTGCATGTTTGATTATTATGAATATTTATATAATGTTATAATTATTAATAATATCAATAAGTTTCGTATTTAATATTGAATTACATATTTTTTTTATAATTAGAAAGTACGGATTAAAATATGTTATAATAATGCATTAATACTAAAACTTTCATTTAATTAACATTTTCTTTAGTGTTCTTTTGTATGTGATAGATCCAAAATGAAATTTTGTTTTGAGAAAACATTTTTTTAGGATTACAATCATTTTAAAAAATTTATTTAGTGTTATGTTAAATGTTTTAAAACATTTTGGGGAATTTTTATATTGAATTATGTTTGATTTCCTTGAATTATTTTAAAACATTAATGATTTTAAAGGTTGGTGTTTTAGGTATCAAAGATGGTTTCTTCTTGGGTTGCAAAAAGGATTTGAATTTTTTTTTGATGTGAATGGTTTTTCAAAATATTTTTTAAATAACCAGAATTGATTTAATAATGAAATTTTGGTGGTATTTTAAAGAGAAAGTGGAGTTTTAGAAATGAATTTTCTTTAGTTTTATAAATGAAACAAAAATCCTTTATGTTTAAAAAGGGGGAAAACATTTTTATGGTATATTTACATTTATGAAATATGTTTTTAGCCCTTTATTTAATTTTTTTTTCTTTTAAGTAGGAACGATAGATTTTTTAATGGTGTTTTAAATGTGCTGGGATTTATTTATAGGCATGTTTCTTGGTTTAATTTGGATTAATTTGATTCGAGTTGTGGAGTATTGCTTCTTTGAGACTGTGTTTTTGTGTTATTTTTTTTTCTCCCCAAAAAGTTCTTGAGGAAAAGGGTTAAATTAATTACTTTAGGATAGTCCATAGGATGATTCCTTTTTTCTATCTAGGTATAGTTCTATTTTAAAAAAGTGATGGTTATCAATTTTGGGTCTTATTCTTTCCAATCCTAGAGTAGATGAAGTTTCTTTGGTGGTACTTGATTGGTGTGACGTTTTGGGTTTTATCCTTGATTTTTTATCAATGGAATGTTGATCATCTTGGTGATGCTTTGGGTTTTATCCTTAATTTTTAAATTAATTTACATTTAACATGAATATATTTTATATTTGACGAATGCATGAATTTTCAAGCTAGACTAAAAGAGACCATGTCACAATATATCACAATGTCAAGTTCTTGTTTTGAGATACAAAAAATCTTGATTTTCATAATTATCAAAGCGAAGATCTAGCTATAAAGACAATCATGTTTCTGTAATATAAAATTAAAATTGTTAATATGAAAATCTGATAAGTTAGATATTTTTTAATATTTAATTGAATCATTTTGATGTTGAATTTATGCTATATCGAATCAAGGCCCTACCCCGGTCAATGATGAAGTTGGGTGATGTTTAATTTTTATTGTACTTGTTTGATTTACCATTTGTATCTTTATATCTGAATGTATAGGGAGAATAGAGATGATATAATACCTATGGATAAAAGTTGGATTAATTTACCTTAAAACACACCTTGGTATGCCAATGGTTTAGAAGAATTTTTATATTATGCAATTTCAAACCGATAAGTAGATGGTAGAATAAAATACCCGTGTTTTAATTGTAAATTCAAGTGATGGTTGAATGGAAATGAAGTATATGATTATTTGATATTGAAACAATTTTCTACTAGATATGTATGTTGGAATTGGCATAATGAATCAAATTTTATGAAAATTTAAAACAATGACAATACTGTCAACGAAACACAAAGTGACCTAGCAGAGGAGAATTCAGTTTGGAATTTGTTAAATGACGCATTTAGTTTTACAAAATACAATGTCCAAGATTTTAATAGATCAACAGAACCTTTAGTTAATCCTGAGTAGTTTAATCTTGCTCACAAATTCAGTGACAAAAAAATGAGTTTTATAAATTAGTTGAAGATAAACAACAAGAACTGTATGAAAGGTGTGTCAAGTATTTGAAGTTTTATTTTCTACTTAAGGTGTATCATATAAAGTGTCTCTGTGGAATTACTGACAAAGAAATGTCCATGATTTTAGAGTTGATTCATGATGCATTTAGTGAATCTAATATCCCTACATCATTCCATGAGATTAATAAAGTCATCAACAAACTTGGACTTGATTATACAAAGATACATGCATGCCCTAATGATTTTATGATTTATCAGGGAGAATATTTTGATAAATAAGAACGCATAAGATGTCATACAAGCAGATGAAAATCAACAAACAAAAATGTGAGTATAAATCAATGAAACCCAAGTAATAAATAGAAGAATAAAACTCTGGAAAATGTATTGCGTTACTTTCCTCTGAAACCATGCTTGTAAATATTATTCATGTCATCTAAGACTATATACAACATGAAGTGGCATGATCCTGATAGTAACGAGGACTTGATGAGATATCCAAAGGATTCAACATAATGTAAGATGTTTGATTCTCTATATCCATATTTTTTTTTGGATCCTAGGAATGTACATTTGGGATTGACTTCTGATGGTTTTAATCCTTTTAGTAATTTAAGTACTAATTATATCATTTGATCAGTTGTTTTGATCCCATATAATCTACCTCCATGGATGTGCATGAAGAAGATTTTTTTTTCATTATTTTGATGATTATTCCTAAAAATAAAATTCCTAGAAATGACATTGATGTATACCTTCAACCTCTAATTAATGAATCACGAGAATTATGGGATGATGGAGTGGAAACATACAATGCTTCAACTAGAAAACTATTCAAAATGCATGCATATTTAATGTATACAATTAGTGGCTTTTTTGGACTACAAAATTTATATGGTTGGAACACTCATACTGGTTCATCTTGTCCAGTTTGTAATTTTGATTTTAAACCTCAATGACTACCTCATAGTAGAAAATGGTGTTTTATGTGTCGTCGTCGATTTCTTGATGCTTCTCATAAATTCAGGTTTAACAAGACACAATTCAATGAAGATATTGAAATAATAAAGTCACTAAAGGAGTTATCTGATTCAGAAATCTTGAGAAAATTAATGAATGTCACTAAAGAATTTGGAAAATGTCATCCATTTAAATAAGGAGGGAAAAGGTTACGAGGTACAATATCCAAAGCAGCTAGAACACAACAATGGAAGAAAAAGAGTAAAATTTTCAAACTTCCTTATTGGGAATTTAATTTGATATGTCATAATCTTGTAGTAATTCATATTGAGAAGAGCATATACGACAACATAATTTTTACATTGCTTAATAAGTAGGGTAAATTGAAGGATCACCTTAATGCTCGTAAGGATTTAGAGTCAATGAATATAAAGCATGGTTTATGGGAAAATGAGAATGACAAGTATCCTTCAGCTATTTTTACAATGAAACATCATGAGAAATATGCATTCCTTCAAACTTTAAAGAATGTAAAAGTGCTATATGGATATTCAAGTAACATATCAGGGTGCGTTGACTTAAAACATCAATATTTACATGGATTGAAAATTCATGAATCACATATTTTTATGGATCCGTTGTTTTCATTAGCATTGCGTAATACGTTGCCTGAAAAAGTAACTACAGTTCTAGTTGAGTTTTGTAACTTTTTCAGAGAGCATTTTAGGAAAACTCTAAATCCAACCGAGCTTGATAAACTTCAAGAAATAATGGTGTTGACACCTTTTCATTTGGATATGTTATTTCCCCCTTCATTCTTCATAGTCATTATTTATTTGACTATTCATTTGGTTGAAGAAGCTAAAATTGGTGGACCATTACACCATTGATGAATATATCCAATTGAGAGGTACATTGATATTATTTTTATTTTCATTGGTGAATTCGATTTTATCAAATCATTGTGTAATTTTTTTAATATGTTTCTTATTTTTTTCATCAGATACTCAGGTCATTTGAAATCATATGTGAGTAATAAAGCTTAATCAGAAGACTCTATTGATAAAGGTTACATAGATGAAGAGTGACTGAACTTCTATTCTAGGTATTTGGATGTGATTGTGGCTAGATTAAATCATGATGAACGTGCTGATAATATCTCCACTAATTTTTATTCTGAAAATCAGTCATCGATATTTCCAACTATTGGATGACCAATTAGAAAGGGGTCAAATTTTACACCTACTGAATTAGAGTGGATACAAGCACATAGATATGTGCTACTCAATAGTGTTATTTCATATTCATTTATTAAAAAATTATGACTTAAAACAAATAGGTAACTATGGGGTCAAGCTCGAACTTACCTGAAAGTAAAAAAATCTATTAATAAGGAGATTTTTGAATGGTTTTCCCGTCATTTAAGTATACACTCATATTCATATTATTGACGCGTAACTATTTTGTCTATGTTAAAAGTAACACCTTATATATTTTTTTATAGATAATGAATGTTGCGAATTGATTTAAAATATCAAATGATTTGATGTTTTTGGATTGAGGTCCTATAAGGCAGACTAAGTGATTTGATGCCTATAATATTCATGGATTCAAGTTTCGTACAATTTATCATGAAGAAGACTTGAAAACTCAAAATAGTGGTGTATTTACACTTGTAGAGGTGGGATACTATGGGAAGATGAATGATATAATTGAATTAAACCATTATGGAAAGTTTTTAGTTGTATTATTCAAATGAAAGTGGGTCAACATTAATAGGGGTATAATGAAAGATTTGTTAAATTTTACTTCTGTCAACTTCTCTCACTTGATCCACACCAGTGAGCATATAGAGAACGATCCATTTACATTGGTTTCACTAGAGAAGATGGTTTATTAAGGGGATGATGAAATATATAAAGGTTGGAGTGTTTTTATACACTTAAAGAAGAGAGACTTATATGATATGGGTGATGAAGATAAATTGGTTATATGTGACAGTGAACCTCTCCAACCAAAAAACGTTGGAAAGTTTTTTCCTAACAATATCGAAACAGTAGAACTTACAAGAGAGGGTGAAAATGATCTCAATGGAGGTTGATAACAATGAAGATAATAAAGATAAAGATAATTGAATGTATAAATTGGTAATGAAAATATATTACAATTCACTACTACAAAAACGGTCTTTACCAGCACTCAAAACGGGCTTTAAAAGCACTAAAAAAGCGCTATAAAGCTCAGTGCTGATAGGGGGGGGGGGGTCCCCTTTATCAGTGCTAAAAAAACACTTATAAAGGATCTCTTTATCAGTGCTAAAAAAGCGCTGATAAATTCCCTGTCTGCTGTAATATAAAATTCTGCAGCAACACACCTAATTCTGTAGTAGCACACCCAAACAAGACCTGCAAAAAATTCAAAATCTCAACAAGTATAACCATACAAAATTAACACATAATTCATAAGGAAATTACACTAAGTATACCCATACAACAAGTATACCCATACACCATTAAAACATAATTCAAAAGTTAATTAAATACATAAAGAATTCAATTCAGAATTCAGGGGGTTGGGGGGGCTGTTTAGGGGTTTGGGGTGGCTGTCCAAGGGGGGGTAGGGGTGTTTGGGGGGATGGGGGTGTCCGGGTGGATAAGGGTGTCCAGGGGGGGTGGGTGGTGGTCCAGGAGGTTGGGGGGCTGTCCAAGGGGGGTGGGGTGGTGTCCAGGGGGTGGTGGGGGCTGTCCATGGGGGTGGGGGTGTCTAGGGGGGGGGGGGGTGGGGGAAGTGTCCAGGTGGTGAGGTGATGTATAGGAGGGGTGGAGGGGCATCCGGGGGGTGGGGTGGGGGGGCGCCCAGGGGTTAGGGGGGCCGTCCAGGGGGGGCTGTCCAGGGGGGGTTGTCTGGGGGGGGGTGTCCATGGGGGGAGGGGGGGGGGCTGGTGTCCAGGGTGTTGGGGGGGCTTTCCAGGGGGTTGGGGGCGGGTGTCCAGGGGGTGGGGTGGTGTCTAGGGGGGTGGGGGGGGGGGGGGGGTCCAGGGGGTTGGTGGGGCTGTCCAAGGGGGTAGGGTGGTGTCTAGGTGGTGGGGGTGGCTGTCCATGGGGGTAGGGGTGTCTAGGGGGGGTGGGGGAGGTGTCCAGGTGGTGGGGTGGTGTCTAAGAGGGGTGGGGGAGCATCCATGGTGGTGGGGGGGGGGGGGGGCGTCTAGGGTGGGGGGGGGGGGGCGTCCAGGGTGGGGGGGGGGGGGCGTCCAGGGTGGTGGTGGGGGGGGGGGCGTCCAGGGTGGTGGTGGGGGGGGGGTGTCCAGGGTGGTGGGGGGGGGGGCGTCTAGGGTGGTGGGGGGGGGGGTGTCCAGGGGGTGTGAGTGTCCAGGGGGTGGGGGGACGTCCATTGGGTTGGGGGGTGTCCATGGGGGGGTGGGGGATATCCAAGGTGGTGGAGGGGTGTCTAGGTGGTGGGGTGGTGTCTAGGAGGGGTTGGGGTGCCGTCCAGGGGGGTTGGCGGGTGTCCAGGGGGGGTGGGGGGGGGGTGTCCAGGGGGGTGGGATGGTGTCCAGGGAGGGGGGGGGGTTGACTCGTACAAAAATTACCCATGGATTGTTCTCCTAAAGGATCAACACAATGCGAATGCGTTTGGTCGGATTTCCGTACGTCAGTTGTTTTTTTCACTTAAAATTATGTCCATTTTAAACAAAAGAGAGATACTTTGAGTGATACCGGTCACACCATGCCTCATATTGAGGAAAATTTGACTCGTACACATCACCAACACACCCATGGATTGTTATCTTAAAGGATAAACACAATACTAATGATTTTGGTTAGATTTTCGTAGGTTAGTTGTTGTTTTCACTTAAAATTTTGTCCATTTTAAACAAAAAAGAGACACTTTGAGGGATACCGGCCACACCATACCTCATATTGAGGCGTGGTTGACTCTTACACATCAAAAGTGACCCATGGATCATTATACTAAAGGATCAACACAATCCGAATGCGTTTGGTCGGATCTCTGTATGTCAGTTGTTGTTTTCACTTAAAATTATGTCCATTTTAAATAAAAGAGAGACACTTTGAGTGATACCGGTCACAACGTGACTTGAATTGAGGCGGGGTTGACTTTTACACGTCACCAACACACCCATGGATCATTATACTAAAGTATAAACACAATCCTAATGCATTTGGTTGTATTTATGTAGGTCAATTGTTGTTTTCACTTAAAATTCTGTCCATTTTAAACAAAAGAGAGACACTTTGAGTGATACCAGCCACACCATGCCTCAGATTGAGGCGTGGTTGACTCTTAAACATCCCAAATGACCCATGGATCATTATCCTAAAAGATCAACACAATATGAATGTGTTTGGTCATATTCCCGTACGTCAATTGTTGTTTTCACTTAAAATTCTGTCCATTTTAAAAAAAAGAGAGACACTTTGAGTGATACCGGCCACACCGTGCCTCATATTGAGATGGGGTTGACTCTTACACATCACCAACGCACCCATGGATAATTATTTTAAAGGATAAACATAATACTAATGCGTTTGGTTTTATTTTTTTACATCAATTGTTGTTTTCACTTAAAATTCTGTCCATTTTAAACAAAAGAGAGACACTTTGAGTGATACCGGCCACACTTTTCCTCATATTGAGATGTGGTTGACTCATAAAAGTCACCAAAGCACCCATGAATCATTATACTAAAGTATAAACACAATTATAATGCGTTTGGTTGGATTTCCGTAGGTCATTTGTTGTTTTCACTTAAAATTCTGTCCATTTTAAACAAAAGAGAGACACTTTGAGTGATACCAGCCACACCGTGCCTCAGATTGAGGCTTGGTTTAATTGTACACATCAAAATTGACCCATGTATTTTTATACTAAAGGATAAACACAATCATAATGTGTTTGGTCTGATTTTTGTAGGTCATTTTTTGTTTTCACTTAAAATTCTATCCATTTTAAACAAAAGAGAGACACTTTGAGTGATACCGGCCAAACCGTGCCTCGGATTGAGGAATGGTTGACTCGTAAATGTCACAAGTGACCCATGGATCATTATCCTAAAGTATAAACACAATAAAAATGCGTTTGGTCAGATTTCAGTACGTTAGTTGTTGTTTTCACTTAAAATTCTGTCCATTTTAAACAAAAGAGAGACACTTTGAGTGATACCGGTTACATCGTGCCTTGGATTGAGGTAGAGTTAACTCTTACACATCACCAACACACCCATGGATCATTATCATAAAGGATCAACACAATACAAATGCGTTTGGTTGGATTTTCATAAGTCGGTTGTTGTTTTCACTTAAAATTATGTCCATTTTAAACAAAAGAGAGACACTTTGAGTGATACCGGCCACACCGTGACTTTTATTGAGGTGTGGTTGACTCTTACACATAAAAAATAAACCATGTATAGTTATAATAAAGTATAAACACAATTATAATTCATTTGGTCAGATTTCCATAGGTCAGTTGTTGTTTTCACTTAAAATTCTGTCCATTTTAAACAAAAGAGAGACACTTTGAGTAATACCGGTCACACCGTGCCTCATATTGAGGTGGGGTTTACTTGTACACATCACCAATGCACTCATGAATCGTTATACTAAAGGATAAACACAATCCTAATGTGTTTGGTCAGATTTCCGTAGGTCAGTTGTTGTTTTCACTTAAAATTCTGTCCATTTTGAACAAAAGAGAGACACTTTGAGTGATACCGGCCACACTGTGCCTCAGATTGAGGCGGGGTTGACTCGTACACATCACCAAATCAAACATGGATTGTTCACCTAAAGGATCAACACAATATGAATGCTTTTGGTTGGATTTCAGTACGTCAGTTGTTGTTTTCACTTAAAATTCTGTCCATTTTAAACAAAAGAGAGACACTTTGAGTGATACTGGCCACACCATGCCTCGGATTGAGGAGGGGTTGACTCGTACACATTAACAATGCACCCATGGATCATTCTAATAAATTATAAACACAATATGAATTTTTTTGGTCATATTTCCCTATGTTCGTTGTTGTTTTCACTTAAAATTATGTCCATTTTAAACAAAAGAGAGACACTTTGAGTGATACCGGCCACATCGTGCCTCAAATTGAAATGAGGTTGACTCGTACACATCACCAATGCACCCATGTATTTTTATCCTAAATGATAAACACAATCCAAATGCATTTTGTCAGATTTACGTAGGTCAGTTGTTGTTTTCACTTAAAATTCTGTCCATTTTAAACAAAAGAGAGACACTTTGAGTGATACCGGCCACAATGTGCCTCAGATTGAGGTGTGGTTGACTTGTACACATCACCAAAGCACCCATGGATCATTCTCCTAAAGTATCAACACAATCCTAATGCATTTGGTCGGATATGAAGGTATTTTTGAGATTTTACTAGTTTTTCTTATCCGAAGCCCAAAGAAAAGTGGTTCATCATTCTTGCATGTTGCTTGTGAATTTCATCTGTTAAAATGGGAAAATGACTCATTGGAGAAAGGATATTTTATTTAATAACAATTAAAATTTTTCTACGAACATTTATATACAACAAAGTTTCATCTTTTGATCCCCTTAACCCCTCCCAAAAATGACCGCCAATTGTACACGTCCCCAAGTCAGATCTTCATGCTATTTGTGTACAATCTTCCATCAGGTATGTGGCCCACTCATTTCTGAACAAATATATATCATCTTGGGAGTATGAATCTTTTCGACAGTCATAATAGTACATCAAAATATATAAATAAATAATTAATAAATAATTTAAATGAAATAGTTGTTGTTTTTGAAAATACCTCTTTAGGGATACTAGTTTGTTGATGAAAAACGATCTATTTCATAAATTTACAAACATAATAACCACAATCATTATTGTTTGTTTGTTTTGGACACTACAAAAAATTTGATCATTAGGAGAATAAGTAACTTGTGTTGATATGTGTTTGGATAGTGAAATTTTATTATATATACCCTGATATTTCTCCAGACGTAGTACTTTCTCTCCTCCTTATGCCTAGCCGCTGTCCTCATTCCTTTTTTAGACGATAATGATACACCACCCTATCATAACAGAATCCTCAGAAAAGATAATATAAATTATATTACTTGATGTTTAGACCTAAAACGTAGGATGTAGTGTCTTAAAGATTCACAAACTCCATCATGTGTGGTCGGTTTTTTGGATATCCTTACATTGAATTCAGAAAATAAATATTTGGAGTATCCATGTTCATCGCAATTAGCATCCAATGTTTCCTAAAAACACAAAAAGGAATAAGTAATAAAATAAGTGAAAATATAATTGATATAATTTAATCGTAGAGTTTTACCCCTGCATGGTTGGTATTAGGAAGAGTCTGTCATCTATAATCTTGATTTCAAATGTTTTTAGCAAGCTGTTCACTATTTCATCCTTTTTCGATGGATCTAATTTCATTAGATGTGTTGATGTGGTATGAGGACTAACGAGTACAAATTTTGTCTCATGGGGAAATTCCTTCAACTATTTTTCATATATAAGTCTGTCAATATTATAAAATACATTTAGTCATAATTTGAACATTATATCAGCTTTTAGAAAATCAATTCATAAAAACATAACTCATATATAAATTTACAACTATAATTCCTAGCCAATTGTTTTCAAGGATCTCATTTACATTTTCAGCAGCAATGAAATCTTAACTTTCCTCTCCGTATATATTCTTTTCAAAAACCACTATATGACTACTACCACATCTTATCTTCTTATCCACATGAGTATTCAATGATAGTAAATGTGGATAGATAACAGGTGGTGTTATTGTGCTTTCAGTAGATCTTTGGGATCGTTTGGTCGATCCTTTAGATGATTTTGAGCTAACGTTTCTTGTCACCCCCTTCCATTTCTCCATCTATAATAACATTCATTGGTTCAGACCCTTTTTTAATTAATTATTAAAGGTTTAGCTTGAAAAAAAAGGAAATAAATACCTCTTTTTCCCCATGTACTCTTACAAGTTGTGACGCCCATGCAATGAATGTCCCAATATCCTTTTCGACCGTATGAATATCATCATCATCAAGTGGAATAGGTAGCTCTGCATTTGGGTCATGAGTTACAATAATCGTCACTTTCAGATGATATTTCAGAAGTGGTCTATTATGCAGCTTGTCCTCTGGGATGTTGAACATTGTAGCCCTTGCTACAAGGTGATAGGTGGGTGTTGACAGATATAAATCACAGTCATTATCACCCTGTAGAAGATCACTACATGAAAAAGTATAAGTGTTTGTCTGATTCACATTTCATGGGAACAATTATTAGAATATTGATTACCACGGCTAAGACATCTCTTTGAGGGGAATGGCTCGCCTCAAAGCTAGTGGGGGGTGGGGTGGGATCTTCACATGATGGTTGTTCCTGAGTTGTGTCTTCTCCTTGCTTCCCACCCATAAAAGTTTCTAGCAACTCTCCCTTACATTGAAATCATTCTTCAAGAGTTGCTAGTCTTTCACTCATTTGTTTCAATTTTTCATCTCTACCATCCATTTCTTTTTTTTTCTCAAAATATACTTAGGGTGTCACCCCAAACCCCATACCTCTGACACGACCGTATTTTTCTGGCTGCTTCAAAGCTGTCGATAATAGGTCTGCATCTGCTATAGGAGTAGCTGATTCCTGTGACTGTCGGATATAGGAAGATAACTAATTATTTTTATATAATAGCAATTTAAAACAAATATTTTTATCGTCGTGTCATACTTACACATATTTCCCACACTTTTTGTGTGTTTTAATCTACTAGATTCCCTTCCTTATTCACATGTGCCTCCTTCCATAGCACATGATGTGGGATGGAAGTGTCTTTGGTTTTAGACTCATCAATCTACATATAAATATAGAAAGATAATTATGATGTTGTTTCTTGGAACCTAAAAATATTACCGTAAATTTAAAATACGCACCATTTTCTTTTCTAGTGAAGCGTACCCCATCCTTGCTTTACGATAGGGGTATGTTGGTTTTGATGCACGTTCCTTATTTCCAGTACTGAGTTGTTGTTTCATAAATGAAATATTGACAATAAAAGTGATGAATACACGTATCCTCAAACAATGTATTATCACCCACAATGTACCTGAAACTTCTCATCCCCATGATGGCCAATAAATACATCCCATGCTTCTTGGGATATTAGGTGAGCGTAGACAAGGGGTGGGTTCAGGTTTATTTTACCTTCGGAATCTTTCAGGTGACATTTTGTTAAAATAGTGCGAAAACCTCTATGAGTCCTTCCTGTAAGACTTAGTACATAATTCTTGTGTGAATCATCTAATATCAATGTACTCTTCAAGATATTGAGAAGAGTAAGACATTGTTTTATTATTTTATTTGCTAGTAAATTAAAAAAATAATATCATAATGTTACCGTAATTTCTTCCCAGATCATAGCCTTCAGCCCGGACACAACATGGTGCCATGAATCTATGTCAATCAGAACACGTTGCCAAGTGACAGCTCTAATGTAACTACTAAACATAGCCTTGTTGGGATTCACATGTTGGACACATGCATTCCATCCGACATCAAATTTTATGCCTTTTCTTTTCGCCTTAAGAACTTTGGCTAACACCATCAAACTACGACACACCTGCGTTTTCTACGACGTCGGTCCTTCATCCCCGACCATTTCATCGATATCAACATCATCTATATGTTCATATGAAATGTTACCAATGACATGTGATGATGGTTGTTGGACCTCAACACTAGGAGCAACAATAGGTTCAGAAACTTGTTGTTGCTCTGCACTGTGAGCAGCCGTAGCAGGAGCAGCATCAGTAACAACAACAACAACTTGAGAGACTTGTTCAGCCTCGAGGTTAGGAGCACCAGAATGTGCAGAAGTAATTATCTATAAAAGTGGTTGAATATTTAATTTAGATTACATAAATTCAGTAATGATAAGATAATAACATGAGATAACAAGATCTATATTACAAACAAAGTATAACCTATTTATTGAACTCTCTTTCTTTTTTTCAAAGGATGAAGGGATTTGAAACCTCTATCAATTATCCAAATCCCTTCATTGTGGTCTCCTCCAACATACAAAACATCATCTACATTGGGACCGTTGTGAAATGATCACGGCGTACCACTGAAAGGATCGTTCTAAAATGATTTTTCATCAGACCCTTCAGTAGTTTTGGATGATAACAGAACAATCGAACACTTTCAGTTTGTGGTATTTGGAACATAAAAAACTTGTACCGCTTGTGATGCCATTATAAACTGTTCGTCTTTGTACCCTTGTTTACTAAAATCAACTTTCACAATTCCCCATTCATCTATTTTAACACCACTGTTGTTATCAACCCATTTGAATTGAAAAATCGGCAATTGGAATGTTGTATAATCTAACTCCCATATTTGTTTGATAATGCCAAAGTATGACATATTTGCATAAATTTGATTTCTGTCCTTACTACCAGAAACATGCATCGCTTTAGCCACAAGTCTAACTCCACTATTTTGCATGGTACTATCTTCATCATGTTCATCTGTATATAATGTATAACCATTAATTATATAACCATTGTAAGATAATACATACACACTTGGTCCGACGGCTAGTCATCGAAGTCGTTCTGAAATTGAATTCATATTTTCATCTAACTCCTTAAAAATATGGTCCTAAAACCATCCTATAAACTGACGATTATGTGTATTAGATATCCATTTTTCAGCCCTTGATGGATTCAACTGCCTAAGAATTTCTTTGTGAGTTTCAATATATGGAGAAACTTCCCAACTGTTATGCAAAACATAAAGGTGGGCCTACTCCCGATCTGTAATATTGATTGTCACAACATCTCTTCTAGAAATTCCCTCACCCTCAATGCATACAATGTGATGAGATTTTGGGAGACCAATGATTTCCACATCAGATAGGTATTCGCTACATAATTCAATGGTTTCCTCAACAATATATCACCCCACTATACAACCCTATGACTAACTTCGATTTTTGACATACCCTTTCAAAATCTTCATATACCGTTCAATGGGGTACATCCATCTATAGTGCACAGGACCACAAATTCGAATCTCTATCACCAAGTGAATCATCAAATGAACCATCATATCAAATAATGTTAGCGGGAAGAACATTTATAATTCACATAATATGATGAAAATTTCCTTTTCCATATCTGGAAATTTCACTGGGTCTAAAACTTTTCTACATATAGCTTTGAAAAAGAAACAAAGTTTGGTTAACGTATAACGAACATTCTTGGGAAAAATGCAACGTAAATCTATAGGAATTAAATCTTACATCAAAACATGGCAGTCATGTGATTTAAAACCTTTTAACTTCAAATCCTTCATTGACACAATGTTCTTTATATTTGATGAATACCCCTCTAGAACCTTTACATCATTGAAGAAGTTGCAAAATTGATATCTCTCCTCCCTAGAAAGAGTGTAAGCAGCTGGAGGAAGAAACATTCGATTTTCACCCTTCATGGAAGCCAAATCTTCTCGTATTCCCATGTCAACCATGTCCAACCTTTCCTTAATTCCATCCTTTGTTTTTCCAGGGGAATTTAGCAATGTTCCGATAACACTATCACATACATTTTTTTCCACATGCATCACATCAGGAAAATGTCTGACATACAAACAATTTTAGTATGGTAATTCAAAAAAAAAATGATCTCTTTTTCCAACTGATTTTCGTAAGTTTTTTCAAAAATGGTTTACCAAAAATAGTGTTTACATATTTTACTTTCTCAAACAGCTGATCACCTGTTAGTAGAGACGGTGCTATTCATTTTTCTGAACTTCCATTGAATTATGTCGTCCAAAATCGGTACTTATGTTGATGAGGTAGAAATCTATGATGTCCTAGAAACACAGATTTAGATGAATGTTTCAACCTAATTGATTCCGTATCTTCTTCGCACATGGGACACCCTTGAGTTCCTTTAATGCTATATCTTGACAAATTTACATAAGCAGGGAAATCATTTATCATCCCATACAATATTGCTCTCAACGCGAAGTATTCAATTTTATAAGCATCATACAACATAACACCTAAATCCCACAATAACTTCAAATCCTCGATCAAAGGAGCCAAATAAACATCTATATCGTTACTTGGTTGTTTTGGCCCTGATATAAGCATAGATAACATGATGAATTTTCACTTCATGCATAACCAGGGTGGAAAGTTATAATTTACTAACATAAAAGGCCATGTACTATAAGTGCTGGTTTGAAAACCAAAAGGATTCACTCCATCTGTAGATAATGCAAGAAGAAGGTTTCTCAACTCTTTTCCAAATTCAGGATACTCATGATCAATTTTCTTTCATTAAGGAGAGTCGGCCAGATGATGTAATTTCCCATCTTTATTTCTTTTATCTACATGCCATGACAATTGTCTTGTAGTTTCTTCACTTCCATATAGATGCCTAAACCTTGGAATGATTGGAAAGTACCATACAACTTTTTTAGGACTGGATTCATCTTTCTTGTATTGATAAGAACCACACTTTGGGCATTCTATAAGTGATTTTTTCTCCTTGAGAAACAATATACAGTCTTTTAGGAATGCATGTATTCTTTCAGAAATCATACCCATCGAGCATAGCATTCGTTTAGATTCATATGTCTGGATTGGGAGCTCATTATCTTTTGGGAGCATGTAATTCAAGAGAGCAAGTAGTTTTGTAAAACTGACATCACTCCATCCGTTTCCTACTTTCAATTTATACAACTTCAGTACAACTGACAATGATGTATATTTAGTGCAAACAACATACAATGGAATCTTTGCACAACTCTTTAACTTCTCAAACAATTTTGGGCAATCACAGAGTTCATCTTCAATTGTACTTGTCATTTCCTCAATACGATCTTCATCATCATTGACATATGTAATCACATCCTCCATACAGTCTTCTTCATTATCCATATTTTTATTCATATCTGATGATCCATAAAACGCAGTTTTATCCTAGCCAATAGCTACATTATCTTTTTTTCCATGTTTATTTCAACATTTATAACTCCGATCTATTCCGTGACATATCAAATGTTCTTCCAACTCATATGAAGTAATTAGTCTAGAATAACAACAGCGTAAACATGGAAAAAGGATTTGAGAGGGATCCTTTGTGTGATCCTTTGCAAACTTGATGAACTCTTTCACTCCATTATCATACTCTTTTGTCAAATGATTATCATCCATCCAATCTTTATTCATCTCCATCCTATTTGAATATCAAATATTAGTATTTATGGTTCAAATACACAAAAAAAGACTTTCAAATACAAGAATAATCAAGAATGATACATCTACCACTCCTAGGTCTCTGCCCTACATTCAATATCATCATGCCTAATATTTTTGGTAAGCTCAAGTTACTTACTTTAAATCACAGGGGGGATAATCAATTGTGTAATAGAGGTATCCCATGTTATTGACCTATCATACCATTCAATCCTCATGAGTGTCTAATTCCAAACTCCATCTTAACTCTCAACTAAAGCTCTGATACTACACTATCATAACTCACCACCACTAGGAACTACTCCTAAAATGGCAGTGAAAATAAGTGTAATTCATGAATCCTACCTCTAATAGTACATTGGTTAGAGACTAGCATTGAGGGTATAAAATAAAGAAATGGGAGGTGTTTCCCTCATAAATCCCAAGAACAGAGATAAACCAACAATCAAATCCATATAATATAAAATAAAACCCAATCCATAATTCATGTGAATTTCATACATAAAAAATGTATCTAAAATAAAATATCAAAAACAAATCCCACACCAGTGGCTCTGGCGGTAACTCCTAGCCTCAAGATAGTAATTTCCATCTTGGTCACCAAATCCATATTAAAAAACTTATAAAAATAATTATATAAATAGGGGTGAGCATACAAGTATACTCAGTAGGATCCTTCCCAAAACCTCTCATGAAAATGTGTATGAAATATATTAATTCCTTAGTGAATAAATAAAATCACTAATACACACCAATATATGGTCATATATCACCCAACCTCACCAATGATCACTCACCCAATATCACATTCAAGTATAGTAACATAATATCAAAATAATATATATTAATAAATTACCCCACATCCACTTCCCCACTAATCTGGTCATTCTCACACTCTAATGGAATATTTATTATGCTTCAAACCCTTCTATATAATCTCATAACCACATATCCACACATAAACATGTCACAAACACATAAAAAACCATATCCACATCACAACCACACATCACATCCTCATCACAGTATGATATCGTGAACATGAAGGACATAAACATCATACTCTCCTCCTAAAATGCACAACCCCCACTATGTATCCACACCAAATACACATAATCATGTCAACAAGAATATATACACACCAAAACCTAAAATTTTTATAGGTCGTATATATACGCCCACTGTGATCCATTACAACTCATACTAAGTGTGAAAGGGGAGAAGGGAATAGGGAGTGGTTCTATATGTGTTCCCTCTATAACCCAAATATTGAGAAAAACACTCAGAACCAAAGTACACATATGGATTTCAATTAGGTTACTCGACTCAAGTGGTGGTGCATAAGAAATAATAAGAAAATATAATAAGTATATATTCACACATAAATATTTCCTAAGGGTTTACACCAAACTAACACTACAAACACCCACGTCAACCATTGCCTTGTTACTACCACCCTCTAATAACCACTTCCATTATAATGCCACAAATAATCCCTAAAAAATCACATAATCATCCATATCAACATTACCAACTTCTCATTTCATTTAACATTATTATCTCTTGGATTTTTATTACCATATGAATTTCAATTGTTAACCATTTTAATGTAAAATCAATCATTAAATCACTACCCACTATAATACATTCATTAATCATCAATAACATTTATTCTATCTTTAACCATTTATTAAACATAATTATTCCAATCATTATCATTAATCATTTAACAAACCATCATTTTTCATTTCCAACCCATCACCCATTACTATTTTCATTTATTCCAACCATATTCCATGCCAAAAGGAAACTATAACACCACCCAATAACAACTAAATTTTCATGACATAAAATACCACTAACCACATTCTAAAATCCATAAAACCACTTATTTTCTACCTAAATAGCCATATCATTGCTATCATAACCACACAATAGTCCATCCATCACTACTATATTAATTACCACACCACATTCTCCCAACCACATCAATCAACCATCACCCTTATAATCATAGTGATAAATACCCCATACATAGTAGCATGAAAGGGAAAACATATAATAAATTCACACTAAAAACTCCCCCTTAAACATTCTTTCATATTAAAGTAGAATTTATAGTTTAAATATAACACTTTAATTACATATTTCCATAAAACCAATTCATTACCTACCTTAAGTGACTAGAAAAATATGAAAGGTGATTATAACATATTATTGGTAGTAAGAAATTTCTTTCACAACATCAAGAATAAATCACTCAGCAACAACACCAATAAATCCATAAATATATAAGAAATATTATGGAACTTCCTAAATCACATGGAAAACTCCCTCTTCACTTTAATTTTCTTTAGTGTAATTCATTATAGTATTTAGGTTAATCAGTACTATCCATCCAGTGGAAACAAAATAACATGATAATTCCAAAATTTACACATAATAAAGAAGGAGAAATTTCATGTCCCCAACCTTAACTAAATATTTAACAAATATTTCATAAGAATGAGAATAATACTCAAATAAAACACGACTTAACACATGAGGGTAATCTAAAAGGCATATGTATGACCATTAAACATTAAAACCATAACAAAAAAAACACAAAAAACGAATCAGCATTGTTGTCAAATCGTTCCTAAGAAGAAAGTTCAAGAAGAGAATTAAGAAGAAGAGAAAAGAAATTCACCTTAGAGGGGGAGGTGCACCCGAGATGGAGGGAGAGAAGAAGCATTGAGAGGTCAGGAAGCCTTCTGTGTTACGTTGGGAGGGGAAGGCATGACTGCCAGAGGGGGAGGTGCACAGGAGGAGCCGCCAACCGTTGAGAAGTAGAGGAGTAGGGTTCACGGGGAGTAGGTTTAAGCGAAGAGGAGGAGAAGTAGGGTCGAGCGAAGAAGAGGATCCACGAAAGGGGTTTGTGGGGGAGGATAAGGAGTAGGGCTTGCGGCGGAGGTCCGACAACGAGAAGATTTGGGGGGGGGGGAGTTATCACAGGGGTACAGTACCGCGAGGGCTTGAGGGCGCGATAAAAAGAGGATAATGTGCATCCGATTTTATAAAATATGGGACTACGGTTTTATCAGTGATAAAAAAGTGATGATAAAGGCTACCTTTATCAGTGCTAAAAAAGTTCTGATAAATCCTCCCTTTATCAGTGATAAAATTTTAGCACTGATAAAGGTAGCCTTTATCAGCACTTTTTTAGCGCTGATAGAGGGATTCTTTATTAGTGATTTTCTAGCGCTGATACAAGGATTCTTTATCAACGCTAGAAAAGTGCCGATAAAGAATCCCTCTATCAGCATTTTTTCTTAGTGCTGATAAAAGGTGGTGCTTCCCTTGCCCTTTTTTGTAGCAGTGATTTATTATTGATAAGTATTTCATACATATATACATTGTTCTATTTTTTCTTCTTCCATTTTTAAAAATCTTTTACTTTTTCATTTTTTTATACATTTAATATACATTAACCATTTGAATTGAAGGAATGATAAGAATTTTTTTAGAATCATAACCGATCAGCATCTCGGAGCACGCCTCCACTACCTCTATCTTCTATGGATCCTAGTAATTCTATTGTACCAAAGACTACTAGAGAGCCAAATATTTCTCTAGATGCCATTGGTAGCCCACCGCCTGATTCACCTCCTATGATGGAGAAATTGGTTACCCCTCCATCTAGGGTATATTGGCGAGTTACCATTACTGGTATGCATGTTATTTTTCAAAAAAACTATATATTCTATTATTTTTTTAATTCGTTTGTCAAACAAATAAAGACAACCATATAAGGGATAAAAATGTGAACACAGAAGATTCATGGGACCTAAAAGAATTTAAGATTATCGTTCCATTTGATGAGTTCTAGGTGCCTACCGGTGACGCTATCAGAATCTATGGCTGGATTCTTGGTCATCTTGCTTGTGAGATGGTGAGATTTCCCACTAATTATAAATATTGGAGGAATATTCTTACAACTTAAAAAAATGAGGTCTTTGATACTCAAGTAAAGATAATATTAATTTAATATTCCTTGATAAATAATTTAAAAGGCATGAGTAATTTTTTTTAATATACTTATAAAGTGTTATGTTTTTTATTTCTAGATGTTTTTTTATTTTGATGTCCTTGACTCCATTTCATGACCATGGAATTTGAAAAATTTGGGCAATAAATGGAGAGATTTTAAATAGAGATTATGGAATGAGTTTAATGACACTTCCATGAGCTAATGACAGATGTATGAGAAAGTGCCTGAAGGAATTTATCATGAGAAATGAAAGCTCTTTGCTGATATCAACAAAGATGTATCTAAAGTGGGTAATTTCATATTTTAAAGTATCTTAATAACATAAACATAATAAAATTATAATTTTTATTAATGTTTCTATTTTTTTGTTGGAATTATCTAAAAAAAATACTGTGAATCAGGAAAATCAATACATTCCTCACATCGTTGGGTCTCAGAGTTTTTTGAGAAAAAGAACAATTTTGGTTTGTATTTTATTAATTATCATTTATATCATTTTATTATAACTCAAGTTTTTTTCTAACATGTTTATATATTTTTTATAATGGCTAATGAATTAGCTCACTCTATTTTCCAAACTGAGATATGGTTTAAAGTGCATAGGAAACCTAATGGCGGCTTTATAAATGACTCTACCAAAGACGTTGGAGTAATTACTTTTCATTACCATTTCATATTATTTCATTACTATAAAGACATAATAATGAAAAATATATTATAACAAATAACAATCCTTAAACCCAATTAAATGGGGGCCAACTACATGAATCAAACTATGCCAATTTGGTGTCATTTGATACATCTAGCCGACCCTAATTAATGGGGTTTAAGGCTTGTTTGTTGTTATAATATATTTTTCATTATCATGTTTTTATAGTAATGGAATAATAATCAATAGTAATGAAAAATTTATTAATTAGATAATATTATGAAGTTCAGATATTTAAAAAAAATTAATATTTTTTGTTTTAACAAGTCAAAATTCAAGAAGTATAGGATACGAACCCTTCATAATCATCATCGGTTTCCCAGAACGATCCAGTTGGAATCGTTTTAGGGAAATACCATATCAGACATGTATGAGGGATGAGTTATGGGCATACTCAATCGACTATCATTGGTAAGACGACATCATCCATTACTGCTACACCTGACGGGGGGGGGGGGGGGGTTGAGTAGTTCTGTTGATCAAGAATCACAAATAGACATTGTAATATTGAAAGAAAAAGTTCAAGAATAAGAATATTATAGGAAAAAAATAGGATCAGTGGCAGTCGACAATGGAAAATGATTTAGTTTTTTTATTTCAATGGATGATCGACACAATCCTTGAGGAAATTTCTAGCCTTATAGCTCATCCCACTGAGGTAAATTATAAATTCCATATATCATTCACACATTTTCAAAGAATATATACAAAATCCATAAATAAAACTAAAATGAAACTTATATATATAAAACACACATTTCGAGTCATACTAACCACATCTTTTGCTAGATTGATGTTTGGTTGATTCTTATATGTCAAAAATGAATTATAGATCGTTATCCATAAGTTTGAAAACAATTCAAACTTTTTTGCTTAATTTTGACTTGGTAAACACTTCTTAAAGGTACAAAAACCTTTAAAACATGTGTTAGGAGTGGGGGTAAGAACTAGGAAAACAATGTTAGATTTCCATAAAATCAAAGGAAAATGACCATAGATAGAATTTTGAAATATAGAAACTAATGACACGTCATTCTGAGTTACAGTTTTCCTGAGATGGCTGTAAATATTTTTTAGTGATTTAAAACACTAAAACATGCATGGAATGGTGAAAAACATATAAAATAAACTTATATTGAAATTGAATCATGAAAAAACCATTATTGAGTTATTTTTGACTTGTAAGCGTAGAAAAAATTTCAATATGATGTGTGGTGTGGTTAGAATGACTCAGTAAACACTTCTTAAAGGTATAAAAGTCATTAAAAACATGTGTTGGGGGTTCAAAACTACTAAAATGATGTCATATTTTCCTAAAATCATATAAAAATTACCGTCAATTGAAATGTGAAATATAGGAACTGACGACACGTCATTCTAAATTACGGTTTTCTTAAGATGGTCATAAACACATTTTTAGTGTTTTAAAACGCTAAAACATGTGTGGAATGGTGAAAACCATATAAAATGACAACATATTGACATAGAATCATGGGGAAACCATTGATGATTTATTTTTGATGTGTAAACATAGAAAACACATTAATCCGATGCGCAGTGTAGTCAGAATGACTTGAAAAACACTTTTAAAGGTACAAATCCTTTTAAAACATGTGTTGGGGGGGGGGTGAAAAACATAAAAATGATTTCGGATTGACCAAAAATTAGAGTAAAATGACTATAGATTTAATTGTTAAATGTAGGAACTAACAACATGTCATTCTAAATTAAGGTTTTCCTAGGATTTCCATAAACACATTTTTAGTGTTTTAAAACACTAAAACACATGTGGAACATTCAAAACCAAATAAAATGACCTAAAATTGACATGGAATCATGTTAAAACCACCAATGAGTTATTTTTGATGTGTACACATAGACAACATGTCAATCTAACATGCGGTGTGGTCGGAATGACTCGGTAAACACTTCTTAATGGTACAAAAGCCTTTAAAAACATGTGTCAGGGGTTAAAAACTACGAAAACGATGTTAGATTTCCTTGAAATTAGAGGAAAATGACCATAGATTAAAATTTAAAATGTAGAAACTAACAACACATCATTCCAGATTACAGTTTTCTCGGGATGCCCATAAACGTGTTTTTAGTGTTTTAAAACACTAAAACGTGTGTAGAATGGTGTAAACCATAGAAAAAAAATATCATATTGATGTGTAATGATGGAAAAATCATTTTGAATTATTTTTTATTTTTAAATGTAGAAAACACATCAATATGACGTGCAATGTTGTCAGAATGACTCGGTAAACATTTCTTAAAGGTATAAAAGCCTTTAAAAACATTTTTCGAGGTGTCAGATCTAGGAAAACGATATCAGATTTCCCTGAAATAATAGTAAAATGGATATATATTGAAATGTAAAATTTAGAAACTGAAAACATGTCATTTTGAATTACGGTTTTCTCATGATGACAGTAAACACATTTTTAGTGTTTTAAAACACTAAAACATGCGTGGAATGGTGAAAACCATAGAAACCAAACTTAGATTGATGTGGATTCATGGGAAAACCAACACTGAGTTATTTTTTATGTGTATGTATAGAAAAAACATCAATATAATGTACTGTGTGGTTTGAATGACCTGGTAAACACTTCTTTGAGGTATAAAATCCCTTAAAAACATGTGTTGGGGGGTCAAAATTAGGAAAATAACATTGTATTTTCCTACAATCATAGAACAATGACCTTAGATTGAGACGTGAAATGTAGGAACTAATGACACATTATTCAAAATTATGGTTTTCCTAGGATGACCATAAATGCGTTTTTAGTATTTTAAAACACTAAAATGTGTGCAGAACGGTAAAAACTATAGAAAATGATCTTATATTGACATTTAATCATGGGAAAACCACCACTGAGTTATTTTTTACATGTATGTATAGAAAACATGTCAATCCAATGTGTGGTGTGGTCGGAATGATTGGGTAAACACTTCTTAAAGGTAGAAAAGCTTTTAAAAACATGTGCTGGGGGGTCAAAACCAGGAAAAAAACATTAGATTACCCTGAAATTAGAAGAAAAAAACCATAGATTGAAATATGAAATGTAGAAAATAATGAAACATCATTCTGAATTACAGTTTTCCCAGGTTGGTCATAAATGAATTTTTAGTGTTTTAGAACATTAAAACGTGTGTAGAATGGTAAAAACCATAAAAAACAACCTCATATTGATGTGCAATCATAGGGAACCACCTTGGAGTTATTTTTTATGTGTATGTGTAGACAACACTTCAATTCGATGTGCGGTGTGGTCAAAATGACTCAGTAAACACTTCTTAATGGTACAAAGCCTTTAAAAACATGTGTTGGGGGGGGGGGTCAAAACTTGGAAAATGATGCCATATCTCCCTGAAATATGAGGAAAATGACTATAGATTGAATTTTGAAATATAGAAACTGACAGACTGTCATTATGAATTAGGGTTTTCTTGGTATGCCTGTAAACACATTTTTAGTGTTTTAAAACACTATAACATGTGTGGAATGGTAGAAACCATAGAAAACAACCTTGAATTGATGTGAAATCATGGGAAAACCACCATTGATTTATTTTTTATGTGTACACATAGAAAAATGTCAATCTGATGTGCGGTGTGGTTGAAATGACTCAGTAAACACTTTTTAAAGGTACAAAAGCCTTTAAAAACATGCATCAAGGGGTCAAAAATAGGAAAACAATGTCAGATTGCCCTGAAATCAGAGGAAAACATCTATAGATTTAATTGTGAAATGTAGGAATTGAAAATATGTAATTCCAAATTACAGTTTTCCCAAGATTACTATTAACACATTTTTAGTGTTTTAAAACACTAAAATGTGCATGAAATTGTAAAAACCATAGAAAACAACCTCGGATTTATGTGGAATCATGAGACAACCACTACTAAGTTATTTTTGAAATATAAGTCATGATGTGATATAAAAGTCTTTAAAATTTGTTTATTAAGTAAATTTCAATCATACCATACGTCGATTTAAAATATACTTAGAATATTTACTTATCCCTTTTCAATTTCAAGTGTTTAATCATATATTAAATAGGTAAGTTTATGTTTTCAAAGTGTTTTACATTATATATTATTTTTTTATGTTAAAATGTATTCTGTTTGATTTACAAAATAAAAAAATTTATGTGCAAAATTCTGAATATATCATGTGTCTTTTCTCTTTCGCATTTCTTTTTCTTAAATGTTTTGGTTTTCATTATAGGTGATAGATACCAGATGTAGGCATGAGGTTGATCATTCTGATCCAAGGAATTATTAATAAGGTAGTCATGATGGTTCTTAGTTTCTGTGGTATGTTAAAATTTTATCAATTATTTTACTGTAATTATGGTATGTATGTTTATTTTTAATTTATTTTTTATTTTTTATTATAGTTAATGAGATAACATAGTCAGATTTAGATGATGAGATGATGTAGAGGTAGACAGATGTAGTGAAGGTCATTATGTGGACATATATTGGGTAAAGTTATTATTGGACATATTTTATATTTATATATTGATGATAGAGGTATTGGTTGACTGATGTATGGGTTGACTGAGACTGAGGTTATGATGACTGTGAATGTTTATATATATGATTGTGGATGTATGATGTATATATGATGGGTTTATCATACATTTATATTTTAGTTTATTACAAGTCAGTTTTTTTATATCTATAGTTTTTTATTATATATTTTACAAAAAAAAAGATTTAGCGGCGGTTTATAGTAACCACTGATAAGTACATTAATTAAAATATGTTTAGTAGAGGTTATGCATAACCGCCGCTAAAATAGTCTACCGCTAATATGTTCAATGGTGGTTAGTTTCATTTTATTTATTTCCCCTTGGATATTTTTTTTATAAAAAAAACCACTATTAAATTACCAAGAAAACATTGCTAAATACTCAAAAAATGACAAATAATAAAACCGAAGCAAAATTAAAGAAACTGTCACTAAATGACTAGTAACCATGCAATACATAGTGGTTTTGGTAACCACCTCTATATTATTAGGCAGCGGTTTAAAATTCCACTAGTTTACAAAATAATCACCGCTAATGCCTTTTTTTGTAGTGACATATTCTATTCCAAATCCATAAAACACATGTTATGTTTTGTACATTCCACTTCTAAAACCCATAAAGTAAAAGTTAAAAATCAAAATCATGATATAAATTATATACATAAAATATACAGAACAAAAATATTAAACAAAAAAAAATTGTTTAAAAAACGTAGAACATTAAATAACTAAGATACAAAATTATTAAATCACACACAAGATATATTATATGATAAATCCACATAACTTATGTTTTGTGCAGAAAACTAAACCTCTAAAATTTATAAAAGAAAATTTATAAATCAAAATTATGATTTTAAATTAAATATATAGAATAAAAAAACATATAATATAAAACAAACAAAAATTAAGAAAAATAAATCATAAAAAATTAAATAATTTAAATAAAAAATGACTCGATCACATTTAATATATGTTTTGTGAACATTTACGCAAAAACACACATATAAATATATTTGTTTTGTATTATTTAAACACATAACATACTTAAATGAATTCATGATGAAAATGTGAGTTTTTAAAAACTTTTGGGTTAGTTAAGGTTCATTTTTACAAACCTTTTATATTAATCTTTTCATGTTGTTAAAATGAGGCAGTGGGCTATACATGATTAGGTGCTTGGTTTACAAATAGTGCACAATAATCATGATTTTATTAAAATTTTCCATAATCTTCATTTTTTATCTAAGACCTTTTGAGGCCTTGTTTTAAACTAATAAATTAATTTAATGGAACTATTATAAATGGTTAGAGTTATTTTTATATGGTTAAGGAGTGTTAAGTGAGATTTAGATGCTTATTTAATTATATAAGTATTATTATTATTATTATTATTATTATTATTATTAAAAACCTAAGTTCAATGGAAGGGGGAAGATCCCCCTTCCCCTTTGCATGAAAACCAAATGGAGAGGACAACCCTCTCTTATTCCTCTTCCTCACCTATCATGATAGAGTCTCTCTCTTTTTGGGTTCTTGTCAGACAATGATAAGATCTAATGATCTCCCTCTCTCTCCTTGATCATCCTCAAACTCAACCTTTTTAATATGAACAATTTTCTATTTTTTAGGGATTTGGATATTTGAGGATTCACTGAGACATAAAAAAACCCTTGATTTTGATGGGGGATTCACTACTATTACTATATAGATGCCAATTATAGACAACATCACTACATTAGAAGGAGTGTTGTTGTTGTACGACTTATTGATCACATTGAGGATGATGGTATATATTTTTTTCAATACATGAGGAATATTTTAAAACCATTTGAAAATTATAATGATTATTGAAGATGAATTGAGAAGGTTGGAGTTGAATCTTGAAGTTTCTGAGGTGAAATACACAAAAGAACTTTAAAAAATTTAAGATATGTGATAGTACCTTTCTCATATATAAGAATAATTCCTACATGTTGAAGGGTATGTGATATCTCAAAGAGGATACGTAAGATTAGTTTGGATCACACATAAGATTAATCAGGTGACACATAAGAGTAACTCCAGGAAATGTAAGGTCAACTATGAGTTTTGAGAGAACATGTAAGAAGAATTTTGGCTCACTTAAGATTAACTCTGATGATTCATAAGAGTAACTTGAGGTTTACAAAGGATACATAAAATCTTTTAGATTATTACATAAGACTAAATGAGTTCTTAGATGAAACATAATAATTAATTCAGTCGATGATTTTTTGTCCTCCAAGGCTTATACTTCATAATGATTATTGGGGATAGTAATACAAGTTGAGATCTTTTTTTTCTACAGACAAGGAAGATTACATTTGAGTTTTTAATGTTCATGTGATCATGTATACGTATAAAATAATCCGCAAGGTTAAATGAGTATCATGAAGAGGAAGAATATGAGATTTGAGAAGAATAAAAGATAATATCATGATTGATATTTAATTAAGGAATATTTTTCTAGTTCGAATGAGAATTAAAATCCTGAGGATCACATGGGTATGAAATGGATTTTTGAATAATATTGGAGGATGTTTGAATATGAAGATCATGATATTAAGATTTATGGATGTTCTCCATATTCGAATGGAGGAACAATGTCCACATGATTGATGTTGAGAATTAAAAGAGGAAGAAGGAGGATGGGGACAATTGAGTGGGTAAGAGAGTTGTTGAACCCCAAATGAAGTTTGGAATAGATTTGTTGGTGATAGAAAAGTGAATTTGTTGACAAGTGGATTTTTTGAAAATATGTGTGGTATTGATAAAGTTTAAAGCATGGAAGTTTTGAGTGGATTTGTTAGCATTAAAAATCTTGTATTTGTTGGTGATTTTTGGAGAATTTTTATGGACTCATTTAGTCCATAAGGATTTTTAAATAAGGCCAAAATAATTATTGGCCAACTGGAGAGTGAAGTGGAAACATTCAGAGTCATGCAGGCAGCATATAGAAGTATTAGAAGCTTTGTGTAAGGGTAATGAAAGCATATGGAAGCCTTGTGTAAAGGTAACATGTCTTGTGTGAAGGTAGAATGGATGCGTAAGGGTATCATTTTCCTCACATAAAGGTAAATCCATAATTTTTTATGATATATAAAGGTAATTGAAATTTGGAATAGTTGAGTAAAGGTAAATACCATCATACATAAAGGTAAACAAGTCAAATGGGAGATCATGTATGGGTACATGTTCTTGTGAAAGGGTACTTGGAAGCTCACATAAGGGTATATAGAGGCTACATAAGGGTATCTAGATTTATAAATAAATGTACCATGATGTAAGGGTAAACTGTGACCAATGTAAGGGTAACATGCCCACACGTAAGGGTATATGAAGGATACGTAAGGGTAAATCAACATAAAAATACTTGATTAAGGGTAGACCAAGGATCCCATTACTCACATAAGGGTATAAGAATTTGTGTAAAGATAAATCCACACTTATAAATCTCACAAAAGGGTTATAAGAATATCATGTAAGGGTGAGTCATGAATCATCTTTAACCTCTCACTCAAGGGTTCTAAACTCGACACAACCTATGTGAAGTTGAGATGCTGAGGGTTTTCAAATGCAGAAGGGAAAAAGCTGGTAAAAATACATAGAAAATGGATACATGGTTCTTAATCAGATACATAGCATCCTATACTACATGGATTGTTTGGATACATGAATCTGTAATCGGTTACATCACACTCATTAAAATCCAGCTACATGGTTTATCTAGTTACATGAAATCCCATCTTCAGTGGTGTTCGAACATTTAAGATATCTCCAAACCATTGAGTAGAAACTATGCTCTAACACTAGAAGTTTCATGGAATCCACATTGAAACATGGAACAATCACATTTTCAAATGGGATATTTCACTGTGGAGGTAATTGGATACATTGTAGTAGCCATACGTGATTGAATGAGAGAATCATGGGAGTTATTATCTATTAAAAAATACAATGACCTGAATGATTATTCTTAAATGGAGGGTCAAACACATTTGTTGAAGGATTTATTATCATAGTCTATGAATATCATTAAAGGTTTAATACCACAATTGGGGTGTTTTATATTTATAGTTTTCCATATTTTAAGATATAGAAATACAGGCTGTAAAGATGGAGATATTCTCGAGGGCAGTTATCATCAAAATTATCTCTCAAATATGATAATATTCATCTTGAGAATCTTAGAGGATTTAAGATTCATTTTTGAATCTTAAAAAGGGAGTTACAACACATGTGATAATGGTTGTATAATAGGAGAAAAGGTATATCATAGAAGATATCTCCCAGAAGAAGAATAACAGAATAAGAATAATGAGAGAGAGAGAGAGATCAATCCATGGAAATATCTAAATTACAAAATAAGGGAAATTTTTTCACTATAGAAAAGTGGAGTTCAAGGGAGGAATTGTTTTATCAAGCAAAGTGAATCCATTTCAGTATTATTCTGGAAATATAGAAGATTTCTAGAATTATTTTGGAAATTAGAAGACTCAATATCTCTTGAATATATTATTAAAGGAGAACAAGTTTCCATGAACTCTCATAGAAATAATATTCACAAAGTTATATTCACATTATAACTATGAAGGATAAATTATATATTTAAGTTAACCATCTTACATTTGGTGCATCTACATAAACATGGTGACATTGCTTTTAGACCGTGATATAATCTTGTTTTCCATTTATAGAAGTGAGTGAAAAGGGAAATGGTGAGGTAAGTGAACCCATAGAGATAATGTATCTACCCTAAACCATTATAAGGAAGTGACCCTTGATAGTAGTGTCCTAGCCTAAACCAATAGGCAGTGATCCTTGGAAGGAGTGACCTAGACTAAAACAACAAGTAGTGAGCTTAGTGATTTTGGTGCACCTACTCAATATTGGTTGCATGCTCCTTAGACCGGCCCTTTTCTGTGAACCAAGTTAAAATACATGTGTCCTTATTCTTGTTTTCTTTACTTCTCATGCATCATCATCATATACAATTGATAAAGATAATTAAAATGGAAATTAACATATAATGACTAGTCAAGTAAAAGGTAATCAGATTAACAAGATCAAATCAAGATGACCCTTATAATTAGGTGGTAAAGATTCATTAGGGAAGGAAGAGATTTAAAATTATCTATATCCTAATTCACCCCCCTCTCAGGGTACCTAATCCCCTCTTAGACCTAACAATTTTTATTAAATGGTAGGTTTCTTTATTGAATTTTTTTTCTATGAACTTATTCATTTGATTATTGATGTTAAAGTTTTAGTTTTTCCATATATTGTGGTGTAAAATGGAAAAGGGTAGAACTTCAAAGAAGAAGTAGAAGTAATGTAGAATTCATCTATGTGGAATTTTTTTCAGGAAGAGTGAGATTTAGTGGTATGAATCCAACAATGATGAGAAGAGAGCTATAGAAAATTGTGATTGTGAATCTATTCACTTATTCAATGATGCTTTAAGTATGAGTTAGGAGCCTAATCAACCAAGTGATGTTAGGGCCACTAATGATAAGGTAATTTTGAGGAGGCTAATAATAGAAAATGAACATTTATTATAACAAGTGGACCAAAAATTAAAGAAATAAATTTTAAGACTTAAAGAAGAAAATAAGTCTATAGACATTAAGACTAAAGCACTAGAAAATGAGATAGAAAAGGTGAGAGTCCTAAACAAAAGGCTTATTGAAGTTGCAACTAACCTTAGTATACTAATAGACTGTAGGGCGTCATTAATTTACTATGGGGATATCCAAATTTAATAATTTATAATACTCAAAAAAACTATTAAAAATATATTACTTGGAAAGACTCAGTGTCGAATCCACAGGGATGATCCGTATATTCTAAATTAATTAAATAAATTTAAATTGAAATTGTTTGGTTTGTTTAGAGAAAGAGAAAAGGTGTAGTAAGGATTGGGTTTGATTTTAAGAAAATAGGCATGATGAGTTTAGTGATTTCAGGTTCTTGCATTAGGGATTTAATTGATAATAATTTTATTCATGTTTGGTGTCAGAAATGGGTTAACATGGATATTTTGTCTGATTACCCTACACTTAATCCTATGATTTCTCTGTTGAATGCTCATATACTAAATGAAATCACAAAACTCGGAAACCCAAAACCCTATTTAAACATAAATAACCTACAATTAATAATGGTCATATATAAAATAGGCTAATTAATTGATGCAATGAAATTATAATCCTCATAACACAATAATGTCCATGTAATATGAAAATAAGATGAATTAGAATTGATAAATGGAGTTGAAAAAATACAAAAAAAGAATCATAAATAGAAATAACCCCTAAGTAGCACACCCCCTACAATCACATCACCCAACATAAAGAAAAATACTTACTCATGATAGGAATGATGAGAACGAGCATCATGGGTACCCGAAGAAGAAGGGCGAAAAAGAATGGTGGTGAAGAAGGGATCTGGATCCTCACTTCGTGCATGTGCATTGCTCCAGCAGTTGTCCATTGACTCCCTCCATCCTGGATTCCTCCTACTATTCATCTGAGGGATTATTTTATATGCTATCCTGTAAAAACCCTCAAATCCATATCATTATTTTTTCTGAATCCCAATGGTGTCATGACGTGTAAATTTTACATGTTGTGTAATATTGAAATTTTTATTCCATGAGAAGGCATCACAAATTTTTGTGTAACTCTTTAAAAAACTTATCTTTAAAAAAATCAGGTCATGTAAATGTAATACATGATGTGTAAATTCTCTACTCTAGTTTTCCAACTCTGCTGCATCCTAAAAAATATGATGTCATGCCGCTTCACTTTTCTTGTGGCGTGAAGTGCCTTTTAGCTCCAATATTTGTTTCTTTCAATCCTTTCACAAAGATAAGCTGTATCCTACCATAAAACACAAAACAATTCAATACATTCCAAAATTGGAAAGATTAATCACTTAAATACATAAATTCATTTATTAAAACACTCTAAAATATATGCATCAAATACAAATATCATATACCTCAAATATATTTTTTCTCAAATTAAATCTAAAATAAAGGAGTAGGAGAACATGCTGGAAAATATTAACTAAGCCTTGGAATAATATATGTTTAGTGGGATGACTCTCAAGGAAAAATTTAGTGATAAAATTGAAACAAAGAGAAAGAAGATCCAACAATTGGAAGAAAAATTAGTTTTAACCAAGAACCACTTGGATTCCAAGGGTAAGACTAATCTCAATAATTCTTTACATTTGTTATTTGATCACCCTTTGGTAGGTAATGATGAAACAAAGAATAAGTATTCTATCTCGTAGGATAAATAATAGAAAATTCTCACATCACAAAGATCATACTTCATGGATAAATCCATTTTAGGCTATAAAGGAACACCACCAAGGCATGAAAAGAAGAGAACTATGAATATTACCAAGAAAAGGGAAATTTGTGAAGTTTCTAAAAATGGAATTAAAATGGACCCCACAATAGGTGAAAAAAATGGATGAAGACTCAATAAAGACATGGTAACATGTGTTACTTTGTGGGATTCATGAACACGCCATCAATTTTTGTGATGGGGAACGAGATATATCAAATGCTATGAAGATAGTGGAAAACTTGAAAGATTGAGTCACCATGAAAAACAAAGGAGGTATGGGTCTTATCCCAATAATTATTATTCTTTAAAACTTATTCAAAGTGGAAGTTTTAGAGGAGATTTAGTATGGATTAAAGTAATATTTCAGGATGCATGAAAGGGGATTTTTTTTGGCTTGAGAAACAAATTTCAACCATTATATGAAGAATACTTATTTTCTAAAACTGAGGTAAAGAAAAGCTCCAAAAACATCTTTAAACCTTAGACATACTGTAAAGATAATGAAATTTCTTGTAATCAAGAAATAAGATCACTTAATGATGGAATCAAGAAGCCCCCTAAGAAAGGTACATCCCAAATAAAGGAAATCATTACAAAGACTAATAATACTTCAAGGGATAGTCCAGGCAGTAAGAAGGTTTGTAGAAATAAAAATCTTCCTATTTTGGGAAAAGAAACTATTTGAGGTAAAACTTCCATAGAAATAAGAGATTGTGTAGAGGAGAACAATCTCAAAGATTATGAAATATGGTTGGATTCAATCAAATAATGTTCAGATCTAAAAATGTATTCTAAAATGAAAGACAAAAGAAAAATAGTGGTCCATAGCGACTCACCATCATTATCAACTTGAGGTAGTTCAAGGTACCCTTCTCCCTATATTCTCTAAATGTTCTAACTTATTTTTAAGTGGTGTATAACTCATGGGGTGACACAATCCATGGGGTAAGTGTGATAAAAAGCACATGAAATGAATCTAAGGTTAGATCTAAATTTTAGATGAAAATTAAATGAATAAAGTGATGGTTGAATCATTTTATGTTCAGGTTGGTGTTAGGCCTAAAGCAACACAAAAGGTTGGAATTATCTTGCTTAATTTGATTATGAAAGGACATATTTAAATGAAATATGTTACTTGAACATAGATATGAATTAGTATACTATACTATGAAAAATCTACATTGAAATGATGATTTATAGAACACATGGTGTGTGGAATCAATGTACTAAGAGAGAAGAATTTATTGTGGTAGAAACAATGATGGGTCTTGAAAATTCTTATTCATATTCTAAGATGTAGCATCAGTTGTGTCATTTTTTAGGTTATTTGATATTTTTGAACAAAATTAGCTTCTCAAAAAATTATTTTTCCATAAATGGAAAACATTTCATATACATAATGCTGAAGTCAAGGGGGAAATTGAAGTTAAACATCCAAATGCTATCTTTTTGGTGTTAAAGTAAAGTTTTTAGGTTTCTTAATTTTGTCACTCTATTTTTGTAATTCTCTTATAGATTTTAGGAATTCTAAAGTCAAGACAGACCTTTAAGACTCATATGGATAACATGAGAAAAATAAATCATTGAAGGATCATTCTGGATGACATGGATAGAAAATATCTTGTTGGAGTTAACAAGTAGAATAACATTTTCTTGAAATGGTATGTCATTTACTCTTTGTAATTTTAAGATTATTTGCTAACATTTTTTTTGAGTTTGGATAATAGGGTGTATTGAGAAAATGGAATTCAAAGGATTCCTTGAACTTATCGGATCTAGTGAGTTACATGGATAGCCTTGTATATATTATCTAAGGATCTTGTTTCCTATATGAAGCCTAGGATTAGCAGACTTAGATAATTGGTTGGTATATCATGTTCTAAGTGGTGTTTTTTATCACCATATTTCTTGTTAAAGAGATGAATCTATTGTTGAACAAATAGATTTAAAATCTTGATATGTTAAGGATTCTGGATTTGGAAATACAACCATTTTTTTTTTGATATTTTGTTTTTAAGAAGGATGAAAAGAAGCTATTAACGAAGTGGGGGATTTTTCTTACATAAATAGAGTCTTTCCTATATAATTTAGAATTAAAAGGTGAGTATAAGAATATGGAATTACACCTTTTATTTTATTGATAATAAGGGGGAGAAGTAAAAATGATGATTGGTTTACTTGGTTTCAAGGTGATATTGTCAAGAGAATATTACCAACTAAATCAAAGGGGGGAGATTGTTGAACCCCAAATGAAGTTTGGAATGTATTTTTTGAAAATATAAAAGTGAATTTGTTGAAAAGTGGATTTATTGAAAATATGTGTGGTATTGAAAAATATTGAATCAAGGAAGTTTTGAGTGGATTTTTTGAAATTACAAATCTTGGATTTACTGGAGATGCTTGGAGAACTTTTATAGACTCACTTAGTCCACAAGGTTTGTCAAAGAAGGAAAAATTGATTATTATCCAAGTGGATATGTTTTTAATCACACAGGAAGAATATGGAATCCTTAATAGACTTGCTTAAGGGTAGTGAAAGAATATGTAAGCCTTGCATAAAGTTATCATGTCTTTCATGAAGATAGAATAGATGTATAAGTGTAGAATATGTCACGTAAATCCAAAATAATATATACTATATAAAGGTAACTAAAATCTATAAGACCTGCATAATGGTAAATCCTATCATGCGTAAAGATAAATAGGTCAAATGGGAGCTCATGTAAGGGTAAATGTTCTTTCATAAGGGTAATTTGCAGCTCATTTAAGGGTATATGGTGGATACACAAGGGTATCTAGATTCCTGCATAAAGGTACCATGGTGCAAGGGTAAAATATGACCTATATAAGTGTAACATTCCTGCATGTAAGGGTATATGGAATATATGTAATGAAAACTTGGTTTAAAGGTACTTTCATAAGGGTAGACTGGGGATCCCATTACTTATGAAAGGGTACCACAAACCTATGTAAGGGTGTAGGAAGATGCCTAAAGGTAAAGACATGGATCAAAATACCACATAAGGGTTAGAATCAGCTCACATAAGGGTGAGTCGAGGGTCATATTCATCCTCTCACTCAAGGGTTATAAACTCAACACCACTTATATGAAGTTGAGAAGTTGATAGTTTTCACATGTTTTAGGGAAAAAACTTGGACAACTACATAGAAGATGGCTATGTGGTTATGAATTGACTATGTAGAATCTTCAACTATGTGGATTATTTAGCTATGTGAATTTCCAATCGGTTACATCACTCTCATCAGAATTTGAATACATGGTTTATTTGGTTTCGTGAAAGCCTATCTTCACTAGTGTTCTTCCATTTAAGAAGTTTCCACGCTATAGAGTGGAAGCTATGCCGTAACACGTAAAGTTTCATGGAATCCACATTATAAGGTTTTCGATTCATGGAATAGAAACATTTATAAGTGAGATGTTTCATAGTGGAGGTAATTGGATATGCTATAATAGTCATGCATGATTGAAGGAGATAATAGTGTGAGTTTTTATCTATTTGAAAATAAAGTGATCTATACAGTTATTCTTAAAAGGAGGGTCAACCTCATTTATTGAAGGAGTTATTATTCTGGTCCATGAAGACATTAAAGTATGAATACCATGACCATGGTGATGTATTTTTATGATTTTCCATATTTTTTAGATATGAAAATATAGGCCGTATAGATAGAGATATTCTCAAGGGCAGTTATCATCAATATTCTCTATCTCATATAAAAATATTCAACTTGAGACTCATGGAGTATCTAAGAGTCATTTATTATTCTTAAAATTATAGTTACAACACATGTGTTAATGGATGTATAAGAGGAGGAAGGTTTATCATATTAGATATCTCTCAGTAGAAGGATAAGAGAGAAAAAATAAGGAGATAGAGAGAGCATTCCATGGAAATATCTGAATTACAAACGAAGGGGAATTATTGTACTATAGTAAAGTGGATTACAATGGAAAAATTACTACACCAAGAAAAGTGAATACATTCTAGTATTATTTTTTAATGAGAGAATAGTTCCATAATTATTATGGAATGAAGAACACTTGATATATCTTGAAGATATTATCAAAGTAGAAGAAGTTTCCATGACCCCTCATGGAAAGAAGATGATTGAGGTGATATTCAAAACTAACTTTTGAAGGATCAACTAAATATTTAAAGGTTCCCATCTTACATTTGGTTCATATATATAAATAACATGACAATTTTTTTAGTACGTGATCCAATCTTGTTTTCTCTTTGCAATGGTGAGTGAAAAGGGAAATGGTGAGGGAAGTGATCCTGGGGAGATAATGGATCTACCCCATTTTAAGGTAGTGAACCTTTTTAGAAGTAACCTAGCCTAAAAAAATAGGTAATGGGCCTTGTAATGAGTGAACTAGCCTAAACCAACAAGCAGTGATCTTAGTGATTTTGGCGCACCAATATAATGTTGGTAGTATGCTCCTTGGACTAGCCCTTTATGGTGAACCATGTAAAAATCCATGTGTCCTTGTGCTTGTTTGCTTTACATATCATGAATCATCATCTGATAAAATTGATAATGATAATAAAATGGGAAACAAATATATAAAGGTTGGTCAAGTAAAATTTTATCATATCAATAAGATAAAATAAAGGTGACCCTTATAATTAAGCGGTCAAGATCCATTAGGGTAGGAAGATATTTGAAAGTATCCATACCCTAATTCACTAAGTATTATTTTTGATACTGGATGAGATCTATTTATTCCAAGGATAAGGAAGTTGACATGTGATTTTTTGGTGTGCATGTGATCATGTATATGTAGAAAAGAAACCATAAAGTTAAATGAGAATCACGAGGAAGAGGAAGTTGAGATTTGAGGAGAGTTAAAGATAATATCTTGGCTGATCTTTAATAAAGATATCCATGCCCAATTTGAGTGAGAATTAGAATACTGAGGATCACGTGGGTATGAAATGATCTTTCAAAAAATATTAGAGGAGGTTTGAATATGATGACCATGATATCGATATTTATATATGTTTTCCATATTTGAATGGTAGAATAATGTCAATGTGATCGATGTTGATCTTTAAAAAAAGGATGAGGATAAGGTCAAGTGAGTAGGTAATATAGTTTTACTAGAATTATATTGAGTGAGATTACATCAGATATTTTTATACACAAGAGGAGAAAAAATATCATATCTATATGGTCTATTGGAGACTCACACCTATACTAGTGACCATTATTCAAGAATGTTTCATTGTTCTTTATTTTAAAAATTTTATGCTTGTTTGGATTTATTGATGCTAGTATTGTATTAGGTTCAAGTATATACCATTTCAGGTTGATTTATTTTGATAATAAAAGATAAATTTTTTGTGTGTGGGATAACAACCACCATACACCAAGGATATAGTCATCCACATTTAAGGAAAACCTCATTAATAAATCCATTGTGTTAATCATTTATTCTATAAACCATGCGAGGTTGAGAGATGCTGGATAAGAATTGAGAACATATGTATTTGGTGAAGAAAATGTATTAACACTTATTCACCCCACCTATCAGTGTTGATCACACAATCAAGTGATCCTAACAATTAGAATCAAAGCCATAGTTTTTTCTCAAATATATATTTTAAATATTTTTATAAATAACCATAACTTAGTTAACAATAAAGGAATTTTAATTTTTTCTAAGAAAGTTTTTTATATATGGAAGGATAGAATGACACCCTATCTTCTCTCTCTGGAACTTGATGTTCTTAACTCTACTCTTTAGGGTTTTACAGTTACAAGTAAGATTGCTTCATGGTATCTATATAATAATAATAATAATATTGAATGTGATGATAAGGCTAGGAATGTATTTATATATTCATTATTATAGAAAGATATTAATAAAGTAATGAGATGTAAATCTGCTAAATATACCTCGTCAAAACTTTACAATATCTATTTCGGTGACAATAAGGTGAAGGAAACAAAGTTACAAGACAGTAGAAGTCAATCTTAAGATATAATAATGTAATAAGATGGATATATTGATTAGTTCCTTAATGAATTCAATATTATTTTTAACATTATCATAGGATATAGAGGAACTCTTGAAGGCTCTATAGTTATAAAGAAACTGATGAGAACTCTCAATGAAAAATTTAATTCCACGATTTCAGTTCAAGAAAATATATATCTTAATAATTTAAAAAAATTTAGTTACACAACACTTTAATTTATTATGATATGAGAAGAGGAGATGATCTCAAAAGAAAATTCAACAAGGAGAAATAAATTTCATTTAAATATTTCAAGAATTTGAAGGTTAATGACAAGAAGATTATTTCTGATGAAGATGAGAATATGGAAGGTTTTGATGAGATCCTCAACCCAATTTTAAGAAACTTGAAAAGTGGTAAAGGTATGTATCAAGGTAAAATTCTATTTAAATGTTTTAGTTGTGGTAAAATTAGTCATTCCTATATCAAATTTCATTTGAGAATCATAAATTAAATTAAATATAATGAATTATCTAAAAGATCTTTCAAGAAAGGAGATTCCTCCTATAGAAATAAATCTCAATCAAAGGTAAGAAGAACATGCCATCCAATTTCTTTAGATTAATATTTCTATCTCCTGAGGAAGATGCTTTAGACCATTAAGAAAGTTGTGGTAATGATTAAACATAGAAGGAAACTTCACAAAAATTACTTATGGATTAAGAAGATAAAGGGAGTGCATCTTTATAGGATAATAGAAAAAATTGCGGTGTTTTTTCTACTAAGAAGGATAATTATCCAAGGAATACACCATGATAATTAAGATCAAAATGTGATTAAAGGATATTTAAAGGATGAGAGATGAGAATTAAAATCTCAAAGAAAAACTTGATGAAGGTAAAAAAATCCAGATTATAAAATAAATTCTAATCAAGGAAATTGAGAAGCTGAAACATGAAAATGTTGAGAAAAGGAATAACATTGATGATATTTATTCCACTATAATTCTTAGGGATGAATAATTTGATAGGTTAAAAATAATTTTTTTTGATGCTAATAGAAAAGTATAAAAACTTAAGCATTAATATAGTATAACTTTCATCGGAACTGATGAATTTTATAAAAAATATGAGATGAAAATTCAGGCTACTAAGAAATTGAATGAGTGTCAAAATAAGAAAAATCTAATTACTCTTGGTGCATAAAATTTTGGAAAAAAAGAAAGGAAATCTACTGTTACAACACCTCAATGGAAGATCATGATTATAGAAAAATGTAGTACAAAAATAGCTATTTGAATCAGCTGATAAGTCTAAAGAAAAGGTAAAAACTACTCACATATTAAGGGAGTAAAATAATAGAGAAATTTTTATACCAGTACCAAATGATCTGGAGTCTCATAAAGGGGTTTAGTAAAATCATCGCACTAGAATTCTGAAAATAAAGTTGGAAAACAACCCATGCAACAATAAAATTTATATCAAAGAAGAAGATTTTAGGGTCACTACTAGTGTAATGGTGTGTTTTTTCATAAGAATTATATCTGTTAGTAAAAAGTTTCTCTATCAATAAAAATGAGGGAACATGAACCAAGGGGGATACATGAGTATCTTTGAAAAAATTATTAGTTTTTGAAAATGATTAGGAAATTTTTTGAGAATATGAAGGGAGTTTATGGAAGGTGTGATAATGAAGGAAAAACCTCAGATGAATGTCTTACAATCCCACTAGATCAATTAAATACATACAATATTTATGGGAATTTTTAGAAAAATAATTGATTTAAACAGAAAGAAAATGTTGTTGGATTTTCTTTTAAGGAATGAAAATCCAAGAATCCATGGATTATGGGAAGTGATTGTTATCCCCCCATGAAATATGATTAAAATAAATTGGATAATTTTTAAAGATAGGAAGGAGGATATATTCATTTGGTAATTAAAACTCTTTGGCGATCCAGAGTGCTAGAATAATAGTGAAAAACAGTTAAATTCAAACAAAGTTTTTTTTTCAGATGGGATGAATCATAATATATTAAGTGTATCACAATTTTGTGATAATTAAAATGATTTTATTGTTTAGGAAGAATGAATACATTTTAAATCTATTTAAATATAGAGTTATGATATCAAAAGTATTTATATCTCAAGGTAATCTATTCCAAGTTGTAAATGTTAAAACTAATTTTTATATGAGTGTACAAGTTAAAAAAAATCTGTTTCATAGAATACTTGCACATTTTGTATAGAAGAGCATGAAAAGACTATTCAAAGAATATATAATTAATTATTTCCAAATATTGATAAAATACATAATCAATATTTTCAATACATGTTAAAATAGAAAAATAGTAAGTAAAAATCCCATGGGAGAAGAGATTCAGACTCAAAGACCACTAGATTTGGCTCACTCTAATGTTTATATACCCATGATCAAGAGGTTAATTAGTGGATATAATCATTTTATCTCATTAATTTATGATTTTACTAAAATTAATTACATTATATTTATGTTTCATAAATCATAGGATCTGATCATGTTCAAAAGTGTCAGGAGGCCTTTTGAAAAGAAAACTGGATATGCTTTAAAGAGGCTTAGATTGGATAATTGAAGTGAGTATGCCAATAGAAATTTTTTAGTGTATCTTGATAAATATTACATAATACATTAGGTTAGTGATCCATAAAATCCAAAAAAAATTATGTAACTGGAAATAAGAACAAGTGTTTAATTGATATGGTTAGAACCATGTTAAGTGAGCATGATAATTTGTGGTTTTTCTAGATGTAAGCTATCATAATTACTAGAAATATTCAAAATATATTCTTATTGAGACCAAAATCAGATATGGATATATGAAACATGGTTCAATAAGAATCCAAATATAAATAACTTCATAGTTTTTGTGATTCCATAATTAATCAATAAGAAAATAAAATGTGGTGGAGAATTTGATAAGAAATATGATAATGAGATATTTCTTGATTACACTAAAAAATGAAGCACCAATCAGTGCTACAACAAAATAACTAAGAGGATTGTTGGTTATTATGATGCAAAAGATAAAGAAAATAAATATAAACTAAAAAAACCATCCATAAATAAAGATAAAGATGGTGCTATCACTTCTGAACCTATTGTTCATATTGAATGGGATTCATAAATTCATGATGATGATGATAAATTTTTTTTATATTCCAGCAAAAATTATTAATATTTTATGAACCAAAAAATATATACGTGGTTAAATTTTTTTAATGCTAAAAACATAATTAGAGATCAAAATTAAGGGGTAAAAAATAGAAAAAGACTTAAAATAACATGTCACATAAGTCTACTTTAAATGATTAAATCTAAAATTTCTAATAAATATTTTCACCATAAGGAATGGGTTGAAGAAATGAATTAAGAATTGAACTAGATTGACAAGAATGGAACATGGGATCTTGTACCCAGGCCCAAAGAGAAAAACATCATTAGTATAAAGTGGGTCTTTAGAAATAATTTTAATTAGGTAGGTGAGGTTGTAAGTAATAAAGAAAGATTGGTTTTTATAGTGACCAAATCCTTAAACACACAATATTAAATTATTTTACAAAAAATATTCCTCAATGAATACAACATGATAATCGAAGGGTCTAATGTATTTGGAATAATTAGAAAAAACAATAACTTTTAACTAACAAAAAATCATGTCTTTCTTATCCAACAAGAACATTTTTTTCTATAATAAGAACTAGTTAAACCATAACCAGTCTTCAATATCTCCCAAAAATTGTTTACACAAAATAATATTCTAGACATAACACACATATTACTTTCCTTATTTACCTGGGGAAATGGAAACATAAGAAGGGGTGATCTCAAACACTCAGTAAGGAAAAACATAGGCAATAACAATCAAAGATTATAAGTGGGTATAAGATAAACCTATGGGTATGATAATGAACATAATGAAAATTAACATAATATATATAATTCATACCCAATAAAAAATAGATCATAAGACAAGAATCATATCATGATGATTTTTTATAAAGAAACTGATATCGAAGGATCTTAGAATTATAATATTGTGACCAAAACATAATGCATGACATCATTAGCATAATTCAAGTTTTTCTCTCAAGACCATCATTACATAGTTAAAAAATTACCATAATAGATTAGGTTCACTCCCTAATCCTATACATAGACTCTCATGATATATAAGGCTTTACCCAATATATTAGAGGGATATATAATTCCAGGACCACCCGACACATCATATTATGTACTTGTATAAGTGTGCCACATATAAAAACATACAAAATTTAATTAAATCGTTATTAATATAAGAAAGTGTTGGGAGTGAGTTCCCTAAACCCAACTCCTTTATGTACTTTGATTACCTTTACATGTATATAGTTTAATATATACATGTGTTTATCTTACCATAATAGTATTGATAATTTCACAGTTGATATTTATATAGTAATGTCCTTAGATTATATATTGTATCAAAATGTTATAGTAGTTCCTAGGATAAAATGAGAACCTACAGATACTACCCGCTGGATGGAATGCTTCTGCTCGCTTAGCGATCTTAAATATATCATCACCCATGTGTATCGATAAGCAAACATGGTTGCATATGGACTGAACAACATGGGAGTCAATCAGGACATTACTTGGTTCGAAGACCTTCCCACTGCTCTTCTTTACTTGCATGAAAAAGATTGTAATATGATACCATTTTTTAGAATCTTGTAATCCTTCTCTTTTTTTAATAATATTTGTGCTTTGGTTGTCTTTGACCAAGGCATCACCTATAAAAAAAAATAAAAACCATCGAATTTATATCGTGGTGAGGTAACTTGCGTTGGGAGAATAATTTTTGGTATGACATTAATTGAATGATCAATATAGAATTTATCGCTTTCGAAAGGAAGGGATGTCTTGGGGCCAATTGATCGGGAGGGTAGTACCTTTGATAAATCCATGGACATGGTAGAAAAAGGAATGTCCATCTAGTAAGGTCAAATAATAACAAGAAAAGATGATGACGTAAAGTGTGCATCATTCTTTATGAGATATTATGATACAAAAAGATTATCTTACATGACGCGTGTTCATAGGTGGTTATCATTGATATTATTATTCCTTATCTTCTTAAGGGCCTTTATGGGTTACCAGAATCCACTCTTGGCCTATGAATAATACTCACTACTATTGAGATAAAGACCTAGAGGGTCACACGCTTGGTGTATTCAAATGTTTGGATTATTTATATGAATAAGAGTATATAACATAGTGGGACCCACCACATGGTCTGGGAGAAATACAAGATTAAACGATTTCCAAGAAATAAATAAATTCATTATTATTCATGTTTAAAATAAATGGTATTGAATTCATTTATTAATAGTATTCACAAGTGATATAGTGAACAAATGGAAAAATATTTAATGGAATAATATTACTTTAATATTCAAGGTTCATTTAATATTTAGGGGAACAATGAGTCAAGATAATGACATTATTTTATCATGTAATACATTTAATATACTAAAAGTAAGTGATATAACTATAAAATATGTTTATTACATAATTAATAGGTCATACGATGTTGTTTATGTATTATTTAGTGGTTAATATATAATTGTGGGTTGTTGAGCCTTTTTTTGGAATTTTAACTCCACTATATACGCAAGAGGAAGAAGTCATTCGAGACACTATTCATCCACTCAAATTTGAGAGATCCTCTCTCATTTATCATTTATCCTAAGCAGCCGATACAAGAAATCAATCCAAATTCTCCTTTAGGGATCGAAGGAACAATGAGGCGGTGACCATCAGGATGTCAAAAGCTTCACTAGATCTCTACGATAACACCTAGATATTGATGATCGATGTTCACATATACTTTTGAAGCATGTGTAGATGATCTAGAGGGATCTGATGTTGGTTCCTTCAAGAAGTAGTCACTGGTGATGAGGGGTCATCACCAACATCTTCAAATCAAATGAGGCATTTTTTTAATTTATTTTTATGATGAAATATTTCATGTGGGATCCTAGAATTTCTTACTGGGCTATGTGAAAAATTCTTATCCCAAGGCATGGAAAAAGCACATTTATTATTTTCCTAATGTAACACAGAGGCTGACCAGGGTCATCTCACTTGAGGAACATCATAGTTGGTTTAATCACTAATTTATAATTCACCTAATCTATTTTTTGGGTTTTTTATTATTTTTATAAAACATTGTTTTTGTTTTTGTAAAATAATGAAATGAAATAAAATAACACTATCCTAACATGTAGATGCAACACAAAATGAGGTTGATGAAGGAAGGTCTTGGTCCTAGGGTTGGTCACATGGGTTCTTTCATTATTTAATTGTTGTTTAAATTCAATTTTATAATTAATTTGATGACACATAATTAATAAATTACTTTAATTTGATTTATTGAGTGTGTTATTTTAGTATTCCTTCGGTGCACCAAACCTCACCTCCTCCAATAATCAAATAGAATAACACCTCAATTGAGAATGCAATTCCTTAAGGACCCGACTCCACTGTATACCATTTCATCCCTTTAAGAAACCCCAGATCCACCGTATAAAGGTTTTCCCTAAGAGAATGGAGGTAAAAATAACAAATCAAATAAAATGAATAGAATTGGAAACAATTCCATGGTGGGTGAACATCGCACCCATGAAATACTCTCACATCCACCACAAATCAATTTAAAACATGTTGAATTGAAGAAAAACAATTAAGAACACCAAAAAACCTCTCCCATGGCCAAGCCTCAGGTTAGTCACTTACCATTTCAAAGTGAAAAGAGAACATGATGGAAATATAGAAGAGATAGAGAATGAGATTAGGGTTGTAATAGAAGAAGGGATATAAGAACGAAAGGGAAACTATTTAATAAAAAAGATGCATGCATTACATGAGAAAATAAAATAAAAATAAAATAAAAATAAAATAAAAAAAGAAAAGAATGGGTAGAATCAGGACCCTTGGACTCCTCTCCATTGAGGGTTTGGAACTCTCTTTCAGTATGGGTGAAATCCTTCTTATATAGGCCAAGGGGGTGATATAATTTTTCTTGCGGTAGACCCATTTAATGATATAATTTTGGAATTATTTATTCTTGAAAGTTGTTTATAAATTTATTTTACGTTTGACCAACAAAATTTATCTTCATCTCCCTTGTTTACAAAAAGTTATATCCCATTTACTCTGAAAATTTATTCCCGTTAGGTAGAATCATTGAATTTCTAATATCCTACTTTCATTGCATTTATGACCTTGATAATGAGGGAATAAAGCATTTTAATTGTAATAAAAGTTGTTTTTATAGATTTTTTATTTCCCCATGACAAATTTTAACTCCTTTGGACCATCCATTTATGATATATGGGTCCATATTCAAAAGTATCTAGATCTGTGTATAAATTTTGAGCCTTGAATTGTGAGCATATTTTGGGCCTCCAAATATTGGATTCAAATCTTGGTTTAGAAGAATGAAATGAATCTGAAGATGTATTTAAGTAAATGAAAAATGAATTTCATAAATCAAATTAGTTTAAAAAAACTTATGGATGAAATACTTAAATTATTTAAAATATTTAAATTCCAAAATTAATCTATTTTTCCAATTAATCCCAAAACACACCAAAATACAAAAAATGATGCAAATGAGCTCAAATTATTTTATTTTTAGGTATTAAATCATTAAAATACATATGTAAAATGATGAAAATATTATCTATATCAATTCCCCCACACTTTAACAATGCTTTTCCTCAATCCTAAAATCTCAACCTTGAAAATTAGAGGGCACCAATGTTACTAATATTCAAATTCCAAAGTAATAAAATCAAGAAATTTTCAATGTCAAACCAAATTTTTAAAAATACACATAAAATATCAATTTGATTTATCAATTTTCAAATAAATAATAAACTCAATTATTTTACTTTTTTTCATTTGAAAATGATGGTACTTCTCTTTTCATTAATTCAAGTTTCTTAATTTAGTATTATTAAACATGCCAAATCATGATCTACCTATATTTTAAATCTTTTATCACACTATCATGATATTAATTCAAATAGTGTTATTCTCATATCATGAAAATATGTTCCTTATCCATAGGATTTTAAAGGAACTCTTTTCTCTAATTTGTAATGAAAAAAGACACATAAAATCATGGGGACTTTTCAATCAAGGTTCAAATAAATATGATGCTTAAGGTTGGTTGGAATTGATGTTTGAAAATTAAGACTCAAGGTGGAGGTTTATATCTTAAAGTATAATGTATGATATCAAAAATGAAATCTAAATGGAATTATCCCGTTCAACATAGCAACTCCCATTTTCCCCAAAACTCAATGTTAAGGTTATGATCAAATAAAGAATAATGAATGATTTATGCACCCTCTTGAATATTTTTTCCACTTTTATACATTTTTTTTTTCATTTTTAAAGAAACTTTTAATTTTTTATTTTTAGAAATTTATGCTTAGAATAAACCTCACATCCACCACCTAATTACATATGATAAAAATCATAGGTCTAGTAATGGTGATTATTGGTTTTCCCAAACCACAAATAGTTTTTATGATTTTTTTAGTTCTTTTTATCATTTTATTTTTTTTAAAATTCAATAGGGGAAAATAATGAATTATCATGAATGAATCAACAACCTTAATTTATTCCCACAATAAGAAGCCCCACAATTTTATTCCTTATAATTTAAATAATACCTTCCACCATGATTCCCTTCACCCCCACAATTAAAATTTAAAATATCATGCAAATACTAAGACGAGGGTATGAATGGATAAAAATGGATTGAAACATGGATTATCCCTAATAATGTCATTCATGTTTTCTATGGGATAAACAAGGATTGATGTAAATTTGATCTTTTAAGGACAATGGATTTTCAAAATATGCCTCAATTATTTTAAATGTGTTTTTTACAGTCATAGATTTGAAAAGTTCAATTGCAAGTTCTAATAGGAGGCATGTCCCAAGATCACTCAAGAAATATTCTCAAGAATAAAATAGGAAGTACTTGGTCTAGAAATACTCTTTGAAATGAGAATTCTAACATTGTAAAATCACTATAGGAATTATTAATAATAAAAAATCAATTAAATTGAAGTTTATAAATTCAAAGAATGAAAAATGGTAGGAAAATTTCATTTAAATGAATTAATTAATTCCCTCAAATCATAATTCCTCATTTTAAGATATATGGTGCAATTTAATCATCCAATTATCTATTTTACACATTAAATTTCATTAACATTGAAATCTAAAACATGTAATCACTAGATTCCTAAGAAAATCATGTCTCTTCGATAAGTCAAGTAAAAATATATTTCAATCATGGACATACAATTTTTAATTTAAAGCTAAATTCACGTTGTTGAACAAAAAATGTAAGGAGTTTAAAAATATAAACATTAAAAGTGAAATACCTTTTGAAATGAATCTTTAGCCCTATTCCGCCAATGTTTGGGGGATTAATTGTTCCATCATGGTCCTATAGAATTAAATTACTTAATTATGCATAAGGATCATGTCATTTAAGCTCAAAAAGATAAGTAGAGAGTGGGTTATATGATGAAATAATTCTAAAAATGAAAATGAAACCTAAAATTCCTATAAATTAAATGGAAAGATAAGTCTTTTTATGATCCTCCAAGTGAGACTTGAATTTTTACTACCACCATAGGTTATTACCATCTATTATTCATAATCTGATGGTGGTTAGAGATTCTATGATTTGAACCACCACATGTGGCTTTTTTTAGCCCGTGATTCTTCCTTCTTGGTGAGGAATAATCCATGGATAAAGTATACCAGACCCATCCCATTCACAATTAGGTATAAATTTCATGGTGGGGGTAAGATGAATTATAGATCATCCTTTTTATTGGTTGCTACTTGTGAAATGTTTTATTTATTTTGTAGTTATTTATCCATAAATGATTCATTAAAAGAATAATCAAAGGGAGATTTAGAATGAAATTTAATATGAAAAAAATTTACATTTGAAGAATTAATTTCAAAATATTCCCTCTCAATGTTGGCAGTGTGTATCTCTAGTTATTTTGGTAGACCCACTAGTATCTCTTCTTGTGCTTCCTTTAGTAAATGTTAAATATGTTTAGGGAGCTCCATATGTTCCTCAACATGTTCATTTTTTTTTATCTTTATCCAGAGAAAAATTTCTATTGGCCAAATCTAAAAATTCAAAAATATTTGGGAGTAATGATAAGATTAGTTTCAATAAAATTAAATGGGTTTGAGTTAAAGAATTTATAATCTCCCTAAGTTATTTTTAATGGGATCTGTTCTTTGATGGAAAGTGGCTCTTGGAGTTGATCTTCGCTGAATGGAGGCGGGTAGTCGAGATCCTCCATCCTCTCTTCAAATTCGACCACTTGGGTGGTTTCTTATTCTTCCAAGTATAGTGAGATATGAAATGGTGGTGGATATTATAATTTTTAAGGAATTATGAGATCATGTTTCATTTCAATTTTTACCCATTTTCTCCAAAATTTATCCAAATTAATTTGATCTGCCTTTTTTATATCAACAGCTAAATCATTTTAATCTATATCCCCTAGAAATGGTTGAGTGAGGAAAAATAAATCTCCAAGTACCTACACATTTAACTCCTTAGGTTATTAAATTTCAAATATGAGTGGTGAAATTTATTCCAACACTGCCTCATATTCGTGCTCCAGCTCAGGGTTAGGTTTCTCCATTAATGTATGAACATATTCAAATACACTTTTGGATTTTCTCGCCAGTTGTTATATGTTTTCTCTAAGTTCTTCAACCTGGGATCTATTATAATCTTATTCTTGTTATTATTATACCTATGATTAATCTACCCACCATAATAATATGAATTTGAATATATCATAAAAATATGTTTTTTAGATTGTTTTTAATAAAAAAAAGAAAAATATTTACAAAAAAGTGAATTTAGAAAAAGTGGTTGAAATAATTGTTTAGCTCTCAAACAATGATGCCCGTTTTGAAGCATTCCTATCATAGGGCATCAAAAAAGATTTTTTTTTATTTTTCTATTGCAGCACAGAGGCTGACCAGGGTTGTCTCACTTGAGGAGAATCATGGCCAGTTCAATCACTAATTCCAAATTCACATAATATAATTATTTTTGGATTTTTTTATTATTTATTGAAAATAATGGTTTTTGGTTTTAGAAAATAATGCAGTTAAATAAAATAACACTATCCTAACATGTATATGAAACACAAAATTAGGTTCACAAAGAAAGGTCTTGGTCTTAGAGTTGGCCACACGGGTTATTTAATTATTTAATTATTATTTAAATTTAATTTAATAATTCATTTGATGAAATATCATTAACAAATTGATTTCCTTTGATTTATTAAGTGTGAGATTTTATCATGCCTTCAATGCACCAAAAATCACCTCCTTTAATAATCAAATAGGATAACACCTCAACCAAGAATGAAATTCCTAAAAGACCTAGCTCCACCATATTTCATTTCATCCCTTTATGAAACCCTAGATTTATCATATGAAGGGTTTTACTGATAGAAGGGAGGTAAACATAATGAATCAAATAAAAGGAATGTAATTATAAATAATTCCAGGGTGGATGACTATCGCACCCATGAAATACTTTCACATCCACCACAAATAGATTTAAAACATATTGAATTAATGTAAAATAATTAAAAACTGCATAAAATATCCCCTAGCACCAAGCCTCTGGTTAGTCACTTTCCATTAAAGAGTGAAAAGAGATCACAATATAAAGATATAATAGGGAGAGAATGAGATTAGGATTGGAATAGAAAAAGGCATAGAATAAGAAAAGGTAAAATCTTTAATAAAAAAGATGCATACGTTACATGGGAAAAAATAAAAATAAAATAAAAGAAAACAAAATAAAGAAAAGAATGGGAAGAAGCATGGACCTTGGCTTCCTCTCCATCAGGGTTGCAGAACTCTCTTTTAGTATGGGTGAACTCCTCCATATATAGGCCAAGTGGTGACATCCTTTGGTATTCTAATTCTAGATCTTCCAAATTTACCTTTAAGATATCCTCCACATTCTATCCACCGAATGTTTTCTAATGGTAAACTCATTTAATGAATAAATTTGGGAATGATTTATTCTTGAAAGTTTTTAAAAAACTTCTTATTCATTTGAAATTTTTTTTTGGATTCATACACCTCATGTCGAAAAAGGTATATTCCATTTACTCTAAAAATCTATTCTATCCGGGCAGAATATTTGAATTTATAATATCTGATTTTCATTAAATTTATGACCTTAATAATGAGGTAATCACGTATTTATATAGTAATATTTTTTTTCTCTAAATTTTTTATTTATCCATGTCAAATTTTAGATCCTTTGGACCAACAATTTATGACATATGTTCCCATATTGAAAAGTATCTAGATCTGTGTACAGATTTCGAGGCTTGACTTGTGAGCATATTTTGGGCCTCCAAATGTTGAAATCAGATCTTTGTATGGAAGAATAAAATGAATCCTAAGATATATTTAATCCTAAAAAAAGTAATATCATAAATTAAATCATTTTATAAAAATTTATGTCCAAAATACTTAAATAAATTATAAGTGTAAAATTCCAAAATTAGGTCATCTTTCAAATTAAGACCAAAACACATCAAAAATCTAAAAATGATGAAAATCATCTCAAATTGTTTTATTCTCAGGTATTAAATCATTAAAATACATATGAAAAATTATTAAAATATTAGCTTTATCAATAAGAATCCCCAGAGATAATGTTGTTACATTGATTCATTGATAACAATTTAAAATTCATAGTCTATCTGCTTCTGTTGTGTGCCACATTATTAATAATTGGTATCATAACAAACATATGATTGTTAAACTAAGAAAATAAATTAATTTTTCATTAAATTACAAAGAGGACATAGTAATGGTCACATCACATAGAATTGGGCTTTGATCTGATCTCAGACGACCAAGTTACGACCATCTAAAGATTTAAATTGGACCAAAACTATTTTTTTTGGGTTTAAAAGTTTTATAATATATATATATATATATTATTGTTCCTAGGTTGGTGGGAGGTGTTGAATACCAGAGCTCCCTGGTGCCTCAACTAGATTTAGGCAGCCAGAAATGTATTTTCTGATCAAGAATCGTTCCACACAATTGTGGAAAACAAAAAAATGTAATGGGTGGTGGTGGGGGGGAAACTTGTAATTCAATATTAAATATATATTTTAAAAAAGGGATGTCTAAGACACCCTTAAAAAGGGGTGGTGTTCTAATAATCTAGGCATGCAGGTGGATTTATAATTTTTTTCAATCTAATGGGGGAGTCTGTGCCTCCCCTTTTCTCCTCCACCGATTATATCCCTACGAATGTGTGGGGTACCTAATGTCAAACTACTTGGGAAAGTATGGGTAGATTCAGGTCTAGTCTAAACCAACGAACCCAATAATGTCCCAAGAAAAACCTAAAACCCATTTTTAGGGGTATCCAGGCCATCCCTGAGGCGTGAAAATTTTAATTTTTTTTTTCAAAATGTTAGAATTTTTTTAGAATGATTTAAAATTTTTCCAGGGACCATGTGATTATTATTTTATGAATTAAAATTAGATATTATTTTAATTCATCTATAATTCCATTGAGTATAATTTATTGAAAAATTAAATTAATATTTCATGTTTATCGCTTACCTAATGATCTTGATCATCGATCGACCGATGTATGTTTAAAATTTAATTTATTTAATTTATTATTTCTATTTCATGTGATGATGATAATAATTAATTTTTTTGGTGGTATACATATTGTATTTCCATTATTTATATGTATAAGGGTCAGTGTTCACACTAGTGCTTCCCTAAAAGTGTATTATGAATTCTTGAGTGTTTATGTATAAAGTCAAGGATGTTATAAAATGATGACCATGATGAGATGAGACAAAATTCCAAATGAGACATGGATACATTGGATAAGAGTGAGAGATGCAATACAAGTTAGAGAAAACTCAGATATTTAACCCCTAGGGTCACAGTTGAACCATTAATGCTCAATGGATCAACCAATAGTAAATTCACAAGATCAGTCGCATTATTTATTTAATTTATTCATGTTTTGTTATTGATTTGTGAATATGAAATTTTACATGACCACTTAAAATAATAATAAAAAATTCATAGATTAAAACATAATAATACATGATGAATATTTTATATTTAATGCAGTGTTCAGTTGTGAGGCTGATCATATAGTATAATCATATCTAATAGAAAATGAATTCTTTTGTAAATTTATAATAAAAACCCTTAAAGAAATATTAATTCATAATGACTTCTATCACTTAAATTTGAAAAAAACAGGGTGTATGAGGTTACTGTCATCCCTAGTTGAGGGTGAATCCTATCAATAGAAAGTTATTATATGAGTGATGAGTTGACTTAACTAAAGTTGAAAATAAAGGTGTAACCATAACTATTTTTTTTCAATATTAGAGGTGAAGTGTTGAGTAAATCAAGGTTACAATTCCTAAAAGCTGGGACTTCACTCAACAGTTTAAGGAGTTGGGAGTTAATGTGGTTTTCTAGTCAAAAGTCTACCTTGAATCTATCTTAGTAGTAGAGTGGCCATAACTTGGACTATAATGATAGGTTCTAAAGATTATTTCAACTAGAATACTCAATACATTGGGTATTCCGAATCTAGTAGTGAGATATACTAGAGTTCGATAAAATAGTGGGATGATTTTAATGATTTAATTAATAAATAATGTATAATAGATAATCAAGATAAAATAATAGCTTCTAAGTTTATTTATGGTAGATAAAATGGAAAACACAAGCATTAGTTCAATATAACTGTGATCTATACTAAATAAAGAAAATATCCTAACTAGGAATAACTTACAGGAGTCATATAGGTGCCTTCACATAGTATTATGCAAAGAGAGTATGATTTATGTGTTTGATTCCCACTTCCTTCTAATCCACCTCTGGGAGTAAGAAAGGTATATACAAAAAAATATAAGAAGAATGTAGATGATTCAATAGATGTTATGAATTGTAGAAAATGCATGAGGATTACGATTCTTACAAGATGCTATCTCATCTCCAAGAGTTATATCAGGAGAGAGTTCAACAAGAAAGATATGAAATATCAAGTAAACTATATAAGTGAAAAAATTTATTACCACTTTACCACCTAGATTATCAAAATTTATTATTAATTACCACTTGAATAACATGAAAAAATTTCTCCCAAAACTATTGGATTTATCCTGTAAAGATGAAAAGGATATGAAGAATACCAACTCTTCAGTCCTTGTGGTAAATAAGAGGAGGAAAGGAAATGATAATGGGTCCAAGTCTAAACCCAATATTAATACACTGACACAATATCCTTAAAATATGTCAAAGATACAGGGGGAAAGAAATGAGTAGGAGGCTGTCTACTTTGTTTGTGGTAATAAAGGTCATTGGATGAAGAATTGCATAGTTGGAAAGAAGAATAAAGGCAATTTTTCTGCATCAAGTATATTTTTCATTAAATGAAATTTATCTCTATCTACTAGTTGGGCATTAGATACAACATGTGGATCACACATTTGTATTCATATACAAGAACCAAGTAAATTCCAAAATATTACAATGGGTGAGGTGGATCTTTGGCCCACAAATGGTGTGAGACTAGTAGACATAGCAGTGGGAGATTATCAAATAAATTTTCCTAGTGGTTTAGTTATTATATTAAACATTTTTTATTATGTACCTTCAGTAACCAGAAACATAATCTCAATGTCGGGTTTGGATACTATTGGATTTTATTTAAATATTATAAATAAATTTTGTCTCTTTTATAAGGATAATATATGTTTTGATATGGTGCATATTAAAAGTGTATTTTATATAATTGAACATAAAAATACTATGTTGGAAATCAATGACAAAATCAATGAAAATGAACCCTTTAATACCTACCTATGTAAATTTAGGATTGGTTATGTAAATGTAAAGCATTTACATAAGTTACATCAAGCAAGGTATTTAGAATCTACTAAGTTAAAACCCACAGATGCCTGTAACACTTTTTTATAATAGAAAATAACCAAATCATCATACACTAGAAAATGAGTAAGGTCTAAAAAATTATTGGAATTAAGTCATAATGATGTGTGTGGTTCATTTCTAGTAGAGGAAAGTGGCCGATTTTCGTACTTCACTAATTTTACTAATGAAAATAGCAGGTATGACTATATATACTTAATGAGGTATAAGTCAGATTAATTTTATATGTTTAAGGAATACCATCATGAATTAGAAAACCATATTGTTAATAAGATTAATACATTCCACTCAAACTGAGGCAAAAATTCTCTTAACCAAGCTTTTATTGATCAATTAAAGGACTGTGGAATATTATCAACACCCAATCCTCCTAATACATGTTAGTGGAATGATCTTTGTGAAAGGAGGAATCATACATTTATTAACACAATCAGATCAATGACGAGTTAGTAAACTATTCCATTATCCTTTTGGGGATACACATTGCAGATAATAATATATAACCTTAATTGAGATAGATCTAAAAGGATTCTTGAGATAATTAAAAGTACATATATTTACAAGGTACTCAAAAGGTAAAACATAGAATAATACAAGAGAGTATTTTTTTTCCAATTTCACATAGTATTAATCTCTCCAAGAAAAAATGTCCACAAACACAAGTGAATATTAAAATAGTGAGTATAACCCCTCATTATTCAACAATGGGATCTATAATGTATTTCATGTTATGTTATAGGTTTGATATTTCCTTTAGTTTAAGTGTGGTGGGATTATATAAGGCTAATTAAGGAGAGATTCATTAGGAAACTATAAAAACCACCCTGAAATAATTAAAACATACAATGAATATTATAGTAACCTGGGCTTATCATACTTAGATATTATATCTTTTTAGATGAATATTCATTACATTAAATGAACACACACTTGAGGATCAAAAAGGTTTAGTGCCTTTGGAAACTTGGAACACAATTTTCTTAAGTCATAAAATATCTTCAACATTCCCCATAAAGATCTCCCCTTTTAGTAATCCTACTTAAAAAAACCTTTCTTCATAACTTGGGGAAAGGAAACATAAGAAAAGTTGATCTCAGATGCTCAATAAAGGTAAAAAAGGGAGATATGTAAGTATAAAACGTGAATAAGGGTATGGGAACATGATTATAACATTTGAAAACAATACCTTGCATATAAAGGATAATAATACTATGTTATGGAATAAATATTGGCAGTTCATAAGACATGAATCACAAGAGAATCAAAGAACAAGAGCCATGGGAGCATAACATGGGAATAATAAATATTATTGTGGAATACAAATAAGCATAGAAAACCATTTCAAAAGTAGTCAAGGATCATTTATAAGGCTATCATTATAGAATGGGGTCACTCCACAAACCATCATAGAATTCAAGGTTCACTCTCAAGACCATCATAGAGGAAAAAGTCCCTTATTGAATAGAGTTTACTCCCTATTCCAGTCCTGTCTATCTCATAATATATAAATATTTACCTAATTCATTGGAGGGAGATATAGGTCTCACCCATAAGATAATTAAAATCATACATATGTTTTCCACAAGATCATAAAAATTTCATCATATCATAACAAATGAAATGAAATGGGTTTCATAAGCATTTCATCAAATCATAAACTGTGGAAAATATAAAGGTTTCATAATCATTTCATCATTTAATAATAACATAAAACGTGAAAAAAGAAAGTGGGTTTCATAAGAATTTTATCTTGGTATAACCCATAGAAAATAAATGAGTTTCATAAACAAATTTTCATCATTAAAATTAACCATTCAAATACAGAATAATAATCATATCCTTGGCTCATGTACCTAGTAAAGAAAAATTTACATTGAAAGATATCATCATAGATGGAAAATGATTTTGAAAGATAAATCACTTGGAACTTTTATTGTGGAAAATAACTTTTATTTTAAAATCCTTTTTAAAAAATAAAAATTAACAAAACATTTCGGAAATAATTTTCTCTGAAAAAGAAATTTGAAACTTATAAAAGAATATTTAAAAATCATTTAAAACATTTTTTGAGTAAAATAGCCTTTCCACATTGAAAAAAACTTTTTAAAACATAAAAAATTTTCAAAATCCTTTTCATTTTGAAATTATTTATTTAAAATCTAAAAACTTATCAAATTTTAAGAAAAAAATTTTCTTTGAAAATAACTTTGAAAACTTTTAAGTGAATCTTGAAATCATTGAGTGGTCATGACAGTGGGAAATAATGTTCTTACCATGCATGTTAAAAATAAATATTCTTTTCAAATTTTCAATAAAATCCAAACTGAAATTGTTTTGAAAAAGACATGAAGATTCATTTAAAATAATTTTTTAAAAATTTAAAATGGGTAAAAATTGATTTAATAAATCATTTTGGAAAAGTTAAATTTTTTTTTGAAAACCTTTTGAGAAAACATGATTTTGGAAGAAAAAGGGTTTTCGACCGAAGAGATAAATAAATCAGATTTTTATTAAAAATTATTCTTAATTATTTTAAGTAAAAAATAGTAAAAAATAGTATTATTACATGAAAATATGATTAATAACCAAAGGATAAAAAATTCATGAGTTTATTGAGAGATGGATCATATGAACCATAAAGGAATAAGATAAAATAGAACTTAAAATATCATGAGGATAAATGGAACTTAAAATACAATTAGGATAAAATAATTCATTATATTACATGTTAAATGGGTTGTATATACACCTTGTTATAGAATATAAGTGCATAACATAATGTACGTCTCAAAGAAGGAAAATTGAGACAAAAATCCCTTACCGCTTTAGTAATATTTTGAATCATAATACCTAATAATAAATAACATCAAATAAAACTTTAAATATCATAAAAATAAGTATATTAATGATATAACTTATTAAAGGGGTAGTATATACACCACACAAAAGAAACGGGTGGTGAATTTTCATATGCGTCCTAGAAATAAAAGAGACTAGAAATCCTTACCTTAATTATCGGATTTTTCATACTCATTCAATCATCCTATATAATAAATATTATCATACATATATTATATAAAAATAATTACATATATCATACCATATATTATTTACTTATGTCCTTTTATTACCCGTTTATTAACAATACCATGTTAAATCCATGTTTCTAGTAATAACCGCTTTGTTTTTCATATATGCTTTGATTTGTTATTTTTGGTCATCTTACTTTGATAAAGGTTCAATCATCTCCAAAATAATAATCATGAAATAATTATCATATTTATGCATCAATTATACTCTATGACCAATCACGAAAGATGGTTTTGAGAAATGAAGAACGTTGTGATCATGAAGACGGTAGGCTGTGTGCACATATGAGTAACTTTTCCATTTTTCAAAGATCATTATGGAAAGGAGGTAAGTAATATATTATATTTAAATAATGATAATAATATCATACATAAAATATTATTTCATTAAATATAATTATAAATATCATCCATGTGGTGTGGTGATGAAAATAGAGTCACATCGCTTCATAAAGACGGTAGTCTACACATACACATATGACATTATCATCATTCTGTGAGTAAAAAGGTAATAAATAAAATGATATATTATCATTTTAGAATGATAAATATTTCATTAATTTCATAATTATTTCATTTATATCACATATATTTATCCATATTATTTTTTATGTAAAGTGCTAGTGAAAACGAATCACATCACTTCGTGAGTCAGTAGTCTGCCGTACACACGAGCGACATTATAATATCCCTTATGGAATGAAAAGAAATATATATATATATGATATAATAACTATAGTGGTATATTTTTTTATAAATATCATATATATAATTTATTTCCATCATCATACCTAACCATGATATGTAGTAATAAGAAAATGAATGACATCATTTTGTGAGACAGTAGTCCTTCGTACACACGAATGATGATTTCATAACCCATTTGATGGAAGTGGAGATGGTTGTCGGTAATTAAATTAACATAAAAACATATTAAAATATGTAATATACTAAGGTTATTATATCATAATTATTTAATAAGAATTTATTGAGTCAGAGGAATTAATAAAATAAAAATGCTCATTGAAGAACATTACCTCTTCTTCAGGTAACCTCCTTATGTTTGCACCAAAATACTTATTAGAACATATTTATTCCTAAAATAATGATTATAGTTTGAGAGTAGGGATTCTAAGAAGTTATTTGGGTAGGTATTGGATGAAACCAAATGTTTTTAATATGTGAATAAGAGAGAAAAGTGGGTGGCTTTTTATAAGTGAGGTGGGTGGCACACTTGTAATTTTTTGAAAAGAAAATGTGTAACCACATTTTTATCATAAAAAAAGGATCCAAAATAGAGTATTATCAGTACTTATAAATGATAAAGTATAAATATTGCTATAAAATATATTTTATATAATTTTTCAGGTCATTTTAAGCCTTATAATTTTAGTTTAACCCCCTCAGTAAACCCATTTTTACCTCAACTGCAGTAACTTATTTTTACCATTTTTACTATTCATTTTGGTAAAAAATAAATGTAAATTATTAGATAATATAAATTATTATGATTTAAAATATGGAATAATTTTTTTTTAAATTCAATTCACATAAGTAAAAAAATTTAATTTAAAATTAATCTCATAGACGCGATGAGAAAATGAGTTTTCAAAGAGAAAATGTTTAAAAGTTTTCAGAGTTTTTATATCCAATTTAAATATGAAATTGATTCCACTGAAATAAATTGTATTAATATATATATAATTGAAATAATATTAATTTAAAACAAATTTAAAATATAAATTAAATTTATAAATAAATTAAATGAAAAGGCATTTTTCAATTTTTTTTCACTATTCATAAAAAAATTAATATTTTTAGAAAATTCTCAAAAATTCACACTAATATAATTTTGAAATGATGATTTAAAAAATTAAAATTAATTTTCGAAATTAATTTTATAATATTTTAAAAAATTAATTTAAAAAAAAGTGCACAAAAGGTGACAAAATCGCTTTTTAGAAAAATATAGTTTCTAACTATAAAATTGGATTTATTCTTATCACTTGTCTAAAAAACGCATAAAATGAATTTTAAATATTTTATTGAATATATAACATATAAATTTCATTAAAATAATTCATTAAAAGTTATTTTCTTAATTTATTGAGGTAAAACACATTTTTACACATAAAAATAGTTTTTTTTTCAAAAAAATATATCTTTTATTTTCGATTAGTTTTTATTTTCATTTTAAATTAATTTATCACCAAAGAATTAAGATTATAAAATATATATTTTAATAATTTAGTTAATTTTATTCATACCCTCCATTTCGATGGCTATGTGATAACTATCATAATAATATTTTAATAGTATATCACATTTTGTTGATACTCAGTGTTGTGTGTAATGCAAGCTAAAATTTGTGTTGCATGTAACATAAGCTAAACTCGATGTTGCGTGTATCACAAGCTATCCAAAAATTTAAATTAATTTTATTTTTTTTATAAAAATATTAGGATGTTATATATATGTTCTTGGTGGATAGAGGAGATGAGGAACTAGTAGTGAGGGGATACACTGATACTTGTTTCTTGACAGATCATAATGATATGAAATCACAATCATGCTATGTATTTTTCCTGAATGGTGGTGTGGTGAGTTGGAGAAGCTTGAAGTAACTCATGGTCTCTAATTCTATAGTATAATATCAGTATATAGTGGCTTTAAATGTAGTTAAGAAGGTGTTCTAGATACATAGTTTTGTGTCAGATATTGGTGTTGTTCCTAACAGTCTAGAACCTGTTACAATTTATTGTGATAATACTGTTGCATTGGTGGTTTCCAATGAGCCTAGGTCACACAAGAGTTCAAATCATATACTTAAAAAGTTTCATATCATGAGAGATTTTACTCAAATAGGTTCATTTTTAGTTAGAAGAGTAGCCATAAAGGATAACTTGGAAGACCCCATGACTAAATTCATATATCAATAGAATTATTATTATGTGAGAGATAACTGGTTGATGATTGTTAGCAGTTGGATCTAGTTAAATCAGGAGTGTTATGAGTGGGTGCACTGTAACCAACAAATTTATGTAATTTTATTACCTTTACAAGTATACAATTTGATATATACATTTGTTTATCATACTATAGTAGTATTGATACATCTAATTTTACTATTTATATGGTAATTTACTTATATTAAATATCATATCAAAAGGTTATAGAAGTTCCCATACCATAAAGAGAACCTATAGATACCATGAAAATGATCTTAAACTTATGTTATATGGTCTAGATACATCATTCCAGTAGTAAAAAGATGATGTGTGACTATCAGGTTCTAGGGGATCATAAGCATTGAGAATTATTCTCCCAAAGTTCGCACTTGGTGATATCGAGTTGATGAGATCACGAGGACTGACCCATCAATAGGAACACTATATGTTTTGAGTGTTATTTGTAGTTCATATCTGCGGACATGTGTATTGTTATCCTGACTAGATATTATTATCATTTTATGAAATTTTATTACATACTTTTATGTAATATGAAAACTGTAGAATTTATGTCATGGTGAGGTAACTTACATCAGGTGTTTCATTAGTGCTATAAAATTTATTGAATGATCAATATAACATTTTTACTTCCAAAAGGAAGTAATATCTCTATCCCAGTTGATCCGGATGAGAGTAACTTTTCTAAATCCATGGCCATTCTAGAAGAATGTAAGTCTGTCCAATAAGGTCAATGAATAATAAAGTAAGAAAGGGAAATGAAACAAAGTGTGCATCCTGCTTTATGAGATATCACGAGGCAAAGTGATTATATTACACAATGTGTGTTTATAGGAGGTTATAGTTAATATGAACATTCCTTATCTCCTTAGGGTACTTGATGAGTTTCTTGACCCTACTCTATGTATGTGATTAGTACTCACTGTTTTTAAGATAAAGGCCTAGAGGATCACGCACTTAGCCTATTCAAAATTTGGGTATATTCTTATAAATATGAGTATAGGAAATGGTGGTCCCCACCAATGGCTTGGATTATGTTCAATCTTAAACGATCACTAATAAATAAATAATTAAATCCATTATTATTCATGTTATGAATAATTTTTATTGAATTCATTTATTAATAGTATTCATAAGTGATAAACTGAATACTTGAAAAAATATTTAATGAATAAATATTATTTTAATATTAAAGATTTGTTTAATATTTGTAGGAATGACGAGTCAAGTTAATGGATTTATTTTATCATGTAATATACTTATTATATTACAAGTAACTAATAAAAATATAAATGACATTAATAATATATTTAATAGGTTATAAGACATCGTTTATGGATTATTTAGTGGGTAATATATATTTGAGGTCCATGGAGCCATTTCCATGTATTTTAACCCCTCTATATAAGATATAGGGATCCATCATTCAAGGGACTGTTTATCCAGTTGAATTTGAGATATCCTATTTTATCTCTCCCATATTCTAGAGAGAGAATTATCCAATCTAACCAATCAATAAAATTTCACCTTCATGAATCAAAGGAACAATTAGGTGGTGATCATCAAGATGTTGAAATATTCATCAAATCTTAGAAATAGAACCTGAGTATCGATGATCAACATTCCCACAGACTTTTGAAGCAAATGTGGATGATCTATAGGGATCTGACATTGGTTCATTTGAGTAGTGGTCACCAATGACAAGTGGTCTTTACCAACATATTCAAATCGAACAAGGTAGTTGTTTGATTTATTTTTCTACTTAAATATTTAATTTATGATCCTTGGATTTCTTACCAAGCTACACATCATTGAATATGACATTGTTAATTTGATATGATAGTAAAAATTTAAAATTAATGGTATATCCGCTTCTGCTATGCACCTCGGTACCAACAAAAAGAAATGGGTTTCATAATTAATTCCACAAAACATGAACATTATATATCTAATGAAATAATGTGTATGAATGTTAAAGAACATATCCCAAGTTAACAAAAGAAACTTAGAACTATTTGGAAATAGCTAGAAAAAAACCCTTGAAAAAACAATTCTTCAAATGGTACCACATAAGAAGGGATCAAGAATTGGGTTATTTAATACCATGAGTTAAATGACCCAAAGGATAATTATCAATAATGGGAAAGTCATGTAACATGAATCCCAAGAATTTAAACCTATTTAAAAATTAATAGGAAAATAGAAGCTAAATTAAAAGAGTTTTAGAAAATGTTTCTAACATTGTCATTAAAGAAAACATTATAGGTCACTTTCGAAATTCCATTATAAAACTTTGAAGTGAAAACTTTAAAAACTTTTATTTTGAACATAATACCCAATAATGTATCATTGAAAAAGATATAAATTTATCCAAATATTTTTTTTGGAAGATAAGATGCTTGATCATGGAAGGGGAAAAACATTTTGATATTTTCTTAAAATACATTGGTTGAAAACCCGCATCATAAAAAGTGGTAGTAAAACTTACTTTAGAAAAAGGTAGAGGTTAATATGATATTCACAGGAGTTAATATATAATAGGGTTTAAAAATATGATAGAATAATATTTTTGGGAAGAGTAACACAAGTACATGGGTGATAAACCATCATTTTAGAGGATGCAAATTATTCTTAACATTGTTTCATTTTCAGAAAGGTAGATAATTCATCCATAAGGATGATTTTAATAAATGGTGATATCACTATATATAAATAGGGTATACTATATGAAATTAAATATGAAGCTCAAGGATAAAAAATATAACTCAATAAAGTAGGTTGAGTTATGAAAAACCCATATATTTTTGGGAATATATAAATCATATCCCAAAGCAAGGAAGAACATGGATGAAAGTGGAGTTTATAAGATCAATAATAATTTAAGATATCATAATTAATGGGTAAAAATTTACACCATAAAAAATTATATTTATGAATAATATTAAACATTCCTTAATTAAGGGTGATAGAGAAACAAACCCTTATATTTTATCCTTATTTCTATGTTTTCCATCTAAACTCATTGAGGACTTAGGATTTCCCTTGAAAGACTCCTTAGAAATAGAGGCCCTAAAAATTTTTTGTGTGACCAGAGGCTTAATTAAAATGAATAGTATTATAGTAGAAGGAAAAAGGGAAGAGTTTCAATAAGAAAACAAATTATTTGAGTGGTCTTTAAGAGGTGGTGAGAGGACTTTTTTATAAGTGGTGAGAATGACATTTTTGTAATTATAGTGACTTAATATAAAAGGAGAAACGATCAAAAATTTTAATTTGATCAAAAAATGTACAATAATTGAGTAGATATAAGTTTTTTTAGAGCCTCACCTAAACCACTCAATTAGAAACATGTTTTTAATATGTTATGCCTTTTACTCCTTAGGTTACCCCCTTTTACAATTTTGTTTTTCTACCACAGTAACTAGTTTTTACCAATGTAACTTATCCTTTATAACATAAAAAATGGAATTTATTACATAATTTGTACCTTTTAATTAAATATATTAATTCAATTTTATCAGATAAAGTTTTATGTGTAAGGAAAATCAATTTTAACATTAGCACATGTAACATGTAAAAACCCATTAGAAAAGTGTATTAAGATTAAAATTTATGTGTAGGGTAAAATTGTCTATGTATTTAATTTTCAGGATATATTTTTTTTATAATAAAAAAAATTTCATTTGTATTTAAAATCAATCCAAATCCAAATCTTACCAAAATATTATTTAATTAAAAGAAATGACCAAAAATAGTTTTTATTAGAAAATATTACTTAAGTTTCTAAAATGTTAATCATAGGTTTTCTAAATTCAACATATTATTTTTAAAATTTATTGTTTTAATTATTAAATTCATATTTTACCATTTAAAATGTTCTATACACTTCTATATATTTCTTATAAAGTCATAAAATTTACAGTTTTGGTAATAACTATTTTTTACTATTCACCTTAAAATTCAATTATTAATGAAATTCAAAAAAATTCATGCTAAGGTTATATTCAGTTGTGAAATTTTAAAATTAAGTTAATTTTATCAAATAAAAATTCCAAAATTTTAAAATTTATCTTTTAAATATGAAATATAAAGAAAAACTATTTTTATAAAAAAATTATATTTCTTTTTCTATAAAATTAAAAATGATAAATGTGTAAATACACGTGATATGTAACAATCCAAGTAATTTTAAGATAAATAATTTCTATGTATAATTAATATTCATTAATTATATTTTATATATTTATATTCACTATATGAATATTATGTAAATTTTCAGTAAAAAGGAAAAAAACTACTTTAACTAAATTGGGTTTTTATCCATTATATAGTTTTATTTAACGATTGATTTAAAAATTATAAAATTTAAATCATAAAATATGATCTTAATTTTTTAATTAATCATATAATAATTATCTTAGGATGATTTTTTTGATAATTTTATAAAAGGTTTCATTTTTTAATAAATAATGAAAATACTGATTTTTATTAGAAACTGTATTTTCTTTTCAATTATTTACAAAATAAAATTTTATTTTGGATTAGTTTAAAATTTTAATTAGTTCCATTTGATTAAAAAAAAAATCCAATTATGATATTTGGAATGAATTTTATACTTGAATTAGGTATAAGAATATTTTTATATTTAAAAGGGCATTTTTTTGAAAAACCATTTTTCATCTCTTTTAAGGGTTTAATTTTAAAATAAAAATTTCCCATTCTAGAAATTGAATCATTAAAAATTGATTCCATATTTAAAATTATGAGGTAAATATTTTTTAATAGGTCCCTTTTATTTATTCCCATTATAAATAGTAAATATAGTATAGTTTTGTTACCATAGTAAAGGTAAAATAATTTAATTAGGGTTAAAACTAATTTGATATGGCTTGAAATTCATTAAAAAACTTAACTTTATTTTATTTCATGAGTACATTTCATACATAATCATCCAAAATTCTAGAATATGACATTTTTTCCTTTTATCTTTTAATTTTACCTTTATATTATTTTAAGTAAAGAAAAATACAAAATGCCACTCTCTTGCTTTTAAATTACTCTTATACATTAACATAGAGATTAAAATAAGTTATGAATGAATATTGAAATTTATTTTGGATAATAATTAAATTATATTTATTATTTTAATTTATTTATAATTTTTATGGTTTATATAATTATCTTAAATTCTTATGGAACACTGTCACGGTGCTTGTGTAAGTAGTAGAAAAACCAAGTAAATGATTTTAAAAATTCTAAAAGTAATGTTGTTTGGGTGAGTTATAATGTTCCACTAATTATATATATATATATATATAAAACATATTAGGTATTCTTTAAAGGTTTATATTATAGTTCAATTATTAACTTGATTACTTTAAATTCAAGGTAAATGAATTGTTTAAAAAATGACATTAATGATATTTTATAATAAACAATATTTTATTAAATGATTTAATATTAATAAAAATAATATCTCTAACCAATATAAATTTTATATGGTTTAAAATATCAAACATATTCCATTTATGAGAAATTTTTCCTTTTATAGTAACTCTCTTGACCCCTAAAGATTAAAAAACATTGATATCATTGTAATTGTTAAAAGGGTAAATGAGGGGTTAAAACAAAGAGATAAGGGTAAAAAAATAATATAAACTTGTAAAAATTTTATTATATGAGACTATTTAGACCAATAATCATACTATATTCTAATCATATCAATTTTTATCCACTTTAACATGAAAATTAATTTATATTAATTTAATACTTTAGTAAATTCCAAGAATACCCCTCCCCTCACTTATAAAAGGAAACCTCCTCTCATCTATTAGTCACACCATTTTTGAACTTTATTTTGGCTTAGAACTATAAAAATATCTCCCCAAATTCACTACCCACATCTTAGAGTCCCTAGTTTGATTATAAAACCAACATAGAAAGGTTTTTGGTGTAAACCTAAAGAGGGTGTCCGAGGAAGATGTTTGGTTCTTAATAAAGTGTTTTCTTTTTAATTTATTCTTATACAAATTAAAATATTATTTTACAATGATGAAATAATAAAAAAATTATCTTATATATACTGATATTTTATTTTGTTAATTTCATAATCAATATCCATTTCCTCTTCCATCAAATGGGAAACGAAACCGTTATTCGTGTATATAACAGACTACCGCCTCATGAACCGATGCAATTCATTTTCCATAACTGTATCTCAGGGATGGTTTTAATGATATATTTAATGTATATATATATATATATATTATATTCATGAACTATTTATAATTCTGTAAAGATTATATATCATCTATTTTCTTACCTTTCCATCCATTGAAAAAATGATAATGTCTTTTGTGCGTGTGTGTGGATTACCACTTCCACGAAGTGTTGTGATTAATTTTTCATCACCATATCACATGTATGTTATATATAAGTTAATTTAAATATATAATATGATATTTATGATATAATAATCTTTTTTAAAGATAAAATTATACTTACCTTCTTTCCCTCACACTCTTTTAAAAATGAAAATGTTACCCATGCATACATACGACTCATCATCTCAATGATTGTAAAATAGTTAATTTTTCATAAATATATGTCATAAATGATTTTAAAAGTAAAATTTTTATATAACAACGATAATTATTTCATTATTAGTATCCTGGATATTCTTGGATAATGACCTTTTTGGCTATAGTCAACCCATCGAAGTCATTTTGGACATATGATCGAATGTTGTCAAAATGTATGATGTGAACTTAATAGATTGATTATAACATGGTAATGAATAAAATAAAATTAATAATAAACTTGAAAAAAGTTTATAATAAATTAAATAATTAACATAAGTTTATTATTCAGGAATATAAAGAACACATACGACGAGTCAGACTCGGGGTAAAGGACATTTTACCTTAAAAACTCACTTTAAATGTATTAATGATTTATTTTATAATTTTTTTTATTCCATGTCCATTTTTTTAAAATTATTTTATGGATATATTCATATGTATATGAATTAATTATAAATGAAATTTTATTTCCCTTTTTTTAATTTAGAAAAATTTCAAAAGGAATCATTTTACTTATTTTATACGGAATATTTTGACTTTATTTACAAATGAAAAAATAAATGTTATATTTTAATGTATAAGATGTCAAAATATTTTTAATCTATCATAACCATTATTATATATTTGTATTAATTTTCAATATTTTATGTTTTCATCAAAGAAAAACCCTCAATCCCTTTATTCTAGGTGTTTTAGTTTTGAAAATGAGTTTTTTTAAAAGATAGGGTATTTAAATATCTAAAATTATTTTTTATATGGGATCGAAAGAGTTTTTCAAGGAATTTTTGATTAAATGGTGCAAGATTAAAATGTTTTGTTCATGTTACGGTCCTTGTAAATTTTTTATGATGGTGGGTGATCTTGATATAACTCATGATGATGAGTGAGACTGATACAACTCATGATGATGGGTGAGACTGATATAGCTTTTCAATACACCATGTAATGATTTTCTTCTCTATATAATTATATTAGAAGTTTAATTAATTGGTTATTACACTTATAAGGGTTCTTGTAAGGTTTTTCCAATGAAAATCTAAATGCTCGATGATTGATTTCAAGGGGTTTAATTTTGTGTAATCATTCATATCGGGTTCACTATTTTAGAATCGTTTCTAATGGGTTTTGTTCATGGAACTAGAAAAAACCAATATTTATATATCTATGTTGACTTAGGGACTTAATTTATAAAGGTAGACACTTGTTGGGAGGTTTGTCCAATGATACTTAATAATTCACATTGGTCGAGAGGATCAGAGGTCAGGCTCATCACACCCTTTTAGGGAAAATTGTTTCCTACTAAGGGAATCTCTTATAGATTTAGGATATGTTTGTGGATACTTCATTAATTTCCAAGTATTACATGGGTCACTCATATATTAACAATCAATTATTATCATGTATGGAATTTAGAATCATTTATATGTATTATAAGTTCTTCATCAATGGAGATATCTATATGTATCTGAGGTTCTCCATCCTTGGTATCCTCTTATTTACTGATCAAATATTCTTTTATCATTTATTATTATGATTATGGTTTTGAGTATCACAATGGGAGTTCTATATAGTAAATCATCATCTAGGGAGATGGGAGTTGTTTTGATGTTGGGATCAGACCCATGAATGGGCTTCCTATGTATCCTTGTGAAAGGAATCAGAACCCACGTGGTTCAGTTCCACTTAACGGGACACATCATACCTTTTAAGGTCATGTGATAAGGACCAAACCATGTAGTTTAATGTCATGCAACAAGAAAATATAGGAAAAATGTTCCCAGTTAATGTTTTATGTGGGACTTATATTGAAGAGTCCTAAGAAACCTAGAAGGTATATGGATTCCCAGGTTAAATAATACTCTACTGGGAATGTGGCCTAGAGAGAATTAGGGTTGGTTTGGGGTGTCAGGTTTAGACCTAAATGAGGCTTCCTACATATCCTATTTATATGGGAATCAAAGACCATATAGTTTGTTTGTGAGTAACCGCACATATATAGGCCCTCTTAATGTTTTTTTTTGTAGGGGAGTATGGCCCTTTGAGAGGTTTTGACTGGGGATTACTTTTAAGAAGTATGCCCTGGTGATTTGAGGTTTGGATGGGGATTAATCTTGAGGAGGATGACTTGGTGAATGAGTATGGTGGCAGTGTTGGGGCTTATACCGAATAGGAGGCCCATAGATTTGGTTGGTTCTTACACTTGGGTTAATTCCCAAAGTTTTGGTTATGATTGGGGATTATACCGAATAAGAGGCCCATTTGTGGTTTGGGGATCTTGCAGATATCATGATCACTACCAACCTCTAAGTTCAAGTGAGTCATGCTCAATGTGAGAAACAAGAGTAAGTGGAAGATCTAAGAAACTAAACAATATTATTTTCCCTAAGGTCAGATACACAACCTTGAGGACCCATGCTTATAGAGGCCCTCTGAAGGAAGGTGAGAGAAAGATGCAAGGAAATATTATTTTCAAAAAACATGCATTAGAACCTACGTATATTGTGACCATATCAAACCTCTAAGATCATGAGATTCATGCATGAATTTGGGAAAGAGGAAGCATCAGATTAGAAAAACCACAAAATCCTTCTCCCACTGGTGGAATAGGCCATGGATATGAGAAAAGAAGAAAGGGATTTGGTGGGACCCTTCCCTATTTTCATAGCATCCAGGATAGTTAGATCTGAATACCTATATGGAAACAATCCTTAGGTATGAAGAAGTAGGAAGTAATAAATTAATAGAGGTCTCACAAGAAAGTATATGGGATTACTTCATAAGGGATACCCTAAAATTGGTTCTATGGGGAAGAGAGGAGGATCTCATTCCATGTATATCCAACTAGAACTAGAGGTCCCTAGTCTTGGAGATGATGAGGGAAAGACAAGGCCCTAGTCCTCTTGTTAAAGACTGGGAGTTCCCTGACACTACCCACAGGGTTAGGGTCCTTGTGACTGAGGGAATACATACTCACATTCACCCCGAGGAATCTACCCATCAGGTAGGACAAGTGTAGGAAACCTTTGACTAAAGGAATGCATACCCAAATGGGAGACACACTGGTGTGCCTCCTACCATGGTTTTTATGGTCTGAGGGATTCAGTGGAGACTTTAATTTGGTGTCTCTCATATGAGGGATCAAAATAAAGAGGATACCTATCATTGGTGGCTTGGAAGAGGACTTGAGAGGTGGATCACACAGGGTAGAGGTTGGGAGAGCAAAGGGGTTCTCACGTAGGGTACGTCTATGGGAGTTAGAAGTGCTTTGCATAGGTAGACCTGCACAAGATGAAGGTAATTTCGGAGACAGACCACCTGGGAAACAATAATTGAGTGAGGTTTTACTCAAGTCTTTAATGGTTTCTATAGGTGTTCCCATAAGTATCTCACGTAGGTACCTGATTAGGGAAAGGGACCTCGTGCTAGTTTTCATTAACCATGGGGGAAAGGGTTTCTTATGTAGGTGTTATGTGTTTCAGACCTTGGTAGGACTTTGGTTCCACTAAAACCCTTAATTTAATCCTATATTAGGTTTGTAGAGCTACCTGGAAGGTATTTGAGGGATTAGGTGAAGGACTAGAAAAAGTAGAGCATCAGAAGTTCTTTTGGATTTTCCATCATGAAAATGAAGAGCCCCGAGGTCCTATTTATAGGAAAATATGAGACCTTGGGTGAAGGTGATGTATCGTGTAGGTCTATCACACAAGTAGATTTATAGGTCCTATATGTAGGTTGATGTGCAGGTTTGTCGCATAGACTGATGTGAAGGTCTGTCGCGCAGGTTGATGCACATGTACTCAGCGAGCTGACGCTATTCTATGGGACCTATATGGAGGGACTTTTCTAATGTGTGTGATCCTTGTATTTATCCACTTCTCATATTTTTATTCTCCTTAAATAATTTTTCTTTAACACCTTTTCATACATGTGGGAAAATTGAGTGTCAATAAAATCCCCCCTCAAGATTGGATTTGATCAAAAGAAGAGGGTCTAATCCTAAGGTAAAGGGATTAAAAGGTATTGTGGGTTGAAAATTTAATTCATGCAAGTCACCCATATAGATAAATCTCATAGTATGGGCACACATATGTTCCACACATAGGGGCTCCCACATCTATAAATAGTGTTTCTATTTTCAACAGACAGTCCTCACACTTATGTACCTCTAGTCTCACCGCGCTAGTATTCCACATAGAATTTCCTCTTAAGATTATTTTCTAATGAAAAGTTCGCATATACAAGGTATTAACCTACCTGTATGATACATATGTCTGAGTGAGTGACCTGCACAAGGAATCTTGGGTAAGTGAACTACACAAGGTCACTTGCACGGGTACCTTGCACGAGCTCATGCGTTTTCAAAATTTCCACATTTCTAAAACTTTTTCAAAATGAAGACTTATTTCAAATAAAGATATTGGTGCTTATTTGTACCAAAGCCTAATAATTACACTCTTATTTCCTAGTTTCAAGACTATAGTAACTTTACTACTACTAAAGTTTCAGGCATGGGCGCATACATTAATGTTGGGAAATCATACATGAACTGTGTCATGAATCACAACTAATGAGCTATGGATTTGAAGCCACCCATGCCCAGATTAAATCTAAACTACTACCCATCCATCTTCTGTGATTCCAAGATAGACTAGTCAAAGGGTTGTAGGGAAGACATGGATCTCTACCTGGGAGGGGGTGTTAGGCCCGATTAGATGTGGGCGTACTGAGTATTCTAGACTATTATTGACTTTGAAACCAAGTAGAAAGAAGTGGGTATCTATGAAGTCATCTAGGTGGTCCAGACATGATCATACAAGAACTTAGAATTTATCCCTAAAATAATAAGATGATGGAGCCCACAAACAAACTCTTTCCATCTGATGAACAAAGACATTGGTATCATCTTGTTGGATTTCCACAAGATCTCTAGGGATCTGATCCTTAGGGAGATGTATGATGAGTTCATCCCACTGAGAGCGATGTGGGATGACATTGAATGGACACCAAATTTTGGTGTATGAGCTGTTGGAGAGAGCCCAAGGCATTAAGAAGGAAGACACCTTCCAAAGGGGGGATATCCATCCTAAAGCATGGATGAGTGCATTCCTAGAGATGAAGGGGGAATGACACACTTGAAAACATCCTACAAGGTATCCCAATATGGAGAAGAAAGGTGATCCTAGTAAATTTTGGACCACATTGGAAAAGGGGAAGTACAACCAATGGGAGTAGCAACCAAAATCCATCATACCCAAATAAAAATTTCTTGCAGGCTTTTTAGCCATGTGGCTAAGTGTCTACCTGATGCCTGTCTGTGACTCCAACGGAGGAATGAGGCTAGATACATTCTTCATTGAGGTTATGATAGCATAGAAGAAGCATGTAGTGTTAGAAACCTCTATCCTAGAGAGTATTAATTGATTCCTCTTGAATATTCACATAGGAAAGGCCCCTTTCAAAATTGAAGGCCCATTATAGGTACTTTAGGGATGGGTTGCATACCAATTTATATCTTCTTCCATGTTAAGTAGGGTTGAGATTCCTAGGGGCCAGTTTCAACTATTTTTTAGGTCATTTATGGTATTGAATTCTTATCCCTAAAACCTAGTGAAACTTTGATGAGGATGAACCTATTCAAGGAGTTCAATTTATTCCAATATAGATACCCACCTACTGAAATATTTACTAATGATGGAAAAGATGGCGATGATCTAAGATCATACATGATTGCCTTTTGGGATGGTGTGTTGGTGAACCATATTGATATAGAGGTTATATATGAGGCCTATGATTCATATAGGGTTTCATACCAATTCATGTGCATGTAATAGATAACCGTATCTCCCCTAGTGTGTGTCTGGTCAGAAAAGCACTCAATGGTAGTCTGACAGCTGAGGATGCTTACAACGATGGAGCTAACACAGGTGGTAATCAACCTAACTCTACGGGTGTGTCTATTGGATTGAACTATTGGTATGTCGAGGTCTGTATTTCATTATATATTTAGGGAGTGTTAGAAAAATCCATCCCTCAAGTTGAGGCTGTAACAACTTTCGGGAAAGGAAAGAGAGGTAAAAAGGTTCCTCCCCCTCTAAAAGTTGTTTCATCTTTCCCAGAGGGTTCTTCGTACCCTTCATAAGGTGAAGATGATGAGGTCCCAAGTTCACCAAAATGACCACATGAACGGTTTAGTCTGATGTTCAGGATCATAAGGGATACACCAAATGAGGTTGATCCCAGACGATCCTATCGTCATCGTCAAGAAGAGACATAGACTCTATTTTTCCATCCTTAAAATGTGGTAGAGAGCGTTAGAAAGCCTATGAAACTGAAGATGATCAAATTGGATTCACAAAAGGTCAGGATAGCCTTGAAATATGTATGACCAGAGGCAATCCAAATCTGTTAGAGCATTCCTCCTGATGCTGAGGATGTGTGATTTCTCCTTCGTGTTGAGATAAAGATTCCAAAAACTAGGGACGTTCGAGCCCCAACAAATCCTCAATTCAAGAACGATCCTACCAAGGTGAGAATATATATCCAGGAGCTGGAGATTGCAATTTTTGCAATTGAAAATTAGATTTATTCTATGAGGCGGGTGGAATAAATTTTAAAATGGGGTGGTGATGAAGGGGTTGACCACCCATCTTCTGAGGAATGGATTGACTATGTTGATCCTGTGGATGTAAGTTCTCAATTTTCTTGTTTCCTCTTTTATTCTTCCTTTCTTTTATTTCAAATAAAGCTCTGCTATTGAGGGTAAGGTCATATTTATTTGTAGCGAGCTAGGGAGAAATCAGCTATGATTACATCATCAAAATATGGTTTTAATGTCACCCCAATAAGAACCAATGAATCATATCCCAAACTGGGAGATCTATCTCTAAGACAATAGAAAATACAGGATGAGATAATGGGAGAATCTCTACTACCCCCTCTAGTACCTGTCTTTGAAGAGGCTGGTGCTAAACCTCCTCTTTCAAAAAAGAAATAACGTTAAAGAATAAAATATGTGGCTAAGTGCCTCATCAGTGATGGTAAGTCTCTATGATATCATTTATCAGTGCTTTATATAGAAAAAAAATGTTTAACCCTATCCATGGTTTTTAAATCTCATTCCATCTCCCCTCTCAAGTGGATTGGAAACAAACCTCCAAGAACTAAAGAGGATGCTCTGGACCAAATTTGGATTCCTTATAGTGGGTCAACTCCTTTTACAGAAGAAGTGTCGAGGGTTGAAGATATATCATCTAATCCTATCACCACCCCACTCTTGTATAGAGGGAGGAGGATTCTGGTAATGTCAAACATGTATCATCATACATCATATTTCAATGGATAACTTTTATTTCTTATGATATTCTAGGTTCATCTCATGAACCGGAAGACCTTGCGATGATTGATACTAAACCTATTGCTATCTTTGAGGAATTGTTTTAGGGTATTGGGTCATTAGAGGAGGGTGATGCATTGGGTCCTGAGCTTGATGCTTCGTGCGTCCTCATGGGTGATACTATCACAACACTTGGGTAATTAATACTTTCCATTAGAAATAATGATATAACATTTGAAGAAGTTCTAGAACACATTTATCTTCCCACCTCTTTAGAAGAGTTTGAGAAATTTAATAAGTAATTAAATAGATGCGAGTCTTTATTTTTGCGCAACTGATTTTCATGCCTGATGTTTGATCATGACTAGTTGAATTGTACATCTCCATCCATGAAAAATGTTGTAGTGGCAATGCTAAAACAAAGCATCAAAGTCCATTCCACTCCTATTGCTGAGGGATTACCGATTCAAGGGGCCCTTAAAATGAGGAGTCTTGATGAGCCTCTCTCTATGAGATATAGGAATACTCAAGAGATTTCCCCTTATCCAAAGGTTTTGGATCAAACTACTAAGCTTAGGAACATTGGGGATGAATCCACCCAATCCACTGACCCATCATTGAGTGAGTTTCACTAACTACTTTAATCATCCCCTATTTATTCCATCTGTTATCTTTTTAAAGATAATGATGAGTCTTATCCAATTCCTAGCATCATTAAATTCTATATCCAGGTATGAGGGCTGTGACTCCACGAAAATGAAGCTAATACTAGAAATAAAATCCATTATTATCCCAGAGGGAGTGGGGTAGGGTGCCTCATTGAGTGCACTAATACCAAAATACATTTTTCCCTCTGAAAGTAGCTCTTATTCATATTTGGAGATGAATAATGCCCTTAGAATCACACACTATGTGGCCTGGAAAGAAATCTAGAAGATAATATATGCTATGCCTTTTGAAGATATTCCTTCATGATTATGTCATCTTCCATTCATTTTTGGTATGCTGGGATACAACATATTTGATTATGAAATGATTCATTCTTTCATGAAGGAGATCATTCACAAATGGGAGTGAGAACCCAAGCTACAGTAGAACCTCATAAAAGAGAAGATTCTTGTCAATACTAATGATCTCTAAGCGGTATTATCCCAAGAAGAAGAAAACCATGATAAGAATTTGGTATAATTTAGACAAAAAATTAATGAGAAGACACTTCAAATATCATTCCTTCAACAAGAACTGGATGATTCTTAGGTGGATCTAGTAAAACATCACCGTTCACTAGAAGGATCCCAAACCAAAGGGTCAACTGCTATTGCAGCTGTGGTATAGGAACTCCACTGAGCTAAGGAGACTGAAGCTATTCAGTTGGCTGGGCTTCGAAAAACTACTGATGGGGCTTGGAAGGCTATTAAACAAATGAATAGTTACGTTGATGGTCTTTTGTAAAGTGTGACTAAGAGACTCAATCTTGTGTATGCTCCTCCGATTTTGATTTGTATCATAAATGAAAAGAATTGTTTTTCTAATAATCTATGTTTTCATACCTATTTTCCTTTTGTGATCATAACATAACATTGAAGTTGATTTTCATAGAAAGAAATCTTTGCATTAGTTAGTCGTAAGCACATTGATAGGGATAGGAATATTCTCTATTTTTTCCTAAGCCATAAGGCTCAGAGAGCATAGTTTGAATATTTTTAGGGTCATATGGACAACCCTAAAAACTTTGTTTCTTTTATGTCATCATCCTAATTTTTTTATAGGCCTAATATAAAGAGGTCTTAGTGAGAAAGATTTTGATTTTTCTTAGGTCACCCTTTACAGGTTTTCATCACAACAAGTTTTATGCCTTTTATCTTTTCATTATGAAATTTTTTTTTGTCTAAACTACACAGAGTTCAGGTCTAGTGAGATGAGACTGAACTTTTACCCATAGTTCAATTTGTGGGTTTTCACCCTAGAAATTATTATGTCACTTTTTTGTGGGTAGTTTAAAATCTTGAAAACTGGATTAAAGATACTAGTGTTTAAGGTCGAATAGTTTTGGCTATAAGTTTCAAAATGATGGACCAAACAAGGCTTATGGGATGAGAATGTTCCAAAATTATTAAAATATCTAAAGTTGAATTTTGATTCATGATTTTGTGATTTATGAATGTAAAAAATGATATTCAGTAATATAATAGGTCTCTCTTGGGAATGAAGTTATCGCTGGTTGATAAACCCATTTTGTGGGAGGCTTTATTCAAATACAACTGAGGTGTGTTACTGCATAGTCAAATAGTGTCATTATTTGACTGAAAGTCCCTAAAACTTTGTGGGTGACTTATGCAAATCCAATTGGGGTGGGTTACAACGTATTAAAGTAAAGGAGTTCTCAATAATTATGACATTCTATTGCAGATGGATGAAGAAAGTTTACAGAGATTTATATTTCTCAAAACCATGATGGGTGGTTTTCCCAGGGAATATGTATGAGAATGAAAGAAATATCTTTAATGGAATTGGATATGAATGGGAAACCACTCCGACATAAATTTGGCTTGGGTGAAGGAGAGTACATTTTGTTAAATGGCCAATGTTAGGGGGGAAGGCACCTTTCTGACAAGGTTTGAAGTATCACACAGTTCAATGTCATGCGACCATGAAATTGATTGTGAATTTTAAAATATTATAGTGAGGAAGTTATTATAAAATTTAACGTCTTGTGAATATAACATTATGTTATATAGTTTAATGTCATAAAATGAGTAAATTATGCTATGCAGTTTAATGTCATACAGAAAGGACATTGGGGGGATATAATTTAATGTCTTTATCATTGATTAAAAGGTTACTAATTCTCCCATTTCATGGTAATCTATATAGGAATGTGATATCACATTCAGGTATGAGGAGGGGAATTTTTTAATAAGTAATATAGGGATATATAAATATGAAAAGTGGTATGGGGTAAGGGATTATGGTGACATAAGAGGTATCTCTTTAGGATGAATTTACCACTAGTTGACAAACCCATTTTGTGGTATACTTCATGAAAATCCAACTAGGGAGTGTTATTACATAGTCAAATAGTATAATCCTCTGACTGAAAGGCCCTGAAAATTTATGGATGACTTATTAAAAGACAACTAGGGTGTTTTATAGCACAATCAGGAAAAATAGTTATTTATAATTTTGAAATTATATTGTAGATGGATGAAGGATGTTTATAGATATTTGAATTTCCTCGGGAACTGAGTTTGGTTTGTGGAAGGAATTTTCCTAAATATGGGAGGTGTATTTCTAGTCAAAACTTCCTAATAATGGTGAAAATTATTCCTATATAGGTCTAAAATAAACATAAAAAAGATTTTTTTTCTTTTACCAAGGCTTGACCTAAAACATAGGGTGTGTGAATCCCTACTTATCCCATTTGAATGAGAATCAATCCATACATAGTTCTAGAAAACCATTAAGTTTAAAGTCTTTGTAACGCACCGACCCCTCTAGACCGGAGAAAATTCATTAATTAAGTACATTATCATGGTTAGAAGGATTGAAAATCCCAAAGGAATGATCAGTTTAGTAGTCTTGAAGAAACTAGATACATAGATGTAACTCAAATGACATTGGAAAAGTTTACAAAATACGCTATATAATAAAAACTAAAGACTGCATCCACAAGAACTCAATAAATGATCTCCTCCGCATCACCTATTGAAAGTAAAAAATGAAAGGGTTGAGCTCAAATGCTCAGTAAGGGTTAAAAATGGTGGAATCATGAATCAATAATAACTGAATTGTAAACAATTTGACATAATCAATATGGAATGATGAATAAATGAAAAACTCATGCCATTAATAAACTGAGAATGAAACTGCATCCATAGATTTTGTCATAGTGAAAAAATCATGGATAGTAATAACTGATAATGAATAAAGAGAATTATTATTAATTAGACATCATTTATCTAGAACATAAAACCATAATACCATTAAAATTGTTTAGTTCTGTGGTTAAAAACCCGTCTGATTTTTGGAAACAAACTCGAAGGGTTTGTCGCCAAACTGATTGTCTCATGAGACCCACCGATGAATAAAGGGGTTATAGCAGACCCCAAACACATATGAATCCAAATAATTATTTATACATATATTCAAAACAATATCGACATGAATTTACATTATCCTTATAGACTAGAGGATACAGATTCATCAATATTTCCACAGTCAAAACAACATTCAAAATAAATACCGTAAGTAAAATGGTATATGGTTTAGACAATAATCATATCCATGATATGAGAATATGGATATTTAAATGGAATATAATTTAAATTGAAAAGTGATCTAAAATGGGCATTAGGTACACCACATAAGAAAGTGTAGGTGCACAATACCAAGAAAGTCATAATGAAGTGAAAATTGAGACAAAGCACGTTACCACGTTGTAATCAATTGAGTTGTATGAACAAAAGTTAATAACCACCAAATTAATCAAATAATACCATGAATATAAAGAGAATAATGATAAAATATATCAAATGGAATTACAATTATACCACATATAAGAAATAAGAGTCAGACAACGAAAATCCCACAAAATTAAAAGTGAGATGAGAAAACCCCTTACAAACATTTCGACATGGTAACGAGTGTTCTTGTGAGGGATTAATGAGAGGTAAATGGGTATTAAATTACTTATATGTCACAAGGAAAGTATGGGGGAGGTTAAAAAACATAACCCATCATTAGGAATTAAAAATAAAAGGTGACAACATAGGGGAGATTCTTGATTAAAAGTGAGAGAGAGGATCCCTTACCTTATGCTTGAAGGTGCTATTGATTATTCTTAATGACCTGAATAATGAAATTTAGATTCATTAATTAATAATTCCATAACTTAATCATCATATAATTGATATGGTATAACCTTATTAGGTTCATTAATGGTATTTTTTATGGGTTTAAGATATTCAATTTTATTGTTTTGGAAGCATTTTCTTCCTTGGTTTTCATGATTCATTTACTTGCATTCATGAATGGAAGTTTGTTTGAAATAAAGTTAAACATCCAGAATTTTTAATATAAATTATTATTGAAATTAAATATATATAAATTATCTTATAATGATTCTGGTTATATACCATGAGAATGACTCATTCTATGAGTTAAAAATAAACGCTTGGATTTGGCTAGGCGGTTTTGTTCACAATAAACTTGTTTTGTATTATTATTACATATTATAAATGTGCAAGGATTACGGAACATTAATAAAGATAAAATGTATATATTATGACTTGGTTAAACCATTGAAAAGTTTTCATGACCAGTATTGAAGATATTAACGAAAATTGAAAACTCGTCTTCCATGAGTGTGATAAATTAACACATCTCAGACAGTGTTTGCATCTATGTTATAAAAGGAGGGAAAAAGAGAGATTATGATGAAATATTCCATTAGCACAGTTAAAATCTAGTACATGTAAGGTACTTGAATTATCATGGAATTTGGATGAGGGGAGGTGAGAAGGGAGAATAAAAGAATGGAACTTTGTAAAAGAAATTGAAAGAAAAGAGAAGAAAAGTTCACCTCTTGAGTACTCCTCCTTGAGAATATCCTTAAGGACTTTGTTTTTGGCCATTTGATGAGACAAGAAGATCTTGGACATGGGTAGAGGTATTGGGAAGAGTATTTGGAATAATTTGGGGAAGGATTGAAGCTTGAATGGTGTGGGAGGAAGAGGGGGTGAGGGGTGGTTTATATAGTGGAGGAGAGGTGAGTTTTCTTAATATTATAATCATTAATTTATTACTTCCTCTCAAGACAACCAATAGTGAGTATTACATGAACAAGAACAGTAATAAATTCATGTTACTTTGAACCAATTGGTATTACATCATCATATCATCATCAATGACTCAATAAATTCTTTATTTAGGATTTATCGTAAATTATCGCATTTTACTATTCATAAAAAAATAAAGTATTTCAGAAAAATCCCAAAAATTCACCCTAAACATTTTTCGATGTATAGAATCAAAAAATGAAGTCCATTTTTCAAAAATAATTTTCTAAATATGATTAATTAAATATTTAATTAAATCATTATTTAATAGAAATATATAAACACCTAAAATATTCATCTTCATTTTTAAGGTGCCAAAATTCATTTATACACTCAAGGGTATGGATACCACTTATAAGAGTCATATTAATATTAATAAGGGTAAGTTACTTTTCATAAGGTTAGGTTACTATTCACCAAAAATTAAGTTAATTCTATCATACTCTAAATATCATCTTGAACACAACTATGTATGAAAGATTTTTAAAATTCAAATCATAGAGCTGGAAAATTTAAATTTAACGGATAGATTATGGATATCTTCTATAAGTAACCAGGTTTTGTTCCATAGAGGCTCAGTGATTCATGAAATATATGCTATCTAATTAATACAATGTATTTAAGAGAAACATACCATAAAATGCTTGGGGAGCTACATCATTCTCTCCTTTGGAAAATTTTTCCTCAAAGTTTTATGTATAAATCCCACCAAAAAGATGTGGGTGGTTCTTCTTCATAACATCCTTAGGTTACCATGTTTCTTTCTCCAAATTTTACTTTCTATAAAGAATCTTTACTATACGAGTTGTCTGATTTCTCAATACCTTCTCCCTTATGTCAAGAATCCCGATAGGCTTTTCACAGTATAAAAAATCAGGTTCCAGTTCTATTTCTTCATAGGTGAGTACATGCGTTGGGTCTGGCATGTATTTCTTCAACAATGACACATGGAACACATCATGAACTTTGGAGAGACTTAGAGGAATTACTAAACGGTAAACTACAACTCCGATTCTTTCAAAAATTTCAAATGGTCCGATGTACTTTGGGCTCAATTCCCTTTCTTACTGAACCTTAAGACACCCTTCCATGGAGATACTTTTAAAAAGACATGATCTCCCACTTGGAATTCAAAATACTTTCTCTGGTTGTCAGCATAACTCTTCTTCCTACTTTGGGATGCTTTAATATGGGCTTGAATTATCTTTACCTTTTCCATGGTCTCTTCAATAAGTTCTGGGCCTATAAGTTTCCTCTCACCAACATCCTCCCAACAAGTCAGAGTTCGGCATCTCTTTCCATATAATGATTTATATAGAGCCATTTGAATACTAGAATAGAAACTATTGTTGTAATAAAATTCCACCAAAGGAAAGTATTGATCCCACATACCTTGAAAGTCATGAGATCATGATCTCAGCATGTCTTCTAGAGTTTGAATAGTCCTTTCAGACTGTCTGTTAGTTTGGGGGTGATAAGCAGTACTCATACGAAGCTCAGTATTCAAATCCTTCTGGATACTTTTCCAGATTTTTGATGTAAACCGAGGATCTTGACTGGACACAATCGATAGAGGTGCACCATGAAGTCTTAAATCTTCATTAATATAAAGTCTTATCAGGTGCTCATGTGGTAAATCCTCCCTTATTGTAAGAAAATGTGCAGATTTTTTGAGATAATCAACAATTACCCATATTGCATCATTCCTTCTAGGTGTACTCGGTAGTCTGGTGACAAAATCCATCATAATATTATCCCACTTCCACATAGAAATAGGTAGAGGTTGCATCACTCCTTTATGAAGTTGTCTCTCTGCCTTCACTTGTTGACAAACAAGACACCTTGACACATAGTCAGAAATTTCCCGCTTCATATTATCCCACCAAAAATATTTCTTCAGATCTCTATACATCTTGGTGCTACCCGGGTGTATAGAGAAATTTGAGCTATGAGAATCATCTAATAGTTCCCTTTTTAGCTTAGGCACTGATGGAACACATAACCTCTTCCAAAATTTCAAAACTCCTTCTTCATTCATTAAGTCTTCCAATCTCCCGTCCTTGACAACATTAATTTTATTCTATAAATTCTCATCATCAGATTGAGAGATTTTTTATCTTCTCTAGTAAAGATGGTTTAGCAATCATTTGAAATATAAAATATGTTTCCCCTTCCTTAACAATTCCCATATCCATCTTTAGAAAATCAAAAAATATAGTATCTCTCTCAACCCTCATTTGAGTCAGAAGTCCATAATCTTTTCTGCTTAATGCATCTACCACCTTATTCACCTTTCCTAGGTGGTAGTGTATTGAACAATCATAATATTTGAGTAACTCGAGCCATATCCTTTTCCTCATGTTGAGTTTTTTTGTGTGAAAATGTATTTCAAACTTTTTTGGTCTGTATAAATCTCACATATTTTTCTGTAGAGATAATGTGTTCATATTTTTAGAGCAAAGATTACGGCTGCCAACTCAAGATCATGAGTTGGATAATTTTTCTCATGATTTTTCAACTGTCTTGATGCATAAGAAATAACTCTATCATTTTGCGTAAGGATCCAACCCAGTCCATTCTTTGATGCATCACTGTATATTAAAAATCCATCACTTCTAGATGGAAGAGTCAAAATTGGAGCATTGAACAATCTTCTTTTCAATTCCTCGAAGCATTATGTACATTATTTTGTACACACAAATTTAACTCATTTACGTGTGAGCTTGTTTAGCGGGTTAACCAGTCAGGAAAAATTCCAAATGAAACGCCTATAGCAACCTGCTAAGCCAATAAAACTGCATACCTCGGTTATGTTTGTTGGCGTGGGCCATTCTTGGACTGCCTTTGTCTTTACAAGATCAACTAGGATTCCATCCTTAGAGACAATACGGCCTAAAAAAACTAATTGAAGCTAGAATTCGCACTTGCTAAACTTCCCATATAATTTGTTTCTTCTAAGAGCTTTCAGAATAATCTTCAAGTGATTCCCATGGTCTTCATAGATTTTTGAGTATACCAGGATATCATCGATGAATACCACAACAATGTTATCAAGATATCCTTGAAAACTCTATTCATTAAATCCATGAAAATAGAGGGTGTATTTTTCAGTCCAAAATTCATCACTGTAAACTCATAATGTCCCTACCTGGTTCAAAATGTTGTCTTAAGAATATCTTCCTTCCTCACACGTATCTGATGATATCCAAATCGAAGGTCGATCTTCGAAAAGTATTGAGATCCATGAAGTTGATCAAATAAATCATCAATTTGTGGCAGATGATACTTATTATTTATTGTAATAACATTTATTTTCCTATAATCAATGCATAGCCTCATGAATTCATCTTTCTTCTTGACAAATAGGATAGGATCTCCCCATGGAGAAACACTAGGTCGAATAATCCCCCTTTCACTCAATTCCTCTAGTTGTTTATTTAGCTCCACTAATTCCACGATGGCCATTCTATAGGGAGTCTTTGATATAGATCTTGAACCAGGAATTAAATCAATAGAGAACTCAACTTACCACTCTGGTGGATTTCCAGGTAAATCCTCTGGAAATACATCAATGTATTCTTTCACTATGTGCACATATTCAATTTAAATATTTCTTTCCCCACCCATAGATATTGGGTTCTCTTCCTCTCCAAGAATTTCATTTAACAAAGCAACTGGGGGTGGGTCTAGATAATAATCAGAGGGTGAGGTCTTTGCTCTAAAGATACGAGATTCTATACCATTTTCAAAAATTGTAACTTACTTTTTCTTGCAATAAATATTTGCATCATAGTTTGACAGACAATTCATACTGAGAATTATGTCAAATTCAGTCATTGGTATGATGATAATATTAACAACTAAAGCACATTTATGTGTCATGAGGGGGACTAGTTGACATGCCTTTATGCAATTATGCATCCCCTAGGAGTTTTGACTGATAACTCTTTTATTAAATCAAATTGGACATGTATAATTTTCTTGGAAAACTAGGAAGATATAAATGAATGTGATGATCCATAATCAAATAAAGTGTTGGATAAGTTTGAGGAAACAATTAAAGTACCTACCACCAAATCATTAGGAACTTCAACTTCCGCAGTTGTAATCGCATAAGCTCTCCCTTGCTCTCTTGGATTTTTATGAGGCATGTTTACTTGGTGTTTAGGACACTCATTTTCATGGTGTACTATCTCTCTACAATTGTATAATTGAACATCATCAAATTGTTTCTTCCCCTTGAATTCATGATAAAGGTGAACCTTTTCTCCACACTTATAGTAGACTCCCATGCCTTTCAGGAATTTCTTGAGATGATTCTTTCCACAGTTCTCAGATAATGGGAATTTCTTCATTCCCTTGTTCTTCTTTAGTGATTCACCTTTACCTTGGTTATCAGAGTACCATTTTTTATCTTGGTTTCCCTTGAACAAATTTGATCTATCAAATTCCTTCTCTTTTTTGACAGTACTTGATAAAATTTCATCATATGATTAAAATGTTTTAGAAGCCAGTGCCCTTCAAAGGCTTAGATTAAGACCTTCAAAGAAATGATCAATCTTGTCTGTCGAGTCATGTACATAATCTATGACATACCTAGATAGCCTTGTGAAGGTAGCCTCATACTTTTAAATACTTTCTTCTTCCCTTTTTTAAGCTAAGGAATTTCCTCTTCATTTCGGTTCGTTACTCATGAGGGAAATATTTATTGAATAATATTTCATTAAAAGTACTCCATTCCATATCTTATATTTCTTCTTCCTTAGTGGTATTCTAAATCAAGGACCACCATTGATCAACATCACCCTTGAGACAATATACTTCCAGTACCACATTTTCATTTTCATTGCATCTTAATGCATGAATATCTTTTCAAGGGACTTGATTCACTGCTAAAAAACTACTGGATTAGTAGTACCACTAAAATATGGGATATTTTTCTGCACGGAACGATCCAATACAAGTGTGGAATGGTTATTCGTTATAACCAGATTAAGTTGTCCCAATATGGTCATGATCAGATCTGCTCCAACATTGACTCTGTTGACTTGCTTAGTAGGGAGATCCCTACATTGCCCACGAGTACTAATTCCCCTTCTTCTATTAGACACCATTTATAAATAATGGCACACATTATATTAGGGTATGAATCATAATGTATAATATTAATTTAACAAAATACTTAGAATAAATTGAGATCCTACGAATGGATAATCCAATAACCAGAAAAATGGTTTCTTTGAGGAATAATTTATATTTCAATCCTTCATAATGGCTTGTAAAGAAAATATGAATTATCCTAAGCATATCCCTTAGTAGTTTTGTAACCAAGAGTGTAGAAATTCCTGTTTCGTGTACCAGGATACCCCAGGTCAATCCCGAAACTCCATATTAGAGCTTTCACTCCTAGGTACATCTGCGCCAGAGCCACCTCTACCTACTCGAATCCAGACATGGATTTATTTTCTAGAAATATTCACATAATCTATTACTTACCAAAATACTAGGACATTCTTGTACATTTATCCTCAAATACTACCTTAGGGATTTGTTCCCTACTGTACATTTCCTACTATAATTTCCAAGTTTTCTACTAAACTTCATCTGATACCAACTGTAACACCCCGACCCCTCCAGACCAGAGCCGGTGCATTACTAAGTACACTGGCATGGTTAGAAGGAATGAAAATACCAAAGGAATGATTATTTTAGTAGTCTTGAAGAAACTAGATACATAGATATAACTCAAATTACATTGGAAAAGGTTACAAAATATGCTACATAAAAAAACTAAAGACTACATCCACAAGAACTCAATAAATGATCCACTCCTCGTCACCTGTTGAAAGTAAAAAATAAAAGGGGTGAGATAAAATACTCAGTAAAGGTAACAAATGGAGGAATCAGGAATCAATAATAACTAAATTGTAAACAATTTGACATAATCAATATGGCATGGTGAATAAATGAAAAACTCACACCATTAATAAACTGAGAATGAAACTGCATCCATAGATTTTATCATAGTGAAAACCTCATGGATTGTAATAACTGATAATGAATAAAGAGAATTATTATTAATTGGAAGTCATGTATCTAGTACATGAAACCATAATATCGTTAAAATGGTTTAGTTCTATGGGTAGAAACCCGTCTGATTTTTGGAAACAAACTCGAAGGGTTTGTCACCAAATTGTTTGTATCATGAGACCTACCGATGCATCGAGGGGATTTAGCAGGCCCCCAACCACCTATTCATACAAATAATTCTTTATAAATATATTCAACACAATAGAAAAATGACTTTACATTATCCGTATAGAATAGATGATACAGATTCATCAATATTTCCATAGTCAAAACAACATTCAAAATAAATACCGTAAGTAAAATGGTATACGGTTTAGACAATAATAATATCCATGATATGAGAATATGGATATTTAAATGGAATATAATTTCAATTGAAAAGTTATCTAAAATGGTCATTAGTTACACCACATAATAAAGAGTAGGTTCTCAATATGAAGCAAGTCACAATGAAGTGAAAATTGAGACAAAGCTCGTTACCATGTTGTAATCAATTGAGTCGTATGACCAAAATTTAATAACCACCAAATGAATAACATAATACCATTAATATAAAAATAATCATGATAAAATATATCAAATGGAATTACAACTATACCACATATAATAAATAAGTGGCAAACAACAGAAATCCCACAGAATTAAAAGTGAGATGAGAAAACCCCTTACAAACATTTCAGCGTGGTAACAAGTGTTCTTGAAAGGGATTAATGAGAGGTAAAGGGGTATTACATTACTTATATTTCACAAGGAAAATATATGGGAGGTGAAAAACCATACCCCATCATTAGGAATTAAAAATAAAAGGGCACAACATAGGGGATATTCTTGAACAAAAGTGAGAGAGAGGATCCCTTACCTTATGCTCGAAGGTGTTCTTGATTATTCTTAACGACATGTATAATCAAATTTAGCTTCATTAATTAATAATTCCATAACCTCATAATCATATAATTGATATGGTATAACCTTATTAGGTTTATTAATGGTATTTTTGATGGGTTTAAGATATTCAATTTTATTGTTTTGGAACCATTTTCTTCCTTGGTTTTCATGATTTGTTTACTTGCATTCATGAATGGAAGTTTGTTTGAAATATAGCTAAACATACAGAACTGTTAATATAAATTATTAATGAAATTAAAGCGATATAAATGATCTTATAATTATTCTGGTTATATACCATGAGGATGACTCATTCGATGAGTTAAAAATAAACGCTTGGATTTGGCTTGGCGGTTTTGTGCACAATAAACTTGTTTTGTATTATTATTCCATATTATGAATGTGTAAGGATTATAAAACATTAATAAAGATAAAATACATATATTATAACCTAGTTAAACCATTGAAAAGGTTTCATTACAAGTATTGAAGATATTAATTCAAATTGAAAACCCGTCTTCCTTGAGTGTGACAAATTAACACATCTCGGACGGTGTTTGCACCTATTGTATAAAAGGAGTGGAAAAAGAGAGATTATGATGAAATATTTCATTAGAAAAATAAAAATCCATTACCTATATGTTATTGTAATTATCATGGAATTTGGATGAGGGGAGGTGAGAAGGGAGAACAAAATAATGGAACTTTGTAAAAGAAATTGAAAGAAAAGAGAAGAAAGGTTCACCTCTTGAGTACTCCTCCTTGAGAATCTCCTCAAGGCCTGTGTTTTTAGAATTTTGGTGAGAAAATCAGGTCTTGGACATGGGGAGGGGGCTTGGGAAGAGTATTTGGCAGAATTTGGGCAAGGATTTAAGTTTGAGTGGTGTGGGAGGAAGAGGGGGTGAGGGGTGGTTTATATAGTGGAGGGGAGAGGAGTTTTCTTAATATTATAATCATTAATTTATAATTTTCTATCAAGAAAACCAATAGTGAGTATTCCATGACCATTAAAAGTAATAAATTAATGTGACTTCAAACCAATTGGGCATACATCAGCAGATCATCATCAATGACTCAATAAATCCCTTATTTAGCATTTATCGTAAATTATCGCATTTTACTATTCATAAAAAATTCAATTATTTCCGAAAAATCCCAAGAATTCACCCTAACCATTTTTTGACGTGCATAATAGAAAAATGAAGTCCATTTTCCAAAAATAATTTTCTAAATATGATTAATTAAATATTTAATTAAATCATTATTTAATAGAAATATATAAACACTTAAAATATTCATCTTCATTTTTAAGGTGCCTAAATTCATTTATACACTCAAGGGTATGGATAACTTTATAAGAGTCATATTTATATTCATAAGGGTAAGTTACTATTCATAAGGGCAGGTTACTATTCATAAGGTTAGGTTACTATTCATCAAAAATTAAGTTAATTCTATCAAACTCTAAATATCATCTTAAACACAACCGTGTATGACAAATTTTTAAAATTCAAATCACAGAGCTAGAAAATTTAAGTTTAATGGCTAGGTTATGGCTATCTCTTATTGGTAAACATGTTTTTTTTGCATAGAGGCTTAGTGATTCATGAAATATATGCTATCTAATGAATACAATGTATTTAAGAGAAACATACCATAATTTTTTTGGGGTGCTACAGTCTTGATGTTAGGACTTACCTTGTGTTTTAACGCCATACAGGTGAGGAAGATATAAAATATTTAGTTTCAGATCATATGACTAGAGCCATAGAATTTTAGAAATGATAGGTAATATGTGGCCTACCAGACTGAGGTCATTCCAGAATACTTCAAACATGAGGGAGGAAATTGTAAACCATGATATCGAGGGTTCTTGGATTGGGAGAAATGATATGGTACAAGTATTTGGGGGATGACTTCAGGAAAAATTCGAATAGCGGGTTCCAATATAATGTCATCAAAGATTATGCAGACAAAAGAGGTTTCTCCTAAGGGTGATGTTACCATTGGTTGAAAAACCTATTTTGTGGGAGAATTTATGCAAAGACAACTGGGGTGTGTTACTGCATAGTCAAATAGTAGCATCCCCTAGATGACATGCCCTAAAACTTTTTGGGAAACTTATACAAATTCAATTGATGTGTGTTACTGCATAGTCAGGAAAAGAAGTCCTTAGCTATCAAAAATTATATTCCTGATAGTTGGAGAAAGATTACAAAGATCTAAAAGTATCCAAGATTAGAAATATTACACGTGGAAGGGATATATCCAAGAATAAAGGAAGAATTTGGACTGATATTGGCCATTAAGTGTAGATTCCCTTGCATAAATCTGACCCATATATAGGAGGGGGACCTCTTTGTTTCCACGGTGGACCCTTGAATGAAGGAACCCAAATTAAGATCTCCTATATAGATATTTTTTATGTAGTAGAGGGGGAATTTTTATTTACCCCATAGATGGGATTGGGAAATGAGGCCTGAGTGTCACTATATATCTCACTAGAATGAGAATCAAACCACACATAGTTCTTGAGGTACTATGAAGTATAAAGTCATGTGGCCAGGACATTATCCATGCAGTTTAACGTCATATGATAAGGATAAAGGTGACTTGACATAAAAATAAAGGAATATTGTGGATATACCAAGGTATATGACCCAAGAGTCACTACATATCTTGTTTGAGAAATAATTAAGCCACACATAGTTTTAAAAAAGGATTCCCCAATACTGATCAAATTCATATGTGGAGAATGGATTTTTTTGAATATGGGCTCATTCATGGAGTATGAACACATATTGAATTCTCATATATAGATATGACTCATATGTAGGAGAGTGGGAGAATTTCCCATATTGTGTTACATCTGGGCCCATGATTGAAGATTTGTATGTCACTATGTATCTCATTAGAATGAGAATCAAGCCACATGTAGTTCTTGAAGAAATCATGTAGTTTATTTTCATGCAATAAGGACATCTAGTGTGTCTTTTAAAGTCTTTTAGTTGGGACCATGATAAACCTGATACAAATTTATGCACCTTACTTATGAAAGAAACTATTTTACCAAAACTCTTAAGCCCACATGAGTTATGCTCGGCGTGAGAAAAAAGGATTGGTAAATGATTATTCCTTCACACCAAGGTAACATAAATGAGGGGTAGGGGAATTTAGATTTTATGGTGGTTGGACCAGGAAGTGAGATCTGGGCATCATTACATATCCCATTAGAATAATAATCAATCCTTATGTAGTTATGAAATCCCATGATTTTTTAATATCATGCAGCGAGGATGAAGATGACCTGACATAAAGGAGGTGAAATGTTGTGGATGGGCCCAAGAATGGAAATCTGGGCATCACTATATATGCCATGCTAGTAAAAATCAAGCCACATGTAGTGCTTTAAAGGTTCCTTATGCATTTCTGACTCATACATAGGGATTGGGGCATTTTTTGTTGTGTATGGACCTGAGATTGGAGATCTAGGAATCACTACGTATCACGTTAGAATGAGAATCAATATGTATGCAATTTTTGAAGAGATTATGTAGTTTATCATCATGCAATGAGGATGTTTAGCTATACAGTTTAATGTCTTGTGGTAAGGATGTGGGTCACCCAATGTGGAAAGGAATATTGTGGCTAGACTAGGGGATAAGAGTGGGGTGTCACTACGTATATTACTGGAGAAAGAATCAAGGCACATATAGTTCTTGAAAAAAAATCCCCACATTAATCAGGTATTGATATAGGGAAAATGGGACTTTGATATTTTCCAAAATGATGGTTAGGCCCCATACATGAGGTCTAGGCATCACTACATATCTCATTGGAATGAGAATAAAGGCATATGTTGTATAGAGAAAGTTTCCTGTGTAGGTCTGATTAATACTCAAGGAAAGGGGGATTTTTTTATAGATAGACCCAAAACAAGAGGTCTGAGAATCACTACATATCTCATTGAAATGAGAATCAATCCACACGCAGTTCTTGAATAAAGGTGTTGTGGGGTACTAGCACCGAAGATTGCAATCCACTCAAATATGGATCAAAATGATGAGTTTTACATCATGCAACAAGGATGTGAACCATGCAGTTTAACATCATACGGTAAGGATGATATGATACATAGTTTAGAATCTTATAACTTAGACTATATATGGTACAATTCATTTTAACATTCTGGAACTAGGATGAGTGTATTTCCTTTTAAGGTCATGTGACAAAGACCAACTATGCAGTTTAATGTCTTGCAGCCAAGACGAGGTTTGTGTGATTACATAAAATATTTATGCAGGAACCTTGTATTGGTTGGGGTCATAATGATATCTCCATCCATTATGATTAAGGAATAATATCCATTAGAGTGGACCTTATTTATGGAGTAAGATACCTCTCACATTGGCTCAAGTTTTGGAGATTTCTTTCTTGGTATCATCAGAGTCCTAAGGACTATTACAAATTATCTGGAGAAGAATGAATGGAGGTAGACCTTATTATTAAAATCTCACACTATCTAATTTTTATAAACCTCAAAATGATACAGGGTATGCAATATTTTATCATCAATATTATCCAATTCATCCAATCATTTACGATATTTCTCATCTGTGGATAGTTAATCACATATAGAAATATAGAGCGATGAAAAATAAACCTCAATGGGCAGGACTTCTTCTATTCTGTATACCAATGAATATGGGATTTACCATGTGGTAGTATGGATTGTAGATCTGTAAGACCATAAGGAATGAAATAGATTGTACAACTAATTTTTTTTATCTTTATCATCCATATTTTGGAGTATATTCTATAGGTTAATATTGAAGGCCTCTATCTATCCATTAGCCACCACATGATAACAGGATGAGTGTTTGGGTTTGATATTGCACTCCTAATATTGATTTTCCACCTCAGAATAATAGAAATTGGTTCCATTGTTCATAAGTATTGTATGAGGGACACAAAATTTAGTAATGGAGTTGGTTTTCATAAATCTTACAATGATTTTGTCCCCAACTTCTTTTAAGGGTAATGCCTTAGCCTATTTGGAGAATAAATCAGAAGCATTTAAGTTGTATTTGACTTACTTAGCCATAACTAGAGGGTATGAACCCAGAACATCCATTAAACATATGGAAAATGTTCAGGAGTATTTGGTTTTATTTAGAAACTCTGGGGGGGGGGGGTGATGGATGAAGTTGTCATGCACTTGGAAGTAATGAAACTTATTGGTGAATTCAGTGCAATCCTGCATCATCAAAGGCCAAAAGTATCCAAGCCTTTAGATTTAGTTGGAAAGGCTATATGCTGATTGGTGGGCACCACAGGCTCCTGAGTGTACTTATTTCATAACAACAAAAATATTTTATTTATTGATACATTTGATAATGATTCCATCAAATAATCATTTATATAAGACTTTATCATGATTTGGGCCATCACAAAGTGTGAAGTTGGTTGCTTGACATCATATTTTCTATTTAAAGCTCTATCTTATAGTAGTAGTCCATTATAAAGGTAGTCCATTATTGTAATCATCCACATAGTGGTAGGACCATATGGTTTAGGGACAATACTGAATTCATTGACCTCTTCTATTCTGACTTGAACAAAAGGTGAGACCATTCAATGATGTGCAAGATGATGGCCGTTTTGTCCCGGTTTAAATCACCCAAAGTTATAGCTACATTTTTCAATGTATATTCCTAGAAATTCTATGATCATGGGACATGATTAAATGTTGGTTCCAAGGGGAAAACTACTATTAAACATCAGAAAAAGTCAATTAGGGGGATTAGATCTTGATTTTTTTATAGTTTAATCCCCATTGATTTATTTTATTAACAACTCTAAATTGACTTTTACCTCTAGGTAGTCCATTTGTATTTAGAGTGCTAGTTCTAGGTCTGTAATGAGGGCTTGGTATTCTACCTCATTATTTGTATATCCCTCTAATAGTAGGAAGGAGTATGGTAAAACCACCTTCACTGGGGAAATGAGCATAATCCCTAACCCGACTCTATTGAGCTTAGGGTCTTCCATTCTCATTCATGCCGACATCCTAGATGTGTCATAAAAATACATCTCCCACATTTGGGGGCTATCATTAATATAAAATATATTTTCTTCTATTAGTTTAGTATTTAACAATGTCATTTTTTATATGGATGTTCTGTAAGAAAATTTGCTAAATCCTAGCTTTTCACTACTTTATGAGGTAAAAAATGTATATTAAACTACTACAGGATAACCTCCCACCATACTAAATTTCTTTTCATCATAAGATGGATGAGGATATATTTGAGTGGGTTATTTCAAGAGACCAAATTGAAAGTGTGGTGCTGTATGTAGTGTCTTAGTTTATAAACCAAAAATATTAATGCAAGGAAGCTCTTCTTGATATTTGAATAATAAGTATCAACATTGAGTATGGTTAAACTATGATAATAGAGGATCTTTTGATTCCCAACATCCTTATTTTATGTGAGGAAGGTGCCTAACAATCATTCTAGGGTTGTAACATATAGAATAAGTGGTTTTCCCTCAACAGGTGACATTAATACTGATAGGATCAAGATATATTTCTTAATATTGTCAAATTATTCCTGACATTCGTCAGTCCCCTGATACACAACCCCTTTCTTCCTCAATTTGGCGAAGGGAAAACACTTTCCTATTAGTTTGTCTATAAAGCATCAGATATAAGACAAGTTTCCTTGAATTACTCTCAACTCTTTAAGATTCTAAGAAGATGACATGCTTAGGATAGAATTATTCTTTTTAGGTTCAAATTAGATGCTACGATGGTGTATTATAAAGTTGAGAAATTTTCCTAAGGTTACCCCAAAAGCACATTTTAAGTGGTTCATTTTAAAGATTTTCTGTTGTAGCTTATGGAATATGATCTCAAGATTAGAAAGGTGGTCAAAATGTTGTTGGGAATTACCCAATATATCATCAACATAACAGTCAAAAAACTTCCCCAAGAAAGGTTTGAAGATGCGGTGTATGGAATGTTAGTATGTGGCACCAACGTTGTTAAATACAAAGATAATTAATCGATAAAATAATACCCCCTGGGGGCCCTGAAGGTAGTGAAATCTTCATCTTCTGGATCCATACAATTTTTTTGTACCCTGAATAGCCATCCATGAAGGAGAGGGATTAATAACTAGTTATTGTGTCAATCAGTAGCTATGTGATCAGAACCGAGAAGTCATCTTTCATATAGTGCCAGTTGAGATATCTGAAGTTGATTAAAAACTTGATTTTCACATTTTTATTATTTAATGAGATAATATTAGCTTGCCATTTTGGACACTGAACTTCCTGGATGAATTAAATCTTGATGAGTTTGTCCACTTCAGCTCAATTTTGGAGTCTTGAGTCAAGTTTTTCCTTCTGGATATCTTTTTATATCCTCATTGGTCTTCTGGAATTCCCAAGTGGTGGGTGGCCACCTCAATATCAAGGCCCTAAATCTATATGTAATTTATAGAGAACAAGTCCTAGTATTTCTTCAGGAAGAAGTTATATACCTCTTGTTCTTCTAATTTCATGGCTACACTGATCAAATTTGGTCATGAATCTTCTTATGTGCCTAGGTTTATTTATTTTAGCTTTTTAATAGTGTTGGAGACACCTTCCTCAAATGCTAGAGGGGTTTCCCCGAGGTCTTCCTCCTTTTTTACCTCTTCCACTTGTACTTGGGAAGTAGGTGATGAAATAAGTTTCTTAGAGTCAGGGGAGGTGTCTACATTTGGATATTTAGAGGTTGAAGCAAATACTTCTAGCTTGATTGATGGTGGGGAGCCTTTTTGGAGATTTGAATGGGAGACGGGGGACTAAGAATGAGCATCTTTATTTTCTACCATTTTCATGAAAACTTCTTACATCCTAGTTGACATAACATGGGTTTGTTGAAGATTGAGAGATGGAATGAATACATCTTCATTCAGAATTTCATTACTTCTTAGAGAGTCGATAACTTCTCTAGTGTTGTCGTGTTCAGTTGTTATGACTGAAATCATAGAATTTTCTAGATGTGTTCTCAGATGAGAACCCAGATCTTCAATTTGGTTGATGGTAAGTATATACTATGCACTAATATTTTTGAAAGGGTTAACCATAATCATCTCCATACCATTCATGGCATTAATCCGAACGACATCATCAATCATGGATTGTTTCCCTTCAATATAATAGAATCATGTGTCAATGTACTATGATTCATAGGATTTAAATGGGTCATTGACACCATGAAATGTACCAATTTTTCCTTTGATACAATATTTAAGTCATTGGTAGTATTACAAGGGGATAACTGCATGCTGATGTAGCCATGGTCTTCCCAGTAGAATGTTGAAGGTTATAACTTGCCGAACAACCCTGAATTCAGATTCAGACATGAGATCCATGAACCGAGTCTTGAGTTTAATTTCTCCAAGAGGATTTTGATCATTCTTATCATAACTCTATAACATTAGAGTATAGGGGGACAAGAGAGATTCATTATAACATAGTTGATGATGTTTACAAACTAGAATGAGGCCCACTCCTAAGCCGTTGTCTATGAAGGATCATTGGATATCAATGTCATTTATCCTTCCAGATATATACAAGGTTTTTATATATCTTTGTATGTTGGAATCCACATCCTAGTATATGATAGATATGACCATGTTCCATTCTGTAGGATTATTCTTTGTTTGATATACTTTAGAATCAGTGAATTCAGATTTAAATTCATGAGGGCTTGACAATGCCTCTATTAGTTCTTCCCAGAGGTATTTTGATAGACTCAAGGCATCCAATATTGAAAAATTAGTTGGAAATATGGCCAGTTGCTTTAAAACATCCTACTTATGGTTCAAAGGTCACACTTCCCAGCACAAGGAATCTCTTTTATAGGTGATTTAGGAACTTAATCACTTGATGTGGATAGATCAACCCTTAAAATAGGAACTAGAGGTGCTTCTACTCTCGATGGATTAATTTGACTAGGTATTCTTGCACACTGAGATTGATTAGGTGATGACATGTACTCTAGCTGATATTACTGGATGATCATTTCCAGAAAAACACTAACATGTGTGGAGGACCTTTTTTTCTCCTTCTAAGCTCACTGGAGAGATCTCCCATGAATTTCAGCTGCGCCGAAAGTTCGAGCAAGGATGTGGTTAGAGTAGTGAATCCTAGCACGACCATGTCTTCCCCTATATCCTCGACTCTGATGACCTGTTCCCAGGGTTCCCCAATAAAATTTAGAGAATTCAAGTTCATAGTCACACTCATCATACAAAAAGGGATCCATTAAGTGAATAACATTAATAGAACTGAAGATTAACTCCTTGTCTAATAAATATTTTGTTTGGTAGGTTAACCCTGGTTGTACGTTTTGGATGGGCAGTGACCATACTTCTGGGAATAAAAGCATGAAGTTTTATAAAGTTAAAGATGACTTCGTCCTTAGAATATAATCATATTCTTATATTTTCTTCTAGATATTCAGTCCATGTCATTTTTTGGATTTCTAGATTTCAAAGGACTGAGCTGCCAATGGATTTGACTATGTTGTAGTGGAAGCAGTTGAGGGATGAATTGCCTATTTTAACTATGCTCATAAGATAAAATGATTCTAATTAATTTCATTTTTAACCATCCAGTCACTGAACTTTTTCATACTCTAACTGTTAACTTCCTACCATTCATTCTCTTTCTCTGGATCGGTGGAAGAAATACATGCCACTTGAGTAGCTGGCCTTCCCAGCTTCACTTTCCTAGAGTCCATCATCTTTTACAAGATTTATTTGAAAACAAAACACTACCAAATTTTGTTCCCCAATTCTCAATGAAAATATAAATAGTCCAGAATATCTTTATCACCACCATTTCTAGGTGTCTTGGGATTTAGAAACTTGATCAAGTTATTTTCCAATGCCGAGATGAAGTAGCTAGGGACTTGGTCACTTAGAAAATAAGAGACATTATTATTCATCTCCTAAAACTATTTTAACATATTTTCCTTTGATCATCTTAATAAGGAAGGTGTTTTTTCTGACATTCAGGAGGTGTAACAACATGATATAGTGCAGGATTTAGAGTAGGAGCAGGTGTAGGGGCCTGCTTAAGTGCAACAGTGGTGTCCTACACTTTCCCTATTCTATTTCATTGAGATGATGAAATTACTTAGAAATTAGCCTTATTCTATGTGATAGGGTCTTCCACTATTTGAGAAATTTTAGTGAGGTTCTGAAACCCTCCTGTGTATTTCACAGGGATGAATGGAATGCACAATTCATTGTGAAGATTCTCTATACAGATAGAAAAAAGTCTTCATGATGAAGCTATAGGTTTATGAGTATGATAAACCTTTCCATAGAGTAATGAAATACAAGAACCTCTCATTCTCTTTCTATTTTCAGTTTGAGAGGTCGAGGACTATTGACTTTTATAATGTTGAGTTGAATTGGAAAAGAAAATTATGAAAGAGATCTTCCCACCCTGTAATTGATTGAGCTGACAAGCAAGTGTATCATACAAAGGTTGGTCCCTATAGTGATTAGATGAATCACACGAGTTTCACTATCTCTTGTTGTTCAGGGGTCCCCATAATGGGAGAATAGTAGGATAAAAAATGTGTTAAGTGTTGTTCTGGGTCCCCATAGCCATTGAAAATTGGGAATGTAGGATTCCAAAAGTTTGACAGGGGAAGAGTCAGATCGACCCATTCTAGTAAAGGCTTCATCTCTAGTTACACCAACACACACCATTCCTCCATGGATTCCAATCATGCCATTAGCAACTCAATTTTATTCATGAGGCCTTGAGGAATGTCTGGTTGAGTAAGAGATTAAATAGGGGCAATAGCTATAAGGGCCATCTGTGGTGGCACTGTAGGTATTTTCCATGGATATATCCTATAGGGGAAGGCTGGTAAGAATAAACCTAGACCCTTTATAGTTGTATAAATAATGGAGGTTATTCCTGATCCTCTTCCATGGGGTCCAAGTATATGGGTGGTTGGTATCCCACATTGATGGGATGTTATAAATCTATTTCAATTGCTATGGTAAACCCTCTTTATTAAGGTAAACTATCTGGGAGTGTGAGCTGAGGATTTTCTTGTAGGACATATCTAACAGGAAGGTTACCTTGGAGTAGTTCTATATTGAGTTTCCTAAATTATTTCATCTATTAATCCTATTGAACAAATCATTCCTCAAGTGTGAGGGGTCCAAAATTTTCATAAAGTAGGTGAGGTGAAAACTTACCTTTTCCCTTTTCTTTGTTGGGTTCTCTCTGAGGAGGTAGTGGTAGAGTGATTGAGGGAACTCCTAGATTCAGGGTGTGTCTCTGGTTCTGAATATGAATACCTCCTTCGATTATTTCAGTTTTTATAATATTATAAACCAAAACTTCCTCTCTAGAACCTCCAAATTGGCCTCGTGTTCTGTAGGATCTCAAAGGGCTGTGTTAATAAAATTCATTTATTTGTAATGAATAAAATAAATTTCACCAATGTATTCATGAGACTACCTTTTTCTTCACCATTCACAAGGAATTTACCTCCCCTTCATTGATTTTATAGGATCCACTTGGTGGATAATAATCTGATTGGAATCTCTAGATAGTTCAGTTATGCACATTCCAAATAAAGATATCAAATCACAGGATGGGAATAACTGGGAGGATTCATTCTACAACATTCCCCCTAATAGAGATAAAACTGAATTTTTCCTAGGAAGAGGTTTCTGAGGTGAAAAATCCCTTATCTATTAGGGAGGGGTTTTTCTCGTTCCACTCTCATAACTCTTTGGGCCTATTTTGCTGACCTCGATGATTGTATTAAAAAATCCTCCAACAATACGGGGTGGTGTTTCTCCTAAATTTCTATGGCTGCTACTACTATAGTTTCCCTTACAATTTTATAGATTTTTTTGAACATGGGTTGGGTAAATAATTTGATATTCATCTAAATCACCCACTTTCTAAGATCATTGTACTATTTATGATATTTGGTCTATCTGATGACTGACTTCCCCTAATCAGGAGGCTTGATCGTTATTTTTATATGTTTGATGCAAAATTATCTTAATAGCCTACTATATTCTAGAATGACATTGGTGAGAGTCGTTCAGGGCCTATTTTCATTGGGAATATCTTCAGTTGTGAACAAATTCCATTTGTTAAAGCTAACCTGAAGCTATGACATAGCATGATACCACCTTCAATGGGCTTTGTTGGTTGGGGAGCATAGTGAAATGTAATGCTCTGTGTTCACCCCACCCCCTAATATGAACAATATATGGAATATCAGTGACTTTCTATCACTATATTTTTAATGAACTATGTAATTAACATTTAAGGGATCCTTTCTATTTCTTGAACTTCTGATTTTATACATCCAGGAAAGCCTCCAAGTCAATTTGGCATTGGATACCTTCCATTACCTTAATGTGATTCTGGTACTCATCGTAGGGTAATACTTTCTCTATCAAGCGATGAAATTTTTTCCATATATTGAGACAGATTTCATGAACACAATCTTCCAAAAATACCTCTGGAAAGCTATTTTGATGGGTGGATAAAGGCCAGAACATGACTATTATTTCATCTTTATCCAGCTGTTGCCTCATGTTCAGTATGTCATTTTTGTCTTTTTCCAGAGTCTCCTCAACCCGGTCTAACCAAAGTGGATACTTCCCTGCTGCTTTATTTTAAACAAAAAGACTGTTAAGGGATTCCTATATTATAGTAGAAGGTAGACAGTCCAAGGGTGGTTCAGAGAATGACCATTACCTTGATATGTATTCTAGATGATAAATATTTCACTTGTCAATGAAAAGGCATCATGCATGAATGTACTTTTTTCCCAAGTGCCTCGTGCTAGGAGGGACTTCTCATCACTACATTTCCAATGGGAGGACCCTCTTGACGAAGTGAAACACTACTACAGAGATAACTTTTGTAGTGAATGCCATCATGGGAAGACTAACATAGTGGATTATAGTAAGAGGAAGACCCTTTTTCTCTTTGATCTTCTGGCCACGCGGAGGGTTGTTGTGACTATTATCAGAAGATGGTCTCTTGAGATCGATCAGATTATGGTCATAAAGCAAGTGTTTATGGTTAAGTGTCTAAGGAGGACCTTTAGAATTACTACTACCGATCTTGTAATTTATAAATAAGAGAGTAGGATCTTAATCTACCATATATAAGAATTTGAGGGCTTTAATAACTCTAGTATTAAGTAGAGTTTGATCATAGATCAAATCTTCATTTTCTTATCATCTCTAGTGAGACTTATTTTTGGATTCCTTCTTTCAAGAAACTAGGGACACCTACTGAAGAAAGTGGTTTTTAGGTATGGAAACTTGTTTGATTAACTCTTGTGTTGATTCTGAAATTTTCCGACATTCCTATATAATTTAGGCAGTGGTTTGTGCCTACATTGGAGTGTCCATTAAAATTGGTTAACTTCCTCCTATTATAAAGGCGTATGTTCCTGATATAGTTATCTATATATCATGGGGGAGTTTATACCATGATCCTCTTGTATTGGAGCAGAGGTATGTATCTTCCCCGAGGTGACATGATGATGAGCAACCTAATTTGTGAGGACAAAGCTATGTGTATATCCCTATGATAGTACTTTTATTTCTGTTATGATTTCTTAGAAGGTCTGTAGGAAGTGGACAAGAATTTTCCTCTTCCCTTTCACCACTATCAGGATATGCTTGGTGACTTTAGTGATTAGAACAGGGATATATTCCTATTCTGTATTTGGAGAAGGGGTATGTTCCAGATCCTATCCTTCCTTTCCTGATAGTGGATACTAACAGTAATCATGCGTGGGGGAAGAGAGTTGTGTATTCCCCCTATTCATCATTGGTACTTTCCAAATGATTTCTCCAGGTGCTTCCAGATAAGGATGCTAGGAGGCTTGATAGGTGTGGGTAGGTGTGTGTACCTAATCTCGGTTTGCCACCAAATTTGACCAAAAAACTTATTTAGACACTTATAGGTGAGGATTTTGGAGGGAATGATTGATGTGGGTAGGTGTTCGTGGCTTCTCATGGATTGCCACTGAATTTGAATGATAGGCATCCTAGGATGATTCCAGATGAGTCTACTAGCCAGCTAAATTAGGGTGGGTGGGTGTATGTGACCACTCACAATTTTTTACCAAGTGTGATTAGTTGTATTCTATATAGGGGATAAATATGCATCCCCATTCCATGTTGGTCAATTTCCACCCCCAATGGTATGTCTTTCATGCCCAAGTATGAACGACCTAGGCCGGACTTCTGATGATGAAACCCTCATCATGTTTAGGGTTTACTACCACGTGACATTGGATATAACATATGATTGTAATATCTCTTTAGAAAGAACCCTGTGTCTTATGAATGAGGCCTTTTTTGGCCTCTTGATCCACCTATCTAAGATAAGGGAGAGATTGGTTGTTGTGTTTTAGGGATAATCTCCCAAAATAGTTGAAGATGGTGGTTGGTGCCATCTACTTTTGGACCACCGATCATTATTGATTGGATGACTAGTGGGGATTTGTAAGCTATAGGGTCTATCGGGAATCCTCTAGGGTTAGAATTCTACGATTCTAGCAATACGCCTAGACTAGTGCATTTGAGACCCAGCGTTGAAGACACTAGATTGGTGATGAAATCCTCTTCTTGGATTAAGACCCAACATTAATTGTAGCTAGGGAATTAATATTTTAGATTTGGTATGATTCCATTTTGATTGAAGAGAGATAATATTGGATGTTCTTGGAATATAGGTAAAAAATACAAACAAGAAAACCCCATCAAAGAATCATCTCATTAAACGGGCATATGTGTGATTGGTTCTCTTTCTTTGACCTATTTCAATTTGAGAGAGAAAGGGGATTAACAGGTGGGTGGCACTATCATCTTGGTTAAGGATTCATGTTGGGTTCACCATTTTTTTCTGACGAAAATTGGTATGCCCAATAATTGATTATAGGGGGTTTATTTTTTTTCTTCAATAATTCACATTGGGTTCATTGAATGGTTTCCTATGGGTTTTGTTCATATAACTAGAAACACCTAATGGTTATATATCTATGTTGACTCAGGGACCTTCTTTCCAAAGGTGCACACTCGATGTGTGGTTTGGCCAAAGATACTTAATAATTCACATTATTCGAGAGGACGGAAGGTTGGTCTCATCAAACCATTTTAAGGGGAATTTTTTCCTACTTGAGTACTCTTTTATATATTTAAGATATAATCTCAAATCATTAATTAATTCCCATGTATGACATGGGTCACTCTTGTATTAACAATCAATTATTAGCATGGGTAGAATTTATAATCATCTATATGTATTCAAAGTTCTTTATCAATGGAGATATATTTTTGTATTAGAGGTTCTCCATAAATTACCCTCTTATATACTTATGAGAGATCATTTTTTCATTTATTATTACGACACTGGTTTTGAGCTATGCATTGGGGAACTCTCGAGTAAATCATAATCTAGGGATATGGGAGCTATTTTGATGTCAGGATCGGACCCATGGATGGGCTTCCTATATATCCTTGTTAAAGGAATCAAAACCCAAATAGTTCGATGCCACTTAACGGAACACATCATACCTTTTTAAGGTCATCTGATAAGGAACAAACCATGTTGTTTGACTTTTAGGCGAAAGGTTCCTAGTCAAAGTTTGGTATGGGACTTATGCTGAAGTGGCCTAGGGAACATGTAAGGGATATGGATTCCTAGGTTGAATTATAATCTATTGGTAATGTGGCCCAGATATAGTTAGGGTTGGTTTGGGGTTTCGAGTTTGGACCTTAATGAGGCTTCATGCATATCCAATTTGAATGGAAATAAAATCCCTTGTATTTTGGTTATAAAGACATGCACATATGGAGGCCCTATAAAAGTTTTTCTTGTAGGGAATTATGTCCATTTGAGAGGATTGGATTGGAACAAAATCCTAAGGAGGATTTTATGGTGATTTGAGGGTTTCCCGAGGATTAAGCTTGAGGAGGATTCCCAGGTGAATTTTTATGGTGACATAGTTGGGGCTTATACCGAATAAAAGGATCATAGATTCATTTGGGGATTAAAATTGGGAATATGCCCATTGGTTTGGTTATTATTGGGGATTATACCAAATAAGAGACCCAGTTATCGGTGTGAGAAACAATAGGAAGTGTAATATTTGAGAAACAACACAATATTCATTTCCTTAAGGTCATATACATGGCCCTACGGACCCACTCTAATGGATGCCCTTTTAAGGAAGGTGAGAGGAAGATCCAAGGAAAGATTATCTATCAAAAACATGCATCAGATCATGTTGATATTATGATAATATCCTAACACTAAACCTATGTGAGTCATTCTTGAATGTGGGAAAGAGGAAGTGAAAGATATGGAAAACCGAAAAATTCTTCTCCGGCTAATGTAAGAGTTTAGGGATACAAGAGAAGAAAAAAGGGATTTGGTGGGCCCATTCCCTGCTATCATTGTATCTAGGGTAGTCAAATATGACTACCCGTATAGACACAACCATTGGGAATGGATAAGGAGGAAGGAATTAAGTGGGAAATATCCAACAAGAATGGCTATGAGATTACTCTTGACGGGATGACCTAAAATTGGTTTTAGGAGGAAGAGAGGAGGATCTCATTCCATGTCTCCCTACTTGAAACCGGAGGTCCCTAGTCTCAGAGATGATGAGGGAAGTAAAAGGCCCTAGACCTCATGTTCAAGACTGGGAGTTCCCTGAAACTTCCCCTAGGGTCTAGGTCCTCATGACTGAGGGAATTCATACTCACATGCACCCCAAGGACCCTAGCTGTCAAGTTGGAAAAGTGTGGGAAACCTCTAACCAAAGGAATGCATACCCAAATGGGAGACATGCTAGTGTACCTTTTACCATATTTTTGTAGGTATGAGGGCTTCATTGGAGACTTTAATTTTATCTCTCTTAGATAAGGTATCCAAATGAAGAGGATCCATACCATTGGTGGCCTAGAAGAGGGTTTGAGAGGTGGCTTGTGCTGGGTAGACGTTGGGTGAGCCAAGGGGGTATCGCGTAAGGTATGCCTACATTGCTTGGAAGTGATTCATGTAGGTAGGAATATGTGAGATAAAGGTACTTTGGGTGACATACCACCTATGAAACAACACCTGAGTGAGGATTTTCTCAAGGCATTAAGGGTTTCCACAGGTGTTCCTAGAAGTATCTCATACAGGTCCCTGATTAGGGAATGAGACCTCAAACTAGTGTTTGTTAACCATGGGGGAAAGGGTTTCTCATGAAGGTTTTATGTTTTTATACCTTGAGAGGAATTTGGTCCCACAACCCCTTAATTCCCTCCTCTATCAGGTTTGGAGAGATACTTGGAAGGTTTCTAAGGGCTTGGGTGAAGGACTAGGGAGAGAAGATCTTCAAAAGCTCTTCAGAATTTTCCATCATCCAAATAAAGAGCCCCAGGGACCTATTTATAGGAAAATATAGGACCTTGGGAAAAGTTTCTAGATTGTGATGGTCTATTGTGTATTTTTATGCATAGGTCCATTACACAGGCTAATGTGTAGGTAGTGATGAAAAATAGGTCTACGACCCACAGGTTTCGTGGATATGGGGCAGATGTGGGGTGGGGTGGGCCAACTTTTTTTGACTATTTAGAGAAATGGACAAGGTGGGTTGAGCCCACATGGGTGAAGGCTTCCCACATTCCTGATTTAAAAAAAATATATTTTTTACAATATATGCTTCCTTAACATTTTAGTTTTTTTAATAAAAAGTCATTATTAAACCATGGAATATGAATTCTCACCATAATGATTATATTAATTCAGTATTCATTCATATGTGAATTTTAAACAGGTCTATATTTATTGTTTTAAAATGATATTGTAATATTTATATAACAATTATAATAATATTCATATGGTGTGTCATCACACCTCTCGAAAAATAGAACCCATATCCCCTGCATATGGTTTCAATTATAAAAGATTTATTATAATCATAATATTTTTTGGTCAATTTAATTTTGTTATTATTTAATTTTATTTTTTTATTATGAAAATAGAAAAGGACTTCATGGGAACCCTAATTGTCTCCTCTGAAACTGGTTGTTACCTGGAGAGTTATCATTCATTCATAGGTCTATCCATTCGCATCACCATACAACCGACATCATCATTCATCACCCCTCACCAATCACTCACATAATTTTCGTCACAATAATATTCCACCACATCAGTGTCACCACATATCACCATTATCCCATAAATTTTTTTCCATCACATACCTTATAACTCTCTATATTTTTTGATCCACACTTCTCCTCACAACTACCATTAATAATGATAAAAAATACAATATTTAAATGATTATAAATAATATATTTTTCTTAAATGAAAGCAAGCCCATGGGCTACCCATAGGCTTATGTGGGGCAGGGAGGGATTCAAATTTTTTGTTAGCATTATATATGGGATTTTACAGACAAACCTATATGGGATAAAACCCGAGTGGTATTGGACCACCCCCTAACCCTCCCATTTTTCATTACTATGTGCAGGTCTATTGTAGATGATGATGTGTAGGTTTGTCACACATGCTAATGCACAAATACCCTATGCACCGATGCTATTACGCGGGACCTATGCAGATGGACTTTGTTGATGCATGTGATCCTTAGCTTCCTCCTCTTTCCTTCTTTTCTTCTCCTTAGGGCATCTTTCTTTAACACCTTTTTATCCATATGACAAAATAGAGTGTCGACATAAGGGTAAAATGAAGATGATTTCCCAAGGCATGTACATTAATTTTCAATGATTTCTAGTGGGATTTAATTGGAATAATTTAATTTCAAAAGGTAAGAAAATGATATTTTATTTTAAATGAATGATTATTAACTTTTAGGATAAAAATGTATATTTTTAGGAATTTTTTTTATGGGTTATCATGACTTCTAGGAAACCATCATGATTATTATTTTTCCTTTATGGGTATTTTATAAAGTGTTTCATTGAAAAATTTGGGAAGTAAATCTAATTTCACGTGTAAGAAAATGATTTTTTATGCTTAATGTTTATTATGTCAGGGAAAACTCTCTTTTATGATATCATGGTTTTAAAATGAACTAACATGTTTCTTTATTCTTCTTTTTATATTCCTTAGTGATATTTTTTTAATCATCCCACATTTTCAAAAAAAATTCATAGGTTTTAAAGATTAGTAGGAACAAAGAAGAATTCAAGTTGAAGATCATAAAGATTTTTCATGAAAATAAAATGTGTTTTATTTTAAATGTACTGTATTGTGAATAAATGGATACAAAGAGGAAGTATCTAACTTATAATTTATGGGTTTTTATGACCTAATTATCTAAAACTCTAAACCTAAAAATATCTTAGAGAATGAAAGTAAATGAATTATTTTTTAATACTGAAATTATATATTGAAGAAGGATTAAGTAGTAATAGTTGGTATTATAGAAAAGGTTTAGATAATTTTATATGTTTATATGATGGAAGTAAATAACCTTAGGATATTATAAATTATGGTTATCATGATATAGTATTCGAATATTACCATATTTCTTCATCTAAACTATTTTTGTTTAGAATGATTTTCCATAGAGGAAATAAGGAAGCTGAATTAGGAAGGTAACGAGAGGATATTATCCTTCCAAATAAGCAACCTATAATGGTTAGAATTTGAATAGAGTAGTTTTTTATGTGATGGATCAGTTTAAATAGGCTATAAATGGTGTTGGTATCCATACAAGAGAGAAACAACATTCACCATAGAGGAAAATGTGTATAGAGTAGAATTTCATGAAACAACACCCTATATAATTCAAGGAATCACCTGAATCTATGATATCTAAGGGATGTATTAAAGCATTAGATAATATATTTAAATTCATGGGTTATTTATATAATAAAAAGACAACTCTTTCTATTTACCATTTTGAAAGTAAAGCTAATCAATGTTTGTTAATGGTTAAGAATACCAGAGAAAGAGAAAATATTGATGCCATGGAATGGGAAACATCTAATGATATTTTCCTAGGGTTGTTATACTTAGGATTGAAAAGTAAATATTATAATTGAGGTTATAGGAGGAAGATTCAATGGCCTCATATGAAGCGAAGATCACCTGATGGGTAAGGCGCACAAATTTTTTTATCTGGGATCTTAATAGTAAAATCAATTAGATTTAATTAGGATTGAAGAAAAGATATCAAAGAGAATTAGATTCACATGAATTCAAAATAAATGAGAAACTATGATGTGTTGAGAAGGTAGAAATAGAGTTTTATTATGATAATGTATTTCATGAAAACAAACAGAAGAAAGGTCCATATAGAAGGTAATGAGAAAGCATATATAAAAAACATGAAGTTAAGAAATTCATGTTTCCATGTTTTGATAATTGTAGTAAAAATCACCCTCTAGAATCTCTTATAAAATATGTGAAGTGTTTCAAAAGTTTAGAGTTTATAAATGTGGCTTGTGAATTAAAATAAAATGATCATGAACATAATGAAAAGATGATAGTAAGAATTTTTAATTGTAATGAGATGGGTCATTATGTGATTACTTGTAAAAAGATAATAATGAAGGATGAAAATTTTCAATATCAAAAACAAAAATGTGAGCCTAAATCCTTTAAAACAACTTCGAAATATATTGAAATATCCATTTATGTGGTTTTAGGAACATTTCTTGTTTATTTAGATTATTATAATGTCTTAATTGATTCAGGTAATACAAACTCTTTCATTTCTGATATTGTTTTTGATAAATTAGAAATTTCACCACAAAAAATATAGCCAAAAAATTTGGTAAAAAAACATGGGGGAAATATTAATATTAAAATAAATAATAATAATATTCTTGTTATTCTATGTGGAAAGGATTTACCTGAAAACTTTTTTATCTTACCTCTTGTAGAGTTTGATGTTATTCTGGGTATGAATTGGATTCCTATTTATCATGCTTTGCAGAGCCAAATAAGTTTTTTTTTCAAATTGAGTTTTTTTTATAAAAGAATGAATTCATACCTTTGATAACATATTAAGAAGCTAAGAAATTGTTAAGATATATAAATGAAAGTTATATTTCTCAAATTATTTAAAATAAGGAAACTTTTCTAATTAATGATGCACTACTAGTAAAAATAATATCTAGATGTTTTTCTAGATGAGTTTCCTAGTATTATACCTAATATGGAAGTGGAGTTTATTATAGAACCAATGTCTGATTCTAAGACAATTTTAAAACCCTCTTATCAAATGACTCATTTAGAATTTCTAGAATTGAAAAAGTAGTTATAGGAATGGATTGATAAAGGATTAACTCATTCAAGTAAATTTCTATGGGGTTCTCTAGTTTTATTTGTTTAAAAATAATGATGGTTCTATGGGTATTTTCATTGATTATAGTGCATTGAATGAAATCATTATTAAGAAAAAGTATACCTTGCCTCATATATATTATTTTTTACCATATCTAGGGTGTATATAATTTTTCCAAGATTTATCTCAGGTCAAGATACCATCATTTGAAGGTAAATAAGGAATATATTATAAAGATAGTGATTTAGACTAGATACGGGTATTGTATATTTTTTTTATGACCTTTGGGTTGTCTAATGCACCAATTATATTCATGGATATTATGAATAGAGTTTTACAAAAAAACTTAGAAATGTTCTTAGTCATGTTTATTTATGATATATTAGTATATTATTGAATTTATGAGGATAATTAAAGACACCTAAGGATGAAACCTACAAATGTCATATAGATTCATCATTTTCTTGGATTATCTGGATATTACTAATGGTTTATTGAAAACTTTACTTAGTTATCAAGTAAACTATCTAAGTTAACATTTAAAAGAGTAAAGTTCATCTAGAAAAAAAATTGGATGATTGTTTTTAGGAACTAAAAATAATATTGGTGAATGATCCAATTTTGGCCTTTTCCCTCTAAAAATAGTGAATTTTTCATCTATAACGAGGCTTAATTAAAGGGAAATGGCTGCATTTTGATGTATAATAATCTGGTAATTGGTTATTCTTTACGTCAATTTAAACCACATGAGTTAAATTATTCTATATATGATCTAGAATTAGTTTTTGTTATTTTTTATTTAAAAATATAGAAAAATAATTTATATGAAGTAAAGTGTGAAATATATACTTATAAAAAAAGTTTGAACTATATATTCACTCAAAAATAGTTGAACATGAGGCAGAGAATATGGATAGAACTGCTTAATGATTATGATTTCATGATTCATTACTATCTTTAAAAATAAAAAAGTATCCAATTCTTTGATTCGTAAAGATAATTCTACATTAACCATGTTACATTTGGAACATTACCTTTTCGTTAGTTATTTGATAACGTTTTTCAAAGAAATTTTGCATGAACGAACTTCCTCTATTTTTTCAGGCTTCATTATAATCATCTTTATTAGAACAAATTAAGAAAGTTTATAAGGATGATACTGATTTATAGGAAAAGGTAGGATCTGTTAAGAAGGGTAAGTTTCCAGAGTTTAATATTAATGAAGAAGGTGTTATTAGATTTGAAAGAAAGTTATGTGTGCCTTTTGATTCATAATTAAAGATAGAATTATTGATTGAATGTCACAATTCACTACTCTCTATTCATCATTGAAGAACTAAGATGTACAAAGATCTTTGATTGTATTACTGGTGGGATGAAATATAGAGATATATTGTTTACTTTATCATGAAATGTTTTAATTGTCAACTGGTTAAACCAAAATGACAACTATTAAAGGAAATTCTTCAACCTTTTCCGGTGATGAAGTGGAAATAGGAAAATATATCCATGGATTTCATGGTGGGGTTGCGAAAGGAATATTGAGGTAATAATGTGATTTCAATTATTATTGATTGAATAACTAAATCTTCACATTTCATTCCCATTCGAGATACTATTTCTTTAGATCATGTTTCTAGACTATACATCTAGTAGATAATAAGTTTACCTAGAATTACTCTCTCCATTGTATCTAAATGTGACCCAAGTTTTGCTTCTAATCAATGGAAAGGGCTTTAGAAGTTTTTGGGCATTGAATTAAATTTCTTTATATCCTTTTATCTTCAATCTAATGGATAGTTCAAGAGAAAAATTCATACCTTTGAAGACTTTATTAAGGCTTGTTCAATAGATTACTATAACATCCCACCCCAAATCATTGGCTTGAGAAGATACAAAGTTCCACTAACCTTAGGTGACATCCCCAATACATGAATGGTTAATAATAAATACCAAGAAATTAGAAATAACATTTGGGGATTATTTTCCCTTTAAAGATAAAACCACCTAACATCAAAAAATATAAACATCCAATCCTCCTATACGATTCATGAGTATAAGTCATAAAACCAAAATATAAAACCAATAGAACAACAATATCATATCATAGTGATAATGGATCAAGGTAAATAAACTGAGGAAAACCAAGAGATAACTTGACTCAAATATATAAAGTGGAATGATCCCAAACACTAAGCAAACTAGCTCTAAGTTCCAACAACACCCGCCATTACCATAGTATCAAGATGCATCACTAGGGAAATAAGATAACTTTCTCTTTCCAATGTCTTGGTATATGAAATATACAAATGCACCAAAGTACCCAAATGGGTGGTGAATATAAATCAATAGAAAATACCCAAATAATTCCCAACACATTACATTATTACAAGAACTGGTTATCACATTTTATATAAAATATTCGAATAGTTGTTAAACAATTTATATCAAGACATTAATGAAATCCATGTGATAAAACCATAAACAAGATCATTACCATTCATTGAAATTTTGCATAACCATTCCCAGATTCACACACAAACACACACATTCAACAATACACTCAAGACTTGTGTTACCATTTAGTGTGGTACTCTATGACCATAATCCATCCTACTTTGACAGTGGAACTTCTGACCACACTATATCCACTTTGAACACACACCTACCCAATTATGCTAAATTATTTTCCAATAAATTTCACATAAAATAAATATTCCTTTAAAAGTATTTCATAAAACATTTTTCACACATAAAAACCATAGAATAATTTTAAAATCTTTATTTTAAAATTATAAGAAAAGAGGGTTTTCCAAAATACATCCAATTTTCCAAAATTCTAAAATGTACACCCAAAATGGTTTCCTTCGAGAAATCACAAAAATGTACCATATAAAATCCAAGAAAAACCTTTTAATAAAAACAATACTTTAAATTATAGAATAAGGGGAGATGATATATAATCCACCCACCTCTCATTAGATGATGAAAATTAAGAATGACACTAAGAACATTTAGATCCGGGCTCACAACCGCTCACCTTCAATTTATCCAACAATATATCATCATTATTCATGTTATAATACATAGATCTATCCATAACAGACTAGATCTATAGCTTTGATAGTGAGAGGATAAAGGTAGATCTATGAATAAAATGGAATAATAAAGACTTATAGATGATTCCATACCTTCAACACACTTTGATTCATCCAAAAGTTACTTCTAGAACAAAGGGAATTATCTTAGGAGCCTAGGAGAGGAAAGTTGTTTGTGACCCTAGAATAATGGGGGACTAATAAGGGTTTTGTACCTTAATATATTTTTTTTCTGAGCATTAATTATGTGTTTCATGTTTAGGTTTCACAGTTTGAAACACCATTCACCAAATGGGTTCATGCTACTGGACATTACCTAGGTAGATGCAAAATTGTTCTGTATGGTTTCAGAAACTATGTGTTATATATACGGTGCTATCATATCAAGGTCACACTCTTTCATGGTTGGTTCACACAGTTTAACAAACTACGAACCAACTGTGCTTCTCCCACTATCTCCACCTACACTTTCCCCCTATAATGCACACAGTTTTTGAAAATATTGCTCTAATCGTGCACCTATTGAGTAACTCCTAGCCTCAATTTTCACGGTATCTTAGAGATAGTGCATAGAATATAATAACTCTACTTAAACAATTATCCTTTAGAAATACCTCAAAAACATCCCAAAAACTTTCAGAAACTACCAAAACCTAACCCAATAATTATATAAGATAAAATTATATAATTAAAGGGAAAAGTACCTAAAACTGGGGTGTTAAATTCTCCCTACCATTGGTCTTTCCATCCTTGAAAATTGGAGAACAAACATTACTTTAAAAGAGTTTGGGACAATATTTACTTTTCAAGTTCCCATATATCATCCTAAATCCAACCATGATTCTATAAAAACTATACCAAACTGATGTTTTCCACATGAAATAGATTCTATTTCCTATCCAAAATCCATACTGGAAAATGAATCAATGTAGCATCCAATTAAAGATCAACATGGTCTCATCAAATGACATGGTTTGGGTCAGGTTGGCACTTCTTCAATTGAGACACATGAAACAAATTATGCACATAACTGAACCTTAGTGATAAATAAAAATGATAATCCATATCATAAACTCATTCAATTATCTCAAAATGGATAATGTAATGAGGAGAAAACTTACATTGTTTACCAAAAAAATGATTCCCTAACCTTGGATAGATTCTAAAGAAAACATGATCGCTAATATAAAATGATAACAACTATTGAAGATGATCCAAATAAAAATTTTATGACTATGAGATGTCTTTATCCTTTTTCTAATCATCTAAATCTTCTTAGCCATATCTTGTACAAGGCTAGGTCTGATAAATGAAGTATCACTTTTCTCCACCCAACAAAGTTGAGAACAAAAAGATTGACTATACAATGTTTCGAAAGGATATGTATGAATAAACTCCAAATAACTATCTTAGTATGATAAATCCAATTATGGTATATAATCCTCCCATTATCCTCCAAAATCAATCAAAGAAGGTATAATAATGTCCTTAAATTTTTGGATTTTCTGCTCAGATTCTCCACCCATTTGAGGATGACAATATGTGCTCAAGGTTAGCTGGGTTCTAAGGGATTACTGTAAGGACTTCTAAAACTGGGATGTGGACATGGGGTCTTGATCATACATAATTGAAATTGAAATTTCATGAATCTTTATCACTTATTGAATATAGAGTTTGGACAGGTATTCCACTATATTGGTTTCATGAATCAGGATGAAGTGAGATAAATTCAGGATCTGATCAATAATCACCTATATGAAATCATGTTTCTTAATGATTCTTGGTAGACCAATGAAAAAAATACATAACTATCTAATCCCATTTCCACATAGGAATCGTTAAAAAATACAACATGCTAGATGGCTTTTGGTGCTCTGCCTTGACCTGCTAACAAGTGAGTCATATAGATACATACTCCACCACTTTCCTCTTCATGTCATCCCACCAAATTTTTTCTCTTAGTACTTTATACATATTATTAATTCTAGGATGGTAAAAACCCCTCAAATGGTGGTAGGAAAAAATAATCTATTCCTGATAGGTTAGAGGAACCATAATAAAATATCTAAAACATAGCATAGATCTCCCATATAACATCCATCTCTCAATGTATCCCCGCCATTGAGATTGAAAATTATATCTAGACAATCAGGATCATATGTTTGAGCATCTCTGACCCCCTCAACCAAATTAGGAATAAGAGAAAGTGTAAAAATTGTATCATAACCTTTATCAACACAATATATATGAATATCAACTATAACCAACATTAACTGCCACTAATATAATGCCTATTTATATAACTTATTATATGACTTCCTACTTAGTGCATTTACCATTAAATTTACTTTACCTAGTGTATACATCAAGTTGAAATGAAGTTAAATATCTATAAATATTATATGCATTACCTAAGATTCAAATACCTTTGTGAGAAAATTCATTTCAGGAACTTGTAATTCCTGAATACCATAGATTTCTCACCAAAAAGATAACAAAACTAAGTATTTAATGCATGAACCACATAAACCAGTTCCAAATCATGTTTTGGGTAGTGTTTCTCATTAACCCATAACTTTCATGACCCATAAGCTCAAATATGACCTCCCTTCATGAAAATATAACCCAACCCAGACACCGATGCATAACATAAGATCACATAACTTTTCTTGACTCTAGAAATGTAAGAATAGGTGCTGATGTAAGTCACACATTAAGCCCTTAGAATTTTTTTGGAACTCATTACACAATTATAAAGGAACACATTCTCTTTTCAAAGTTTTCATTGGTGAGGAATGTCATGAAAAATCATGAAAAAATCCTCTATAATATCTTACTAAGCCAAGGAAATTTCATTTATCAAAAATATTATTCAGTGATTGACAATATATAACAACCTCTAACTTTTCAGGATCTATAGAAACTCCTCCTTTAGAAATGATATGGACAAGGAAATTTACCTCTTGTATCCAAAAATAACACTTTTAAATGTGATCATAAAGGTGATTTTCTTACAAGATACCCGACACGATAGCCTAATATTGTTCATGATTGACCTTAGTCCTAGAATACACCAAAATATCATCAATGAACACCACTAAAAAGGAATAAAGATACATCTGAAATACCTGATTCATCAATTCCATAAATACCACTGGTGCATTCATAAGACCAAAGAGAATAACCATGTATTCATATTGTTTATAACATCTCTTGAAGGATGTTTTTGGAATATCACCCTTCCTAACACATATTTGATGATATCCTAATCATAATTTAATTTTATAGAACCACTGTACTCCGCTCAATTGATCAAAAAATATTCAATTCATATAATAGGATTCTGATTCTTTATTATGGACTGGTTGAGATTACAATATTTCACACAAATCCTAAGAGTTCCATCTTACTTGTTTACAAAATGAACCGGTGTATCCCATGGTGACACTCTTGGTCAATTGAAACCTTTTTTTTCCAAGTCTTCTATTCAGACTTTCGACTCCCTTAATTCCTTCAATACTAGACTATAAGTTAGAAGTGAAATAGGAATTTTCCCTCACAGGAGATCAATTATAAATTCCACTTATCTTTTAAGTGAAAACCTAGAAAAAATATCAAGAAATACATTGGGAAATATGTCAATGATGGTTGGAAAATTTAACGCCCCAAGATTCCATGATATTTTTCCCTTTGAATAATACAATAACATGCGATGTACGCAACACCGAGTTCAAGCGCACAACGACCTATAAAACTAGCCGTTTAAAAAGTGGTTATGAATAGTTTTAACCAAATTTTCAATTTTATACATATTCCATATAATTTTAACATTCATATTTTTTGTTTCTTATATATAATATAAGGACAAATTCAATTTTTTAGCTAAAAGAAGTATTTTTCAAAAATGCAGTTTTTTCGCCTTTTAATGGAAAACCCTTTTTAAAACCAACATTTGAAACTTTTATATATTTAATTTGATAAAATAAACTTCTTATTTAGAATAGGGACATGAAAATTTATTTTTGATAAATTTTTGGTCTTTTTATGATAACTTTCATATTTTAGTGAATAGTGAAAAATACTAAATTTTTATTGAAAACAACCTTTTTAATAAAAAAAAATTATAGTGTTAAATTATAAAATTGAATGGTTTGGAAGTATAATTAGATTATATTTTTATAATTTAATACAATTTAGGTCATTATAAGTAATTTCAAATTTAAATTTGACATAAACACATGTTAATCTTTTGATAGTTTTTACTTTTTTAAAAACTCACTTTTTGGTTTTGACAACGGGAATTAATTTTAAATTAATTAATGCAACTTATATGTTTTGAATTTGGTAAAATATAATTCATTTTTTAATTTGGAATATCAAAATTATATTAGAGTAATTTTTTTGTATTTTTCTGAAAACTTTCAATTTTTGATGAATAGTGAAAAACACTGCGTTATTGTTTAAAAACTGACTTTTTATTGGAATTTATTTTAAGTAAAAATATAAATTTAATAACTATATAAGTTAAATGTAATTCATTGGAGTCATTTTATAATAAAATTAGATGTATAAAAATTTATTGAACTTTTTAACATTTTTTACCCATATTCTAGGCACATTTGCAAATTTGCATAAAACTGAATTTTACCTTTTCTGTGAATTAAATTTCCCAAATTCAAGAGACACTGTTGAAATAATTAAGTAAAATATGGTTCAATAAGATGAAAATAATTTTTTAGGAATAGTAACTTTTGACTTTTATTTACCACAGTTAAAAGTAAATAGGGTAATTAAAGGTAAAAATGATATTATAATTACCGTAACACATGTTCTAATTTTATTGGATAAATATATTTCGACCAAAAACAACCTTAGAAATAAAATATGACCCTTTTTGTCCACTTGTATTAAATTAGAACATTTATTATTATTTTATTTAAAGAAGAGTTAAAATTGTTAAATTCAAAGTTTAATAACTAAACCATTTTTAATATAGGGTTATACATAAGATAAATTCCACTATAAATATTAATTAGAAAGATAAAAATATTTCCTACATAATTAAATTTTATTTATAATTTTTATACATTAAATAATTAAATTTATTTATGACATAATGATGATGCAATAATTACCTTATTAATGAATGATTAAAATAATTGATATTATAAATATCCAAATAAATGTAAATTGAGAATTTTTATGCATTACACTAATTTTATAGGTTAATATGACATGTTAGGGTTGATTCAATGAATTTTTTTCAAAGTAATCATGCTGTTACAACTTTCACAAAAACAAAATACCAAATAGTTTCAAAATTGACATAAATGAGTTTTTAAAACATATACTATATTATTAAATTACATAATTGTCCTAAAAATATAAGGTTCAGAAAAAGGACTATTATAATGATATATATGTCATTAATTAACCACTTTTGGTTCTCTTGGAATTTTATAGTAAGTTTATTAAACATGTAATATAAAAATACAAGAAGAAATTGTAAAATTTAATCTATTTAACTAAGAGTTAAATATAAAAGATAAGGTTAAAATGGTAACCTAAACTTGTATAAAACCTATTGGTTGAGAGTATTTAGACCCATAACCACTTAAGGCTTTAAATAAATTCATTTGGATCCATTATAAACCGAAAATAATTTTATAATAAAATAATATTTCAAGCTTTTCCTAAAGTGACCCTCACCTCTCTTATAAAAGGATACTTCCACTTCTCTACAAATAACACCTCCAAATACATTTGTCTTGAACAAAACCTACCCATATATCCTCTAAAATTCTCTCAATTAAATATATAGGCATTCCCTTGAGTAGAAATCCAACCTAAGGAGCCCTTTTGCTCAAATCAAAAGGAAACACCCAAAGAAGAGGTAATTATTTTATCACCTCTTTCAAACTTCTTTTCTTCTTCCACTTTCTCTTTATTTGTTATATCTATACCAAAATAATAAATCCAGTCAGTTCTACATACTATGATGTTATTATAAACATGTTACAACCATATTAATTATTCTATCCATCCTATGAATGATAAAGTCACCATGCGTGCGTACGTACGACTTACCGTTTCCACACCGTGGTGTAATTTGTTATTCAACACAATGTTATTTGGATGGATATAATGATGAGTAATATGTATATAAATAATGAAAATAACATGATAATGTTTATTTATAATTAATATAACATCCAATTCCACATATTTTAATCATTAAAGAAATAATATTGTCGCTCGTGTGTACGTACGACTTACCGTCTCCACGACACGATGAGATTCATTTCCACATTCACCATTCAATGATGATTATAAAAATTCATATTATTAATAAGCATGTAATATATAAAATAATAATGCTACTAGATATATATATATATATATGTATGTATGTATGTATATGTATTTACATTTATCCAATTCACTTACTTCCATTCAATATGATATGAAAATGTAAACAACGTTTATGCGTACGTACGACCTACCGTCTCCATAAACAATGGTTTCCATTTCATATATCTATAAATTATACATATTTATATTCTGAATATATATGATATATAAATAATTTTTTATATTCTAGAATCAATTAAATCACGATACAAGTGATAAGATCGAGAATAACAATTTAAAACACTTACGATAAAGATAGCGATTATTACACGAAATGTTACTTTAACATGGAAATACTTATTAAATAGGTAGTATAAAGTCAACAATGAATCTTGTATGATATCATAAATATTAATATGGTTCTGGTATAATTTAATAACATAATATGGTCATTATACAGGAGGTTAAACGATCCCCCGACTTAAGGAAAATACAAGGTAAGGGTTAATTTCTCAATCTCATTATTATCTGAGATTGTTTATGTGTAAGTATTTTCTAGGACATATTTATTATACATGCCAATGTTTCATAAAATAAATTTTAAAATGATTATTTTAATGTACTCTTTAAATAAAACATTATTTTAAATGTTTTAAATATTTATTCTTCTAAATCTTTCTCATTAATGTCCGTGTTTTCAAAATGGTTTTAAGGATTTATTTATATGGACATGATTGATTTAAAATGTTAATTCCTTTCAAAAGTTTCAAAGTGGTATGAGACAATTTGATTCAAAAATATATTTTAAATGACTTCCTTTATAAATGTGTGACTTTTAAATGATTTCACAAAAAGGGATATTTCTCTCGAAAAGTTTTACTGATCATTTTCAACTATGTCAACATTTTTTACTGGATATTATTTGTCACAACCCATCCCCCTGGGCCCATGCCATGACTACCCCAAGCCCGCCTTCCATATTCCAGGGGCTGGAAACTTGCACTGAAAGTCATAATCTCTAAAATGGGAAGGCATTGCCTTTAATCCTGTACAAACACACGATCCCAGAACACGACAAGAAGCAACTGTGAAGTAAACTCCTGTTGTAAAAGAGTGCTGAAGGTAAAAGGGGGCCGGAATACAAGCCCAACTATAAAGGTACAAGTACAATTGAAAATACAATACAACTAAAAGAAAAATGAAAACAACTACTAGGTCATCCTTCGAGGTCCCTACCTGAAGTGTAGCTACAAATCACCTCCTCAGCACTCCATGTCCATATGTCTCCTCCATGTCACGTCACGCTGAAATGGTCCACCATCGTGCACCGTCCAGTCCTCGCTCCCTCAGCCTTGATCAATGTTGTACATCATCTTCACAAGACATAAAAAGGTGTGGGTGAAGCCCGTGTAGGGGTGTGAATAACGATACTCAGTAGGGACCCCGAGTCCCCGTAGGTCTCCTAAAGTTCTACAAAAGAAAACCACAAAGAAAGACATAAAATCTACTTAGATATATGCCCATACACAAACCTAAGTTATTAAGATATACACATATCATTCATGAGGGAAGAATACCACAAGGTAACACCACAAAGGTAAATTACCACACAAGTAAAGTACCACATAGCACAACCTCAATCACAAGAACAAGTTAAATACAGCTCACACCAGGATTTATTCTAGGGGTAGTAACAAGTAACATCCCCAGTCACAACGTCAAATGCCTCAGCTACTGGATAAATCCTCCACTATCGAGTACAATGGTCCTGCCACGTCACACAGAGGCATTTCCCACTAACCTTGGATTGTTGAGGTACTTCTCCTATCGAGTACCATGGGTCTGCCGCTTCACATAGAGGCGCTCCCCCTCGTGGCCTGTTGAGGTACTTCTCCTGTCAAGTACCGTGGGTATGACGCATCACACAGAGGCGCTCCCCACCATGGGTCTTCTGTATCACACATAAGCTCTCCCCACTGGGCTGGTCTAGTCACTCCGAGTTGTAATGGTCAGCAGTCATCAAGTCTCAGCCAGTCGTAGGGTTCTACACGTAGCATGCTTGGGAGAACCACTCCCCAAGCCATAGGTCATACCTCAACCGCCTCGAAGTTCCACGAAAAAGTATCCCAAAGGCCCATCACATCAAAAGGGACCCAACACAATAGATGGCGCATCAATCGGACACCCGGTCTGTAAGTTATTAGCGTTTCTGCTCTGATGGCCCAATTGGATTCAGGGTCCGATCCAACCCGGCCATACTCCAACCTTATCCAAAACTCAAGTGAATTATACCAAATGGACCTTCTATATCCAAGGATTCTGGCGCTGCTAATGGTTTTTTAGACGGACGCTCGGATCACAAGTTATGGTAAAAAAGGTGAAACTAGGTCCAGATGGGCCCGAGTCCGGTCTGACCTGGTTGTACCAACCCGGCCCGACCCAAACCGGTTTGGGTCCGGTCCTGTTGGACTGGACCTCGGTGAGCCCGACCCGCTGGGCTGTGGTTCGGCCCGACACACGAAGGGTAGGCCCGGGGGTACGACCTCTTGGGCGCTGCCCGCTGCGGCGCTACCCTCTGTGGTGTGGCCCACTGGTTGCGTGGTCCACCTGAGTTGGCACCGAAGGGGGAGCGACCCCCTTCTGGTTTTCCCAAACGATCCATCAGACTGTTCGGCTGGGTGGCACGTGGGACCCACCGGAGGGTTCCCACCCGGTCTGGCGTGGCCAGTCGAAAGGCCGACCGGTCTTCCTCCCAGTAGCGCAGTCGCGTGCCGTAGCTCCATTACGGCCGGCCAGATGCCAACCGCCCTTCGGCCTCCACCGCAACCAAGCAGATGCGAACTTCTGCTCCACCAGTGGAATGAATGCGTGCCACCGCTCCGCTACGCGGTCGGCCAAATTCCAACCACCACCCTGCCCCGCTGCAGCCGACAGGCCACAGATTACTCATCATCTGGAAGCACAGACACGCGCCGCCCTTCCTTCCTCACGGCCGACCAGGTGTCAGTTGCCGCCTTCTTCCGCGAGCCATTGCGGTTTTGTTCCAAGCCCGAAAAATTAAACGATTTCATATTAGCGATCCTTGTGTTTAGGGCTCCGTGTCCATATATCGCTCTCAGCAAAACTCAGTGTTTCCAGTATTAATAAATATTAGGCTTTGAAAAACGCGCGAAGAACAAAAGATAAAGGGGAAGGTTTAAGTGCGGGACGATAGTCATGTTAGTTTGGCCATCATCGTTTTAAAACTGGAATATGAAGAATTGATAAATAAATTCAATCATATTAAAAACAACCCCTACCTCAATAATGATGGTGAGCACGCGTTTTTGGAAGCGGGTCGGTGTTCGTCGTCCCCCAAAATTAGCCTCCAATGATGTCACTCATTTGTCGATCTCCGGTTTGGTGTTTCGGTGTCTCTCATCACCTCCTGCTGGTACCGACTTCATCCTCTAAGGGTTTGGCGTCACTACACTTTTTCAGCACTTTGTTGCTTGGAAAAGCAGTGCCGACACCTCTCCCCAAGCTCCATATAAATAGGAGAGGGGAAGGGTGTGCAACATTCATGGGATTAATGGAGGCCCATTAATTAAGAACCTTCCTAATTACCCAATGGTGTGGTTACTTATAATTGAAAGGTCAAGCAATTTATTGGCTTGAAACGTTGCCGATCCCACCTTACCGCTCGTCCGTTGGAGTAATAGAATAAAAATAAAATTATAAAGTTATTTTATTTATTCTATTAAAAATTTCCAAAAAATAACTTTTTTCCAGACCTACTGCGGTCAAAGTGAAGGTCTCCTTAAGAGAATATCGGTGCTGTGAGTTCAACAGTGTCCTCAGATTTCAATTTCGAGCACCGGTTCAAAAGTTAAAAAACGCCGCTTGCGCGTTTATTGAATGTACCTGAAAAAAAGTTTGGATAATTATTAACAGTCACCCTTGACCCACGCCGGTTGAGGTTAGGATTTTCCCAAGTGATTCACACCCCAATGAACCCAATGATACTCTCAGATTTTTAGTCCGAGTTACCATTTATTAGTTATGAATTTTTACTATAAAATAATTGTCACTTAATTATTTTATTTACGGCCAAAAACTAACTTTCACTTGTGGCCCACACCCACCAAGGTTAGTATCTAGTTAAAGAAAACATGCCCTCATGAGTTCATCAATGGTATCCGATTTTTAATCTGAGTTAAAATTTGTGAGTTATAATCATTTAAAAAATAAAATAACTTTATTTAATTATTTCATTTACGGTTATGCCATTTTCGGGTTTTCTCACAGGAGGCCCGCACTGACTAAACTTAAGTCTCACCTAGGGTAAAACCACCATCCTGAGCACAACAGTGCCCTCAGATTTCTAATCCGAGTAACCGTTTAATAATTATTCCACTTTTTCAGGAAAACTGCTTACCCATGCTAATTAAAGCTTAACAAAACTTCATCGGATCATCCCGGGTACTCCGGGCCTCGGAATCATGCGCCGTCAGATTTTGAGATCTCAAAATAATTGATTATAATTAAAAAAAATTATACGGAATTTTCAGGACATTACATTATTCTTGATTAAGGTTGATTTATTATAATACAATCTTTTATATTGTATTGAATGAGTTATGACATGTTTGACTGTTGATGTACTATTTCTATACCCTTCATGGTTTATGGTGGAAGTATTGGAATTTCATATGCTAGTTTTAATACGATTGTTTAGTTATGTTTCAACATTTTCATATGAGGAATGAAGTGGGATGGGTGGGGCCCGCTATAGCCCCTCGATGCATCGGTAGGTCTCATGAGACAAACTAGTGTCTTGGAAAAAGGCCTTGACAAAATTTTTTATCTGTAGTCTTGGCACGAGGCCTTGGCTATGTGGTTATTATGTCCGGTGTTAGGAATTCCCTCAATATATAATTACTTATTATTACATGTAATTATTCGACTAGTAGAATATCCATATGCATGTTTATATGGTGATGTTTGATTAATTTTTTCCATATTATGTTCATGTTTATGTTCTAAAGGTTGATGTTTGTTTTTATTACACATCTTGGCTTAAAATTTTATAGCTTACGCTAAATTATTTACCCTTATTAAGAATATGAGCTCAACCATTTCTTATGTTTTATTTTCCCAGGATGCCAAGAAGTGTACTATGATTTATATGCAGGTTTAAGATAGAATAATAATTTAATTATAAAAGGATTATCTATGTTGTATTTTATGTTGGAAATTGTAATGTAAAGTTCATGTATGCAATCTATTTTTCAAGACTGCTAAGCTATTCAATCCTTTGGGACTTGAATCCTTTTAATCATTCCAATTTATTAAAATAATGCACTGAATCCGGGCTTCTGGGGTTGGGGTGTTACAGAAAATATCTATTTAAGATCACAACTAATAATAGATAGTCTCAATCTCTAATACCAAGGTTCCTTTTCTAATTACATTCATGTCCCAATATCCTTTACATAGATGCTTAATTCCATTAAAAGATGTAAAACTGACATGTCAGGCATAACCATTAATGTGGGTGTTGAATGATGTTAACCAATCCATTCCCAAAATTATTTCATAGATATCCATCTCAAGAACAAATAAATCCCAAACCACTTCATCCTTATCATTTTTTATTGAACAGGCTGCACAATTAAAGGCTCAAAACTCCCATTATCTCATAGGAGTTTGAAGTTTCAATACATAAGGAGACATCTCAACATGTAAAACCATATAATCTAAAACATGAGAAGTGATAGAATATTGTGATGCACCCATATCAAACAAAGCTTTCATGGGATTAGAATTCAAAAGGATCATACCTTGAACTATCAAAGAACTATAATGACCATCCATGATCATCTTCTTAGAACCATAAAGCTACTTAATAGATCCTATATGATACTTTCTTCGATAATGACATTGCATAACCTATGGAGTCATGGTGTTCCTGGAATCAACTTGACTTTCTCAGTTCAAAGGGAATGAGTTATTCTGATGAAATTTTCCTATTAAAGCATATGATGTATGAGAAACATGATATACATCTCAAGTTCCTGACTTTGGTGTGCTATAATAGTAACACTGTAGATGTACCATTTGATTACAGTTTTGATAAGATCAAGGTGTTTTCATATAGTCTGGATTCTTATGTGATGTAGAAACACATTAGAAACATCTAGGCTTAATATTAAGTTATAGAAGGAAATTAACTGATCATGTGGTATGATTTAGAGAGGCTCTATTACCTTGGAATTAGGTGCCCATCTTCTACTTATTTCTATTGTTTGAGTTCCCACCTATTCCCATGGTGATATACATATTACCTCAAACCAGATTTCCAAAAATATCACTTTTTTCCACTATAACTATATTTTACATCTTCATATAATACACAATAAAAAGAACTTATATCTTAGAGATAATCTATTTTCATAACCCAGACTCAAAGATGAGTGCCTTCAAGGATGAACTAGTAGAAAATTCATGGAAAAAGGGGACTAATTTCGTAAAATTAATTGCTTACTCTGTCAAAGATATATTATCTTTATCCCAGATAAGGAAATACATTATTTTAATAATATTTAATATGTGAGGATATAATTTTTTTAAGGAAAAATTCTTCAAAGTCTTCCCACTTGATGCCTTCATCGACTCTAGCTTGGAAATATAAATTTCAACATTGGTGTGAAATATTCTCCAACATATAAGTTTCTAACATAGAATTCAAATCGTATAGTGTACCAAATAATTTGAATATTCATTTCATTAAATTCAGCTAAACCTCCACCTTTTCATTATCAGAATCCCCCAAAAGAAAGGAGGATCCTACTTTTGAAACAATATTTAACGGTACACTCATTATGGTTCATCATTCTGATTCCCTTTATCAATTGAATGAAAATCCTAAATGATGCTTTGGAAAAGTTGTTGGTTCACCTATGGATTAGTTGAAACCACATTTTCAGTAGCCACTTCTTTCTGATTCTTATTATGTCAACCAATTTCCATTTTCTATAATAAGAAAAATCCTTTTAGTCATCACTTATGAGCAACTGAAGTCTTAATTTTTTTAAAATAACCATAATCAACAAGCATTATAAAAAATATTATAACAATAAACCATTTTACTCATTTTTATAATCATCAAACTCAAAATAAACAATATAGTACTATTGGGAAGTCTCACTAAAAATGAATACTATGAAACACTTATCAGATAAACCCAATATGATGAGATGACAATACACCTAGATGTGTTTTAAAATAATTTTATACCCAAACATCCTAGTAACTTGAAGTTCAACCTAAAAAGGTTAGATACATCTTTTTAAGCTATACATTTCAAGTTTTGACATTTCTATATCCTTTTTACCATCCCAAAATATAGACAGATTGAGAAAGACTGATACCATTTGTAACATCCTACCCCAAATCATTGCCTTGAGAAGATATAAAGTTCCACTAAAGTTAGGTAACATCCCCAAGACACAAAAAGGGACTAATAAATTCAAAGGGGTTATGAATAACATTAGTGGACTATTTTCCCTTTAAAGATAAAACTATATGATAACATAAAATATAAACATCCAATCCTCCTATATGATTCATGAGTATAAGTATATAACCCAAATATAAATAAAAAAACAATAATATCATATTAGAGTGACATAGGAATAGAAGAAATCAATTGAAGAAAATCAAGAGACAACTTGACTCAAAGAAATAAAGTGAAAAGATCCCCAAAACCACCTGAACTAGCTCTATAACCCAACACCACCCACCATTCCCATGGTATCAAGATGCGTTTCTAGAGAAATAAGATACCTTTCCATTTCCAGTGTCTTGGTCTATGATATATGAAAACACACTAAAGTTCCCAACCAGGGGGTGAATATAACTTAGTAGGAAATCCCCATAGAATTCACAACACATGATTCCAAGATAAGAATCAGTTAGCGCATTTCATATAAAGTAGTTGAAAAATAGTGGTGTTACCATTGATTTAAATTTGGAATAACCATTCCCATATTCACACACACACACACATCCATCCACACACTAAATATTGGTGTTACCATTGATGGTGGTACTCCATGAGCATAATCCATCCTACTTTGACAATGACACTTCCGACCAAACTTCACCCACTTTAAACACACACCAACCAAATTATTCAAAATTCCATTCCAATATATTTAACATAAGAAACTATTCCTTTGAAATCAGTTCATCAAACATTTTTCACCTATAAAATCCATATCATAATTTTAAAATCTTTATTTTCAAGTTATAAGCAAAGAGGGGTTTCCAAAAGCCTTCCAGTTTTCCAAAATTCAAAAACAAACACCCAAAATGGTTTCCTTCAGAAAATCACACAAAAATAACATAAAAAATAAAATAAAAACCTTTTAATAAAACCAATCCATCTTGTTCAAGAATAAGTAGATATGAGAGAAAATCCACCCACCTCTTGAAAGATAGTGAAAACAAATAATGACACTTAGAACTTATTTATCTAGGATCACAAAACCTTCCATTAAATGAAATAAAACAATATATCATCAAGATAAATGTCATAAAACATAAATATATCCATAAAAAACCATATATATGACTCTGAGAGAGAGAGGAGAAAGGTAGATCTAAGAATAATAAGGAAGAATAAGGAAGAACAAGGAATTATCAACAATTCTGGATCTCCAATGCACTTTGATTCATCCAAAAGTTTCTTCTAGATTAAAGGAAATTATCTTGGCAGCCTAAAGGAGAAAATGAGTTCAAGGAATTTTAAGAATAAAGGACTAATGAGGGTTTCAATCCTTAATATAATTTAAAAGCACATTTTTAGTGCATTAACTACACATTTCATGGTTTGAGAAATCATGCACCAAACATGCTCATGATACTGGACATTACCCAAGAAGCTGTACAGTTGTGATTCTTGGTTTTGAAAACCATTTACCAACCATACAGTGCTGTTATATCAAAGACACATACAAACACAATTGGATCACACAGTTTTACAAACCGCACACTAACCATTCTTCTCCTACTATAATCACCCACACACTTTCCCTTATAATTATTATGATTTGAAAAAACCATGGTCTAATTATGCTCCTTCCCATAGACTCCAAACCTCACCTTACATGGTTTCTAGATATAGTTCAAAACTTCTACTAACCTCTCTCAAACCATTCTTCTCCACAAATACCTTAAAAACATATGAAAACATTTTAGAAACATCAAAAACTTAACCCAATAATTATAGAATCTCATTGAATATAATAAAAGGGTAAAGAACCAAAATCTATATGTGTTACACTTATATGAAAGTTTGGATCATCATATTTCATTAGTTGAATTTTATTATAATCATATTTTTCATTCTAGTATATAGATGAAACATTTTGAGGAATTATATGGAAAGAAGTGTTAAACTCCATATTTTTGAGATGAAGTTGGTGAAAGAATGTTATTTAGACCAAAATTGGAAGAATAAACGGTTGATAAGGTGAAGACGATTCAACAACATTTGAGGACGACTCAATTTAGGTTGAAAAGTTATGTAGAGAAATAAAGAAAATATCTTTCATTTCAGGTATATGATAATGTTTTTATTAAAGTTTCTCTATGGAAAAGTGTTATGAATTTTGGTAAAAAAGGGAAGCTATGTTTTCTATTCATTAGAACATTTAAAATCCAAGACATATTTTGTAACACCCGAGACTTTTATGTTATATAAATCATCAAAGGAATATTTTTCTACACAATACTTTCTTGGCTTTCTTTACACGAAATCGCAACCTTCCTCGATATCTTGCATCGTACGCAATACCGAGTCTCACTAAACAACGATATGCTATTAAAATATTATTAAAACTAGCCGTTATGAATAGTAATAACCACTTTTTGAAATTTTATAAATTATATTTATTAAAATGGACTTCATTTTTGGATTCAGAATATCTAAATTAGCCTAGGGTGAAATTTTGGTATTTTTCTGAAAACTTTCAATTTTTGATGAATAGTGAAACCACTAAGTGGTAGTTAAAAAACTGAATTTTTCATAAAACTTAATTTTACCGCTTCTGTGAATGGAATTTCGAAAATCCGAGAGACACGGTTAATATCAAGGACTAAAATGTGGTTCAATGAGATGAAAATAATTTTTGGTGAATAGTAACTTTTTACTTTTTTTTACCGCGGTTAATAGTAAATAGGGTAACTAAGGGTAAATATGATATTACTATTACCCTAACACATGTCCTAATTCTATTGGATAAGTGTAATTCGACCAGAAACAACCTTATGAATATAATATGACCATTTAGGTCCACTTGGATTAGATTATGACATTTAATATTATTTTATTTAATGAATAGTTAAAATAGTTAAAATCAAAGTTTAATAACTAAAACATTTTTAATATGGGTTTATACATAAGATAAATTCGATTATAAATATTCATTAGAAATCTAAAAATATTTCCTACATAATGATATTTTATTTATAATTTTTAGACTTTAAATAAATTAATTTATTTATGACACAACGATGATGCAGTAATTACCCTTTTAAGGAAATGTTAACATAATTGATGTTATAAATACCCAAATAAATGTAATTTGAGACTTTTTATGAATTAAACTAATTTTATAGGTTACTATGATATATTAGTGTTGATTTAATCAACTTGGTTCGAACATATAACTCTGTTATGACTTTCAAAAAAATCATATATCAAATAGTGTCAAAATTTACACAAAATAGTTTTTAAATAAAATATTATATTATTAATTGTTATTTTATTCCTAAAAATCTAAGGTTCGTCCAAATGACTTAGATAAGGATATATATATTAATAATAAACAACTTGGGGTTCGTTTGGCATGTTATAGTAAGTGTATTAACCATATAGTGTAAGAAAACAAAAAGACACAGTAAAAGTTAAATTATTTAACTTAGAGTTATATCTAATTGATAAGGTTAAAATAATAACCTAAACTTGTCTAAATCCTATTGGTTGATAGGATTTTGACCCATCCCCACTTTACCTTCGAAATAATACCCTTTGGAACCATTATAAACCGATTTTGACTTTAATATAAAATAATATTTTGAGATATTCCTAAGGTGCCCCTCTCCTCCCTTATAAAAGGGCACCTCCTCCCCCTCTTACTCACACCACATTGAGCCTTCAAGATCGGCCAACCCCTACCACTTTCTCCTCTCCACTTCCCTAGAGACATCCTAGTGGTTCTGGTCTTCTTCAAAGACCCATTTTAGTGCCCTAAAAGGAGGTCTCAAAGAAGAACTTCAAAGAAGAGGTAAAGCCCATTACCGATTCTTTCATCTTTATTTCTTCTTCCACTTCTTCTTCTTAGATTGTTTCATTATGAAGTAATAAATTAAGTATCACTCATATACTGATATGTTATTATAAGTATGAAACAATCCTATTTCACCATCTATCCATCCTACGGAAAAAGAAATCACCGCGCGTGCGTACGTACAGAATACCGTCTCCACGCCGTGGTGTAATCTATTTTCCACCACCAACTTACTTGGATGGGTATAATGGTGTATATAATGACAATATATGACTATTATAAAGTGATACTGATTCTGAAATAGTATACATACACTCCAATACAATTCCACGATCATAGGAATGATATCATCACTCGTGCGCACGTACGGAATACCGTCTCCACGATGTGAAGCGACTCGTTCTACATGATATTCATTTCATAATGATTATATAAATGAATTGAATGAATGAATATGATATATATTACACTAATACCATTCTAGAAATTAGGTATCTATAACCTAAAGATAATAATAAGAATTTATTCGACAAAACACGCATAAGAACAAAAAGTTATAAACACCCGAATAACAAGTAGCAATGAAATATTACTACTGAGAAGCTAAGAATATGACCATATATGATATAATAAAAATAATTATGATTCTGGAATAAGTCAATAACATTATTTAAATCATTATACAGGAGGTTCGGACACTTACAAAGCAAGTCCGACCTAAGGTAAGGGAAATATCACAATCTCATTTTTATCCGAGATTGTTTATACTTTGGTATTTACTGGGGTGTATTTTATCATCCACATCCATGTTTCTGAGATATGTAATATTATTTCCATCCTCCTACAATTGTTTAAATCCAATTTTACCCTTCGGTGAGTTTTTAGTAAAAGATATGAAAGGAATCTTTTGTCGTTTTTCGTACGAGGTACTTTTTGACTTTTCCGACAAAAGTACGAGAAGAATGTTTTTTTAACTTATAAGGCATGAATGGATTTTTAAAAAATTATTTCCAAGAAGCTTCCTTTACAAGTTTTCAAGTTTATTTTTAATCAACTTCTTTTAGTTTATAATTTTATGACATGTTAAGAAAGGAAAAGTGTTTTTGAAGTAGAAAGGATATTTTCCTCAAGAATTAAGTTCAAGTGTTTTATCAAAATTATTTTCCATCTAAGATAATAAATGGTTCTGTTTTTATCCCTATTATTACACTGATTTGATTATGTTTTGATGGAATTATTTTTATGAATTCCTTTATCTTATATGAATTTTTTTATGATGTCATGATGTTTAAGATTCCCATTTTTATTACATGGGTTATGCAATGATGTATGGTTTATGATTTTGTGGAACACATAAGAATGGTATCATATGAGATGGGTGGGACCTATATCTCCCTCCAATGCATTGGGTAAAGATTTTATATCTCATGAGATAGACATGGCTGGAACGGTAGGTTATACCGGTTCAGTGAAACAGGACTGAAACGAGGGTGACTCGGTTCAGAAAGGGACTTTGTCCACTAAGATAGTCTTGGCAATGAGTATTGACTAACAAGAAATGATTCTCTATGATTATGTGTGTATGATACAAAGTTTAATGTTTGAAGTTATGATTATTGTGATTACATTTCACTGCCATGATTTATCCCATGTTATGAAATTATGATCTCTTTTGCAGGGTAAGATTTCCAAAAGTTATGTGCTTATGTATACAATGTGATTGATCTTTCTTTTGTTTACCCTTACTGAGCATTTGAGCTCACCCTTTTGTATGTTTTCTTTCCCCAGGTCAGGAAGAAGGTTATTAAGTAGGATATGCCAAAAAGGGACTCTAGATATGATGAAATAAGTGGGAGGCAAAGTTGATGCTTTATGTACCAGTTGTTTATGTTTCCCAGTTTCTAAAGACACTATACCTATACGGTCCTTTCTTGGTTTTATTATATGTTGTAACAAGTATGCTTCAATTTTGAAGTATTAACAATGTATGTAAAGTATGAGTCGTTATAGTTGGTATCAGAGGAAAGGTATAGTCAACCTTTGGAAACTAGGATGTGAAAGCCTTAGTAAGAACCCTAAGGATAAGTCTAAGCATAGAACATAATCTTAGTGTTTTAGAAATGGCCATGAATAACCTAGGATAATACCTTAAGCGTGAAAATTTTATTCTTGATTATGTGGTTTTCCTATTATAATTAGTGTTTCTCACACTATTCTTCTTGGTTTAAGTCAATGGCTGGAACCCGAAGAAATCGTGTTAATGCGGAATGCGATGGGAAATGCAATGATTGTCCCCCTGAGCAACCAAAAATTATGGGAGCTGGAATGAAAAATCTTGTAGCCATGCTCACACAACTTTCTCAAGATATGAATCATACAAGACTTCCAAATGAGCAAAGGAAGGAGCAACATTCTGTTGAATCCTTCATGAGGCAGCGTCCACCTTCTTTCAGCGGGTCTACTGATCCATTAGTTTCTAAACAATGGATTAGTACTACTGAAAAGATATTTTCAGTTCTTCAATGTTCTGAACATGATAAAGTCATCCTAGTAGTGTATCGTTTGGAAGGATATGCTGATCAATGGTGGAATCTTATTAAGAATACGAGGCAAAGAGATGAAATTGAGTCCATGGAATGTGACGAGTTCAAGAACTTATTTTTCAATAAGTACTTCCCTCGTATTCTCCGAAAAAAGATGGAGAAAGAGTTTCTTGAACTGAAGCAAAAGGATGATGAATCTGTTGGTACCTATGAAGCAAATTTTACAAGACTTGCAAGGTACGCTTCTGGTATTATTATCCAACATGAGAGTAAGATCGATCGGTTCTTTAGTGGCTTAAAACCAAGTCTTCGAAGGGCGTTAGCCATAAGGGACTTCAATAGCTACGAGGAAATCGTTCGATGTGCTCTCAAAGTCGAGATGGAGATTGGAGTAACCCATCAGTCATATGGGTTTGATAAGAAGAGGAAAATGGAATTCAAAGGAAAATCTAAAGAGCACACTGAAAAGAAGATGAGATTTCCCTTATGCTCAAAGTGTGGAAAGAAACATGGAGGGAGTTGTCTTAAAGGGACAAGTAAATGTTTCCAATGTGGAAAGGAAGGTCATCGGGCATTTGAATGCCACGATGATTGGAAGAAGATTTCTAATGATGCAAACAAAGGAAGGGATACACAGAATGAACCTACTACACTTCAATGTTTCAAGTGCAAGGAGATGGGTCATTATGACAATAAATTCCCTAATCCAAGGGTTGATGATGATGGTCGACGTCAACAAACTCTTAAGGATAAAGACAAAGGAAAGTCACATGCAATTTCTATCAGTGATGTGGAGTACGATAACGATGTGGTGAAAGGTACACTTACCATCCACTCTAAAGTAGAAAATGTTTTATTTGATTCTGGATCCACCCACTCTTTTATTTCTGAAGAATTTTCTAAGGGTATCACCGTATTACCTCAACAATTAGATGTTGAGTTAGCTGTGACAACACCTAATGGCACAACAGTCGCATCAAAAGTTTATAATTCTTCTCCGATCGATGTTTGTGGGAAAGTGCTTCCTGCAAATCTTGTGATCCTTCCTATAGTGGAATTTGATGTGATTCTTGGCATGGATTGACTTTCTTTATATGGAGATCATATCAATTTCCAAAGAAGGGAAGTCACATTTCATATTCCAGATCAATCTATGATCGTCTATCAATGCAAGGATGAACATAACCTTCCAGTGGAAATTTCTTCCATCTTATGGGTCTTGATTCCACTAAATGAAGGTTATTTATCTCAAATGGTTGGTGAGAAAATCACGATTAAGAATATTTCCATTGTACGGGAGTTTGATGATGTCTTTCCGGAGGAATTACTGGGACTTCCACCAAATCGTGAAGTTGAGTTCTCAATAGAACTCGTACCGGGTGCTTTGCCTATTTCAAAGACACCTTATAGAATGGCCCCAATTGAGTTATAGGAATTGAAGAAGAAACTCCAAGAGAATCTTGATAAGGGATTTATACGCCCTAGTGCGTCACCTTGGGGAGAACCTATTCTATTTGTTAAGAAGAAAGATGGATCAATGAGACTCTGCATTGATTATCTAGAACTTAACAAGATCACTATCAAGAACAAATATCCTCTCCCACGCATTGATGACTTATTTGACCAACTACACGGAGCTCAATACTTTTCCAAGATTGATCTTCGTTCAGGGTATCATCAATTAAGGGTCAAAAGGGAGGATATACCAAAGACGACTTTCCGTACAAGGTATGGACACTATGAATTTATAGTGATGCCATTTGGTCTTTCTAATTCCCTTGATATCTTCATGGATCTAATGAATAGAGTCTTCAGAGACTATCTTGATCAATTTGTGGTAGTCTTTATAGATGATATTCTTGTCTATTCAAAGAGCAAGGAAGAACATGAAGATCACTTGAGAATTATATTGAAGACCCTGAGAAAGGAGAAGCTTTATGCCAAATTTACCAAGTGTGAATTTTGGCTTCAAAAAGTTTCATTTTTGGATCACATAATATCAAAAGAGGGGATATCTGTGGATCCAGAAAAAATAGAGGTTATCGAAAGATGGTTGAGACCAACAACAGTAACTGAGATCCGAAGTTTTCTTGGTTTGGCTGGATATTATCGACGTTTTGTGAAATATTTTTCATGATTATCTAATCCACTCACCAAGTTGAATCGGAAAGGAGTTAATTTTGTTTGGACGGAGGAATGTGAAGAGAATTTCAAGGAGTTGAAAAGAAGGTTATCCAGTCCACCTGTGCTCACACTGCCCTGTAGTGGAGAAAGGTTTGTGATCTACAGTGATGCATCCAAGAAGGGATTGGGGTGTGTTCTTATGCAAAATGATATGGTGATAGCTTATGCCTCACGACAGTTGAAAATCCATGAGCAAAATTACCCAACACATGATTTGGAGTTAGCTGCGGTAATCTTTGCATTAAAGATTTGGAGGCATTACCTTTATGGTGAAAGGTGTGATATTTATACTGATCATAAAAGTTTAAAGTATATTTTCACACAAAAGGAGCTGAATATGCGTCAAAGAAGATGGTTGGAGCTGATTAAGGATTATGACTGCTCAATCCATTACCACCCTGGGAAAGCAAACAAGGTGGCAGATGCATTAAGTCGACAAGACCATGCTAGTTTATCCATGATGAGGATCACAAAAGATCCAATATTTATGGATTTACAAAGGATGGATCTTGGAATTATAATGAAAGGGGAAAAATCTTATCTTTCTCAAATGAATGTTCAAACCTCTATACATGTGAAGATTAAAGAGGCACAGAAAGAAGATGTCGAGTTACAAAAGAAGGTGAGAAATGTTCCTGAATTCAACCTTGATTGTGATGGGATAATAAAGTTCAGGAATCAGGTTTGTGTTCCTCCCATCCCCGAATTAAAGAAGGAGCTACTAGATGAGGCTCATAGTTCTTCATTCTCTATTCATCCTGGAATCACGAACATGTATAGGGACCTGAAAAAGTACTTCTGGTGGGATGGCATGAAAAGAGATGTTGCTGAATATGTCTCTCGATGCTTGGTTTGTCAACAAGTTAAATCTGAGAGACAGAAGTCTAAGGGGATGTTACAACCATTACCCATACCCGAATGGAAATGGGAAAACATCACCATGGACTTTGTCACAGGACTTCCTAAAACATCCAAAGGCAATAATTCTATCTGGGTCATAGTTGATCGTCTTACAAAGTCTGCACACTTCATTGCTATTAGAGAGGATTTCTCTCTGGATCAGCTTTCCAGGATATATGTAAAGGAAGTGGTAAGATTTCATGGAGTACCACTTTCTATTATATCTGATCGGGATCCGAGATTTACCTCAAAGTTCTGGAGAAGTCTTCAGCATACTCTGGATACAGAGTTGAGTTTCAGCACTGCTTATCATCCTCAGACAGACGGTCAGTCTGAGAGAACAATTCAAACCCTAGAAGATATGTTGAGAGCTTCCTCTATGGATTTCAAAGGTGGTTGGGATAAACACCTACCTTTGGTGGAATTTTCTTATAATAATAGCTTTCACTCCAGTTTTCAGATGGATCCTTATGAAGCTCTCTATGGAAAGAAATGCAGGACTCCAACTTGCTGGGATGAAGTTGGGGAAAGAAAGCTATTAGGACCCGATCTCGTTGATGAAATGGCAGAAAAGGTCAGATCTATTCAAAAACACATAAGAGCAGCTCAGAGTCGACAGAAAAGTTATGCCAACAACCGAAGAAAAGACCTAGAGTTTGAAGTGGGTGATAAAGTGTTCTTACGAATATCTCCCTGGAAGAGGGTTATGAGATTTGGAAAGAAGGGGAAGTTGAGCCCTAGATATATCGGTCCTTTCGAAATACTGGATCGTGTTGGGAAGGTAGCTTACCGATTGGCGCTTCCAACGAATCTATCTCAAGTTCACGATGTGTTCCATGTATCTCTCCTGAGAAAGTACATACCTGATCCTTCACATGTACTCAGCTCAGAAGTTGTACCGCTGGAGCAAGATCTTTCTTATGAAGAACAACCGATAGAGATTCTGGATCGTAGCGAAAAAGTCCTACGAAACAAGACCACTCGATTGGTGAAAGTTTTATGGAGGAACCACCAATTAGAAGAAGCTACATGGGAGCTTGAGGATATGATGAGGGAGAGGTATCCTCATCTGTTTGTTACAAAGTGACGAATTTCGAGGGCAAAATTCATTTTAAGGGGGGTAGAATGTAACACCCGAGACTTTTATGTTATATAAATCATCAAAGGAATCTTTTTCTACACAATACTTTCTTGGCTTGCTTTACACGAAATTGCGACCTTCCTCGATAGCTTGCGTCGTACGCAATACCGAGTTTCACTAAACAACGATATGCTATTAAAATATTATTAAAACTAGCTGTTATGAATAGTAATAACCACTTTTTGAAATTTTATAAATTTTATTTTTCAAAATGGACTTCATTTTTGGATTCAGAATATCGAAATTAGCCTAGGGTGAAATTTTGGTATTTTTCTGAAAACTGTCAATTTTTGATGAATAGTGAAACCACTAAGTGGTAGTTAAAAAACTGAATTTTTCATAAAACTTAATTTTACCGCTTCTGTGAATGGAATTTCGAAAATCCGAGAGACACGGTTAATATCAAGGACTAAAATTTGGTTCAATGAGATGAATTTTTTTTTGGTGAATAGTAACTTTTTACTTTTTTTTACCGCGGTTAATAGTAAATAGGGTAACTAAGGGTAAATATGATATTACTATTACCCTAACACATGTCCTAATTCTATTGGATAAGTGTAATTCGACCAAAAACAACCTTATGAATATAATATGACCATTTAGGTTCACTTGGATTAGATTATGACAATTAATATTATTTTATTTAATGAATAGTTAAAATAGTTAAAATCAAAGTTTAATAACTAAAACATTTTTAATATGGGTTTATACATAAGATAAATTAGATTATAAATATTCATTAGAAAGATAAAAAAATTTCCTACATAATGATATTTTATTTATAATTTTTAGACTTTAAATAAATTAATTTATTTATGACACAACGATGATGCAGTAATTACCCTTTTAAGGAAATGTTAACATAATTGATGTTATAAATACCCAAATAAATGTAATTTGAGACTTTTTATGAATTCCAATAATTTTTTAGGTTACTATGATATATTAGTGTTGATTTAATCAACTTTTTTTGAACATATAATTCTGTTATGACTTTTACAAAAATCATATATCAAATAGTGTCAAAATTGACACAAAATAGTTTTTAAAACAAATATTATATTATTAATTGTTATTTTATTCCTAAAAATCTAAGGTTCGGCCAAATGACTTAGATAAGGATATATATATTAATAATAAACAACTTGGGGTTCGTTTTACATGTTATAGTAAGTGTATTAACCATATAGTGTAAGAAAACAAAAAGACACGGTAAAAGTTAAATTATTTAACTTAGAGTTAAATCTAATTGATAAGGTTAAAATAATAACCTAAACTTGTCTAAATCCTATTTTTTTATAGGATTTCGACCCATCCCCACTTTACCTTCGAAATAATACCCTTTGGAACCATTATAAACCGATTTTTACTTTAATATAAAATAATATTTTGAGATATTCCTAAGGTGCCCCTCTCCTCCCTTATAAAAGGGCACCTCCTCCCCCTCTTCCTCACACCACATTGAGCCTTAAAGCTCGGCCAAACCCTGCCAATTTCTCCTCTCCACTTCCCTAGAGACATCCTAGAGGTTCTGGTCTTCTTCAAAGACCCATTTTAGTGCCCTAAAAGGAGGTCTCAATGAAGCACTTCAAAGAAGAGGTAAAGCCCATTACCAATTCTTTCATCTTTATTTCTTCTTCCACTTATTCTTCTTAGGTTGTTTCATTATGAAGTAATAACGTCAGTATCACTCATATACTGATATGTTATTATAAGTATGAAACAACCCTATTTCACCATCTATCCATCCTACGGAAAAAGAAATCACCGCGCGTGCGTACGTACGGAATACCGTCTCCACGCCGTGGTGTAATCTATTTTCCACCACCACCTTACTTGGATGGGTATAATGGTGTATATAATGACTATATATGACTATTATAAAGTGATACTGATTCTTAAATAGTATACATACACTCCAATACAATTCCACGATCATAGGAATGATATCATCACTCGTGCGTACGTACGGAATACCGTCTCCACGATGTGATGCGACTCGTTCTACATGATCTTCATTTCATAATGATTATATAAATGAATTGAATGAATGAATATGATATATATTACACTAATACCATTCTGGAAATTAGGTATCTATAACCTAAAGATAAGAATAAGAATTTATTCAACAAAACACGCATAAGAACAAAAAGTTATAAACACCCGAATAACAAGTAGCAATGAAATATTACTATTGAGAAGCTAAGAATATGACCATATATGATATCATAAAAATAAGTATGATTATGGAATAAGTCAATAACATTATTTAAATCATTATACAGGAGGTTCGGACACTTACAAAGCAAGTCGGACCTAAGGTAAGGGAAATATCATAATCTCATTTTTATCCGAGATTGTTTATACTTTGGTATTTACTGGGGTGTATTTTATCATTCACATCCATGTTTCCTCAATATGTAATATTATTTACATCCTCCTAAAATTGTTTAAATCCAATTTTACCCTTCGGTGAGTTTTTAGTAAAAGATATGAAAGGAATCTTTTGTCGTTTTTCGTACGAGGTACTTTTTGACTTTTCCGACAAAAGTACGAGAAGAATGTTTTTTTTAACTTATACGGCATGAATGGATTTTTAAAACATTATTTCCAAGAAGCTTCCTTTAAAAGTTTTCAAGTTTATTTTTAATCAACTTCTTTTAGTTTATAATTTTATGACATGTTAAGAAAGGAAAAGTGTTTTTGAAGTAGAAAGGATATTTTCCTCAAGAATGAAGTTTAAGTGTTTTATCAAAATTATTTTCCATCTAAGATAATAAAGGGTTCTGTTTTTATCCCTATTATTACATTGATTTGATTATGTTGTGATGGAATTATTTTTATGAATTCCTTTATCGTATATGAATTGTTTTATGATGTCATGATGTTTAAGATTCCCATTTTTATTACATGGGTTATGCAATGATGTATGGTTTATGATTTTGTGGCACACATAAGAATGATATCATTATGAGATGGGTGGGACCTATATCTCCCTCCAATGCATTGGGTAAAGATTTTATATCACATGAGATAAACATGGCTGGAATGGTAGGTTATACCGGTTCAGTGAAACAGGACTAAAACGAGGGTGACTCGGTTCAGAAAGGGACTTTGTCCACTAAGATAGTCTTGGCAATGAGTCTTGACTAACAAGAAATGATTCTCTATGATTATGTGTGTATGCCACAAAGTTTCATGTTTTAAGTTATGATTATTTTGATTACATTTCACTGCCATGATTTATCCCATGTTATGAAATTATGATCTCTTTTGCAGGGTAAGATTTCGAAAATTTATGTGCTTATGTATACAATGTGATTGATCTTTCTTTTGTTTACCCTTACTGAGCATTTGAGCTCACCCTTTTGTATGTTTTCTTTCCCCAGGTCAGGAAGAAGTTTATTAAGTAGGATATGCCAAAAAGGTACTCTAGATATGATGAAATAAGTGGGAGGCAAAGTTGATGCTTTATGAACCAGTTGTTTATGTTTCCCAGTTTCTAAAGACACTATACCTATACGGTCCTTTCGTGGTTTTATTATATGTTGTAATAAGTATGCTTCAATTTTGAAGTATTAAAAATGTTTGTAAAGTATGGGTCGTTATATATTTTAATTAGTTTATTACTAAGGGGTATTGCCTCATATTTTATCTCATGTACATGATTTATTTCATGTTTATTTGTTAAGAAAATATGTTCTAGATACATATCATGTTTTGAGCCCTGAAGTAGTTTAGTTGAAAGAAAAAATTTCATACGAGGAACAATCTATTTAGATTATTGACCACAGAGAGTAGGTGTTATAGAATAATTTTATTCACCAGGTTAATGTTTTATGCAAAAACCATATGATTGAACAAGAAACATGAGAATCAAAAAATGCTACGACGGAAAGATATCCCAACTTATTAAATATTAAATAAAATTTCGAGGAAATAATTTACAAAAGGGGGGATATTGTAATATCCCAAGTAATGTTAAGATAAATAATTTTCATTACTTATTAATATTAATTAATTATATTTTATAGAGTTATATTCATTATATGAAAATTAGGTAATTTTTCATTTAGGAAGAAAAAGATTTATTTCTAATCCAATTGTCTTCTCATGCATTATTGGTTTTATTTTAAAGATTTTTTTCTAAATTATAGAATTTTAATTTGATAAAATAAAAATAATTTTTTAATTCAATATGTCAAAATTAGCTTAGGATGAAGTTTTGAGAATTTTTTGAATGGTCTAATTTTCAACAAATAGTAAAAAATATTGATTTTTATCAGAAACTGTATTTTATATTCAAGTATTTACAAAGTAAAAATTCAATTTTGGATTAGTTTTAAAATCTATTTAGTTATTTTTTATTTTAAAAAAAATACAATTATAGTATTTGGAATGAATTTTACACTTGAATTTGGTATAAAAATATTTTATACTTAAAAATGTATTTTTATGAAAAAATATTTTCATCACATTTTGAGGGTTTAGTATTAAATTAAATTCTTATACTTATAGAAATTTAATCTTGAAAAATGGATTCCACATTTGTAATTATTATGTCAAAATATTGTAAATAGGCCCCGTTTTTTGTTCATTATGAATAGTATTCATAATAATTTTTTGTTATCGTGGTAAATATAAATTGAGTTAATTAATGTTAAAACTAATGTGATAAGGCTTCAAATTCTTTCAGAAACTGGAATTTATTACATCTTATGAGTCTGTTTTATTCATAACCATCCAAACTTCAACAATATGTCCCTTTTTTCCTTTTATCTTTGATTTTGACCTTTATATTATTTTAAGTAAATAAAAATACAAAATGTCACTCTCTTGATTTTAAATTCCTATTATATGTTCATATAGGGATAAAAGCAAGTTATTAAAAAATATTAATGGTTATTTATATGAATAATTAAATTATTGTTATGATGGGAATTTATTTCTTATAGTGACCCAAACCTTTTACACATATTATTACATGATTTTAAGCATAATTATCCCTGAAACAAAAACCAAGTATAAAAAAATATAGGGTCTTTGAAAGATTGGTTACATAATTAGAGAACATGAAACTAGAATAAAACATCTTTTATTAATCTTCATAGCGAGTTCCTAACTCCCTTTGATCTCCTATAATTTCAAATGGTAACTAGGGGAATACATAGACAAAATGGATGAGATAAATAGACTAATATTGGAATAAACATGGGATTGAAGCATAAAACATGATTTATTTGGCATAACATGATGAGATAAAATTCATGGATTATGAATAAAAATATAGAACATGGAATCATATAATCATAGAAATATATAAAAAATTGTAACTAATATGTAACATGTCATAAACATGAGTCAAGGATAACTGCTAAAACTATATCACATAGTGGATAGAGTCCCATAATGATTTAGGTTTACTCCATAATCCCATACATAACATCGCATGAGACTAAAACATTACCAAATGAATTGGAGCACTATCTCTGTTCACCCACCAAAACATATTCATGCATATGTGTTCCACATAATGAATCAAATATAAGGAATAAACATAAGGGTTACCCATGAAAATAAATGGGTATCATAATCACATCATAAGGAATAACCAAAGGGTATATAACAATGATATCGATGAAATAAGGAATTTAAATCATTATTAGACACTCATAAAGTAAAAATAAAAATATATCAAGAATAATGATGTCCAATTGAAGTGAAAATATGAAAATAATGGTTAGATAAATTTTCAAATGTGCCACTTTAACGCGGTTTTAGGGAAAAGAATTGTAACATATGAGGTAAATAAAGAATATGACATTTTCATATTTATTAATATTTGTAAATTAAATATTAATTTTACTTTAAAGGGGATTCTATGTTCGATGGAGTACCCAATACACAATAAAGGGTTTTGCTAAAATCTTATGTTTCACACAAGGCTGCGTCATATTGAAAATAATAATAATAATATAATATTATTATTTTAAATGGTAGTTAACGCATAGCCATTGTATTGTAAGGAATGAATATAAATAACTATATTATGATTAAACATGTTTTTTAACATTTATCCAATAAAATTTAGAGGCTTAAAATGAGAATGAATCCAGCTTTATGCATAAATACTCTAATATTTTTAAAAGGTAGTTTTACTACCTTTTAATGGTGAATCCTTTTTAAATATAGTTTTTGTCACTTTTATATGTTATATTGGACAAAATAAACTTCTTATTTAGAAGCAGGACATCAAAATTTACTTTGGGTAATTTTTGGTATTTTTTCTGATAAAGTTATTTTTTAATGAATAGTGAAAAATACCACATTTTAAGTCAAAACTGTATTTTCATGTAATTTATTTATATAGTTATATTGTACTATTAATTGGTTTTATAGTGTAATTGGATTATATTTTTATCATTTAATCTAATTTTGGTCGTTGGAAGTAATTTCACATTGAAATTGGATATAAAAACATGTCAATCTTTTAATAGTTTTTTATTTCTTGAAAACACACTTTTTGGTTTTTACAACGGGGATTAATTTTAAATTAATTTCTGAAATTTATGTGTTTAGAATTTGTAAAAATGGATTTCATATTTGGAATCAACATTCCAAATTGTGTAAATAGGTACCTTTTATTTTTAGACATTTTGAATAGTAACTTCAATAATTATTTTATTTACCATGGTTAAAGAGTAAATCTGGTAAATAAGGGTAACAAATAATATTATAATAATATTAAACTACACTGACATGTTTCATAATACTTTTGGATGAAATATGTACGACCCTGGGCATACTTGGGTCTATTTTGGGACCCCATGGAGCCACATTGATGTGAAAATGACATTTTATAATTATTAATTTAAAGTAAAGAAAAATATAACATAAATATGTATTTTTTACTAAATTTTTTTATATGGGGTTATATAAGTGATATATTCGATTATAAATAGTCATTAGAAATCTAGTAATATTTCTTACATCATGGTGTTTTATTTATAATTTTCAGACATCAAATAAATAAATATATTTATGATATAACGCTAATGTAGTGATTACCTTATTAATGAATGATTAAAATAAATGAGATTATAACTATTAAGATAAATTTATTTTAAAACTTTTTATGTCATCCACGAATTTCATTGATGAGTATGACTTTTTATATTTTAATTAATGATGTTTTTTTTGAAATAATCAAGTTGTTATAGATTTTTAAAAAAGTCATGATATGAATAGTATAAAATTGACATAAATGAGTTATTAAAAAAATACTATTTTATTAAATGATATAATAGTCCTAAAAATATAATATTTTTCCAAATGAATTAGATAATGTTTAAAATGTCATTAATTAACAATTTTAAGTTCTATTAAAATTTTATAGTAACTATATTAACCATATAGTATGAATATTCAAGAAGATGTGGTAAGAGTTAAATTAGTTAACTAAGGGTTAAAGCTAAAAGATAAGGTTAAATTTAGAATATATACTTGTCTAAAACCTATTGGTTGAGATTTTTTCAACCCAAAATTATATTATCTTTAAAATAAATGACTTTGGGACCATTTCAAACAGAAAATAATTTTATAATAAAATAATACTTTCAAACTTTCCTAAAGTGCCCCTCCCTCTTATAAAAGGGTATCACTTTTACCCATTTAATCACACCTCTCAAGCCCCTTGGATCATACAAAATCCACCCAAATAAGCTCCAAAAATACATATCTTCCTCCTATAATCATTACATTAGATATAAGAAAATTCAAGAAAGCCTTTTGGATCAAATCAAAGGGAGTTACACGTTTTAAGAGGTATCATCTTCTTTAAAGTTCCTTTCCATTATTTCAATTCTTCACTATTTGTTCTATTATTATTATTCTATTACATAACAACACCAGTAAACTCAATATACTAGGATGGTGTAATTATAAGGATTAAAACTATACTTACACACACCTCCATCTAATGGATATTAATATACTATTTCTATGTACGGCGAACTACTGCCTCACGAAATGATGACTGTTCGATTTTCCCCTACCACCTCTAATGGTGGCCATTATGATGGAACTATATTTATATATGATATATATTATATTTTTATTGTATCTATTATTATGTTTTTTTATTTAAATTATACCTTTATGCTTCCTATAATGTGCAAATATGATAATTTCATTTGAGGAAGTGCGAACTACCGCCCCCTTAAAGTGATATGAATATTTCATGCCGTACATAGAATGTATAAAGTATGGAGTTAATGAAATTTTGTAATGTATATAAAATATTATATTATAATGGATTTATAATATACTTATGTATTATTTAGTTTTCATTCCTCTAAATATGAAAAAATGAAAGTAGCATTCATGCGTACGTATGACTTACCGTCTCCATGAATGGTGCATTTCATTTATTATCTCAAAATTTTATGTACTTTTATAAACTCACACACACATATATATACTGAATATATATGATATTTAAATCATGAATATCATTCTGGAGATAATGTATTTTTGACCACATGGATAATTTTTAATTATAACAAGTTCATTTTTGACTCAAGTACCAAATATCGACAAAACGACTGATATTAACTTAAATAATTATATAATGATTATAATGAGGTAATATGTGATATTAAAGGAATAATAAAATTTAAAAAGGTTTTGAAGAAAGTATATATTGACTTAAGTTTATTATTCAGGAATAACAAGGAACATACGTGACAATTCAGACTCAAGGTAAGAGACTTCTTCTCAATCTCCTTTCATTGAGGCATATTTTTATTTATATAAGAATTTATTTTATACGATGTATAAACCCCTTTGAATTTTAATTTCATTAAAAGGGAATATTTTTTCTACAAAGCTTTTTACTAAAGGACAAAAATAATGTTTCTTTTTAAGGTACGTGATGACAATGACCTTTCCTTCACTGCAAGCATTATTTGATATTTGGCTTCCTTACCAAGCCATAAAGTTATTTAAAAAAGAAAATAAATACCAAATACCATTTTCATGTATCTTGGTATTTAAAATGGTTTTTATAAAGTATTTATTATGTCAATATCTTGAAATGTAATATTGTGATTGGAATGTGGAAATGTTATCTTTCCTTTATGCTTGTTTTATGTGTTATGATTATGTTATAGTTCTTGGGCATTGTTTACGTATATGGGTGGTTCCATGATAAACCGATGGAGGGTGATCTTGATATAGCTCTCCAATGAATTGAGTAACGTGATGGAGGTAAATGTTAATGTTTCTACTAATAGATTTAGGTAATATACTGTGATGGGTATTCCAAACGTAACTCCCTATGTAGTTGTGAAATCTACAATGTAAGTATGTTATGGATGCCACAAGTTAACTTTGTGGTTTGTGAGTTCTATGTGTTATTCATAAATCTTATGATTTCATGAGGTATGTTAAAGAGCTTATGTTTATGATTGAAAAGTATGACTTCTTTGATTTGTATGTATTCATGGACTAATGTTTTCTTTTCTTATTTTATATCCCTTACTGATCTTTTTATGCTCATCCAAAATTTTTGAAATGTTTTTCACATGGTATAAGGAAGGGTAAGAGAAAGGAATAATTCAGGAAGATTTATATCAAGAAAATAATTCTTGTTTATTTAAGGAGTTTTATTTTTGTGAAAAAATTGGATAGAGTAGAAGTGTCTACTTTGTAATTTTTGAGATGTAATGTAATAGTTATGGCCTAATTCTATAAAAGTCTAAACCTGAAAAGATCCTCAATGTCAATTTTTTGACTTAACTTAAGATTATGTAATTTTTAAGGCTAGGGCCTTATAGTTGGTATCATAGGTCGGTTTAGAAAACTTTAGGAGTTAGGATATTGTTAAATTAATTAATTAATGGTAAGATTTAAATAATTTAGCATTTAAAGATTACCATGTTGCTTCACATAAGATATTTATGTGTTCAGAATGGTTTTTTGTAGAGGAAATAGGAAAGATATAATGGAATGACATCAAGAAAAAAAACATTCCAAATCAGCAACCTTAGATAGTCAGAATCAGAACTGAACAATTTGTTGCAGTGATGACACAGTTGACTCTGGCTATAAATGGTGATGGTATCTATGCATGTGATCAGTCATATCAACCATAGAGGAACATGTCAGTAGTGGGACATTTCATGAGGCAACATCCTCTATCATTCAAAGTATCATATGAACCTATTCTATCCTAAGGGTGGATTAAAGCAATGGAAAAGATTTACGATGTCATGGGTTGTTTAGAACATCAAATGTTTAGTTCTGCTATTTACCGCTTTTAAGGTGAAGCTGATAAGTGGTGATCGAAGGTTAAAAATATCAAGGATAGTAAGGATATTGATGCTCTTGATTGATATGAATTCAAATCTATGTTTCTCGAGAAATATTTTCCTAAGGTGGTTTGACTTAGGATGGAAAAACAATTCTTGGAATTGAAGTAGGAGGATGACTTTGTGGCTGCTTATGAATAAAAATTCACTCGGCTAACAAGGTATGCTCCAAATTTTATTCAGGATATTGATAGTAAAATCAATCATTTTTACTCAGAATTAAAGACAAAGTATCGAATAGATTTAGATTCTCATGAGTTCAGAAGTTATGAAAAACTTATTCGATGTGTGGAGAAGGTGGAAATGGAGTTTACTGATGATTAAGTGTTCATTGACAAACAATAGAATAAGAGGTCGAGGTGGTAGAAGAAAAATAAGAACTATTCAAAAAATTGTGATGGTAAGAAACTTAAATTTACAGTTTATGAAAATTATGGTAAAAAGAACACTAGGGAATGCCTTTTGAATTCTAGTAAGTGCTTCTGATGTGGTAAAATGGGACATCAAGCTCTAAATTGCACCAAAAAAAATCAGGGTAATGGTAAGAAAAAAAATATGATTTACAGTTAGTAAAATGTTTTAAGTGAAATGAAATGGTTCATTATGAAAATGAGTTTCTAACAAAGAACTCAAATGAATAAAAGCAACTGAACCACAAGAAGAAAGGGGTGGTGAAATCCTTTGCAACTAATTCAGTAGATGTTGGGCCATCAAATAAAGTAGTATCAGGTAAACTATTTGTTTATTCATATTATGCTAATGTGTTGTTTGATTTAGGGTCTACACATTCTTTTATTTCTGATAAATTTTCCAGTAAATTTGGAATTCAATATCAAGATATGAAACCTAAACTTTTGGTAAAAACAATTGGAATAAATGTTGTTACAAAAAGAAATTATAAGTACCTTATTATACTTGTGTGAAGAAATAATCTACCTATAAAAATTATTGTTTTTCCTCTAGTATAGTTTGATGTTATTTTGGGTATGGATTAGCTTTCTGTTTATCATTCTAATATTGACTGCAGAGCTAAAGAGGTTTCTTTTCAGAAAGAATTTTAGTTTGTGTACAAGAATGAACTCTTACTTTTGATAACATATCAAAAAGCTGTGAAACTAGTAAAATATGGAAATGAATATTACCTTGCACATATTGTTGAAAACAAAGGAAATATTCATATTAATTATATACCAGTGGTCAATGAGTATCTTGATGTTTTTACTGATGAGTTTCCTGGTATAATACCTGATAAGGAAGTTGAATTTACAGTCAATGTAGTTCCAGATTCTAATCGAATTTCAAAACCCCCTTATCAAATGGCTCAAATTGAACTTTTAGAGTTAAATAAGAAGTTGAAGGAGTTATTAGATAAAGATTTCATTCGACCTAGAAAATCACTATGGGGCGATCCTATCTTATCTATTAAAAAGAAAGATGTTTCAATGAGACTTGAATTTATTATAGAGCCTTAAATAACATAATTTTTAAGAACAAATATCCTTTGACTCATATCAATGATTTTTTTGATCAGATCTAGGGAGCTCAGAATTTTTTGAAGATTGACTTGAGGTTGGGGTATCATTAGTTGAAAGTAAAGGAAGCAGACATTCTGAAGACTGTGTTTCGTACTATATATGGCCATTATGAATTTTTAGTTATGCCTTTTGGGTTAACCAATTCACTTTTTGTATTCATGGATCTTATGAATAGAATTTTATGAAAGTTCTTGGATAAGTTTGTGGTTATGTTTATTGATGATATTTTAGTATATTCCAAAATTAAATAGAAGCCTGAAAGTCATTTAAGGATTGTCTTGAAAACCTTAAAAGAAAAAAAAACCGTATGAGAAATTCAAAAGGTGTGAGTTTTGGTTACAAAAAATTTCATTCCTTGGTTACATTACTTCTAAAGATGAAATAATTTTTTATCCTATTAAAAAAGTTATTAAATAATGGACAAGACCCAAAAATATAAATGAGATTCATAGTTTTCTTGGTTTAGAAGGTTATTATAGGAGTTTTTTTGAAACTTTTGCACGATTATCTATCCCACTGACTATTTTAACTTAAAAAGGTGTTAAGTTAATCTGAAAAAAAGAATGTGATGAAAATTTTCAGGAATTGAAAAGAAGATTGGTGAATGCTCCAATTTTGGAAGTACCATCTATAAATGGTGAATTTGTTATATATGGTGATGCTTCATTGTCCTTATATAGAATTATCAGGTAATTAATTATGCTTCACATCAGTTTAAACCTCATGATTTAAATTACCCTACACATGATTTGGAATTATCTAATGTTGTTTTTTCATTAAAAATTTGGAGGCATCATTTGTATGGTGTAAAGTGTGAAATATATACCAATCACAAAAGTTTTAAGTATATATTCACTCAGAAATAATTAAACATGAGACAAATTAGATGGATATAATTAATCAAGGATTATGATTGCATGATCCATTACCATACGAGAAATGAAAATAAAGTGGCCGACACTTTGAGTCGAAAGAGTAATGCTACATTAACCATGCTACATTTGGAACAAGATCCTTTGGTTTTTGATTTGATTAATTTTGGATCAGAAGTTATTGGTATAGGGAATTCCTATGTTTTGTTTCAGGTGGCATTGGAATCATATCTATTAGATAGAATTAAGAAATCATAGAAAGAAGATAATGATTTGCAGAAAAAGGTATAATTGGTTTAGAATAGTGAGTTATCTAAATTTAACAATGATAAATATTGTTTTTTAAGGTTTGGAAGGAGGTTATGCATTTATTATAATTCAAAGTTGAAGAAAGAGTTGTTATATAAAGCTCATAGTTCTCTATTTTCAGTTCATCCTAGAATTACTAAAATGTATAGAGATATTTAGGAGTATTACTAGTGGGATGGAATGAAAAGAGATATTGCTGACTTTACTATAAAGTGTTTAACTTGTCAACATGTTAAAGTAGAATTAAAATTACCGAAATGGATGCTTCAGCCTTTTCCAATGCCATAGTGGAGATGGGAAAATGTGTCCATGGATTTCATAGTGGGATTACCAAAGACTTCCCTAGGTAACAATACAGTTTGGTTTATTTTTTATTGATTGACTAAATCCACTCATTTTCTTTCTATTTAAAATACTCTGTCTCTAGATCAAATTTCCCAATTCTATATTAAAGAGATAGTCAGGTTACATGGAGTTCCCCTATCCATTATATCTAATCATGATCATAGGTTTACTTATAACTTTTTTAAGGGCCTTTAGAATTCATTGGGAACCGAATTAAATTTCAATACAGCTTTTTATCCTCAATCATATGGATAGTCAGAATGAACAACTCAGACCTTGGAAGATATACTACGTGCTTTTTCAATAGATTATCATGGAAGTTGGGACCAACATATTTCTTTGGTTGAATTTTCTTATAATAAAAGTTTTAATTCCAGTATACAGATGGAACTATTTAAAGCATTATATGTAAAGCAGTGTCAAACTATAGATTTTTGTGATGAATTAGGTGAAAGGAAGTTGATGGGACCAAAATTAGTAGAAGAGATGGCAGAAAAAGTTCAATTGATTTAGAAGAGCACGAGAACAACTCAGAGAAGACAGAAAATTTATACGGATAACCATAGGATAAATCTTTATTTAGAGGTAGGTGATCATGTATTTCTCAAAGTTTCTCTATGGAAAAGTGTGATGAATTTTGGTAAGAAGGGAAAGCTGAGTCCGGGGTTTGTTCGACCCTATGAAATCCTGAAGAAATTTGGACCAGTTTCCTACAGAGTGGATTTACCTCCAAGTTTATCATAGGTACACAATTTTTTTCATGTTTCAATGTTGAGAAAGTATATATAGGATCCATCTCATGTTTTGAGTCTATAGATAGTTCATTTGGAAGAGAATATTTCATAGGAGGAATAACCATTCCAGATTATTGACCAAAGAGAGAAAGTGTTGTGGAATAAGGTAATTCATTAGGTAAAGGTTTTGTGAAAAAACCATATGGTTGAAGGCAACATGGGAATCTGAAAATGATATGAGGGATAAATACCCATACTTATTTGATAAGTGAATAAAATTGTGAGGATGCAATTTCCAAAAGGGGGAAAAGATGTAACATCTCAGGTAAATAAAGAATATGACATTTTCATATTTATTAATATTTGTGAATTAAATATTAATTTTAATTTAAAGGGGATTCTATGTTCGAGGACGTACCCAACATGCAACAATGAGTTTCTCTGAAATCTTATGTTGCACACAAGGCTGAGTCATACTAAGAAAATAATAATAATAAAATATTATTATTTTAAATGGTAGTTAACGCCTATGAATTATATTAGAGAGAATGAATAGAACTAACCATATTAAGAATAAAAATTTTTGTTTAATTTTTTTACATTTATCTAATAAAATTTAGAGGCTTAAAATGAGATTGAATCAAATTTTAAGCAAAAGTATTTTAATATTTTTAAAAGGTAGTTTTACCGCATTTTGATGGTGAACCCTTTTTAAATCTAGTTTTTATCACTTTTATATATTCTATTGGAAAAAATAAACTTCTTATTTAGAAGGAGGACTTAAAAATTTACTTTTGGTAAATTTTTGGTATTTTTATGATAAAGTTAATTTTTAAATGAATAGTGAAAAGTACCACATTATAAGTCAAAACTGTCTTTTCATATAATTTAATTATGTAGTTATATTATAAAATTAATTGGTTTTAAAGTGTAATTTTATTATATTATTATAATTTAATCCAACCCTGGTCATTGGAAGTAATTTCACTTTGAAATTGGACGTAAAAACATGTCAATCTTTTGGTAGTTTTTACTTCTTAAAAACACGCCTTTTGGTTTTGACAACGGGAATTAATTTTAAATTAATTTATAAAATTTCTATGTTTTGATTTTGAAAAAATGGATTCAATATTTTTAATCAGGAGGTTCAAATTGTGTAAATAGATACCTTTTATTATTATACATTATGAATGGTAACTTCAGTAATTATTTTATTTACCATGGTTAAAGGGTAAATATGGTAAATAAGGGTAAAAAATAATATTATAATAATAATAAACTAACCTAACATGTGTCATAATACTATTTTATGAAATATGTCTAACCAAGGGCATCCTTAGGTTGATTTTGGGACCCCATGGATCCACTTTTATGTAAAAATGACATTTTATAAGAATTAATTTAATGTAAAGAAAAATATAACATAAACATGTTTTTTACTAAAACAATTTTTATATGGGGTTATATAAGTGATATCTGTGACTATAAATAGTCATTAAAAAGATAATAATATTTATTTTATTTATAATTTTTAGACATTAAATAAATAAATATATTTATGACACAATGCTGATGTAGTGATTACCTTATTAATGAATGATTTAAATAAATGAGAATATAATTATCAAGATAAATTTATTTTAAATTTTTTTATGTCATCCAAGAATTTTATTAATGATTATTATATGTTATATTTTAATTAATTATCTTTTTTTCTAAATAATCAAGTTGTTATGGATTTTAAAAAAAGTCATGATATGAATAATATTAAAATTGACATAAATAATTTTTAAAAAAATACTATTTTATTAAATTATACAATTGTCTTAAAAATATAAGATTCATCCTAATGACTTATATAATGATTATAATGTCATTAATGAACTACTTTAAGTTCTATTGGAATTTTATAATAACTATATTAACCACATAGTATGAATATACAAGAAGACATGGTAAGAGTTAAATTAGTTAACTAAGGGTTAAAGCTAGAAGATATGGTTGAATTTATGACATAGACTTGTCTAAAACCTATTAGTTGAGAGGTTTTCGACCCAAAAGTATATTATCTTTAAAATAAATTACTTTGGGACCATTTGAAACCGAAAATCATTTTATAATAAAATAATACTTTCAAACTTTCCTAAAGTGCCCCTCCTCCCTCTTATAAAAGGGAATCACCTCTACCCATTTAGTCACACCTATCATGCCCCATGGATTATCCAATATCTACCCAAATAAGCTTCCAACATACCTTTATTCCTTCTAGAATAATTAACTTAGACATAAGGAAACTCAATAAATACTTTTGCCTCAATTCAAAGGGAGTTACACATTTTAAGTGGCAGCGTCTTCTCTAAAGTTCCTTTCCATTATTTCACTTCTTCATTCTATATTCTATTATTATTATTTTATTACATAAAAAAACCAGTATAATCAGTATACTAGGATTTTTTATGATAAGTATTTGAACTACACTTACACACACCTCAATCTAATGGATATGAACATACTGTTTCTGTGTACATCGAACAACTGCCTCACGAAACGATGACTGTTCGATTTTCCCCTACCACCTCTCTTGGTGGCTATTATTATGACAATATATTTATATATGATATATATTATATTTATATTGTTTTTATGATTCTGTTTTTTTTATTTAAATCATAACTTTATGCTTTCCATAATGTGAAAATACGATAATTTCATTTGAGGAAGTGCGGACTAACGCCCCCTTAAAGTAATATGACTCGTTCATTCCATACATAGAAAATATAAAGGATAGAGTTAATGATATTATGTAATGTATATAAAATAATATATTATAATATAATTATAATATACCTATGTATCATTTAGTTTTCATTCCTTTAAATATGAAAAATAAATTAAAGTAGCGTTCATCCGTACGTATGGATTACTGTTTTCATGAACGGTGCATTTCATTTATTATCTCCAAATGTTATGTACTGTTATAAATACACACACACATATATATACTGGGTATATATGATATTTAAATCATGAATATAATTATGGAGATAATTTATTTTTGACCACATGGATAATTTGTAATTATGACAAGTTCATTTTTGACTCAAGTACCAAATATCGACAAAATGACCAATATTAACTTAAATAATTATTTAATGTTTATAATGAGGTAATAAGTGATATAAAAGGAATAATAAACTTGAAAAAGGTTCTGAAGCAAGTATAAATTAACTTAACTTTATTATTCATGAATAAAAAGGAACATACATGACAAGTCAAACTCAAGGCAAGGGACTTCGTCACAATCTCCTTTCATTGAAGAATATTTTGATTTATACACGACTTATTTTTATAGAGTTTATAAACCCCTTTTACTTTTAATTTCATGTATAGGGAATATTTTTTTTACAAATTGTTTTAATAAATGAGAAAAATAATGTTTTCTTTTTAATGTATGTGACGACAATGATATTTCCGCCACAATGAGTATTATTTGATATCTAGCTTCCTTAGTAAGCCGTAACATTGTAAAAAAAATACCAAATACCCTTTTCATGTATTTTTGTATTGAAAATGGTTTTGAGAAAGTATTTATTATGTTAATATCTTGAAATGTTATATTTTTATTAGAATGTGTAAATGTTATCTTTCCTTTATGATTGTTTTATGTGTTATGATTATTTTATGGTTATTGGGCATTGTTTATGTATACGGGTTGTTTCGTGATAAACTGAGGGTGGGTGAGCCTGAAATAGATCTCCAATTCATTGGGTAATGTGACAGAGGTAAACTATAATGTTTCTCCTAAGAGATTTAAGGAATATATTGTGATGCATATTCCGAACGTAACTCCCTATATAGCCATGAAAGATACAATGTAAGTATGTTATGGATGCCATAATTTACCTTTGTGATTTATGATTTCTTTGTGTTATTCATAAATATTATGATTTCATGAGTTATGTTAAAGAGATTATGTTTATGATTGAAAATTATGACTTCTTTGATTTGTATGTATTCCTGGACTAATGTTTTCTTTCCTTATATTATATCCCATAATGAGATTTTTATGCTCATCCCAAATTTTTGAAATGTTTTTCATAGGGTATAAGGAAGGGTAAGAGAAAGTAATAATTTAGTAAGATTTATATCAAGAAAATAATTCTTGTTTATTTAAGGAGTTTTATTTTTGTGAAAAAAATTGGATAGAGTAGAAGTGTCTACTTTGTAATTTTTGAAATGTAATGTAATAGTTATAGCCTAATTCTCTAAAACTCTAAACCTAAAAAGATCCCCATTGTCGAATTTTTGACTTAACTCAAGATTATGTAATGTTTAAGGCTGAGGCTTTATAAGAATAATGAATTTTTAAAGGTGGTAAGAGTATAATAATTTCCATTAAACTAGAGGTAAAATAAAAATGGGTTTTCATGATAAAATGAGTGATGGTAGAAAATATTGGTGGCTTAAAATGTTTTTTGGTGATTTCTAAAAAATGGGTAAGACATAGAAAGGTTCTCTTGCTTATCCAGAAGAATTGAGAAGGGAATATTTTAAAACATTTAATTAACCATAAAATAAAGATGAATTGAGATACATACATATGTTTAGTAAATATAAACAGAATATTTGAGAAGTATATAATAATAATTAAGAGATAAATTTTGGAAAAGAGAGAGAAAGTATAAACCAAAGAAAATATATAGGTTCAAAGAGATCTCTTACATTATGTCTGAATGTGTTATTAACTTGCACTTAATAGAGTGGATAACCTAATTAAATTAATTAATTTTTTAATTAATAACCACTCACACATTTATTTTACTTATTATAACTCTTTAATTCACTTATGTTCATTTTAATGAGTTATAAGGTTCAATTTTATCTTTCTAGGAGTTTTCGTTTCATGGTTTTATGGTCCTTTCAGTTGTGTATAATTGTGGAAGTTCTTTTCAAATGAGAATAATATTATAGAAGTGAAATGAAATGGTATTAATATAATTATATATGTTTAAATGGTCACATATATCATTTTTAACTCTAAAATTATTATGATTTATTTTATAAAACATTAATGATAATTATTTGGTTTATTTTTGGCAGGTTTTCAAACCATCACACATTACATTCATTTTATTTAATATTATATCTATATATCAGTTAATAAAAATAAATATGTTATAATATACTTATTAAAATATTATTTATTCATAATAATAGTTTTATGATCAGCCTTAAAGGTAGTAATAGAAAATGAAAACTCATTTTCCATAGAGACTGTTAACCACTATAATTTGGAAAATGGTTTTCTTTATTTAAATAAGAGGAGATGAGAAAAAGGGTTGGATATAAAATATTCCACTAGAAATATGAAATTAAATTATATACATGATATTATAATTATTATGATTTTATTTATTAAATGGGTGAGGATAAAGTAGAAGAAGAAAAGAAATTAAGAGAGGTGGTTTAAGAAAGTTACCTCTTGAATATCACCTCCTTGAAGGAACCCCTGGGGAACATGGAATTGGTATTTTATTGTGACCATAAGAACATAGAATTGAGTATATTTATGAGGAGAGTGTTTTTAAGATATTTTTAAATCTTTAAGTCTTATAAGGTTTGAGGAGAAGGGGTGATGAGGGGTGGTATTTATAAGGGGAGGAGATGGGTGTTTTTGAAATTTATCAAACGATTATATTATAATAAATTAGTTTTTTATAAACATACCACCAAATGGACATAGATTCAATGATAAGATAAGATAAGGTTGTAATATATCAAAACAATAAAATTTATACATGTTTTTTTTTATTTTAAACCTTATCATTTTGATTAACCTTTAGTTAACCTATTTTAATTTTAAGTGTGGTAACAACTCTTTCAACATTAAAAGGTTATAATTTTTAATTTTGTGGTGTAAATTTGACCATAAATGGAAAATTTATGACATTTTAGATCATATAATATTTTTTTAATATTTTATCATTTTAAATAATTTATTAAAATATTAATCTCATAAAATATCATTATTGTGAATTTTGATACTATTCAATACTTTGACATTAAAAATCATCATGAAGAGAAGTAAAATTAGAAACAAAAATTTTATTATAACATAAAATGTCATTTTAATATAAATAATTAATTTATCACTTTAAATATCTCATATAATATTAATTGTAATATTTTTATTATCATTTATTTTATTTTCCCTTTAGTTGAATAATTACTGCATCACTATTGTGTAAGAATTTAGAGTAATTATTTAATTCATACAAATTAAAAATAAATTACCATGATGAAGATAAATATTTTATATTTATAAATAATATTTATAGTTTAGAATATCCTATAGTTATCCTCATATTAAAAATATTATACTTATTAAAAATATGAGTGTGCATTTTGTCACTTTCTTTGATTTTAATAATGTCTAAGTCATTTTTAGGTAAAAGTGTCTATTAAATATCTCAATTTAGAACCTTAGGTATTTTTTGTAGAATTTAAGTCATCCAATAATAATTTTTATGAAAAATTATGACCATATCAGTTATTTTTAATCTTTATTAACATGATTTACCCTTTACCAAGATGATAAATCTTACCATGGTTACTATTCATATTGACAAAAAATAAAAGGAATATATTTACTGAATTTGGAACTCCTAATTAAAAATACATAATATTTTTTTAATAATTAAAAATAAATTTGTGGAATAATTTAACATAAATTTAAACTGACAAAACACAATGAAAAACAATTTATCAGAAAAATGCCATTTTTAAATATAAAATGTTTTTTATACTAAATACATGCATAAAATTTATTTCAAAGAACAATATTATATTATTTATAATAAAAAGTAACTAGTTATGGTTTAAATCTAATCCAAAAATATAATTTTACTCTGTAAATTCTTTTAAAAGAAAATATAGTTTTCAATGTAAATAAATATTTTTCAATATTCATTAAAATTTCAAAATTTTTAGAAAATTTTAAAAAATTAATCTTAAGATAATTTTGACATGATGTATTAAAAAATTATTTTCTTTTCAAATATATTTTCAGAAAGTTTCAAAATTAATTATATTTATTTTATTATAAAAATGAAAAAAATCATTTTTTGAAGATTTTTTGAAGAATAGAATGTATTTACTAAAAATTAAGAGTTTTTTCCTAATAATTAAAAAAATAAATATAACATTATTAATTGTATTCATACCTTCTAATTCGATTGTTAGGTTATAACTTTCATGTTAATAATAATAATATTTTAATAGTATATCACAATTTGTTTAAACTTGGTGTTGTATGCAGCACAAGCTATCAAGGAAAATTTAAAGAGAAATATTTCATATAAATATTAGGGTGTTATGTTTATAGTTTTTATGGATTAAATAATTTCCTTAAATTCTTATGTAATGATAAAATAGTTCTTGTGCAAGACGTAGAAAAATCAAGTAAATAATTTTAAAAATTCTCAAGCAATATTATTTGGGTAATTTATAGTGCCCAATAATTTTATAAATATATATAAAATATAATGTATGTTTTAAAATGTTTTATTATAATTAAATATTGATATTAATTACTTTAAAGTCAAAGTAAATGAATCATTAAAAAAATGGAATTAAGGATATTTTATAATAAATTCCGTTTTATTAAATGATTTAAAATTTATGAAAATTCTATATTTATTCAAGTGAATGGGATATGACTGAAAATATTACCCATGGTATATTTATAGGTAATTTTTCTTTTTATAGTAACTTTATTGATCCCTAAGTAGTAAAAGAACAATGGCGTTGCCGTAATTGTTAAAAAAGTTATAAGGGGTTAAAACAAAGTGAAAAGTGTAAAAACGTAATATAAACTTGCCAAAATTTTATTGGATGAGAGTATTTAGAACCATAATTATCCTATATTATAAATATATAAATTCTGATCCACTTGAATGTGAAAATTAATTTATATTAATTTAATACTTTACAAAATTCCAAGAATGTCGCTCCCTTCACTTATAAAAGGGCACCCCTATCCTCTTTTTCTCACACCATTTGAGATCTTTAGTTCATAAAATGACTACCAAAATATCTCCAATAATTATACCCATGTCTTAGAGGCCCTGTTTTTATTATAAAACCAATATAGGAAGGCTTTTGGTGTAAAATTAAAGAGGTTGTCTAAAAAAGAGGTATAGTTCTTAACCAAACATTTTCGTTTTATTTCTTCTTATACCTCCTTAAAATATTCTTAAACCATGATGAAATAAAAAAATATCATACTTATAATTATATTTTATTATGTTAATATAATAATCTATATCAATATCCTCTTCTATCAAATTGGAAATGAAATCATCTTTCACATGTGCGGTATAATACTGCCTCGCGAACCGATGTAATTCATTTTCCATAATTGCCTCTCATAGATGGTTATAATGATGAATTTAATGTATATATATGATATTAATGACATATTTATCATTATATAAATTTAATATATAATCTATTTTCTTACATTTCAATCCATTGAAAAATGATAACGTCGTTCGTGCGTACAAGTGGATTACCACCTCTATGAAGCGATGTGATTTGTTTTTCATCACTGCATCACATGGATGATATATATAAGTTTATTTAAAGATATAATATTATATTTAAACAAAATAATAATTATTTAAATATAAAATTATACTTACCTTATTTCCCTCCTTCTCTTTAAATAATAAAAATGTTACCCATACAAACAAAGAACTTATTGTCTCCATGATTGTAACGTAATTCATTTTTCATAACCATCTTTAATGAATGGTTTTAAAAGTAAAAATGATATATAAAAACAATCATTATATAATGATTATTATTCTAGAGGTTATGGAATAATTATCACTTTGACCATTGTCAATCTACTGAAGTCATTTTGGTCGTATGAGCCGAATATTATCAAAACATTCGATGTGAACTTAATTAATTGATTATAACATGGTAATAGATAAAATAAAAGGAATATTAAAATTTAAAAAGGTTATTAATAAATGAAATAATTAACACAATTTTATTATTTAGGAATATAAAAAATTTATGTGATGATTCATATCATCAGTAATGGACACTTTACCTTAAAATCTCATTTTAAATAATTTAAAGATTTATTTTATAAATATTTTTATTCCTTGTGCATATTTTTATATTTATTTTATAGATATATTTATATGAAAATAAATGAATTATAATGTAAATTTTATGCCACCTTTTTACATTATTTAAAAGTAATTTAAAAGGAATCGTTTTATATATTTTATACAGAATATTTTGATTTAGTTTACAAAATGAAAAAGAAATGTTCTATTTTAACATATACGACATCAACATATTTTCTCATCATTGAAACCATTATTTGATTTTGGATTCCTTTATAATTTTTCAAGTTTTCTTCAAATAAAAATCCTCATTCCCTTTGTTTTGGGTATTTTAATTTTGGAAATGGGGTTTTTTTAAAATAAATGGCATTTTAATATCCAAAAGTGTTATGAATATGGGTTTAGAATACTTTTTCAATGTTTTTATAATTAAAATTAAAAAGATTAAATTTTTTATTCATTTTTTAGGCCTCATAAATTTTTTATGATGATAGGTGAGCCCGATATAGCTCATGATGATGGATGAGCCTGATATAGATCACGATGACGGGTGGGACCAATATAGGTCATGATGATGGGTGATCCTGATATAGATCTTCACTCTATTGGGTAATTATTATATTCTTCAAAGAATTATATTGGAAGTTGACAGTATTGGTTATTCCAATTATAAGGGTTCTTATAACGGTTTTGTGAAGATGGTATCCCATGGAACCTACATGACTTTCATATGCTTGGAAATGAGTTTTCTTGGAAATAATTTGATTTCAAAAGGTTAGATAATGATATTTTGTTGTATATTAATGATTATTCCCTTTTAGGGTAAAAAGGAATTATTTTAAGAAATTATTTTTCATGGGTACTCAGGTTTTATTGGAATCCATCATGGTTATTATTTTTCCTTTATGTTTTCTTATAAAGTGTTTTATGAAAAACTTTGGGTAGTAAAGCTAATTTTATGTGTAAGCAAATGTTTCTTTGAGATCAAAGTTAATTATGTTAAAGTAAAACATTATTTTATGATCTCATGGTTTTAAAATGAACTAAAGAGTCATTTTTTCTATTATGTCCCTTGATGATCTTTTTTTTGCTCATCCCACATTTTCATTTTTTTTCATATGTTTTAAAGATGTGTAGAAAAAATTAAAAAGTCAAGTTAAAAATTGTAACGAATTTTTATGAAAAGAAAACATGTTTAATTTTAAAAGTCTTATATTATGAAAAAAATGGATAATAATAAAAATTTTCAAAATTTTAATGTCTTGGTTTTTTATGACATAATTATCTAAAACTCTAAACCTGAAAAGATCTTCAGGAATGAAAGAAAAATATTTATTATTTAAAAAATATAATTATGGATTGATTATGGATCATGTCCTTATATGATAAATTGATTATTAAATTAATAATTTATTGATTATATCATCCTAATTTAATATTACATATCCTATAAATATCGCTATGTAATATCTAATCATAAGGTATGCTCTAGTGGCAGTCAAGGGTGGTGATTTTTCAAGAGTAGATCTTGTGGGAATTTCCACAAGTTGGGATTTCTCTCGCATACAATTTTTCTCAAACCTTAATTATTTGAGTTTGAAATGGACATGGACTAGAGAAAAACCTAGAGAATATACATCCTTAATATTAAATAAATTATATTCATAAGGGATACTTACACTACTCAATGACATTTATTTATTTTATATATTTCATAATATAATCACTTCCTTTTACACCTACTAATTTAATGGCTATATTATAATGGTTAAATTTTATTTTAACAAATAAAAGTTTTGTTTCAGTTTAGTGTTGTGTGTAGAGTAATCCATTAAAATAATATTTATTTACAGAATATAATTATTGAAATTTTGGGTCATTACATTCACCCCCTAAATAAATTGCATCCTTGAAATTTTAATTATTACCCACTAATGAAAATAAATAATGGTATCTAAAATATATACATGAATCAATAAATTATTTATAGTGAGGTTTCATCCTTACTATCTTATGTTATACTAGTGAACTCACCTTTTCTTTTATAATAGGAATATAACTAACATTGTGTTTTTCTTTGTAAATCTGTGCCAAATACCCTAATATAATGTGAATAAATTTTTATAAGGAGTTTATAATCGACCTTGCACCAATAGGTGATCAAGGTTTGATTTAGAATTTTAATTTTTTTTCTTATCTTAAAAATCATCATGGTTTCTATGTAGATATGAAAAATACCTATATCACATAAAATTTGACTAAAGGAATAATAACATGATTTTATAGTAAGTACATTCATATAAACAACTATTAGAGGGGATTTATATACTTGGGATAAAATAATCATACAAATATAATTTTTATTAATAAATAAATAACTAGTCATAAACATGATGATTTTATATCCTTATAAAACATTATATAAACAAAGAAGTGGATTAAATTAGATACAAATACAGCACTCACAGTTCTTAAGTAGATGATTGGTGTTCCTCACTCCACATCATTTCTAGAACTTAGTTCAGTGTTTGTGGTTGTATAGTATTTTAATATTTTTTACTTTGGACTTAGAAGTTGTGGGTGCCTATAATTATTATTATACCTTATATTAGGTCATTTCTTTGGATAATTTCCATGTTCCCCAGATTTAAGATATTAAACTATTAGTAGTGCTTAAAGATAAAATATTTTTTCCTATCACCATATCCACTAAGATCTTCTTCTTTCTTCAAAAATTAGTTTCTATATTCCTATATTTACCATAAATAAAACAACTTCTAGATTTCTTGAGATGTTCCCCAAGGTACATGTTCTAACATTTTTGACATGAAGGAAATTTAACATTCTTTCCTTCATCATCTTTGTCACCCAAAATTCCACAAGACTAAAAAATTCTCTTTTTTGGTTTATTTTGGATTTAAACTATGTTCACACACTACTATAAAATAGGCCTTTAATTATGATAAAAATGGCCTTTATCAGCACCGACTAATAGAGCAAGACTAAAAGACCGATACTTTATCAGTGCTTATACAAGGGATGATAAAGGATTATTTATCAGTACTTGTAAAAGCATTGATGAAGGATACCTTTATCTACACTTATAAAAGCACTGATAAAGGACACCTTTTATCAATGCTTTTTAAAGTGTTGATAAAGGGGAATACTATAGTGTGTGGAAATAATACACTATATCATCAGTGTAGTGTGATGTACCATCACCCCACATCACCAAAAAGACCATGAAATTAGAAAAATCATGCAGAAATATAGAATTTAAATGAAGAGAAAACAATATAGGCTTGTTTACTCAGTTTTGGCAATCTGATGTGCTTTTTAAACTAAAATGATACTTATATATTAAAAAAAATCACTTGGATTGATACTGATCACACCATGTGTAAAATTTAGGTGTATCTAATTCTTACATGTCTCAAATAAAATATGGATTATTTTTTTAAAGTATCAAAACAATCTTAATGTGTCTTCTCGGTTTTGAGTACATCCCTTGTCCTTTTTACTAAAATTTCATTTTAAACTAGAAACACACACTTTGACTCATATTGGTAACATCATGTGTTAGTTTGAGATGATATCGATTTCAAAATTTCAAAAATGAGTTATGAATCATTGTAAAAAATTATAAAGACAGTCCAAGTACATTTTCTTGGTTTTTAATGAGTGAAAATTTTTGAACTAAAATATTGATTTTAAACAGGTAATGGATACATTGAACCATATCGAACACATCATGTATCTAATTGAGTTGTGGCTGATTCATACACATCATAAATGACTTATAGATCATTTTTCTAAGTATCAAAACAATATGAATTTGTTTTCTCCATTTTGAGTAGGCGAGTTGTCCTTTTTGCTAAAATTGATGTCAATTTTAAATAAAAAGACACACCTAGTTTCATATAGGTCACACCATGTGTCATATTGAGGTGTGGATAATTCTTAAAAGTCCAAAATTTCTTATGGATCGTTTTCATAAAGTATTAAAATAATAAAAATGATTTTACTCAATTTTGAGTATGTCACTTGTCTTTTTTACTAAAATGTCATTTTGAACTGGAAACATGCACTTTGAATCATACTGATCACATCATGTATCAGTTTTACATGATATCAATTATTACATTTGTAAAATTAATTATGAATAAACTTCTTAAATTATGAAGAAAATATGTGCGTGTTTTCTTAGTTTTTAGTGAGTGACATTTTTTGAACGAAACTGTTGATTTTAAACTGAAAATGGAAACATTGAGTCATACCGGGCACATCGCATACTAGATTGAGGTGATTCTAATTATTACATGTCAAAAATGACTTATGTATTTTTTCCCTAAAGTATCAAAACAATATGAATGCGTTTTCTCAGCTTTGAGTAGGTCATTTGTCCTTTTTATTAAAAATGATGTCATTTTTAAATAAAAAGACTCATATTGAGTCATACCGGTTACACCATGCGTCAGATTTAGGAATAAATGATTCCTAGACATATAAAATGACTTATGGTTTGTTTTAATAAAGTATCAAAATAATATGAATGAATTTTATTATTTTTGGGTATGTCACTTGTTTCTTGACTAAAATGTCTTTTTAAACTAAAAACATGCACTTTGACCTATACCGATCACACAGTGTATCAGTTTGATGTGATAATGATTCCTACACTTCAAAAATGACTTATGAATCAATATCCAAAATTATTGAGAAAATATGATCATGTTTGATTTTTTTTTCCAGTGAGTGACATTTTTTGAACTGAACTGTTGATTTTAAACTAATAAAAGATACATTGAGTCGTAGTGGTCACACAATGCATCAAATTGAGGTGCAGATGATTTTTATATGTCCCAAATGAATTATAAATCATTACACTAAAGTATCAAAATAATCGGAATATGTTTTCTCAGTTTTGAGTATGTTAATTATCCTTTTTACTAAAATTCATGTCCATTATAAATAAAAAGAAGAACTTGGAGTCATACCGGTCACACTATGTGTTAGATTGATGTGTGGTTGATTCATACACATCCCAAAGTCTAAAAAAAAATCTTAATTTATAATGTAACCATGTTTCTAATGTCTTTATACATCGAACTGCTAACACTACATATTGACTTGATGATCTTAAATGAATTTGTTTTCTCATTGTTGAAATTCAGAAGAGAAGAAGAAGATTATGTGCCCATTATATCACGAGAAGTCAACAAAATGGGAACATGATTTTTTTCTACTCTCCTATCTAACAAAAATGGGAATTTTTTTAGATAATAACATCAAATCAATATGCAGTGTTGGAAGTTCAACAATGAAAGCCAATGAATATAGAAAACATTATTACATTATAATAAAGAATAATTTTATCTATTTTGTGGATTGTTTTTGATAGCTGACGACAAAATATGACTTCCCAAAAGTTCTATGAAAAAATTAAATAAATATTAGATAAAAATGATAAGGAAATTAACTTATAAATATTAGATAAAATGATGAAAAAATTAATTAAATAAGTAATAGAAATATTAACACATTTCCTTATTTTATTTATCTCATTTATAGGCTTGTAGTATAATCTATCACAAGCATGGGAAGCTTCAAAAATGCCACCCCAAATCCAAACAAAAAGAATACAACTATAAAAGAAAAAAATTATTATATGTGTAATAATAAAAAGAAATAAATTAAACATAAATATGAAATAATACTTTAATTATATGGATAATGATTTTACTATGAAAAAATTGTTGACCATAGGGATATATGAATGGTAAATAAAGAATAATGATAGAAAACAAAAATAGATGCCACCAAACAATTAATCAATGAGTGAGGAGGATGTAGAAAAAATAATATTCATTGGATAAAATCATTGAATCATCCAAGAGAAATTAAGGATATCCTATTGGGTTTATAAAATATTCATTTTATAAAATAAATAAATAAATACACATAATATATTAATTATCAAATGTGAATTCCTACCAATTGTGAGAATTACAGGGATGATAGTCAAAGATTCCTAAGGGTGGAACCAAAAGTCAATATTAAAGAATGATCTGTTTTTTGATGGATTAAAGTAAAATATACATAGTGTTTATTAGATGTGTGATGAAAGAATTGAAGTGATTTTCAAGAATTATTAATGTTTGGGTTATCATTTCAAAAATGTCTATATTTTTATCACCTGCAATAAATACAAACAAGGCTGAAATTAATGAATAAAATTTCTTTGTTGATCGGAATGTTTTGGTGAAAACTCAAAAGATTAAGACTCTATAAAAAACGTTATTTTTTACCTAGTAGAGCCTAAATAATTTGGAGAGGCTGACAAGGATGATAATTGGATAAAATATATACATTAGGAGCTTGATATGAATAAGAACAATTAAGTATTATTATTGATAAACTTATTGCATATATTGTTCCAAAAAATTTCCATTAGTTTAAAAATACATTATTTTTTTAGTTTATTTTTTGTCTTAATTTTATAAAAATCTTAACATAAAATCTCCTGGTATAGTATTGTAATGAAACATTTTTTATGTCATGTAATTGAGATGGTCACATTTGTGGGGCATCATATTACCACTAGAAGAACATATAAAATGTATTTAAGTTTATGTTAGTAAACCATAAAATTCAATAGAATTAATAATCCATAGGGAACATAGAATGTCATTAAATTATTAAATATAAACTAATAAAGTTTATTGAAGTGTGATTTTAAAGGTGTAATGATTTTATCCATGAAAAATAATTTTTATTTCAACAAAATAGATTATATTAAAAATTATTTATTAAATTTACATCAATCAATGTTAATATTTTATTTTATATAAATTAGTTTTATCTAGTGGTATAAGATATATTCATGAATGATTTAAAATATTATTTAAAATTTAAATAATAGAAAACTTTTCTCACTAAATAAGTTACTTTTCAAATAAAATATTAAATTTTGAATTTTTTTGATCAATTCTAAAGGATTGAGAACAATAAATTATATAAAAAATGTACTCTTATTCTATACCACATAATGAAATTTTATTTTGGTTCTTAAAAAACCATGATGTTGAGGTTTTTTCTAGAAAACAACTCATTCCAATTGTTTATTTTTTGACTATATTTCAACAACCAAAATCAAAATATCAATTAAATTTTATCTCAAAATCAGTTTTTCCTATAAAATATAGTCTAAGGATTATAGAACCTTAAAACTCTTTGATTTTTCTTTTTATAACATTTAAGTCACATTATTTAAATTAAAATTGAAATATTTCAAAAATAAAAACAGAAAAAATTATATTGTTTCAAGAATTAGTTAAATAAATAAGACAACAAATCCAACACATATACTGTTTTTTCTCGTCTAATTTTATAGATTCATCAGAATCATTTGATTGTTACATTTCATAAGTGACCTAAAAATTTATCCCAAGACTCATGAAATAGTATACAGTCATCCTAAATAAGTCCATTAATTTTACACCATATTTCAGTTATCATTATCCTAGGAAAAAAATTCATTAAAAAATCATTATATTGTAGTTCCCAAGTGTGAGATATTTCATCATCCATTTTTTGGAAAAAACTTCTATAATTATATTTAAAATATTAGGGAATAACCCTATATTTCAGTTTCTCCTCACTCAACCCTCACGGTTCCAATTGTTGCATGACATAATATAAGACCCCAATGATGTCACATATTTCATCATCCAAGTGATTTTTAATATAATATTCCAAACCAATAACAAAACTAAATGCTATATGGATTATTTTTTAAAAAGTTGACGATTTCAAAGAGGTAAATGTTAAGGAATATAGGTATTGGGATCCTATTACACCTCAAAACAACATGACTAAACATTGGGTTTGATATATTTAAAGTTGCATGGTACCAATGTTGTACCAAGGAGACCTACATGATATCGAGGAAGATGATACTTCAATATATCTAAAAAAATGAATTTTGGGTTGTTTAATTATAGGATAATGCAACTAGACTTGTTGGGATATAAAGATGTGAGATGGTAAGTTTTAGTCGATAACTGAGGGAAATCAGAGATATCAAAAAACCTAGATTTCATTCGATTCGTGGTTACGTTCAACCCTTGAATCTCTCGAGACATGGATTCGAGACTTGGAATAGTTGGATCCTTGATTTTGACCTCAATTCAAGCTTGGATTCGACAATAAAGTTCACTTAAAGTAGGTCTCTTATATGGAGAGCTTTGGATATCACGAACTGGTTTACGATGGTTAGGGTTCTTAAAATATACCATGACACTTTTATTAGCGCTTCAAAAAATCACTGATAAATATACCTTTCATCAGCATAAAATTAGTAAGCATAGATAAAAGGTATCTTTATTAGCACTGATAAAGACTTATAAAACCTTTTTTTCAAATAATACATTTTTTAAGGTATAATTATTATATATAATTATAATACTTATAATAATAATATATATAAAAATAATAGTTTTATAATTATTTGAATATATAATTATTTATTTATAATTATATAAATAATTTTAAAAAAATAATATTTATATCATTATATATATGTATATAATTATATATATATAAATAGAGTACAATTATTCATTATTTAAATAAATTTATTATAAATTTATAATTATATAAATAATTTTTTTAAAAAATATTATTTATTTATTTATAATTATAAATTTATAAAAACATTAAATATACATTTATAAATATATTTATTTATAAATATTTTTTTAGAAATGTATTTTTATCATTATTAATGAATATTTAATCTTAAGTTCATCCATTTTAAGAACAAGTAAAATTGATTAATTAAAAATAAGTAAAATATTGAAAATTTCCATAATTTTGATTAATATAAATTATTAAAAAATGGATATATATTGATATAAAGATGAATACATATTTAAAATATTAAAAGATAATAAATAAGTATATATATATTTATAAAATAATATAAATTGATGAAATTTTAAAAAAAATATTTATGTGTGCACATATGTATATAAAAATGCATTAATTACGTATATATGAAGTCAATATAATATGTTTGATCTATGTAATAAATTGAAAAGTCAAAAGACATTTAATTATGTCCAATACTCGATGTAATTGGTCAGTATTTTTAAGTCATATTAATTTTTAATTACAAACCATTATTCCTTAAATACACGACTATTTATAATGTAAGCGCATACATATTTTTTAATATATAAATCACTTTTATATACATTAATATATATCTATAAATCTAATATATAATATTTATTAACATTATCAATAATTATATAATTAATAAAATGTTTAATATTTTTCTTAATTTACTTTTTTTAAATTTTAATTTGTTTAATTTTCATTATGTATATATCTATATATTTAATACATACTATTTATTAGTATTTATAATTTATATATATTATAATCAATTTATTCATTTTTAGTAATAATTATTTAATTAATAAAATTTGTAATATTTTTTTAATAACCCCATTTTTTATTTATATAATTATTTCTTTTTATTTATTTGTACCTTTATCAGTGATAAAAAAGCACTGATAAAATACTCCTTTAGGAATGCTAAAAATATAGCACATATAATGGGTACTCTTTATCGGGGCTAAAAATAAAGCGCTAATAAAGGGTACACTTTATCAACGCTAAAAATAAAGTGCTGATAAAAGGTACTCTTTATCAGTGCTAAAAATAAAGTGCTGATAAAGACACCCTTTATTAGTATTAAATAAAAACCACTGATAAAGGGTTATATCTACCAGTTCTTTATTTAGCGCTGATAAAGATTCCATTTGTTAGGGATTTTTTCTAGTGTTGATAAATACCAGAGCTGTTAAATTCCAGTTTTTTAGTAGTGGAATTTTTAATCATAATTTCTGAGAGTTGGTTTGACATAATCACAATATTTTTCACTCTATATCTTATCCCATTAGATTTTTTATAAGGATAATATACAAATTATACATGAAATCCGTTGTTAACTTGGTTCATTTGGGATTAATCCATTAATAAAACCAAAAAAGGTTAATGTGAGTGATGAATAATCAATATCCTAATAGAATTATCATAAATGATCTCATAAAAACTCAACCTCAAAATTTATTACTCTTGAAAACCATTAAATTAGATTTCAGTTCAATCAAAATCACTCTCGGTTCAATCTAGGTTTCTTTAGGTTGGGTTCTCTTATACATCTTATCCTATTTCCTTAACATAAAAAATCCTTCATAATATTTTATAAAGATAATGTAATTAACCAAACCATATCCTTTGATAGTGTAAAAATAGGTGTGCAGTTAGGCCACTTTATCATGCACTGGGTGAAAATTGAGTCAACACCCAACATGACATTTTTGGGGTTATTACCCCTAGGTACATCTATGATAGAGACTTCATTCACTTATAGTATCCATTTGAGGATTTTATTTCTAGCAGAATCATAAAATTTCTAATTTACCAAAAATTTAAGATGTTATCCTATATTTATACTTATTCCTAGGGTTTTATCTAATTTTATCTCATATTAATCTCTATAAATAACTAGACATTTACTATGATTGAAACTATAGAGAATGAAGACTTAAACAAACAATATTATATTATTTTACACATAAAATTACTTAACAAATACAACTCAAGAATCTAAATGTCTAGTGTATTTTGAATTAATAGGAAAAAATAACCTTTAACTAACAAAACCCCATGGTTTTCATATCCGATGATCTTTTTCACTATTCTAGGAACTAGTTAAACTATAATTTGTATTCAATATCTCCCATAAATTTTATACACAAATAATCCTCTTAACATACCACACATATTACTATCCTTCATTATATGGGGAATGGAAACATAAGAAGGAGTGAGACAAAATGTTCAATAAGGATAAGTATAAGTGATAAAAATCAAAGATCATAAGTAAGTATAAGATGAACATATGGGTATGAGAATGAAAAAAAGGAACATGCACATAATATATAAAATTCATACCTAGTAAAAGTGGATCATAAGCCAAGAATAATATCATGAGGCTTTAGTATAATGAATCCAATATTAAAGGATCTTGGGAACATATGATTGTGGCCACAACATAAGTCATGGCATCCTTAAAAATAGTCAAGGTTCTCTACCAAGACTATTATCACATAGTGGACAATGTTTTTTAGTGGAATAGGTTCAATGCCTAATCCCATACATAAAATCTCATGAGATATAAATATTTAGAAAATGGATTGTAGGGATATATAATTCCAAGTCAAACCGTCACAATATATTATGTATATGCATAAGTGTTCCACATAGAAAAACATAGATAATTTAATCAAAGTATTATTAACTTGAGAAAAAAAGTTTCCTAAATAATTCCAAAAAATATAACCATAAAACATCTAGATAAATAAGGTAGATGATTTTAAAACAACATATTTCCAATAATAAAAATTAACTTAAAAGGATATTGACATAGATGAAAAACACCCTTAGAAAAAGAATGTTTCAAACGACACTAGATTAGAAGGGATCAAGAATCAGATTGTTTGTTACCACAAGTTCAATCTCCCAAAGTATAATTATAAATCTTGGGTAAAACATGAAACATGAATCATAAGAAGTTAAATCTTTATGAAATTTAAAGGAATTTGTATGTGAATTTGTAAAAGTTCTTTAGAAGTTTTTTAACATTATCATAAAAGGAAATATTATGGGTCACTTTTGAAATTCCTTTAAAAAATATTGAAGTGAAAAATTTGAAAAATTTGAAAAATTTTAATTTTAAAATTATATCCAACAATTGATAATTGAAAAAGATATAAATTTATCCCTATTAAATATGTTTTGGAATATAAAACATTTGATAATGGAAGGAAAAAATATGTTATTTTTTATAAATATTTTTTTTGAAAACCCACAACATAGAAAGAGATTATAAAAAATTTAATTTATAAAGATTTAAAGTAAAGTATTATAGTAAAATGAGCTAATACATAATATGGTTTTAAAATATTATAATAAAACATTAGTTTTAATAGGAAAAAATGATCATGGGTGATAAATCATTTTTAAGAGGATGAGAACTATTCTTAACATAGTTTCATTTTTAAGAAGGAAGTAAATTCACCAAAAAGGATAGTTTGAATCAAAAAGGATATCCCAAGATACAAATAGGTTATACCATATGAAATTAAATCTTAATTTTAAGGAGAAACATTATAACTCAAGAAATAAGAATGAGTTATGGAAAACCATTATATTTTAGGGGAGATATCAATCAAAGTTCGAAGTAAGGAAGTCTATAAATGGAAGTGAAGTTTCAAAGATAAAAAATAATTTATGATAATAAAATTCAAAGGGAAATAGTTACACCATAAAAAATAATATTTTTGTATAATATCAATATATTCCTCAATACAGGGTGATAGAGAGGAAAACCCTTACCTTTATCTTGATTTCCTCGAATGTACTCTAAACTTGTTGAGGAGTTGGGATTTCCCTTAAAAGACACCATGGTAATGAAGGTATTAATCTAATTTATTCTAATTATAGGACTTAGGAAAGGAATATTATTATTGGGGAATGAAAAAGGTTATATTTTTAAAATGAAACCTAATTATTTGAGTGGTTTATAACAGGTGGTGAGAGGCCCCTTTTAAAAATGGTGATAATTGAATTGTTGTAATTATAATCGCTTAATACAAAAAGAGAACATGTTAAACATATAAAGTGTCTCAAAAAATGGGAAATAATTGTGTGGATATAATTTTTGGTCCTTAAAAATCTCAAAAACTTACTTAGAAACATGTTTTGACATGTTTATTCTTTTACTCCTTAGGTTACCACTTTTTACAATTTTGGTTTCCTACCACAGTAACTAGTTTTTTTACAAATGTAACTTATACTTTATAAAATAAAATAAAGTGGTAATTATTAAACAATTCGACCTTATAATTCCAAATATGAAATTAATTTTAATAGATAAAATTTATATGTGTAAGAAAAATCAATTTTGACCTTAGCGCATGTAATGCGTAAAAACATGTTTTTAGAAAAAGTGCATTTTTAAGCATAAAATTCATGTGTAGGTTAAAATTATACATATATTCTAATTTTATGATATTAATTGGTATATTATATAAAAATAGAATTTATTTCTATTTCAAATCAAGCCAAAACCAAATTTTACCAAAATATTATTTAATTAAAAGGAAATTCCAGAAACTGTTTTTATTAGAAAATGAAACTTAAGTTCCTAAAATGTTAATAATAGGTTTTTTAAATTCAAAATAGTATTTTTAATATGTATATTTCTACTTATTAAATTCATATTTTACCAATTAAAATGTTTTACATACTTATTTTTCTTTCTTACAAAGTCATAAACTTTATAGTTTTGGAAAAAACTATATTTTTCACTATTCAACTAAAAATTCAACTATTTAAGAAAATAAAAAAATTCACCCTAAGGTTATATTTAAATAATTAATTTTAAAATTAATTCCATTTCATCAAATTAAAATTCCAAATTTATATATTTTTCTTTTGAATAATAAATATATAGAAAAACTATTTTTATAGAAAAATAAACTTTCTTTTTCATTAAAATTCAAAATTCTGAATGTGTAAAATGCATGTGATAAATAACTTATTACATTAATTATTTATTGATTATCTCATCCAAATTTTTAATTATACATACCCTCAATATCTCTTTTTAATATCTAAGAATAAGGTACACTTTGGTGGTAATTGGGGGTGGTGATTTTGAAAGTATTGATCTAGTGGAAATTTCCATGATCTATAATTTCTCCCATATATGATTTTGATCATATAATAATTTCTTGAGTTTAGATTGGGTTTGGTATAGATAAATCCATAGAGAAGCTACCTCCTCCCTAATCTCAGATAAATGAACTTTACAAGAGAGAGTTCTGCTACTCGACTCCATTTCTTCACATAGTATATTTTGTAATATTGTTGCTTACTTTTATACTTGATAATTTAATTAGTATATTATAACAGTCATTTTTTAATATATCACAATTTTCTTTGAGTTTTGTGTTATGTATAAAACCAGTTATTAAAATAATATTTATTTAAGGAAAATACTTATAGAAATTTCAGGTCATTACTTTTTTAAGGGTATTTAAAAATTGAAGGAGTAGTTTTTGTTGAAACATTTGTCCCTATAGCTAGGTTTGAGACCATCCAGATTTTTATTGTAATTGAAACACAAAGGAACTATAAGATTCATCAAATGGATATAAAATTCTTATTCCTAAATACTGATATGAATGAGTAATGTTATGTGAAACAAATTGGGGGTTTTGTACTTGATAAAAATTTCAAAAAGGTATGAAAATTGAAAAATGAACTTTATTGGTTTAAAAAAGAACCAATAGTTTGGTATTTTAAGATAGATGTGATTATGAGAAACCTAAAAATCAAAAAAGGGTAAGTGGACACAAATTTTTTTGTAAAGAATACCAACACTACATCACTCACTATGATTTTATATGTTGATGATATTATTTTTTCCACTGATGAAGAATTATTTTATAAATAATTTTAAACACAATTGAATTGAAGGTTTGGGATACCATTTCTTGGTGAGATGAATTTAATTTTGGGTTTACAAATCACTAAAACTAGTGATCAAATATTTATCTCTCAAGAAAAATATGTTGAGGATTTATTGATGAAATTTGGTATGTAAGAATCAAGAGAAGCCTCTATGCAAATTAAAAATTGGAGAAAAAATGAGTAAAGATAATGAAGGACAAGCTGTCAATGAGAAAGAATTTATAAAAAATGATTGATGGTATTTTATATTTGATTAACTTAAAGGTATACATTATTTTTTCTATCACACATTATGATATATATTAGTATAATCTAAATAATTCACACTTAATTTTATCTATTATGATTCTAATATATATCAAGAATAAAAAAACTATAGCTTATTATAAGATAAGAAAGGTGAGTTGAAACTATAGGGATTTAATATTGATTGGGTATGTCAAGTTGATGATATAAAGTACACATTAAGAAGTGAATTCTTCTTCAGAAAAAGATTGGTGGCATTATATTCTAACAAAAAATCATATGTTACCTTGATTATCACTACGTTATTATATGTTTCTATATCACAAACAACCACACAAATGATTTGGATGAAAAATAAAATTAAAGATATATATGCTACTGCTGAGTATCCACTAGTTATTTCTTATGATAACCAAAGTGTAATAAATTTATTAATTAATCTAGTTCAATATTCAAGATCAAATTATCTTGATATAATATATCATTTCTTAAAAGAGAAGGTATTTCAAGGTATTTTAAAGATAGAATTTGGTCCATCCAAGGAGTGAGTTATTGATATTGTAACAAAACCTCTCCCAAATGAAATTTATGAAAATATGAGACTATGAATGGGAATGAAACCCATTCCCCAATATTATTTAGGTATTATTTTGAATTTATTACCCATTTTTATATATGTTTTCTTTATCATAATGGAGAAGATATAATTTCTAGGGGGAGAAACCTACTTGTACTTGAATGTTTTAATATGTCTATTATGTTGAGTGAAAGAGATAGATTAAAAATATGCTTGAACAATGACTAGAAGAAAGTTTTTGAGTTAGTATCATATGATGAATTTATCTTTGGTTAACCTTTATTTCTTAATTAACCTCACTTATTTTATATACTGTGCTAACTCACAAATACTTAGAGTGGATAAATTTATAGCTCATTGATTTGAGAAGAATTATACCATACCTTTTAAAATAACATTTTTATTTATTTTTAATAATAATTATACCACACCTTTTAAAATCAACTTTTTATTTATTTTCAATAAAGGGGAGAAAATATGTATTTATATTTTAGTTTCACTAATTGAGGAGGATAGAAGGATATTTCATAATAAGGGTATAAAAGAAGAGATAGAAAAAAATATAGGTTATTGATAACAAATACAAAGGGGGATATTTTTGTTACCATTTAGGATGATATTGTATTGTTTTTCAATGCATGAGTAACATTTGAAAATCATTTTAATTTTATGAGGATGATTGAAGACGAGTTTAAAAGGATATATTTGAGTTCTAAAGGTTTTGAGGTGAAAGTCACTAAAGATCTCGAAAATTCTTAAGATATATAAGAGTAACTTGCTTATACATAAGAATAACTCAGATGTGATATAGGATATATAATATATCAAAAATTATACCTATGAGTAGTTTGGAGAACATTTAATATTAATTAAGTGATATGTAGTATTAATTCTCGGATATGGAATATCAAATTAGATTTTATAAAGAATATGTAATATTCATTTTGGAATATGTAAGATTAAATTTGATGATTCATAAGAGACACTTTGGGTGGTTATGGCCATAATGTGACTCATATTGAGGCTCGATTGACTCGTAAACATCACATATGAGCCATGGATCATTTTCTTAAAGTTTCAACAGAATCCAAATGAGTTTGGTTGGATTTCCGTATGTCAGTTGCTATTTTCACTTAACATGAAGTCCATTTTATACTAAAGAGAGACACTTTGAGTGGTGCCGACCACCCCGCATCTTGGATTGAGATAGGGTTGACTTTTACACGTCACATATGACTCATGAATCCTTTTCCTAAAGCATCAACACATTCCAAATGCATTTGGTCAGTTTTCCGTTTGTCAGTTGTTGTTTTCACTTAAAATTATGTCCATTTTAAACAAAAGAAAGACACTTTGAGTGGTCCCAGAAACACCGTGCCTCAGATTGAGGTTGGGTTGACTCTTACATGTCACATATGACCCATGGATAATTGTTCTAAAATATCAACACAATCCTAATGAGTTTGTTCAGTTTTCCGTATGCTAGTTGTTATTTTTACTTAAAATGTTATCCATTTCAAATAAACCTGAGACACTTTGAGTGGTACCGGCCACACCGAGCCTCATATTGAGGCGGGGTTGACTCTTACACATCACAAATGACTCATGGAATGTCTTACTAAAGTTTAAACATAATACGAATGCGTTTAGTCGGTTTTCTATATGTCAATTGTTGTTTTCACTTAACATGAAGTCCATTTTAAACTAAAGAGAGACACTTTGAATGGTACCGGACACACCACATCTTGTATTGAGACGGGGTTGAATCTTACACGTCAAAAATGACTCATGGAATGTTTTCCTAAAGCATCAACACATTCCAAATGCGTTTGGTCAGTTTTCCGTATGTCAGTTGTTGTTTTCACTTAAAATGATGTCCATTTTAAACAAAAGAAAGACACTTTGAGTGGTGTTGGAAACAACATGACTCAGATTGAGGCAGGGTTGAATCTTACATGTCAAATATGACCAATGGATCATTTTTCTAAAGTATCAACACAATCCGAATGCGTTTGGTCGATTTTCCGTATGCTAGTTGTTATTTTCACTTAAAATGTTTTCCATTTCAAATAAACCTAAGACACTTTGAGTGGTGCTGGACACACTAGGCCTCTAATTGAAGAGGGGTTGACTCTTACACGTTACAATTGGACCAAGGATCATTTTCCTAAAGTATCAACATTATCCGAAAGCATTTGGTCAATTTTCCATATGTCAGTTGTACTTTTCACTTAAAATGTTATCCATTTCAAACAAAAGTGAGACACTTCGAATGGTGATGGACACAAAATGCCTTGAATTGAGACAAGGTTGACTCGTACACATCACATATGACCCATTGATTGTTTTGATAAAGTATTAACAGAATCCGAATGCGTTTGGTTGTTTTTCCCGTATGTCACTTGTTCTTTTCACTTAAAATCCGATCCATTTTAAACAAAAGAGACACAGTTAGAGTGATACCGGCCACACCATGCCTCATATTTAGACGAGGTTGACTCATACACGTCAAAAATGACCCAAGGATCATTTTCCTAAAGTATCAACACAATCCGAATATGTTTGGTCGGTTTTCCGTATGTCAGTTGCACTTTTAACTTAAAATGTTATCCATTTCAAACAAAAGTGAGACACTTCGAATGGTGCTGGACACACCATGCCTTGGATTGAGCCGAGTTTGACTATTACACGGAACATATGACCCATGGATCATTTTCCTAAAGTTTCAACAGAAATCGAATTCATTTTGTCGGTTTTACATTTGTTAGTTGTTGTTTTCACTTAAAATCCTGTCCATTTTAAACAAAAGAGAGACACTTTCAGTGGTGAAGGCCACACTACACCTCTAATTGAGGTGGGGTTGACTCATACATGTGACATATAACCCATGGATAATTGTGCAAAAGTATCAACATAATCAGAATCCGTTTGGTTAGTTTTCCGTATGTACTTAAAATGTTGTCCATTTTAAACATAAGAGAAACTTTGGGTGGTTATGGAAACATCAGGCCTCATATTGAGGAGTAGTTGACTCATACACATCACATATGACCCATGGATCGTTATCCTAAAGTTTCAACAGAATATGAATGCGTTTGGTCGGTTTTCAGTATGTTAGTTGTTTTTTTCACTTAACATGAAGTCCATTTTAATCTAAAGAGAGACACTTTGAGTGGTGCCGACCACACCGAATCTTGGATTGAGATGGGGTTGACTTTTACACATCACAAATGACTCATGGAATGTTTTAATAAATCATCAACACATTCTGAATGCATTTGTTCAGTTTTCCGTATGTCAGTTTTTGTTTTCACTTAAAATGATGTCCATTTTAAACAAAAGAAAGACACTTTGAGTGGTGTTGGAAACACCATGCCTCAGATTGAGGTGGGGTTGAATTTTACATGTCACATATGACCCATGGATTGTTGTGCAAAATTATCAACACAATCCGAATGCGTTTGGTCAGTTTTCCGTATGATAGTTGTTATTTTCACTTAAAATGTTTTCCATTTCAAATAAACCTGAGACACTGTGAGTGGTGCCAGCCACACCGGGCCTCATATTGATGTGGGTTTGACTCATACACATCAAAATTTACCCAAGGATAATTTTCCTAAAGTATCAACACAATCCTAATGCATTTGTTCGGTTTTCCGTATGTCAATTGTACTTTTCACTTAAAATGTTATCCATTTCAAACAAAAGTGAGACACTTCAAATGGTGATGGCCACAACGCACTTCGAATTGAGCTGGAGTTGACTCATAAACGTCACATATGACCCATGTATCGTTGTGATAAAGTATAAATATAATCCGAATGTGTTTGTTCGGTTTTCCATATGTCAGTTGTTCTTTTCACTTAAAATCCCATCCATTTTAAACAAAAGAGACATAGTTAGAGTGCTACCGGCCACACCACACCTCGGATTTAGACAGGGTTGACTCATACACATCAAAAATGACCCATGTATCATTTTACTAAAGTATCAACATAATCCAAATGTGTTTGGTCGGTTTTCCGTATGCCAGTTGTTATTTTCACTTAAAATGTTGTCTATTTCAAATAAACCTAAGACATTTTGAGTGGTGACGGCCACACCTGAGGCATTGTATTACCATATTGAAAAACAGACATGTCCTCGTTTTATCTTCAAGGAACCAATATCACTCATGAGTAATAGAAACGATCCTGGTAGCCCTCACCTAGAAACCAAAGCATATATTCTGGAATTTCAAGTCTAAATTCCATGAGCATGACGAGTCCATCCATGAGTCCTTAACATGTAACCCATATCTTATCCTAACAATTGACAAGTAAACCAAATCAAACAAGGACTAAATAAATTCCCATCATAGGTATCAATAAGAAACATCAGCATAAAAAGAAACTCCAAATAAAAAAGGACTAAAACCATCAAACATTTCAATAATTCACTACTATGCATGGTTTATCCACATGTTTAGGAGTAATTATATGTCTTAATCATGAACCACCTCTATAGATCCCAGTTTTCACTAATAAACATAAGGTAAATAGCTCAAAATATCTTTAAAACAACTCATTAATAGGCTTAAAATGTAAATATAATCTTGAACCAACCATGGAATCTCTTTCAAAAAACATTCTCACACACCATTTATCTCATGTGTTACTAAATACCAAACATATCCACATAACAAGTGTACTATAACAAATTACATTACACAAGACTTATTAAAAAAATTATCATTTTAATAAAACACTTTTCTCAATATTAAATCATTTCTGAAATATCTTTTGAAATCCATTTAAAATCACCTATGTCTGCCTTAACCAACGGTTTAATGAAACCCTTGGTAAAGGCCTCCTTGATGAACCGTTGGTATAGGAGCATTGGGAAAACCCAGATTTCCAGCAGTGGATTCCACTAGATGAGGTATGAGTCCACTAGTGAATCATAAATCTAGATTTTCCCATCTAACTATCTAAGTCACCATGCCTAGTTAGAAGAGGTGAGTAAGATAATGAATTTATAAGTATCATAATGAGGATCCTTATCAATATCAATCATATTATTCAGACCTCAAATCATATCTCAATCTCACCCCAATCTCCATCGATGTGAATAATCCCATTTTCAACATCCATCAATTGTAATTACAAGAATTGAGCAAGTTATGTTAATGAATTATTACAATTGAGGATCTTCATAAAGTTCCAACTGAGTGGTAAAAAATCTTCAATTCAATTCAAAACCCCTTATTTAATTCAATATTTAGAAAGGTTATCTATACCAACTTCCTTCCAAAAACTAACATGTAATTCTAAATAGGCCTTTAAAAAATCCTTTATTTCAAAACATCCCAAAGGCATTAAAGGATGTTTTACAATTAAAAATTCTCAATATTAATTCAAAACATGGGATTACAACCTATTTCCACATAAATAAATATCTAATTTAAAATTACTAAAGAAATCTCATTTCAAAAAAAAAACAATCCAAGAGGGTTCATTGTCATTTCACAAATTAAATCATTTGAAACTACTTAGAAAAACTTAAATAGGTCAACTCCTTTCATGCAAATCAATTTATTTCATTCTTTGAATAAAAACTCGAGACAAAGACTCAATTTCACCAAATAATTCTTTAAATATTCTTTGAAAATAAATATAAACAGTCATGGAATTGAATAATTCATAAATACTTGAAAGATGTCAAAATTATAGCCATCAAATTCATGACTTGTTCAATTTAATGAGAATAGGGTTAAATAATATTTCACAAAGAATTTTAAGGAAAACATTCATAGAAAATTTGATAAAAATTAATAAACACATATAAATAAATTTCCAAGTAAAAATTAATTACAAGATGAAGAAAAATCAAAAAAACACATACTTAGAAAATCTGGAATCCAACCACAATGAATTTGAGTTGCTTCTTCTTCCATGGAGGTTTAAATATTTAATTAATTAAATGGATTGGAATGGAGAAAGTCTAGATTAAATCAAAACACAAAAAAATGATATACACATCAAAATAAAAACTTAAAACTAAAATATTAGATGAATAATAATAAAAACAAGGTAGCACTTAAATATTTTATGTGTATAAAGAATAAAATACCTGATTTGAGATGATTCCGATGGAGTTTCAGTGGTTCGGATGGGGGAAGTCACGAGAGGAGCGCTGCATATTTAGGGTTCTGTCTCGCAAATGGGGGAGAGGAGCGGCCGAGTGTATTTGGGGTAAACATTTACCAATAGTTTTTAAAAACCATTGGTAAAGGGGTACCCAAGGGACCCTTTCCCAACGGTTCTAGTGAACCGTTGGAAAAGGTTGGGTTGAACACCCCTTTACCAACGGTTTTAGGAAACTGTTGGAAAAGGGGGTACCCTTTACCAACGGTTCACTAGAATTGTTGGTAAAGTGTGTCATGGCACTTCTTTACCAATGGTTTAAGCAAACCGTTGGTAAAGAAGTGTGGGGAAAACCTCCCATTCCAGTAGTGCATTTTTATAATTTTTGATAATTTAAATGTTTCAGTTTATTTTTATTAGATCCAGTTCATAAAAACTAGTGTGGAACTATTATTTAGTGGCTGTTTAAAACCGACACCATGAAAAATTTATTTTATGGTGTTTAAAACCATTTACAATAAATTTAAAATATATTATATATTTTTTACCATGTTTATCCATAATTATACTGGATGAGAAATGTTTTTATGGTGGTTACTTAGTTAACAGATTAATTAGTAGTGATTTTTAGTACATAACAGTGGTTTTAACCACTTTGTATATTAAAAATGATATTTTTCATAAATTAGTGGTGATTTAAACTACATCTAATAGTATAAAATAAAAAAATATGCTCATAAAATTGGAGATCCTATATTAGAGTAATTCAAAAAACATAGTTAAAAAAATATGATAAAAATAAATATATTTATCATTATAAATGAAACTAGATTAGAACATTTCATAAATATACATGTTGTAATATCATTCATATGGGCATGGAAGTGGCCCATCATTAAAAAAAAATCATATAAGTAGGGGGTGCATAGGAATAAAAGAACGTAATATGTCAAAGACTGTTAGTAATTTCATTTGTGTCACTATTTGTACCTTAATATATTTGGCTCATCAAGAGATGTTTTATATAGGGTGAAATAGAACAACGTTCATAACTACTGGATGTTTGTGACTGGATAAAAAATAGAACATATTTGGAGGGGAGATCATCGAGAGGGAAGGACGTCGTTGGGAGGGGAGGAAATCATTAGAAGGGAAGGATGTTTGGAGGGGACAACATCATTGAAGAGGGGATGACATTGTTGGAACTAAGAGGGGAGTTTGAAGAATGAATGGAGAGAGGAGGAAGAAATGGGGCCACTACAGAAGAAATTAGTTTTTTTATTAGTGGTAGTTTTTAAAAAATTCCACCAAATGCTAAATTAATAGTAGTTTTTAAGAAATCACCCAAAATAATTAATCAATAATTATTTTATTTAAATATTCACTAATAAATTAAAAAATATATAAATTATTTATAATTCATGAAGGTTATATACAACCACTATGAATAAACTAATGCTAATATCTAATTTTATTATAGTGACTACTTGTGAGGTTTTATACTTTGAAACTTATATAAATTCATTTTATAATTTTGATTAATAGAAGATAATTGGGAATGTAACTATTCAATTGGTGGGATTTTATTATACAAATAGGATGTGTCCACCCATATGATGAGTTATGATAGTAAATATCTCAATTTTTTTAACTAAGTACATGGAAATTCCATGATAATTAATTATGATGGAATTTTATAAGATTTAGTTATTGGGTTTCTATGGGGGTGATTAACAATTACTCATAGTAGCAAAATCATTATAAACCACAAATATTGGATCATCATGTTAGAAATATTAAACCTTGTAAAACTGGAAATGACAAAAACTACTATAAATATTCGTACTATACATCGAATAAAATCTTCTATATCTCCGTCACCTTCACATGGTCTTAAGAGAGATCACTAAGGAAATATAAAATACATCCCCTCTCTATGGTGTATCCATGAGTTAATCTTGAATCATCCAATGTTTGGATGAGATTCCTCCTCCTATCATAGCATGATATTACCTTGTATGTGAAGGTGGAAGATGAGTGATCTTTTGGTACTAGGGATTTTTTTGCCAATCATGAGGAATTTACATACACATAGCCATTTCATGGTTGTTACATTATATATCACCTGAGGGTGCACCTTGGGTAGTTTATATATTTCATTCATTAATGCAACTCCACTCTTATATTAAATCCCATGTAATGCTTTATTTAATGATTGATTAATTAGAATGCATCCTTAAATGATAACAGTTATCATTTAGTAACCAATGACCAAAGAAAAGTTTCATCACATTCATATTTTAAGACCGTGATATGTAGCTTCCCAAATATATCTCATACATATGGATTTAGGATTTAGTATCCCAATTGCACTAAATCCTAAAATACTTCATGATATTTCACCTTATATTGTATTATATATAATAACTCTTGAAATCATATTCAAAAAACCATTTTAATATTTTCAAAAACTTTTTTGGAATGCTATAATTTACATCACTAGGTATCACATCATATGTAACACCTTATGAATACCCATCAAAAAAAGTTTTAGATTATCTCTAAATAATTTTATAGTATCTCTTTGAGTTAAACTCAGTCCCTATTTAGTCAATCATAAATTGTAGCCCCATAGGATTTCATAGCATTTATAACATATATGAATCTCTAAATCTATAAATGCATGTAAATAGAGGCCCTTATCAAAGAATCAATGCTACTCAACCTATAATGGGATATGACATGATATTCCTCAAGCACATGTATCTATATACTTTTGTCCACAAATTAACATCATATGAGAATTTTCATTCACATATTTTACCTTTATCTAAGATACTATGTGACCATGGGACACGTAGAATTTCAATCCAATATAACCAACTCATACATTCTAGATTATCATAGTATATGATGAATTTTTTGGTGAAAACATCACATTCCATTCTCCACTATAGATAATCACATCACATGACCCATATCTAAATAGAGAAGAAAATCATATATATAATCTTGGTGTGGACACAAAATCCATAGTATATCTAAATAGACGGCCAATATTCTATACTCATCATATGAGATGACAAATCCTTTATTGGTTGATCCCCAACCAATGACATGATCAACAACATACCCAACCACCCTCATGTTAGCTATGTTATTTTAAAAATTTTATAGGTAGGTTATCAAAGTATAAAGGTTATCATGCTATGTATCTCACCAAATTATGGTAGCGAGGATTCTAATATTATCCATGAACCCCTATTATACCAAATATATATGTATGAAACTTCTATACTGTATACTTCATGGGCCATCTGGAAAACACAAAGAATCATATTCTTTGTTTTGTGTCTTAGGGGAATTTTTTTTATATTTATACAATAATCCTACTCACACTAACCTTAATATATCACTATAACCTATAATACTACATGAGAAACATCAATTAGGGATAAATAAAAGTTCTAATTTGAGATGTTAATTATTATTACACTTTACAAGACACACACACACACACACACAAATTTATGCATTCATTGTGAAGGAGTGATAAAATAGAGATTTCCTTTTATATGGTACATTTTAATATTCATAAATTTTTTTAAGAATACTTAAAAAACCCAGCATAAGATCCTATATATCATATTATATATAATATACTGCTAGATCATCCTTATGTATTCCACACTTTCAAGGGTTTTATTAACTCATTACATCACATATAATTCCTATCACATACCTATGTGACCATCTGATAAAACCCTCTCACTGAACTATTTAGTGAGTAAAAAAAATTAAGAAATCATGTTTTAATAATAGTGAGATTGAGGAATCATATTCCTAACGTTCAAATTTATGAACATATTCAAATTCCATAACTTTATAAACTGAAATGTTTTGATGTTAATTTCTGTATCTACTTATAACTCTTTCTAAGTTCATCAACATCATCATTGGTACCATTTCAATCAAATATTTTACTTAAAATAATTTAACTACTTATATTATTATTTATCAATACATTTTAATGTGATGTTCACTTTTTTAAGGAAACTAATGTAAATATTTACATCATATTTTATCATCAAATATCATAAATTCTTTAGGATATTAAGTGAAATTAACTTTGTGAATTTTAATAGTAAAATCTTTTAGGAAATAGTGATATTACATTTTCATGAAAACTAAATGTGACTATTTACATTTTTATTTATCTTAAAAAATCCTAAATTCTTTATATCCCACTCATTATGTGACTTAAAGGCATGTTTTTTCCTTTATTTATTGATTTATTCATTTTACCTTCATTTTTGGGTCCTTTAATATGAACTTTTAATGTTTTTAAAAAATAATGAGTGTCACATGGAAAACACATGGTTAGGGGTAACTGTGTGGTAACCTTGTGACAAAGGTATGAAACGTGTAAGTGTCATTTCACATGGTTAGTGCATGGTTTACAAAACTGTGCAGACCAACCTTGTGAATGTGCATGTGAGGTAGTGTGACTTGTATAGATAGTACACAGTTTGAAAAACTGTGAATTCAAAAAATGTGGTCTTCCTATATACTTCAAAATTTTAAATTAATAATTTTGCCTCCATCAATTTAACCTCTCTCATATATATTTACCACCCCATTAAAGCTCGGTGCCACCCCCTCAAATGATACCGGTTCTCTATTCCCACTTAGTGTTATTTTTTGTGAGATATCACATAGTTTATAAAGATTCACCAAACTAAGTGTCTTCTATTCCATCCTATTTAGGTATCCTTCCCTCTTTCTTAATTTTCTATCTTCCATAAGGTCTTTGTGACCTAGGGTTTGTGTTGTCCAATTATTATGGTTTTGGGTTTTTATTGCATCTTTAGGATCCCTCTCCAAATTTTAAGTGGATTTCCACTATAGGAAAGTTGTTTCTATTGGTTTATAATAGTTTTAATTGACAAAAGGTAGGAGGTTCCATGACACACTCATGTTTTATGAAAAAATGTGTTTTTTATTCCTTATAAATTGTTTTTTAAAATTAATTGAAGATATATATTGTTTCTTTGATATCCAATTATGTATAATATAGATAATTAAGTATTTTACTCTTGGTTTTAAAGGTAAAATGGTTTTAAAGGTGATATTTGAATAAGTTAAAAGGAAATGATATTTGGGTTGTTTATAGAAATCCTTTTGAAATGAAATGTGATATGTTTGGAATGATATGTGAAATGTTTGAAATAGAAAAAGCACATGGGAACCCAGGTATATAAGAGGGGAATACTAGTGTTAAGTATCTATTTTGGTTTATGCCAATTTTATAACTAAACTAAATTTAGATTATTGTCATAGTGCTATGGATGAGAAAAATTATATCCCTAAGCCAAGTTATGTACTAATAAGTGGGTGGATTGGGCATGAAATTATAGTATAGGTGGAACCATATTTCGATGTCAAGGAATGACCTTCGTAGTGGTTTATACACAAACTTGGATTGAACATTAGTACACAAGTTGATATGAGGACTTAGGTGACCAATAATATTAGATTACTTAGGGATATCATGTGGTTCATGTTTATAAAGTATTTAATTTTATAGAATTGGTTTCCTTTATTAAATCATTTAAGCATGTTACTTGTTTCTTATATCTAAAAGTTAAAATATTAATTTCATAACATTTATTTGAAATTAACACACTTATTTTTATCTAATAAGGGTTATACATGGAAAAATTTGTGGGATCCTACTGGTCTATTGTTACTCAAACCCTATATACACCCAATGGGTGTATGTTAACCCTGTCTTGACAAGTTCAGGTAAGGGAAAACACCATTGGTAGATACTATGTTTTCCAGCTAGCAGAGATTTGGGATAATTAAAGTGATATATTTGGGAATAAAAACTCATGTCACATGAATATGGGTGGTATTTTTTTAATTTTATTTGGGATTTGACATCAGTTGTGTCACTTATTTGATATCCATACCATTCCATTTTATACTCGTTCTATGCATATGTGTATGTCTCTTGATTTGGGTTATTTTGATAATGATGTTTATTTATGTTATGGTTCATTGTCCATATTTTTTTTTGTTTTTGTTATATTATGGGATTATATCTAATGTTAAATGTCTATATTACTCTTAGGGCATGACTTTCCAAGTTATAGAAAAGTAATGCCGGGTTCATGGTTTAGACTCGTGTGATGTTTTACTAGGTGAAACCATTGCCAAGGTTTGTTCTTAAATTCCATGAATCTAGTTTCCATATTTTATATAACACCCCTAGATTTTATGATTTTTTTTATTTCAAATAATTTTAATTTATTCAAAATCTTACGTTACACACAACATCGAGTTTAAACGAACTGTGATATACTATTAAAATATTTAAACGTGACTGTTTGAACCGAGATATTAAATTGGAGGGTATGAATAAGACTAAATAAATTATGAAAATTTTATGGTGTAAACATGTATAACATATATTCATTGGCTATCAGTTTATTATAAATTAAAATAAAAATCATTTGAAAGTAAAAGAAATGTTTTTCTGAAAAACTATTTTTATGCGTACAAAGTGTTTTTATCATAATAAATAAAATTATTCACTACTGGTGAATGATTTTAATAAAATTTATATATTAAATATTTAATAAAATGTTTTATCATTCATATAATATTTTTTTTCTAATCATGAGATAAGGATAAATCCAGTTTTATGCTTAGAAACTATATTTTCTAAAATTCGATTTGTCCTATTTTACGCACTTACTTTAAAATTAAAATTTTCCACATTTAGGAAATTTATTTTAAAAAATGTACCTAATTTTTTAAATCTTCTTGTCAAAATTATCATAGGGTTAATTTTTTAAAATTTTATGAAAACATTAATTTTTTTGATGAATAGTTAATCATAATATTTTTATTAAAAACTATATTTTCATTTAAAGAATTTACAAATTATAAATTTTTAGGATTGTTTTTAAATTAAAAATAGTTTAATTATACTATAATTAATCTAATTTATATTATTATAATTTATTTTGTTTTTAATTATAATATTAAAACTTTTAATACATATAAAAACGTTTTCTTTGGAAAACAAGGTTTTCACTGTGCATACAAGTTGAATTTTAAATTAATTACTTCCAATTATGTGAATTGAATTTGAAAAAAATTATTATATAATTGGAATAATAATAATTAATATTATTTAATAATTTCAACATAGTTTTTAAAAAAATTTATAGTGAAAATAGTAGAAGATTAATTACCATGGTTAAGGTTAAACATGTTTTCTATGGGGTTAAAAAAAGATAAAGGTAATTTTTTAAGTATAACTTGCCTAAATTTTATTTTATTGTAAATTTCAACCTTATACTATCTTAATTTATAATATATGGTCATTTTGAAGCATTTTTTTGGAATGAATTTATCATTTTGGATTCTTTTGATAAATTTCCAAGTAGTTTCCAAGTGAGTTCCTTTCCCCACTTATAAAAGGGAATCACCTCCCCTCTCCACTCAACAATACAAGATCATTTTGGTTATTCCAATCTTGACTGAAATAACTTCCTTAATTCCCTTACCATGTCCTATAAGTCTTATTTTTGTTGGGAAACCCTCCTTAAAAGGATTTAGGTGTAAACCTAAAGGGTCTCTCTGAAGAAGTGGTATAGTCCTTAACGATGCATTTTCATTTTATTTATTCTTATAACTCCTTTAAATATTATTCAAATATGATGATATAATAAAAATATTATCTCCTATATACATATGTTATTATGTTAATATAATAACCTATATCCATATCCTCCTCTATAAAATGGGGAACAAAACCGTTGATCATGTGTATGGTAGAAAACTACCTCGAAAACCGATGTAATTAATATTCCATCACTATATCTCATGACTGGATATAACAATGGATTTTAAATATGAATATTATATTTATTAAATAATTATAATTTTTTAATTATAATATAACATCTACATTCTTACCATCTAATTCGTTGGAAAATGATAATGTCGCTTGTGAGTACACGTAAACTACCACCACCACAAAGTGATGTTATATGATTATCATTTTATTTTGAAACATATAGTAATAATGATATATATAATGAATATATATTATTTTTTTATTTAAATGTGAATTAATATTTATAATTATTTTTTCCATCCGTTGAGAAAATAGAAACATCGTTCATGCATACGTACGACTTAGCCTCTTCATGAACGGTGTAATCCATTTTCAATCTAGAGATTTTATGGCTGACTATAAATATTTATATAATAAATATATATTATATTTATATCATTGTTAAAATTCAATTTATTTTGGAAGCATAATCAAAGTATAAGGACCAAAACTACCAAACCAAAACATACATAAAAAACGAAGGAGTTATTACCTAAAACATGATTTTAATAAGGATCTGTTAATAAATAGGAAATAAAAGGTCATAAGAAAATAATATATGGTATGATATATATGATTATGGTTCTGTAATATATTTATAATAAAAAATATTTATTATACAATAGTTTCAATCTTTTAAGATGTAAGAAAATAGTTGAGGTAGGAGATTTTTGTCTCAAATTATCTTCTTTGGGTCATATGTTTGGTTAAAAACATATCTTCGATTATGAGGTTTATATACAGAACCTTTGAAATTTTTTATCATGAGTTTATTTATTATTATGATATTTAATGTTTTGTTTAAATTTATTCTTCCATGGGGCTTTTGATTCAAATGTTTCCAATTCATGTAATGGGTTTTTATCTTAATTGTTTTGGGAAATATGATATGTTACACATATATCTTATTTTATCATATATATATACATACCATTTGAAATTTTATATCATGAATTTATTTATTATCATGATATTTAATTTTTTTTAAATTTAGTCTTTCATGGGGCTTACGATTTAAAAGTTACCAAATCATGTAAGAGATTTTTATCTCAAATTGTCTTCTTTGGGATATATGTTATGTCATGAACCTATCTTATTTTATGAGGTTTATATCTATACCCTTTGACATTTTACATCATGATTATAATTTTTTTATAATATTTAATGTTTCATTTTATGTTATTCTTTCATGGGGTATGATTCAAAAGTTACTAAAGCATGTAAGGTATTTTCATCTCACTTTTATTTCCTTGCGACACATTGAATATTCACCACTTTCTTCTTTTTTGTGTTGAATATACTAACCATTAATGTATTTTATGATTATTATCATTAAAATTATGGTATATACATATCCATATAAGGTTATTTGTTTCATGGGTCTTATGATTCAAACAATACCGATGTGGTAAAGTTTTCATGTTTAAATCTAATTTTTTATCATGATTTTTTATGATTATGATTTTGGTGATGAAATATTATGATATACCTCTTAATAAACTCATTTATTTTATTATACTCTATTTATTTCTATAGAATATATGTGTCCTTTTAATTTCCATCTCTTTAATTACTCAAGAGATTGAAATAATGTTTTTTTTAAAAAAAATGACTTTATTTCACTCTTTAGTTGAAAATCCTTTTTATTCTATGTATATGTTTTCTAATTTTTTTTAAAATTATACAATGATTATTTAAATTCAATTTTTACAATTTTTTAAATTTTTAAAAAATGTATAAGAATGAATCTTCTTATCTTTTCTGGATGAGGTAATTTTCACTTTTACTAAAAAATGTTAAAGGAATATTTGTTTTAACATGTACGACATGAATAATATTTATTACTAACATAAACACTAAATTATTTAAATCATAATTTATAGGTTTCCAAGGTTATTTTCAAATAAAATGTTTTATTTAATATTTGATATATTTTTAAATTTTAAATAAGTGTTTTCAAGTGGAAAGGATATTTTACTCTTGAAATGTCCCAAGTGTTCTTTCAAAATCAGTTTATATCTATGATGAAATACTTTGATATTAATTAATATTTAATAGGGATATGACCCAATTATACCATCATTATTCTTTTTATAAATGTTTTATGTTTATTATTATGATGAAAATATTTTTATGATACCCGTTCCTTTTTATAGGTTATGCTATGATGAATTAATGAAATGATTTTGAAAACTATTAATTTTTTCATAGGTTCTGTTATCATGAATTTATATAATTATTATGAATCCCATTCCTTTTCCATGGGTTATGCTATGATGAATTTGTGAAATGATTATAAATCATGTTTTCTTTTCATGGGTTATGCTATGATGAATTATTTATCAATCCTATTTTCTTTTCACATGTTATCATATGATGAATGTTTTACAGTCTTATGGAACACATATGTTTTAATTTCATTATGTGATGGGTGGTAGCTATATCTTATTCCAACTCATTGAGTAAATATTGTTATCTCTTGAGAAAAAAAGGACTGGAATGGGGAGTGAACCTAATTCAGTAAGGGAATTTTTCCACTTTGATAGTCTTTAGAATGAACTTGGAATACTATGATGGTTTGCGGAACTAACCCATTCCACTATGATATTTTTGGAAATGATCCTTCACTAATATGAAAATGATTTTCTATTCTTATGTGTATGCCAAAAATCCATGTCTTATTACTATGTTATGATCTCATGGCTCATGTTATTTGATTTCTTTATGATTCATGTCTTATAAACTACCAAGATTTATTCCATGACTCATGGTTATGATCTTTGACCTACAAGTTATAGTTTTCATATGTTATGACCATGTTATCATACCCTTATTCTCATGTTATAATTATATGATCACTCATATCTCCCATTCTTACCCTTATTGAGCATCAATTATCACCCTTTATTATGTTTCCTTTCCCCTAGGTATGTTGACAGGTTTTATGTAAGATATTTCTAAGAAGGGTTCTAGTTATGAATAAATAAGGTGAATATAATGTATAACTCTTATGAACTAGTGTTTTATTTTTCCATGTTTCCAAAGGCACTATTCCTATAAGATTCTCGCATGGATTGTTTTTTATGTAATTAATATTCATCTATTAAGTTGTAATATCTATGTGTGAAAAGTTTGGGTTGCTCTAGTTAGTATCAAAGTAAGGTTTAGTTAATATTTGGAACCTATTATGGGGAAACATTAGTGATATTTATATAGATAAGTATAAGGATAAGTCAAATAAAATTAAAATGCCCTAGAATTTTAGTAAAGGATATTGTGAGTGGTTTCCATGAAATTACATCTTTGTTTTGATACTAAAAGTTGATGTGTATATGGAACAATTTTACCAAGGGGTAATAACATTAAAAATGGTGTATTGGGATTTGAATCAATCATCACCTGGTGCTCAATAATAGGCCTTTCTACACACCTAGTTTGACACAACCAGACGATATGCTTGGAAATTAAAAAAATCTTTACGAACCATTATAAAGGATTTGAATAGATGATGACCATGATTGAGCTAGTTTAAAGCTATGTTGTTATATATTGATAAGTAGGTGTCTTGATGTAGACATCCTAATGATTATGTGGTTTTCCACTATGATTACTGTTTCTCACACTATACTTTCTTGGTTTTAATCAATGGATGGTACTGAAAGGAAATAGGTTAATATTGAATATACACATTAATAATAAACAAAATCAGATGAAAAATAGAGTGAAGGATACTATTATTATTCTTAATTAGTTATCTGATATATTATTAATAATTTGTACCTTAACCAACTCTCAAATTCACTAAATAATATAAGGATAAAGTTAAATGATAGATCGATGGGTAGAGACTAAGGAGGAAAGAAGATTAAGTTTACTATAAATCATGAATATGGGAAGAAGTACTAAAGGGAGTGTCTTGAAGGGAAGAAAATATTTTTATCTATGGAAAATTAAAGCACAACATAAGTAATTTATGAGAAAAAAATGAAAAGATTAGCAAATGAAATGAATGAGAATAATGGTTTCCCTAAGGATTCATCAATTGTTGAATGTTTTAAATATGGGAAGTATAGGAATTATGAAAATCAATGTCCTTATGAGAAATCTCAATAAGAGGATCAACAAGGTTTCATTAATAAAGGCTTAATTTTTTTTATGATGAAGAGACAAAAAATGACATATGAAAGAAAGGGAGTGTTAAGTAATAAGTTGATGAAGCCTAATTAATGGTTTAATAATGAAGTGGAATTATTGAAGTGGTTATGTATTGGAATTCAAGAATTATGTTATATGAATCATGAAATATACAAGGATCTCTCTATAGAAGTTTTTCATTAAGTATTTTCATGAATATGTTGAGTTATACTAATAAACTAGAAAATTGATTTAATGGTAATGTGATATTTTATCTAAAATACATAATAAAGGGAAAGAAAACCCTTAATATATTCCTAATGGTGAGATAATTGTGTTTAGTTGCGATAAAGGGGTGATAGATATGGATAAAGTAATTTGGATATTAATATTATCATTGATGAAGTTTACAACATTTTCTGATTTATGGAATATATTCAGAAATATGTGGTTTTTATTTAAGGAATGAAAAAGTATGTATATTTTTATTGAGGTTTTAAGGTAAATCTATTTTTTATAATATTTCAGGAGAAATCATGACCAAGGTATTCACATATTTGGTAGCTGATAATTAAGAGGTACTTTATGATATTTTTGTGATTAATATTAAGTTAAATTTAGGAAATTTATTGATCTTCCTTATAATTTTTTGAATTTTGGATAGGGTTTTAAGGTTAAAAATTTATGGAATGGTTTATGTTGAAATTTGAAATGGTTTTAAAGATTAATGTATTATTTCACCACATGAATATTTAAGCATAAACTATGATAACCTTTTTGGTTTTGACGATAACTAGAGATATAAGGAATGAATTATCATTATTTTATGGATATTATGATCTTTTAGTTCTTCAGATGTGAAAAATTAATATTTATTTCTTATAGGAATATATGAAGTATAATTTATTAAATCAAAACTAAAGGATGAGATTGTTCTTATTAAATTTGAATAAATCTATTAAATATATCTTCTTCTATTCTCTATCTTGATTGTAAAAATTCCCACAACTTTACACAATGGATCTTGAGACAAAAATGTTATCCTATTACTTTTTTTTCTGATTAACCAATGGTCTTTTAATTTATCACAAATTTATGGTTTTATGGTGGTAAAATTTCTCATCACTATGTTCCCTATCACACTCTAGTAATCATTGTGTGTTAGTATTATTTTCAATGTCCATACATTTACTCCCCAAAAATGTTCTCATATTTGAAAACCCAATTTTATATTATTTTATATGACCTTCATATTTACCATTCTCCCTTTTTAAGAGGATGTTTTATTAATCCTTTTTATGATGTGGGTTTCCTCAAAGGAGTTTTTTGATGTCAAACACTTGATTACTAAGATTAAGTTCAAAATGCGAGGATGAAATTTATTTAAGGGGGTATAATGTAATAATTCTAGATTTTATGAACACTACTGGAAAAAAACCTATTCCCATAGATTATAACCAGGGGTATATCCCCTAAAACTATGGGTATAGCCAACCCATGGTTTTAGTAGCCATGGCCTTAAGAGCTGTCCGTATAAAGCTATACCCATAGTTTCTATTGAAACCATGGGTATAACCTTAAAGTATTTTATGATACCTATGGTTTAACCCAAATCGTGGAAATATATCTATACCCATAGTTTTTAAAACCATGGGTATAACGTTTCCCAGTAGAAAAAATATACCCACGGTTTTCCAAATTGTAGGTGTAGGTTGTTATCCCCATTTGGAAGCATCAAAATCTCTTCCATCCCTAAAAACAATAAAAAAAATAGTGTACAGATTCAATGCAATAAAAATATTTTATATTTATCATTCAACCAACTACTTGTAATAATTTTTAAACCATTTAAAATACTATAACATACACAAACATCCATATAACCAATCAATTCAAGTCATTAAACAACACCCACATGTCTCTTTACTACTAATTCAAAAATATCGGGGATCAATATCTTCCCCATCACCAACATCCTCATCCTCTTTACCATCAGTAACATCCTTATCATCAACAACATCATATGAAGCATCATCATCATCATCATCATCATCATCATCATCATCATCATCATCATCATCATCATCATCATCATCATCATCATCAGCACCACCACCACCACCATCAGCATGACTGCCACTAGGTACCTCATTGGAATCACTTTGGCCATAATTTAAAGATCTCATTAATATCATATATGAATCAATAGTAATAGTATATTCTAATGGAAGTGATTGAATTATAATTGACACAACGTTCAAGAAGTGTTCAGTGATCAATTTACTTCTTTCACGCTCCTGTAAGGATATTTTTTGGCCTCATCTTCTTCTACATGAGCACTTTGTATCTTGGTGGTATGATAGGTTTGAGAGGATCCTGATGAGAAAAAATACTTAATGGGGACTGGGTTTTTCCTGGGTCTACATTAGACTCTCCTATGGTTCTCCTCACCTAATACCTAACTTAAATGACCATTTAACTCGAAGTTTTCATCTTCTTTATCACTGAGGGCCTCCAAGGCCTATTAAAAATATAAAAAAGTTATTTAATTATGAATTTTGTATAATTATTTGAAATATAAATAAAAAACTTACAATATTTTATTATGTTTGTGTATTTACTTCACATCCATCCTTTTTCTTCCTACTCAAGAAAAATAATTTTTCTCAGGGAACATGACCTTCGATACCCAATATAGCTTGTTGAAAAAAACTTTTATTAGTATAAAAATATTTACAAAATAAAAATTTTATAATATTAAATTATAATAAAATGTAATTACTTTTAAATTAATAAACAATTCATAAATTTAAACATGTGATAAATATTGATGAAAAATTCATAAATGAAATCTAATCATAAACATTTTATAATTTTACCTACTCATTATGAACATTCCATAATCTTGAATATGAATTCTTTATATTCATTACATTATATGAACTCTATAATATTATTTATATGGAATTTAATTTATATATATATATTCCATTTTTATTAAATATAAATATTTTATATTTCAATTTATTATAAAAATATTTATATAATCTAAATTAAACATAGTTAATAATATTTAATCCTTGGTTAAATCAATCATACTAAATCTTTTGATGTGTTTTATATAATATCAAAATAAGGATTCTAGTTTAAATAATTCAAATTATGTATTTATGAACAACTCATAATCTTTAAATATAAATAATTTATTTTTATTTCATAAGGAATTACAATTGGCAAATGACCTAATGGTCATTAATATAATTAACCAATTGTCCATTAGGCCAATTGGCCAATTGGAAGTTAGACCATTAGTTCTTTAGGACAATTAGCCATTATCCAAATTGGACAATTTTCCATTAGGTCATTAGGCCAATTGACCATTAGGCCATTTGGCTAATTTTCCAATTGGACATTATACCATTAGGATAATTAGCCAATAGTTCATTAGGCTATTTGGATAATTGACCAATTGGACATTAGACCATTAGGATAGTTGGATGTTAGGACATTCAGACATTATACCATTAGGGAAATTGTCCAACTGGATATTTATCCATTAGTCAAATTAGCTAACTATACATTAGGCCATTAGTCTAATTGGTAGTTTGGCCATTAGGCCAATTGGCCAATTCATCTGTCCATTAGGCCAAATGGTCATTAGTCCATTAGAGAATTAGGCTAGTTGGCTATTAGGCCATTAGGCCAATTGGACGATTGGTCATTATGCCATTTTTCCATTATGTCAATTGGAAAATTGGAAATTAGTCCATTATTCCATTAGGGCAATTGGTCATTAGGCCATTAGTGTAACGCCCCGACCCCAGTTACCCAGAGTCAGTGAATTATTGCGTAACATTGGCATGATCACAAAAGATCATGTCTCGGAAGACCGATTAGTTTAGTAGCCTTGGAAACACTAGATACATTCATAAATGTTACATTACATCATAAAGTGAAAAACTACAATAACAAAGTCTACTTAGTCCACACTCATATCCTCTTTTGACTATCCCTGCAGGTCATTCATAAAATACTTCTTCACATCCTGGAAAATATTAAAACATTGAAAGGGGTGAGCTCAGATGCTCAGTAAGGATAACAATATTGCGGAAGCTTTCATAAATAAACATTAACATTTAAGGCAATGTATAACTAAAACAAAAGCCCTTTTAAACTTGAACTTCAGCATAATATGGCAAAAATAAAATTAAATAATGCCATTTACTTACTCACATGGATATTCTACTAGTCTAATAATCACATGCAATATCAATAACCACTTTCATAATGATGGAATACATAATTCCATACTATCATAACCATGTAGCCAAGGACTCGTGCCAAGACCACAAATAAGATTTTGTTAAGGCCTCGTGCCAAGACACTAGTTTGTCTCATGATACCTACCGATGCATCGAGGAGCTATAGCGGGCTCCACCCGTCACTTATTAAGTCCAATGCATTCCTCATATGAACAAGTTTAAACATATCATAAACCATAACATAATTGTATCACATAAAACATGCATAAAGGAAACATAATATTTCCACAATTCAATCACAAGATATCAGTACAACACATTGATATAATAAAAACTTTATCAAAACCATTTTCAATATAAAAATAAAATAAAAGTAAAACATGGTATTTATTTTTCTTTTTTTAAAAAAGTTATGGCTTATAGAGGAAGCCGAAACTCAAATAATAGTCATGGCGGCGGAGAAGTCGTTGTCGCCGCATACGTAAGAAAAAAACATTCCTTTTGTCGTTTAGTAAAAACGCTTTGTATAAAAAGACTCCTTTTGAATAAAAGTAAAAGTCAAAGGGGTTTATACACCGTATAAATGAAAGTTGTGTATAAAACCAAATATGCCTCAATGAAAGGAGATTGAGACGAAGTCCTTACAAATATCATTTTTAAAATAAAATAGATCTATTATGTGTATTTACTATAAGTACACATAAATAAGTTACAAATACAAGATAAGACATAATAATATCATGACATAATTTGAAAGTAAGAGATTAATCAAAAGAATGGAAATTGGGTTAAGAAATTACCTTAAAAAGATAAATTTTTAAATAAAATAGATCTATTATGTGTATTCACTATAATTACACATAAATAAAGTACAAATAAAAGATATTAAATAATAATATCATGACATAATTTGATGGTAGGAGATTAACCCAAAGAACGGAAATTGGGTTAAGAAGTTCCCTTACAAAGATCATTTTTTAAATAAAATATATCTATTATGTGTATTCAATATAAGTACACATAAATAAAGTACAAATACAATATAGGACATAATAATATCATGACATAATTTGAAATTAGGAGATTAACCCAAAGAATGGTAATTGTGTTAAGAAGTTCCCTTACCTCGTGTCCGACTTGACTCGATCATTCTTTCACCTCCTGAATAATAAACTAGAGTTAATTTGTACTTGCTTAAGAACCTTTTTCATGTTAATTATTCCTTTTATATCACCTATTACCATGTTATGAACATTATGTAATCATTTAAGTTAATAGCGGTCGTTTTGTCGATCTTTGGTACTTGAGTCAACAATAAACTTTTTATAATTACACTTTGTTAATGTGGTATAATATCCATTATCTACAGAATTATATTCATGATGTAGATATCATATATATCATATATATCCAGTATATACATTCATTCATAATATTATGTAACATTTAGATGTAAGAAATGAAATGCACCGTTCATGGAGACGGTAAGCCGTACGTACGCATGAATGCTACTTTCATTTCTATTTCGTATTTAATGGAATGAAATCATAATTATATAAAGGTATATTATAATTCTAGTATAATATCATATATATAATATCATTTACTCCATCCTTTATACATCCCACATATGGCATTAACGATTCAAATCACTTTGAAGGGGCGGTAGTCCGCACTTCCTAAAATGAAAATATCACATTTACCCATAATGGAAACCATAAAGGTATGCCATAAATGAAAAATAAAGAAGGTTAAGTAAAACATAAACATATTATATATCATATATAAATATAGTGACATCTTAATGGCCACCTTTGAAGGTGTTATATGAGTGTTGAACAATCATCGTTTCGTGAGGCATAAATTCGCCATCCATAGAAATAATATGTTCTTTAACCATTAGATGTAGGTGTGTGTAAGTGTAGCTCAAATAATTCTTATAAAAACATCATAGTATTTTGATGATACTGGTGTTATTACAAAATAAATGAATAAAAATAGTTTAGGGGGTTGGAGAAGCAAAATAAAACATAAGAACACGAGAGAAAACACTACCTTTAAAACGGGTAACTCTTTTTGATTTGATCTCAAAGGCTTCCTTGGGAAGACTTCTACCCAAAGTGATGTTTCTAGGAGTAATAGTGGGATGTGGAGAGATAAAATGGGCAGGGGTTGTCTGAGACAAAGGCTTGAGAGGTGTGAATAAGGTGGTAGAGGTGGGGGCCTTTTATAAGAGGAGAGGAGGGGCACTCTTGGAAAGATTGAAATGTTACTTTATTATGAAATGATTTTAGGATTATAAAGGTCCCAAAATGATATATTTCTAGGATAAGGTGATAAGGATTCGAAATATTCTCATACAATAGGTTTTTGACAAGTGTAAGCCATAAATTTTACATTTTCTTTTCATTTTATTTAAATCGTTAATTAATGAGGTAATCGCTGCATCATCATGGTGTCATACATAATTTAATTTATTTAATGTCTAAAAATTATAAAACAAATATCATGATGTAGGAAATCTTTTTATATTTCTAATTAATATTTATAGTAAAACATATGACTACTATAACCCCATTTAAAAATTGTTTTAGTAAAACAACTCATGTTTGTGACATTTTTATTTTAACATTAAATAAAAAGTTTTTAATGTCATTTTCCTACAAAAGTGCCTCCGTGGGGTCCCCAAGTTGACCCATGGATTGTATTGGTCTGCCATGACTCATAAAATAGGGGTAGGACATGTGTCAAGGTCATTTCATATTATTATAACATTATCTTTACGTTAAATTTCACTAATTACCTTTAATCGCGATTAATTAAACTTAAAAGTTAGTATTCACCAAAAAATTATTTTAATCCCATTGAACCAAATTTTACTTCCTAATGACAACCATGTATGTCGGATTTTTGAAAATCAAATCACAGAAGTGGTAATTATTCATTTAAATAAAAAAAATCAGTTTTTTAACTACCACTTAGTGGTTTAACTATTCATCAAAAATTGATGTTTTTCAGAACAATGCCAAAATTTCACCCTAAGATATAATTGAAATTCCGAATTCAAAAATGATGTCTATTTTACAAAATTCCAAACATATAAGTTGCATTAATTAATTTTATAATTAATTCCCGCTGTCACAACAAATAGCGTGTTTTTAAGAAACAATATATATCAAAATATTGATAATTGTTTATGTCCAATTTCAAAGTGAAATTAATTATAATGAACACCATTGGATAAAATGGTAAAAATATATTATAATTATAATTTAAAACCACTCAATAGTATAATTTATCACTATAAATTATTTTTATTAAAAAAGTTGTTTTTAAGTATTTTTCACTATTCATAAAAATTGGAAGTTCTCAGAAAATTACAAAAAATTCAAATTAGGATAATTTTGATATTCCGAATACAAAAATGAAGTCCATTTGGAAAGATAAAATTTTAAAAATTTCAAAAAGTAGGTATTACTATTCACAACAGCTACTTTGATTGGTTGTGGTGTGTTTAAATCTCGAACTTGCGTACAATGCAAGCTGTTGAATTTTTGAAAGAGAAGCGTATCGTGGAAGCTCAGGGTGTTACATTCAGGACAATTTTCCAATTTTCAATTAGGCCTTTATACCAATTGGTCATTTGTATTTTATGCTAATTGACCATTTGTATGTTAGGACATTATTCTAATTGTCCTTTAGGCCAATTAGTTATTATAACATTAGTCCGTTATCCCAATTGGCCATTAGGACAATTGAATGTTAGTATAATTAGCCGTTAGTCCAATTGGACATTAGTCCAATTGTCTGTTAGTCCAATTGGACGTTTTTAGATAAGGTATATTGGAAAATTGGCCATTAGGCCATTAGGACAATTGGTCATTAGGTCATTAGGTCATTATTCCTTTAGGCCAATTGGTCATTAGGTCATTAGGCCATTAGGCTATTAGGTCAATTGGAAATTAATCCATCAGGACATTAAGACAATTCTCCATTAGGCCGTTAGTCCATTAGACCAATTGAACTTTAGGACATTATTCCAATTGGAAATTAGGCTATTAGGACGTTAGGCCATTAGACCAATTGACCATTAGGCCATCAGGTCAGTTGTACCATTGGCTATTAGTATGTTAGGCCAATTGTCTATGAGGTCGTTAGGCCAATTGGCCGTTTGGCCATTAGAGTATTAGACTAATAGGCCGCTTGGTCAATTGGCCATTAAGACTTTAAGACAATTTTCCATTAGTTCATTAGGCCAATTTTCAATTAGGACATTTATCCATTAGTCCATTTGTCTATTAGGCCATTAGGAATTTGAGACAATATACAATTAGGCATTTTGAAAGGGGTATTTTCAAACTTATATTAAAGGGATTAATAAAAATAAAACCTAAATTTCATCATTCAAAGCTAACTAAGTAATAATATAAATATAGATATTATTTATATTCATATTAAAGTACTTTGAAATTCTCATGATCAGATATTTTAGTGCACCCAAATGTGTGCAAATACATCATTAAATATTTGTTCTTTTTGTTTTTTCCTGACGCATCCTAAAAACAAAAATTCTTTACAAGTAATATGAATTAAATTTTATATGTAAACCATTATCAATTGGTAATACCTTAAATTCATCACTCTTCCAATATGATATAATTTTTTGATATTCTGTTGTTATATAGTTGTGGAACATGGGTACACCCTATAAATTAGAATCAACTCTACTACTCCAACTAGCATATAAATCATGCTTATACGATCACTAGGAATACCCAAGATACATAAACCATGCAACCTTAATAGATTCATCATCAGGAAAGTTAAACTGATGCTGTAATGAACATGTCAATTCATATAAATACAATAATAATATAGATATAAATTTAACAAATTTTCTTACCCATATCTCCTCCCATACTTTTTCCTTGATGTCATTACTGATATGTCTCCATGAGATTGATTCCACTAGAATGATATCATAGTGCTTTGATAAAGTAGACATGAAAATTCTACACCACCTATAATTTTTACCGATCATATGATTTTATTTATTGTAATCCACTATTATTTGTGTTTAAAAATTATAGGCTTCATGCATATGGGTGTTACCAAATTGCCTACTAGAATATCCCACTGAATACGATAAAATAGGAAAAAAGAATAATTAAGTAACAATATAATAGGAAACAATTATGCGATAATTTGACACACTTATAATAAAAAAACCTGATGTAGGATACTCAATAGGCTCTTATGGATCTGTGGGCTATCCTATATCAGTAGCCTATGGAGGATGTGTTGGATACAATGCATGCTTTGGGTGATCTATATGCATTGGAGTGAAAGATTAAGGAACATAATCATCATATTCTAGATGGATATTAGGAAATGGAGGTAGTGTATATGTGGTAGGATATGGATAGTTGGTTTGGGGATACATCAAAGGATATGGATATGGTAAAGTTAGAAACATACCTGGAGGTAGTGTCGACATGGTATGAGAGTAAGAGGTTAAGTGAGATGATGATGGAGGTATGGGGGGAGTATCCCTATAGTCTGAAGGGGAGGATGGAAATGTGTGGTAGATGGGGTATATGTTGGTGGGTCAGGGTGGGAACAAGTATGATGAGGGATCCATCTAGGTCTAGAAGTAGCTCCACTCAGACCCAGGCTAGTGGGATGCGAAGGATTCAACTATGGTGTAATTGAATATCCCTATTTTTTGATAAATAATATGAACATGAAATTATATGTAATTTTTAATAAAAATATTACAATTATTATACTCACTTAGGGATGTAGAGGAGGAAACCCACACTTTCTCATCTATCGATTAGCATCAAATAATTACTTCCTTTGAACTTCTGTAGTATTTTTCATAATCATCATAAGAATGAAAGGTCCATTTTTTAGAAATAGTTTTTAAAAATCATGCATATAACTTAGAATAAGGAATATCATAAGAAAAAATAAATGAATACTCATATAAATCCAAACAAGGTTCACGTATCGCAATAATTAACAACTAAGGAATACTAGTAGAAAAATGTATATTTATTATCTATTGAGGTCTTCTCATTTGAAAACAAAATTGATGATAAAATTTAGTTACGAAAGGATTTTATTTAATGCTAACATTACCTATATTATTAAAACTAACTATATTATGAAATTGAGATGACCCTGAAGAATAATTATAAAATCCCCCATACATGAATGATATTATCTCATTTATCTTTATAAATGCATTATGAAAAATTAATCAGATGAAATATAGGATATAATTATTTCAAATACAAGAGAGATACAACTATATATTGAGTTTTAGTGGAACTCATGTACTAATCCTTCTATATATGTTAAAGTTTCTTCATGTTACTCTTGAAAAATCAAATATTAGTTTGATGAGTAAGGGAATCCAACCATGAAAACTAAATTCATAAATCAAAAATTAAAAAAACTCTTAAATTTGTGTTACCTTCCAAAATTGATCGATTTAGTGTATTCAACCTAACTTACCTCTCAATTAATTATTTTTAAAGTTAATTTTTTTATCTCCTCTATAGAGTAACCCTTAATATATGGGTTACATTTGATCTCTAAATTTAAAAATATCCATTATCAGGTACATTCACAATCTAAAATGGTTTTTACTGTAATAAATGAGTTTGGTGACCCAAGTCTTGAGACTTAAAGTAGGTTTTTATATAGGTTAAAGCAGCCTAACCTAATATATAGTGGTTGAAAACAAGGTTTGAGTCATAAAATCAACCATTGTGTAATTATTTTACCAAAAAATACATAACATAAAATGTAAAATCATGCATTTGTAATGTAAAACAATTTTAAAAAATATATAAAAACTACAGAGAACACATATTAATTTTTATAATATCCAAAAAAAGTACAAAGACACATGGAAAGTTAAATTAGATTTATAAAAGTGAATCAATACCATGAAAATGGAAGAATAAAAGGGAATAAATAAGAGGAGGGAATAAAATATTACCTCTAAAAAATCACAATAAAAAAGATGCTACAGATGGAGGAAGAACACTTGGCTAATGGGTGCAATGTCACCTGAGAAGGGGAGGGGGATGAAAAAATTTCTTAAGGGGATGGGGGATGATGAGGCTAGTGAGAGAAGAGATAATCAGGTTTCAAATGATCAGGACGGTATAGGGGGGGGGGGGCTGATCAAACCTACATATGTAAAGGGCTATACTAATAGTTTCTAAAAAACAACAGTTATAGCTCAACCTATACTGATGGTTTTTTAAAACCATGGGTATAGGTTTGGGAAGAAAATATATACCCAAGGGTTATCTAAAATATTTTCATATATCTATGGAGATAGATATAGTTTTTAGTAGGGGAAATTGTTTTTTTTCAAATAAATTAAAATTTGTTTATAGTTTGTTTCACATGCAACACTGAGTTTAAATGAACCTTGATATACTATTAAAATATCTAAATGTGTCCATTTTAACATAGATGTTAAATTGGAGGGTATGAATATTAATAAAAAAATTATGAAAATTATATGGTGTAAAAATGTTTACAATAAATTAATTATCTATTAATTTATTATAAATGAAAATAAAAATTGTTTGGAAGTAAAAGAAATGTTTTTTTGAAAAAATATTTCTATGCACCTAAAGTATTTTCATCTTAATAAATTAAATTAGTCACTATTTTTGAATGATTTTAATGAAATTTATATAATTTATATTCAATAAAATGTACTATTATTCATCTAATATTTTTTATAAGCTTGTGATAAGGAGAATTCCAATCTTATACTTAAAAACTATATTTTTCTAAGGAGTTTGTCCTATTTTGTGTAGTTATTTCAAAATTAAGTTTTGATACATTTAGAAAATTTATTTGAAAAAAATAAATTCATTATTGGGATTAAAATTTCAAAATTACCATATGGTGAATTTTTGAGAATTTTATGAAAATATTTTTTTTCAATGAATAGTGAAAAATGCTGATTTTAATTTAAAAATGACTTTTTGTGTAAAGAATTTACAAGTTAATTTTTTTTAATATTGTTTTAAAAGTAAAATTAGTTCAATTATATAATAATTAATCCAATATATTTTATTTTAATCTATTCTATATTGATTTTTTATATTAAAACTTTTTACACTTTTGAAAATTGTTTCTCTAGAAAACCGCTTTTCATCGCATCTACGGGTTTAATTTTAAATTAATTTCTATCACTTTTGTGAATTAAATTTGATCAAATTAATTAAATATATATAATTTTAATGATTAATATTATATAATAATTTCAATTTATTTTTTGTTCAAAATGAATAGTGAAAATAGTAAAACATTAATTACCACATTTAAGGTAAAACAGGTTTACCGTGGAGTTAGACCGAAGTATAAGGGTAAGTTTTTCAATAAATCCCATAAAAATATAATTTTCTAGTCATATATAAACCATATAGAATCCCAAATTAAAATACATGGTCATTTTGAATCATTTAGGTTTGTAATGAGTTTATCATTTTGGATTATTTTGGGAAATTTCAAAGTAGTTTCAAAGTGGGTTCCTTTCCCCACTTATGAAAGGCTATATCCTCTCCTCTCCTATGAAAAATAAAAGACCCATTTAGATAATCCAATTAATTCCAAAAAACATTACTTAACTCACATACCATTTCTTGGATTCATTATTTTGATTAGAAAACCCTCCTATGAAGGATTTATGTGAAAACCTAAAGTTACTCCCCGAAGAAGAGGTATAAACCTTAACCATGAATTTTCATTTTATTTTTTCTTTTAAATCATTAAAATATTCTTAAAATATTATGATATATTAAATTAATTATATCTCATATACTTAGATGTTATTCTGTTAATGGAATAACCTATATCCATCTCTTCCTCCATCAATAGGGAAATGAAACCGTCAATTGTGTGTACAGAGAACTACTACCTCATGAATATATGTAATTAATTTTACATCAGCATATCTCAAGGCTTGATATAATGATGGATTTAACATATTTATATTGTATTTATTAAATAATTATACTCATGTAATTATAATATCACATCTACCTTCTTCCCTTCCAATCCATTGGAAAACGAGAACGTCGCTCATGGATATGTGTGGACTGCCACATCCATGTAGCGTTGTGGTATGTTTTTCACTTTAATTTGATATGGATTGTAATAAGTAAAAATTTAATAAATATATATGATATATATGATATAGAAATTATTTTTTAAAGTTTAATTAATATTTACCTTTCTTTCATTACATCTATCGAGAAAATGGATACAACATTCATGTGTACGTACGACCTACCGTCTCTATGAGCAGTGTAATCAATTTATATCTCTAAATTTATTGGATGACTATAAATATAAATATAATGAATATATATTATATTTATGTCATTATTATAATTCTATATATTATGTAACTATAATAAAATTACAAGGACCAAAACTACCAAACCCAAAAATACATGAAAAACAAAGTAGTTATTACCCAAAATGTGATTTTAACAAAGAATTTGTTGGTCGGAGTGGACACTCAAGAGGGGGGGGGGGGTGAATTGAGTTCCAATTAAAATTTTCTGTTAAAAACAATGTTTATTAAAATCCCCCTATTTCAAAAACAGATTAAACTATAGTGAATTTATACAGATTATAAAGGTTCAATTAGTTTCTCAAAGATTGATTAGTTCTCAGTTAACTTAATCTTAGGATTAAATTAACTTTTGAAACTAACGTACTGGTTTATAATAAATATAAACACTTGCGAGTTTAACTATCAAAGTAGCTTTGAAAATAAATTATATTTCAAAGTAGTAGCAGCGGAATATGAAATAAATATGTATAGTAAGGATATAGTATGTAGCTACAAACACAGAGAATTAACCAAGAGGTTCAGTCTCAAGTCGAGACTTAGTCCTCTCAAAAGTTTATATAAAAAATGATCCACACCCTTGATCGGGGTTAACAATAGTGAACACACTGTCCAGGTCACAAGACCTCTACCACAGTTCTACGTGGGAAAACAAAAAACAGCTCAGAGCTGTCCAGGTCTCACACGACCTCTACCACTATCCACAGTGGGAAAATGAAGTGTAAAAAGGTTTGCTGAGGATTTACAGATCCTCCAGTAAAAGTACAGGAGTCAGTGTGTGTGTTTAATACAGCAGATAACACACACTGCTCAAAATGTAAAACAAATGTATCACAGAGCAGAGATGTAGAGTTTAGAAATGGATCTGGTGATTTCAGTGTAGCTCTGGACTCTTTTGTATTTGGTTAGAATTTATTCTGAGTCCTCTTCTTGTTTCTGTTTGAGAAGAAGAGTGTCGTATGCTTCTTGTTCATAGGCAGTGAGATATAGTCGATGAAGTTCTTCAATCGTTCTTTTGTATGCACAGAACTCTCTTTGAGTAGGCTTGATTGTATATGAGATTCTGTGTAATCTCTTGATATGTGTCTTCTGTTCTACTTAGTTCTACTCAACTTGCTTCTTGTATTCCTCGTATATTCTCTGAAAATATCCTTCTATTGCTTTTGCAGCAGAGTCTTCTTATCTTTATATCACGTGCTCCGGAATACAGAAGAGGTTTCTTTTCAGCAGGTACGAGGTACGGTTTCCTGACATCCGAAAAACTTTATTAATTAATTGTCAGAGCATTAAAATATACCTAATATGACCATTGGTTAGATTAAATAAAGATAAATATAAGAAATTAAAACTGTTGTTTTTGACTATTGAAGAATCAAGTGATCGGTAGGTCATCAGCATTAGTGAGTAATGATCGGTGACTCAGAAAGATCAACATCGGTGAATCAGACTGATCAGCATCGGTCTGTCATCTGATCGGTGAGTCAGTTTGATCAGCATCAGTGAGTCATTTGATCGCTGGCTCATTTTGATCAGCATCGGTGAGTAATGCGATCGATGTCTTATCTCGATCAGCATCGGTGTGTCATTTGATCGGTGACTCATATTGATCAGCATCGGTGAGTCATGCGATCAGTGTCTTATCTTGATCAGCATTAGTGTGTCATTTGATCGGTGACTCATATTGATCAGCATCAGTGAGTCATGTGATCGGTGTCTTATCTCGATCAGCATCGGTGTTTCATTTGATCGGTGACTCATATTGATCAGCATCGGTGAGTCATTTGCATCGGTGAGTCATTTGCATCGGTGAGTCCATTGTCTTCTGATATCGGATCGGTGCGACCGTTGTCCTTTGATATTGGATCGGTGCTTCTGATGTCTGTTGATATTGGATCGGTGCTTCCGATGTCTGTTGATATTGGATCGGTGCTTCCGATGTCTGTTGATATTGGATCGGTGCTTCCGATGTCTGTTTAATCCAGAAGACTTCCAAAATACTTTGTAAGTCAATAAGCATAGACAAAAACATGATAACAGATTCATTAACAGATTGTAATTAAGTTTATGAGAAATCAAACCAGATTAAGCATTAATGGTATGTGATTATTTTTGATTATTAAAACATCAATCATAGACAAGAAATCAACAATCTTCCAGAGGGCTCAACAATCTCCCCCTTTTTGATAATCACAAATCTTTATCATAAAATAAAAATAATATGATATATCATCAATAAAAACATAATGACAATTAAACCATAAAGAGAATAAATATAAAGAGATATATAAATCTCCCCCTTAATTTAAATTTCCCATATATATTATACAGATATCTCCCCCTGAGATATATACATCTCTCATATATATATATAGATCTTTCTCCTCCCCTTAGATATATACATCTTTTCTCCCCCATATATCTCTCCCATACATCTTTCTTCTCCCCCTTTGGGATAATCAAAAAGGAGGGAAAACATATAAGTGAAAGTAAAAGCAGTCAGCATAGAGTATAGAGAAAAAAAAATATTTTATAAAGTACAGAATATTACAAGCATCACATTGTTCACCCTATCAAAAACAAAACACAACTATTTGTTGGGATACAAAGGGGCTTTGCCTTTGTCTTTGGGATCAATAGTGGGTAATTTTGAAGGCTTGGAGGTAGGCTGTTCTGGGCGAATCTGAAGAGGTGGTAGGACAACTCTGGCAAGTGTAGGAGCAGGTGCCACAGAGAGTTGTTGTGGAGAAACAAGAGATGGTTGAGAAGCTTGCTGAGGGACTGGTCTTAACTGAGATAGAGCTTGAGCAACAGATAGCTGATTTGGAGCTACATCAGAGTCACTGAGAGGTTCAGAAGTAGGAAGTACTATTGCAGTGGCCTGTGCATTCAAATAGGGCTTCAAAAGATGAATGAAGTCTTGAATGACTTCTGCCCCATACTTCATAGCTTTCTCAAAAGCATCTTTGTTCTCTATGAACTGTGCTAAGGTTGGGGTAAACTCTTGCAACTGGCTAACTTGAGTTTTGAAGGCCTGAGTGACTGGTGGTAATTTCAGATTCTCTGCCAACACCTTGAAGTTTGCAGCCATCTCATGCTTTGTATAAATCTTGGAAAAGTAATTATCAACTTTCTCTTTGATCTCTTGCAGAGCTATCTTAGCATCTGCTGAATACACCAATGCCATCTTATGACTATTATCACAGAGCTCTTTCATCTTCCTCAAAGATTCTAAATCAAGAATTTGTTTAACAGCAGCTAACTCATTATGGACAACTTCTCTTAGAGCTTCTAGCTCACGGGTAGTGATCTTGGTTACCTTGGCTGTACTGGCTTGGCCAACTATGTGAGTTATCTCAGCTTTCAACTTCCTCAGGTCAGACTTGTTGAGATGTTCAATCAAATTTCTCAAAACTTCCATCATACCAGAGATGGTTGATCTGAATTCGCTTGATAGAGATACTAAGCCGGTGTGAAGATCCTTCATAGTCTGATTCAAAGAGGCTATGTGCCTGCCAATAAGTTCACCAGTATTGGTCAGGTCTGGCTTCACATCATTAGATACTCTTTGTGAGAAGGCTTACAAATAATTTTCAGAAACTTGTAGAGACACTTGAGTAAGGGCATTGGAAATTTCTTCTCTAACTGTGTATCTCACATCGGTTAGCAATTCAATATTAAACTTATCAAGATCAGCTTGAGAGATTCCAGAACCAGGTAAATTAACATTTGTAGGATCAACAGCAGGAACAGACCTTGCTTCTCTTGGGAGGCTCCTCTTCACAACTACATCAGATTCTGGCATTTCTTCGTCTTCTTCAGAATATTCTAAGCCCAACACAGCATAACCAGGGTAGTCATCCCAAACAGCAGCACACAGGGTGTATTTTGGTTTCTCATAGCTTGCTGTTCCACTGATTTTTGGTGAATCAACCTTGCTACTGATATGTATTTCTTGTACTGACTGAGGTGCTTCTATTTGATCTAAAGCAAGACCATCCACTGGTCTGTTATCACCATCAACAACAGCCTCAACATCATCAGCATGTCCATCATCACTCTTCTCAAAAGCTTCACTGTGATATTCTTCAGTATCAGAATCTTCTTCATCACCAAGAATAGGTTCTGATTCTGGTAGGGCTAAGGGTGGACTAGCAGGTCCAAATTCTATTCTTCTTTTGGGACAAGCAGTGTCAGGATCACTCATATCATCAGGAGATGACATACTTTCTTCCTCAGTCTCAGCTTCTTCTTGCTCTTGGGCTTTGGTGGCCTCATCCTTTCCTTCTTCTTGCTCATCATCATCAGAATAAACTGGTTCCTCATCTGGTTTCAGGCCAAGGTCTCTCAAATCCTTTGGCCTCTTTCCATGATATATGAGATTGTAGGCTTCATACAATTTATCTTCATCTGCAACCCAACACTTCTTCCATGGATTCCAATTGATTTTCACCCTCTTGCAGATATCTTTGTTGAGACAGAAGGTATGATCTGTTTCAGCAACTTCATCATCTTCATCAACACATTCTAGATTCTTGATCATGGTAGAGATCATCTTGGAGTAAAATAAGGCAGTGGCTTTCTTGGACGGTTTTACCATTCCAGCTATGTGCACCATCACATATCTACAAAAATTTATCTTCTCATGGGTTTTCAGAAGAAACAACAGGAAAACATCCTGGTACTTTACAACAGCGAAATCTCCTCTCCCAGGGCAAAGTTGGTGCTGAATAAACTTGAAAAGAAGTCTGCATTCACCATCCAACTCTGAGGATGTGATTCTCCTCGACTCTTTGTTTCCAGTCAGAAGCTCTAGAGCTAATTCATAAGAGAAGTAATCAATGATTGGAGGAATATTCCCAGCATAATCCTCATATCGACCTTCATGAGGTACATTCTAGCACTCAACCCACTGCTTAGATGAGAAGGATATTTTCTTTCCTTTTACCACAGACGACATCCTGGCAGCCTCCACACCATCTAGAATGATTTTAAGATTCATGTAGAACTCATGTACCAGCTTCGGGTAGTCTATTCGAGAGTTGTCAGAAAACCAGTCTATCCATCCTTGCGATTCAAGAACTTGCAGCAACAGTGACTTACTTGACAAAAGCCACGCAGAGCTGACTTCTCTTTCTACAGCAACAATCCGAGTTTCCAAGTTCGGATTTACTGATCGTTGAGAGTTACTACTCGACTCGCCTCGAGCATGATTTGGAAGTACAAGACTGTCTGTTCCTTTGCTCGGTCTCTTTTTCTTAGCCATTCGAAGATTTTGGGAAGGCAGGAGTTCGAAGGTTCGAAGTAGAGGGGAAAAGAGGTTGAAAGGTTTGGCGGGAAATGAAAGGTCAAAGGTTTAGGGAAGATAAATAGCCGCGTATCATTTATTTTATCATTTAGGGTTCCCATAAAAAGTATAAAAGAAATTTACTAATTAATTACAATATAATAAAAAAAAGTAATAGAAAATAGGTCGGTATGACAGATCGGTTGCACTGATCGGTTTGACAGATCAGTTTCACAGATCGGTTTCACAGATCGGTTTCACAGATCAGTTTCACAGATCGATTTCACAGATCGGTTTCACAGATCGGTTTCACAGATCGGTTTCACAGATCGGTTTCACAGACCAATTTCACAGATCGGTTTCACAGATCGGTTTCACAGATCGGTTTCACAGATCAGTTTCACAGATCGGTTTCAAAAATCGGTTTCACAGATCGATCATACACAACTCTTGTTTAATAAATTTCATTATTTCAGAGCATAAAGGCTTTGTGAAGATATCAGCTAATTGATGTTCAGAACTAACAAATTCTAGAGAAATATCACCTTTCTGATAATGATCTCTTAGAAAGTGATGTCTGACATCAATGTGCTTAGTTCTAGAGTGAGACACAGGGTTCTTAGATATATTGATTGCACTAGTGTTGTCATAGTTAATTGAAACATGTTTAAAATCAAATCCATAATCGAATAAAGTGTGTTTCATCCACAAAATTTGTGCACAGCAACTACCAACAGCTATGTATTCTGCCTTGGCAGTAGAAAATGCAACTGAGTTCTGTTTCTTACTACACCATGATACTAGGGATTTTCCAAGCAGATGAGATGTTCCATATGTGTTCTTCCTATCTAACTTACATCCAGCAAAGTCAGCATCTGAATATCTAGTTAGGTTAAATGATTGTCCTTTTGGATAAAACAAACCTAAATTTATAGTATACTTACGATACTTAAAAATCCTTTTAACAGCCAGTAAGTGTGATTCTTTAGGATTAGCTTGAAATCTAGCACACATACATACACTGAACATAATGTCTGGTCGACTAGCAGTAAGATAAAGTAAGCTCCCAATCATACCTCTGTAATTGGTTTGATCCACTGGTTTCCCAGCTTCATCTGTATCCAATTTACAGGTAGTACTTATAGGTGTATCACTTTCCTTAATACTATCCAATCCAAAACTTTTTAAAAGATCCTTTGTATATTTACTTTGATTTAAAATAATTCCATCTTTAGTTTGAAAAATTTGAAAACCAAGAAAATACTTAAGCTCTCCCATTAAGCTCATTTCAAATTCATTTTGCATAACCTTTGAAAAATCAGTACATAAGGAATTTTTAGAAGATCCAAAAATAATATCATCAACATAGATTTGTACTATTAATACATCTTTTGAAATCCTTTTTATAAAAAGAGTGGGATCAACTACTCCTTTTGTAAATCCTTTTGAGATAAGAAAGTTTGAAAGCCTTTCATACCAAGCTCTTGGAGCTTGTTTTAAACCATATAAAGCTTTAAAAAGTTTAAAAACATGATTTGGAAAATGAGGATTTAAAAAACCAGGTGGTTGTTCTACAAAAACATCTTCAACAATAAAACCATTTAGAAAAGCACTTTTGACATCCATTTGATATAGCTTGAAATTCAGATGTGATGCATAGGCAAGTAAGATCCTAATAGCCTCTAATCTAGCTACAGGTGCAAAGGTTTCCTCATAGTCAATTCCTTCTTCTTGATTGTAACCTTGTGCAACTAGCCTAGCTTTATTTCTAATGATGTTTCCAGATTCATCAACTTTGTTTCTAAACACCCATTTTGTGCCTATGGTCAAAGTGTCCTTAGATCTTTCTACTAATTTCTAGACTTTGTTTCTTTCAAATTGATTTAGTTCTTCTTGCATAGCCATTACCCAAAATTCATCATTGATAGCATCATTGATATTTTTAGGTTCTAACTGTGAAATAAAATCTTGATGTTCAACTTGATTTCATAGAGAAGCTCTAGTCTGTGTTCCTCTATCTAGATTTCCTACAAAAGAATCTAAAGGATGGTTCTTTAGAGTCCTAGATGGTCTTGAAAAGATAGGTCTAGAGATTTTAGATTCATCTACAGATTGAGGTTCAACAGAAGCAGGTTCTGGAAAATTTTTAGAACTGGATGTTTTAACTATAGGTCCATTGTCTTTATCATTGAGATTCAAACCAGAGAGATCATCTTCAAGAGAGATTTTAGGTTCATGTGGATCAGTTTCATCAAATTTGATGTGAACAGATTCTTCCACACATTTGGTTCTTTTATTGAAAACTCTATAGGCTTTACTAGAGATAGAGTAACCTTGGAAAATTCCTTCATCACTCTTGGATGCAAATTTGTCAAGATTGTCTTTAGTATTGAGAATGAAGACTTTGCAGCCAAAAACTTTGAAGTAGTTAACCTTAGGTTTCCTATGGTTCCACAACTCATAAGGAGTCCTCTTAAGAACTGGTCTGATCAAGACTCTATTAATGACATAACAAGCTGTATTTATAGCTTCATCCCAAAAGTAAATAGGCAGTTCATATTCATTGAGCATGGTTCTAGCTATTTCTTGCAAGGTTCTATTACTTCTCTCTACTACACCATTTTGTTGGGGTGTCCTAGGGGCAGAGAAATTGTGACTATAGACATTGTGTGAGCAGTCAGAATCAAACTCATGATTTTCAAACTCACGACCATGATCACTTCTCAAGGTCTTAATCTTGAGTCCACTAAGATTTTCTACAGACTTGGAGTATTTAACAAAGTAAGAACAAGCTTCACTTTTGTGAGCTAGAAAATATACCCAAGTATATCTAGAAAAGTCATCTACAAGAACATAGACATAGTGCTTCCCATTCAAACTAGAAACTCTAGAAGGTCCAAATAAATCCATGTGAACCAACTCGAGAGGTTGAGAAGTTGACACTTCTTTATTTGATTTAAAAGAAACTTTATGTTGCTTTCCTTTTTGACAGGGATTACAAACTTTGTCTGCTGGAAATTCAAGTTTGGGTAAGTCTCTAACTAAGTTCTTCCTAGAATGTTTTCTAAGTGAGTGTACATTTCAGTGTCCTAATCTTCTGTGCCAAAGCCAAGACTCTTTATGAAAAGCATTTAAACAAGGAATATTCTTCTTAGCTAAAGAATCTAAATCAACAGCATAAACATTTTCATTTCTTAAAGCAGAAAATACTAAAACATTTTTAGAGTTAAAAACATTGCAAGAATCATTTTTAAATTTCACATAAAAACCATCATCACACAACTGAGAAATGATTAACATGTTATATTTAAGTCCATCAACAAATAAAACTTTAGAAATCAATATTGAATCAGTGTTACCAATCTGGCCTAAGCCGATGATTTTTCCTTTTGAATTATCACCAAAAGTGACAGAGCCTCCATCAACTTTTACTAAGCTCTTGAAACATGAAAAGTCTCCTGACATATGTCTTGAACATCCACTGTCTAAGTACCATATCTTCTTGTGACATCTCTTCAAGTAGGTCTCCTACAAAACAGATTTAGATGGAAGATGATTTTGGTACCCAGATCTTCTTGGGTCCAGACATGTTATCCAATGATACTTTAGGTACCCATATTTTTCTAATGGGTCTCATATAATTTGTAGAATTAACATTCTTTGAAAGATAAACCTTATTAGATCCATAACTATGAATATAACTGGTTGAGGCATATAAAGTTCCATAATTAACTATTTTCTGTCCAGATTTAGGAATGAATCTAGTTTTGGCAACTTTTCTTTGTCCAGGTTGGTATCCTATACCAGTAGTATATCTAGGTGCAACTTGCTTTCCTAGCATTTGTGTTAGAGTATTCTTGCCATTTGTGAAATTCTCTAAGTCTTTTCTGAGTTTCTCATTAGACAATTTTAGTTCAGTATTCTCTTTAAGCAACTGAGCATTCTTTTCTACTTCTATATCCAGATCAGATTTATGCTTAACACTTAAAGCATACTGTTTCTTTAAACCTTTATATTTATCTTTAAGCTCATTACAGGTTTCTTCAAGCATATCACAATATTCAAACAGTTCAGATTTAGACATGTTATCACATTCAAAATCATCTCCAGAATAATATGAATTTGAAGCAGGAGTTTCTGATGTTACCTCAGAAGTGTTTGTCATGAAACACATGTTGGCTCGATTCCTTTCAGAGTCTGAAGATTCAGCTTCACTTGTGCTGTCTTCTGAAGCACTCCAAGTATCCTTCATGGCTTTCTTGTACTTGTTATCCTTGTATTCATACTTCTTTCTGTATTTCAGCTTTGGACAGTCTTCTTTTATGTGTCCTTTTCTTTTTCATTCATAACAGACAACTTCATCTGATTTATCAGACTTCTTCCAATCCTTTTTCCAGTGTCCTTTGTTATCACACTTGCCTTTGTAGTTTGACTTTCTGAAAAACTTCTTCTTCCTATAGAATTTCTTAAATCTTCTAGCAATGTGAGCCATCTCAGCATCACTGTCAGAATCATTCTCACTTTCCTCACTGCTTGAACTTTCATTGATAGCTTGAGGCTTTTCCTTATCCTTATTCTTTGAGGTTGTAGTCTTGAAGGCAATAGACTTCCTTTTAGGTTCATCATCTTCTTCTTTGTTTACCTTGAGTTCTTCTTCATACATCATCAACTTTCCAATTAGTTCCTTGATTGGCAGTTCTCCAATGTCACACGATTCTCTAATGGAGACAGAGGTTCCTCTCCATCTTTCAGGTAGACATCTCAAAATTCTCATGATTTGTTCCTTTGCTGGAACATCCTTTCCCAGAGAAGTCATTGTGTTGACAATTTCATTGAACCTGAGATACATATCAGAAATGGGTTCATCAGGCTTCATCTTAAAATTATCATACTTAATAGTATAGGTATTCAATCTCATCTCCTTAAAATTAGTTGTTCCTTCATGAGAAACAGCTAAGGTATCCCAAATTTCATATGCAGTTTTACATGCAGAAATTCTATTAAATTCCTCATCTCCTAGAGCACAGTACAAGGCATTCATAGCTTTACAATTACTATTGTAAGCAGTCTTTGTAGGTTCATCCCAAGTAGATCTAGCAGTAATGGGAATTTTATATTCAGATTCAATAGCAGTCCAAATATCAAAACCTATGCTTTCAAGATGAATTTTCATTTTGAGTTTCCACTGAGCATAGTTGTTTCCAATGAAAAAAGGTGGCCGGTTAGTAGCAGCACCCTCAAGTCTATTATCCATGATATCACAAAAATTATTTTAAAGAGATAAAAATTTATAAATAACAGAAATTTTAAGAACTTTAAAATACAACTAAAATCACAGTTGAAAAACAGAGTACTTTAGAAAATATTTTCCAACCTCTGATACCAAATGTTGGTCGGAGTGGACACTCAAGAGGGGGGGGGGTGAATTGAGTTCCAATTAAAATTTTCTGTTAAAAAAAATGTTTATTAAAATCCCCCTATTTCAAAAACAGATTAAACTGTAGTGAATTTATACAGATTATAAAGGTTCAATTAGTTTCTAAAAGATTGATTAGTTCTCAGTTAACTTAATCTTATGATTAAATTAACTTTTGAAACTAACTTACTGGTTTATAATAAATATAAACACTTGCGAGTTTAACTATCAAAGTAGCTTTGAAAATAAATTATATTTCAAAGTAGTAGCAGCGGAATATGAAATAAATATGTATAGAATGGATATAGTATGTAGCTACAAACACAGAGAATTAACCAAGAGGTTCAGTCTCAAGTCGAGACTTAGTCCTCTCAAAAGTTTATATAAAAAATGATCCACACCCTGGATCGGGGTTAACAACAGTTAACACACTGTCCAGGTCACAAGACCTCTACCACAGTTCTGCGTGGGAAAACAAACAACAGCTCAGAGCTGTCCAGGTCTCACACGACCTCTACCACTATCCACAGTGGGAAAATGAAGTGTAAAAAGGTTTGTTGAGGATTTACAGATCCTCCAGTGAAAGTACAGGAGTCAGTGTGTGTGTTTAATACAGTAGATAACACACATTGCTCAAAATGTAAAACAAATGTATCACAGAGTAGAGATGTAGAGTTTAGAAATGGCTCTGGTGATTTCAGTGTAGCTCTGGACTCTTTTGTATTTGGTCAGAATTTATTCTGAGTCCTCTTCTCATTTCTGTTTGAGAAGAAGAGTGTCGTATGCTTCTTGTTCATAGGCAGTGAGATGTAGTCGATGAAGTTCTTCAATCGTTCTTTTGTATGCACAGAACTCTCTTTGAGTAGGCTTGATTGTATATGAGATTCTGTATAATCTCTTGATATGTGTCTTCTGTTCTACTTAGTTCTGCTCAACTTGCTTCTTGTATTCCTTGTATATTCTCTGAAAAATATCCTTCTATTGCTTTTGCAGCAGAGTCTTCTTATCTTTATATCACGTGCTCCGGAAGACAGAAGAGGTTTCTTTTCAGCAGGTACGAGGTACGGTTTCCTGACATCCGACAACCTTTATTAATTAATTGTCATAGCATTAAAATATACCTAATATGACCGTTGGTTAGATTAAATAAAGATAAAGATAAAGAAATTCAAACAGTTGTTTATGACTATTGAAGAATCAAGTGATCGGTAGGTCATCAGCATTAGTGAGTAATAATCGGTGACTCAGATAGATCAGCATCGGTGAATCAGACTGATCAGCATCGGTCTGTCGTATGATCGGTGAGTCAGTTTGATCAGCATCAGTGATTCATTTGATCGGTGGCTCATTTTGATCAGCATCGGTGAGTCATGCGATCGGTGTCTTATCTCGATCAGCATCGATGTGTCATTTGATCGGTGACTCATATTGATCAGCATCGGTGAGTCATGCGATCGGTGTCTTATCTTGATCAGCATCGGTGTGTCATTTGATCGGTGACTCATATTGATCAGCATCGGTGAGTCATGCGATCGGTGTCTTATCTCGATCAGCATCGGTGTGTCATTTGATCGGTGACTCATATTTATCAGCATCGGTGAGTCATTTGCATCGGTGAGTCATTTTCATCGGTGAGTCATTTGCATCAGTGAGTCCGTTGTCTTCTGATATCGGATCGGTGCGACCGTTTTCCTTTGATATTGGATCGGTGCTTCCGATGTCTGTTGATATTGGATCGGTGCTTCCGATGTCTGTTGATATTGGATCGGTTCTTCCGATGTCTGTTGATATTGGATCGGTGCTTCCGATGTCTGTTGATATTGGATCGGTGCTTCCGATGTCTGTTTAATCCAGAAGACTTCCAAAATACTTTGTAAGTCAATAAGCATAGACAAAAACATTATAACAGATTCATTAACAGATTTTAATTATGTTTATGAGAAATCAAACCAGATTAAGCATTAATGGTATGTGATGATTTGTGATTATTAAAACATCAATCATAGACATGAAATCAACAATCTTCCAGAGGGCTCAATAGAATTATTAATAAAAAGGTAATACAAGGTAAAAATAAAATATTATATGTTATGATATATATTAGTATGGTTTGGTAATATATTTATAATATACATATATTTATTATACATGAGGTTCAAATGTGTATGAAGTCAATACTTGAGGTAATGTATTTTTGTCTCAAATTTTATTCTTTGGGACATATGTTATGTGACACACGTATATTATTTTATGAAGTGTATATGTAGAAACATTTACATATTATATAATAATTTATTTATTATCATTATATTTTTTTTAAATTTATTCTTTCAGGGGGAATATGATTCAAAAGTTACCAAAGCATGTAAGGGATTTTTGTCTCAAATTTTCTTTTTTAGGGAATATGTTATGTTATGAACCTATATTATTTTACAAGGTGTATATACTGACCATTTGATATGTTATATCATAAATTTTTTTATTATAATTGTTTTTTTAAATTTATTCTTTCATGGGGCTTATGATTCAAAAGTTACCAATTCATGTAAGAGATTTTTGTCTCAATTTGTCTTCTTTGGGACATATGTTATGTTATGCACCTATATTATATTATAATATATATATAAACCTCATTTGACATGTTATATAATTATAATACTTATTTTCATAATATTTAAAGTTTTATTTAATATTATTCTTTCATGGGTATTTTTGATTCAAAAGTTATGAAAGCTTGTAATGGATTTTCATCTCACTTTTATTTCTATGAGACACATTCCATATTCAAAACTTGTTTATTTTGTGTAGTTTATATACTAACAATGAATGTATTTTATGATTATTATCATGAAAATAATGGGATATACATATCCATATAAGGTTATTTCTTTCATGGGGTTATTATTCAAATGTTACCTTAGTAGTTTTGTTTTTATAATATAATCACATTGTTTATCAGGATTATATATGATTATGCTTATGATGATAAAATATTATGATATATATCTCAAGAAAATCATGTATTCTATTCTCCTATAGTTATTTATATAGACTACATATTTCACTTTCATTTTTGTCTTCTTAATTATGCATGATACCAAAAGATTTATTTTAAGAAAATTGACTTTATTTATCTCTTCGGTCGAATTTATTTCTACCATGTCCATGTTTTTTAAAAAAAATTAAAGATTTCTTTAAAATTATCAAATTATTGTTTAAATAAATTATTAAACTTGTTTTAATTTTTAAAAAATGGTTTAAAATGAATTTTATTTTCATTTTCTGAATGAGGTACATTTGCCTTTTTATCAAAAATTTGAAAGGAATATTTGTTTTAAATTGTAAATAATGGATGTTATTTAATACCATCATGAAAAATTAATGATTCAAATAATACCTTTCAAGTTTCAATTTTTTTTCAAAGATATTTTTTTATTTAATATTTTGGAATTTTTTATATTTTAAATAAGTTTTTTTAAAGTGGAAATGATATTTTCCTCAATACATATTCCAAGGGATATTTCAAAGTAATTTTCTATATAATATGAATATCTTTGATGTTACTTAATATTTTCTAGGTATATTATTGAATGATACCATCCTTATTATTTATTTGGATGATTTAAGTTTATAATTATGGTGAAAATATGTTTACAAAACTTGTTCCTTTTCTATGGGTTATGCTACGATGAATTGGTTAAATGATTATGAAACCCATTTCTTTTATATGGGTTATTCTATAATGAATTTATGAAATGATTATGAAAACCATTATTTTTTCCATGAGTTATAATATGATGAATTGATGAAATGATTATAAAACATGTTCCTTTTCTATGGGTTATTCTATAATTAAATGATCAGGAAACATGTTTTCTTTTCATGGGTTATGATAGGATTAATGTTTTATAATATTATTTCCCTCATCTATATGATTTTAATTATGTGGAAGGTGGGACCAATTTCTCCCTCCAATTCATTAGGTAAATATTGATATCTTAGGATATAAACAAGACTATAATGGGGAGTGAACCCATTTTAGTAAGGAATAATGTCCAATATGATAGTATTGGGAGTGAATATTTACTGCTATGATGGTTTGGGGAGTGAACCCATTCCACTATGATAGTTTTTGAAATGATCATGTACTACTAATGAAATGATTTTCTATCTTTATTTTTATGATAAAAATCCATGTCTTATGCCTATGTTATGCTCTCATGGGTCATGTTATTTTATTACTTCATGATTAATATATTATGTACTTCAAAAATTTATTCCATGACTCAAGTTTATGATATTCGAGATGTAGGGTATGAATTTAAAATGTTATGCTCATGTTCTCATACCTTTATTATCAATTTTTTCTTATGTAATAATTGATATCAACCTTTGTTACCATTATTGAGCATCAAATCTCACCCTTTATTATGTTACATTTCCCTAGGGTATGAATAAAGTTTTAATGTATGATACGTATAAAAATGGTGCTAGTTATGAAGAACTAAGTGGGAGATGATATAGAACTCTTATAAATCGGTTTTTAATGTTTCTAAGTTTCCAAAGGCACTGTACCTTTATGATTATATACTAGATCATTTTTTATGTAATGGACATTAATATATTAAGATGTAATATCTATGTATGAAAAGTTTGTGTCATTACATTATGGAGATCATAAATTCCATTCAGAAATTTCCACAGGCCAGTATGGATGTTTGGCTTAAGGGTGGACTAGGTTGGTTTTTGAAATAATGGTATCATATCCTAGTTTGGATTTACCTTATTTGGGAATTTGGGATTGACTAGAGATAATGTTTTTTGGGCACAAGTATGTGGTGATAAGGGGTGTTTGGACAACACTCTTAGTTTAGTCCCTTGAGTTATTAGGGAATTTTAGTAATGTGGTTTAATTTTGGGATTTTCTTTACTCTTCCCAGTTAGTTAAGGTGCACGGGATGAAAACTTTTTATTCATGACTATTCTTATTGAGGGTTGTTGTTTTTTATGTTCCATTTTTTCTTATGATTTTTTCTGGAATTTTATAAATATTTTTTTTATGAATTGATCGTTTATTATTGATGTTGATCGTTTTATCTATTTTATTGTTTTTATTGAATCATACCCCCTAGAAGAAACCTGTGAATCCATCAAAGGATTTTGCTGATAACTTTCCTTGAGAAAACCCATTTTTTGATTAGAATATTATTGAGGAAGTGGTCTATGAAGTTTAGGATATAGATCAAGGGATGGATTTCAACACCTACATAGTTGAGGAAGTTTAACTGGGTCCCAAAAAGGATCATGTTCATGAGTTTCTAAATAATAATCCTCTCCACTTTAAGGTAATCAACAATCCTTGGGATCCCAATGAATGAATAGAAAAAACCAAGTGGATCTTTGAATTCCTTATAACCTCAAGCTCTATTAAGGTCAAGTGTTTTACTTTTATGCCAAAAGAAACCAGTAAAAAGTGGTAGGATTTAGTCTATTGGGAAAGGAAACATGAGAATATAGAGTGGAAGGAATTCAAGGTGATCTTTACCTAGTAGTTTTACCCATACACCGTAAACCTGAACAAGTCTCAGAAATATGTTGGATTTCTGTGGGGTGGTCGATCTGTCCTTAAGAATAATATTAGATTTATTGAGCTTGTTTTTTTCACACTAATGTTGATATCAAATGATAGATTGAAGGCTCAAAGGTTTAAAATGGGGCTTCTCTCTAAAATATACTCACATTTATTTATCTTGAATCTCCTTGTGTATGTTGAGGTTTTGGATTAGGTTATGATGGTGGATATTAACTAGGAAGGGATATCAGGTATAACCAGTGTGACTCTTTTGTCCAATTGAACTTGAAACAATACTTCTGAGAAGAAGAATGAGCATTATGAATGAAAAGGGTGGGTAATAGTTGATCCAAGAACCCATCCTTGTTTTAATCTTTAGTGTAATTGAGTGGGAGATCTTTGGTTTATTATTTGTGTGAAGAGTCAATGTATATGAGGCCCTCATACCAAGATCTCACTATAGATTTCTATTTATATTGGTGTTTGTTTTATTTTTTGAGATACTTCAAGGTAGGTTTCTCTATTTGAAGTGGTGTAGGCTCCTCAACTCCCAAGGGATCCATTGTCTAGTCAGATGCCTCAAATAAATAGGTACCTCGATATCAAGGGCATTGAGGTTGGAATAGCTCATATTAAGGTCAGATTCAAATTGGGGAAGAACCTAATTCTAGAGGCAAGCCTTAGAATTAGGTCGAGACTAGATAGTTTCACATAGTGGAGTTAGAACCCATGGAGTCTAAGTTAGCACCTATGATAGTGAGAGGTACCGTACTAATTTCATCATCTATAAAAATTTATTTATTTGATATCAATACTTATAACACATTTAACTCTACCCAAGATGTGAAATTATTAGAACTTATAATGGAGCTCATTTCATATGTTATGGAAATCTTGACAGTCCTAGGGAAGAATAAGGACCAAAGCTTCAGGTATATTTTCTCCATATTAGAAGTATAGTTGATATAGTACTTCTTCATTCTTGAAATGGAATCATTTGATCTTATCATCTGGATGGATTAGATGGTTTCCTTCAAGTTTTTTTTTGATTTCAACCAATGTAAGGAGCTAGGAAAAACTGATCCTTCCTAAAGTGGAAATTCTAACATGTCTATTATCATCTATTTTGGATGAGGTAGATGAAGTTAATATTGGGTTTGAACTTATTCTGGTTATAAGGGAGTTTCCAGATGTTTTTACAGAGGATTTATTAGGTTCACCCCCATATCAGGAATTTGATTTTTCTATTGAGTTGGTTCCTAAAACTCATAAAATTTATGTACCCTCTTATCAGATTTCACATGTATAACTTAAAGAGTGAAATATTTATCTTGATGATTTGGAATATAAGAGATTTATCCACCCTACCATGGACACTTGGCCCACTTTGATCCTGTTTACTATGAAAATTGGTGGGTCACTCTTCCTGTGCATCAACTATCAAAATATAAACTAGGTAACTATTAAGAACATGTAACCCTTGCTCTGTATTAATGATCTCTTTGATTAGTTAATGGGGGATAGGTAGTTATCTTAAATAAACATCTGTTTATGGCATCACGAAGTCATAGTGAAGGAATATAATGTTCCTAATATGATGTTTAGGATAAGAAGTCACTTTGAATACCTTATGATGTGATTTGGGTTAGTTAATTATCCCATAACATCTTAGTTTATTCCAAAACTAAGAAGGACTATTACTACCACTTTATACTTGACCTAGGTACTTTATGTGACCTTAATATATACGATTATCTTTTTAAATGAATATTTTCGATTTGAGAAGAGAAATTTCTTGGGAATGTGGTGTATGAACAAGGCATATATGTGGATCCTGATAAGGTGAAGGCTGTTATATCTTATAAGGTTCTATGGAATGTCTATGGAATTCAATTATATTTGAGTTTAACTAGTTATTATTGATATTTTATCAGATAATTATCTAAATTGGACTCACCTTTGACTGTGATCACCTGAAAAGTGTTGATGTTTTTGTAGAATTTAAAAATACTATTCCTTGTTCGATGAGTTGAAAAAGTGTTTGAATTCATTCCCAATGTTTTTTCTTATTAGGATGGGTATTAGATATGTGGTGTATTAAAATGCATTGGAACATGTTTGGGATATGTCTTGATACAAGGTGATCATGTGGTAGCCTATATCTCTTAGAATCTTTAATGACATAAGAGGAATTATTCTATTAACTACTAAGATCTAACAACTATTATTAATACGATCGAATGTTTGTGACATTAAATATTTATAGAGAATTTCATGGTGTTCTTTGATCACAAAATCTTGGGTTACATCTTCTCAAAAAGGGATTTAAACAGAAAAAATAGGCTTTGAATCAAATATAAATAGAAGTTTGATTCTGATCTTGATTATATTATTAGTATGGGGAATGGTATTGTAGATTACCAGAGTTATAAGTTTCTATATTAGAATCTAAAAGAGTCCAATAAGGAGTAAAATCTCATGGTCCTTATAGTAGAGTTTAACCTAGAGATGAAAGAGTAAAAAGAGGTTTTCTTTCTTACTAATTTCTAGTTGAATCCTACACTCCTTATGTTGATTTATCAAGATAATGTATAAGATAATGAGTATCAACATATTAGAAGAACTTTATATAGTGGGGATACAACAAATGAATGGTCTATATCTCTAGGCGCATCTATTTGATTCAGGAACAAGCCCATGGTACCTTCATCCATGAGAAAGGAAATTCGGGAGGACTGTAATTGGTGTCAGTGGGATTTCCACTTCGATGCCATGATGATTTATTATGACATGAAGTAATGGTACTGGTGGTCAACCATGAGGAGATATAAAGTAGATATAGTGTCTTAGTTCTATACATATCATTAGCTAAAGTCTAAACATTAATTACCCTTTGGATTGCTTCAACCTCTTCCCATTATTACTTGGAAGTGGGATAAGGTGTCCATGGATTTAATTAATGGACCACCTCATACCCATTTGGGGATGAATTCTATTTTGGTCATGATTGAAAGATTGACTAAATCTACCCACTTCATTCCCATCTAGAATATGACTAAGGTGGATGACCTTGGTAGGTTGTATGTTAAGAAATTATGAGACTGCATGCTATGAACTATTACATTGTATCAAACTTTGAATCTTGTTTTATTTTTATTTTCTAGAATGAAATATAAGAGGTAATGAGAACATAGATAAATCTAATCATGAATTACCATCCCCATATATATAGGAATATATAATATTCTAATTATATTCTATAGTATATGCTTCAGATAGGTTCTATTTATTTTAGTGGTTCATGGGATACCCATCATGGATTGGTTTTTTTATTATAATAATAGTTATTGATCTTATATTCAGATGGATCTATTAAAGGATCATTATAGTCAATCATTCCATTACAATTTATGATAGAAAAGGTAGGTAAGTCCTATTCGGTAGGAAATAACCTCATATATGAGACCATGATGATGTTTTCAATTATCCAGTAGTGACTAGTGATGTCCAATAGTCACCAAAAGTCCTATTCTGATTTTTAGAACCAACATTTGGAAATTTTAGTTGGGGACTAAGTGTTTCTCATGGTTACACCTCAGTTGGGTCACCAAAGTCTTAATAAATAGGGAAATATTTCCCCAAGGTATGTAATACCTTTTAAAATCACCGACAGAGTTATAAATGTTCCTTATTAATTAGAATTCACTTTATGGTTGATATTAATTCATAACACATTCCATGTATCTTAGTTAAATAAGTTTAACCCAGATCCCTATTATGAGGTAAATTGGGAAGAAATTGAATTTTAACACGATGCCTCTTTTACTAAGAAACCAATTCTAATTTTTGACTCATGGGAGAAGTTTTTTCATGGGAAGTATATTTTATTGATTTATATTTTATAGAAGTATGGTTTTGATTCATATAAAACTTCGAATTGGGAAGTTTATATAGAGGAGAAGTGGCCTTATATGTTCCTTGAAAAAGAGTTACGTTGAATTTATATGTGTATAAATTTGTATTGTGGGGTGTTATATCATACCCAAAATGTAATATTTAGTTATTTTTTTCTTTTATTCATCCATTTATTCATTATCCCTTCATTTACGGGTCTTTACTCCTTAAATTTTAAAGTTTTTGAAAAAATAGTGGGTGTAACACTGTCATCACAAGGTTAGGGGTAACCATGTGGTAATATTTTTTCAAATATTTTCAACATAAAATTTCCATTTCACATGGTTGGTGTGTGTTTTACCAAACTATGTCGACCAACTATGCGAGTTCCTAGGTGAGGAAGTGTGACTCAAAAGAATAAATAGGTGAGGAAGGAACTGTGATGTTTGAGAGGGGGTGAATTAGTGTATTATAAACATTACTATATATTTTTTGACTAAACATATTAATACATTCTTCTTATGCAACAATAATCTCACTTATCAATCAAGAAATAAAATAAACAAAGCACAACAAGTTTTTAATGAGGTTCACTTCCCTTATGATGACTACATCCCAGATGTTTGGTGATTTTTAACCCCCCAACACAAATAATATTTTATTACCAAGAAAATATATAGGAAATTGTATTATATTGAATATTCTATAAGTACAAGTATCCAAAAATTTAAAATTCTTCTCTACAGTGCAAACAGATCCTTCTGGAGAATGATCATAGATAAATGTATGATCCTTCTATCAGACTCTAAAATATTAATATTCTTCCTCTTAATTGTACATTTTTTTGTTTCTCTTAGTATTTATTCATCACACTAAAAAATCCTCATAAAACCCTTATTTACCTTTTTTTAAGAATACAAAATCTATATAATCACAAATATAACATGAATATTTAGTTTCCATTCATATTTTGGAAATCCCCGATCTTCAGTAGGCATAGTCTTCTTCTATTCAAATTAGTAAAAATATTTACCAATTTATTCCTCATTTTAATTATCGTTTTAATATTATTTTATACCTCCCGAAGACTTAGTATTCATTTTTTCATATGATATGTAAATATCTGTATCCTCAATGATTCCTCAAATATCGCTCTTCTAAAAGAACATAAAAAATTCAGAGCTCATAATTTATTCTACATTATATTTAGAAATAATATAAAACTCATTTAATTACCCAAAATTCATCTTTAATGAAATCATTGAGAATACTAGGATTTAATTATTTAATTGGTCTCACTCATCTTTGAAAACCTTGCATGAAAGATCCCTGAGCGCTGCAAATGTCATTAGTTTATCTTACTTAGTAGAATAATAATATGGTATTACTTCTTCTTTCACTTGAATAATATTCATCTCACATGATTATGATTTTTATTTCCATGAATATTATAGTGGAATTATTTTCTAAATTCATTTTTCTCCTCAAATATAAAATTCTAGATACTTATAAAATACACCAAGTATATATATAAAATTTCATTACAAGAATTTTGATTTACATACATGGGTTTGACTATGTTTCATATGTCTATGTCTATGAATTATCTTACATTAGTCCAAAATACCTATGTAAAATGAAATTCAAATACATAACATTTGGATATAGCATAGTATTCTCTTATATTGGTTCACTTTGGAAACTCTGATTTTCCTATGTCACTAAAATTTTGGCTACATCACTAATAAACTACATGGATTCTGTATACATTATAAAAATATCGTACATGAATTAGGATATGTCACAAATAAGCTATGTGGAATCTTAATACATGCCATAAATCTCTCATGTGAATATGGAGAATTCCATTTTTCACTCAAATAGTCTTAACTCCACTTTAGTTGACTTCCAAGACTTCTCAATCACTTCAACACTTCTCAAAAATATTATAGACAATGAAACTTCATTTATCAACACATGTATTTGGTTAATTTTAATATAATATCAATAATCTTAAAAAAACATGTATTGACTCGATACAAGGAAAACCAACAATCAACCCATTTGTATTTTTTTTCCAATACATCTTATATTTCTACCCCTTCTTGAAAATAAAACTAAATAGAGTTACAGACATAGATTGAATCAACCTTAATATAGAAAATTAATCATGAATAAATTAACTATAAGTATATATTATATCTCTCTTTATAGAAAACAAGGGTGATTAAATCATTTATCCAAGTAGCTCATAAAATCCATTCATGTAAGAACCCAGTTATTCATTGAGCTATGGAATCCTTTAATTCCCTTAATTTTCAGTTTAAATGTTTAATTTTGGACTAATATAAATTCTATTTTATTTCGTGGAGGTATCAGTGGCATCCAGGGATGGTTTAGAGCCCGTAATCTAATTATTGGGGGGAAAAAATTCTTGACGCACTTTTAGTGGAAACCGTGCGGGGCAGACCACACGGTTAGATGAAACCATGGGATTATAGAAAGTGCGAAGCTATAGGCGACATGATTAGAAAAACTATTCAATCTAGGGGCATGGTTATGCAGCCATTCTTCAATTTTTACATTGTATTTTTGAAAAGTTTTCACACAGTTAGTCAAACTGTGTGAGGAAACTATGAGAGGTGCCCCTCCTTACAGCCAAGCATGCACAGTTGGCGCATGGTTTGGTCAACTGTATGGCCAAACCATGAGAAACTATGTTTGTGGTGAAATTGTGATTTTCCATTATTAAATCTATTAAAGCTAAGCCTCTTTTACTATTTCTTCAATCTATAGAACCTTTAGCTTTTGAGAGATCCTTTGAATCTCTAAACTAGGATTTTCCGTCGACTCTCTATTAGAGCTCAAATTCAAGCACTTCTCATCTCATTGGATCCATATTGATACATTATCAATTAATTTTGTGCTGTTACTCATTTGGTTTTTTATTGGATGTTCTATTTAGGTGAAAGTTAATTTTTCTTTATTTATAGGTTTTCTATCCATTCTTTAATATTCTCCTAACCTGAGTCAAATAAAGAGTTTATATTGAATGAGCTATCAACTATGGACCTTTTATAGGTGGTATCACACCTTTTGTTAAAAGTAAAAGTGATTATATATGCTATTTTTCTATGCACCCAATTCTCGAGTGACACCTTGAAATGATTTTTAATCATTGAATTGAATTGATAAGTATAGCCTGTTCAATTAATGAGTCCCATTGATAAATGTGAAATGGTTGAGAACTATGATTTGAACCACCCATTTGGGTGTGTTGTGTATTTAAGTGGAAAATTATGATGAAATATTAATTTTGGATACCCATGAGGTGTTCCCTTTACCCCTTTTCATGGGATATTGAATTGAATTGTGAATTGAATCCTTGAATTGAAGTGTATTTTGAATTGTATTTTGATTTGGAATTGAGTTGATTAATGGGAAGGGATATAAGACCTTGAACCTAGTCCCACGCCTTGTAATGGTTTGTTTAAGCATGCGATTCTTATTATAATGAAATTCTCATGTGAGTAATTAAGAGGTAAGCCTTCTAATCATATCCATGAATTGTGAAACCTTTTGAGGTGAATTTTAAATGGATTATTCTTGGTGTTGACCTTGATATGCAATGAATAAAATTGATTTAATGATTTTGACTAAATGTTATTGAATGATTAATTAATATACCTTGGGTTACACATAGATTCAATGATGAATGACATGGATAGAATCAACTTGATTCTACGTTGCTTATGCCTAAGTGACACTTGGAATCTTGATATGGTTTTCAAAGGATGGACTCATAAGGGATGACTATTATATACTAAGTGATACATGGAATTCAATATGAATTTACGAGGACGGAATCAAAGGTCATTTGATCATATATACCAGTGTGATACTCGGGCTCCCTTAGTGGAACTTTAAGGATTGACTTGAATGGCATGGATGTTATACCACACCTAGAGTGACACCTGAATTCTTATGAGGATTATCATGGATGGTCTTATAAGATATTGGTTTATATTATACTTATAGTGATACCTAGATTCAAAATTAGGAATTCCATGGACATGATCATTTTTATAAATGAATAAGGAATGAAATGGGTTATATGAAAAGTTTACCAAGATAAAGCACAATCTTGGATTCAGTCTTTGTCTTGAAATTTATGGACGCCCGATTTAGGCATCCTTTGATCATGTTATCATAGGGGATGTTGGTAATTATGCCAGGTCTCGTGAATTACTTAAACGAGGATGAATGTGTAACACCCTGACCCCAATTACCTAGAGCCGATGCTTTATTATATAAAATTGGCATGATACAAGGAATCATGTCCTAAAAGATTGACCAGTTTAGTATTATTGGAAACAAGATACATACATAAGTTCAACATTACAACTTGAAAATAAATACAACACTAATTTATTCCATTAGAAACATCCAAGCCTCCTAGGTTATTTCTGAAAGTCACTCATAACTAACTTCTTAAAATCTTGGAAAAATGAATAATAAGAAAGGGGTGATCTCAAATACTTAGTAAGGGTAATCAATACAACAAAAGATAACATAAACATTAGGCATGATGAATAATTAAAAACACATGCCTTTACAAATAATAAACATGAAAACTTTATTTAAGGAATATGAGATGAGTAAATAATGACATAATAAAATAGAGTCAAGGGTATTCTACTAGTCGAATAACCACATGAACCATCGTTAGTATTTTTATAATGATGGAATGTATAATGCCGGACATTCTGAAACATTTTTTCTAGGCCTCAGCCAAGACATCTAAAAATAATTAAGGCCTCGGCCAAAAGCATATATCAAATTGGGAAAGGCCTCGGCCAATTACACATATAATTGTCTCATGAGACCTACTGATGCACCGAGGAGCTATAGTGGACTCCACCCATCACATACTAAGTCCAATACATTCCTAATATGAAAAGGTTAAAACATAACATAAACATTTGTATTAAAACAAGTATATGAAATGTCAATACGTTAACCATAAACCATGAATGGTATAAAAATAAAACATCCTTAGTAAAACATATCACAAAACCTTCAATACAATATGGAAGATTTGTATCATAATAAATCAACTTCAAACAAGTTTAAAATCCATCAAAGGATGTTGATATAGATGAAATGAAAACTATTTGAAAGAAATACCTCTTTATATTTTGAAAACATTAAGAGTAAGACAATTATAAAAGAAAACATTTATTTTGAAAATATTCTTATAATATTGTAAGGGAAGCTTTGATGATGTTATAACCACAGAAAATAGCCGCACCCGCCGTATAAGTTTAAAAAACAATCTTACCTTAATTTTGTCGAAAAGATCATAAAGTACCATGTTTGGAAAATGATGGAAATATTACTTTCAAAACATATAAGGTTAAATAAGGGTATAAATGACTTTAACCCATAGTCTAGTAAATAGTAATTTTTTTTTGAAATACATTTTTAAGAAAACATGGATGTGGATGATATAGAGGTCCTAGTAGATACTTACGTAAAAACAACCTCGGATAATAAATAGATTGCGAAATTAACCCTTACCTTGTACTTTTCCTTATTCGATGGTATGCTAAACTCTTGTATAATAGTTAAAACATTGTTATTAAATTATAAAATAACTATATACCTAAATATACTATTATATATGATCCTCTAATATTGCTTTGTGAATAATATTTCAGTAATATCATCATTTCAGGTGTTAACTGATTCATTTTCCATTATATTCTTGGTTACATAAGCCATGTTTATTATGGATAGGATGTATTTGATTCATATATAGAATGATATTATGTTCATAAACATTATTTTTAATCATAAAATTAAAATTATTCTTGAATGTTTATGATGGGGAATGAATCTCATCGCGTTTGTGGAGACAGTAATCCATACGTACGCATGAGCGACAATATCGTTATATTGATGGTGAAATCGTATATAATTGGATGGTAAATCATATATAAAGAATAATTAAAATTTTATATTTATTATTTCCATCAGTTATAATCATTATTATTCCCATCCAAAAAATGAAGTGTTTGAATAACAAACTACACCACAACGTGGAGAGGATAAGCCGTATGTACGCATGTATGGTCACTTTTTCATTCATATGATGGATAGAAAAATGAATATGGTTGTACCATTTTTAAAATAACATCACAGTACATAGAAGATATTGGAGTTATTATTTTATAATGGGAACAACAAAGAAAGTGGAAGTGGAAGAAGAAAAGAACTTGAAAGAGGTGATAAAATATTTACCTCTTCTTCAGGTTCTTCCTTTTGATTTGATCAAAAGGGCTCCTTAGGTTGGATTTCTGACTAATAGAAGGACTCTAGAATGAAGGGAGAAAAATTGGGAGGATATTTGGGGAGGGGTTGGCCGAGACAAATGGATTTGGTTGGATTTATCACCATATTATCCTTATTTTTTAGATTTAACTCTTAGTTAAATAATTTGACATTTACCATGTCTGTTTGTATTTTTATATTATATGGTTAATGAACTTGCTATAAATTTCCAAGAAAACCCCAAGTGGTTCATAACCTTATCTGAGTCTTTTGGATGAACCTTATATTTTTATGAATATTATATCAATTAATAATATAGTATTTGTTTTAAAAACTCAATTTTGTCAATTTTGACACTATTTAGTATTTGATTTTTTTGAAAGACATTAAAACTTTATAACTTCAAATAAAATTTATTTAACCAACCCTAAAATGTCATATTAACCTATAAAATTAATGGAATTCATCATAAGTCTCAATTTACATTTATTTGGATATTTATAATATTAATTATTTTAATATTTCATTAATAAGGCAATTAATGTATCATTATTGTGTCATAAATAAATTAAATTATTTAATGTCTAAAAATTATAATTAAAATACCATTACGTAGGAAATATTTTTATCTTTATAAAGAATATTTATAGTCTAATTTATATTTTTTGTAACGATATATTAAAAATGGTTTAGTTATTAAACTTTGAATTTAACTCTTTTAACTATTCTTTAAATAAAATAATAATAAATGTCCTAATCTAATCCAAGTGGACCAAAGGGGATCATATTTTATTCCTAAGTTAGTTTTTTTTTGAATTACACTTATCCAATAGAATTAGGGCAGGTGTTAGGGTAATTATGATATCATTTTTACCCTTAATTATACTATTTACTTTTAACCGTGGCAAATAAAAGTCAAAAGTTACTATTCACTAAAAATTATTTTCATCTTATTGAACCACATTTTACTTACTTATATTAACTGTGTCTCTCGGATTTTTCAAATTCAACTCACAGAAGCGATAAAATTAAGTTTTATGCAAATTTGCAAATGCTCATAGGAGGTGGGTAAAAGGCAGTAAAAAGTTCAATAAACTTTTTATATATCTAAACTTATTATAAAATGACTCCAATGAATTACATTAAACTTATATAGGTATTATGTGTCTATTTTGACCTAAAATAAATTTAAATAAAATAAATAATTATTTAAATAAAATAAATAATTATTTAAATAAAAAGTCGATTTTAACTAAAAACGTAGTGTTTTTCACTATTCATCAAAAATTGAATGTTTTCAGAAAAAATACCAAAAAATTCACCCTAAGCTAATTTCTATATTCCAAATTCAAAAATGAAGTCCATTTTGAAAAATAAAATATATAAAATCTTAAAAAGTGGGTGTTACTATTTATAACGGTTAGTTTGATTGGTCGCGGTGTGTTAGAATCTCGAAGTTGCGTACAATGCAAGCTATTGCATTATTTAAAGGGAAACATACCATGGAAGCTTGTGGTGTTACAAAATGTTTTAATGAACTTTTTTTATAAATGAGAACCTATAATTTATAGGATTTTTTGTTTTAGTTCTTACTTTACAAATTATTTTGCTTCCTGCACAATATGACTATTATAAAATCTCTGAATGGATAGAAATAGACCTTAGGTGGTTACCTATTAGGATTATATCTCACACCATATTTTGTATTCCTTTATGGTACCCAAAAATACTATATTATTGATGGTATGGATGAGGGAAATCAGCCTATTACAGGTTCTTGATTGCTGCTTAGGAGTAGGGGAGCATGGGATCGAGCTGAGGCTCGCGATTCTAGCTATGATACTTTTGGCCTTTTTGTAATTTTGACTCATGTATTGTACTGATGATATGTATAACTATTTTTTCTGTTTTTTAGATAAATATTACATGAATCATCATCATTGTATATATAACTATTTTTTGGTATTGTTTATTGTATCTATTCTTACTATTTACCTATTTTTTGTATGATTTACTGCTTCCACTACTTATATGTTATTGATATTCCACTATTCTAAACTCTGGTGATGATGGCATAGTCTCCCCACAACCACACCAAGGCCCTCACTGCTAGTAGAAGCCTTTGGTGTTTGGGGAGATGCTCTTGAGGCCATGTGGCCAACTGGGCTCAGGTAACTATTGAGTGGCATCTAGTGGAAGGAGTAAATTACAAATTAACACCTTTGTGATGAGGTGTGGTATACACTCATATTTATATCCTTAATCATTTAAAAGTCACATTTGTAAGAGTCCATGTCAAAATATCAACAACTTATTCCTTGGAAGGAGTAAATTATAGTTTTAATATACCATCATACACTTTTTTAATTTAGGAAATGATACTTTATATTGATGTGTTTTGACCTAGAATGTTGTACAAGTATCTTAGAAAAATTAATGGAACTTTTGTTATCATAGTTGATAATTAGTGGATAACTAGTTAAAACTTACATGTCCTCAATCTTAGTTTTTATCTAGATAACATAAGTGGTTTATTATATAGTAGAAAAATATTTGGTTTTAGTGAAACTCAAGCTGATTTCAGGTTGTTTTTTGAATTCCATACAACACATTTTTCACCAATGAAGAATACTCAACCTGAAGTGGATTTTCTATCATCCAAATTACCAACCCAATTATTATCTAAAAACCCTTTAAAACCTAGTTCTCCCATTTTATTGTACAATATAACTAAATTATAAGTATTATAAATATATCTAAGTATTATTTTGTCTATAAGTAGATGGGATTCGTTAAGGTTGGTGAGAAACCTTTCACAAAGTGTAAAATATAAAACAATATCCAAACTTGAAGTAATCAGATACAAGAGTCTTCCAATAAGTTATCTAAACAAATATTCATGTACTTATTTACCTTCACCATCTATGATTATCTTTATTCCTACTTTTATTGGAGTATATACTCCTTCTTTTTCCACTATTCAAAACCTTTTCATTATATATTTATCATACATTTATTATGAAAAAAACATGAATAGCGGCTTGGGTTATTTTTGATCCTCAGAAAAATGTTCATTTTACCAAGCTATGAAATTTCAAATTTATTCTTCATCTATTTATAAAAATCCACACAAACTTTTTCTTCATCATAATAAAAAATGATATCATCAATATAAATCATCATAATACGTGATGTGGTGTTGAATTTATTTATGTATAGGTTTTTTCAACCTATCCCTTATTGAACTATAGGATTCTCAAAAACTTATTAGGTTTGAAATTCCAATCACTAGAATATTTCTTTAATCCATAAATATTCTTATTTAACTTAAAAATTATACTTCCATCACTATTAAGAGGAAATACTTCATTTTATACCATAAATACATCCTCATTGAGTTCACCATTTGAAAATACTAACTTTACATCCAATTTTTTTTTTGAAATTTCTTTGAGAAGTAATTCCCAGAAACATTATAATGGTTTCTAGTCTGTCCATTGGAGAAAATGCCTCATCAAATCCAATTCCTTATACAAGTGAAAATTATTTACATACAATTTTTTCTTCGTTTCTTACAACACTTCTATATTCTTTAAGATTGTTCCAAAAAGTACATTTTGTTCTAAAAATATTTTTGTTGACAATTCTTGGAATTTTTTTCCATGTATCATTATTTTATGTTCCATAGGGATACTAATTCATCGATTGAATCCATTCTTTGTGTTCAAAATATTCTTCAACATTTTTGTGTTCAATCTTGGAAAGCGAGCTAGTGTGACCGGTTCATATGATTTATATTTGAACTTGAATACCTATATTTATGTCACTAATTACATTTATTGTATCCACATGTTTAATTTTTCTTGAACCTATACCAATTACCTTTTTTATTACTTATTTATCACTGAAATATATAGAATCTTCATCATCTTCTTAGATCTGCACATGTTTTATATCTTCTTTGGATGATTTAGAAACAAAAACATCATCATCCCACCCAACCATAGTTAAACACTTGATTTCCTCATTTTCAAGAACTAAAACATCATCATAGTCAAAAATCATTTCCGAGTTTTTTGTAACATCTTTAGGAACTTCTGTTTAGTGTGTAACAAAAAAATATTCCTTCACTATATTTCTCATCAAATTTACCTCAAGTTCTTATTTTCTTTTTGGAAAAGGATTTACTTATAAAAACTCTATTGAGAACTAGACTCAATTTATTTTTGAACCAAATGTTATAAAGAAACATATCATAGATGGGTATTAAAAAGAATCTATTGTGAATAACTCTAGTAGCTGTGATGGCTTGAAAGTAGAGAAAAATTGACATGTCGTGCTTAGTAAGAATCACTGTGTACATTTAGAAAAAAATCTATATCTTTTTTTTTAATTTTAGATACCACATTTTCAAGGGGTTTAATGGGTACTGCACTCATGTTTGATTCTATTATTCTCAAGATACCCTAAAAATAACTTGTTGGTGTATTCTATACCATCTTCTAATCTCTATCATTTTAATAAAAAATCAGTTTGTTTTTTAACCATCATTTTGATCCTTTTTAATCTATCATAAGCTTGAGACTTATGGGAAATAAAAAAATACATTTAATTATAGTAAAATAATTATTTAATGTGATGAACTACCTATCTTCACTTAGTTACTTCTTTGTCATTGGTGCACACACATCAGTGAGTACTAGCCATAATGATTTTTCTATTTAACTGTGAATTATTTTGTGAGTTTTTCATTATATTTCATTTATTTTAAGACTTATAAATTGTGGTAGTTTATTCATTTAGTATAGGTATGTTTCTTAAAAACCATTATTTGATTAATTTATTTATTTTCTTTCGACCAAGGTAACCCAATAATATATTCTACAAACTAATTTTTTCTTACCAACTTAGATATTTAATTGATTTAGCTCCCCCAAATTTAAAAAGAATACCATAAGTTTTGATTCTCTTTGAAATAACATATCCATATATGATAATCTTCACAAGAAATAGACCTTTCCTAAAAATAATGTTATTACCATTATCACAATGCTGTGATACACTTAAAATATAATGCTTTCAATCATCAACAAATAGGACATTTATAGAACTAATTTAATTCTTCCCAACCCTTCATGTTCCAATACCTTTAATTTTGAGAGAGTTAAAAATGAAAAAGGTGATAAAACCTCTTTAATAGTTCTCTTAAATCTTCAAGTTATTCAGATCTCTATCCATATGAGATGAACAACTACTATCCATTATCCACAGTTTCTCAATTTTGCAGGCATTAAAATAAACTTACAAAATATTTTATTATTGGTTTTGAATATACTTATTTACTAAATTATGATGAAAGAAATTTTTTGATTATTTAATGGAAAAATTATTATTTTAAGTGTTCTTATAATAACCACATATTACACATGACCCATACAAACACCAAAAGGCAATTTTCATTTCAAAATCCTTCTCAAACAGTAGATGCTTGAATCATTTGTCCATCTGCTGAAGCTGTATACCCCTTGAAACATATTCTATACTAGGTTTTGAAAGATACATATTATGTAAGAATATACAACATTTATGGATAATCACACCATAATAAGAATAATAACCCAAAAACCTTCTACTCTAGTAGAAGTTTTGTTCCTGAACACATGTTTTTTTTTCACATTTTCAAAATTTTATTGAGTTTTCTTCAGTATCCCATATTTTTAACTTCTTATATATATATATATATATATCTAAGTAATGAATAGATATTTTCTCAATATTTATATCCTTAAAGATATTAGAATATTTTGACATATCTTCTGATTTATATTTGTAAAAAATTATTTTTGTGCTCTATCATCTTTAGACCTCAATTCTATTATTCATAAAATGATTTAAATGGTAATTTTAATATAATTGTAACCAAATTGAATATGATATATGATAGTTTTTTTTCAATTAAAACGTTCTCCTTTAATTTTGATAGCATTTTTAAATTCACACATGTGTTTCCCTTCCATCTTTTCTAATTTATCCAAGTTATACTTTAATCTTTCAACTTCTTTATTTCCAAGGATAATATAGAGGTCCTCTTATCAATAATCCTCTTTATGAATTTTCAAGATTGATTTTTTCAATTTCTTCAACAAGATATTATTTCTCATCCCACACTTGATTAATTTCCATTTCGAGATGGTCATTATCATTTCTCAATCTTATATTTTTCTTCAAATACATTATGATTTTCATCCTCATGATATATTATTTACTGACTAACTTTATGTAGTAGAATATTCATTTTCAGTATGTCAACCATCAACTGAAAAATTATCTTCTCCCATTTCATTATCCATGAAAACTCTATGAGTAAACTGAGGATATGACTTTCCAACATCTCCAGTATTAGATACCCCTTCTTCAATAGATAAAAAATTCCTTCTGAAAATAATTGGTGAAACGTCCCGACCCGACTTACCATTCAATCCGGTAGCCGGACCGGTTGCCACATGGCATCAAGCACATCTACCCAATCTCCAGAGGCTTCCGACTAGTAGTGAGGGACTAGGTGAGTCTGTGGGGAGACTATACCCTCATTACCAAATCAACATAGTGGAATTAAAAACATAAAATAGTGGAAGAAGGTAACCAGTAGAAAACCCATAGACAACAGAAATAGATAACAAATAGAAGGATCTAATAAATATAGGATGGTGCAAGTCAATACAACATAGTAAAAGTACACAAAACACCAAAAGAAACCAAAATGTATCTTCTGTAGCATCTCAAGCCTCATCTTGATCCCGTGCACTCCAGCTCCGAGCAGCAAGTCAAGTACCAGTAATAGGGCCTTTCCCCTTCTCATTACCTAAAATTATATAATCTGCTTGGGTCCAAAAACAAGACCCAAACAGGGTGTGAGACTAAATCCCAGTAGGCAACCACCAAAGATCCGTGCTATGCTATCAGTGAATATATAAATAAGCAATTTAATATGGAAATCAGTAAACAATGAAACTAGCAAGACCGACCCAAGCTTGTTCTTTAGCTTGGAATCACTTCAAGTATCCATTACATTCATTAATCACTTCATTCATGCGTTCAAACCATTCCTTGATCCTGTTCATGAAATACGAAATTTGGAAACCAGGCATCTCTCAGGGATAAAATCCACCTACACCCTACAAGCCCGTTCCGGCGAACCTCTAGGACCCCGACATCACTCAACAAGCCCGTTCCGGAAAACCTCTAGGTACCCAGCCTCGCTCTAGGTGCGGTATAGTCTATCATCTGAGACTATACCTGGGATCCTATAAATAAGATCCTGGTATCTCCCATGACATATCATGCCCTGTTGAGTCCGTCCATGACATCTCATAATGGATCCATGATTCACTCGTAATTTCAGTAACAACTCTCATATGAGTCCATCCATGGCAACTCACATTGGTTCCATGGTTCATCCATGACTTTGTTTCACATTTTAAGAAGTTTAAAAGCATTTAAATCATGTGGGCTAGTAATTCAAGAATTAGGATACAAGGGTCAAGGGCCAAAACTCCATCTAATACCCGAAACCATTTCAATTACAATTTCGTCTTATTGAAATTCCATTCATATACAATTTCCATTTTTAACAACCCACAAGGGAAGGAAAAGGCAAGCCTCATAGGAATCCTGGGTTAAAAACCATAAAAGAGTCATTTAAGGAAATGTACCAAAGGGGTGGTTCCTGTCCAAGGTATACAAATTAACTCAAGCACATACCATCCTATTCAGATTACCCACAACATTCTAGGTGATAATAGGGTTAACTTTCAGGTTCGAGTGACACCCAAAAGTGGGCACGCGACACTCCGGCATATATAAACAGCTTGACAATCAGGGAAAAGCACGAGACCACCTACCTTAGGCTCGTACTAGATAGATCATCCAGTATCAGGCTCTGATTCGTCCTGGTTTGGAAGAAAACAAAAGAACAAATGAAGAACGAGAAATTAGGGCATATGATCCTTAATCCAATCTGCGTTCGTTATAACCAGAATAATCGAGAAAGATTAAAAAGGAATTGAGGACTTACCGTTGCAGATCTAACATGACGAACAACATTTGAAATGGAGATCGGATGGAGAAGCAGGATCAAAATCCCTTCGAAGCATCTTGAGAGCTCTCCCAGGTGCCTCCCCCTTCTGTCCAATTGAATAGAATTGGTTTAGGTTATGTTTTTATAAAATTTAATCAATTTAATTAAAAATTACTTAAATTATCAAAACACAGCAGGTCACACGGTTTACCCGCATGACATAACAAACCATGCGGAGACCATGCAGACCTTCTTGGAAGGAAAGGGGCAACCACACAGCTACCCCGTACGGTTTCCTCAAACTGTGCACAGGCCGTGCTCTAGCCTCTGCCAAGCCTACACCAAGGCACATGGTTTACCCAGGACATGCGCAGGCCGTGCACAAACCGTGTGCCATGCCATTTCTAGCCTAAAACTTTGTTCCGAGCTCCGAACAAGCCCCATACACCTCTGTAACTCCCTCGGTCAAGTTAGGAATCCACATTTGGCCTCAACAGAATAGTTAACATGAAAAGAAAAAGATCCATACCTCGTACGAAAACCCGGGTTCTTACAATCTTCCCCCCTTATAGCAATTCGTCCCCGAATTTCTCTCTGAAGGGTGGTCAATATTCGTATGCGAACAGCTGTGGCCACAGATCACGTACGTCGGCCTCCCACTCCCAAGTCTCATCCTGTAAATGGCTGTGCTACAATAACAACCATACTAGTGGAATTGAATAGCCTCAGATAACCTTTGTGCTCCTATAAACGGTATAAATCAGATGCTTCTGAAAGGATGTATCTACCTAAATCTCAAACTCCTCAGGCTGGAAGGTATGTGACGGGTCTTAATAGTATTTCCGTAACTACAAAACATGGAACACGTCATGCATGGATCAGTACCTCTGAGGTAACTAGAATCGATAGGCTACTGGCCCAACCCTCTCCAGAATCTCCAAAGGTCCAACATATCTCGACGATAGCTTACCCTATCTTCTGATCCGCTTGTGTCCCAACCTTGGTGAAACATGAAAGAAAACCTGATCCCCGACATCAAACTCTAGGGTTTGTCTGTGGCGATCAACATATGAATTCTGATGAGACTTTGTGGTAGCCATCCACTTCTGTATCGACTGGACCTACTCAGAAGTCTCCTGAACAAGGAGCGGTCCCACCAAAGTTGCCTCCCCAACCTCTAACCAGCACTGGGGTGATCGGTATGTCCTGCCATATAGAGTCTCATATGGTTCCATATATATAGTCGCCTGATAACTGTTGTTATAGTCAAACTCAACTAGGGGAATATGCCTCTCCCATGAGCCCCCAAAATCCAGGACACATTCTCGCAGCATGTCCTAAAGCACTTGTATCGTACACTCTGACTGGCCAACAGTCTGAGGGTGGTATGCTTTGCTCAGGAGCACCTGTGTACCCAGTGCCCTCTGAAGACTCTTCCAGAAACGTGATGTAAAATGAGCCTCCCTATCTGAAACAATAGTGCGAGGGACCCTGTGGAGCCGTAATATCTCCCGGATATACAACCTTCTCAGATCATCCACACTGAAGGTCTCCTTGATTGGAAAGAAATGAGAAACCTTCGTGTGCCTATCAACCACAACCCACACAGCACCGTTACCTCGAGGTGACCCCAAAAACCCAGTCACGAAGTCCATTGCAACATCATCCCATTTCTACTTCGGGATAGGTAACTACTATAAAAGTCCACCTGACCGCTGGTGTTCTGCCTTCACCTGCTGATAGGTGGAACATCTCATGATGAAACTAGGCACTTCCCTCTTCATACCCATCCACCAGTACTATCGGCGCAAGTCACGATACATCTTAGTGACTCTGGGATGAACTGCCCAAACCGAAGCATGAAACTTCCACATCATATCCTCTCTAATATCCACGGGAACCCATACACGTCCATGGATACGGAGAACTTCATCCTCGCCTATTGTACAACTAGGAGGAGGGTCCTCACCTGACACACCTTCCCATTGAACTAGGCCTTCCGAATCTGATATCTGTCTCATCCTTACTCTATCCAGGAGGGTAGAAGTCACAACTAAGGATGATAGAAAAGACTTCCCTTGGCTATTCTGCACATCAATATGCATCTCAGAGAACAAGGACATAAGTTTCCATTCATTTCTAGCCTATTGCACAACCTGTATTTGAGTCCTCCTGCTCAATTCATCAGCCACTACATTGCCCTTACCGGGCGTATAAGAAAGCTCGAAATCAAAGGACTGTAGTTACTCCACCCACCGTCGCTGCCTGAGATTCAGATCATGATGAGTAAAGATATATTTTAGGCTCTTGTGGTCTGTGTACACCAAAAAATTCTATCCCAATAAATAATTTCTCCAACAACGCATTGCATGAACAACTGCTGCTAGTTCAAGATCGTGTGTCATATAATTTCTCTCGTGTGGCCTCAACTGCCGAGATCCGTATGCCACAACTCTGTCTCCCTGCATCAACACTGCACCCAGCCCAATACCTGATGCGTCACAATAGACCATGTAACTCTTTCCCTATTCTGACAGTATCAGGACTGGTGCTGATGTCAACCTTCCTTTCAGCTCTTGAAAGGCTGCTTCACAAGCATTTGTCCATAAAAATTTCATGCCCTTCTTAGTCAGGCCTGTCAACGGCACTGCTAAGCATGAGAAATCCTGTATGAAATGATGATAATAACCAGAAAGCCCCAAGAAACTCCATATGTCAAAGACATTCTTGGGATGTTCCCAAGAAACCACAGCTCTAACCTTCTATGGGTCTACAGACAATCCTGTCTCAGAGATAACATGGCCCAAGAAGTGAATCTGATCCATCCGAAAGTGGCACTTTGTATTCTTTGCATATAGCTGATTCTCTCTTAGTGTATTCCGGATGATATCAAGATGGTTGGAATGGTCGTTTCGATTTCGAGAATACACCAAAATATCATCCATGAAAACCATGACAAATGAGTCCAAGTAAGGATGGAACACGCGATTCATCAAAGCCATGAAAACCGCTAGCGCGTTTGTGAGACTGAACGACATAACCATATACTCATATAAAACATACCTACTAAAAAAATCTGTATGAGGTATTTCTGTAGGTCGAACACGCACCTGGTGATACCCTGACCTCAAATCAATTTTCGAGAACACCCTATCTCCTCGAAGCTGGTCAAACATTTCATCTATACGCGGTAAGGGATAACAATTTCTAACCGTTATTTGGTTCAATTTCCGATAGTCCACACATATCCTAAGAGTTACATTCAACTTTTTTTCAAAAAGGACCGGCGAACCCCACAGAGAAGTACTGGGTCGAATAAACCCCTTTGCCTCCAAATGCTCGAGCTGTTTCTTGAGCTCTTCCAACTCCGTCGTAGCGATCGAGTAAGGAGGAATGGATACTGGTGCAGCTCCTAGCACTAGCTCAATGGAGAATTCCACCTCTCTCCCAGGAGGTAAACCTGAAAAGTCGTTAGGAAAAAAATCCCTGAAGTGCTCAAATACTGGAGGAAGGTCCGTCTGACTCACTCCTTGATCATCCAGAAACAAACTAGCGATATGGGCTGTCATCCCATCCATCCCATGATGCTATGTTCCAGCTCGGCTTTCCTGGAGATCCCACTCGCCCTTAAGAGTGTACACTGCAGCCTCTGGTGATGTGAAAATCACCCTTCTGTGGTAAAAATCAATATAGGCTCGGTAAGCTACTAGCCAGTCCATACCGATAATGACATCAAAACCTGTCATTTCGAGAACATAAAGATCCCAGACGAAGTGACACCCTCCAACCTCAAGGGGGAACCCTCTTCACTTACGTACAACCTCTACCCTAACTCCTAGTGGTGTGTCTAGCGTCAAGACTCCCCTAGAGGACAACACAACTAGCCCAAGACTTTTTACTATAGGCGCAAATATAAAAAAGTGTGATGCACCTGTATCAAAGATGGTAGATGAAATAACAGATGCTACTAAGATCGTACCTCTCACTGTAGATGGTCCTGCTCCCAGATCCTCGGAAGTTGACTACACTAAATACATCTGGCCTGAACCACGACCCTGTGATATAACCTCACTACCCGAAGCTGGCCCACTCTGACGTCTCGGTGTACCCTGTGCCTGGATACCTCTTCCATGGCCACTACCTCAGCCTGATCGGCCAGTCGCACCCCAACTCCCTATCTGATGAGAAGCTGCCGACCCTGCTCCTGCATATGGAGTCGGTGTGGACCCTCTATCGCTGGCTGCTGGTGGAAACATTCTGCAGAAACGTTGAAGATGACCCATCTTGCCACATGATCGACACTCGACTGGGTCCCTCGGACACAACGGCTTCATGTGTCCCAACCTACCGCACTGGTAGCACCTCAGATTGCTAACCTAAGATAGGTTCTGACTACTAGAATCACCGTGTGTAAGCTCCAGACGATGCTTCCTACTAACAGTCGCTGCAGTACCTGATCTCGATGCTGAACCACCCTGGATCACACCTCCAGCCTCTCTCAGGTTACGTTCTGTGATTAGCGCTTGGTTCACAATTCCAGAAATGGTAGTCAACCTGAAGATATTTACCTGAGAACAGATGTCATATCTCAGACCATCCTCAAAATGCCTGGCCCTCAACAGCTCATCACCCATCAGGATAGGTGTGAAATGCTGAAGCTTAGTAAAACGGGCTGAGTATTCCATCACTGTTAACGTGACCTATTCTAGATGCAAGAACTTCCGGGCTTGATCTGCCCTCAAAGTGTTAGGATAAAAGAAATCATAGAAAGCCATATGAAACTCTATACAAGCCATTTCCTAATGACGATCCGACTGGGTGATCACATCCCACCACCTCCTGGCGGAATCACGCAGCATGTACGTAGCAAGCTTGACCCTCCTCTCTGGAGGCGTTTCCAAATGCTCAAATATAGCTATTATCTCCTCTAACCAGGACTCTGCAGCCTGCTGTCCACCATCCCTTGAAAACGTAGGAAGATGCTGCTACTGGAACTCACGCGTCAACTCTACCATAGTCGGGGCAGGTCGCGGTTCTCCCTGAACGGTCTGTATAAAACACAACAAGTTCTCACGGAACTGTGCCTTGGAACCTGTGTCTGGCAGAACCGCTGGTGCCGCAGCTGGCACAACTGGAGTTTCCCCTAGCAGCCCATGGCCTACTATCTTTAGAATGTGGTCGTCACCGCTCTCCTGACGTATGACTGGAGGTCGCCGTGGTGGAATGACTCTGCAATACCAAAACCCCGCCTCAGTTCAAGATTTTTAATGAGGTTTAAAACTCACGAGAACAAGAACTAGGACAGGACAGGTCAAGACCTTCATAAAAACCACGTCAACCCACAACCTGCTTCTAAAGCCAGGACTACATAAGGAACAGTCACCAAAAAACACTAGAGTCACTACCTCTTGCCCACTTAGAATCCGGGTCAAAGCCATGCTCTATTTTTTCAACATTCATTCTTTTAACATACCTTTGTTCAAAATCTTTAACCAACGGTCCACCAAGTTCTGATCCCTGAGGGCCCATAACACCCTATGAATCAAAATTTGATGCCCATATAACCGTGCAATTCAATTTCATTTAGAATTTACATCCCATTGGTGCATCATTTCCCAATCCATAAGGGCCCATACTCCTTATGAATTGAAAGATGACGTCACTCTTCATTCATTGCACCCAATCTAACACAACAATAGGCACACCTATCCATCAACTATAAAAATGGTATGCAATAGCTATCACAACACTTATCACAACAACATGAAATATCTAATGCATCCTAGATAGCATGGCATAATGCATGAAATGTGATTCCTAACAAGGTGACTATATGATGCATGAGATGGAAAACCCTCATCTCATCGGGTTGCAACGAAATAGAACCCACAACAATATCAATAGTATCACCAAAACCATGTGCGTCACCCCACAATGAAATCAAAACAACTGTAATAATCAAAATCAGAAACACAATTCCATACAAGGAAACTTGGATTTTCCCTATACACGGGTTTGAAACTCCCGGGCACAGTTTATTACCAAAGTCCCTTCCCTTCCTACTACTGTCTATAGTCGCCAAATAGTAAGTCAAATCAGAAAAGGAAATACCCTCTGATACCACTTTGTAATGTCCTGACCCGACTTACCATTCAACCCGGTATCCGGACCGGTCACCATATGGCCTTAAGCACATCTCCCCAAACGCCAGAGGCTGCCGGCTTGCAGCGAGGGCCTAGGTGAGTCTATGGGGAGACTGTGCCCTCATTACCAAATCATGACAGCGGAATTACAAACATACAATAGCGGAAGAAGGTAACCAGTATACAACCCATAGAAAACATAAATAGATAACAAATAGAAGTATATGATAAATATAGGATTGTGCAAGTCAATACAACACAATACAAGTACACAAGACAGTAAAAGAAACCAAAATGTATCCCCTGTCACATCACAAGCCTCAGCTTGGTGCCGTGCACTCCTGCTCTGAGCAGCAAGTCAAGTACTTGTAGTAGGGCGTTTCTCCTTCTCATTACCTGAAATAATATAATCTTCTTGGGTCCAAAAATGTGACCCAAACAGGGTGTGAGACTAAATCCCAGTAGGTAAAGATTTGTGCTAATCTGTCAGTGAATATATAAACAGGCAGTGTAATATGGAAAGCAGTAAACAAGGAAACTACCAAGACCGACCCAATCTTGTGCTTTGGCTTTGAATCGCTTCAAGTATCCATTCCATTCATTAATCACTTCATTCATGTGTTCAATCCATTCCTTGAGCCCGTTCCTAAAATACTCAATTCGAAAACCAGGCATCGCTTAGGGAGAAAATCCACCTACAACCTACAAGCCCGTTCTGGCGAACCTCTAGGACCCCGACATCTCTCTACAATCCCGTTCCGGCAAACCTCTATGTACCCAGCCTCGCTCTAGGTGCGGTATAGTCCGTCATCTGAGCCCGTCCCCGAAATCCAATAAAAAAAATCTGAGTATCGCCCATGAAATATCATGCCCTGTTGAGTCCATCCATGAAATCTCATACTGGATCCATGATTCACTCGGCATTTCAGTAACAAGTCTCATATGAGTCTGTCCATGGAAACTCACATTGGTTCTATGGTTCACCCATGACTTTGTTTCACATTTTAAGCAGTTTAAAAGCATTTAACTCACGTGGGCTTGTAATTCAAGAATTAGCATATAAGGGTCAAGGGGAAAAACTCAATTCCATACCCAAAACCATTTCAATTAAAATTTCATCTTATTAAAATTCCATTCTTATACAATTTATATTTTTAACAACCCACAAGGGAAAGAAAAGGCATGACTCATAGGCATCCTGGGTCAAAAACCATAAAAGAGTAATTCAAGTCCACGCACCCAAGGGGTGATTCCTATCCAAGGTATTCAACTCAACTCAAGCACATACCATCCTATTCAGATTACCCACAAAATAATAGGTGATAATAGGGTTAAATATCAGGTTCAAGTGACACCCCAAAAGTGGGCTCGTTACACTCCGACATATATAGACAGCTTGAAAATCAGTGAAAAGCACGAGACCTCCTACCTTAGGCTCGTAGTAGATAGATCGTCCAGTATCAGGCTCTGATTCGTCCTGGTTTGGAAGAAAACTGAAGAATAGATGAAGAAAGAGAAATTAGGGCATTTGAACCTTAATCCAATCTACGTTCGTTATAACCAGAAGAATAGATAAATATTAAAAAGGAATTGAGAACTTACTGTTGCGGATATAACAAGATGAACAACGTTTGAAATGGAGATCGGATGGAGAATCAGGATGAAAATCCCTCCGAAGCCTCTTGAGAGCTCTCCCAGGCACCTCCCCCTTCTGTCTGGTTGAATTGAATAGATTTAGGTTATGTTTTTATAAAATTTAATCAATTTAATTAAAAATTAATTAAATTATCAAAGCACAGCAGGTTGCGCGGTTTACTCGCACGACCTAAAAACCGTACGGACCTTCCTGGAAGGCAAGGGGCAACCGTACGTCCAACCCGCATAGTTTCCTAAATCTATGCGCAGGCCGTGCTCCAGCCTCTTCCAAGCCTGTACCAAGGTGCACAGTTTACCCAAGCCGTGCGCAGGCCGTACGCAAACCATGTTCCAGGCCATTTCCAGCCTAAAACTTCGTTCCAGGCTCCGAACAAGCCCCAGAAACCTCTGTAACTCCCTCGGTCAAGTTAGGCATCTGCATTAGGCCTCAACAAAATAGTTAAACTGAAAATAAAAGGATCCGTACCCCGTATGAAAACCAAGGTTCTTACACTTGGAGATATTAATTCTTCCCTTTTACCTATGATTAAATTATTTGACATTATCTTCCATTGATAAATAAAAATTTTCCTGTTTTTTCATATTCACCATCTTATTTTAATTTTATAGTATAGTCAACAGAAAAGTGACCAACTTTCCCACTGTTTAAGAACTTGAAAGTGATATTTCCTTAGAGATTTTCTCTCATTCCTTTAGTGAATCTTCTTGAAATTTGTGAAAGTTTCACAACATAGTCATCCATATTGTCTTCTTTATCTGAAAATATTTATTTATCATAAAACTTTAAATATTTAAAATATTTTAATGAAATAACTTTATCCTTATTATCTTTAATTTTATGATTAACACCTATTATTATTTCATAATTGATACGAATAATGTGAAATTCATCAATTTTAAAGTTACCAAGATCCATGTTTTATAATTATGATAATTTGGCATCAAAATTGTTAGGGAGAATTCTAATGAGATTCTTAAAAGTAGTAAAATATTAAAGTTTTCTCCAAAAATTCTAATATAGATTATAACAACATTGAATATTGTATATAACTCATCAAAAAATTCATATTCTGACATTATTATATCCTTAAATTTTTGACTAATAATTTTTAGTTTTTCTTCCTTCACCATATTATTTCCTTCATAGATACTGTGATTTTTCCACGATTTTTTTGGAAATCTTTCACTTCATGAAATTTGTTAAATATTTATCTAATAATTAATAAAGTATAGCATTTATAGCTTTCTAATCATTCTAAAAAATTTCTCTTGTTGGTTTGACAATAAGAAGTGTCTTCCTTTTAAAAGATGAAAGCTTGTAGAGATGCATTCAGAATATCTCATCTCGTTATCCTTTTTTTCTAGACAAATGAAAATCTTTACCATAAATGGTTGGAACTCATTTATGGTTAACATAGTAATTTTGTTCCATATATCTCATGTAAGATATCTTCAAGAGTAAACCTGTGTTTTGATACCAACTGAAAAATGACTGAACATGTAAGGAAGGCACAGAGTGTGGTGGTGGGTGGGTGGGAATTAGTGCCTTATATAGATTAGTATATATTTTTTGGATAATCCTGTTAATATCTTCTTCCTAAAGAAAATAAATAAATAACAATAAGTTTGTTAAAGAGGTTTACTTCCCTTAGGATGGATAAATCCTCAGTGTGTGGTTGTATTTTTCCCACACACAAATAAGTAACATTTATTTATCAACAAAAGCTATATAAAAGGGTATGAACATGAACCTGATATAAGTACCTACTTTAACTAGTTAAAAATTCTCCACCATAGTGTAAATAGATACTCCTAGTGAATGATAACAAATGAATGTATGGGTCTTCTCTTAGAATCCAAAATGTTGATCTTCTTTCACTTACTTGTAAATCAATTTTTACCTACTATCAGTATTTATTCATCACACCAGTAATTCCTCATTTAACCCATATTTATATTTTCTTACCATCTTTAAATATATATAATCACATAATATTACATGAATATTTAGTTTCTATTCATATTTTGAAACCACTCAATCTTCAGTAGGTGTGATCTTCTTCCATTCAAATTAGAATTTTTTTCTTAATTTATTACTTATTTTAATTATAATATAAATATTCTTTAAAACTTCCTAGGGACATTGTATTAATTCTTTCATGTGATATATAAAGATCCAAATCCTAAGGAATTCCTAAAATCTCACTATTTTTAAAATATTTGATGGAATTACACTCTTATACATTATTCTCCACGTTGTTTGGAAATACCCATGAACTCATTTAAATACTTAAACTATATCTTTAATAAAATCACTATGAATCTTGGGATTTAATTCTTCCCATAGTCTAAAAATCTTAAATTCCTTGACCCTTTCAGAGAAAATGAATGAATTCTATATATTTCATTAGTTTGGTTTCCTCATTACAAAACTTTTATAATTTCCCTTCTTCCTTGGATTGAATGATAATCAACTAACATGATCATGATATTTATTTCCATTAATATCATAGTAAAAAAATTATCTGAATTTATTTTTTCTCCTAAAATATAGAGGTATAGAAACCTATTAAAATTCATCCAGAATATATATGAAATTCCATTATGTTAATTTTTTTTTCATATATGGGTAAGTCTATGTAGCATATGGATACACCCCTATAATATCTTAAATAAACTCACAATGTCTACATGAACTGGAATTAAAATATACTACATTTAACTATATCAAAACATTCTCTTATATTGGTTCAATTTTCCAAAGTTGAGTTGACTATGTCAGTTGAATTTTGGATGTATCAAAAATTAGCCACATGGATTATGTATACGTGATACAAATATCTTACATGAATTTGATTATATAAAAAATCCACTATGTGGGTTTTTTATACATACTAGAAATATCTTAAATGAATTTAGAGAATTCTAGATTTCACTAAGGAAGTATTAGATCCTGTTCTGCTAAATTCTAGACCTTCTTAATCACTTTAACACTTCTAAAAAGTACTTCAGACAATACCCCTTTATTTATCAACACTTTTGTTTGATTCCTTTGAATATCAACTCAATAATAATTACAGATAACATGTATTGAAAACAAATACAACACCAGTTACAAATAGAATCAATAGAAACCCACATGGTAAGCATGCAGTTTGGAAAACCATATGTGGTATTCCCAGGAACATAAAAAATGGAAATTACCAATTTTCCCTCCTTTTATATAACCAATATCACTCTAATTTCTCACCCCATTTGTACTATTCACCCCCTCACATGATCCCTCTTCTCCCATTCGTCTTGGTTTTATTTTTGGCAAGATTTACCCTAGTTTCTTCATGATTCACCCAAGTAAATGTCTCATATTCCACTATCTTGATGTTTTTTATCCTATTTCTCAAGTTTATCTCTTACCTAAGGTCTTGGTGACTAGGGGTTTTTGTTGGCCAATTATTATGGCCAGGGTTTTGATGTATGGGATTTTTATTAGCTCTTTAGGACCCCATTAGAAATTCTTGCTAGATTTACATTGAATTCATGTGGTTTTCATTGGTTGGTAAATATTTCACATGATAAAAAGTAGGTGGTTCATTGCTACACTATTTTTTTATAAAATAAATGCGATTTCCATGATTTATGAATGTTTTTTTAAATTTATTTAAGCTCTATATGGTATTTATAATGGTTAATTATGTATGATATAAATGTTTAAGTGTTTTTCTCTTGGTTTGAAAATTAAATTAGATTAAAAGGATATCTTTGATTAAGTTAAAAGAAAATGGATTATGGGCTGTTTATGGAAATCCCTATAAAATTAAATGTGATATAATTTTAATGATATGTGAAATGTTTGAAATAGAAAGATCACATGGGAAACCAAGTTTCTAATAAGGTAGGATTAGTATTAAGTATCACTTTTGGTTTATGATACTTTATAAACTAAACTAAATCTAGATTAAAGTCATGATTTCATGGATGGGAGACATAAAACCCCCAAGAAAAGATATGAAATCCTTAGTATGTGGGTTATATGTGGTGTTTTGGGATGGGATAAACCATACCACAAGGCCAAGGCAAGGCCTCCTTAGTGGTTTTTACAAAAACTTGGATTGATTAATATCTCACAAGTTGATATGAAGACCTACGGTTCCCAATAATCTTCGGTGACTTTGGGATCTACCATGGTGCATGTTTATGAAATGTTTACTTTTTTTCATTGTTTTAATTTATTAAATCATTTAATCATGTTACTTTTTCATGCATCTCAAAGTTAAAATTTTACTTTCATCTGATTTATTTCAAACTAGGATGCCTGTTTTTATCTAATAGAGGTTATACATGGAACACTTGGTGATATTCTATTAGGACTATGCTACTCACACCCTATGTAAACCCAATGGGTGTATATGGAATTTATATTTATAGGTTTTGGTAATGGAACATCACTAGTTAGATATGGAAGGCTTTCTAGATTTTAGAGATTGGGATTGATGATAATCACGTAGTTGGGACTCAACCCTCATTCCATACAGAGATGGGTGGCCTTATTTATTTAATTTTTTTGGGATTTAATTTTTGTTGTGTTTCTTATTCATTATCTATCCCATTACCTTTTGAACCCATTTCATGTATATTTAGGGATCTCCTTTTGGACCATTTTGAGAATGATGTTTATTTATGTTATGGTTCATTGTCCATATTATTTTGAGTTGATGTTATGTTATGGGATGATATATAACATTGAATATCTATATTACTCTTGGAGTATGAATTTACAGGTAATGAAAAGGTCATATCGAGTTCATGGTTTAGACCTATGTGATGTTTTACTGGGAGAAACTATTCCCAAGGTATGTTCTTTAATTCCCAAGGAATTTTTACTACCCATGAAGACCAATAAAACCCTTTGATCCTTTCTACATGAAATATTGGGTGCTCTACTAAGTGGTGTCCTAGGTTGGTTCATGAATCATTAGGAAATTAAGTGAAGAATAACTTTAATCTTATACTGATACACTCCTTTATTTAATAACATTAAACTTCTCTAAAATGTACTTCCACTAACCTCTTAGTCACTATATTATTCTCAAAATACTAGGATAAAGATAAACACAAGCTCATATGTGTTTAGGAAATAACACTTATTTCCTCATAGTAGGAATATTTAAAAAATTAACTATGAGTTCTATATCATATATGGTATTCTATGAGTTTGGATAATTTCCTTGAAAAGAAGTCTATTATTTTAAAAAACCCACTGATGGTTGGGAATCACATTCCATTATATTTTAACAAATATTTAGATAATTAATTTATCCTAGATAATTTTTTATATCAATATATTTTTCTAAAAACATGTTATAGAGTCCCAATGAATCATAAACCACGTGTACTCCATTAATCATCTCACATTTTTGTAATAAAAACTATTTTTTAACTTCTATTATCATATAAGAGAAATGAGATGAAGATAAATATCTATTAATTAAATTCATCTACGTTTGATAAACTATTTTACAATAAAATATTTGATATATCAACTATTTTCTTCAATATTTTAATGAAAATATTAAATATTTATCAGTTATTCCATTAATTTTAATCACTTTTATATTCATAAAACTTATATAATATTTATATAATATCACATACACTTGAAAACCAAAGAATTAATTTCTGTAACATCCATACCTAATATGGATGTTCCATAGAGTTTCCTATACTCCTTAATGTATTTTGAACTATTCCATTATATGGAATCATTAACAAATCTTACTTATTTTACCTTTAGGTTGCAATGACCATGATTATCTACTTTAAGAAACATTTTTGAACTCTTCAATTAACTTGTAATCTTTTAGTTTAAAATTTTAACCACTAGTACTGTCTAAACAATTCTTGTATCTTGACATCATATGGTGAGTTTCTTTATCCTCAAAACTTTGAGAATATTTGGTAATTTTTTCTTGAATTTAATCATATTATTTAAACATTTCCATAAAGGAAAAATTGATTATTTAACTAACTATAATAAGATATTTTTAGTCTCCATTAAAGCATGTTATATAATTAGAAAAATCATAACTACATGTATCAAAATTACCTATCCAAATTTATTAAAATAAGTATTTTTTATGTTCTCTTATGAAGTGAAAAATTTGATCAATAATACACATATTATGATAAGTTTGACTAATCTTGAAGTATCAATGTTATCGATGAAGCACCTCCTTTTATTCATTACTTGAAAGAAATATTCAACATTTAATTCATTTCTTATCTTATAACCTCCTATATATTTACAATTTTTATAAAACATAAATTTGATATCATGTATCTATTATAATAATATAAATTAATTCTATAATATTTTTATTTGAAATTTTCACTAGGATTATTACAATTATTTATGTAATCTGGGAAATTTATTCTTCAATTTTCAATTTTCCACAATGAAGGCATTATCCTACCCAAATCATTGAAATAACCAATCATATTAGGTACCTGATAAGTGAATGAAATTTATTATCTTAAAATTATTCTAATTTCTTTTAAACCATAAATATACCACTCTATGCTTCTATAAGAATCGATATTCACTTTTTAAACAATTTTAATACTAGGATACTGTGGAAGAATTTTATTTAACACTTATAATTTTATTTAAGAAATTTCCTCAAATCACGTGTTTTTCTCAAGAATTTTTTTTATTTTACTTGTATTAATAGCATATTACATGAATATTCTCTTTATAAGGATTTATCTCAATGTTTTTTCTAATGATAATGATTTTATTAATCTACAACAAAATATTTTATCAAAGGAGTATCACATTTTATTACAACAGAATTGTTGGAGTTGGTGTTCTAGAAACAACTATTTATACGTTGGATTACATGTATATTCAAGGCTATGAATATTAATAAAACACATTATTACATTTTTTTCATTATTCTACCTGAATTTAATGTAATAATATCTTAGGGTATCTATGTTATTGAGAAGGTCACAACAGTTCTGAATTATGATGAAAACCATGAAATTCCATGATGATATTTTAAATATAGTTCTACTATCAGATAACATATTATGATGGGGCACATAGAATATTGACTGCAAGGTTTGATTACTCATAATTAGATGAGGATTCCTTTCATCAATTTCTCAATTTGTAATATCCAAGATGAAAGTTCATGATAAAAAAATAACTTATAGAAATTTCACATGTTTATGTGTCATCAAATATTCCTATACGTGAGCATGTGTAATGGTCTTTAGACTTTAATATTATTATTAATTCATGTTATAACTCATTCGTTTATATGGATTTATTAATCCTTGATGATACAATTCACTATGAACATGGATATATTAGTTGTGTCATGAGTGGAATCTTATTAATGGATAAGTTGAGGAGGGATTTATCCCTTCCATATTTATGATAATTGATATCTCATCCCTTTGATTGGAATGAAATAAATTCATTAATTTTCTTGGCCATGGTGTAATGATGCATATAGGTTGATGAAACAGATGTGTAACCTGCTTGATGATATATTGAGACAAAGAGATTATATTACATAGTAAGAATTCAAATGTGGGTTTTGATGTCGTGACATTAACTTATTTCTCTTGGGTGCCTTGATCTGTAACTAGACACCAATCTTAGACATTAGGTAAGCCCACTTAATTACAATTAGAAATAATTCTAGAGTTCCAAACACTAAGTGTTTCTATTGATCTCAATGAAACTATATTTAAATTAAATTAACGAAATAAATTTTATTATTAATATCTAGGAATAATTTTATTCACAATTTGTTGGTCACAAATATTTATTGAATTTTTTTAAATTTTTTTTTCTCTGGTTTGTGGATAAAATATTTATTTCTGTATAAAATATTTATAGTAATATTCAATGAATGCTTAGGAGTTAGAGATAACCAAGATCATGTCCATTCCTGAATATTGAAAGGAAAGTAGGTAAAATAATATTTATCATGGTGCCAGTTTGCGCATTGCATAAAATAATAATAATATCACTATTTTATTATGGAATAGGGTTAGGAATGGTTTATTATATAATTTAAGTGCTGGTAGGTAATTAAATAATATTTTAACCTATACCATAACTTTATAAATAAATGGTCATGTCTATTATGAATGGTTAATAAAATATTGATATTTGAGAATCCTTGGGCACAATATACTTCTATGCCCATTAGACTCTACTCTTTCTATCAAGAATGAGAAGATAAAGAGATAATCCTTCAAGATCTAAGGATATTGTAGTGATCAAGGTGAAAAATACAAGACAATTGATTTTCCATGCTAGCACATAATGTTTAATTAGTATTTTTTCAGAGATAAACGGAGAACATATGAATCATCTCAAGAGGTATTCTACACTTGAATCCTACAAGCACAGTGAAGGTAATCCGAAAAGGGTTTTTTGGGATGATTAACAACAACTTTGAAGAAAGATCCTAAATAATTAATGGAGATTACATCAATAAGTTAGAAGGATTATGGATGGTGATATTGGGTTATATGGTGTGTTCCTAGAGTACACTCTATGTACCCAACTAAACTACACTAGGATGTGCTGCTTGATACATGCCCTTCTAAGAAATTACTACACATGGTAAATTTTTGGAACACTATGTTTAGAACAAGACAACTTGACTAATGGATTATCATATTACATGGCATATAGATGGCATACATTTCATGTACTCTACATGGTTTAGTAGTGAAACTCTTGAAAACCTTGTATTCAAATACAGGGTTAAAAACCACATGAGATAGTCAGTATAAAGAAATAATGAAATAATTTATGTGTAGCTAATGTACATGAAATTTAGTTCATTATTTCCCATGTCCTAAGTACACAACAAGTAAATCAGCATGTTACATGCACATAGAACTAAAGATTATATATAATGTTTGTTTAAAGTACACATCATGTAGTCCCATGTCTGAAGAACATACCAAGTCTTTCTATAATTTTCATGAACACATATAAAGTGTGATACATAACATGAAGCTAAATGGTACATACTATGTAGTATATCTAAGGTACACATTGAAGCCCCATGCATTTATCCTAGTTATATAACAATTTAGGTACACAACATGTATCTCATAAGTATACTCAATGTAGTCTCCCAATAAATGATAGAATTAAATTACACTAAATTAATAATTCTATTATTCAAATATTATTAAATTTAGTAGCACCTAATGTGTTTGAATATTTAATATTAGTTTTAATGAATTAAAAATTCTCAATTAATTTGTCGTAATTATCCGTAATTATTAGTTATATAATTTATTTTCCATGAATACATTTATTATGTGTATTACCAAGATAATTCAGATGGTTATTAAGATAAAATAGAATTAATTAATTAATTAATTAATACAAGAACTTTTATCTTAATAATAAATAATGAATAGAAATGAATGTTATGCATTGTACTTTTTCACATTCATTGCATGTGTATGACTATTCATGAGCTTGACAAAGACCTTTGTTGGATTCATTTTAATTTAATTTAATTCATTAAATGGGTTTTCAATTATAAATTATTAAATAAATCTGATGTCTTACAAGTCATCCATCCCTCCATTATTATGTTGGACCTGCATATCCAAGGTGATTTATGTAATCCCCCTTATCCAATCCTTTAATTCCCCTCACATGAGTGTGAGTTATTAATACATGTAAAAAATGAGTATCCCAATATATGTGGAGGTGGTTCAAGATAAAACTGTGATGTTTCCAATCCAGGTGATACACAGGGAGATAGTTGGAATGCCACAACACATGCAAAGATCGTAATAATGAGTTTTTCCTTAGGTCAATGGTTGATCTATTTCACACGGAATAAATCAACCATTAGAAAAGATCATGATTGGGTTGTTTATTTATTTACCTCTTTCATATAAATTATTTATTTTATGTATTTAAGATAATAATAACATAAATAAATGAATTAATATACAAATATGAAATTTAAATAAATGGGTTTTGGTAAATGTTTCATCAATATTGGTTAGTCACTTAAGTAAGATAAAATTAATTTTAAAAAGACCTATAAAGGATAAAAAAGATATAATTTATTAATAATAAACAAAATCCCTCAAACATATATTAAGTCAATATTGGATTTTCATCATCTGAACTATGATAAACCCATAAGTAAAGTGTTAGTTCTACCTATGTTGAGGGGACTTCTAATTACTAAAAATTCTTAACAAATATGGTGAGCCAACTTAACCAAATTAGTATTAGGTTTAACAAACTATATATATCCAATAAAAATTTGGAGATAAGGTATTGGGGAAATCCAGGTTAGGATTTTGTGATAGGGGAGTCCCCTCAATGGATTAAAGAACTACAAGACCGCAGTTTCTAAGAACACATTCCTAAATAATTTATTGTAATTTTTATATCCTATGTCTGGATTATAAGAAAAAAACATGAATCCTTGCCCCATATTGTCTTGAGTGATGGGACATTATAAATTTAATGATGAGGTCCATTGAGTCTTGGTAAAATAGTTGGATCCTTAATAAAATTAAATTTATTATGTCTCATATAAATTATAATCAAGTGATGTACTAGCAATATGATATTTTATAGTTGTAGAAAAATCGAAAGTTCATCATCCACATTATACCTATGATATTCATTGGATAAAGACCATATTATCACTGGTAGTAACTTCTAGGAATGGTTCAGACACCTTTGGGTTGTTTTGCACTCATAATAAAAATCAGACTTGCTAAAAATGTGATTACCTAACCATCATGCAAAGTAGGTGAGTGATGAAGAATTTGTTGTATATGATAAACATTTTATCATTTCAATAAACATTCAATGATTAATGATTTCATCAATATTAAGTAAACTCATGAAATCTCATGAAAACATAGATTCGTAAATAATTCTTGAGAATATCTATGGGTTTTACTGGGAGAGAAAAATATGTGAAAAGTTTTGGATATCAAAGTAAATCTTTTAGAGTAATCTTGTAAATGTATTCCAGCTGGGTCTCATGTAGTCAAAATTACTGGCTATATTGGGCACCTAAAGATTCTAGGGATTAAAATTCTTGATAAACAACACACTTATCTCATTCTTACATCACTCCATCAACACTTATATAGATTTTTTGTTAATTTTAATATGAAAATAATTAAAAAAGTAACTTCCAGATCAAATCACCCTTCTTTACTAATTTGATAAGTAGAAGAAGTGTGAAAATCAGTCTATATGGTGAAAAAGGAAATGCCAGATGAAGATCTCTGTGATCAAATCTTCTTCGTAATTCCCTTCAATAATAGAAATATCAAGGAAAAATTTAGGGAACAAGATGATGTACATTTTTCATGTGGAAAGATGAGCCACTGGAATAAAAAATTAACCCAAGAAAAGAATAAAGGGTAACCCTTAGGTGAGTTTTTAGTGAGTGCAATTTATCTATTTCCATAAATTTGATATTAGATATATCATTTAGTTCTTATATATGTATTAAAAAGTAGAAAACAATTATATTTAGAATTATTGATCAAGGGTAGTTAGATATATGAGAATAAAATATAGATAAAATTTCTTCTATATCTATCAAAGACTACCACCTCACATTGTCGATGAGAATGATTTTTCTTTTAAAAGGTTGTTATTATGTTATATCTGTTACAAAAAACATAATTTTTATACATAGGCTTGACATGGATGGATTTATTTTCAAATTTGGGAATAATGTTTCTTCTTTTATATAGATATAATTTTTTAGGGAAAGAAACATTAAAATAATGGTCTCTATGTTTTGGATTAGATGAACCAAGTGTTGGAAATTGATAACAGAACTAGTTCATATGACTCATAACACACCTAACTTTGGTATCAATGGATAGGTCATGTAAAAGAAAACAATTTAGATAAATTACACCAAGATAGATATTTATATTGTTTTGAAAAAAAATCACTTTGTGTATGTCACACATGTTTATAAGAAAAAATGGGCACATCTCCATTTAGTGCAAAAGGGGAAAGGGCTAAATAGCTTATTGAATTAGTTTATAATAATGTGTATATACCATTTACATTTGACTCAAGGGTTGGGTTCTCATACTTATTAAATTTTATTAATGATTTAAATCGATATGGATATGTTTTATTAAAAAGATAAATTCCATATTCCTTTAATAGATTCACGGAATCCAAGAATGAAGTTGAGAAATAGCATGGTAAGAAGATTAAGAAACTCTACTCAGATCATGGTGGAGAATATATTAATCAAGACTTCATTTATTATTTACAAGAGTTCGAGATTATTTCTCAACTCACTCATCCATATACACCACAGTGGAATAGTGTAAGTGAAAGGAAGAACCACACCTTTTTAGACGTGGTGAGATCATTGGTGAGTACTATGAGTCTTCTATCATTCTTTTGGGGATAAAAGTTACAAAAAATGGTGTACATACTGTATAAAGTTCCAACTAAAGTGACATATTACATTCCATACCAATTTTTAAGTGGAAAGAAACCTATGTTTTCATAATTATATGTGTGGGCATGTGAATCATTTGTAAAGGCCTCTTTTGGTAAAAAATTTTCAATCTGAGGTACAAAGTGTATATTTATAGGATATCCCCCAAAAAATAAGTGGATACTACATTTACAACCCTTTATATTAAAAGGTTTTGGTTGATAGATGAACAAAATTATTTGATAAGGATCATATGTCTAAAAGATATAATAGGAGAGAGATAGACTTAGGTTCTCACTTTCCCCTTAAAAGTGTTTGAAAATAAAAAAGTTACTTTGGATTGAGAGAGATAGACTTTGATAAAGTCTAGGCTCAAGATAAACATAAGTCGGCACATGGAAAAATTCCTCAAAACCCCTTGAAAGAACATGTTTAGGAGACATAAGTACTACGTAAGAGCTGAAGAGACGATAAACAACTAGAATGATATAGTTTTCTAGTCACCAAGTATGGTGAATTATTTTTATTTGATAATAATCATCCTCTAACCTACAAATAAGTAGTAAGTGGAAAAAATGTTTCCATGTGTCAAGAATTTGTGAATTCTAAAATAGATTCCATGTACCAAAACCAAGAATATATTTTGATATATTCTCCATTGTTTATAAATCCTATTGGTTATAAATTGGAATTGAATAATAAAATAGGAATTGATGGAAAAGTTAGTAAATATAAAGAATGACTATTTATAAAAGGGTTTGACCAGTGTCATGAAATATAGTATGATGAAACCTTTTCACCAATTACAATTACGAAATCCATTATAATTCTAATTTCCATTACAAATTTACATGAATATGATATTAGTAAAATGGATGTCAAAATAGTATTCCTAAATGGGAAGCTTCAGGAAGATATCTATATGACACTTCTTGAAGGGTTTGTGATTCCAAAGGATTCTAACTAGGTATAAAAATTGAAAAGATACATTTATGGATTAAAGAACAATTCTAGGTCATGGAATATTTAGTTTGATGAATCCATAATGAAATTTGTTTTCATAAAGAAAGAATTTGATCCTTATTTGTATAAGAGGTTTATTGGGAGTGAAATTATTTTATTAATAGTATATGTTGATGATATATTAATTATTTGAAATGAAATAAAAATCTTATAGTATATTAAAGAACTAGTTGTATAAGTACTTATCTATAAAGGAATTTTGTGAAAAAACATATATTCTTGGGATAATGATACATCATGATATATTCAATAGGTAAATCAATTTATGTCAAGGTATATATATTAATGAGACAATAAAGATATTTGTTATAGAACAATCCATGAAATGATTATTTCCAATATCACTTCAAATTATTATTTCTAGGAAAATCTGTCCTCATACACAAGAGGAAAGACAAAGGATGAAATAGATTTTTTAGGTGATAGTAATTGAGTCAATTATGTATGCAATGATATATACTAGGCTAGATGTCGCCTATTCCTTGAGTGTGGAAGGAAGATATCAAACTGACTAAGGTGACCTTCATTAGATAAAAGTCAAGATAATCGTTAAGTATTTGAGGTGTACTAAGGATATGTTCCTAGTCTATAGAAGAGATGTGGAACTAGTCATAAGAGGATTTTTAGATACTAGTTTTTAAACAGATCAAGATGATATAAAATCACAGATGGGATATATCATTACTATGAATGAAAGCATTATGAGAGGGAAGATATCAAAGAAATATGTGGTCATAAATTCTTTAGCAGAGTATAAGTATATTGTGGATTATGAGGCAACTAAAGAAGTATTTTTAATACAAATATTCATCCAAGATCTTGACATGGTACCAGAAATTAAATATCCTATCACACTATATTGTGATAATACCGTAGTGGTGGCTCTCGCAAATGATCCATGGTCACATCAGTGGATAAATCACATACATTATAAGTATCACCTCTTAGTAAATTTTTAACAAAGATATGAAGTTATAGTGAGTAGAATATCCATGGAAGACAACATGAAAGATCCATTGACTAAATCCTTAACTCAATCGAAATATGATCATCATGTGAGTTATAGAAGACTTAGATTAATAGGAATTTGTCTCTAGTCTAAGTGGGAGTTTATTAGAGTTGGTATTATAGAACCAACTATTTTTAATTTTTATTACATGCATATTTTAGTATTAGATTTTTGATATAACTTCTTATCATATATTTTTTTATTATTCTCTATGAATATATTGTAATAATGACCTAGGGAATTTATCGCATTGATAAGGTTACATTAGTTCCCTGCTATGATGAGAACCTTGGAATATCATTATGATTTTATTAAACATAGTTATGTGTTTAGATAACATACTATGATGGGTCACATATTATTTTAACTATAATGTGTGAGTATTAATAATAATATTAGACTTCTTCTCCTAAATATCATGCTTGGTTATATCTAAGATAGAAATTTAAAAGAACAGACCCATTTGTAGGTATTTCTCATGTTTATATTTCATCTGATATACCTATCTGCAAGAGTGTGTAATGGCCCTTATAATTTAATATTATTATTAATGGATTATAATACTCATTTATTTATATGTATTTTATAAACCTTTATGATATAGTTTATAGAAAATTTAAATACATAGGGTGAATCTCAAGTGACATGTTATTAATTGATACGTTAAGGAATTATTTTTTTACTTTCCGTATTTATAGACGTTGATATGTCATCTCTTTGATCAGAATGGAACCATCAAATTGAGTTCTATTCTCATGGTGTAGCAATGTGTTTATTTCAGATAGTAAAATGAAGACGTGTCAAGAATATATGTTGACAAAATGGATGGGAAACCTACTTGATGAGATATTGAGACAAAGGGATTATATTACACAATAATCATTATTATGTGGTTTTCGAATTTGCGACAATAAGTTCATTATCTTAGGTTCCTTGAACAATTGGTAGATAGTAATATTGTAAATTTTTTAATCCTAACTAATTCCAATGAAAAATAATCATATAGGGTCACACATAATATGTTTCCTTTGATCTTGATTAAAATATATTTGAATATAATTAATGAAATAAATATTATTCTCAAGACTACAGAATTAATTTATACATGTTTTATTGATCAAAAATATTAAATGAATATTTAATAAATATTTATTCACTGGTTAGTGGATAAATTATTTATTAATGAATAAAATATTTAATCAGATATTCAATAAAGACCAAGGAGATGGTGTGGGCGAAGATCATATCTGGTGACAAATATTAATTTGAAAAAAAATAAAATAATATTTTTCATTGCACTAGTGATCACACACTATAAAATAATAATAATAATATTTTTTATGACATGGGGTCAAGAATGGTTTATTATATTATTTATTCTCCGATACACAATTAAATAATATTTTAACATAAAACTTAGCTTTATAAATAGATGGTTATGTCTATTGTGTAGGGTTAATCAAGAATAGAGATTTGAGAATCATTATGAATAATTGAATTCTCTATCCATTCATCATCCACTCTTCCTCTCAAGAATAAGAATATCTAGGGAGAATCCTTGAAGCCCAGAGGATCTTATAGCATTTAAGATGAATAAAATAAGATAATTGATGCGATGTGATAGCACCCGATGTTCCATAGGGGATTGTTCATAGATCAAAGGATCATGTGTCGATCACCACTAGATGGATTATACACATGGATCCTATAAGCATAATGAATGTAATATGAAACAAATTTTTAAGAGGTTAAAAAACACCTTAGAAGAGAGATTTTAAGATGAGGTATCATTTCTTCCAATAATATTTAAATTAATTATAAATTTAATATACAAAGATCCTCTATCCAGGTTCTGGGTTCTCATACAACAATATTCAGTGGATAAATTTCATTAGTAATGATGTTTACAAATTATAAAATTTGTAAATGATCTATCAAATCTAACAAAAAACTTTATGGTTATTCACTGATTGGGAACTTCCACTATGCCCAAAACCTTCATAAATAAAGTCCTTTATTAAATGATCTCCCACTAAAATGATGAACCCTTTTAAACTACATCATATACATTATTGGTCCAAGATCCATATTTCACTGATCAATGAGTTATCCTTTTCATTCCTCTCACAACTTAACATTTTATATTGATAATGATCTTAATCAAAACATATATGAATATTGGATAGTTGAGGAGACAAATATTTTTCTGATCCATCATATTTAAAAACCCAAATATATTACTCTAGAATCCTTACTAATAATTACCATGCTAAGTGTAACCCTAAATCAAACCCCAAAAAATGGGTTAACGAAAGACAATATAGTGGAATGATGCTTTGGAATAACCTACCCGTTGGATGATAGAGGTATTTAAAGGTTTAAATTTTTAAATAATATTACACTTAGTATTAAAATGAGATTTAATATCACCATCTTATCTCATGTTATTTCATTTACTCATGCATGCTTCGTATGATTTAGTTTAGAATCCTATTACCTTCACCTAATAAATCATTTCAATCCTTATTGATTTGTATCTCTTTAAACATCCCATAAGTTTGTGTTACTCAATGGAAATTATAATTCAAGTACATAACACCAGAGATTCAATTAAATTATGTTTTTCTTTCTAAAGAAACAATAATATAATACACATAACTTTATTCAAGAACGTGATTAAAACCAAAATTCAATTTTTTATAAATTTTATTTTGAATAAATTAATTTTATTTTTTAATTCATCATGTCAAAATTATCATAAGAATAATTTTTGATATTATTTAATTTTTTTTGATTTTTAGGTGAATAGTATAAAGTACTAATTTTAAAATACTATCACATTTATGAAAATATAATGATATAAGAATAACTTTTAAGTTTATGAAACATTTTTTATAGACCAAATATATATTAAATAACTAATATAAATCATATAAAAACATAATATTGAAATTTAAAATATATTCTTAATATTTTGGAAATCTATGTAATATTTTTGTTCAAATAAAAACTATTTTTATTTCTGTTCTTTTAATCATGTATTTACAAGGTAAATTTAGATTTTTGTTTGTTTTGAACGGAAAATTAAATTACTTTGATTTAAAATTTTCCAATTAATTACATTTTAATTAATATTATATTTTATTTTTCTATTAAATCATTTTGTACTTAAAATATACATTTTTCAAAAAATGGTTTTTGTTGCATTTTGAAAAATTATATTAAAATTAATTTCTTTCACTTCTAAGATTTGAATAATGTAAAATGGATTAAATATTTGAAATCATAATTATTAATATTATGTAATAAGAGCAACTTAAATTTGGTCATAATAAATAGTAATAATGGTAAATATTTAATACCACAGTTAAGGGTAAAATGGGTTAAAAGGGTTAAAATTAATAGATAAGGCTTAAAGATAACAAAATAGAACTTCATTAAAACTAATTAGTTGGGTTTATTTTGAATTCAACCTTATCATATTCAAATATATTATAATTTTTATCCAATTTCATTTGAAAAGGACTTTATATTATTAAAATCCTAAGTTTTTGCATGCGTGTCCCTCCCCTCACTTATAAAAGGGAACCTATTATAATCCATAATTTAGAAACCCTGATCTCTCTATCCTGAAAAATAACAATATAAAAACCTCACTAGATTATTTTATTTCATTCTTGAGGTTATTTTATTGCTCTATGACCATTCTAAGAAGGATTAAGGTGTAATCCAAAGGAGTCATCTGAAAGAAGAGGTTATTATTTTACCAGATTCTTTCAAATCATATTTATTAATCTGCTTCATAAGAAATTGTTTTATCCATTAAAACATAATTAATCCCACATCACCAATATAATGAGTTTTTATTATTGTTAGGGCACAACCATTTTTCACATATTTTCCATCCTATGGAAAATGAAAACATCGCTCATGCATATGTACGGCCTACCCCCTCCACAGAGTAGTGTAATTAATTTTTCATCTAAAATTTACTTGGATGGTAATAAATATGGAATAAGTGTGATAAATATAATATTTATAAATTTTATTATTCTGAAAATATAATATATCATCTACATTATTACCCTTTTATCAGTTCTAAAATGATAACATTGCTGGAGAGTATGTGTGGAGTACCACCTCCACAAAACAATGTGATTCATTATTCCATTATGACCATGAATAGATGATTCTAAAATTGAATATAATGAATAAAAATTTTATTCATTAAATTATTAACATTATAGAGATGATGAAACCATTTTATAGCACCTTTAACCATGGAAAATATACTGAAGTAATGTTGGAGAAATTGACTGAACAACCTTAAAGAGGTGAATGTAAGAAAGGAATATTCAATTAATAGATTTTAAATCATCATAAAATCACATGAAAAATTAAATATATATGATAAAGGTTCTTAATAAAGTATTTAATAAATTTAAGTTCATTATATGGGAGAATCAAACATGTATGACTAAGTGGAGACCCAAGGTAAGTGATTTCTGTTACAATATTATTTTATATTGGGATTATTAATGTTTAGATTTCATTTGGGATAATTATACGATCCTAATAATTTAAAACACATCTATTTTATTATTCTATGATAATTTTTTGGTATAATTTTTTATTTTCCATTTATTCTCTTTTAGGATTACGAGTTAGCAAGTAAGTTACATGTAAGGGGTTTTCTTTTAAAAATATTATTTTGAAGTTTTCCTTCCAACTATTTTTCTTTCATATGCTTATTTTTCTTTAAAATGTTTTCAATAAAGTTTTTTCCTTTCAAAAATGATTTATTAAATTTATTTTTATCCATGTTTTACTTTATATTAAAATCTTTAAAATGAATATTTTTGTCATTTTTTGAATGAGGTGCTTTTTACCAAATGTATGAATGAAATATTTATTTTGATATAAACCGAACGAATGCATTCTCCTTCTTTCAGGACCACTCTTTGATTTAAATATCACTTTATAAGTTTCTATGGTTAATTTCAAAGAAATATTTTTTCAATATTTTGGTAATTTTTATTTAAAATAATATCAAATGAAATGGGTATTATTTTTATAGGAATGAATGTTTTTTGATAAGTCTTTTATAACTCCATTATAACATTAAGTTACAAGGATGTTATTTTTAATGTATTTATTCTATTTTATGTTATAAAATATATTTTTTACCAAATAATCTTTATTTTTGATGAATTAATAGTCTTCTATCATCCTTTACTAATTATAGATTATACCTTATTTTATGATAATTCACTTTCCCCAGATTATGTTCTCTATCAATCTCCATTATTCATTGGACAATATTTTTATCCTTCATTTAAATATTTTTAATATCATGGATTAATTTAAAATAATTTTTATTACATTTATTATGTTTTAACTATATAACATTTATATGTATAGTATTTTTTGATTGAATCCTATTAAGTAATTTTGTTAATTTAATGGGGAAATGTTGATGTTATATATTCATGATTCAATATGGATAATTATTGAATTATAATTTATTTGGAGAATAAATTTAATTGAACATTCAAAATTTGAGGAATGAATAGGATGTTAAAGTGACATGTGGGGATTAGTTATAGATTCCCCCTCGATGTATTGATAGGTATCATGATATAAAATTGTAGCAATTCCATATTATATGGGTATTTTGTTTATATCTACTCATTTATTAATAATGATGTATTGGTTAAGAGGCCTTGAATGTGAGATTCACGATAACTTAGATGAGGACTTGATGGAAATTTCATGAATGTTAATATTTATTTATTTATCTTATTAAAAATTCAGTGTTGATTTTCAATGTGATTTCTATGTTGGTGTTATCCGTGGATGTTAATTAAACTCAAGTTTTTGACTAAATGACATATGTTTTGATTATAAAATTTTCCATATCGATTATAATTTATTTACTTATGATAGATTATTCTATATAAAACCCTTACTAATCATCTTAGATCAAACTTTATTAGATTCCCATTCCCAAGAATATGAATAAGGATATTATGAATGATTTCAAGTATGGGAGACTGTTTTGTATGATATGTTTTTATATTTCCAATGTAATGTGGGAATCATGTTTTTTCAAGTTTTCCAAGGCTATTAAAATGATCGAACCTATATGGTGTGATCCATTGTATCTTATACTAATGTAATAATGTAAACAATGACTATGTGTTATCAGAGCTAATTCATTATAGTGGGTATCAGATAAAGTTTAGGTGAAACCTTCAGTGCATTCTATTATTTAGAGATAGTGACTACAAGAAGAGAGGAAATAAACACCCATAGTCAATGCATGGATTTCCACACTAAGCAAGCTAATACATCTAGTGTTGGAACTGATTAGATCATGATCATATTGGGGAAACTGGCCCATATTATGAAGAATAACCTTCCTATATGGGGATCCCTGTTTTTTTCAAGGCACAATTCACATATGTTGTATCGCTTCATGCCATATAAGCCTCTATAATTTAATTTAACTACTAATACATCGGTAGTTAAAAAATAGATTAAGTCCCTCAAAAAGATATTCATAAGATTGGTAAGTAATGTAAGGTAAAAAGGTTATTAAGGTAATGTATGACATGAAGAGAGATTAGAAAAAATAGAGGCCATTGATTCAAAACACTAAAAGGTTAATGAAATAGAAATTATAGAATATAGAAAATTTTAAGTGATATTATTTTAGAAATAATTTCCTAGAGAATATTTAGTGGAAATGGAGAGGAAGTTCCTCAATTTAAAACAGAAGGAAGAAAAATGTGTTGTAGAGTATGAGGATAACTTTATAATATTATCTATGTTGGTTTTTTAACTACATATATAATACAAAAATAATGATTCACCATTTCTTTGATGATATTAAGACGTGTCTCTGAAAGGTATTTGTTTCTCAAGATTTTTTTTATACAATGATATAATATCAAGTTCCATGAAGAATGAGAAATGATTTTATATGTCTTTTATCTTCAATAGAAATAAATAAAATAAGAGTTCAATTGAGCACTAATAAAAAATAAATGAGTCATAGAAGAACAAAGGGAATATGTGATTTAAAACATGTGATAACTGCTGAAAAAAACACCCAGGTAATTTATTAATGGGAATATGAGTTTGTTTCAAGTGAATATAAAGGGTTCATAAGTCTAATGAATATAAGGGAATGAAAAAAATCCCTTCATTTAACGACCCAATGTTTTATCAATGGAAACTACCTTCTTATAATTATGTCATATAATCACATTAAATCACAATACAATGAACTACTAAGTACTATGTGACCTTTAAACATAATATTATCACTTCTAGGTTTTGAATTTCTAAAATCTGACATACATGGTTGCGATCAGTAAGATATTTAGAGTTTGACAGAATCAACTTTGTTTTTTCATGAATTTTAACATACCCTTGTGAATAGTAACATAACCTTATGAATAGTAATGAATAGTAATCTATCCAAAAAATAGAAAATTCACCCATGAATGTACAAATATAATTTGGACATCTTATAAGTGAAAAATGATCATAGTATAAGTACTGGTATTTTTGAATGTCATAAATATTTTAATTACAATATTATGATTGATTTAGTAATTTCAAATGGAAATGTGTTTTTATAAAATGTAATCATAAATTTCTTTTAATTTTTTTATGTTTATAAGACAATTTTATGGGACCTTGATTAATTTTTCAATGTGTTATAAAATGAGTTATAGTTTTAATGTTGTTTTTTCGAACACATTATGATTTTAATTAAAAATTAAATTAATAATATTTATAAAGTTATTTTTGAAAAATAGAGTCATTTTTGGATTATACATGTAGAAAAATTGTTAGGGTGATTTTTTGTGATTTTTCTAAAATACATGGATTTTTGATGAATAGTAAAATATGATAATTCACAATAAATCCTAAAACCTGAATTTTTGCATCATGGTTGAGTCATGGATGATGTAAATAAACATTGGTTAGAACTAACATGAACTTATTATTGTTTTTGGTCACAATAATCAAACACTATTTCTTGTATTGAGAAAAATAATTAAATAATTAATTAAATATTCAACATTCACTCTGCTCCACTATAAAAACCACCCACATTCCCCTATTCTCTTCACTCCTATCAAGCCTTTATCATGGCCTAATTTATACCAAAATTACTACCCAATATATTCCCCCATGTACAACATCCCTTGGTCTCCTAAAAAGACAAAATCGTTTCCCTTTAAGAGGCTCTCAAAGGAGATAAACTCAAGAGGTAAATTCCTCTTTCCGATTCTTTTATTTTCTTTCAAGTTCTTTTATTTTCTTGTTTCTTTCCTCACATCCATTAACCCAAATGGTATGATATCTATATTAAATTAAATTTAATATAATTATATTATTCAAATGGTATATGTTATAATAATATCTCCCTCCCCATCCTTTTAGTCTATAAATGAAAATACCGTCTGAGATTTGTTGATTTATCACATTCAAGGACGACAAGTTTTCAATTTTATTTAAAATATTCTAGACTAATCATGAAACAATTTTAATGGTTGAACCAGATCATAATATATTAATTTTATCTTATTTAATGTTATAAAATCCTAATAAATTCATGATTTAAAATAATAATTCAAAAAAAATTTAATTGCGAGAAAAATCGCCACATTAATCTAAGAGTTTATCATTAATGTTTTATATAATGATTCACATTCACTCCAAGTAATAAAATTAAATTTACAACCTTTTAATATATTTTATGTTCACTAATTTTATATAAATTCAATTCTGGACAACCAATCACACCATTTATTTTTATCCATTCATGTATATAAGTAAACCAAACATGAAACAAATGGACCTGGACAATGAAGTTGAACCTCATAAACAATAAATAAGGTTATAAATGAACTAAAAAAGGTCATAATAATTAATTTAAATGTAAAATAGGTTTTTTAATTATTAATTAATGAACCTAATTTTATTATTCAGGTTATTAATATCAATGGGAGAACACCATCAAACTTAAGTTAAGGGATCCTCTCTTTCTCACATTTAATCAAGAATCTCCTCTTTGTTATTCCATTCTACATATAATTCCTAGTGAATGGGTATAATTTATCACCTTCTCTAAAAATACCTCATGATTTATAAAATATGATAAATCCCTTTCTCTCTCATTAACACCTCCTAAGTACACTCGATACCATGCCGATATTCTGTAAGGGAATCTACCCGAACCGCCTTTATTTCTTCAGGTTGCTCTATCTTTCATTTTACCCAAATGAAGTTGTCTTTTATTTTTTATGTACTACTTATAAATACTTTTTATACTCTCAAAACTCATTTTTCAAGATCCATCAATTAATCTATTTCAGAGATATACATGCTTTTATGTGATTCCTTCCTTAATACTTCCCAATAAGCAAACTCGTTTCGAGGTAGCTTCCCAATTTTTTCCACAATTTCAAGTAAACTCTAAAATTTGTTTTAAGAAACCATTGTTATTATAAAATAAGTATTTTTTATAGAAACCTTATTTTTTGACTTCTGGTTTTATATAAAATATTATTCCCTTTTCGAGTTTAAATGCTCTTTTGTATTTTCCTTAAAACCACACTAAAAAGTTTCAATGCTAAGAATTTACTAAATACTATTCTTTCATGATGTAAATACTATTTTACATCACTTACCATGCTATATTACTATTTTAAATTATTAATGTTCATGTAATTTTTAATTACTTTCTCTCATGGATACTTTAATGATATGCCCATTCATTATGCTTTATGACATGAATGTGATACCCATTTCTCTCCATGGGTTCCCTTATGTTTATGTATGATTGATTATGTATAATTATTTATGTGGAAAGTATATTTATGAACATGTTAAGATGGGATCACACAGATAGTTCTCTAATTCATTGGGTAATGTTTTGTCTCATGAGATGTTATATGCAACAGTTTTAGCGGCTAGCCTTGACTCGTGCTACCATGTGAAAAGATCTTGGTGTGTAACCTTGAATTGTTCTCCTCTATGTGAAAATAGCCTTGAATTATTCTAAATTCATGATTTAGGTTGCTTCTACATTACTATGAATTCATGTTTATATGATCCCATGTTTATATGTTATGATTATATATTCCATTCTATATCATTATATCATGATCTCTAACCCATGTGCTAAATCCTTATTCTTATGTTTATTTCCTTACATGGATTTTTAGCTCATCACTTTTTTCATGTGATCCCTAGGGTACCCTATGCATATGTAAGGTCACAAATGAAGTTAGGATATATTTATTAATATTAAACAAAGAAGTGTTTTTAGTTCTGTGTTTTCAGTTTTATGTACCTAGTCTTCGAAGACACTAGACTTTACTTTCCTTGGATTATAATCTAATGTATAATTATACTTAAAATAATGTAATTTTATATGTAAAAGGATAGGGTATCTATAATTACTTCTCATAATTATGAGTAAATAGATGATAAATTATTCAATCCAATGTCCCAAACATCAAGCGGACCTCCCAAAAAAGAGGCCAAGTGGAGAATGCCAATCTCATGTGATTACTACTACTTAGGTTTTAGTTCCTAAATATGTATTTCTAGGTAATTATATTATTATATAATATATATATATAATAATTTATTTAATAATATATATTTTTAACCTTTTATATCTTCCATAATTTCCAAGAAAATTAGATATTTCCCTAGCACCTTAAGAAGAGTGTTTTCAATCATGAATCTTAATAGAAATGTAATTGAAATAAGGATATGTCTGTCAGTTCCTATTATGAAACATATACATAACCCATTTTCAAACATGATTATTATATATTTTGTTCAATGTTATATGATTTTTTGTATGTATTTTCGTTCCAATTATAATGTGAAAATTTATTTCCAAGAGAAATAGATTACGATTTGTGATGGAGATATGGAATCTGTTTTCTTTATATGGGAGACTATATCACATGAATAAGATATATATAAAAATATAATATATCTTCTTAATGAAATTATTGTATAATAAGAGAAGACACAACCTATTAATGGAAAATGTATCCTTAAAATAGTTGATGTACCTATTATGAAGGATAACATTGACGTGTTTCCTGAATAACTAACTAGCCATCCACATGAGTATGAAGTGGAGTTTTATATTGATCTCATACTTTATTAAAAGTATATATATAAAACTCCATATTGGATGGACACAAAAAAATTAGCAGAAATGAAGTAGAAACTGTAGGAGTTGTGTGATAAGGGATTTAGGTTCCCTAGTTTTTCACCATGGGGTGCCCCTATTTTTTTGTTAATAAGATAGAAGGCTATATGAGGTTATGCATATCAATTATATTGAATAAAATCATATTAATATAAATAAAAATTATCCTATTATTTATAATGATGACTTATTCTATCAATTACAATGATCCCTATAGTAGATCATAATTTTTATGCATAAATATTAAATCTTATTAGATGAATATTCATTACATAACATAATGATATATGCCAGAATCATATAGGTCTAGTATGTTTAGAAACATTGATACATAAAAAATTATATATATAATTGAAGCACATTATATCCCACAAATTTCATCACAATTTTCACCCATCTTAGACATATTACACTTAATAACACTCTTCACAAACTGGGGAAAGGAAACTTAAGAAAATTTGAGCTCAAATTCTCCATAAGTGTAAACAAGGGAGATATAAATGATAACTTAAACATAAAATGATAATAATGTCATGATAACATGAAAATAACATTTGGAAACCATACCTCTCATATCAAAGATCTTAATCTTGAGTCATGGCATAAGACTTGGCCGTTTATACAGAATGAATCACAAATTAATCAAATAACAAAAGTCATGAGAGCATAACATTGGCATAAGGAATATATTTGTAGAATACACATAAGAATAGAAAATAATTTCATTAGTAATCAAGGATCACTATGAGGAAATTAATTTTGGTTTTCCTTAAAACATTATTTTGGTATCATCAGTACTTAAAGAGAGAAAAAATAAAGGAAAAAATAATTGTCCTGAAATAAATATAGTAGAATAAAATTCATGGGTTTTTTGAGAGATATATCATTATATTTCATCATCAAAATCCTAATCATAAATAATATCGATAAACAATGAGATTATAACATAAAAACCTTATCTTGAGTTACACTTACATTGAAAGTACTATACCCTCATGTAGAATAAATTTTATTTTTTTATAATTTTATAAGATTGTCATTAAAATACTTATAATATCATATATGTTCCAATTTTAACATTCTAATGTCAATTTATTAATTATTCTTTATCAAAATCATCATTTCAGGGTGTTAAATGTTTTATTCATCATGAGAATTTATATTTAGAAGGTTTGGTCATTGTAATTTGATCATGGGTAAATATTCAACATGATGTTAATAAAGATATAAATATCATATATATTTATTATATATTTATATTCATCCATATACTTTATAGATAGAAAAATGAATTACACCGTTCATGGAGACAATAGGCCCTGAATATGCATGAATGTTGTTTTCACTTTTTGAAGGATGGGACAAAATAAAGGTAAATAAAAATTCACATTTCCAAAATCATTATTATATCGTATAAATAATATATAATATTAAAATCGTTCCTTATTACCATCCAGGTAAAGCATAAAATTAACCACCTCACTTCTTGGAAGTGGTAGTCTACATGCACGCACAAGTGAGGTTATTATTTTTCAACAGACCATAAAGAAAGAAGGTATATATGATATTTTTATTATATAAGAATAATTATTTCATAAAAATCATATATAAAAATTAAACCCATCATAATACCCATCTATATAAGATAGTGATTAAAAATTAATTATATCTCTACGTAGAGATGGTAAACTGTACATACACATGGGCGATACTTTCACTTCCCATTTAATTGGAAAGAACATTGATAATGGTGGTTTTATAATCAAAATAAAATTTAAGCATATTGAGGATACTGAATTTGTTATTTTATTTTAAATAAAATATATTTAAAAATGTAAAAGCATAATTAAAAAGTAAGTGATTGGTTTAGGAGATTAAATTTTATTTGAGATAACTCCTTTGGATATCCTCTAAAGGACCATAGGGTTAGTATTTTGGGGAGAAAATAACCTCTAAAACCTGGATAGAGAAGTTTAGAAGAGAATTTTCTTGGGTTTTTTTGAACTATAAGCCTCAATGTAGTGTAAAGAAGAGAAAGGATGAGTATCCATTTATAAGGGAGGGAGGGAACACACTTGAAATTTCTAAAAAGATGAAAATATAATAAAATAATCATTAATAAATATTATTCCAAGTGGACATGAATTAAATACAAAACAGTATAGGGTTGTAATAAAATTATAAAATTAAATTTATATAGGTTTTGGTGTCATTTTAAAGCTTATATATTTGATTAAACCTTTAACTAATCATATTTGACCATAATCACATTAACAACTATTAAAATCTTAAATGGTTTATAATGTTACCATAAATAGAAAAATGAATCCTAAATATACCATTATTGATATGATCAACCATATTACATTATATTAGCTGAAGATAATATTTTTATGAAATTTAAATCATTTAATAAAATATTAGTTATTATAAAATATCATTTATATCAATTTTGAAACTGTTATTTAATTTTATTTTAAAGAAACCATGAAAAAGGCTGAATTTGAAAATAATATTTTAAAATATACCTAATTTGTCATATTTATCTAAAAAAATCATTTAATACAATAGTTTATTTACATTGTATTACTATTAATATTTTTAAAATTATTTACTTTATTTTTCTATTAAATTAATAAATACTGTATCAGTGTTACATAAGCATTTAAGATAATTATTGAATCAATTAAAATTATAAATAAATTAATATGAAAAAAATAATTTATAATTTAGACAAACATTTATAACCGAACATATCCTCTTTTTATAGTTATGTAAAATTTGTGGAGATATTAAATTCAAGAGAGTGAAATTTTGTATTTATTCTTTTCTTTAATTAATATAAAGGTCATATTCAAAGAAATAGGGTAAACAGTGGCCATATATTTAGGAATTAGATGGATATAGAAGAAATAAACTCATAAAATACTATAAAGGAATGTTTTTGATAAATTTTAAAGCCTCATCCCAATGTTTCAATACTATTTCATCTATTTTACCCTTGTTAAGTTGATAAAATTTTACTTTGGATAATATTAATATTGACCAAAATTAAAAAGGAACTATTTTAAAAAATTTTACTTCATAATTATAGATATGAAATCCATTTTTTTAATTAAATTTCTATAAGTTTCATAAATTCATTTTAAAATATGTGCTCAAAACATGAAGGAAATTGTTTTAAAAAAAAAACAAATTAAGCATAAAACTAGATTTATTCTTATCCTTAGACTATATAAAAACATTATATTAATGTTAAAATTATTTGTTTAATATTTAATATATACATTTCATTAAAATAATTTACCAATTGTTATTAATTAAAAAATAACCCATTTATTTTAAAATGTTTTTTATTTTCATTTATAGATAACTGATAACCAATGGATTCCTTTTATACATTTGTAATATATAAATTTTTCCTGATTTAGTTTTTCCTATTAATATAAACTAATTTAATGAGTAGGTAATAACCATATACTACATTTCAATTTATTGAAGTAGCCAATATACCTAGGGACTAGATTTAATTTCTTCTTAAATCTCATCACCTTATTTTATTGAGAAATTCACAAAAACAACTTCTCACCAACTTCAAACTTCATATCTCACCAATGATTATCAACATAACATTTCCATTGGCTCTAAGATTCATTGATATACTATTGAATAGATTCAAATTTATTTACCATTTCCTCATCTAGATTAGGTAACACTATGTCTCTTTTTAAAACATCATCCCAACACATTATCGTTCCATATTACTTTCCATACAGGTCTTTATAATAATCCATCTGAATTTTCAAGTGAAAACTATTATTGTAAGAACACTTGACTAGAGGGAGTTATTGATCCCAACTACCTTTCAAATATATATAAAAATATCTTAGCATATCCTATAATGTTTGAATAGTTCTCTTATAATGACCATATATCTAAGGATGATACATAGTACTAATACTCAAAAATGTATCTAGAGTATGATGAATACTTTACAAAAAATTCTAGGTAAACCTCAGATCCTGATAATATATAATAGAATGTGGTACTCCATGAAACCTTACCACTTAAAGTATATTCATTCAAGATAATTAATAGAGACATGTTCATTGATAAAAATGATGGGTACTTACTTTTTAAGGTAATTGACTACATTCCAAATAGTTGTATGGCCTTAAGAACTTTTTTAGAGTATGATGAAAAAAATCCATGGTGATGTTTTCTCATTTCTATTTTGGTACCGGTAGTGGTTGTAACATCCCCTTATACTTTTATCTCTCATCCTTAAATTTTTTACATACTAGACACTAAGTCACATAATCTAAAATATCGTTATTCATGCTATCCCACTATAAATATTATTTTAGATCTCTATACATCTTCATACTTTTAGGATGAATAGATAATGATGAACTGTGAGAATCATCCAACAGATACTTCTTGAAATCTGGTAGGGGAAGAACACATACACCATTAATGAACCTTATCATTCCATCACAATCAATGTTAAACCTGAGAACATTTATCCCCTTCTTTTATAGCTCAATATATTTTTTCTGTGCCTCTTTAATATTTAATTGGATTGATTGTTTGGTACTCATTTGAGATATATAATATTCCTATACTTCCATCAATATTTCCAAATCCATAATTTTCAACTATATAAATATTTTAGGTTTTGTGATCCTCATCATAGATAATATATCATGACCCTTTCAAATCATAGAATCAACCATCGTTTTCACTTTCCCTTGGTGGTAATGTATTAAATAGTCATAATATTTAATCCACTCCAACCATCTCTAAAAAATACAATCAACTCTTTTATTGTGAATATATACTTTAAAATTTTATTATTATTATATATATCACATATTTCTCCATAAATATAATTTATCCATATCTTTAATGAAAATAATTAATTCGGTTTACTCCAAATCCTGATATATTTGATTTTTATATGAACCTTCAATTTTCATGATGCATAAGCTATAACCATATCATTCTATATGAAAAATCATCCCAATCATTTCTTTGATTCACCAATACAAATTAAAATCCCTTCTTCAATATGGGGTAATGTTAGCATAGTTGTACTGACTAACCATTTCTTTAGTTCCTAGAAATTTTTTTTACATTCATCTGTCTAAAGGAACTTGGATCCCTACTAAGTTATTTTTGGGAGTGGATTATACAACCATGGTAAATTATACACAAAGATCTAATAATATATAGTGAAACCCAAAAAACTATGAATCTTAGTCACAATGTATGGTTTGGTAAAATTCTCAATAACTAATGTGTTTGATGGATCTATATATATACCCCATTTTGAGATTACATAACCCAAAAATGGAACTTTCTATAGCCAAAATAAATACTTAGTAATTTTTTCATATACCTTCTCCTTCATTAGGGTCTTTATTACAATCCTAAAGTTATCTTCATGATATTCCTTTCTTTTTTAATATATAATAATATCATATATAAAGGATTCCAAAAATTGATCAAGGTGACATATAAAGAATCTATTCATTAAATCCATGAGAATAAAAGGGGAATTAGTAAGACCAAATGACATCACTATATATCCATTTTATCCACACCTTGTATGAAATGCAGTCTTGGGTATAGCCCCATCAATGAACATCAATTTATGATATCCAGAATAAAGATCAATCTTGTAAAATTATTAAGCTCGACACAATCTATCAAACAAGTAATCAATATGAAGAAAATGATATATATTATTGATTGTGATCTTGTTAAATTACCAATAATCAATGTAGTGTTTCGTTGATCCAACTTTATTCTTAAAAAAAAGAAAAGGTACACCCTAAGGTGATGCACTTAGCCAAATTAATACATTTTCAAGATTCACTGAGAGTTAATTCTTTAATTCTTATAACTCAATTGAGACTATTCTATATGGAGTCTTTGAAATAGGTTTAGCATCAGGTATGAGTTCTATTGAGAACTAAAATTCAATATTCACTAAAATATTAGTAAACTAGTCTAGAAATGTATCAAAAAAATCCTTCATGATGGGAATATCATCATTATTGAGTTTCTCCTCAACCATTGTAGATAAAAACCCCTTTCAAATATGAATAAAGTCCCATATAATTGATGTTATTTCCATTGGAAGATTATATTTATCATTGCACTGATAAACGATCATATGATGGTTCAGAATATAAAATGTTACATCCCTTAAATGAAAATTGATGTGGGATATATGTTGTTAAATCCAATTCACACCTAAGATAACATCAAATTCAACCAAAGGGAGAATAAAAAGATTTACAAGAAACATATTCCCATAAATGTAAATGAGATAATAACCATAGACTTGATATGTGATCATAATACCTTAAAACTAATTAAATATCTAATCATTATGGTGGAATTTTGATACCCTTATAAAATTATTCAGATATAAAAGTTCAGGAAAATCCAAATTCAAATAAGATATTATTAGTTCTAGAGTGGATAGTAAATATATATTTCACCACATAATTATCATGCCCCTCATTATAAATAGTGATCACATGAGATTTCCCCTTGTCTCTAGAATTAAGAGGTTACTAACATCAATCATAACCTTTAACCTTCATATTTTAGAACTAATTAATATATTTCCCATACTCCTTGAATTTGAAACACTAGAGTGTGGGTGCTTCTTTCTGTGGTACTTTTCCTCCATCATTGGATAAATTCTTCCCATCACTATAGAATTTTATTTCTGGATGACCTTCCTTTTCACAATTAAAATATTTACTAGTCCCATTAATATAATTTTCACCATATTTCGTCCACACTTCATGTATAAAGAAATGATCATATTCTTCTCTCCATGGGTGTTAGAGTTTTCTTTGAATTCTATCCTTATTTTCTTATCAAAACCATGAGATTTATGGGTAACTATAATATCTATTTCCAACTTTATAGCATATAAAAGGATTTATTGATATACAATGAAGTTTATTATGGACAAAACTCTTTAGAGGATTTTTTAAGACACTGATGAATTGGTTGACCTTATTTGTAGGTTGGATGTTTATACCTAAAGCATACCTTAAAAGTATTGTAAAATTTTCCTAATAGGAACTAAAGAATTCATCATCATTATACTTTAGATCAATAAATTCTTTCTATATTTTCATACAGGGAAAACAAGGAAAGTGCTTGTTGAAAAATAATATTTTAAACTCATCCCACTCTAGTGATTAAATTTATTCATATTGCCCTTTATTCTTAATAAGATCCCACTATTGATATGATTCTACTTCTAAACAATAGATAACCAAAATGAAATTTTCTTGCTTTAAACACAAGAGAATGGTAAATTTCTCTTCAATAGAATGGTAAATTTCTCTTCAATAGAACTAATCAATTTCTCAGAAGCTATTTTATTATAGGATACCATAAAATATTGTGGATATTTATTCATGAAGTAGTCAATAGTATGTTGTTTAATCTTTTTCTCATTTGGAAGTTCAGTATGATTCACTTCTTGAGAAAGTTATGTAAGAATAGAAATGGGGTTCTTTAATTCCATATACCATAACATTTGGTTTCTTAAGAGGAAAATCATTTCATTTTACTTCACATTCATCATTAACATGATTCATTTTAGTTCAATCCATTTACTAAAACAAAAATTCACAGCGTTAGTGGTAATAATCATTGTGGGAAACCACATAATAATGAAAATTAATTTATTGTATTTCTAAATCATAATACCTTCCTTCAATCTAGAACACACTTGGTTCAACCTTGGTCTTTCATAGTTATCATCTATTTAAATCCTTCATAATACTTCATTAGGAAAATGTGAATTAATACAATTATATCTACTATGAGTATAAAACCAGGTGCTTAGTAAGGGAACAATCAATATGAACCAGAAATATGGTAAAGATATACCCAAACAAATCTTTTTAGGGTTATTAACCATAGATACAGCTATTCCAAAACCACTTCCACTTTTATTATCTTTAAAAGGATATTTTTCTTGGAAGGTTTAACTATTTAATTTACCATAACTTAGGATATTCTCCTAAACTTTGGATTATCCTAAGGTTCTTAGAAAAGTTTTCTCATCCTAGTTTCCAAAGGTCAACTAAACCTTTCTCTGATACCAGCTATTATGACCCATACTTTTCAAAAATATATAATACATATTACTTGGTGAATATTGATTATATAACATAATAATCCACACTAGAATTATATAGGTCTAGTATTATTCGAAACATATATACATAAACAACTAGTTCATAAGTGAAGCATTTTATTTATCAGTATGTTATTCATAAATAGAACCCTTCTTATATATATCACAATTAATAACTTTATTCATAACCTGAGGATATAAAACATAAGAAAGTGTGAGCTCAGATGATCAATAAGGGTAAACAATGGAGATATCAATGATAAATTAAATATAAAATGATCATAAGGGTATCATAACATGAGAATGACATTTGAAAACCATAACCTAGTTATAAAGGATTCTAATTTTGAGTCATAAAATAATACTTCGTAGTTTATAATACATGAATCAAAAAACAATCAAATTAATGATCCATGAGATTATAAAATTAGTTTAATAAATAGATTTTTGAGATTCACAAAAGCATATAAAATAATTTCCTTAATATTCAAGTCTCACTAGCAAGACTATCATAGTGGATTGGGTTCACTCTCCAAACCGTTGTACTAGTCATGGTTCACTACCAAGTTTATCATAGAGGATATATTCCCTTAATAAACTAGGTTCACTCCCCATTATATTCCTCTTTATCTCATGATATATCTATCTTTAACCAATGTGTTTTAGGGATATATAATTCCAGTCCCACCCATTACATAATTAAAATATACATATGTGTGCTATAAAATCATAAAAATTTCATCATATCATAACTCAATAAAAAGAAATGGGTTTAATAAACATTTCATCATGAAATAACCCATAGAAAGGATACAAATTTTGTAAACCTTTACTCAATTCATCATAGCATAACCCATGTAAAAGGAATCAGTTTCGTAAATATATTTTCATCACAATAATAAACCATGTACAGAAAGAATATGGATGGTATCATTAGATCACATCCCTAGAGAAGCTTAAGTAACATAAAAGGTTTCATGACCCATATCCCCAAGTATACCCTTCCTGGAATGGTAATGAAGAAAGGGAGATAATGAAACTCGAGTACCACCTTTAGTAGGCTCCAGGGAAGTGACCAACACTAAGGGTATAAGGATATCACAATATGAGAGGAATTACCCTTTATAAGAAAACAAAATTGGGAGATAAGAGGAGTCAACCATAAACAAATCCATGGAATATAGGAAATAAAGCCAAAACATCCCACACTGCATGTATAAATCAAAACTGATACATATAAAAGTATCCAAAATAAAGTCCCAAATAAATAAAAGTTAAGGTAATACATAGAAATAGATCCAAAGTTGGAGCTATAAATTTCCAACATGGTCCACAAAGTCCTTCTAGAAACCTGATTTTGTTTCATATACATAGGGTGAGCATACAAGTATAATCAAAAGGAAAAACCAAATTATCTCACGAACTTGTGAAAAGAGCATACTAATGCACTTGTGTGAAAGTAATAGAACCAAAAAACACATAAACAGGTATACAAACCATCCCAACCTCAGTAAGGAACAATCACCAAATAACGTAATTGAAGAAATGTAATATAGAAATCACCTCAATGTTTGAGTACCTCTCACAACTTCCCACTTGTTAACAACTCATACCCTAATGAAAAACGTCCTGACGCTTCCACACTCTTACACAATCCCTAATGTCACAACACGCTTGCACACAACTGAGCCTCAGTTCTAGTCCCACAACCTAGGAATACAAAGCTTGCCCGAAAAAACTTGGTCGTCAGCCATAAAACATCCTACTCGCAGACAACTAGGCCACAACCATACCTCACCCCGCTCAGAGAAACCTGAGTCACAACCATACCTTATCCTAAAGAAATCTGGTAAAGAACACTACATCTCATCCTGTAGACACTTGGGAAAGAACACCTCACCCACAGACTCCTGGGCCTCACAACCACACCACAACCTTCTCGGAGTGTCTTGGGCTACCGATGCCTAGAAGAGGGAGTAGGGAAGAGCCAATAACTTGCCATCCATCCTCCCACAAGGTTTTTGATAATAGAAAACCACCCCAATGACAATGGGGATGTTCGACACATAGTTCTCAACTAGGGTGGGGGTGCGTATAGAAATTACAAAGGAAAATATAAAGTATATACATATATATATACAACAAGAACTCAACCCAACCTATGTGTCTTCAATAAAACCAACAGAATAGACAAAACTTCCAACCTTACTGCCACCTCTAAATGCATGACCAAAAATTGGGCCACAAACTCAATTCATATCCCGAACCTGTTTGTTTATATATTAAAAATTAAAAGTGAAACAATACAACCCATCATTAATTTCCTCATTAAACATATCAATTTAATGTCATTAACACACAATATTAATTCAATTAATACTTGGGTAGATATAACAGAACCAAGAACATAGCATAAGCACAACACCATGCAAGAAGAACACAAGCCACAAGTCACATTACACTTTTAATCTACATTTAGCTGCTTAATAGTTTTCAAAAATATTGAATAATAAAATATTACCAACACATTGGTTAATTAAATTCCATCCTATTATCATTAATTCATTATAAATTCAAATTTCACATTCCATTTTAATTACGCCATTTTTCTGGATCATCCCTAGGAAAAGATATACTATTTTAGTTCCATAATTCCCAGGTAACAAGAATTAATTCACACAATACAATAACCAACACATAGAAAGTAAAACCACACAATAACCCATTTATTTCTTTTCAATAATCCTAAATCACCACCAACTTACATCCACAAACCCTTTTTACAGACTTTATACACATCCAAACCATAACCATCATAAAACCACACTATATGACCATACCCATCATGACACCACTGTACAAACACATGCACCATTAAAACAAAAACAACCCTAGTGCATAAAAAATCTCCTCCACTACCCCCACATATCACAACACATTCATATTCCCTACATCATATCACCTGTTCCAACCTACAGCCCACAAAATTGTCCAAAAAACAAGGTACAACACATAATAGAGCAAGACATGCTTCTAGATTTACCAAGGCTCCCTAATTCAATTACACTCAATTTAGGGTGTTATCACATAAACCATATAATCTTGGGGCATCCATTTATTTTATCCAAATATACATATTTAACAGATTCCATGAATTTGTTTAACCAGAAGCAGAACAACATGCATTCATAAATATTCTGTGTGAAACCAAGGGCCCCTAATGACCATGATTTTCAGTAGGCATATATCCCATACATTCACAACATAAATAAATTACAAACAGAAAAAATCAATTTTCATGGCCCTACATATTGATCTTAAACCAATTCAATGATATTTATTAAGTTGGTATTGTATTATCTTTTCAAAGGAGACATTCATACACTCACCCCAAATGATACACAAATAAAAGAGAGATGAAGGGATCCATAACTAGAAGAAGAAACTATCATCAATTCCTTAATGAACCAAAGTAAGGGGTGAATATGTAGCACAAACCTCTAAGGAAAACATGAAGTAAAGATCACAACACCAAATCATGACTCCTTGGGGAAGATTGATTTTGGGGATGTCCAATATCAATAGAAAATGTAAGTGCACATGGGAGAAAGGATCTCGAATTTATAAAGGTTAGATCCTAAATCAAAGGAAGAAACTATTTTAAAATACATTAATGGCGGATCTTGACCAAGACCACACAACTTGGATATTTAGGATCCTCCCAGCTGTTAGTAATTTAATGATATATTTTATATCCATTGAAATGAATTCAAAACACCTTAAATATGGTGTTAAACTCAATTTACATCAAATAAAACATCAAAGGGGAGAAACTGCAGCAAACTGGAAAACTGGAGAAAACTAGAATTCTGAAAAACTGTTGGAAATGAATCACTAGTGGATGACCTACCATTGGATCACTCAACATTAAGTGACCTACCATTGGATGACTCACTATTAGTTGAGTCACCATTGAACGAGTCACTGTTGGATGATTTACCATTAGACGAGTGATCATTGAACGAGTCACCATTGGATGACTCACCACTGGATGAATAAACATCACAAGTCCCCACTGGGGACCTACTATCAGTGACTCCCCATGGAGACTCACCGTCATGCCTCACTGTTACGAGTCACTAGTGGATGAGTCACTGTTGGGTGACTCACCGTTGGTGACCTACCCTCATGTCCCACTATTAGAGACTCACCATAGCGAGTCACCGATGGAAGTCATCACTTTGAATCACCAATATTGACTAACTAGTGAAACCAACCATCACCACCTACCAGTGGATTACTCTCTTTTAGATGAGATGCTTTTGGAAAAACTTGATTTTTGACAACTCTTGAAATGAGACACCATGACCTCCCAGAACACCTCAAACATTGTATTTTTACAAAGCAATGGAACGGGGAGGTTTAATTCATTACATAATATACCTCTCCAACTATTATCTCTCTCAAGAACTGAAAACCAACCTAGATGAAAAGAGGGGAAGGGTTTGAATAACCATACCTAGAGATACCTCTCATGTTTATCGATATAATTTGAACACAATAATAACTTTAAACCTAACCATCAGGGAAGACACCTCTCAAACAAGGACACAATCACAAAGATAGGTATAACAAGCCCAGTATGCAATTCATAACATTCATATTAACACCACGGAAGGGAGAACATTCAAAATAATTTCTGCACATTATTTGACATGGAAGTGGTTTTTTCAAACCATAGAAAACATTATTATACCTTTCATATCAACAAATTCATTTAGACATTCCATTGAAGGAATATATATAAATGATTTTCCCTCATTTGTTAATATATAAATTTTAAATTCCCAACAGTTAAAACATATCATGCTGAACATATCAGGATGAAATAGATTACTATGCTCAAGTAATAATTTATTAACAACATAAAAAATCTATTTATACACTTTATTAAACCATATTGGTGAAGGAGATTAAAATCTAATCATGATTATTTAAAAAATCTATTACTTTCTTTACATGTATCTCAACATTTTTTTGAACTTTATAAGTTCAGAAGACTTGATTATTAAAACATTCCCATGAAATATATTTTTAAGAAAAGTTTCAATGAGCTAAGAAAACTATTTTGAATTAAAACCTATTTTCGAATCCATCTTATATCATTGTATTTATCAAAATTATCTTTGTAAAAAAAATTTCAATTTTTTTGTAAAACAACTTTTATTAAACATATTTCTAAAGACTAATTAATTAAATTGGAAGGTTTCATGATTTCACAAAATTTATTCTGTTATACTAACAGAACTCTATCATTCTCTTTACCAAGTTAATATCAACACAGATAATCATCAAATCTAGAAAACTCAAATTAACTGATGGCATGCATCAAAAATATGACATGAGTTTTAAACATACCATATTATCCAAGTTTAAAACTTTTCCAGGTTTTTCATCAAAACATTAATTACAAGGGACATACGTATGCAGAAACAATAAGAGGTTCAACATATCAAATTTCTATTTTTCGTAGGTGAATATCATTACTTAAAGGTGTTTCAAATAGAATTCCTCTACTAAAATAAAAAATTATATTAATATAGAAATATTTACCCCAAGCATAAAAATCAAAGGAAACCATCCACCACACCATGATATAGTCCACTTTGGGTAGAACTAACTCAATCACACAGTTTTAAAACGTGACTTAATATAATGCGTCTTGATGTGGGGAAAGAGTTTCCCTCTATTAATATGTTGGTGGTCCTAACATGTGCCACAAATATAAGATCATACACAAAAAACCCAACTAAAAAGATAATATTCACACATTTCTTCCACTTCCTTTATAAAAATAGACTTAATCATGGGAGGAAATCCCATCTTTATTTCTTTCATGATTTACAAAAATGACTAGTTTGTTTGATTATCGCCTTTAAGTGATTAACTATTTTATGATAAGTGATAGATTCTATCAATAAAAACATATCACAACACAACAAAACAAAAAATAATTCATCTCACCACATCAACCACACATCTATACCACCATACATTGCCATCACTACACAACACAACCATTGGCCAAACATCCCAACCAATACAAAATTTCACACAACCACATCACCACACTACCACACTACCACACCAACTTATCATAAACATAAAAAATGTCCATATCACATAACCACATGATTCAAATCATCCACCACACATCCCCAAAAAACTATCCTAATTATAACACACAAAACCACAAACACAAAAATTGAGGAATTACATCTCCCATGTTGAGATATTATCCACTTTGGGCGGAACTGAATTGTCCTCACAGTTTCAATCACATCAAGTTATAACACATCTTGGTTAGGGATCAGGTTTCACCCTGTTTGTTTGATAAAAGGTTTTTAAAACACATGTCACATAAGGAATCACAACAAGAACAACCACACATAGCAACAACACATAGAATCTTCCAGAACTGTTAAGGGGATTACATTATTTCCACTTATTATTTTGCATGGGTACTTTCACAAAATTTTAAATTATATATGGTAAATCGGTTCATTAGTCATATATAAGTGATTAATATTTTATGACATGGTGAGTTTAATCAAGTGGTTATATCAAGGGTCTCATAATATAAAATAATCATAGCATAAACATGTTTTCCAACAAATTCTACTTTCAGCAAGGCATATCAACACATTAATACAATGATAACAATGCAGCAACAAAAAAAATCAACATTCTTAGATTATTTCTAGGGAAATATTTTTACTTTTATTTTAAATAGTCCTAACATGCTCTAAGTTAAAGAAAAAAATGTACACATATTATCTCACACACCATGTTTAATGTTCTTAAAAAAGAAATAATAGGTTCATATTATTATAATGGAAATACACTTTCCATATTCATTTTAAAGAATTTACAATCTATATTACTATGTTCAATTTAATTAATACATTATATAAACAAAATGCAGTCATTACTGTCAAGGTAAAACATTTTTTTCTAACAACAAAATTAAAACTGCACATGTTTTATTATAATGTCTTATGCTTCATCATGCTCAAACTAAACATTCATTATTCATTTCATTCCTCCAAAGAGAATTCAAACATACTCTAATAAGGATAACATGAGTATACTTCCATATTTATATACAAAATTATAAACATGCTATATGCTCAAATACTTCATACTAGAATTTCCCTAGTTATCACGAAAATGTTTTCAACTTTATACATGATTACCATGACAAACTAATAATGAATTAACATGTGAAGTAAGATTGTTTTAGTAGTTAAAAATTCTTTTTATTCATAAAATAATAATTTTAACCACTTAAATAGTTTTAAGTCTCAATAATTTACGACATGGAAATATTATAATTTTAAAAATTTGTAAATAAATGTCAAAAGAATTTCTACCCTAACACATGCTTATAACTTATAGTTATATCAATACTATAGAACTAAAATCATGGAAAATAAAGAGAAATTTATTCTAGTAAAAGGTTTCTAAAAATAAAAAAGAATTATCAATCAATTAAGATAGTCTTTTCATAAATTTCAAAATTTAAATGTCAAAATACACATTTTACAATAAGTCAAAAACATATGCCTATGATAAATTATAATGTAAAGAAAAAAATAGAATATTAACTCATAAGGAAGGTAGAATAATTATAAGCATGGTTTCTAAAATAATTTATTTCATCATACAAGTTTGAAGTATACTTCCAAGAAGTATGCTCTATAAGGGTTCAAAATTAGAAAATTTGATTACAACAAGATACACCAATCATGCTTCTATAACAATTTCAAACCTTAGTAAAAATAGATGGACTATTATACTTTTCTAACATGGGGATACAAATAAAATTTATTAAGAATCATGGTATAATAGGAAAAAAAATTCAAACCTCAAGAGGGTTTCAAAAAAACAAACCAATCCAGTTAACCATAATATTACTCTTTCATGTTTATTATACAATTAACCCAAAAATAATTAATGAATCTTATTAGAAATAAAAGTATAGGAAAATTCTAGAGAAACAAACATAAAATTTCATGATCCATTTAACTCATTTTGTTTATCCATTTCAAATTTCCCAAGACACCCAACTCAAACAAGAATAAAAGTCATTATGATGAATGTACCTCTCATAGGTATCTACCCAATAAGTAATTCTACCTCACTTGGTCATTCGGTAAGATCAGATTCCTTGCATCGGATCACAAGTGGCCCTAAAATCAAATGTTCTAGATGGTATTCCCTAACCTATTTCATGCACCAAGTTCATCAAACACTATTTCCCTACCAACTCATTCAATCCTCACAATGCCTAACTCCAAAATATATCTTATCTCTTAACCATCAGCCTCTGATACCATTATGTCATGACCCCCTCCCCCTAAGGATACCCCTCCTGGTCCGGCAATGAAGAAAGAGAGATAACGACCCCCCCGAGTTCCTCCTCCAGTAGGCCTCGGGGTGGCGACCAGCACCAAGGGTACAAGGATCTAACAATATTGGAGGAATTTCCATTTATGTGAAAAAATAGAGAGATAGAAGGAATAAACTATAAATAACTCCATAAAAAATATAAAATAAAGTCAAAACATCCCACAATGCATTTATAAATCAAAATTGATGCATATAAAAGTCTCTAAAAGAAAGAAAGAAAAAATAAATAAAAGCTATGTCAATGATATAGCAACAACTCCAAAGCCCAAACTAGAAATGTCCTACACAGTCCAAAAATTCCTCCTGGAAACCTATTTTTTTTTCATATACATAGGGTGAGCATATAGGTATGCTTAGTAGGAAAAACCAAAGTCTCTCAAGAACATGTGAAAAGAGCGTACAAATGAACTCATGTGAAATTAGTAGAACCAAAAAACACCTAAACATGTATAGTAACCATCCCAACCTCCCTAATCCATGATTGCCTAATAACAAAAGTCAAGTAATGTAATATAATAAGCACATTGATATTTGGGTACCCCACACCACTTCCCACTGGTTAACAACTCATACCCTAATGGAACTCGTCCTGATGCTTCCACAATCTTCCAAAATCCCCATGTCACAACCCGCCTACAAAGACCTAGGCCTTAGAGCTTGTCCCATAACTTGGTTATACGAAGCTCACCACATCCCACCCGCATACACCTAGGACTGAACTATACCAAATCCCACCCATAAAAACCTGGTCCACGGCCATACCATATCCCTCCTGTAGACACATAGGACACAACCATACCTCTTCCCAAGGATACCTCAGAAATAACACCACATATCATCCCATAGAAACTTGGGAAATTATACTTCCCCCACAGACACCTGTGCCGCACAACCGCACCACAACCTTCCCGAAGAGTCTTGGGATACCAATGAATATAAGAGGGAACATGGAAAAGCAAATAACCATCCATCCATCCTTCCAATGGAAATTTGGGAAAATACACCCTCCCCCATGATAATTTGGGTGTTTGGAACATAGTTCTTAACTAGGGTGTGGTGTATATTGAAATCACAAAGGAAAATATAGAGTATACACATATATAGATACCACAAACTCAACCCAACCTATGTGGTTTACATTAAACAACAAGAACACACAACACTTCCAACTTTGCTGCCAACTCTAAATGCACGACTACACAATGGGCCACAAAATCAATTTACACCCCAACTTATTTGTTTATATAAAAACATTAATAAGTGAAACAATACAACACATCATTAATTTTCTCATTAAAAGTATCCATTTAAATTCATTAACACATAGTATTAATTTAATTAATACTTGGATAGATATAACATAACCAACCACACAATATAATCCCAACACCATACTAGAAGAACACAATGCACAAGTCACATTACACTTTTAAACCACATTTAATAGTTTAACAGTTTTCACAAATACTGAATAATACCATGTTAAAAACATATTGGTTCATTAAATTCCAGCCTATTATCATTCATTCATTAGATATTCACATTCCAAATTATATTTAAATTAATCCATTTTTCATATCATCCCAAATAAAAGATATACCATTTTAGTTCCATACTTCACTGGGAACTAGAATTAATTCACACAATAAAATAACCAATACACAAAAAGAATCATTGAAATACAACACATTTCTTTTTTTCCAAAAATCCCACATCACCACCAATTTACAATCACACCCCCTTTTTATATCCTTTTTACACATCCACACCATAACCTTCATACAATCCCACTGTATAACCATACCCATCCTAACCCCATTGTACAACCACATGTACCATTAAATAAACACAACCCCACTATATAAAACATCTCATCCACTACCCCAAAATCTCACAACACATTCATATCCCCTTCATCATATCACATGTGTCAACCCACAACACACAAACATGTCCAAAAACATGTTACAAAACATAACAGAGAAAGACATATTTCTAGATTTAGTAGGGCATCCCTTATTCAATTCTACTTAATTTAGGGTGTTATCACATAAACCATATAATCTTGGAGAATCCATTTATTTTATCCAAATATACATGGTTAAAAAATTATATGAATTTTCATTTCCAGAAGCAGAACAACAAGCATTTATAAACATTCTGTGCACAACCAATGACCCCCAATGACCATAATTTTTTGTAGGCATATAGCGCATACATTCGAAATATCAAAAAAATAAAAAAGTACAACTTCTTATATTTCCTGGACTCACATAGTGATCTTAAATAGATTCAATTATATTTATTAATTTGGTATTTTTTATCTTCTCAAAAGGATACATTCATACACACAACCCGCATGATACAAAAATAAAAGAGAGATGCAGGGGTCCCTACCTAGAAGAAGAAACTATCAATAAGTCCTTAATGAGACAAAGAAGGGGGGGAACATGCAGCAACGTCCTCTAAGGAAAACATGAAGAAAAGATCATAACACCAACACATAACTCCTCAAGAAAGAGAGGTTTTGGGGATGTTTGGTATCAAGAGAAAAGGAAAGTGCATAAGGGATAAAGGATCTCAACTTTAGAAAGTCCAGATCCAAAAATCAATGGAAGAAATTGTTTTTGAAATAAATTAATAGAGGATCTTGACCAAGAACACAAAAATTGGACATTTATAAGCCTGCCATGAGTTAGGAATTTCAAGATATATTTTAGATCACTTGAAATAGCTTCAGAACCCATCAAATATGGTGTTAAAATCAATTTACGTCAAATAAAATGTCAAAGGGGAGAAACTGTAGAAAACTGGAAAACTGGAGAAAACTAGAATTTTGAAAAACCTTTGGAAATGACTGACCAGTGGCTGAACAACCATTGGATGAATCACTTTTAGTTGACCTACCATTGGATGAATCCCCATTGGATGAGTCATCGTTTGTTGATTCACCAATGGAAGACTCACCGTTAGATGACTCACCATCAAGAGTCACCACTAGAAACCTATCATCAATGACTCACCACTATGACTCACAGTTGTGACTGAACACTACGAGTCACTGGTGGATGAGTCACCGTTGGGTGACTCACCATTGGTGACCTACCGTCACTTCCCACCACCAAAGACTCACTTTTGTGAGTCTCCGGTGTGAGCGACTATTCCAAATCACCAGTCCTGACCCACTGGTGTGACCTACCATTGCCACCTATCAGTGGACGACCCACCGTCATACGAGCTACCATTGAAAAAACTAGATATTTTACAACTCATGAAATAAGCCACTATAACCTCCCAAAACACCTCAAACACTAGATTTTTACAAATGAATGGACCAGGGAGGTCGAATCCATTATAAAAAGATGTCATATTAGATGAAAATTCCCTAAAAAAGACACTTTGAATATTTCTTATATAAAATACCATTTTTAACTTCCAAATCACTTCTTTAAAATATAAAAATATCCAAAATATTATGGATAAAATTTTATTTGAAAATATACATAAAAATTTGTAAAGTAATCTTAAAAGTATTGAGTGGTTATGAAGGTGGGAAATTCTATTTATTCTATATAATTTAAAAGAAAACATTCATTTCATACCTTTGTAAAAAAGTAAAAAAGTATGTTGTTTTGGAAAATGAATATAATATTCATTATAAAACATTTTTTAAAAATTAAATAACGTGTGAAAATGAATTTAAAATTCATTTAATAATATTAAAACATTATTTAAGACATTTTTGTTAAAATGTATACAAGTAAGAAATTTTTTTTTTGAACGAAGAGAGAAATAAAGTCGATTTTTCTTAATTTGTTTAGTATCTTAAGTTTTTAAAGAGAGGAAAATAAAAGGGAAAAATTATTCTCTAGAAATAAACATAGGATAAGAAAATTAATGAGCTTTCTGAGATATATATCTTGAAATTTATTTATCAGAAACTTAATTATAAACAATCCCACTAAACAATGAGTTTGTAGCATAAAACCCTTAACCTGAGTTTCCCTTTCATTAAAAGTGATCTAACCTATTGGATAATAAATTATTTTTTGTTATAATTCTATACGAGTTTCATTAAAATAATTATAAAATCATATATGATCTAATTTTAACATTTTAACACCCATTTAATAATATTTCCTTATTAAAATTTTCATTTTTGGGTGTTAACTATTAAATTCTTCATGATAATTTCAGTTTGGATGTTCCAATACTTGTACATAGATCATGGTTTCATCATCTAAAATATATTAATAAGGATATAAATATTATATATATTTAATATATATATAGATTCATCTATAAAATTTACATATAGTAAAATGAATTACTCCATTCATGGAGATAGTAGATCGTATGTATGCATGAACATTGTTTTCACTTTTTTGATGGATGAAATGAAAGAAAGGTAAATAATAATTCAAATGAAAATAATAATTAATGTATAATATAAATCATATATATTCATAAAATACATAATTATTTCCATCCATATAATGTGTAAATGAAAAAGGAAACACATGACTTCATGGGGTGGTACTCCACATGTACGTACGAGTGAGGTTATCATTTTACAACAGACTATAAGGTGAGAATGTAGATATTAAACAATCATTAAAGGTGTATTATTATGTAAAAAATATTATATATTTATATTAAACCCATCATAATACACATCTATAAAATATGTTGATGGGAAATTAACTATATTGCTATGTGGAGACGCTAAGCCATACACACACACGAGCGATATATTCACTTCCCATTTGATGGGAAAGAGGGAAGATAATAGTGGTTTAATAACCATAATAATATTTAGGTATATTTACGATACTTAATTTATTATTTTATGATAAATTTCATAGATTTATATGAGTTAAAATAATAATTAAAAATAAGGTGTTCTGTTAAGGTTATTACCTCTTATTTGGAAGAACACATTTAGATGTCCTCTTAAGAACCCTATGTGTGGTATTTTGGGGATAAAATCACCTCTATAACATGTATATTGAATTTTGTAAGATAATTGGACAGATTTAGGTTGATATAGAAGTCACAAAGTGGTGTAAAGAAGGGAAATAAAGAGTTTATTTTATTAGGGAGGGAGAGGACATGCTTGGATTTTATTAAAATATTAAAATATAATAATGTAATTCATAAGAAAAATTATTACAAATGGACATAAATTCATATAAAATATTCTAGGGTCTAAATAACACCATAAAATGAAATTTAAAAGGTTTTGATTTCATTTTTAAACCTTATCATTTCGATTAACCCCTTTGTTAATCATTTTTGACCTTAATCGTGATAACAACTATTTTAATATTAAAGAGTTAATAATGTTATAATAAAAGAATAAATGACTTGTAAATGTACCATAGTTTATATAATAAAATATATTTAATTAACTTGTCTAAATATAATATTTTTATGAATTTTAAGTCATTTAATAAAATATTATTTCTTATAAAATATCATTAATTTCCATATTGAAACTCTTCATTTAATATGACTTTAAAGACACTAGAAAAAATATGGATTTAAAATATAATATTTTCATATATACCGAATATTTTATATGTATATAAAAATTTAGTGGAACCCAATAATTCATTTATATTGCATCACTTTAAATATTTTTAAAATATTTTATTTTATTTTTATCTTAATTGAATAAATACCATGTCATTGTTTCATAAGAATTTAAGGTAATTTTTCCTTCAATAAAAATTATAAATAAATTACCATCAGAAAAAATAATTTATATTTCAAATAATAATTTAGAATTGAACTTATCCCCATTTTAACCTTATTTTATATTTTAGAGATATTAAAGTCAATAGAGTGAAATTTTGTATTTATTATTTATAGAAATTAATATAAATATCATATTTAAAGAAATATGGTACCAAGTGACCATATATTAAATAATTAGATATAAATGGATAAAAAATCATCCAATATCAGTAAGGTCATGTATTAGATAAATTTTAAATCATTATCCCAAAGTTTTAACCCTATTTTACCTGTTTTACCCTTAACGAGGTGACAAAATTTTACTATAGATATTATTCATATTGAACAAAACTAAAATGGAAATATTCTCCAAATTTGGACCTCATAATTAAAAATAGGGAATCTATTTTTCACAATTCAATTTCTATAAGTGAATGAAACCAATTTTCAAATAAGTGCACAAAAATGGGACGAAAACATTTTTTTTTAGAAAATTACCATTTTAAGCATAAAAATAGATTTATTCCTATCATTATAGTTGAAAAATTAGATGATTGTTAAAAAAATTTATTTAATATATAATATTTAAATTTCATTAAAACGATTAACTTATAGTGATTAATTTAATTTATTAATATTAAAACACATTACATGATTACTTTTTTTTCTTCTGAAAAACACCTATATTTTAAAATATTTTTTTAACTTAGAATTAATTTATAACCAATGAATTAATTTTATACATGTTCAACCCATTATTTATTCATAATTTAGTTATTCCTATTCAAAAATTCGAATTTAATAGATGGGTTATACCAATAGACCTCATTATAGTTCATTTAGACTCGAAGTATCATGTATTGTAAGCTATAAAATAAATTTAATTTATTTTAAAAGAAATATAGCGTAAAATATCAATGTGTTAAAAGACCAATATTTTACATAGATTTATATTAATTCTGTTTATCATCAATTGTGATTAAATAAGGATGATATTTCAAATATGGGATTTCATACGAGGTATGAAGATTACGAATTTATAATAATTCCATTTAGATTAAAGAATATACCCTCCATTTTATGGATATTATGAACATTGTATTATAGGATTTTATTTATAATTTAACTATTGTATTTATTTACGATATATTAATTTTCTCTGAAATATACGATGATAATAAGAGTTATTTGAGAATCATTATTAAGAATCTTGGATAAAAGGAGTTGTAAAGAAAATTTAACAAATGTGGATTCTGGCCTAAGGAAGTTTTTTTTCAGGGACATATTGTCTCTAATGATGGAATATCTAGAAAAAGGAAGTGATATAATGGCTCACACTATCAAATATAATTGAGGTATTTAGGGTTCTTGGATTAGCAGGTTAATATCAATTATTTCCTTAAAATTTTGATCAATTAGCTAACCTATTAACCAAGTTGGCATGTAAATGGATTAAATTAATATATTCAAAAATAAAGTAAGAAATGTTTTGAATAGTTAAATATGATATTATTCAATTAAAAAATATTTAAATTATCATCAAGAAGATACAAATTTGTGATATCTATTAATGTATCAAATAAGTGTCTTGGATGTGACCTTATGCCGAAAGATAAAGTTGTTTCTTATGCATCAAAGCAGTTAAATATCCAAAAATAGAATTATCTAACAAATTATCTTTAGTTGGAATTTATAATTGTTTCATTAAATATATAATGGTATGAAATTTATGGTACAAAGTGATAAATATATACAAATCATAGAAGTTTGAAATATATATTCTCACTAAAAGAGCTCGACATGAGGTAGATGACTAAAACTAATCAAGGATTATGATTATTCAATACACTACCACCTAAGGAAGGAAAATAGAGTGGTTGATGTGTTTAGTAGGAACTATCCTGATGTTACGACTAAAATAATATTGAAAAATATCCAATATTCATAGATTTAATAAAGCATCATGTTGGAATTATTTAAGGAAAGGGAGACATCGCATATATTTTAAATTACTTTCAGACCATCCTTATTAATGAAAATAAAAAGTTTAAAACTTATTGAAAAGTGTTTTAAAACTAAAATAAAATTCATAAATGATGGGAAGTTGGTAGAATTAAACTATGAAGATGGTATATTAAAATTTGGAATAGTAAATGTGTTCCATCTATACCCGAGATAAAAATAGAATTATTAGATAAAGCTCATAGGTCAAATTTTTTTATACATCCTGGTATAAAAAAATGTTTCAATATTTTAAGGAAATATTTTGATGGGATATTTTAAATTGGGAAATTATATACTATATATCTATATTATTGGTTTTTTATTAGGTAAATGATGAGAGAAAACATCCTAAAGGAGTCATGAAAGCTTTACTAATTCATATTTCAAAATGAGATGATATTACTATTGTATTTTTAGATGGATTTCCAAGTACTCTGAGAAATAATGATTCAATATGGGTTATTATTAATCATCTTTCCAATTATGAACATTTCATCTTTATAAGAAAATATCTACCACTTAATCTCCTTATATATCTATACATCAATTAAGTGGTGATACTTCATGGTGAACCTCTTTCAACTACATCTAATCATGAACCAATATTTACAAATTAATTTTGGAAATATATTCAAAAGGTTCCTGACATTGAGCTAAATTTAAGCACTACTTATCATCTTAAGATAGAAGGATAGTCTAAAAAGACTATTTAGATATTAGAATACTCATTGAGGTTATGCTCAATTAACTTTCAAGGAATGTGGTGTTAATATTTACCCATGGTGGAATTTTCATATAATAATATCTTCTATTAAAGAATTAAAATAAAACCATATGAAGATATATATGAGAAAATATATCGTACATCAACTCATTTGGACGAAGTTGGTGAAAAGAAGCTTTTAAGACTGAAACTTATTGTAGATACAATGGTGAAAGTGAGAACTATTCAAATACATATCAAGGAAGCACATAGTAAGAAAAAGAGATATGTGGATAAACAAAGGAAGGAGGTATAATTCCAAGTAGGGGTCATGTTTTATAAAATTATCTCTAGGGAAGGGTGTTATATGTTTTGGAAGAAGGATAAAATAATTCCAGGTACATCATGCCTTTTAATTTTTTTGAAATATTTAGAGCTGTGGAATACTGTTTAGTAGTTCCATTATCCTATCTAATGTTCATAATGTATTTATATCTCTTTATCTAGGAATCACATGTCAGGACCAATTAATGTTATCATCTCTATGTAAACTAAATTTAAACATAATTTATCATACTATGAAGTGGATATCTATATTCTTGACACTAGAGAATAAGTGTTGTGGAATCAAACATTTTTATTGACAAAGGTAGTTTGGATAAATCATAAAACAATAGAAAAAAACACGGGAACCCAAAGAATTTAGGATGAAAAAATACACAGATAAATTAATGAGGTGACATTATAGAAATTTCAAGGATCAAATTTTAGAAAGAGGTAAGAATTTGACACCTAAGATTCAATTATAGTAAGTAATATTTTCTTTATAAATAAACCATAACATAATACACATATCTTTATTCAATAATGTGATTAAAATTAAAATTATAAAATTTTATAAATTTAATTTGAATAAATGAATTTCATTTGTTAATTTATTATTTCCAAATTATATTATGATGAATTTTGTATATTTTTAAAAATCAATTTATTTTTATGTGAATAGTGAAAAATACTTAGTTTACAGAGCCATCACTTTTCTGACATTATAATGAAATTATAATGACATGAAATTTTATGAAACATTTTTTATACACAAAACCTATATTAAATAATTTATATTATATATTTAAAAATATAATTTTTAATTTAGAAGTATGTACTCAACAATTTTGATATCTAAGTAATGTTTTTGTTCACATAAAAAGTTTTTTTTGTTGTTTTATTTTAATCAAGTATTTAAAAGGTACCTTTAAATTTTAGTTTTCTCTAAAGTGAAAATAAGTATCCTTTTATTTTACACAATCTAATTAATCCCATCATAATCAAAATTAATATTTATTTTTCTATAAAATCTTTTTTTTTCTTAAAACAAACATTTTTTTAAAAATGTTTTCCATTATGTTTTATGTACTTTTATTAAATGTAATTTCTTTCACATATAGGAGTTTTATAATTTAAAATAGATTCAATAGTTATAATAATAATAATAAATAATATTTGGTAATAATCCTAACTTAATTATTGGTTATATTTAATAGTAACCATGGTAAATATTTATCACCCGAGTTAAGGTAAAAATTGTTTAAAAGGGTTACAAAAGGGATAGATCCTTAATATAACACAAAAAACTAGATTAGACCATATTGGTTTGTTTTTCTCAACTATAACATTATAATATTATAATTTTTGAAAATTTTGATCCATATTCATAAGAAGATGACTTTATATTATTAAAATATTTTATGTAATTCCATGTGTGTCCCTCCCCTCACTTATAAAAGTGCCCATCTTCTTCACCCTTATTCAAAAATATTTAGCCCTATAAATATGACAAGAACTACCCAAAACCATAATAAATTCCATAAATTTGTTCTTTTCCTCTCTTTATTACCCTAATTACATCCTTATAAGGATTAAGCTGTAATCCAAAGGAGGTCTCTCAATGAATAGGTAATTGTCATACCCAACAATTTTAATGTTTATTTCTTCTTCTACTTCCTATAAATATATTATATCCATCCAAATATAATAAATATAGTATGACCATTATAATGAGATTTTATTATTATTATGGTACAACCATTTTACATATCCTTTCCTTTCTAATGAAAATGAAAACATCACTCATGTGTACGTAAAACCTATCGTCTCCACATAACGGTGTAATTTTTTTTGCATCATCATTTTATATGGATGGAAAAAAATATGTAATTAATAAAATATATATGAAATTTCTAACATAATTATTACTATTTAAATAGAATATCATCTACCTTTATTCCCTTCCATTTATTTTAAAGTGATACCATTGCTCATGTGTACATGTATACTACCACCTCCATGAATAAATGTCATTAATTCTTCTATGAACACCATGCATGGATGATTATAAAATTTTATATAATTAACAAAAAAAAATCATGAAAAGTTTAAAATCCTAGAGATGTTGAAACTATTTCATGAAACATTTAACCATAAACAATATTCCAAATTAATTTTGGAGAAATTGACTTAACAACCTTAAAGTAGTCAACGTAAGTAATAACTATTCAATTAATCGATTTTAAAAAATTATTAAAGGACATTAAAAATTTAATATAGAGGAAAAAGGTTCTTAATAAATTATTTAACAAATTTAAATTCATTATATAGGAGGTTCAAAAATACATGACTAATAGGAGACACAAGGTAAGCGATTTCCGTTACAATCTCACCTTATTTCGGTATTTTTTATTTTAGATTTTCTTTAGAAAAATTATATGACTATAATATTTTAAAACCCATATATTTTCTTCTCATATAGTTATTTTTGGTTTTACATAATTATTTTCCATTCATACTATTTCTGGATAATGAATTTAAAATTAAGTAACATGTAGTGTTCATTCTTTTAAAAATATTTTTTTGATGTTTCCTTCCAATTATTTTTCTTGAAAATGTTCTAAAGATTTTTTTTACTATTTTAAATAGATTTATTAAATTAATTTTTACCTATATTTTAATTTTCAATTTTTTGATTAAAATTAATATTCATTTTTTTAAATTAGGTATTTTTACCAAAAGTGCGAATACAATATTTATTTTAACATACACCACACAAACTGATTTTTCCACTATCATGAATAGTATTTACATTGAAGCTTACTTTATAAGTTTTCATGGTTAGGTTCAAATATAATATTTTTGTCAATATTTTTATAATTTTAATTTAAAATGATATCAATAGAAATTGGAATTATTTTTATAGGAATGAAATGAATTTTGAAAATTGATTTTTGAATATGTTATTACATGAAGTTACATGGGTTTTTCTTTAATAAATTGTGTATATTTTCTTTTATAAAGGGTCAGTTTTAATAAAAAACCATTACTTCTGATGAATTAGTGGCCTTATATCATTCTTTATATATAATTTATTAGTCCTTATTTTGATATTTTTCACTTTTTTGTGATCATGTTCTCTATCACTCTCCATTAATCATTAGACATCATTCTTCTCCTTCATGTAAATATTTTTAATATCATGGATTAATTAAAAATCTTTTCTCTTATATGGATCATGTTTCAACCATATAAAATTTTTATATATGGTATTAGTTGAAGGAAGATTATTAAGTAAGTTATTTCATTTAATAAGGAAATATTTATGTTTTGAATTCCTGATTTAATATGAATAATTATTTAATTATAAGAAATTTTTAGAATGAATTATATTAATCATTAAATATATAATAAATGAATAAGATGTGAATGTAATGGGTGGACCTGATTATAGATAACACCTTGTTGAATGAATAGGTCCCATGTAGAAAATTAATAGGCATTACATATTATATTGGTATTTAGTTTATATATACTAATTTAGAAAGAATAAGGTCTTGTTTGAGAGGTATTAATGGTAATATTTTTGATAACTTAGACAAGTCCTTGTTGTAATGTTCATGAATGTTCAGATTTATGTATTTCATTTATTAAGAATCTGGTTCCCATTTTTCAATTGATTTCTATGTTGAAATTAGCCATTGGTATTCATTGAACTCAAGTTTTTTATATAATGATGTGTCTTTTGATTATCCACTATGAAATATTGATTTTTTCTTATTTACTCATGATATCTTTAACTATATGTGACCCATGTTTAGCATATGAGCTCAACCATTACTCGTTTTACTTTCCATATGATATGAAGAAGTATATTATGAATTATTTTAAGGATGTACAAATGTTTCTTATGCTATGTTTTTATATTATAATGTAATATGGTAATCTATTATGTATATATTTTTCTAAGACTTCTCAACTGATTGATCATGTATAGTATGCTCCCTTTCATATTGTACCAATGTAATAAACACCATCTCTAGGTTACTATAATCAGGGTGTTACAAAGTATATTCATACATATCCACATGAATAATATTCATAAAGGATATGGACTTTTAATTTAAATTTTTAGAGTTATATGAGACTGAAAATATACACATGAGTAAGCTCCAAGAGACCAATAGCCAACCCCATTCAGCTTTACAATCAATGTATAATTCTTCAGAATGGTAGGTAAAATAACGTCAAATCCCTCTACCCAGGGCGACTTTACTCAATTGAGAACTCAATTCATCTTAAATATAAAACCTAATATGCATAAACTATATTCAATAACTAAATTCAAGTCCATAACTTTAATTAAAAATTGAGGTCATGGTGGATAGAAAACAAAAATTAATTTCACACCTAACGTGTAATGCAAGGCTCTATTTCCAAGAAGTAATTTAACATTTAAACTAAATCACACACAATAAGTCATATAAAAAATTTATAATTATGAATAAAATATGGAATAAAATTTAAATAAATTAAAATTTTAGGTTTTTAAACACGAGATAACCATTTATAGATAATTCATAAATAAAGGAAAATTATAAAAACTTTTTAATTTTAGCTTTATAAATTATGGATATTTCATAATTATGAATATAAAACTTTATATTTATTTTAATATTAACATTTTATATTCATTATTATATGAAATTTAGTTTTAAATAAATATTATTATCATGAATTATAAACCATTTTATAACAAAATATCTATTAAAATATTTTTTATATACAAAATATCATATAATTAATTTCAGTTAGCCTTTCAATATTTCATCAAATTAATTTTTAAAATGTTCAAATAATTCTAAAAATGACATTATTATAGTTTTAAATTATTTCAATTTACTTAATTATGAACAATTTATAATTTAAAATATAAACCTTTTTATATTTTCCATATTTTTAAATTTATACACTTTATAAATTACTCCTTAAGATTTCTAAATAAACTTTTTATTTTTACATCATATAAAATGACACAATATATTAAAAAATATAAACTTAATATAAACTCTTTAATATTAATTAAACATTTATAATAAATGTGTTAAAATATTTAATCAATAAACTAGATATATTTTATGATTAATCAATTTATAAAACCATTTTATAAATTATGAAATATACTAAAATACCTTTTATAATTATTTATAAGCAATTTATAAATAAATAATAACCCTAAAATGTCCAAAAACATTTTTATTAATTTATGGTACACTATTACTTGTGATGTTTTGTGAGGTAAATGTTATAGAATTTTTGAAAAGAATTTAAGGCACTATGATGTAGAGGAAATCATGGTGAATGTTTGAATCATAAGATAACATTTCTATAAAAAAGGACTTCCACCTTCAATATGGTTTTTCTAAGGATTCCTATTTTATAGGCATGAACTCATAACTCATAGTGAGTCCAAAACAGATTATACCATGCTATGGTGAAGCTTATATGGTTAATTTTACGGGCCACAACATCTTTGATAAACATCATTCACACCACGCCCTAGTGAAAAATGAATAAAATTTTTCCCTGCATTATGTGACACTTTCTGGGTCACTAGAATGTGTTATTTTAAATTTTATTTACATTTTAGCATTATATTAGAGTTAATAGGTTCTAGGGGTTAAAATAGGGAGTTTTGTAGCGATATACCAAGTTGTATGGTTATCACAAAATTTTTCTAAACCATTTATTAACCATGTTAGGGGTGATACAGTTTTGATAGTAGTGTTTTTCAAGGTCTGGGCACAGTTTTCAAAACTATAAAACATCTTAGGGAAAGATGTATGACTATTTTGGGTGGAAAATAACACCCACATTATTGGCACACAATTTTATTAACCGTGTGTCCAAACCATGTGACCATATCCATCTCATTAAAAATTGTAAAATTTCCAAAATTATATTATCGTGTTTTTATGTTTTTTGTTTTCTTTCTCCCCCATCATAAAAAACCTTCTATATTGGTGGTGGTTATCTCCCCTCCTTCATTGGTGATTTTATATTGAATTCATTGTGTGTTGTTATGAGGGAAGTTGATTTATTCATGATTTCTTATTCTTTTCCCTCCTCAAGCCTGTTTCTTCCATTCTTTGTGGAAGTGTGGAACCCTAGGGGTGGTGTTTACCAAATCTAGGGTGAGTAAATAGGGGTTTTAGTTTTATTTTTTTGGATTAGGTGTGTGGGGATTGATTCTACCTCTTATGATTGGTCTTCATCAAGGGTGAAGATCTTTGGACTGAATATGAGGTGGGTGTATCTATTTACAATCATTTTCCATAGTATACCATTATATTTATAATTTAATCAATTTTTTGTTTAAATTTCCGTTAAAATGACTTATTATTGGTGGGTAATCCATGTTTTATGTGGTTTATGGATTGTTTTTGAGATTTGGGTATTTAAAGAGGGTTTTCTAAATGGGGGTGACATGTATGTGCCTTAAGTGTTTAATAAAATGGATAAAAGATGTTTTATGGGAGTTAGTGTACTTATAAAATAGATTTAGTGATGGTTTTACCTTGGTATGTCTGTTTTGATAAATTGCGAATGCTTTTTTATGAAATGCCTTTTGTTATGGATTTTTTAATATGGTCACTTTTTTGAGATTGTGTTGGAATGGGGTAACACACAGGTTAACAGGGGTGTGAATGGGGGGTGTGTTCGAGGGACCATGTGAGCCTCTGAAGGGAGGACCATGTAAGCGTCGATTTTTGTTTCCAAGGTACTGAGTGAGCCTTTGGGTAAGAAGACTCTATGATCATCCATGTGGATTATTGAGAGACTATGCAAGCTCTTAGAGTTGGTCATGAGGAATATCGTGAAAGATTCCTTTTTGTTATCTAGCTAGAATACTTTTTTACTCACTCATTATAGGCATGATGGATAGATCCCCTAGGTTCATATTACTTATTTTAGATTGGTTTATATTATGTACACATTTATTGATTCTATTTTGATGTGATGATATGTATTATTCCCATTTGGCCATTTTCCATTTATATGGTTATATGATGTTGGCATTTATAATCACCTTTATTATTTATTTTTGGTTATGATGTGTATGTTGTGCCTTGTATCATTGTTTATTTTTTTGATCCATGTTTGGAAATTGTTCTAAAAACCCTGTTTTTGTGAGAGGGATAATCAAAGGGATTTTAAAGGTTTACATGAAATTGATTTGTTTTCAAGTGGCTTATTTTTGAAAATATTTTTTAAAATAGTTTATTAGTTTTCATGGGTAAATGAATTAAATAGATTCACGGTGGTATCCTACCTAGAATAATTCCCCATACCCTACTTGGGTCTTTATGATGTATGTTTTGGTTTATAATATATTCTTCTCTCCTACTTTCGACTATGATGATATCGGTGTGGGAATACCATTTTATGGACATGTCATGCAGGTTTACCTATAGAGAAATAATTCCCTATAAATAATTGGTTATGACCAATGCTTTCAGCTAGCCTTTAGTGATCGAGAACTCGCTTCGGTCTGTGTAGTGGTCTGACTTTGGTGATAGGTTGGTTCAACCTTGGTTAGTTCATTACAAAATGGTATCATTGGTTTTTATTATTTGGGAGTTAGAAGTTGATGGAAGCTATGACCATCAGTACTTGAGAGGCAGACATGGGGGAGTGCCTAGCCAACTCTTCTTTGTGTCGGACTTCAAGTTTCCATGGGTGGTATGGGATTATGGTTATATTTTGAGCCTTATTATGGGTGTTTTGATGATGGTTCCAAGTATTTGATGGTTATTATAAAGTACCGAGGTATGTCCAGGTGACTATTTTGAGTTTTGGGGTAAAACAGGGAGGTATGAATATAATTTTGTCCTGATAGCCAGAAATCCTGACTGGCCTGGCGCAAAAGCCCTAAGTAGATTGACCCGACAAAGCCTAACTCAGGCTCTGATCGGGATTGAGCCCATGATTTGTCACGATGTGACTTAGCCTTTATGGGAAGACCTGCAGAATGGGCCAGATCCACCTACCCACTGGCCCATATAAAGCCCGACCCATAAAAGCCCGCCCGATCTAAAATAATAATAGGGAAACTACTGGTAGGGAGACTGGAACTATCTACCACAAGTCTCCAAGGTTGTTCCTAGTTTAAAAATAAAAAATCCTTAATATATATATATATATATTATACCCATACCCATATATATATATATATCTATGCATCCATATACCTATTAATAAAAACTAAAAAATAATACACCCCCACCCCACCCATCTACACTGCACCCCCAATTCCACCCCTACAATTCTATAGTTTTTTAGAAAAAATTGGTTAAATTCCATGTTAATTTTTTAATTTAATATCATTAAATTATTTATTTAAAATAAAAAAAATTATCTATTTCTTATCTATTTGTGATTTATAACTATTAGTTATATTATTTATTATGATAAATGATATTTATTTAGAAAGGGAAATCTTCTCGGTTTCATTTTTAATCAAATGTTTTCAAATAAATTATTTGAAATTTAACTATTTTCTAAATTAGTCTATATTTTAGAATTTTATTAAACTAAAGAAAATATAATAATTATAAATAATATCTGACATTGAGGTTGATGGTTCTTGTTATATTCATGAAGGGGGCAATTTAGAGCATGTAAAATGATTGAGAATTAAATAAAAAATGTTTCAAGGGTTAAAAATTACTAAAAGTAGAAAATTAATATTTTAACATTGTGAACCATTTTAACAAAAAATTTTAAACATGTTAAAATAATTTTTAGACTCCATTTAAACAAATGATAAAAAATTATTAAACAAAAAGTTAATTTTTTTTAAATAGTTACTAAAAAAACTTAAAAAAATTTAGAAAATGTTTAAAAAACCTTTAAAAAACATTTAAAACAAAATGTTTACTTTTTAATTTTTTTTAAAAAAAATCATTAAAAAAATTTAAAAAACATAAAACAAAACGCTAAAAAAACATTAAAAAAATTTTAAAAAAAATTTAAAAATAATAATTTAAAACAAGAAGTAAAAAACAAAAAACATTTAAAAAAATATTTAAAAAAAGGATATTTTTTTTAAAACTGTTAAAAAAATATTAGAAAAACATAATAAAACATATATATTTTTAATTTTTTAATAATAATATTTAAATAAATTCCTTTAAAAAAATTTATAAAAAGTTTTAAAAAAAGGTTTTAAAAAATCTTAATAATATAAAAAAACGTTAAAACAACGATTAAGATAATTTAAAAAAAATGTTTAAAAAAAAATCCTAAAAGGGACCATTCATGGACCGGTCTAAAAATCCCAGCCTTACCTTATGATTTGTGTTAGCTCAAGGCCAGGTTGGGCCACCTCATGGGCTTTTTTAGACTGGCTCAACCCATCCCGAATAGTGATTTGTGGGTTGGGTTTTTTAGTGCAAGCCTATCCCACCCCAACCTAGTCGGGTCAGGCTGGGTTGGGATAAAGTTACACCCTTACAAAGAGGTTTGGATGAGGGGCACAATTAGTTCATGTTGTTTCTAGTAACCATGCAGAACCAAAGCAGAATTTCCTCTAACTTCGGTGACACCCACATGGTTGGCGCACAATTTTCCAAACCACGTGGTCAAACCATGTAGTATGGGAAATAAATGAAATTTTCTATGTTTTGATTCTTTTTTTATTTGGAGTTTTTTGGTGATGTTAGTGATACTATTTGATAAAAATTTTGGGGGATTATTTTATTTATTTATTGCAGTTCAAGATTGAATTTATCTTAACAGATCTTGTGTTTTTGTTTCTTGTAGTCAATGCCTCCTGAAAGGCGCTCATCTAAGTGTAGAAAGGGTGTAGTGGAGAGTACCGCATAGGTGAACCCTATTGTTGATTTGGTTTTGGTGGAGTCAATAATTTTTATGATCTAAAAATTAATTCAAGTGGGTGGTTGTGTGCATACAAAGATCATAGACTATGCTCCAGAGTTTTTGAGGAAAAATCCACACGTGTTCCATTGCGACAATGGACCCATTGAGATTTGGGAGCAGTTAGATCATATTGAGTGGATATTTAAGTTTCTGAAGACCCCTGAGACCTCTAAAATGGGATTTTACATGTATGTAGTGGAAGAACCAGGTAAGAAGTGGTGGGAGTCAGTAGTAATTTTGGGAAAGCATGAAGATATCACCTAGTCCTCATTTATGGTGGATTTCAATTCGTAGTTTTACCATGAGACCTTGAGAGAAGTGATGGCCCAGGAGTTTATGGAGCTAGATTAGGGTGATTGTTGAATTATGGAGTATGACACCGGATTTTATTAGTTGGTTCATGTTTCTACAGATCTTCTTGCAAATGACTACATAAAAGATTAGAGTTTTCAGATGGGCTTGAGGATAGAGAGAAGATATTTAATCATTATTCTATGTATACTAACCTATACAGATGTGGTTGATAAAGAATCTATTAAAGAGGTATATTTTATTGGCTAGACAGGTCTCTATGGTGTTTCTTTAATTGGTGGTAGCTAGAGTTATTATTCAGCGTAGGAGTGGAAGTGGGGTGAGTCTCAGAGAGGTATGGTAAGAGTGTCCAGTAGTCTATAGGTTCATCTTATGTGCCCCATATAGGGCATAAACCGATTGTCTATTATCAATGTGGTAAGATAGGACACACTAGGCCAAAGTTACCAGAGGCTCCAAGGACATTCCAATGGTGTGGTAAGTAAGGTAATATCTACCATTTAAATCATTTGGATTCATAGGGAAGTGGTATAGGATCCACCTTTTTGAAGGGTTATCAGGTGTAGTTAGAGGATTCCAAGGGTGGTTGATCTCATGCTAATGGAAAGGAGGATTCTCATAAGGGAAAGAAGACTCAGGTTTAGTCAAATCCAAAGTGACTACATGTAGTAGAGGCCATGCCAGAGGACTTGGATTCTAGTCTATCCACCATTATAGGTACAAATTTTATTACTTCATCTATAATATTAGTTTTATTTGACATAGGTGTATCCTATTCATTCATTTTACTTATTTTGATTTATTTATTGGGTATTTTGAATGATTCGATGTCTTATGTTATGGATTTTATAACCCCATTGGGTAAGAAGATAGGTCAAGGTATCAAGTTCCCTAAGTTCAATGTTGCAGTAGCTATCATAGAGGTTCACTACTACAAAATAGTCCTTTAATAGTGCTAAAAATTTCCTTTACGAGTGCTAGAGAAGCGATGACTGCTGGAGATTGAATAAAAGCCCGATAATTTTATGAGTGCTAAAAAATAACTGATAAAGGATCCTTTATAAGAGCTCTTAGAAGCACTGATAAATGTATCCTTTATCATCAATTGATAAGTACTCACAAAGGATGATTTATTAGCACTTGGAAAAGCAATCATAAAGGAGCATATTGCAATTTGCTAAAACAACACACTACAAAACCTATGAAGTGTGCTGTAACAGAATATTGTAAGAACAAAAATACCAAAAAATCAACAAAATAATCCATAAATATATAATTTAAATGAATATAAAACATTATAGCCCCATTTACTCAGTTTTGGCGACGCGATGCACGTTTTAATCTAAAATGAAACTTGTATATTGAAAAAATGGACTTGGATTCATATTGGTCACACCGTGCATCAAATTGAAGTGAGGTTGATTCTTACAGATCCCAAATTAATTATGGATCGTTTTATATAGTATTTTAACAATCCTAGTGAGTTTGATTGATTTTGAGTAAGTCGCTTGTCATTTTTACTAAAATGTCATTTTAAAATGTAAACAAGAACTTTGACTAATATTAGTCACATAGTGTGTTAGTTTTATTGGATACAGATTCCTACATGTCAAAAAATGAATTATGAATCATTTTCCTAAATTATAAACACAATCCACGTACGTTTTCCTAGTTTTTAGTGAGTGACACTTTTTGAAATAAAATGTTAATTTTAAATTGATAACGGACACATTGATCCATATCAGACACATCATGTATCAAATTGAGTTTTGGATGAATCTTACATGTAAAAGATGACTTATGTATCATTTTACTAAAGTATCAAAACAATCCAAATTCCTTTGTTCAGTTTTGAGTAGGTGAGTTGTCCTTTTTACTAAAATTGATGTCAATTTTAAATAAAAAGGTGTAATTGGAGTCATATATGTCACACTATGAATAATATTGAGGTAAGGATAATACTTATACATCCCAAATGGATTATGAATCATTTTCATAAGGTATCAAAATAATACAAAGGTGTTTACTCAGTTTTTAGTGCGTTACTTTTCATTTTTACTAAAATTTCATTTTAAACTGGAAGCACGCACTTTGACTTATACCGATCACATCATGTTTTGGTTTGATGTGAGACCAATTACTACATGTCAGAAATTAATTATGAATCAATTTCATAAATTATGAAGAAAAAATGATTGTGTTTTCCTGGTTTTCAGGGAGTGACATTTTTTGAACTAAACTGTCAATTTTAAACTTATAACAGACACATTAAGTTATATCAAGAACATTGTGTATCAGATTGTGGTTTGGAAGATTCCAATAACTCTAAAATGACATATGAATTATTTACATAAGGTATAAAAATAATCTAAAAGTGTTTTCTTAGTTTTTAGTTGGTCAATTGTCCTTTTTATTAAAATTGAAGTCACTTTTAAATAAAAAGGCAGAATTTGAGTCATAATAGTCACACCAAATATTGAATTGAGGTAAAAATGATTTCTATATATATGAAATTAATTATGGATAATTTTCCTAATGTATCAATACAATATGAATATGTTTTCACAGTTATGGGAACATTACTTGTTTTTTTACTAAAATTCAATTTTAAACTAGAAACATGCACTTTGACCTATACTTATCACATAGAGTACAAGTTTGATGTGATACTGATTACTACACATAGTATATAAATTATTAATCTATTTTATAAATTATCAAGAAAATATGAGTATGTTTTTTTGTTTTTAGTGAGTGACATTTTTTAAACTAAATTGTCGATTTTAAATTGATAATGAACACATTGAGTCATATCGGTCACACAATACACCAAATTAAGGTGCGACTATTTCCTAAACATCATAAATGACTTATGAATCATAGAAATAAAGTATCAAAATAATCATAATATGTTTTCTCTCTTATGAGTACGTTAGTTTTACTTTTTTCTAAAATTCATGTTGATTTTAAATAAAAAGAAGCACTTGGAGTCATATCTGTTTTACTGTGTGTCAGATTGGGGTGAGATTGATTCATACATGTCCCAAGGTATCAAAAAAATACTAATTTCCAATGTAAACACATTTACATTGTATTTCTATATCAAACTACTAACACATCATATTGACTCGATGTTCATAGCTGAATGTTTTTTCTCATTGTTGAAATTGAGAAGAGCATAAAACCTCATGTGCCAATTATATCATGTGAAGTCACCATAATGGGTACATAAGCTTAATCTACTCTCCTAGATTACAAAAATAAGATTTTTTTTATATAATAACATTGAATCAATATGCAATGTTGGCAGTTTGATAAAGAAGTCCAATCAATATGGAAAACATGGTTACATTGGCAGAAAAATAATTTTATCTCTTTTTCTGGATTGTTGTAGATAGTTGAAAGAAAAATATGATTTCCCAAAAAGTCTATAATTAAACTAAATTAGTATTAGATAAAAATCATAAGAAAAATAACTTACAAATAGTAGATAAAATGATGACAAAATTAATTAAATAAGTACTAGGAATTCACCTTTTCTGGATGGTTGTATGCATTCATGATGACCAAAGGGACATTCTAACAATAAAGAAATAATAATGATAAAAAAAATTCAAATAGATCTCACCAAAAAATCAATCTATGTGTGGCAGGATGTGAAGAAAATTAGATACGTTGGATTGATGCTTTGAATCGTCCGATATAAAGTAAAAAAATCATATTGGGTTTCTAAAATATTCATTTTATTCAATAAATAAATAAATACACATAATATATTCATCATAAAATGTGAATGACTTCCATTTATGATAATTTCATGGATGGTAATTAGAGATTTCTAAGGGTGGAATTAAAACTCTATGTTAAAGAATGATTTGTTTTTAGATAGATGAAATTTAAACATACATAGTGTTTATTAGATGTGTGATGAAAGAAATGAAGTGATTTTTAAAAGGTATTTATGAGTTGGTTATCGTTTCCAAGATGGAAATATTTGTATCAACTGTATGAAAAAAATCAAGGATGATATAAATGAATCAAATGTTATTGGAGATCTATTTTTTTTGGTGAGAACTCAAATTAGTAATACTCTAAAAAAACCTCATTTTTCCCAAGTAGATCCTTAATCATTTGGAGAGGTTGACAAGGATGATAATTTGATAAAATATATGCATGAAGATATTGATTCAAATAATAAAAATATCAAATGAGGAGATTGATCTAAATAAGAACAATGAAGTCTTATTTTAGATCAAGTTTTTTCATATATTGTTCTAAAAAATGTCCATTATTTTAAAAATATATGAGTTTTTTAGAGATTTGTTTCCTAATTATGGACATATTTTAACATAAAAGGTCATGGTACTGTATTTTAATGAACCATTTCTTATTCCATGTAGTTGGGATGGTCACATATGCGGGGAATCATATTACCACTAGAGGGATATAAAAAATGGATTTAAGTTTATGTTAGTAAACTATAAAATTTGATAAAATTAAGAATCCACAGTGAAAATAGCCTGTAATTAAGTTTTTAAATCCCAACTAATAAAGTTGACTCGATGTGGGGTTCTAAAGGTGTAATGATTTAATCTATGAAAAATAATTTTTTATTTCAATAAAATAGATACTATTAAAACTTTTTTATTAAATTTACACCAATCAATGTTAATATTTTATTTTATCAAAAATAGTTAAAATCTAGTGGTATAAGATCTATTCATTAATGATTTAAAATATTCATTAAAATTTAAATAATATAAAATTTTTCTTGTTAAATAAATTTCTTTTCAAAGAAAATATGAAATATTAATTTTTTTGATCAATCCTAAAGGATTTAGAATAATAAATTCTATCAACAATGTATTCTTCTTCTGAATCATGTAATGAAATGATATTTTATTTCTTGAAACACCATGATGTTGAGTTTTTTCTAGAAAACTGACTCTTTTCAATTGTCCATTTTATGATTATATTTAAACAACCATAATTAAAATACCAATTACATTTGATCTCAAAATCAGTTTTTCCTATATACTGCATTCCAAGGATTATTGAACAATAAACCTATTTGATTTTTCTTTCTATAGAATTTAAGTAAAATTATTTGAATTCAAATTGAAATATTTTAAAAATAAAAAACTGAAAACATTATATTTTTTCAATAAGTAGTTAAATAAATATGACAAAAAATCAAACATATATAATGTTTTTTAACATATGATCTTACAGATTCAGAAAAATCATTTGATTGTTACATTTTATAAGTGACACCTAAATCTATCCTAATCCTGATGAAATAGTTCATATTCAACCTAAATAAATACACTAATTTGACACCATATTTCATTACTCATTATCCTAATAATAAATCTCATGAAAAAATAATTATATAGTCGTTCCCTTGCATTAGATATTTCATCATCCATTTTTTGGTAACAAATTCTAGAATTTCCTTTTAAATAGAAGGAGATAACCCTATATTTCAGTTCTTTCTCACTCAACCCTCATAGTACCAATTGTTTCATTGTATAATATAAGACCCAATGATGTCACATATTTCACCATCCAAGTTATTTTCAATGTAATATTACAAATCAATAACAACATTGACCACTATATAGATGAAGTTTTCAAAAGATAATGATTGAAAAGAAGTATATGTCATGAAATATAGGTATCGAGAGCCTATTATACCTCACAACAACATGACCCAGTATTAGATTTGATATATTTCAAGCCGCATGGTTCCATTATTTTCCTAAGAAGACCCACATGACTTCAGGGAATATGATGCTTTAGTATATCGAAAAAATGAATTTTGGGTTGTTTAATTATTGGATAGTGCAACTAGAATTGTTGGGATACACAGATGTGAGAAGATAATGTTCAGTGGATAACTGAGGGAAACTAGTGATATAGAAAAACCTCGATTTCATTCGAGCCGTGGTTGCGTTTGACCCTTGAATCACTCGAGACTTGGATTCAAGACTTGGAATAGTTTGAGCCTTAATTCTAGCCTAGATTCAAGCTTGGATTTGACAATAAGGAGCATCGAAAACATGTCACGTCTATAGAGAGCTTCAGATATTTTGAACTGGTTCATGATGGTTATGGTTCTTAAAATAGATCATGACAATTTTATCAGCACTTTAAAAAAAGAACTGATAAATATATTGTAGGAACGAAATAGTGATGTAGATGCTCAATATATAAGAGGGGGGGTGAATTGTATACTTTAAAAATTCCTTTGGAACCTTTAAAGTTAGTTATGAATAACTATGTTTTCCTTAAGCAAAGGAAAGGACTAAGTTTAACAAAGTTAAACTAAGAAAATTCACAACATCTATAACACCGAATGCAGCCTTGGAAAGAGATTCCGAAAGTAGGTTCCAGAAATATGGTTCCAGAAATTTAAACTTAACAAAAAATTACAATATGAGATTCTACCTTAAAGCTTATAGAATCTAAATGAAACAGAGTACAAATAAGGAAGTATAAGAAAGTTATACATTCCTTATAATACAAAATGCAGCGGAAATAAATGAGTAGTAAAACTACAGGTAACAAGATATAGGTCTTTTAACCCAAAGAGAAGGGTATCCAAAAACCTTGGATAAAGGTCCCTTGATTTATACTTTCAAGCAAGTCTGTCTTACCCACACTAGGGTAAGCCCTCGATACGAAGATCGGAGTCTCTGTCTTGCTATCCCTGCAATCCCACAACTTCAAGGTAGTTGGCAACCTCTGTCTTCCTCAGCAAGGAAGCCATCGAACTTCAAGGTAGTCGGAACCTCGGTCTTCCTATCCTCGGAAGTCCTCGAATGTAATCACCAACATTCGGAGTTGCACGAAGCTTTGAGAGTTGATAAGAGCCTCTCTCTCTAGAAATCACTTCAACAGCATGTATGCTCAATGTCAAAAATCGTTGTTGTGTGTGTTATGAGCTCTTTAAAATGAGCTCCTATTTATAGGTAAGGTCGGATCCTTCTCCAACGGTCATATTTTCCTTAAGGATCGGAGGGACCTGTACACGTGTCACTTAGACAACGGTTAGTTTATAACAAAATAGACGACATCGTTTTATAACAAAACAAGTGTAACAGAAAGTACGACAATGTTTTAATTCTAACTCAAAAGACCGGAATGAAAGCTTCAGATTGAAGGTTCGAAGTCTAACAAAAATAATTTTCGGATTTTGAATAAATTCAGAGTGTATAAAACAAAGATAATCAAATTCTGTTTAATAAGAGAATTCTGAATGAGAGTTCGGAATGGGAGTTGGTCATTAGAATTCATAGTGAGAATTCCTCATCAGAATTCGTAATGAGAATTCGTCATCGAACTTCATAAGAATTCGTATCTTGAATCTGGATTAAAACTGTATCCGGAATTCGGAATGAAACTTTATCACAGTTCTCATTCTGGATTTCGGAGTGAAACTTTACCACAGTTTTTATCCAGAATCCGGATCTTAAAACAGAATACTTCATATCAAAGTTTCAAGCAATTCCGAGAAAATAGAAATGAATCCGAATCTCATACTTAAGAAAATTCTAGATGAAAATATAATAAGGATAATTTTTCTTATAAAAGTGATTTTCCTTATAAAAGAAAATTTCCTTATAAAAGCAATTTTCCTTAAGAAAGCAATTTTCCTTAAGAAAGCAATTTTCCTTAAGAAAGTAATTTTCCTTAAGAAAGCAATTTTCCTTAAGGATAAGGTGTTTGTGATTTTCAAAACAAGAAGGAATTGAAAAGTCATAAGGAAGAACTTATTGACTCAACAAATATATTTTATCAGCACTAACTTAGTAATCACTGATAAAAGGTATATTTTTTAGTGTTAAAAAGTACCGATAAAATTAATCTTTATCAATGCTAATGTTTTAGAACTGATAAATACTTACAACAATTTTTTAAAAAAATAATACTTTTTAAAAAAACTATAATTATTATATATAATTATAATATTTATAATAATAATATTTATAAAATAATAATTTTTTAATTATTTGAATACATTATTATTTATTTATAATTATATAAATATTTTTTAAAAAATAATATTTATATCATTATATATATTTATATAACTATATATATATATAAACATAGTAAAATTATTCATTATTTAAATAAATTTATTATAATTTTATAATTAGTTAATTATAATTATATAAATAATTCATAAAAAAAGTATTATTTATTTATTTATGATTATAAATCTATAAAAACTGTAAATATACATTTATAATTATATTTATTCATAAATATTTTTTTAAAAAATGTATTTTTAGCATTATTAATGAATATTTAATCTTAAGTTCATGCATGTTAAAAATGAGTAAAATTGATTAAATAAAAATGCGTACAATATTGAAATTTTTATAAGTTTGATTAATATAAATCATTTGAAAAATGTATATATATTGGAATAAAGATGAATACATAATGAAAATTTTAAAACATAGTAAATAAATATATGTAAAATAAATATTATAAATTGATTAAATCCCAAAAAACTATTTGTGTGTAAGACTATATATATAAAAATAAATTAATTACATATATATGAAATCAATATAATACATTTGATCTATGTTATAAATTAAAAAATCAAGTGAAATTCAATTATTTCTATTACACTATGCAATTAGTTTGTATTTTTAATTCATATTAATTTTTAATTGCAAACCATTATTCACTAAATATATGAATATTTATAATGTAAAGTGCATAAATATTTTGTAATATATAAATCATATTTATATACATTAATATATATATACATCTAATATATACTATTTACTAACATTATCAATAATCATCTAATTAAGAAAATGGTTAATACTTTTCTCAATAGACTTATTTTTATTTTTAATTTGGTTATTTTTTATTTTACATATATCTATATATTTAATAATTACTATTTATTGGTATTTATAATTTATATATAGTATAATCAATTTTTTATTTTTTATTAATAATTATTTAATTAATAAAATTTATAATATTTTTTTAATAAAATCATTTTTTATTTTTTATTTTTATAATTATTTTATTTTATTTATCTGGACCTTTATCATAGCAAAAAAATTCTGATAAAGGAATCCTTTATGAGCACTAAAAATATAGCACTGGTAAAGGGTTCCCTTTATCATCGTAAAAAACAAATCACTGATAAAGGGTAACCTTTATCAGCGCTAAAAATAAAGTGCTAATAAAGGCACCCTTTATCATATCTAAACAAAAAGCGATGATAAAGGGTTATATTTATCAACACTTTATTTAGCATTGATAAATATTCCATTTATCAATGGTTTTTTCTAGCGCTGATAAATACCAGTGCTCTTAAACACTAGTTTTGTAGTAGCATTTGTTTGGGACATCCTCATTTTGGACATAGACATTTTTGACCTTATTATATACATGGATTGTATGATCAGATTTAAGGAATTGGTTGACAATTATCTCTATAGTTTCTAGTTCATTACTCCTAAAAGGAGAACTCACATCTTTCAGGTTGAGTGGGATCCGCAATCAGGGAGGTGGGGCTAGTTATAGATAGCCCCTTGATGCATCTGCAGGTTTCATGAGAAAAATAAGTTATCCAAATTAGATGGGTTTTACCCATAGTTTTAAACTATATTGTGAAAGTTCTTAACGATATCTTTTAGATATTCGACATCATGCGTTACTTCATAATGAGATCAATTTTTAATGTCCATGTGATTATTTGATTAATTAGAATATCCATGGATAATTGTCAAGCTCATTTGATTATTTATATGGATTTATTTGATCATCATTTATTACTTCTATATAATATACTCAAGTTACTTTTAAAAGGAATTCGTTTCAGTTATTTACATTGATATATTGATTATTCTTATTTATTCGTGATTGATTTTTCTACACACATACCCTTATAAAGCATCTGAGCACACCCTTTTCTTATGTTTCTTCCCCCATGATGCTAATATGTGTATTATGATTGATATATAGGGTTATTTTAGAGTAAATAATGATACAATCAAAGAAAATACTATTTTATATTTAATTGTTTTCAATTTTAATGTGATATTTCAAGTATGTATCTAGTTTACCAAGACTACTAAACTATATGATCTTATGATATGGTATTTCTTATATATAATTATATAGTAATAAAGTAACCACTGAATTTTGGCTAATAGGTCCAGGGTCATTATAGTTTTTATTAGAGGAATTTTAATAGAAACAATGGGAACTAGGCTTCGAAAAACAAAGATTAGAGAACATAACCCTACAATAGACATTGAGGATAAGTATATAAGAACATATAATTTTTTGGTAAAGTAGATATTATGTTATTTCCCTTAGAAATAAATCCATTTCGAGATAATAAAAGTTTACGTGATTCTCGAGAAGATGTACCTATGTGTATTAAATCCGAAAAAAGAAAATTGGGCTTGACTCAAACATTGCCTGGTACATGATAATGGATCTTATTGTGCACCTGGTTTGACACTCCCATGTGATATTCTTATAATTTTATTGACCCCCACCAAAGTATCTCAGAGATGCTTTCTATATTATTACATTGGTATAATATATAAATAATCACATCCCAAAGGATTAAATAATCTATTAGTCTCGGTAAACTAGATAAATACTTGAAATTCACATTACATTTTAAAACATAAAATACAAAAAAAGTTTTCTTTGATAATTCCATTATTCCCCTTAGTGTATCATTTCATATTAATCACAAAACACTTTCTCATATCTCGGATAAAATAAAACATAAGAAATGGGTGTTATCAAATGCTTAGTAAGAGTAAAAGTACATCATAATCTATAAAAAAAATAAGGAATAATCAATATTTCAATGTAAATAATTGTAAAACATTCTATTTAATCAATAACTTGAACATAATATGGAATGAATAAATGATGATCAAATAATTCCACATAAATTATCACATGAGCTTTAAAAATTAACTATGTAAATTCCAACTAATTGAATAATCACATGGGATATCAATAAGTTAATTATTAATAATGTAATTCATATTTCTGAACATAAAAAATATACCATCGAGACCTTGTGCCAAGACATATAATACCATCAAGACCTTGGTCCAAGAAATCTATATAAACGGGTGAGACCTGAGCCAAAACACAATCTAGTTTTTCTCTTGAGACTTACCAATTCATCAAGGGACTATAGTAGGAACTGCCTATAATCTAAAAAATACAATGCACACCTCATACGAAGGGGGTGAAACATAATCAAAATAAACATTCATATTGAAAAACTATCATATGAAATGTTAATACTCCCACCAATCGGTAAACATATTTAGGAAAAACCTAGAGTAATATGGTGAATGGTAATAAAATTTTACAATCTTAGTAAAAATGATCATAAACCATCTAAAAAAATAATAAGGATGATATCAATAAAACATATCCCTTGATTTATCATAAGCTCAATTAAGGTTTTATTCCATTGATGAGTTGAAATACTATAAAAAGATCTTTAAAAACATTTTAAAGGAAAATAAACTTTTCACTTTGAAATTTTTTTAAAACAATAATTTCAAAAAATATTTTGTAAAGCCTTTTTTTTGAAAATAAATTTTGAAAACATGTAAAATAATCTTTAAAGAATTTATTGTGAATGATGGTGGAAAATTATGTGAATACCACACACACTAATAAAGTAATTCCTTTCATATTTTTGGTGAATAAGAAATGAGAATTGTTTTGAAAATGAAATAAATATTCCTTTACAAATTTTTTTTGAAAAATAAAAATGGGTAAAAATATATTTTATAAACCTTTTTTAAAATTTTAAAAATATTTTTGAAAACATTTTTATAAAACATGGGTTTTAATGAAAAAGGATTTCTGACCGAAGAGAGAAATAAAGTCATATTTTATTAAAAACATTTTCTTAATAATTTTGAGTACCAATAAGTGGAAAAATGGTAATATTTAAAAAAAGTTCATTATTAACCACAATATAATAAAAAATAGTTATTTGAAGATATAAATATATAATAAATACCTCTAAAGAGACATAAACTTAAACAATATCGAATAATGAGAGAAGTAAAAGTGAGATGAGAAGCCTTTACCTTGAGTTCGAATGAATATGTACATTATATATCTTCCTGAATAATGAAATTATGTTAATTATTTATTTACTTAAGATACTTTTTATGTTTTATTATTCATTTTATCTTACTTATTACCATGTTATTTATGATTACTTAATCAATTCTGTTTTTGACATATGTTTCGATGATATTTTTCATATGTGTCAAAAATAAATTTGGTAGGTTGAATATAGTTAAAGTGGTCGTTATTTAAAAATATCCATAATAATAATAATGAAATAATTATTATATTTATACATCATTTATACTTTTTAATTCAATCATTAAATACAGTTATGGAAAATGAACTATGTCATAATCATAACATTTCCATTTTTCAATGATATTTATGGATAGAAGTTAAGTAATATTTTATAAATATAGAATTATAAGAATATCACATATACCATATTATTTATTTAAATATACTTATATATATATCATCTATGTGGTGTGGTGATGAAAAATGATTCACATCGCTTTGTATAGCTGGTAGTCTACACAAACACAAATGACGATATCATTTATCAATGTAAGAAAAAATGATATATTATTTTTTAAGAATGATAAAAATTTAAATAAAAAAATAATTATATCATTTATATCAAATTTATTCCTTAACATTATCCTTATTATCTTCAATGTAAAGGGTTAGTGAAAAACAAATCACATCACTTTGTTAGGTGGTAGTCCCCCGTACTCACAAGTGACACTATCGTATCCCCTACAAAATGGAATGTAAAAAATTATATATGATATAATGAATAAAAAGGTATACTTTTTTTATAAATATAATATATATAATTTATATTCATTATCACACCAAACTGTGAGAGGTGGTAATGGAAAAAGGAATGGCATCAGTTCGAAAGGTGGTAGTCCGTCGTACACATAAAATATGATTTCATAACCAATTTGATGGAAGTGGGGATTTTTTAAGGTAATTAATTTAACATAAATACATAATATCATATGTCAGATTTTTATGTTTTTAAATCAGAATGTCTTAATAATAACTAAATTATTTTGAGGAAGTAATAAAATAAAAATTATTTTTGAAGAACATTAACTCTTCTTCAGGTAACATCATTAGGTTTGCACCAAAGGCCTTCCTAAGTTGGATTTCTAAAAAAAATAAAGACTTTAGAATTATGGTATGTAATTTTTTATGTTATTTTTTCATGTATTTACTAATAAAAAATTGTTATAATGTGTTAACAATAGATTAGAGAGGGAGATCTTTTACAAGTGAGGCGAGTGGCACACTTATAATCTTTGAAACAAAATGTGTACCCACATTATTCACATGAATAAAGTGTCAAAAATATATTATTATTGATAATTAGACATGATAAGGTATATATTTGAAAATAAAATATATTTTATACAATATTCAGGTTATTTCAACCCTTATTTTGTTAGTTTAACTCCTCGGTAAATCAGTTTTTACCTTAATCGTAGTAATTAATTTTTACTATCTTCATTGTTGATTTTGGTAAAAAATTAAGTAAAAAATATTAGGTAATAAAAATTATTATTATTCCAAACATTTAATATATATTTCCTAATTCCATTAAAATAAGTGGAAAAAATTAATTTAAAATTAATCCTGTAGACGCGATGAGAAAACAAGTTTTTAAAGAGAAAATGTTCAAAAGTTTACAAAGTTTTTTTTTATAAAAATTAAATATAAAAATTATTAAAATGAAATAAATTGGATATATATATATATATAATTAAACTAATTTTACTTTGAAACCAATTAAAAATATATTTAAATTTATAAATATTTTAAATAAAAATGAATTTTTAAAATAAAATACAATATTTTTCACTATTCATCAAAAAATGAAACTTTTTAGAAAAATAAAAAAATACCTCTAAGATAAATTTGATATTATTATTTTAGAAATGAATTTCATTTATTCCGCAATTTTAAAAATTAATTTTAAATTATGTGTACAAATCATAACTAAACCTTCTTTTAGAAAAAAATATAGTTTTATAGAAAACATTTCTTTTTCTTTTAAATGATTTTTAGTGTATTTATAATAAATATATAACCATAATTTTCATAATTTAATTATTATTATTGAAACTTAATAATTTAAAGGTTAGATTATAACTATATTATCGTTCATTTTGACTCAGGGTTTCATGTTCTGCAAGGTATCTAAGAGATTAATTTTAAAGAAATATATTTCATGTTTTGTTTAAGCTAAGTGTTGTGGGTTGTATATCCTATGAAATATAACATTCTTATTTTGTAAATCCATGTTGTTAAAATCTCCCCATCTTAAATTGATTTTATCCTCTCAATTTAATCTTGATATCGGTAATCAGGAATTTGACATTTGAAAATATCATTATTGAAGTACCACATGATGAGAAGGGTTAATAAGAATTCATCTTAATAATAGAGAAATAAAGTAAAAAAGTCATAAAAAATAATGTATTACTGGGTTTTCATGTATAATAAAATTCTTGGGAAATGAAAACATGGAAATTCATGAGAATACAAACACCCAAGGATTAATAGACAATGATAGAGATCATTGATCACAAGAAAGTGGGTGATCTAGAGAAGTTTAATGATCACAAAACCATAAATTTTTGATGAGTTAAAGTATAATTTTATTCATCAAATATAAAGGTGATAGGATAAATTTTTTGTTTCAAGATCCTTTTCTTAAAGTTGAAAAAATTATTTTACTATCTATGAATATAAATAAATATACCTACTTGATATATATCTATTTTATAAACACAATTTCATCCTTTGGATGTGCTTCAATCAATTTACAGTCCATCACTTACTCCAAGAAATGAATATCTAAAAGAGAATTTTTTTTATTCTTGAATAACTAAAATTCAATTTTAAAGGATTATAAGATCCATAATAAAATGATAATTCATTAATTTGATCTCTAGTTATTATTATAAAAAAATGGTTAGTATAGGTTATTCAACTTGCATACATCCTCATATGGTGAAGTAATAAATTAATATCTAAAACCCCATATAAAGTGTAATGACCCTGAATTTCTAGTAATTGTTTTCAAATAGAAGGGAATTTTACAAGTCTGCAAAAATTGACGGTGCATGATTCCGAGGCCCGAAGTTCCTGGAATTAATTTCTGAACTGTTGTTCGGGTAAGTTTAGTAAACGTGCAAGTATGTTTTTCTAACTTTTGAACCGGTGCCCGGAATTGAAATACGAGGACACTGTTGAACTCACAGTGCCGATATTCACTTAAGGAGACCTTCGCCTCGACCGTAGTGGGTTGAGAGTGAAAGATAGAATTTGAGTTTTTCCTGAAGGAATAAAATAAAATAAAATTGTGTAACATTTTATTTTTATTTTATTTTGAAACCACCCATGTGGATATTTCACAGGTGGGGACCACCTGAACTAAATCCTCCCATGAGAGGTTGTGGAGGTGGGGACCACTGATCCTAACCTCCCATGATAGGTCATGGTGGTGGGGACCACCTGAGGCTTAAAACCCCTTGAACCCCTTGAACTCCCTCATAAGTGTGGGGGAACCTCTTAAAATTTCCCCACTTAAATGGTGCCACCCTTTTAATTTATCATGCCAACCTATGTAATTAATTAACCCAATTTGAAATTGTGGAAACAATTAAAATTGGGGAAACACAACCGTTGGATATTTTTCATTTTGGGGGAAAGTATTGACAAAGGGGAGAGCTCTTGGAGGCTTACACCTCTTCCAATGAAGAACGAGGATGCACAACTTCGACTTCTTCTATGGAACATCCTCCAATGAAGAATACCATCGAAGAAAGTTCTTCGGAAATCAAGGAAGAGGATGGTGAACGAGGCCGACATCAAAGCGCAGTTTCATAAGCGATGATCATAGGCACTCTGTTCACCTTCATCGACTTCTTTCTCACGCCAATGTCAACGAACAATCCGAGGTAGGGAGATTGTTTGAAATTCTCCTCTCTTTCCGTTCTTAATAATTCTTCGTAATTCAAGAAGGAATTATAGCCGCTTGCTACAGCTCTAATGTGGAGAGTGCGGTCCAAACAAATATTGTCCGTCCTCTCCACAAACCTTGTGATTAATTATTGATCACGATGGAGGAACGACTAAGAAACACGATGGGGAACGAGAACGACGGCCGACACCATCGCCAGCAGTGACAAAGGTGATGGAGGAACGACGCTGCCCCGCTGTCACCACCACCTGCGGCCTCTGCGCCATCCGTGACCAGGCCACAGGCCTGTGGCCGAGCCTCCACCCTCCACAGCCAAGCTTCCGTCCACGGCCGAACCTTGCGGCCGAGCCGCCGCCCCGCGACTAGGCCACTACCCCACGGCCGGGCCGTCGGCCGCAGCCTCGCCGAGCCGCCCCGCAGCCTCCGCCTTCCGGACCAAGCTATCCTTTAGCCTCCTCCCTCTCGACCGAGCCGCCCTGGGCCGGGCCAAGCTGCCCCACGCCCTAATGGCACCCCCGCAGCCGAGCCAACCCGCGGCCTCCGCCGCCCTGCGGCACCCGCGGCCTCCGCAGCCTCTCGCGACAAGCCAGACCGCCCAGCGGACCAGGCCGCACCATGGGCCTGGTCAACCCGAACCGATTCGACCCAGGCCAGGTCGGGTTGGGTCGGCCCGACCGGGTTGGACGAGACCAGGACCTGATATGAAGCTATACTTTACATGGGCCATAACTTTGGCACCAGACATCCATTTGACGAACCGTCAGCGCCGCTAGAAATCTTGGTACAAGATAGTCCCTTTGAGTATACCCCACTGGAGTTTTCGGTAAAGTTGAGGCACAGTCGGGTTGGATTGAGCACGAATCCAACAGGGCCTCTGGAACTAAAAGGCTAATAACTCACAGATCAGGCATCTGATTGACGCGTTGTCTGTTGTGTTGAGACCCCTATGACATGGAGGACGTTTAAAATACTTTTTAGTGGGACTTCGTAGTAGTTGGAGTATCGACTAGTGATTTGTGGAGAGGATTCTCCCAGAGATGATAAGGCTTAGTGCGGGAAACCAATAGCTGGCTGTGATGAGAAGAATGAAGAGCGACCTCTGTAGGTCAGCTCCTAGTGATCCTGTATGGGTAAGTTCCTAGAGATCCTATGTCGTTCAGATCCTAGTTATCCTGCACAAGTCAGATCTTAGCGATCCTGTGTGAGTCATCTCCTAGGGATCCTGTGTGGGTCAGATCCTAGTGATCCTGTGTGGGTCAGCTCCTAGCTATCCTGTGTGGGTTAGCTCCTAGCGATCCTGTGTGGGTCAGCTCCTAGCGATCCTGTGTGGGTCAGCTCTTAGAAATCCTGTGTGAGTCAGCTCGTAGCGATCCCGTGTGGGTCATCTCCTAGCGATCCTATGTGGGTCATCTTATTTACAAAGTAAGATGATTTATTAGTTACATATAATCATCTATACTACTGTACTTAAGTTATACCAGGTGTGAGATGAGCTCGTACCTGTGTGGTACTTTCCTTTGTGGTAATGCCTTGGTGGTATTATTCTGTGTGGTGTACCTGTGTGGTACTTTCCTTTGTGGTTTTCCTTTGTGGAACAGTTGAGCTTTTAGATTTTGGGTTGGACCCTATGTTTCCTCTAATTGAGATGGATATACTTTATAACTTAGATATATGTATGGGAATATACCTAAGTAGGGTTGACATTTGAGTTCATGCTTTGAGGTTTAACCTTTGTGGATTTTTTGAGACCTTGAGGGTTTTGGGGTCCTTACTGAGTGTCGTTATGCTCACCCCTGCACGGGCTATGCTCGCACCTTGTTGTGTTTGGTGTAGATGACAAACATCGTTGATCAAGACTGAGGGTACCTAGACTAGACGGTGCCCAGAGGAGGACCTTATGATGAGTCAGTACACGAAGGAGACAGACAGGTGTGGAGTGTTGAGGAGGCAATCTATACCTAACCTTTAGGTAGGAACCTCGGAGGACGACCCAATAACTGTCTTTTTTTTTTCGCTTTAGTTTACTTGTACTTTAAGTTTCTTGTACTTTCTAGTTGGGCTTGTATTCTGGCCCCTTTTACTTATTGTACTCACTCTGTTTACTATTCAGTTTACTTTTGTTCATATCTTGCTGTGTGCTTGGTTGCGTGTGTTTACAGGTTATAAAGGCAATGCCTTCCTAGTTTTAGGGATTACGCCTTTCGGTGCTAGTCGCCAGCCCCTGGCCTATGGAAGGCCGGCTTGGGGTAGTCACGACAGGGGCCCCTGGGGATGGGTCGTGATAAATTGGTATCAGAGGAGTCAATTCTACCATAGAACATAATACTATGATCTTTCTTCTAATGGAAATAGTGTTAAGTGTAATGAGTGTGGTTATCAGTTTAGGGAATCCAGTGTTGGTGCGGCGACTGATGTATCCATACACCAGGACCCTGACTTTTGATTTCCGACTCAGTGCATGAAAACACTGATTGCGTGTGTTTTTTCAAGAGTTTTCTTTGTGATATCTTTGAGTAAGATCACCGGGTATAACTTATTGACCATGGCATGCCTGTTTGTTTTCAGGATGACTCAACACAGACAACCATCTAGGGTTCTGAGACTATCACACACTAATATCCCACTGAGCGATGAGGCCTCAATACATGTCCCTTTTCTGGTAGAGGAACCAACAGAAGCACCAGCGGTACCATTACCCATTGGGCCACCGATCCCACCGGCCCTAGTAGCAGACGATGAATAATGACTAATCACATTGCACTTGTTCCAGAACGAGAGGACACCCAGGTTCAGGGGAGAGACAGACCCACATGAAGCAGTATACATATGGTGGAGCATAATGCTCCAAGTTCACGATGAGGTGACACTTCTCTGGGCAGAGTTCAAGATCCTATTTCGAGCATAGTTTGTTCCAGCGACTCTTCGCGCAGTGCGCATACATAAGCTTATTCATTAGCAGTAGGGTATCATGACAGTGGATCAGTACTCAGCGAGGTTCACTGACCTCTCATGTTACTTCACTGATATGGTGCGTGAACAATTTTTCAGGGCCCAGACCTTCGAGCAGGGACTCAGGCGAGAGATCAGGGCTTAGATGATCTCACTCATTATCCCGACGTAGGCAGGGGTATTAGAGCGAGCCCTCTTAGTGGAGAGTTTACCTGCTGAGCAGTCGCCAGCAGCGAGACCCACCACTAGTTGTCACGTAGCGAAGCCTTCTACAGCTGGAATTAGACAGATGATGTAGAGGTATAAGAGTACCAAAACTACAGGTGGATGACCGCAGGATTCAGGGTCGGCTGTGAAAGGTACCCAAGGCAAAGATGATCATGTCAGGAGCGGGCAATGTTACACATGCGACGAGTAGGGTCACATGGCTCATGACTGTCCGACATGACGTACGGATGATCAACAGACGTTCAAATCACTTCCCATGTAGATATAGAGGTTCGACCAAGGAGGTTCGCAGGGAGTAGGAAGATGTGGTAGAGGAGATGGCCATGCAGCTGGCGGTGGGCGACGATTCTAGATATTACTGCCACCACCACTAGGTGGTCCAACTCAACCATAGAGAGCAGGTGGACAGGGGCAAGCTCAGCTCCAGGCAGCTGAGGCCTACGATCATGGTGCTCTAGAGAAGATACATGGTATGATCTATGTCTACTCCTCCTTAGCTGCAGTACTTATAGACACAGGTTCCAGTCATTATTTTATTTCCACTGCCCTCGTTCGGAGCTCAGAGATTCTGATGGAGCTGTTGGTTCAATCCTTAAGGCTAGAGACTCCTATGGGAGCCAATTCAACGATTACGCACTGGTGCCGGCAGTGCGATCTTACTCTAGGATGTGAGAGATTCCGCTGAGATAGCAGCATCGAGGCCTTACGAAGTTATCTTGGGTATGGACTAGTTATCTACAGTCCATGGTCAGATAGACTGTATTAGGCACAAAGTGTAGTGTGTCCTCACAGATAGGACTTGGTTTAACTTCACCGGCGAGAAGGTAGAATTTCCAGCACAGGATGGACTTACCTGGAGGAGAGTGCAGCCTATCACTCATCATTTGGGTAGTCTTACCCTCTTAGCGATTGCTGTGAAGAGTTTGAGCTATCCTGTAGTGGTTGACCAGTAGAAGGATGTCTTCCCTGATGATGTTCTGGGTCTACCTCCTCGTAGAGAGGTATACTTTTACATTGACATGTACCCTGGGAAATCACAGATATCTACACTAGCATATCAAATATCTCCCGCGGAGCTTTGTGAGCTACAGGTACAACTAGAGGACTTGTTGGGGAAGGGATTCATTTGTCCCAGTGTTTTACCTTGGGCAGCCCCGATTTTGTTTTCCAAGAAGGAGGATGGGTGCTTGAGAATTTTTTTCGACTACCGGTGCGTGAACTAGGTGACCATGAAGAAAAAGTACCCACTCCTGAGGATTGACGACCTCTTTGATCAGATGAAGGGAGCACAATGGTTCTTGAAGATAGACCTCAGACCAGGCTATCAATAGCTCAGTGTACGAGACGAGGATGTGTAGAAGATGACTTTCGGATATCGGTACAGCCATTATGAGTTCTTGGTTAGGCCAATCGGTGTAACCAACTCACCAACAGTGTTCATGGGACTCATGAACAAAATATTTTAGCTATAACTTGATCTCTTTGTAGTAGTATTCATCGAAGACATTCTGATCTACTCAGCTACTGAGGAGGAGCATGACTATCATTTGCAGATAGTTCTGGACACACTTCGAGAGAACCAGCTTTATGGTAATCTCTCGAAGTGCCAGTTCTGGATCCGAGAGGTTCACTTTTTGGGAAATTTCATATCAAAGGCTGGAGTTGCAGTGGATCTAGTGAATATTGAGGCGGTACTTTCTTGGAAGCCACCTAGGAGTGTGGCAGAGGTACAAAGTTTCCTGGGTTTGGCTGGATACTACCGAAGAATTGTGATAGATTTCTCTAGAGTTGTAGGACCACTTTTAGCGTTGAAAAATAAGGGTAAAACCTTCCTGTGGTCAGAGAGATTCTAGTAGAGTTTTTAGGAGTTGAGGCTGAGGTTGACTTGTGCACCCATCTTGAGGCTACCAGAGGAGAGTGTAGGGTACATAGTCTACTGCGACACATCAGGGACATGACTCGGATGTGTCCTGATGCAGTAGCAAGCATTGATCACATATGGTTCTTGAAAGCTGAGACAACATGAGTAGAACTATGCTACCCGTGACCTGGAATTTGTAGCAGTGGTCTTCACCTTGAAGATGTGGTGACATTAATTGATGGAAGAGCGTTTTACAGTGTACTCTAATCAAAAGATTCTTAGGTATATCTTCTCTCAGAAGTACCTGAACCTGATACAACGACGTTGTCTTGAGTTCCTCCAGGACAATGACTTCTAGATAGTATATACTTCTGGGAAGGGGAATGTTGTAGGAGTTTCACTCAGTAGGAGGTCTAGTATACAACTGCTAGGCGAGGAAATAGAGTAGCTGACCGCTTTGCAGATATCCTTTGTGGATAGAGATGGAGAATCTTTTATTCATTCTCTTATAGTCACACCCCCACTTCTTCAGCGAGTCAGGGAGGTGCAACATGGGGACACTGACTGGGAGACATGACATGCTCATATATCCACATGACATGCACCTGATGGATTTTCTGAAGGTAGGGATCATGCCATCCTCTTTAGAGGATGTACCATGGTACCAGTGTCGATTCAGGAGGAATTGTTGATGGAATTACACACATCCTCTCTAGAGGTACATCCCTGAGTGGCAAAGATATTCCAGGATCTCCGATGATATCACTGGTGGCCGGGAATGAAGAAATCAGTAGTAGAGTTTGTCTCTCGATGCCTCACTTGTCCGCAAGTGAAGGCTGAGCATCTGGTACCGACAGGATTGGTTCAGCCTTTAGAGTTCCCAGAGTGGAAGTGGTATGGGATGTCCATGGACTTCATGACAGGATTTCCACGTATATCTAGGAGACATGACTCAACTTGAGTGATCATCGACCGACTCACCAAGTCGGCCCACTTTCTACCAATCAGAGAGTAGGGTTCAGTATAGATCTTGGGATGCCTCTATGTGCAAGAGATTGTGTGGCTACATAAAGTACCCTTGACGATTATCTCCGATCATGATGCACGTTTTACTTCTCAGATATGAAAGGGGTTGTAGGAGGCTTTTGGGATGTAGCTTTGTTTGATCCCAGCCTTCCATCCTCTGATGGATGGCCAGACTGAGCGGACCATTCAGACCCTTGAGGACATTCTCCGTGCTTGTATCCTCAACTTCGGTTGTACTTGGGAGGATCACTTGCCCTTGGTGGAGTTTTCATAAAATAATAACTATCACTCCACCATTGGGATGGAACCTTTCGAGGCATTGTATGAGCAAACATGTAGATCATCTTTGTGCTGGACTGACCCAAGGGAGTTAGTACTAGTGGTACTATAGATGTTATGGGCTCCAACAGAGAAAGTGCATATCATATAGGAGTGGATGAAGACTACACAGAGTAGGTAGAATTTTTATGCCAACAGGAGACATAGAAATTTAGAGTTCTTGGATGGTGACCACGTCTTTCTACAGGTCTCACCTCGATGAGGTTTGCAGAGATTTGACTGAGGTGGCAAGTTATATCCAAGGTTCATCAGACCTTTTTAGGTCTTCGTCAGATTTGGAAAGGTGGCTTATTTCTTAGCTTTTCCACCTCAGTTGCACCGGGTACATGACGTATTCCACATATGCCAGCTGAGGAGATACGTGAATGACCCTTCCCATGTCATCAACCATGGAGAGCTGGACACTGAAGATGGGGTGAATTTTATGGAGGTTCTAGTAGAGATTGAGGATCGATAGGAGTGGGTCTTTCATGGGTGGTCGATACCTCTAGTGTGCGTTTGTTGGCAGAATGGGAACCTCAAGGAGAGCACACGGTATCAAGAGGCTCAGATTCGTGCTCAGTACCCCCACTTGTTTACCTAGTTTGAGTTGTGGCTTACGGGGACGTAGAGCCATGAGGTGGGGAGAATGTAAAGACCTAAAATTTCCATGTATTTTTTTAAATATAAATAAATTTCACAAGTCTGAAAAAATTGACGGCGCGTGATTCTGAGGCCTAGAATTCCTAGAATGAATTTCTGAACTTTTGTTCGGGTACTTTCAGTAAACGTGTGAGCAAGTTTTTCTAACTTTTGAACCAGTGATCGGAATTGAAATATGAGGACGCCATTGAACTCATAGCAGCAGTATTCTCTTATGAAGACCTTCACCTTGACCGCAGTGGTTTGAGAGTGAATGATAGAATTTGGATTTTTTGTGAAGCAACAAAATAAAATAAAATGGTGTAACATTTTATTTTTATTTTTTTTAAAACCACCCATGTAGATATTTCACAGGTGGGGACCACCTGAACTAAAACCTCCCTTGAGAGGTTATGGAGGTGGGGACCACCGAGCCTAACCTCCCATTAGAGGTTATGGTGGTCGGGACCACCCGAGACTTAAAACCCCTTGAACCCCTTGAACTCCCTCATAAGTGTGGGGAAACCTGTTAAACTTCCCCCACTTAAATGGTGCCATCCCCTTTAATTTATTATTCCAACCTATGTAATTAATTAAGCCAATTTGAAGTTATGCCAACAATTAAAATTGGGGAAACACAACAGTTGGCTATTTTTCATTTTGGGGGAAAGTATTGACAAAGGGGAGAGCTCTTGGTGTCTTACACTTCTTCCAACGAAGAACGCCGATGCACGACATTGACTTCTTCTTTAGAACATCCTCCAACGAAGAATGCCATCGAAGAAAGTTTTTCAAAAAACAAGGAAGAGGACAATGAATGATCCTGACATCAAAGCGTGGTTTCCGAAGTGACGATCGTATGCAATCTCTTCACCTTCTTCGACTTCATTCTTGCGCCAATGTCAACGAACAATCCGAGGTAGGGTGGCTGTTTGAAATTATTCTCTATTTCCGTTTTTGATAATTATCTGTAATTCTATAATAAATTATTGCCACCTGATACCGCTCTAACATGGAGAGTGTGGTCCAAAAAAACATGGCCCGTCCTCTCCGCAAACCTTGTGATTAATTGTTGATCACGATGGAGGAATGTCTAAGAACCACGATGGGGCATGAGAATAACAACCAACACTACCACTAGCCATGAAGAAGGCGACGACGCAATGGCGCCGCCCCGTGGCCTCCGCTACCCGCGGCCTACGTGCCTTCCGCAGCCGGGCCACCGCCCCTCGGCCTAGCCGCCACCCTTCAGAGCCGAGCCACCATCCGCGGCCGAACCCCACGGTCGGGTCACCGCCCCATGGCTGGGCCACAGCCTCATGGCTGGGCCACCGCCCCCCGGCCTCCACTCCGCCCACGACCTCACTGAGCTGCCCCATAGCCTCTGGCCTCCCGGCCGAGCCGTCCCACGTTCTCCGCCTTCCCGGCTGAGCCGTCCCTCGGACTCCGCCCTACCGGATGAGCCGCCCCAATCGAGATGTCCCACAGACTTCGCCCTCTCAGTCGAGCCTTCACGAGACAGGCTGGGATAGGATGACCCACCCCACGCCCTCGCAGCACCCCCGTGGCCGAGCCACCATCTGTGGCCGAGCCAATCCGCGACCTTCACCACCCCGCGACACCTGCAACCTCTGTGGCCTCTCGCGGCCCTCACGGCCTGCCGAACCGCCCAGCAGGACGGGTCGACCCAAACTGGGTCGACCCAGGTCAGGTTCTGTCATGTCAATCTGACCTGGTTGGGCCGGACTCAGACCTGATATGAACCTATACTTTACTTGGGCCATAACTTTTGCACCAGACGTCCGTTTGATGAACCGTCAGTGAAGTTGAATATCTTGGAGTGAGATAGTCCCTTTGAGTATAACCCACTATAGTTTTTGGTAAAGTTGAGGTACAATCGGGTTGGATCGAGCATGAATCCAACCGGGGCCCCTGGACTAAAAGGCTAATAACTCACAGACCGGGCGTCCGATTAACGCGTCTTCTATTGCATTGAGACCCCTATGACATGGCAGACCTTTGAAATACTTCTTCTTGGGACTTCGTAACACTTGGATTATCGAACAATGTCTTGTGGGGCAGATCCTTCCAGAGACGAGCAAGCTTAGTGCAGGAACCCAGTAGCTGGCTATGATGAGAAGAATAAAGAGAGATCCTGTTTGGGTCAGCTCCTAGCAATACTGTGTGGGTCAGCTCCTAGAGATCCTGTGTGGGTCAGCTCCTAGCGATCCTGTGTGGGTCATCTCCTAGCGATCCCGTGTGGGTCAGCTCCCAACAATCCTGTGTGGGTCAGCTCCTAGCGATCCTGTGTGGGTCAGCTCCTAGATATCCTGTGTGGGTCAGATCCTAGAGATTCTGTGTGGGTCAGCTCCTAGTGATCCTGTGTGGGTCAAATTCTTATAGAGTAAGATTTTTCAGTAGTTACATCTAATCATATCTACTATTATACTTAAGTTATACCTGGTGTGAGATGAGTTCGTACATGTGTGGTATTTTCTTTTGTGGTAATCCCTTGGTGGTATTCTTCTATGTGGCGTACCTATGTGGTATATTCCTTCATGGTTTTCCTTCCTTTGTAGTACATTTGAGCTTTTGGATTTTGGGTTGGACCCTTTTTTTTCCTCATGATTGAGATGGGTATACTTGATAACTTAGGTATATGTATGGGCATATACCTAAGTAGGGTTGACAGTTGACTTCATGCTTTGAGGTTTAACATTTGTGTATTTTATGAGACCTTAAGGGTCTCAGGGTCCCTACTGAGTATCTTTATGCTCACCCCTGCACAGGTTATGCCTGCACCTTGTAGTTTTTGGTGAAGACGAGGGACAAAATTGATCGAGACTGAGGGTACAAATACTGGACGGTGCCCAGAGGAGGAACTTATGATGAGTTGGTACACGGAGGAGACAGATGGACGTGGATTGTTGATGAGGTGATCTGTACCTACCCTTCAGGTAGTAACCTTGGAGGAAGACCCAACAATGGTCTTCCTTTTCACTCCAGTTTACTTGTACTTTTAGTTTCTTGTACTTTCTAGTTGGGCTTGTATTATGGACCCTTTTACCTACTGTACTTGCTCTGTTTACTATTCAGTTTACTTGTGTTTTTATCTTGCTGTGTGCTTGGTTTCATGTGTTTACAGGTTATAAAAGAAATTCCTTCCTAGTTTTAGGGATTACACCTTTCGGTGCTAGTCTCCAGCCCCTGGACTATGGAAGGCGGGCTTGGGGTAGTCACGACACAGGCCCCAGGGGATGGGTCGTGACACAAAGTTCAACTTATACCATTTCATAAATGGTCATCTTTATGACCTTTCCAAAATATTAATATCCAAAACTATAAAAATAAGGTCACTTAATTTCTAAAATGAACTTATCATTAATCCCCTAGACAACATGAAATATCTCTTAACCATCACATACCAAACTTGTGAATTCCTTCATCGTGTATTCTCTTGAAACATGATAATAACAAAAATGACAATAAAACCATATTAAAATTATGGAATTTTATTTATTCCTTATTTTTTTATTGGACATATTTCTTAACTCTAAAAATGATCTTAAATCCATCAATGATAGTATAAAACCATTTATGAACAAATCCTTAATCAGTTCCATGGTAGTCAGTACTATCCCATTTACTTTATCTATATCAATCATTGCTTCATCCCAACAACATTATCTCAACATTATAAACATATCAAGGGTTATATTTCCTTTAATAATGTGTTTTAAAAGAATTTAAAATTACCACTGAATCATTTTTCTTGGTCATCAGTACCATTCAACACACACATTCAAATCCTTAATGAAAAAATATTATAGTAATGTTTTTATACATTTCATAATTATTATAACCCTAATATCATTGATAAAATACTCAAATGAAAAAATATTTAAACTAAAAACAAGTACATTAATCATTCCACTTTCCCTGTGGTAATAACATAATCTTTACCATTATCAATTTGCTACTTTTGAGGTATATTCCTTTGACTCTTGGGGAATTTGTTTGCGCAGTTCTGTATATCCTTAAAAATAAATAATTGAACATTATAAACCATTTTCTTGACCTTGAAATCAGGATAAGGTTGGAATTTATCTCCACACTTGTAGAAATCTCATATTCCATTTAAGTATGCACTATAGTGTTTCTCTCCACAAATATAACATGCGGGAAAATAATTCTCTCCCTTATTCCCTTTATCCATATTTTTCTTTGTCGTACTCTTATTCTCTTACATCCCTTAGAATAAATAGTACTTATAGAATTACTTCTCTGTATTCTAGAACATGATACTATATCCTAATATGTTGAGAAATTTTGGGAGATGTAATGGCCTATTCTAGCCCACGATCATGATATTTTCCACTTTGGGACACTCTCGTATGGTTTTTTCCCTAGGTTATGACCCTCAGGAATCCCCTAAGAAAAGGCCTCATGATGGGAGAAAACTGTGTGGATCATCCTCGGTGACCGTGCAGCCATGGACTGAGGCTGATACACAGTTGGTGCACAGTTAAGTAAACCATACATAATTCCTAGAAAACTGTGCAAAGGGGTGTTCTTTGGGAAGTGGATCACGTATGGTTTGTGCACGGTTTGGAAAACTATGGGGGTAAACCATGTGGCCCAGAAACGTTGGACAATTTACAAAATTTACAGTCCGGGATTTTAAACCCCAACTCATAATTTTCCTGCATTCTTCCCCTCTTAACCCTAATGATGAACTTGGACAACCCAAGCTTCCCAAGGGTGGTTATCCTTTGATTTTTGGCTGTTTAGAGCACTGTTGGTTGCAGATCCAAGCTCTAGGTAAGTCTAATATTCTCCTTGCTTCCTCTCTTCGATTAGGGTTCAAATATTTCTCCCATCTCCTTCCAAATCTCTAAAAACATCTTCTTTGCATGATTTTTAGGTTTAGGCTTCAAAGGGTATTTGAATCCAGATCCAAGACTACAATTAAGAGTGCGTTTATAATCAGATTTGAGGTAGGTTTTTTACAAGTTATATCCCATATTTTTGTTATAGATTTGTGCATGTGTGTTTGTATTTTTCCTATATATTGTTGTGTATTGGTTTCCTTGAGTATTATTGGGTAAATTGGGTGTCCAAATGATTTCCTTGAAACCCTCACGATCCTCATGAGATGCATAGGGAGTGACTTGACCATTTTAGGGCCACCCATTGGGTGAAACAATATTTTCAGACCCAGAGAGTGGTAAGGGTTAAGTGAATGATTGCGGAATAATATTGTGGAACCCATGTCAAACATGTTTAAATATTTTACTAAGTAGAAAATGGAATCATGATAAATATGACTTGGGTGATAAGGGCATAAGATGTTGTTGGAATGACATGAAAATGGTTATTTGGGTTGAAATAGATTATGTCAAGTATTTAATTAATTTTGTTTAAGAAATGCCTAAGGGGATTAAGGCATATTAAATGGTGAACTTGCAATTCAGTAATGGAATGGGAAATGTGGAATGTGTCAATGGGATGTAATAAGTAAGTGGATGAATTTTTGGAATGGGTTAATACATTAGAATTTGGTGGTATACCTAAATGATTGAATGTAATAAAGGGATTGTGTTATTTAATATGAGAATGGTACTTGATATGCATAAATGGGTAAATGCTTGTGAAATGATAATGGGATAATGTTAATGAATGGCCAATGATGAATTTGGCTAATACATAAGGGTTGTTGAATACACCTAATGGATAAGGCATGAGAATGTGAATTTGGCTAAATTTATATGAATTATAATTGGAAAATGTGCTAATTGGTTATGGAATAATATTAATTCCCATGTTGTTTACTATGTATTGCAAATGATGATTTCCAATGGAATTGGTTATGTTATGTTATGTTATGGTATGGTTATGGTGGTTGATAAATGTTCATGTGAACATGGCTTGGTAGTGTGGGGTATTGGCTTGAGGATCTACACCCATAGGTTGAGTTAAAGACTGAGGCTTTAAACTCCACCCCTAAATGCACGTGCTAGGGAAGGGGATGGAGGCTCTATTCCCCTAATGGTTACATTCCACCCAGACTGGGGCTTCAAGGTGGGGATAATGGTTTGATGTGATATGTGTGTCCCTAGTGAGCTTGAGACTTTATTGATTTCCCCTTTTAATTTTGATTGATTTACGTAGACCCATGTATGGATGATATATATATTCTAAACCCAAATAGAATATGTTGAAATGGATTATGTGTGAAAATGGTATAATGAATGAAATTGGGATGAACTCTAGTCACAAACTAAATGAACCTTGTTAACTAATGGCACCCGAATTTTCCTTGTTTACTTTCAATTTATTTTTTACTTTCATGCACTATCTATTAGACTTGATAATTTTTAGACACCGTTGGTGGTATCCTATTGATTATTGTACTCACACCCTACTCGGGCCACCGTTGGGTACCCGAGCAGACTTCTTGGTTGCAGGTCAGGTCAAGGGTGAAGGACCAACTCTTGAAGGTTGAGTTGGGCTCAGGATGTTCATGGAGAAGAACCCAAACTTAGATTCAAGACCCATTTAAAGTTTTGTCCGTTTGATTTATTTTATGTTTCTTTCACTTTTCACTACTAGTATGATATGGAATTTTTGTAGTCGATTTGTGGTTGTAACCCATTTGGGAAACATTTGGTTATGCATGTTTATTTTTTTTGTATTGTTTTTGCTATTTATATTGTGTTCTACTGTGGCTTACTCTGGTAAAGAGGGTATAGTCTCCCCACATGACTCATTAGACCCTCACTGCTAGTCAAAAAACTCTGGAAAATGGGGAGGCATGCTTGAGGTAATGTGACAACCTGGCTCGGAGCACCAGTTTAGTGGATTTTGAGTTAGGGATGTTAAAAATTAGTATCAAAGGAGTTATTTTATCTTTCTTACTATTTGGGGATGGTAGATAAGAGATTAGGATAGTGTCAGGCATCAGTAATGAGCTCATTCTTAGGAGTAGCTAACCCATATACAAGGGAAAACCGAAGTCACCCTGGGTGGGAATTATTGTTCTTGATGTCGTTGTTTTAGTTGAATGATATTTCACCGTTGGGTGATGCACATGTTTTTTGATTTGAGAAAATTATGTTATTTTTATCAGGAAAATAATAACAAGAGGTTGTGCATTCATGCATCATTTTAGGAACCTAAGGATATAGGTGGCATGCATCATTATAGGCATATACACGGGATGGGTGTGTGGGGCATGGAGAGTAGAGTGCATTTTACTCCCTTGAGAAATCTAAAGAAAATGATTTGTAATAATTGTAATGAAAGTGGGTGAATAAAAATAATAAAAATGAGTAAATGTTATAACCAAGTTAAAATTTTGGGCTATAATAAATTGTAAATGTTATTTTGGTGTCTAAAAGAAAAAGGGTTCTATAATGATGGTAAGATTGTTAATGAATTTTTCCCGATAAAAGGTGTAAATGAGTTAAAATGACGATTTCAACATGTTGTGAAATGGAAAATGTGGCTAAAAGGATGGGATCGTGTTGCAAAAGAAGAATGATTTTGATGAGGTGTTGATGAAAGGCACATGATTTAGTAAATTGGTTACCCCATGTTGACCATGACCTGTGGTAGGTATGGTAGAGGGTAGTGTTTCATGCATGATGGTGACCGTTGGGATAGAGTATGATAAATGGTTTGTTTAAGGTTGCTTGTTCGAGGAATTTTTCCATCTATGGTTAAATAATATTGGTCATTCTCCAAAGTGTCTGGTGAATGATAATTTAAAATGAGAATGTTTGATTTCAATAGTGGGTATCCCTTTTGTTTTCAGTTGGACCTTTTTGTGTGTGGTTTGAGGCAGTGAGATTTCTCTAGTTTGGAACTTTGGATTTGGATTGTGAGGCCTTTCTGGTTGTGATATGGCCTAGGTGGTGTGTTTTGGGAACCCTTCATAGGGTTGTGGCCTTTGGGTTGTGAAGCATTGTTCGGTAATGTGAGTAAGAGAACTCTTGTGGTTTGTGATCGTACAGACTACATGCTGGACCCTAAGGATGGTACCTGGGCCTTGGTGACCTGGTGAGTAGAGACCTTGCTAGTTGGGTCTTGAATCCCAAAGAGATTTTTTTATCGTAATACTGATGAATGTGTACACCTTAGGCATGAACCTAGAGTAGATGGTTTTTGGTGTGCTAGGCATAGTGTGCCTCAAAATGGGAGTGAGAGTTCCATTCATGAGCATTGATTTATTCGTGTCATGATAAGCATGTTTTGGAGAGAGGACCAATGGATTATCCTAGTTGGGACTCCCGTTTAGGGAGTTGGTATCATTAAACATTTAAGGTGACCTACGAGAGAGGTCAGATAGGGATTCTAGTACTTTTGGGTGTGTATCGTGCATGTAGATGTTTTTGACTATGTTAGTGGCACTCAGGGTGTTGTATGGTGTGGATTTGGCCTAGAGGGCTAAGTGGGAAGGTGGAGGGTTGGTGGTGCTACTCTAGTTATATTTATGAACTGATAGTTCTGGCAATGCCAGGGTTAATACATGGGAGGTTAGACCAGTGGTGCATGTACCTCAGAATATGAAGCATGGGAGATGCTTCAGAGGTGGTGTTAATGCGTATTGAGTACCACCAAGTTTTAGTAAATGGTATTATTATACTCAGTTCATTCATAAGGGCACATGAGTGATAGTGAGATGATATAAGGTTTGTTTCTAAGGGTTTATCATATGGATTCCCAAATAACCAGTTTGGATGATGATTACTAGAGGTTTGAGGTTGTTTTCGAGTGGAAGAGATGAAGGTGGCTGGAGTGTGGTTACATGATTTCACTTGATTGTGACACCCGAGGTTAGGGTGGTCATGTGGCTGATATTGATTGTATGAATGGTTTGGTTGTGGATCAATGGTTGAACTTGGTTGTAAATCACACCTGAGTGGTGGGTGTTAAGTGATGATGTGACACGTTCAACAGTGTAGCCCAAGATCACTGGCCGGTCATGGTGTCCCATAGCTTGACATCTGAAATGGATAAGTTGATGGTGGTGTTCTTGGACAACATCATAGCATACCAAAGCTAGTTACGGTCCTGCCGAATATCTTAATATCATCCTAGGTATGTTGATAAGCTCTTTCTCATGTGAGGAGACTTGAGAGTGTTTGGTTGGACGAGGGACGTCATGGGGTTTATGCTCAAGGAAACAATATATTCAGAGCTTGAAGGTGGGATTTACACCCTCAATGGCTTGGGGTGAGGTCCCCAGGACTGACCTAATGTTGACGAACGCCATGGGTGCCATTCATGGAATCCAGGAACGAGCCCTGGGTGACGTTCATTATCCTATTTTTCAAAAAATCTAGATATCCATGTCTATGTTTTTGGGGTTAGTCCTATGATTGAGTATAGAAAACGGTGGTTAGAATCCCTCTTGAGAGTAGTGGTAGCAATAATCTTAAGGTGGGGAGTGATATGTCAGTGTTGGATGGGGAGAAGAGAACCTCGAGTCGACGTAGTAGCACTAGGATGCCAATGAGAAACTTGTAAGGTACATGTTGCGTTCTACAAAGAGGCAATGTGGGCCTTAGACGTGATGTATGATGAGCCAAGTGTTGGATTGAGCTCAGGGTGGTTCCATGTGAAGCATGTGATGTCTATGTCGAGTCGTAGAAAGATTTGGTTGGATATGACAACAGGTTGTGGAAAGAGAAGTTGATGTCTTATAAATCCAACAAAGATTGGGTTAGACCCGGGTCAATTTTCCTTGTGTGGTTTTAGGACATCGTGATGTTGGGTGGACCCTGGCCATGTGATGTGGTGTCATACCAAGGGTGAATTCGATGACAGTTTGGAGAGAGGTAAGGCCGAGATGACAGAATTCTACTAAAATTCAGGAAACGACCTCAATGGGTGTGTGGGATGATAATAATAGGCTTCAATTCAGTAAGCACCGAGGAAAGGTGAGAAGGGGATAGTGTACTATAAATGGTAGGTGGGTGTTCTGGGATAGGCCAGTCGGGCATGGTCAGACTTGAGATGTTAAACTTGAATGGGTGTGTAGAGAGTGAACCACCTTCAGGTTGATGTTGTGGAGAGAAGTACCATCTTTGAAATGAAGTTGTAACTGAGTGAGTTTAGGATGATTGTAGTCCTTTAATGGATAGTGTAGGGATGTCTACCTAATGGTTGTGATGGTATGGCTAGATGACAACGCAGGGTAATGATCCTATGGATGATAGGGCGTAGTTAGTTGGAACATGTTAGGTGATGTTATAGTTGGGTTGAGGTTTGAGTGGTCTTTGTCAAAAATGGAGGTTCCAAGTAACATAAGATGGTGGAAAGAACTATACGAGATAAATGGTTGGTTCATGACGCGAGCATGGATTCGGGTTGGAAGGACTCGAGTCGTCACCGTTTGGGTGTGTTAGAAACGGTAGATAGCTTTGGTGTGAGTTTAGTTGGTCGTGTACCTAGAGGTGTTGGGTGGTGTCTGGTTGTATGGTAGTGGAATGAAATTTTCAGGAGACTTCATTGGAATGATCATGTGTTATCCTCCTGGTGATACCGGGTTTGTCACCGTTAGAGTTGGGAAAAGAGAAGAAAATGACACCAAGTGATTTGGGTCATGTGTTGTAAAGAGGATCAGACCGATGGGGTCCCGATTGGTTCTACAACAATGAGGTGATGCTGTGTGTCAAGTTTCCACGTGTTGTAAGTTGGGAGATGTTGCTTATGTTTTCTCTCAGAAGTTCTAGTGGTTGGGCATGGTTGAAGCTAACCCATCCTGTAGGAGATTTCGGTTCATGTTGGGGTTATGGTAAAAGTATGTTCCCTTGATCCGTGTTTGGTAGGGTTTGTGAAGTGAAACCGTAAATATGATGGGTGCGAATGGATAGGTCGGCCTAGTGGGATGACCTCTAGTTCTGGATCTTAGTGATGTCTGGAAGGGTGGCTCAAGGATGGGACATTATAATGTGGGGGGGGGGGGTTTAAGGTTCTAAATTTTCATAAGGTATGTTTTTGTACATGTTTTGACTTGGGACTCTTATTTCTGGATAGATAAGTGTTTCACCATGTTTATGTGAAGGCACATGGGTGTTTTGGGGGTTCAGGACATGAAAGAGGAAGAAAACGGAATTTCTGGGCATGTTGCACGGTTTGCGCTAGGTTAGCACAAACCTTGCGGATCATCCAAGGTGACCATGAGACCACGGAAAAATGATTATACGTGGTTGGAACACGGTTAAGCAAACCATGTAGAATTCTCAAAAAACTGTGTGAAGGGGTGTTCTTTGAGAAGTGGCTCACACATGGTTTGCGCACGGTTTGGAAAACGGTGTGGCCCAAAACAGTTGAAAAATTTAAAAATTTCCAGTTTGGGCTTTTAAACCACAAGTCGGTATTTTCCTCCATTCTTCCCCTCTCAAACCTAATGATGAACTTAGATGAACCAAGCTTCCCAAGGGTGGGTCTCCTTCAATTTTTGGCTGTTTAGAGAGCTATTGGTTGCAGATCAAAGCTCCAAGTAAGTCTAATATTTTCCTTGCTTCCTGTCTTCGATTAGAATTCCAATATTTCTCCCATCTCCTTCCAAATCTCTAAAACCTTCTTTTTTAGGGTTAGTTTTAGGTTTAGGCTTCAAAGTGTGTTTTAATATTGATCCAAGGCTATGATTAAGAGTGCGCTCATCATCATATTTTAGGTAGGTGGTTTACAAGTTATATCCCATATTTTTGTTATATATTTGTGCATGTGTGTTGGTATTTTGCCTATCTCTTATTGTGTGTTGGTTTCCTTGAGTATGATTGGGTAAATTGGGTGTCTAAATGATTTCCTTGAAACCCTCACGATCCCCGTGGGATGCGTATGGAGTGACATGACCATTTTAGGGGCACCCATGTGGTGTGCCGACATTTATGGACCTAAAGAGTGATATGGGTTAACTGAATGATTGTCGAATAATAATGTATAACCTAAGTCAAACATGTTTAAATGGTTGATTAGGTTGTAAATGAAATGATGATAAATATGTCTTGGGTGATAAGTGAATAATATTCTATTGAAATGACATGAAAATGAGTAGTTGGGTCGAAATAGATTATGTTGATTATTTCATGAATTTTGGTTAAGAAATGCCTAAGGGGATTAAGGAATATTTAATGGTGAAATTCCAATTGAGTAATAGAATTGGAAATGGGGAATGTGTTAATGGGATGTAATAAGTAAGTGAATTAATTTTAGGAATGGGTTAATACATGAGAATTTGGTGGTACACATAAATGATTGAATGTAATAAAGAGATTGTGTTATGTAATATGAGAATGGTACTTGATATTCATAAGTGGGAAAATTCTTGGGAAATGATAATGGGATAAATGGGTTATTGAATGTTCAATGATGAATTGGGATAAGACATAGGGGTTGTTTAATACACCTAATGGGTAAGGCACTAGAATGACAATTTGGCTAAATGGATATGAATTATAATGGGAAAATGTGTTAATGGGTTATAGAATAGTATTGATTCCCATGTTGTTTTCTATGCATTGTGAATGATGATTTCAAATGGCATTGGGAATGATATGTTGTGTTATGATAGGGTTATGGTGGTTGATAAATAAGCATGTGCACATGGATTGGTAGTGTGGGGTATTGACTTGAGGCTCTACACGCACAGGTCGAGTTATAGGCTGAGGCTCTAAACTCCAACCCAAAATGCATGGGTTAGGGAAGGGGACAAAATCTCTATTCCCCTAACAGTTACATTCTACCCAGACTGAGGCTTTGAGGTAAGGATAATGGTTTTATGTGATATGTGTGTCACTAGTGAGATATTGACTTGATTGATTTCCCCTATGCATTGTGATTGATTTCCCCTATGCACTGTGATTGATTACCTTATACCCATGTATGGATGATATATAGATATTAAAAACCTAAAGAGAATATGTTGAAATAGATTATGTGTGAAAATTGTATAAGAAATTAAATTGGTTTGAACTCTAGTCACGAACTAAATGAAACTTATTAAGTAATGGAATCTAAACTGTCCTTGTTTACTTACCATTTATTTTGTACTTTCATGCACTATCTATTAGACTATTTATTTTGTAGAAACTATTGGTGGTGGCCTACTGATTATTTTACTCACACCCTACTCGGGCCACCATTGGGTACTTGAGTAGTCTTCCTGGTTACAGGTCTGGACAAGGGTGAAGGACCTACTCTAGGAGGTTGAGTTGGGCTCAAGATGTTCATGGAGAAGGACCTAGACATAGAGTCAGGACCCTTTTGGAGTTTTGGTCATTTTTTTATTTTCAGTTTGTTTCACTTTTCATAACTAGTATGGCATGGAATTTTTTTGGTCAATTTGTGGTTGTACCCCATTTTGAAAACATTTGGTTATGCATGTTTATTGGTTGTTTGTATTTTTTTTCACTATTTATATTGTGTCCTGCTATGGGTTACTCTTGTTTAGAGGGTATAATCTCCGCACATTACTCATTAGACCCTCTCCGCGAGTCGAAAACCTCTGGCATACAGGGAGGCACGTTTGAGGTTATTTGACAACACGAATTGGAGAACAGGTTTAGTGGATTCCGGGTCAGGGATGTTATTGTAGACAAGTTCCCCTAAAAATATTGGCTTAATACTATCAATGAATTGATCATTTTTACTATTGATTACACACATTAATCTGGTTCCAATTCCTTCTACTGGGAACTGTTTCTAAATAAGGGAATACATTTTATTAGATTATATAATTATGAAAAAAAATTTATAATCCAAAAATTATTTAAATACTTAACATAAATTAAAATATTATGAATATATAATCTCATAATCAAAATATAGTTTCATTGGGTATATATTTATTTTTTAACACCTTCATAATAGTTTTTAAGGAAAATGTGATTTATTCTATGAATATCTCCCAAGATTATAAAACTAGGTATGCAGTGAGTCCTGATGTTTTTCACTAAATGAGGACTGGGTTAAGCCCAATTCTCCCTTTTGAAGTTTTTACCCATAGTTACATCTATGCCATAACCACGTCAAATTGTAGTTTCTGGATAGGTATTTATTTTCTAGATAAAACCACATAAACTATTCCTTACCAAAACTTTAGGATCTTGTTCTATTATTATTTTAAAAATATATCATAGGGGTTTGTTACCTAATCTATGTTTTACTATATCTAGTTCTAAAGTTTCAACTAAACGTCATCTGATAAAAACTGTAGCGACCTTGGCCCTAGTAGCTTGGAGCCAATGTCTACTTTATTACATTGGAATAAGATACACGAAATCACATAAAAAATGATAGAATATTTTAGTAGTATTTCAAAACTAGATAATTAATGGAAATTAAAATTACATTTAAAAAAAATACACAAATTATTTTGTTTGAGAATAAAATTAATCCTCTTAGTACGTCCCTACATATCAACCACAAAAAACTTCCTCGTATCATAGGGAAAATAATACATCATAAAGGGGTGAGATGAGATGCCCAGTAAGGGTAAGCGTATAATAAAAGTTATGAGTAAATAATGAATAATAAATATGTAAAGTTAAATAAACGAAACACATTCCATTTAATCATTACCTTAAGAATAACATGGAAACAATTACCAATGATCAAATAATTACATATAAATAATCAAATGCTCTTGAAAAATTAAGCATGAATATTCTAACTAATTAAATAATTACATAGAATATCAATAAATAAATTCATAATGATGGAGTACATAATTATAGTCATCTAAACCATATCTTCTAGGATATGTTCCAAGAAATCTAATACTTTCAAGGCCTTATTCTAATATATCTATATAAATAGAAAAAACCTTGGCCAAAAACCAATCTAGTTAGTCTCATGAGACCCACTAATACATCTAGGGGTGATAGAGGGCCCTACTTATTACTTAAAAATTCAAATGTATTCATCATATAAAATGAGTTAATCAAAATCAATATAAACATTCATAATGAGGAACTAAGATATAAAATTTTAATACTTTCCCCAATCAATAAATATTACCACAAACCATCCAATGTAATATGGTGAATGGTAATTAAATTTTTTATCCTCCATAAAAATATTCCTAAAAATTACAAATTAATAATAAGGATGATATCAATAAAACATATCTCTAGTGGATCATATGTTCAAGAAATGGTTGATGCCTTTAATGATTAGAAATACCATAAAAATATCTTTAAAAACATTTTAAAGGAAAATAACCTTTACACTTCGAAAATATTTTTAAAACTAAAAGTTCAAATAATATTTTATAAACACTTTTATTTGAAAATATACTTCTAAAATTTGTAAACTAATATTTAAAATATTGACTTTTCATGATGTTGGAAAGTTTAATTCATGTATTACATGCTAAAACAATGATTCCCTTTACATATTTGGTAAAAACCAATTGAACATTGTTTTGAAAGAAACATCTATATTCATTCTATGTAAAAAAATAAAAAAATGAGTAATTTTTTTTTTTTCAATAAATCATTTTGAGAAGGTAAAAAAATATTTTGGAAAATACTATTTGAAAACATGGGTTTTGATGAAAAATTGTTTTTGTCCGATGAGAGAAGCAATGTCATATTTTCTTAAAAACATTTTCATAATCATTTTAAGTATAAAAGAGTTATTTTTTTATAATTACTTAAAATGTTCATGAATAACTATAGGATAATAAAATAGAATTATTTTAAGATAAAAAATCAAATAATTCCCCCATAGGAAATTTAAACATAAATAATCCTAAATAATGATTAGATTATGAAATAGACCCTTACCACTTTGGTAACATTTGAATATTAATACCCATGAAATAAATAAATTTAAATGAAAATATAAATAAAATGAAGATAAATAAATTCATGAAATAACATAAAAATGTTAATTATATACACCATCCAAAATAAATAAGTGGTGAATAGCGTGTATGTCTCACAAAAGTAAAAGTGAGATGAGAAACCCTTACCCTGTGTCCGAATCATTATGTACATTCTTTATCTTCTTATACAATAAAATTATATTAAATATTTACTTTATTAGTAACCATTTACAATTTTATTATTCCTTTTATTTCACTTATTACTATGTTTTATATAATTATTTAATCAACCATATTTATGTTAGATGTTTCAACGATATTTTTCTTATGTGTTAAAAAAAATTTGGTCGGTTTACTATGGTGAAACAAGTAATTATTTAAAAATATAAAGAATAATAATAATGAAATAATTATCATATTTATACATCAATTTTTCTTCTAAAACCAACAATTAAAGATGGTTATGAAAAATAAACTACATTGTAGTCCTGGAGACGGTTGGTCATGCGTACGCATGAGTAACATTTCCATTTTCCAATGATCATTATGGAAATAAGTTAAGTAATATTTTATCTTTGAAGAATTATCATAATATCATATATAATATATTATTTATTTGAATATACTTATATATATATTCCTTTTGGGGTGGTGAAAAAAAGAGATATACATCTCTTTATGAAGGTTGTAGTCCACACACACACGAACGACGTTATCATTTTCCAGTGTAATAAGTAAAATAATATATTATATATTAAAAATGATAGATATATTATTAATATACTAATTATTTAATTTATATTAAATATATAAAATAAAATTATCCTTATTACTATCCATGTAAAGAATTAGGGAAAAATTAGTCACATCGCTTCGTGAGGTAGTAGTCCCCCATACACACGAACGACATTATCGTATCCCCTTCAGAATGGAAAGTAAAAAAGTTATATATGATATAAGGAATAAATAGGTATAATTATTTTATAAATATCATATATATACTTAATATTTATAATCATATCAAATAGTGAGATGTGATAATGTAAAAATGTATATCATCAGTTCACGAGGTGGTTATCCGCCATACACATGAATAATGATTTCATAACCCATTTAATAGAAGTGGGGACAATTTTTGGTCACTAAATTCACATAAAAATATTTTATTATATGTAATATAATGAGGTTATTATATCATCATGATTTAATAATAAATTAATGAGGTGGAGGAAGTAAAAAAATAAAAACGCTCATTGAAGAGCATTACCTCTTCTTCGGGTAATCTCAATAGATTCACACCAAAAGCCTTCCTAGGTTGGATTTATGCCCAAAATAATGCTAAAGGATGAGGGTATGTAATTTTAGAAGTTATTTTCATAGTAATTTAATAAAAAAAAACGGTTTTAAGCTGTGAAGAAAAATGAAGAGGGGGTGGTATTTTATAAGTGAGGCGAGTGGCAGACTTGTAATTTTTGAAAAGAAAAAGGTGAAACCACATTTTTAACATGAAAAAATCATCCAAAAGTGGTTTATTTTTAATAATTAAACATGATAATGTCCATATAATGACACAAAATATATTATAGGAATTTTTTTGGTCATTTTAACTCTTATTGTTTTAGTTTAACCCCTTGGAAAATCAGTTTTTACCAAAACTGCGATAATCAATTTTTATTATTCTCTCAATTATTTTTGGTCAAAAATTAAGTTTACCTTTTAGGTAATATTAATCATTCATATTTAAAATATAATATACATTTTTACTAAATCCATTAACAGATTTTGAAAATTTTAATTTAAAATTAATCCCGCAGAAGTGATTAGAAGGTGGGATTTTAAAGAGAAAATGGTCAAATGTTTAATTTTTTTTATATCAATATTTAATATGAAAATTATTACAATGACCGAAATTGTATTTATATATATATATAATTGAACAAAATTTACTTTTAAACTAATTAAAAATTTAATTTATCATTATTAATAATTTAAACAAAATGGTTATTTTCAATTAAAATTCAGTATTTTTCAATATTCATCAAAAAATAAACCTTTTTTTGGAAAATATAAAAAATTAAATATAAGACATTTTTATATTATTATTTTAAAAAATAAATTTATTTTTTCAAATAGATTTTATAAAAATTGTAAAAATTAATTTTTCATTATGCGTTCAAAGTGAAACTAAACCATTTTCTAGAAAAAAACACAGTTTTTCAGAAAACATTTTTTTTGAATTTTAAATGATTCTTATTTTATTTCTAATAAATATATAGCCTTAATTTAAATAATTTTATATTATTTTTAAATACTAATTTATCAGTTAGGTTATAATAATATTATAATTCATTTTGACTTGGGGTTGCGTGTTACGTAAGCTATTAATGAGATTAAATTTAAAGAAATGTACTTAGTGGGTTGTTTAATTATTGAATTGTGTGTTTCTTATGCTATCAAATACAATGATATTATTTTATAATTTCAGGGTATTAAAATTATAATTTAAATTTTCATTAAATTTTTTTATAAAGGATATGATTTTTTTTATGAATAATCCATGTTTATGATTATGCTATTAGCTATGCATAACTTTTTAAATTTATATTAAGTATTTCACTAGTTTTGGGGTTATGAATTATGTTTCATAATGTTATGATATAATCTACTATATTTCATTATTTAGAAATGGTTCTTGGTAGAAGGAATGATAATCATATTAATTCACGTACCTCATGTAGGGATTTTCCTCCAAGGTAAGATAATGAAGTTGTGGCTGTAACTACAGTTGGAAATGATAAAATTATAATTATATTGGGGTATATCACTTTGGTTATGAGAAATAAACTTGACCATATTTGGAATACTTGTAATATACCATGTGCTGTAACAATGTTCTATCACCTTATGTGTCAAAACCTCTATCATTTAATGGAATTATGAATTAATTTGTAGCTGAGAAATGGATAATTTCCTTTCAGAAGATATTCCTCACTTTGGGAAGAAATGAAAGTGTTAAGGTTGTCATGTATGTTTATTATTTATCCAGATATGTGGATAAATGGGTTATGTTTATTCAAAACACTAAGTATGAAGAAGAAATAGAAAACATGGAATGAAAGTATATCATGTGAAATCTTATTAGAAAAATATTTTCCTCACAAGAAATGAGCGGATATGGAAATGAAATTCTTGAGTCTAAGATAATAGGAAGTGGAAAATGTTTCTTATTATGAAGCGAAATTTATAGTGGTTTAAAGGTGTGCTTCAAACTACTTACGTAATATAAATAGAAATATTGACCATTTATTTTATGAACCTAGGCCAGTTATTTAATGAGAACTAGTCTCACAAACATTCTTATTAAAGGGAATGAGAGTTTTCTAAATGTTTAGAGAGAATAGCCACCATGATTTTGATTGAAAGTGAAATAAATAATATAACAATGTGAAATACTTATTACGTAGGGATTTTGGGTTCTACACAAATGAATGTCCCATGTTTCAAAGGAATATACTCCAGAATAATCTAAGTGATCAAGGTCATGCTTATGCTATTGATACAACCGATGTGGAATGGTTAATGTTTTTTTATTTGGAATCAAGAAATATGTTATATAAGTATTTTATAAATTATATTCTAGTAATAGGAATCATGAATTATATAAATATTGTACTGTATTAGTATTTCTTTAAATATTTTAAATCATGTGATGAATAAAAGAAAGAAATGTGATTCAATATAAATTTTATATTTTTTGAAACACATGATTGGGGAAAGATAAACCTTAATATGTGTTAATGTTGATATAATAATAATAAATTGATTTTTATGGGATAATATTAGTAACCTTGAAATTGGTTAGTGATTCTATGGTTTCTATTATCTTTGTTGGATTTTACTGTATGATTGAATTTATGGAATATATTTGACAACATGAGACTGTTTTTGGATGTATGGATGTTTTCATTAATTTTCTATGGTGATACAGGTAATAAAATATTTGTAATGCTACATTAACAGCTATTTTATATTGTTTGGGGAATAAAATTTGAAGATTATTTTATAAATTCAGTGACCTTATTTCTAAATTTATGGACATTGAATTTGGTCAGACATATTTTAGACAAGCCTTATGGTTACCATTTACGAATTGGATTAAGTTGAATTTTGAGAGTTATGATTTAGGTATTATAGATTAATTTAATATATTATATTCCTTTTTGTAACCATTTTGGTTTTAGTAAAGACATGAGGAATATACTGTTACTCTTTTATGGATATTATGATCCATTAAAAGGTAATTTTAGCACTTTAGCCATAAAAATATAATTTTTGGATATTCATTTTAGGGAGTAAGAGATGAGGTGAAAATTGATTTATGAACAACTAAATGATGAAATTGTTCTTAAGAAATAAAAAGATACCAAGTAAGTATATTTCCTTTTGTTTTCAATCTAGATGGTAAAGTAATTCTTTAACTCTAGGAAAAATATCTTGAAATAAAAATATTATCCTAAAATATTCATTTATGATGAAACTATGGTCTTTTTAACACGTTATAAGTTTATGGTTTTTTAGGTTCTTAACTTTCTATTGATTATTTACTTTATTAGGATAAAGGGATGCTCTGACTCACCATAGTTATTTATGTTTTTCTTCCATGTTTGTATCTTCTTTTCCACTAATTTTATCTCATATGGAAACCTAGTATGTGATATTATAGATGAACTTCATACGTTACTTTCTATCTTATTAATAGGATTTTTTATTAACCATTTTTATGACATGGGTTTCCAACCAAGGTATTTTTTAATTTCAAATCCTTAATTTCTGAGATCAAGATTAAATTACGAGGACACAATTTATTTAAGATTGTAGAATGTAACACCCTGAGATTTAAAAAGAAGAACATCATATTAGATAGTTTATATTAAATGAAACACCAATATTATAAGATAATATAACCCATAGAGACTATATGATCTCTTTACTTTTAAATAAATTCAAAGTCTTTGATATCTTGTAGAAGACACAACCCTGAGTCTAAATGAATTGTAATAACCTAGTTGTTTAATTGGAGAGTATTAACTGTAACAAATAAATTATGAAACTTATATGGTAAAAATATATATAAAATAAACACATTGGTTATCAGTTTATTATAATTTAAAATAAAAAATCAATTAAAAGTAAAATAAATGTTTTACTGAAAAATTATATTTTTTAAAAGGCGGTTTCACCGTGCTTTGTGCACATATTTTAAAATATATTTTTAGATTTTTAGTAAATTTATTTTAAAAAATAAACTTAATTTTTTAAATCTATATATAAAAATTATATTTGTGTGATTTTGTTTGGGATTTTTATGTAAATCTTTTTTTATGAATAGTTTAATATATTGATTTTTATTGAAAACTGCCTTTTTGTTTAAATTATTTTCAAGGTTTAATTATGTTTTAAATTTATTATAAATTAAAATCAGTTTAATTATGATACAATTTAACTAAATTATTCATTTTAATCAATTTTATATTGAATTATAATATAAAACATTTTAATCGTTTTATAGTTTTTTGGGAACCTTTTTTTGGCACGTCTCTGAGTTCAATTGTAAATTGGATTCTGTTTTTTCTCTAAATTTTATTTGTAAAAAATGGATAAAATATTTGAAATCAGAATAAGTTATATTATATAATAATTTCAACTTTATTTTAAACTATAATGAATATTGAAGAAAGTAATTTTTTTTATGTCAGTTAAGGTAAAATGGGTTTACCTGGGGTTAAACTAAAAAGGTAAGTGTTAAAAATGACACAAAATTGTCCAAAAACAATTCCATGGAAATATTTAGACCATATAATCTCTATGATTCATTAATGATCCATTTTAAGGCTTTTTTAATGAGAAAAATCTTGGTGTCACTATATCTTATAAAAAATTCCATGTGTGTCTTCTTCCCCACTTACTAAAAGGCCAGCTGCCTCTTCCCCTCTTCAAAATTCCAAATCCATTTGGATCAGACAATACATTGTGAAATATCTTCCTAATTATCTCATAATATATTAGAGGCATTATTATTTTTATTAAGACATCCTAATAAGGCTTTAGGTATAAACCTAGAGAGCCTCTCTGAAGAAGAGGTACTTTTTTTTTTCAAATGTGAGTATTTGTTTTATCTCTTGCTGCATATTCTTAAAATAGTATTCAATAATGATAATATAATAAAACCATTATATAATATATAATAATATTTTATTATTTTAATTTAATAACCCATATCCATGTCCACTTTTATCAAATGGGAAATAAAACTATCGATTGTGTGTTTGACAGACTACCGCCTCACGAACCGATGTAGTTCAGTTTCCATCACCAGCTTTAAGGTTTGATATAATGATGGATTTGAAATATTTATGTTATATATATGAAATTATTATAATTATTGAATTATTATATTACACATACCTTCTTACTTTCCATTCTGTGGTGGGATATGATAACACCTCTTGTGCATACAGTGGACTACCACCTCGCGAAACAATGTGATTCAATTCTTAAATACACTTGGTAGTAAGGATTAATTTAATGAATATTTTTTATAATTATGAACTAAAAATACTTATTTTAACATAACATCACATCTAACTTCTTACCTTCCTATATTTTGAAAAAAAATAATGTCGCTCGTGCGTATGTGTGGACTACCGCCTCCACGCAGCGATATGAAATGTTTCTCATTTTCATTACATGGTTGGTAATAAGGATGTATTTGATTAATTTAAATGATATATATAACATAATAGTTATTATATAAAGGTTAATTGTAATTTATTTTTATTTCATTCCATTTATTGATAAGAAATGGAAATAATGTTCATGCGTACATATAACCTACGATCTCCATGAAATTTGAAATCCATTTTATATCTTTAACTTTTATAGATTACACTAAATACATATATAATGAATATATATGATATTTATATTATGGTTAAAATTATTTAGATTATGGAAATATTATAAAAGTAAAATTACTGTAATTAACAGACCAAAATATACATGAAAAATGAAGTAGTTATCACCAAGAATAATGAATTTGATAAAGAATGGCTAATATATGAGTGATAAAAGTGTACAAGTAAAACATATATGGAATAAAATATAGAATATTGGTTTTTTGGTGTATTTAAAATAAATTTATATTTATTATAAATGAGGTATAGACACCTATGAATGAAATTAGACATGAGGTTAGGGTTTCTTGTCCCACTTTTACTTATGTGAGACATATTCTATATTCACCACTAATTATTTTACGTGGTGTATACACTTACCATATTGATATTTTATATATAAAATTGTTTTAAATTTATGTAATTTGAAGTTTTGTTTGATTTTATTTTTTTATGGGTGTTATGAGTCAAAAGATACCAAAGTTGTAGGAGTTTATTTCCCAATCTCATCATTATTCTGGTTTGGTTTCTGTTTAAGTCTTCTTTGGAGTAATTATTTGATATTTGTATACTAAAATATTTTTGTTCTTATCCTATATTTATTCATGAATATTTTTAAGTAATATAACCATTTTAACACTCTTTGGCACTTAAAATGATTAAGAAAATGTTTTTAAGAATATATGACATAATTTCTCTCTTTAATCAGAAATAAATTTTCTTCCAAACCCATGTTTTTAACAATATAAAAATTATTTAATAAAGAAATTTTTTCACAGGTTTTAATTTTTTACAATTTTTTCTGAAATTAATTTTCATATAATTCTCCAAAACACGCTCATTTGGATTTTTGCATGAATGTGAAATGATTATTTATTTTAACATGTACGACATGGAAATTGTTTTTCACCAACATAAACACTCAAAATTTTAAAAAATATTTTTTAATTTTTAAAGGTTATTTAAATTAAAATTATATTCAATTTTTTTACCTTTTTTTTTCATTTTTTTTTCAGAGTGAAAATGTTACTTTATTCAAAAATGTTTTAAATGATTTTTTTTTGTATTTTTATTCATCAATGACATAAAACCTTTATTGTACTTATGATCCACTAGGGATATATTTTATTTATATCATTCTTATTATTTATTTTTATGGATTATGATCAGTGTGGTTGAGGATGTACAATTTTATAACCATTCTCCATATTACTCTAGATAGTTTATGATTATGTTTATTGATTAGGGTAAGTATTAACATTTCATATGATATTTTTTCAATAATAATATTTATTTTGATTATTTTTCCACCCTTTCATATGATGAATGTATGAGACTTATTATGTGATGTGTGAGACCTATTTATAGATAGCACCTTGATGCATCAACATGCCTCATGAGACAAATAAGTTGGCCAAATTAGTTGGGTATTTACCCAGAGTTTTAAAATGTATTTTGAAAATTATTTATAATATGTTTTAGATTTCTATAATTTTTCATTCCCTCATTATGAGATCAATTACTAATGCCCATATAATTATTTGATTAGTTATAATATCCAGGATAAATTTCAATTTCATTTGATTTTTTATATGTATTTATTGTATCATCATTTAATCCTACCATATAATGCTCAATTTATTTTTTAAATGGCCTGTAATTTAGTTATTTTCCTTGATATATTACTATGCTTATTTATTGATGATATATTTTTCTATAAACATACCCTTGCTGAGCATCTATGCTCTCCCATTTCTTATGTTTCTTTCCCAAAGATGGTATGATGTGTATTATGATTGATATTCATTGTTATTCCAGAGGAAATAATTTTTCACAAAAATAAAATACTATGTTTTATTTTATAAAAATGTAACAAAGTAACCACATACTCTAGGGTACCAGGGTTAGAGTCTTTATTAGTATTTTGTATGATGTGCCTAAAAAGGGTATCACTGGATAATAAAATTTTTGGGAGATTTTGAAAACGTTGTATATTAAGTTTGTTTATGTATATACTCTAGAAATATATTAAAACTATAGGTTCTGAGGTGTGATTTATTTCTATAAGAAATGAATATTTATGTTAAATGATGTAATATGTTTGTATTGCCACTGGGAAACTCACTAGATAATAGTATATGTTCACTAAAATTTGGCATGAATCCTCTTCTACCCTACATAGCCCAATTGTAACTCCCTTCTTTTCCATCCAATTATATACCATCATAAATGGGTGAAACTTAAAAAAAGTGTCATGCCCCCACACCAAATTATTATAGAGCATTCCAACTGTTATAAAATAACTATTCATGCCTCTTTAATAATTTCTAGTACATTATAATATATAAATATTCTAATAATGACCAAGAATATAAGGAGATTTTTATTTAAAATTTATAAACACATTTCACAATAAAATCCATTATAGAGAACATATATGAAATATTAATTTCTTTATGAAATTTCATATCTTTCGATCATATACTTAATATTATCTTTAATACACCAAAAAATATAAAAAATTAATTCTACAATAATAAAATATAATATTTTATAAATTCCTATATGTCATTTTTATCACAAATCAACGTCCACCCATAATCTAACAGATCATATTTCATAATAATTTTAAATATTTATTTTCAATAATATTGTATCAACTACTTATTCAATATTATTATAATCATTTCACATTCATAATGTTTTTATCATATTTTTATGAATTATTTATCCAATAATAAATAAAAAATTATGGTAGATTCATAAAGATAATTAAAATATGAGAATACCAAGTTATCAACCTTTATTCCACAATGATTTCTAATCCTCAACTATTATTACTTGTTTGTTTATTCTCACTCTTTATTTGCTTTTTTTGATATTGCACAAAACATAAATTATAAGGGCTCCTTTTTTTATGATAATAGAGAGAAAATGGGAGAAATAATGTAAAATTTAATGTTAAATAAATAATTAGAGTAAAAAATATATTATTATAATAAAAATTACCATTATAACCTTTTAAAATCCCCAATAACTCGTATTGAAATCCTCACATTAAATCTACCAAATGGACCATAAGTTATGACACTGATATAAAATATTATCCATCCATAATTTCCCCTAATATTCCCATGTAAACACCACCATAAAATATATCACATAAATAACAATATGTTTTTTATAAAAATCATTAAAACTGAATTACATAAATAAACAAATAAATAATTTAATTCCACCAGCACCATACATTTTAAAATAATTTGAAACACCTTATGAAATTACAAAAAATACTAAAAAATGTTATACATTGGATCATTAATCTAAATAAATGCTAAAAATTTCTCTTAGAGACTAGTAAAATCAGTATTTTCCTTTTATTGCAAAAAAATCTCACAATTTTCTAGAATTTGAATTTATGAGTCTCTAAAGTTTAGGTGTTATTTATTTCATATGTTTAAAAAATTATTATCATTTTGTGTGTAAAATATTAATCTCATGATGGGTAAATTTTTTTTTATGAAGTAAATGATGCTTACCTATCACAGGTTCTGAAATACCTCTTTTATGGTGCTTATTGTTTGAATTATTAATTATTGGGAATGATAAGTAATGAGAAGTGGGCATAATATGTAAGCGTGTTGAATATTGGTTGAGTTAGGAGGTCATGGTGTGTGGTTGACTTTATCTTGATAAAACATTGAATCCTGGTTGTATCAAGGGGTCTAGACTGAGGTTTGTTTGTATATGAGCTATACTTAATGGGTGTATTGTGTTCTAATTAGGGGTTTAACCTCTTAATATAGATTATAATGATATTGGGTGTTTATCACCAATCCATGAATTGTTCAGGGAACTTTTTATTTTATGTTCCATTTTTTAAAATTCCTTGTCCTACGAATTTATGAAGGCCTAATCCAGGGTAGTACATGTTACCTCAATTGAACCTCCCCATAAAAAAAGGATGTAGACTTGGGGTGTTGGTATATGAACACTGTTGGGGAGAATAATCCATCAATATTTAATGTATGAAATAACAAGTAAATAACACAACCATCTATTTATAGAATATAAAATTACACATATAATATTTCAAATGAAAAATATAACTATAATAAATAAATACACCAGTATGTTATATGAAAATGAATGTGTTCTATAACATGTAAGTCATACAACATAAAAGAGACAACCTGACTAGCTATTCATATACATGAATAAAAAGAAAAAAAAACAAAATAAATATTTGGAGACATTACTATGAAATTATTTATCAATTATTTTGAATAGTATCTATATCCTTCTCAATCTACTATAGTGTAATCAAGTATGAAATGGACCATATAAAGAACCTATATTTGAGACATTAATTTTGTACACACATCGGGGTTCATGTCAAAGGTGTGAGTATAAAACTCAATAAGAAACCACCAATGAGTTCTATAAAACAATTCCCCATTTAAATAATGAGTACATGAATAATAAGTTAAGAAAATATTTTCACTAAACATATAAATAAATAAGTCAAGTCATGGAATACTTTTTATTTAAGCATAATACCTATCCCTACATTCATCAGCTAGCGCCTATGAATTATACCAATAATTATAGAAAATTAATATCATAGAGGTTGAAAAATGTCTAAACTGGTTAACTAAGTAGGATGTTAGAATCAAAATCATTAGAGAGTAATAACATAGCTAAAACCTCAAGAAAATACCACTATATGACTGCTAGAGAACTTACCCTTATGCCCCTAACATCTAATACAAACCCTCATGAATAATCATCACATATAAAATCTACATCAGAATCATGGGAAGGTCTTAACCAATATAGTTACCATGGGAATGAATATCACTAAACATATATTCCATATCATTTTATATTTAGGATAAATCATAATATGAACAATCACAACAAATTTCACAATCCAGTCCCTATCTCTCAACTAATAACTAGAATACCAAAGGCTTTTTATATCTTGACCCACATTACTCAGATCTCAGACATCCTAGACCCAACCCACTATACCCACTATATAAAATCAAAGATTACTAATCCCATGGACTATAACCAATTACATTTCACTTTGACTCATAACAAAAACCAAGATGAACTGATCAGTTATCCCATTCGTCATAAGGTAGACCATCTCACTAAGTCTTCTAGAACCTCACTATACTTTTACACAACCATGCAATCTAGTGACAACCACATCTCTTGGTGATACCCAAAACTATAGAATTTTTTTATACACAATCTAAATGAATCACCCTTGGAAAATCCATTGAATTTATATAATTATTACTATTCCATTAATGATTAACAGACAATCACCTCCTTGGCGATCAAAGTTTCCAAAGGTCTCGTTAAAAATAAAATCCTTACTAAGACCTTTGATGAAACCCCCAATTAGCATTAAACAACAAGAATTATATAACCTAAAACCATAAATAGGATAAAATTATTATAATAAAAATTTCCTATCAATTACACACCCCAAACCCCTTATTCCCTTAAGAAGATAACCCAAGTATTCATATTATATTTATTCCCTTACATAAATAACTCACAAGGGGAGTATCTTTTATAAACAATAATTGAGGGGTTTATTAATTATTTACCCATATATATATATATATATCCAATTATATACCCTTATAGTATCCTCATAATTTATCTTAGACACAAATATCTATTCAGGTCCTATCACATGAATCTTTTCCAAGGGTCCCACATAGATTTATTTTCTGAGTGATTTTATAATCACGTAACCTTACATAGAAATTATATCTTTGTCCTAATATGTTCTATATATTTTATCTCATAATATTAAACCCCTTTTATCCCTATTTAAATGTTATCATCTGGAAGACACATGATCACATAAAAAATAACATTTAAAACATACAATACATATAATAATATGTTAGGGACAACTAATATAGTAGAAACAAGATTTAACTCCACCAAATTTATTTTTTCATTGAACATTAAAGAATCTAACCCCCCACAATTTTAATGGTTTAGGGTAGATTATAACTAAACATAGAGATGGACGACAAATAAAAGGAATAGTGAGATTAATTTTATTGGTATAAGCATGCCACCATAGATGTCTTTTGAAATTAGATGAGTGTCAGAGATCCATGAGTTTGTATAATGGAGGAGGAGAAAGGGGCCCAAATATCTAGGCAATGTGGTCCATTGGAATGACTGTGGGAGTGGAGTTCAGGGTATGTGCGGTTATTTTATATATATTAATATAAAATTATATAATTAAAATTAACAAAAAATGTCTATATGGAATCAGGCCATTGGTTCCCACCACTATTTACCTAGTGTTCCACTAGCTTCCTAATTGATGGCCACCAACTACCCAGTGGCTATCTTGGGGCCTTATCCTCTCCCATGAACATCTAAAAATGAAGTAGGTTCACCATTAAATGGTACATGATGGAATCCGATAAAATACTATAACAACACTACATGTTTCTCCCTTCACTGAAACATTTTAAATTTATATAAAATGTCCAAACTGTTGTTAAATCATTCTAGATGTAATACAATGTCTCCATAAAATAAATCTAAAAATCTAAAATTTAGATTTCCCATATCTATTTCAACTAGAGGTGAGTTTTCTCCAATTTACTTGACATGTAAGGGAATTGATCAATAAAAATTTCACTCTATTTGGGGTTTCACTCACAATAAACATCATAAAAAATATCCTATAATTTGATCTATCCAATGGATTTTGAGGGTTTTCATCACTGCTAGCTTCATAATTAATATTGTTATACCACCCATATTATAAATTTAGAAAAACTTTATTTTCTATTAAAACCTTCCCACTCCAATCTACTATACCCACTACACTTTTCCTAAAAAATGCATCCAAATTCATTTCAATATTTCAATAATTTATTATGTGTGAAATGTCTAATTTAATACTTTAATGAATAAAAATTCTATGAAATCCCAAATCCCACACACTAAAGTGACAATTCCTCTTCTCAACCATGATTTCATAGCAGACGGGACATCATTTAATCAACATGTCTATAGAATATTAATCTATGATTAAAATATATATTCGGAATAATATTTATATCCACTCCACGATCCACCAAATTATCACTTAACAATTTGTATCTAATGGATTATATTTGGAATAAAACATGGTGAACTATATAGTTAATAGCTTTTATATGTCCATATTTGTACTCTATATATGAGTGTTGATATTGATACTAATACGAGTCATACTCAGAACTTTAATAGAATTAATATATCACAAAAGTCACTAAATTCACTAATTCATTCAGAATATCACAACTCAATTATTGAATATCATGTTTCTTCATAATTATACATGAATCATAGCTTGAATTTTAGTATAAAAAGTGATACCTCAAATACCATCATCTAGTTTCATTAGTGATATGCACCTCAACATTTACTATTCCCTAATTGATACTAAGTTCCATACCATTAAGCAGTTGATAAAGTGATCCTTACCATAGTATTATCCATATTATTATTCCTACTAACTGCAAACACACAACTACTAATAATTTCTAAAAAATACTACTTGTATGTATATCTAGACACAACCCAATATACCATACAATGATCAGTAATATTGGATCTAAGGGATTTTTGGTAATCCATGCAACCAATTCTCAATATCACCAATCATTCATCATCATACCCCAAAATGATACAGGAATTTAATAATTCATTATCATCTATGATCTCTTATAACTAACATAGAATATCCTCTATGAAAACTACTAGACCCACACTCTTATTTTAGATGAATAGTAGAACCTCCATAGATCCCTCATCTCACCATCATAAAGACATAGATTTAGTATTTATATACACCAAGAGAATATATTTTCTATCCTTACATATAAGAAACACTTTGGAGACTAATTGCTTTCAGGCCATGTAAGTGAAGAACTATACTATAGGTAATAAAATCTTTATCATACCAATGATCATAATTTATCTTCCTTTTTTACCAAGGGTTAATCTAATTCTAGTAACATCCTGACATAATAGATTCTTTGATTCTACCACTAGTTCCTTTTTTACTACCTTTTCATAATTGTCTTGGTAAAAAGGAACCATTCATACTCAAAAAAATATTTGATAAATCTGTGAAAATAACATTCATTTAAAACTCAATATCCCACAAGGCCGATGTAAAGTAGAAAAACAACTCAATTTTAGAATGAAACTTTGATTATTATACTTCCATTAAATCCATTAACATTCTTCTGTGTACTATAATTATGAAGAATCTTTCATGGATCATATAATGAAACTTTTCCTTTGTTACTACATCAACCTTCCCATTTAATTCTAAATAATTCCATCATTTATATGTAAAACCTTTTAATTTAGAGATTAAAAGGTATATTAACATCTATCTTGACATACAAATTTTTACAATTTTAAACAAGTCATTTTCAATCAATTAATCTGATTTTTGATACCATAATCCAAAATAAAATGATAATTAAGAATGCACTTGAAATTAATGAATACATCTAGAAACCATTTCTCCTCATTCTATTATATCCTTATTAAAATCATTGAAGGCTCATAATAATATCACTATATAAGATGATTCTATAGGGGAACAAACTCTATAAGTAATATACCTTATCTTTACTAAAAGATCCCTAGAAGTATATTGACCACATATCATTTATCAAGAACATGTATACCTTCCAAATGATCATTTAACTATTATCTATCGATTATAATTCAAAAATAGGTATTTAGGATATAATCATGAACCATTAACCAAATATCCATGAAATTCATTATCATGTTTTCATAATAATACCTAAATAATTCCCTATTCATCCAAACTTTCCATACATCAATACCCACAAAATATTTGTCTATCAGTAAATTCTAAAAGATGAAAATTTTAAATGTTTTATCATGATCAAATTAATCCCTAATATATATCGTATGACACTCACTCATTTTCCTCTATAGTCAGTGATATCCAAATAAATCATATATTGAAATGATATCAACTGAACACATAAGCAGTTGTATAGTATAATGTTATCACGACACCCATAATTTTATTTTTTGGGTACTTATATTTTTTATTTATTGGTATTACATTTTTTTGAGTATTATTTTTAAATTTGGGGGTTTCACTTGAAAACGGTTATTTTCATTGGCTCCCCAACCATGCCCAGTACTTGTGTAAAGTATAATATTTTTTAAAATTATTTTTGAAGAGGTGGCATACATGGGAATCCACCTAATATTTTTAACCAAATTCCAAAACCCCCACTCACACATAAAAACATAAACCCCCTAGTAAAATCCTTTCCTATCTTAATTTCTTAAATAATAAAAACCAAGGTGGAAGAAATAATACATGTAAGTGGCCATTTATCACTTCCATTTCCATGTTCTTCCCTCATCTTTCTCTTCTATCTCACCCAACAACCTTGGTGGACCATGGTTTCAAATTTCAAAGGTTTTAATTGGATATTATCATATCTTGGGCACCAATATTGATTTGAGGATATTTCATTTTCTTATTTGGAGTAAAAACAACCTTTTTAATAAATTCAATTATTTTTCAATAGGAGACTTTATCTCAAATCCATTATATTTTAAACCATGAGTTCTTTAGTTTTTTAAAATAAGTTTTATTTAATATCATGACTATATTCATTTTTTTACTTATATTTGATGATTATACACTTGTATTCTATTTATTCCTAAAATAGGTGGGAGTTATATGTATACATGGGTATTGAGACAATATTTATATTTGACAATGACAATGTGTTTAATGAAATTCATAGTATAGTTTTTTGCGGTTCTAATGAAAATTTATTTAATTGGAACCAAATAAATTAGTTTTATTTAATTAATTCCATTACTTAAGTAATGTTTTGATTTAAATTAAAATTTCCAGAAAAGTAACTTGGAATCATTTTAAACCACATGGGTGGGTCTTTTAGACTCTTCAGAGGGATCCTAAGAAAGGTTTTATTATGTAATGTATTTATTATTATTGGGATATGAATATCCCTTGGATATCATCTCTTGGGACATGGTTCTCCAAAAATTAGTTAGATGGGTGGATATTGAAGTCCTTTGGGTAGTTTTCAAGTATAAATGGTTCTCCCCCAAGAATAAATTTCCAGTATATAATATCTAAAAAAACTACTTGGACTCCAAACCAAGATCCCTTGACACTTCATTAAAAGGATATATTTTATAATTTTTTTTCATTAAGTTGTTATTTTTATTAAATTTAATTTCTTCACACCATTTAATTATTGATATTAAATATTTTATATGATAACATTTTTATTTTTTTCCTTAAAAAATAAATTTGTTAATATTATATGTGTATTTCAAAGTAGCATAATCTGGAATATTTTTTAATGGTTTAACATGGAGAATTTTGTGGAATTATACTAAGATAATTATAAACGCACCTTATATAAATACTTTGTGTGTATGTATACCATTTTTTTGAATGATACAAGTAAATTAAAGGCACCTATTTGTGGGATATGATTCTCATGTTTTCTTAGTTTGGTTCATGGAGGAGGTGATAATGAAAGCTACACTTTGTCACGTAGAGATGGATAGTGGTGGATTGTTTCTTTATTTTTTCTATGTAATATGTCTCCCTTATATATTTCCTTATTAACTTGTATCATCTACAATCTTTATTTTCATCCTTTTTAGCAATTTATGTAAATATGATAGATTTTGTGTGTGTTAAAATTTCATATGGTCTATTATAATGACTTAAAGTTTTATTTGATTGGGATTGATTCTTCTTTTTTATAGAATATTTGGGTTTACAAAGATTTTTAATCTTTATTAATTTATTTCATGACTTACCAACAAATAGTGGGGTCATTCCCATTTCTTGAATGAATCCCTTGAGTATATTATTTTTCATTGGGTGAAATCATTCCCAATTTTATATATTTGAGGAATTGACACTAGTTTCTATCAATAGGTGATTGGTAATGCACTTTGGTCCTTTTAGAAGGAAAATTCATGACATGGGTTCCACACATTGGTGCCCCTAGCCTGTCAATCACGTAACCTCAAACACGCCTCCCTATATGCTAGAGGCTACCGACTAGTAGTGAGGGTCAAATATACAACATGTGGAGACTATAGCCTATTTATAAAAGCATAGAACAGTGAAAATAAATAAAAAATAACCAAATTATAATAACCATAACAAGAATAATACTAATATCACATGATAACCAAAGTAGGAGTACAATATCCCAACCAAAATAGTAGTTATCTCATGCCATACATATGTCAAGTGTCTAAATAAAACCCAAAAATAAATACACACTAACAACCCCCCAAAAAGGTTCTGACATGATATTCAGTTACATCATCCATGCTCTATTCAACCATAGCCATCTAATATAGGTAATTTTCCGTTATACTATCTAATAAACTTGATGTCTATTTTGGTACCGATCAGGAAACCTAAGTAGGGTGTGAGTATAACTTAGTAAACGACCCCCAATAGTGTAAAACAATATCCAGTCTATAACATTATATGTTGTTATATAAAGAATAAAGTATAATAAAATAAATAGTTATCAGATTTCATTATTCTTTAATTAACCACATAAATTACCCAGATTCATGATGACACCCTAACCATCAATACCTACTTCTATCTATACCAGAGTCTAAACCATATCACACAGGGAATCAAAATTCACTATAACATGGTATTTAATTATGAATTTAATTTCCATTCATATCATAATAACTTGGAAATATAGTCCAATGCCAATATTTTGGGCCTAGAACATCATGTCAAGAACCCTATGGGATTTTGAAGAACCAGTCCTTGTTCCTTACCTCATTGTTATTTCATATGGTCTTTTGAAGCATCAGTCAATGTCCCAAACTCATATTTATCGCCTATAGGCTTCTAAAGAGTTAGTCTTTTTCCCACACATGTCATCACATTAAAAAAAATATCACATATATTACAAACATCACATGCATCATATTTATCATGATTAATCATCATTAACCCTATTATGAAATATTCACATAACCGTGCACTAACTCAGTTTATCAAAACAATGATGGTTCACCACTTTAATCACAAGGAATAATATGGACAATTCACCCTTTAAATTTTTTTCAAAATTTAACCATATAATTAACTAATCAATAAATTCAACATACCATTATTTACCAAATCCAAAATCCCTTAAATTGAACATTTTCATCGTCCCATTAATCAATCAATCCCAAATCACATCAATTAATTAACCCATTAATTAATTAACCAATTAATTAATCCAATTCAAGATGAAATTTATAAACATGAAATATAAATTTTACAATTACATATACATAATTTAAATCAAGAATTTGGGAATTGATAAATAGACCACCAACCTCAATATCATTGATTAATGTTCAACCAATGGAAAAAAATACCAAATTGAAATGGAAAAATAGAATTCACAACAACAAAGGCCAAATAATAGAAATAAGATCAAAAAAATTAAGATACATAAAAAAATAGATCTAAAACCATCTCTAAGAGAGTAAATCATCATTCCAAAAGGTAAGAGAAAGACGAGATAGAGAAAGGAAATCGATTGGGGAAGAAGAAAATTACCAACGAAGAGACAATTCATCGGACGAATCTTCGATTCGTTAAGAACGATGTTCAAGGTGAATTAGAACCCTCCAATGCACATAAAAATTCATCAAAAAAACATTTAGGATTGTTCTGGGTCGAATGAGGGTAAATACCCGACTTTCTAGAATTTTTTAATAAATTTTTTGAGGATTAAAATCGCACGTGCATGGTTTCCTATATAGGGTGCACAGTTTTCCCAAACTATCTTCTTATCCTTGCGCCTCCCATTAGAGGAACACAATTTCTCTTAGGAGGGATCATGTTTTGAAAAACCTTTCCATAACCATGAAACCCCCCTCTATATGGGGTTTCATGGTTTTCTAGGGGTAGGAACATGGTTTAGGAAAACCATGTGCCAATCATGTGCTACCCCTTTTCTTCCAAAATTCTCAATTTTTCACTAGAAACACCCTGAAACAAAAACTCATCCATGGTATACCAAAATAAGTGTTAAAGAATACCTTTAAATGAGCATTGTACATCTGTAGAAAAGGTTAGGTTCTTACAATCTCTCCACTTTATAATATCTCATCCTCAACATTTACTCCAAAGAATCTCTAGGATTTTGAGGTAAAAATATAACTCCATTGAGCCCACATATCTGCTTATCTATCCCATGTTTCCTAATGCACACTTCTATATTTCCACAATACTAAAACTACTAGCAAGATCTTTCCCCAAAATCATCAACATCAATCAAATTACAAGAGTTGCGGTGATACCACCAACGTTGTGACAAATTAAAAAAATCATGGATAACACTATACCTTGGTAGAAGAGACAATCAATATTCCATCGGCCTGATTTTCTGCCCAATCTCAAAAGGCCCAATAAACCTAGGTCCCTACTTTCCCTATCTATGAATCCTAGAGTGACCGAATCTAAGTGACACCCAAATTAACACATGATCAACCACTGTATGCTCAATGGGTATTAAACTTCTATCATCATTCAACCTCTACCTACTATAAACATTAACCATACATTTCTGAATCAATTATATCTAGTTTTAAGTCTCCTATAGAAGACTCAGTCCCAATATCTCAGACTCACCAACCTCCATCCGTCATAGAGGTGATCTACAAGGCCTACCATAATGAGCCTAATATGGTGCCAACTGAATAGTTTCTTGATGAATGTTGTTATAGGAAAACTCAATGAGTTCTAGGTGATTCTTCTAAGATGAAAAAATTATTGAAAACATACTCATATCATATCCTTCAAAACCTGTAGAGAACATTCGGACTACCTATCTATCTGTGGGTGGATATCCATACTCAGAAATACCTACATACCAAGCATTTTTTGTAAGCTTTTCCATAAGCATAATGTAAATAATGAGTCATGGTTGGAAACTATACTCCGTATAACCTCATTTAAATGGAATATCTCCCAAATGTACATGTCCAACAACTGATCTACTGAAAATGTCTCTCATACAGGCAAGAAATGCACTAATTTTTTCAATCAATTTACTATCACCCAAACAACATCATTCATCCAAGGATTCCTTTGGAGACCCACCAAACAATCCATTGTAATGTCATCCCACTTCCATTTCAGAATGGGAAATGGTTGTGGTAATGTCATAGGTCATTGATTCTTATCCTTCACCTGTTGACATGTGTAGCATCATGTCACAAACCCTAAAATCTTTATTTTAATTCCCAACCACCAATATTTTCGACATAAGTTGTGATACATTTTTTTCGAATATGGATACACCACCCAATTAGAGACATTAAATTCACACATCATCTCCTATCAAATACACATAGGAACAATTAAATAACCCCATACACAGATGATCACATACTCATCTATATTATAATTGGAAGGTGACTCCCCACCTTCACGAGTTTCCCTCAAGGAAAGACATTATCGATCCTCATACTGCCTCTCCCTGATTCGGCTCAAAGGTTTAGATTCCACTAATACTGAGATAAGGTTAATGTGACCCTATCCCTCCCAAACCACAACATGCATCTCATCCATTAAATTCATCATCTTCCACTAAAAAATAGACTTTTGAACTGTCTGAGTCTGAGTTTTCCTACTTAAAGCATCAAAAACATTGTTTCCCTTCCTAGGTGTATATGATAGCTCAAAATAAAATCCTTACATATACTCAAACCAGATCCATAATCAAAGATTCAAGAATTATTGTGAAAAGATGTAATTTAATCTCTTGTGATCAGTATACAAAGTAAATGTTTCTCCCAATAGATAATGCAACCAATACTCCAAGGCATAAACCACTATAGCTAACTCGAGGTCATGTATTGGGTAATTATGTTCATGTGACCTAAACTATCATGAAACATACACAAAGAATCGACCCCCTACATCAACACTACTCCTAACCCAATCCCAAATACATCATAAAACACTGTATACTCCTCCCCTAGATCAAGTAGGATCAATAATAGAGAGGTATTAAAATGATTATTCAACTCTAGGAAAGAATTATCACATGCTCTAGACCATTAAAACATAAATACCTTCTTGGTCAAGCCCAACAGTGGTGATTCTAAGTGGGAAAAGTCCTGGATGAACCTCCGATAATAGCCTACCAACTCTATAAATATAAAAATTTCAAAAATATTATTTGGATACTCTCAAGAAATAACCACCTTAACCTTATATGGGTCCACTAATAGACCTTCTAATGAGATTATTTGAACCAATAAATTTAACTAATTGACCCAGAATTGACACTTATATAGCTTGGTCTACATATGATTCTCTCTCGATGCACTCAGAATGATGTTAAGATTTTGGGCACGATCTTCGTGAGCCTTGTGGTACACCAAGATGTCATCCACAAACACAACCAAAACCAATCATAGTATAGGTGGAATATTTGTTTCATCAAGGATATAAACACAAGAGGAGCATTCACCAGCATGAATAGTATCATGAGAAACTCATAAAGGCCATATTTTCTTTTGAAATCTGTTTTTTGTATATCGGAAGGTATAACTCTCAACTGATGATACCTCTAACTCAAGTAGATCTTAGAGAAAACAGAAGATCCATTTAACTATTCAAAGATATCATCAACACACAAAAGAGGATACCTATTCTTCACCATCATCCGGTTCAACATTCGATAGTCAACACATAAGCATAATGTCCCACTAGCCTTGTTTTCCAAAAAAATTAGAGAACCCCAAAGAGATGTAATTGGATTGATAAAAATTTTATCCATAAACTATCCTAGTTTAGTCTTAAGCTCCTAAATCTATGTTGTTTTCATTCTATATGGTGGAATATGAACTTTATCCACTCCAGGAATGAGCTCAATCGTAAAGTCAACATCATTCTCTAGTGTAAACCCTAATAAGTAATTAAGAAACACATCCTAGAACCTGTCTAATATGTGTGGAAATACATTTTTCTTTACACCCCCATCATCCAAAAATATACTTGAAACCAAGGTGTTAGGCTCACCCATTTTCTGAATAACTAGTCCAACACGCCCTTCTAAGATATCCCACTCTCCATATTGAACATAATTTTCACCCTTAGGATATGTGAAGGTCAATCTTCTATAGTAAAAATATACGCGGGCTCAGTATGATACCAACCAGTCCATAACCAAAATCAAGTCAAATCTAGAAATATCAAGAATGTATGTAACGCCCCGACCCCAGTTACCCAGTGTCGGTGCATTATTTTAATACATTGGCATGATTACAAGGAATCAAGTCCCAAAGGACCGATTAGTTTAGAAGTCTTGGAAAATAGATTACATACATGAATGTTACATTACACTTCATAACATACAAAACAACATAAATAATCCTTTATGAATTCCATTATTACCTTGTCTTAACCCTTCTTATCAATGACAATATACTTCTTGGAATCCCAGGAAAAAAATAAAACATAGAAAAGGGGTGAGCTCAAACGCTCCGTAAGGGTAAGCAATACAGCGGAAACTTTCATAAATAAGCATAAACATTTAAGGAAATTTATAACTAAAACAAAATCCTTTTAAACTTGAACTTCAACATAATATGGAAAAAATAAAATGAAATAATTCCATTTACTTATTCACATGGATATTCTACTAATCAAATAATCACATGCAATATCAATAACCATTTTCATAATGATGGAATGCATAATGCCAGACTATCATAACCACATAGCCAAGGCCTCGTGCCAAGAATACAAATAAGATTTTTCCAAGTCCTTGTGCCAAGACACTAGTTTGTCTCATGAGACCTACCGATGCAGTTTTTTTAGAAGATACTTAAGTTTAAAATTGCTCAAATATACTTTAGTGCTTTTCTGAAAATATTATGCAAGCTTTTGAAAACAAAATAACTAATTATGAGACTACTCGACTAATTACAGGCCATGATGGGTCCACTCCCAATCCCTTCTTGTCTACCAAACTCGAGAGTCAGGTTTTCTGAAAACATTTTTAAGCTTTCATTAAATACGTATACATTTGCACTGGGTTTTCATGTATTTGAGAGAAATATCACTTTTTTGAAATCATTTAAAAATCACATATTTATAAAATAAAACATTTACTTTGAAAATATTCTTATAAGCTTGTAAGGGAAGCTTTGAAAATTTTATAATGGTGGTAAATGGCCGCACCCGCCGTATAAGTTAAAAAAAACACTCTTACTATAATTTTGTCGAAAAGGTTAAAAAAGAACCTTGTTTGGAAAATGACGGAAAGATTCCTTTATAAACCTCTTATAAAAAGTCAAAAAAGTGTATACATGACTTTAACCCATATTCTAGTAAATAGTAAAGATGTTTTGAAATTTATTTTTAAGAAACATGGATGTGGATGATAAAGAGATCCAGTTGATTATTACGTATAAACAACCTCGGATAATGAAGAGCTTGCGAAATAGACCCTTACCTTGCACTTTTCCTTGGTTGGGGTGGGTTAAACTCCTGTATAATGGTGAAATAATTGTTATTAAATTATTCAATAATCATATACATTAATATGATATCATATATGATCTTCTAACATTGCTTTGTTAATAATATCTAAGAATTATCGTCGTTTCAGGTGTTAACTTACTCATTTTCTTTTATATGTTTTGTTACATAAGCCATGTTTGTAATGGATAGGTTGTATCTGATTCATATCCAGAATGATATCAAGTCCTTAGATACTATTATTAATCATCAAATGATAATTATACTTGAATGGATACGATGGAGAATGAATCTCATCGCGTTCGTGGAGACGGTAGTCCGTACGTACGCACGAGCGATAATATCATTCTTTTGATATTAAAATAATATATAATTGGTTGTTATATCATATATAAAGAATCATAATCATTCTATATTTATTATTTACATGATTTACACATCATTATTATACCCATCCAAATAATAATTTATTGAATAACAATTACACCACGACGTGGAGATGGTAAGCCGTACGTACGCACGTATGGTGACATGTTATTCAAAGGATGGATAGAATAGTGAATATGGTTGTACCATATTTATAATAAAATCAAAGTATATATATGATACTGGAGTTATTATTTTAGAATGGTAACAACAAAGGAAGAAGAAGTGGAAGAAGAAAGGAACTTGAAAAAGGGTGGTGAAATCATTACCTCTTCTTCGGGTTCTTTCTTTTGATTTGATAAAAAGGGATCCTTACGTTGGATTTATGATCAAAATAAGGAATCTAGGTTGTAGTGAGGGATGTTTGGAGAGTATTTGGGCAGATTTTGGCCGAATCAAAAGGCTTTTAAGGTGTGAAGAAATTAGAAGGATGAGTTCTCTTTTATAAGAGGGGTGAGGGGCACCTTTGGAAAAGCTAGAAATATTAATTTATAATAAATTAATATTCGGTTTCTAATGGATCCAAAGTTGATTATTTAAATTTTAAGGTGGATATGTGTCGAAAAAAACTCAACCAATAGAGTTTATACAGGTTTGGGTACTTATATTAACCTTATATTTATGTATTAACTCTAAGTTAATTAGTTTCACTTTTACAATGTCTCTCTGTATTTTTATATTATATGGTTAATAAACTTACTATATACATCCAAGAGACCCCCAAGTGGTCCAGTAATGATGAACCTATAATGATATAAGTCTCTTGGCCGAACCTTAGATTTTTAGGAATTTAATATCAATTAATAATATAATATTTGTTTTAAAAACTCTTTTATGTCAATTTTGACACTATTCAACAGTTGATTTTTGTGAAACTCATAACAGAATGATTACTTCAAAAAAGGTTAATTAAATCATTTATAATATGTCATATTATCCTAGAAAATTAGTGTAATTCATTAAAAGTCTCAAATTATATTTATTTGGATATTTATAATATCAATTATTTTAATTTGTCACTATTATGATTATTACTGCATCATCATTGTGTCATAAATACATTAAATTATTTAAAGTCTAAAAATTATAAATAAAATATTATTATTTAGGAAATCGTTTTAGCTTTCTAATGAATATTTATAGTCTAAAATCCAACATATATAACCCTATGTAAAAATTGGTTTTCTAAAAGATATATGCTTATGTCATTTTTGTACTTATTTTAACTTAATTAAAATAAAGTGTCCCTATCACCTACAAGTGGATCCATGGGGTCCCAAAATCGGCCCCAAGATGCCTATGGTCAAACATGTATCAACCAATAAGGTTAGGACACATTTTAGGGTAATTTAGTATTATTATAATATTATTTTTTAACCCTTATTTACCGGATTTACCCTTAACTATGGTAAATAAAATATTTACCGAAGTAATTATTCAAAATGTGTAAAAATAAAAGTTACCTATTTACACAATTTGAACATCCTGATTCCAAATATGGAATCAATTTTTTCAAATTCAAAACACAGAAGTGGAAAAAATTAATTTAAAATTAATTCCCGTTGTTAAAACAAAAAGCGTGTTTTTAAGAGATAATAACTATCAAAAGATTGACACTTGTTTATGTTCGGTTTAATTTTAAAATTATCTCCAATGACCAACATTGTATTAAATGGTAAAAATATATTCTAAATATACTTTTAAACCACTCAAATTCATTATTTATCTCTTTTAATTATTTTGATTAAAAAAGTTGTTTTTAATTAAAATTTAGTAATTTTCACTATTCATCAAAATATTAAAGTTATCTGAAAAGTGCCAAAATTTCACCTTAGGCTAAATTCGATATTCCGAATCCAAAAATGAAGTCTATTTTGAGAGATAAAATTTCAAAAAGTAGGTATTACTATTCATAACGGCTAGTTGATCGGTTGTGGTGTGTGTTAAAACTCGAAGTTGCGTACAACACACGCTACTGTATTATTCAAAGGAAAGCATACCGTGGAAGCTTGGGATGTTTCATTTTAAATTTTTGATGTCCCCATTTAGTCAAAAAGTTTAAAATATTGTATTTAAAAAGGCTTCACTATTAAAATTTGATAAAAGTGCAATACTGAAAATGAATTTGTTCTTGCATTGTGTCTAAGAAACTCATAATATAGATTCTAAAATTATAAGGATATATTAGTTTAAAATTTAGTTAATAATATTAATAAACTCTTTTGAATGGCTTGTTTGGTAAGTCATGGTGTGATTGAACTCAGTGTTTCGTGTTGTGCAAGTTATTGAATTATTTTGAAGAAATAACACACTATGAAATCTTGGGGTGTTACATTCTACCCTCCTTCAATAAATTGCATCCTTGCAATTTGAAATTGTTTTTCGAAAATAAAATGTTGAAAATAGAAAATATCTTTGTGAGGAAACCCACATCGGAAATTAGGTTACTAAAATTTAGTCTTAATATGAGGAAAAGAGAAATGAAAGGGTCACCACCAAATTATGATCTCTATTCCGAGAACACTGGTGGCAATTAGAGACATATAATTGGAGGAAAAACGTAAATATTTATAAGTAGTGATTGAGGTCATCAATCACAAACAAGTGTAAAATTGATGTCCTTAAATTCATCAATCTATGATGATTTAAAATACCATCGATTCAACAAAACATAGGGTATTTGGATAACACATTTTTGGTTTTAGGATTCCTTAGATAAAGTATAAGAATTAATTTCTTCATAGAATAAGAGAAGAAGAAAAATATATTCTTGACAAGTATAGTTCCATCCTTTAACTAATTTCTACCACAAACTCATCTTTCACTCTAAAAGATAATAGAACGTACAAATAATATTCTGTTTATCCTACTCGTATAGGGTTAAAAAAATGAATTTATATTTCATCTAGAAGAACCATTAAAAAAAAGAAATTATTCAAACCAGGACATCACATGGGTCAGTGGTAGGTGATACACCCTTGTCGCCCTTTGGTTGTGGGTTCAAGCCTCGCGGCCTTGCCGGACGCGACGAGTTGCCGCCCGACCTCCGGGTTGTCCTTTTATGGAAATCCAAAATAATCCAAACTAGAACTATCCAAAACACTTCAGTCCATAATTTATAAGGAAGGTAAACACAATGAAGATCCTTTTTTTCCGCGTAATAACATGTGATCACCTTCATCATATATTCTTTTAAAACACTGAAACATCCTGAATTATCATAAAACCTTATTGATTACATTCATGATCCCTTATTCCTTATAGAATAATAGATATACTCCTTCAATCCAAAAATGTTGTAAACCCCAACAATGATGGAATATACAAATCATTAATCAGTTTCAAGGTAGTCAAGAATATACAATATAATTTATCCAAAACAATCATGTATTATTCTAAAATCACAACCTCGGTATCAGAACTATATTATGGTTTATCATTCTCTCAACCATATATTTTCCAAAAAGTTATCCTGCAATTGAGTCACTTTTCTTTGTTCCACACAATCTCAAGTCCTTAATGAAATAGTACTGCATTACAATCCTTATATACTCCATAATTATTATAACAAGTACATTGTTGATACAACACTCAATTGACATAATCAACATAAGAACTCTAATAATTCCTCTTCATCTGTGGTAGTATCATAACTTGATTATTATCCAATAGCATAATTTGCGGCATAGTCTGATGACTGAGACATAGGTTCGCGTAGTGTCCAAACTCTTTGCAAATTAAGCATTGTACATTTGAAACCATTTTCTTACCCTTGCAGTCACGTAATTTGTGCCCTTTTCCTCCACACTTATAACAAACTCCCATTCCTTTCAGGAAAGTTCCAGGGTGTTTCTTCCCACAGTTATCACATATGGGAAAATTATTCTTTTCCCTCTTCCCTTTATCCATCTTTCCCTCTTCCATCCTTTTATTCTCTTGCTTCCCTTCAAATCCATAGGACTCAGTAAACTCTTTACTTATCTTACCAACACATGATATTATTTCTTCATAAGATGATAATACATTGGAGAATATTTATCTTATAAATTCTAGCTTAAGACCATGAAAGATATGATCCTTCCTTCTCTTTGGATCATGTGCATTGCTGGAGTTATCATTCCTTCTACTGGGTGCCATTTCTAAACAATGGAATACACTAGATTAGTTTATGAATAACAATACCTAATCCAAAACTTGTAAAACACATAACATAAATTAAATAGTTTATGGATATAATCCATAATCATAAAAATTTCTCCTTTGAGGAAGTATATACTCATAAACCCTTCATAATGGTTTGTAAAGAAAATGAGAATTATCCTAAGCATATCCCCCGGGAGTGTCGTAACCGAGAGTGCAGCAAGGCCCGTTGTCGTGCACCAGTTCCCGTTCGAGTCTAGCCCAAAGCGGTGTTTTCGGGTTTTACCCCTAGGTACATCTGTGCCAGAGCCGCCTCTACCTGCTCGTATCCAGACAGGGATGTATTGCTCGGAAAACTCAAAAAATCTCTACAATACCAAAATTCTAGGAAGTTCTTCTATACTAATCCTCAAAGTACATCTTAAATCTATGTGCTCTAATCAGAGTTTATCTAAATATAGTTTCCAAGGTTATTTCTAAAATTCGTCTGATACCAACTGTAATGCCCCAACCCTAGTTACCCAGAGTTGGTGCATTATTACATAACATTGGCATGATCACAAGAAAGATCAAATCTCGAAAGACCGATTGGTTTAGTAGCCTTGGAAACACTCGATATATTTATAAAGTTTTACATTACATCATAAAGTGATAAACTACTACAAAAACATAATGTCTCCATAGTCCACACTATTATCCCCTCATAATATCCCTACAGGTCATTCATAACATACTTCTTCACATCCTGGGAAAAATAAAACATAGAAAAGGGGTGAGCTCAAACGCTCCGTAAGGGTAAGCAATACAACAGAAACTTTCATAAATAAACATAAACATTTAAGGCAATGTATAACTAAAACAAAAGCCTTTTAAACTTGAACTTCAACATAGTATGGAAAAAATAAAATGAAATAATGCCATTTACTTATTCACATGGATATTCTACTAATCGAATAATCACATGCAATATCAATAACAATTTTCATAATGATGGAATGCATAATGCCAGACTATCATAACCACATAGCCAAGGCCGCATGCCAAGACTAAAAATAATATTTTTCCAAGGCCTTGTGCCAAGACACTAGTTTGTCTCATGAGACCTACCGATGCAATTTTTTTAGAAGATAATTATGTTTAAAATTGATCAAATATACTTCAGTGCTTTTCTGAAAATATTATGCAAGATTTTGAAAACAAAATAACTAATTCTGAGACTGCTTGACTAATTACAGGCCATGATGGGTCCACTCCCAATCCCTTCCTGTCTACCAAACTCGAGAGTCATGTTTTCTGAAAACATTTTTAAGCTTGCATTAAATACGTATACATTTGCACTGGGTTTTCATGTATTTGAGAGAAATATCTCTTTTTTGAAATCATTTAAAAATCACATATTTATAAAATAAAACATTTAATTTTAAAATATTCATATAAGCTTGTAAGGGAAGCTTTGACAATTTTATAATGGCGGTAAATAGCCGCACCCGCCGTATAAGTTTAAAAAACACTCTTACTATAATTTTGTCGAAAAGGTTAAAAAAGCACCTTGTTTGGGAAACGACGGAAAGATTACTTTATAAACCTCTTATAAAAAGTCAAACAAGGGTATAAATGACTTTAACCCATATTCTAGTAAATAGTAAAGATGTTTTGAAATTCATTTTTAAGAAATATGGATGTGGATGATAAAGAGATCCAGTAGATTATTACGTATAAACAACCTCAGATAATGAAGAGATTGAGAAATAAACCCTTACCTTGCGCTTTTCCTTGGTTGGGGTAGGTTAAAATCCTGTATAATGATGAAATAATTGTTATTAAATTATTCAATAATCATATACATTAATATGATATCATATATGATCTTCTAACATTGCTTTGTTAATAATATCTAAGAATTATCGTCGTTTCGGGTGTTAACTTACTCGTTTTCTTTTATATGTTTTGTTACGTAAGCCATGTTTGTAATGTATAGGTTGTATCTAATTCTTATCCAGAATTATATCAAGTCCTTAGATACTATTATTAATCATCAAATGAGAATTATACTTGAATGGAGACGATGGAGAATGAATCTCATCGCGTTCGTGGAGACGGTAGTCCGTACGTACGCACGAGCGATAATATCATTCTTTTGATATTAAAATAATATATAATTGGATGGTATATCATATATACAGAATCCTTATCATGTTATATTTATTATTTACAGGAGTTACACATCATTATTATACCCGTCCAAATAATAATTTATTGAATAACAATTACACCACGATGTGGAGACGGTAAGCCGTACGTACGCACGTATGGTGACATGTTATTCAAAGGATGGATAGAATAGTGAATATGGTTGTACCATATTTATAATAAAATCACAGTATATATATGATACTGGAGTTATTATTTTATAATGGTAACAATAAAGGAAGAAGAAGTGGAAGAAGAAAGGAAATTGAAAAAGGGTGGTGAAATCATTACCTCGTTTTCGGGTTCTTCCTTTTGATTTGATCAAAAGTGCTCCTTAGTTTGGCTTTCTGATCAAACTAAGGCCTCTAGGTTGTATTTAGGGAAGGTGGGAGAGTATTTGGGCAGAGTTTGGCTGAACCAAAAGGCTTTGAAGGTGTGAAGAAATGAGAAGGATGAGTGCTCTTTTATAAGAGGGGTGAGGGGCACCTTTGGAAAAGCTAGAAATATTAATTTATAATAAATTCATATTCGGTTTCTAATGGCTCCAAAGTTGATTATTTAAATTTTAAGTTGGGTATGGGTCGAAAAAAACTCAACCAATATAATTTAGATAGGTTTGGGTACTTATATTAACCTTATCTTTAAGTATTAACTCTAAGTTAATTAGTTTCACTTTTACAATTTCTCTTTGTATTTTTATATTATATGGTTAATAAACATACTATATACATCCAAGAGACCCCCAAGTTGTCCGTTAATCATAAAACTATCATTATATAAGTATCTTGGCCGAACCTTAGATTTTTATGAATTTAATATCAATTAATAATATAATATTTTTTTTAAAAACTCTTTTATGTCAATTTTGACACTATTCAATAGTTGATTTTTGTGAAACTCATAACAGAATGATTACTTCGAAAAAAGTTAATTAAATCAATCCTAATATGGCATATTATCCTAGAAAATTATTTTAATTCATTAAAAGTCTCAAATTATATTTATTTGGTTTTTTATAATATCAATTAGTTTAATTTTTTACTATTATGATAATTACTGCATCATCATTGTGTCATAAATAAATTAAATTATTTAAAGTCTAAAAATTATAAATAAAATATAATTATGTAGGAAATCTTTTTAGATTTCTAATGAATATTTATAGTAGAAAATACAACATATATAACCCTATGTAAAAATTTGTTTTCTAAAGGATATATGCTTATGTCATTTTTGTACTTATTTTAACTTAATTAAAATAAAGTGTCTCTATCACCTACAAGTGGGTCCATGGGGTCCCCAAATCGACCCAAATATGCCTATGGTCGAACATGTATCAACCAATAAGGTTAGGACACGTTTTAGGGTAATTTAGTATTATTATAATATTATTTTTTAACCCTTATTTACCGGATTTACCCTTAACCATGGAAAATAAAATTTTTACCGAAGTAATTATTCAAAATGTCTAAAAATAAAAGTTACCTATTTACAGAATTTGAAAATCCTGATTCCAAATATGGAATACATTTTTCCAAATTCAAAACACATAAGTGGTAGAAATTAATTTAAAATTAATTCCCGTTGTCAAAACAAAAAGCGTGTTTTTAAGAGATAATAACTATCAAAAGATTGACACTTATTTATGTCCGGTTTAATTGTAAAATTATCTCCAATGACCAAAATTGTATTAAATGGTAAAAATATATTCTAAATATACTTTAAAACCACTCAAATTCATTATTTATCGCTTTTAACTATTTTGATTAAAAAGTTGTTTTTAATTAAAATTTAGTAATTTTCACTATTCATCAAAATAGTAAATTTATCCGAAAAGTGCCAAAATTTCACCTTAGGCTAGATTCAATATTACGAATCCAAAAATGAAGTCCATTGTGAGAGATAAAATTTCAAAAAGTAGGTATTACTATTCATAACAGCTAGTTGATCGGTTGTGGTGTGTGTTAAAACTCGAAGTTGCGTACAACACACGCTACTGTATTATTCAAAGGAAAGCATACCGTGGAAGCTTGGGATGTTTCATTTTAAATTTTTGATGTCCCCATTTAGTCAAAAAGTTTAAAATATTGTATTTAAAAAGGGTTCACTATTAAAAGTTGATAAAAGTGCAATACTGAAAATGAATTTGTTCTTGCATTATGTCTAAGAAACTCATAATATGGATTCTAAAATTATAAGGATATATTAGTTTAAAATTTAGTTAATACTATTTATAACCTCTTTTGAATGGCTTGTTTGGTAAGTCATGGTGTGATTGAACTCGGTGTTTCTTGTAGTTCAAGTTATTGAATTATTTTGAAGAAATAACACACTATGAAATCTTGGGGTGTTACAATGTAGATATACCACAGGAAACAATACTCCTCAACCTTGAGATAAGACCCCTTTCACAAACATATGTCCCTTAACTATACTACTAATGTTAAATCAATCATCATAAATCCTCACATGAACACCACCATCAAACTTAACCCATTCACAAGTTATAAATATATAAAATAATGAGAGTCATAAATATCAAATAAGAACTTTAAAGTGTACAAGAAAAAAGAATAGTACTTCTAACCATCAATGATCTAGCCTCATTATCCAAAAGTGTACGCTGAAATCTATGTAACTATCTGCTTCCTCTTTCATGTGATGCAGTATAATTCCCCTGAGCTGCATCACTCTACTGATATGGGAACTCTTTAACAAAACAACCACATCCACTACCTCGGCTTCCATGACCAAGAGAACTATAACTGAAAGAATGATATGGGTTAGAACTACCCCTTACAAGACTCTAATTCCATCTAGATCCACCATCATTACCAATATTTCAAGGGTTTCTATAGAACTATTACATATTTCTCATCATTACAAAAGGTAGAAACTATACTAATGGTTGAGGGTACTTTCTACAAAATTTACCTTGGCTACCAAACTGGTGGAAGATCAATCGTGTAATATCATGTGTAACTGGTCCTTCCCCTTGGCCACTATACTTTCTATCTCCAAAATTATGATTCTCAAAGTGATGGTTCTTACTCGTGGATGATGTACCTCTTTTCCATACAATAGATACCACCTCTGTTCCACCGGAATCCTCTTTCAGGTTCTCCTCATATATGGGTGACTTATATATACTTCTAATTTTTTTTATTTGAAAGATCTTAACATGGGGATTAATTTCAAATTTAAGCCCATTCAAAAAACACTTCACTGTAGTAGCCCCATCCCCTTCCAATGTTTTACAAAGCATTATAAATCAGAAAATTATTCTGCATAGTCCATCACAAACATTCTCCCCTAGGCCAACCTCATAAAATCTGCTTCACTCTCATATATGAGCATCTAAGGGTAATAGTTCTCTAATAAATTCTCATGGAAGTCCTTCCATACCATATTCTCTAGATATCCACACTAATATAAATTCCCCAGAAATGCTTTGCTTGACCATGTAATATATAAGCAACCATTTTTAATCTCTTCTAAACAAGAGTCTTTGTGTGACCAAGAATAATCTGGATAGACTCAATCAAGAACTTAGCTACCTTAGTTCCACCCTCTTCAGTGAAATTAGTAGGTTGATGAAACTGGAACAACCATGTCAAGTCTGGCATAATCTTTATAACCTCCCCTAGGACTCTTTCCGTGAATTTCATAAAGCATGAAAAGTTCTCATGTATCTAATATTTGTCTTCTTTGCTTATACCTATCAAATATTTTGGTTCCACTACTGGATGATCATTTCTAGACATGTACTCCTGTCTTCCTATAAAAAATATTCATCATTGAGGTATATCTCTATAATAAAAAACACACATCTTAGGACACATAACACATCATTAAAAAATTTACATAAGTGTGATTCATATAAATACATAACAAGTCATCCCCCAAATTCCACTGTATGGTCAAAATTGAGGCCCTAACACTACCCTAAACTATCCATCATATCGGTCATAACTAACAAAGGGTAAACATATTTTCATAATTCATGTTTCTTAGTAGAAACCAATTTATCCATTTAATTTACCATATTTATCATCATTATCAATTATAAATTTCATATTAGGAACCATTTTCATTTAAATTACAATAGTAAGATAAGCATTTTCATTTTAACACTTCACCCCAAACCCTATTCTTTTGTGTATACCTAAAATGATGCATGTCACAACAAAAATCTCGAGTACCTAGAATGATGCATGTATGCTCAACTCGCATTCAATACTGGGCCAGGGCGAAAAATAACAAAACTAATAATAATACACACAACAAGTTCATCACTCGAGGTGAAATAACATTCAACTATAATAATAGAAATTAATAAAAAAAATCCCACTCCAGGTACTTCACTTTTACCCCCATACATGGGTTATCTACTCACAGACATGAGCCCTTTATAAAGGCTTGAGTCATCCAAATATCTTATACACCTTTCCCAAATAGTAATAAAAAATAAAATAAAAAACCATTCCTTCGATACTAATTTGTAACATCCTGACCTGGATGTCACACACTAGTGCCGCAAGTTGGTTGGTCTCATGACCTCAAGCATGTCACCCCATACGCCAGAGTCTGCAGAATAACAGTGAGGGTCAAATATAAAACATGGGGAGACTATTATCTCTTTATCAAAGAATCACAAAAATGGAAATAAATAAAAAATAAACAAATTCAAATAACCATAAACAGAATAATACATGTATCACATGATGAATAAAGCAAGAATACAATATCCAAACCAAAATAGTAGATTTGTAATGACATATATATATATATCAATTTTCTAAATAAAAACAAACAATAAAGAAACATCGACAACTCATGAAGAGGTATTAGCATAACATTCAAGTCCCTGATCCATTCTCTATCCCAACTCATCCATATAACATTGGTCTCTTTCCCTTATTTTATATAACAAACAAGAAGTCTGTCCAGGTATGGATTAGGTAGCCCGAGTAGGATCAGAGTACAACTCAGTAGGCCACAACTAATGGTTTCTAGAGCAATATCCAGTATATAATAGTGTATATAGTTGTATAAGGAATAAAGTACAATAAAACGAATAGTTGTCACATTTAATTATTATTTAATTAAACACATAAATTACACGGGTTCATGATGTCACATAAACCACCAATACATACTTTGGACCATGCAATATTCTGAAACACATTGCATAGGGAATCACAATTTATTATAAAACAAGGCTTTAATTATCCATTTAATTCAATTCATATCACGACTCCTTGAAACCATTGGACAATGCCAACACTTTGGACCTAGAACATCATGTCTAGTACCCTGTGGGATTTTGAAGCATCAGTACCTATCCCACACGTCATTGTTATCACACATGGGATTTTGAAGCATCTGTCTATGTCCTAAATTTGTAGTTATCACATATGGATTTTGAATCATAAGTCCTTTTCCCACACACATCATTACATTTAACACAATATCACATATATCACAAACATGACATACATAACTTTTATCATGATTAATTATCATTAACCCTCTTGTCAAATATTCACATAATGGTCAACCAAGTCAAATTATCAAAACAATCATATTTCATCATCACATTGAATAATATGATAAATTAACCATCTAACCATGTCTCAACATTTAATCATATAATACATTAATCCATAAATTCAACACGCTATTATTTTACAATTCCATGGTTTCATTGATTGACTATTTTCACAATAAAATTAATCAATAAATCCAAAAATTACATCATTTTTATATCCCATTAATTAATTAATTAACCAATTAATTAATCCAATTCAAGGTGAAATTTATATAAATACAATATAAATTTCATTATTACATACACATAATTGAAATCGTGACATTGGGAATTGATAAATAGACCACTTACCTCAGGATATTTTATAGATGTTTTTCAACAGAAAAATACCAAACTGAAATAGAACAATTGAATTCACAATGGCATGTGAGATCTTAAACCAAATACAAGAAACAAGATTAAATCGATTAAGATACATAAAAAACTAAATCTAACACATATCCATTGGAGTAAATTATCCAACCAAAATGTGAAAGAAAAAATGGGGAGAGAAAGGAAACCAATTGGGGAAGAAAGTACTTACCAATAGAGAGACAATTCTTTAAAAGAAACTTCAATTCATTAAGAACAAGGTTTGAGGGGGCTTGAAACCCTCTCAAGATCTTGAAAATTTGGATGAAATTTTTGTGGTTAGGATGGGTTAAATAGGGGTTAATACTGGGGGTTTGGGAAATACTTAATAAATTTTTGGTGGGGTTAAAATACTACGTGCACAATTTCCTATATGGGGTGCATGGTTTTCCCAAACCATTCCACTTAACCATGCACCTATCATTTGGGGTGAATAGTTTTAAAAAACATGCATCAACTGTGGAATCCCCCTCGTTCTGGAGTTGAATGATTTTCTGGAGCAGGAAAATGGTTTGCGAAGACCATGCACTAGTCATGCACTTCCCCTTTTCTTAATAAATTCTCAAATTTTCAATTGAAATGCCCAAAAATAAAATCCCACCCAAGGTATACCGAAATAAGGGTAAAATATTTCTAATAAAAGAGCACAATACATCTCTAAAAATGGTTAAGGATCTTACATGTAATTTTGAATTAGGTATCGGTTTAGTATGGTATGAGTTGGTTTGTTACAGTTTCCCTACTAACAATTTTAAAATCTTACATTTGGTTATCGTGTATATCTACCCCTAGGTTCACGTTCACCTATAGAAAGTCTAGGAATATAATTGATTCTACCCACTTAACATAACCTTAAGCCTCATAAAGTACTACCTATGATTTTAATCCCACACATACTTGAGGCAATACTCCAACCCACACTACTCATCTGACAATTCCTAAATCTCTAATGTATCATGTTCTTCTACTAAACCATACCCTTGACAATCCATGACTTTATAAAACCATACCCAGTACATTTTGTGTTTATAAAACCCATTTAAGGGTTATTAAGACACGACATATATATATATCAAAATATCACCATTTCAAGTTTTAAACACTTAAATAACTGTCACACATTATATCAAATAGTTAACGAGATCCCAATAAGTTTTTTTTTAAAAAAATTAAAAAAATTATTATTGAATTTTTAAATAACTAAAATCCATTTTTAAAACATTTTTGCATTTTTTTTAAAACTTTAAATATTTTCCATAAATCCAATTTCTATCCAAACACTACCTTATACATGTTATGGAAACATATGTTCTATGTATGATGCATTTACACATTACATTTTTCTATCTAAATCCATGATTAAAATAATAAATCATAACCCATAACATAATACTTATTAAAATAACAAAACCATAAATTAGAAGAAGTTATCATAATAATATCAATGTGAAAAAATAAATTAGAAAATTAATTAGAGTCAGATAAATTGAAAAGGAGAATGATCATAGATACGATACATTGAGACTGGATGAACTAATAATTAAGATTATACAGAATGGATTACTCCCATAATAGATGACACCTATGTAGAGTAATCTGTTATCAAATATGAATGTTTTTAAATGATCTATCAAAATAGTGGGTTGTCAAAATGCATTAGTAGAATGGGTTTTAATGGATAATGTGATATCTACAAATTTATGAATCAATTTAAAACATCCATTGAAAAAATAGATAAGTTAGATAATATACTATATAGATGAAACCTAAGTTAATAAAGGAATCATACTAAATAAAATTCAATATCTAACTATTATTTACTCACATAGTATATAAGAATCATAACACATTATAAATAAATAACCCAAGAGTTAGATGATAAATCTTTATTCACCTTCTAATTCTCACATATTCAGATAAATAGTTGATCAAGGGTAAAGAAAAATCAAACAACCTCATATCATCTATGAAAATTTTAGAATCTTTCCGAGATTATATTCAATCACTTTTATCTTATATGTTCTTGTAAAGTGGACGAATGTTTGGAAAACCATGATGACCAAGGGAATGGAATCTGTACTTTGATGAGTGGATGGGTATAATTACTATATCTTTGTATGAATAACTATTTCTATTTTAAATAAAATATTAAATATTCTGATAATTCAGTATATGAATCTCCATTTTAGCATCAAATAAATGAGATAATAAGGATTATCAAAGTAAATCAATGTTTAAAGAAATGATCGAAAGAATATATAGTCACCGATAAAGACATTATGTACACAATGGTCATAATAATAGATAAATAAAAAGGATTCCATGACTACTACAATGGACATATAATATATGGTTAGATAATAAACAATATTATAACTTATATTGATTATTTTTATTAATTTTTAAATTTAACTGTATATATAAACCTAAAGGGAGATCATTTCTAAAGTTGAATAATTCATGAAAGATAATTCTAATGATAGAAATTGGTGATGGAGTCACAGTTCAACAAAATTTGAAAATGGATTATTATGGAAAATAATATCATGTATCATAACATATCCCATTGAAATTATTCAATTTCTCTTTTGAAGTGACATATTATTTATTTTGGGATATATTATCTCACTCTTCATATCCTTCATACCTCATCATTTGATCTTGTATTTAAATAAAAAATGAATATATAATAATTAATTTCATTCACTATATATATACCCTAATCACAGGATCCACGAAGTTTAGGGGATAGGTACTTGTACTCCACTAATCTCTAATGAATTATGTTCCAGGGATAATAAAATTTTTTCTATCAATTTTATATCAATGAATTCTTAGGGATAAAAACATGACAATATCAATTGAAAGAAGGCACCCATTTCACTTTTTACTTTTTATAATTTGTTATAGTATCCTCATTATGATTTGGGTTAAATGTGAATACGCTTCCATGGATATATATATGTAATTAACATAAAATATGGGAGAACAATTTTTTTAATCCCGAACCCCTTTATCATTTTATATTTTTTTACTTTAATTCGTTGTATTTTATTTTATTAATCTTATTTACTTTTTTGGAAGGTATATTTTTTTTGTATTGAAGTATCTTTATGTTCATGAAAAAAATAATGAGAGTAAGTAAAAAAATTCTCACTTATCATCCTTCTAATTACCCTTTAACTTCTATTATGATAAACTGCTTTATCATCATTCATATTCCCTCTATTTTGTAGATCATTTTAAATCATAAGCCACAAATATAATTATCTGAAGATACATTTCCCATAATTTCATTGGCCTCCTAATTCCTAATAATATTTTCATTTCATTTTAAAATTTTTATATTTTCTTCATACTTTATCATTAAACAATTATTTATATTGAAACAATATTTTTATTTTAAAGGGCCTTTTTTATGGGAATATAATTTCACCAATCTTGATATTTTCCATTGAAGTCTATCAATTTTCTAATCCATGAAAAATAATTGGTTTTCTAAAAATATTTTAAATGTTATGTCCTTTTTAGATCTAAAAATATAGAGAGAGGAAATATATTTGGGAAAGAAATTCGCAACAACATCTTCTTTACTAGTAATAATCTATTACTCCAGGGGAATTATCTTAAAATTATTTTATATTGGATATTTTATATACTCATATATTTACTGAATTTTTTTATAATTAATATAAATATATTTTGGAATCATTTATTATATATAAAAGTCATCATTGATGGATAATAATTTTAAGGACTTATTTCAATCATATAAAGGATAAAAACAATTTTCTTTCTAAGTCAATTTGAATGCTTAATCTGAATATTTTTATGTGAAGTTTTCTTACCTCAATCATGAGTGGTGATATAATTTTTTTTCATCTTTTTATACTACTCATGAAATATGGAAGTCTCTTAAGATTACATTAAATTGGGATTTCCTAAAAAGAACAACTATATCGAAAATGAAAAACACATAAAGTCATTAAGTGAAGACTCTAGATGATTATATAATGCTCATTGAAATATTTCTCATCTATGGAAGATAAATACAAAATGATCTTCATGAAATTCAATATATCAGATCAACTATCAAAGGAAGATATGAACTAGGAATTTTTTTTAAATTTTTTTCATCATCACAACCTTCATAATTGTCAATACTGAATACTGACATAAGGGATGATAAATATATTATTTCCCAAAAATATATGAACATGTTGTCTATAGAAAAGATATATAAGTAATGAAATTCATATATGGATATTGGGAGATCTAAAAAGTGTATACATTCTTTGAATATTTTATCACAATAATTCATTGAAAATTTATTCTCCACAGAAGAATAAGAATAAAATGTAAGCAAGTTTACAAAACTCAATTTCCAGATACTTTTGTTGAGGCCAGAGATTAAGAAATAAAAGAATTATAATCTTAATACTATGAAATATATGGAATTAACACATGATAAAATAAATTACCTATCTATTTAACTTATCTATTTATATTCTTATCATGCTTCAACCCATGGAAAATATTAAATTAAAATGACATCCCATAAAAAGTTTCTAGAAACAATAAAGACAAGTGATCCAAAAGTCTAAAAAAGAATATCAAAATAGGAATTTAGTTATAAGAGAAATGAATTAAATTTCCTACAAAGAGACTTTAGAATACTAATATAGAATTAGATATTTAAATTAATTTGGAAGAAAACCCTACCTGGATTTTAACATTCCTTAAAAAAATTCATCGGAAACTAACAATGATTACATGCTAATAAAATCAAATAAAATTTATATTCTAAAGGAATTATTTAAAATAAATTCAAAATAAAAGAATACATGAATTAAAAAATATATATTTCCTTTAACTCACCATAAAGATACATTATAAAACGAAGGACCTCATTCCAATTAATTCAACCTTATACATATAACCAGGTGAACTCTATTTAGTTTTCCTTAAAACTCAAATTGATGAGGTAATATCAATACAACTGAATTTAATATTCTATTATATTTTTAGGGATAGAATAATTTTATTACTGAAAAAATATACAATAATTATGATTATTCATATTCACCATTAAATAGTTAATTATTTAATTCATTGGTCAGATCTTATGTGTTAGTTCTTTTTCTATGAATTCATTTATTTCCTTTAAACTATAAATATTTAATTTTAAATGGTTATAAATTAAAAGGGATCTTTTCACTTAAATGTACTCATTGAGAGATTAATTCTTTATTACTTCTAAAAAATTTCAATGAACCCCATATATCTCTCTCTCAAAATATTTAAATTTTTATAGAGTTGACATCTCTTTTTTTCTCTTTCTTCTAGAGCTTTCTACCCTTATAATTACTTTAATAATTCACATTTGTGAACTTGTGTAATGTGTAGGATAATAAATGTCCAATTTTAACTTAATCAACAAAATAAATGAAACGTTTAATGTGGATAACTATCAAGGAAAATATATCTCTATTTACTTTAGATCTAGTATTTATCTTCTTAATAAATATGGAGATCTTTAGATAGAGATATACGATGAACCTCTTCTATAATGACCTGGTCTTTTCCTCAAATAAATATTATATTTGATAGATTTCTCCACATGCAACACCAAAACCAAATACATATATAACATTGTAAAATATCCTTAGAATTGGTAGGTACAAACAATGATAACCCAATTATAAAGTATATATAAACATATATTTATATATAAGGAAGAAAAAACATAACTCACTTTAAATACCGACACAAAGTAAAATTAACTTTAATATATAAAATATTTTTCTAAAATTTAATCTGCTCAAAGTATAATATATTTTGATATGAATAAAGGATTTACATAATATTATTTTTAATTTTCAGAAAAAATGATTGTTAATATATCAAAAGTCTTTTTCCTATAAAAATTGTTTTCTTCATATTTAATATTTTTAATTAAAAATAAAATTTATAGATTTTAGGATTAAAATTTGAAAAAATTAAAATCATTTTTATTTATTTTGGTTATATTAGATTAATATGTATTTTATGTTTTTTTTCTAAAAAATTGATTTTTAGGTGAACAGTTCAAATTAAATTTTTTACAAAAAACATAAATTTTATAACATTATTAATTATAAATTTATGAATCATTTTTATATAATAAAAAAAATTATTTTATAAGTGACCTTATATTTTTAAAAATTTTCATTTTAATTTATAAATACATATTTTACATTTAATACATAAGTTATATTTTTAAGAAAAAATAGTTTTTAATATATTATATATTTAGTACTTGAAAATTAATTTTAGTAATTTTTAAAAATTGAAATAAGAAACATGGATTTCAAATTTATAAACCTTTGGTCCAAATTATATTATAATGACCATTTTTTTCCAAAAGGAAAAATTTTATTTGTAAAAACCAGTTATCGTTGAAGAAACTGAAATGGTAAAAATGAATACCATAGATGCAAAGGGCGTAACATGTTAAAATAATATTTTAATTGAGTGGTTTATGTGTGTACGAGGATTATATATTCTTTTATATTTTATTTAAAAATATTGGATCCATTTTCCTTGAGGGTGACTTTATATTATTGAATTTTTTTTGTATTTACAAAAATGCCACCCCTCTTAACTTATAAAAGGCCCTTTACCTATATTTATCCTTTCTATTTATTTGTGTGACTTTATTCTTCCTTAAATTTCATTTAACTTTATTTAAATTAAAACATAACTATCATTGTTATAGTAGTATGTTATTATAGTGATGGTTAAAGTTTTAAAAACCTTCCTTTTTTCCATTAAAAAAAATGAAAACATGAATCATACGTTGTAAGGACTACCACCACCATGAATAAACATGTTTAGTTTTCATTCACTTAAAAAAATGGACGATTTTAGTATATTTGTTTTTGGAAATATATGATATATAAAATTAATATATATCATTAATATGGTTATTTTTGGACAATACAAAAGGTAATGACCATTATAGGTTAATACCTTGATATCGGTAAATAACCCAAAACTTGTTCATCACCATTTTAATCTTAAAAATACATAGAAAAAATACCATGTAATAGAATTATAAAATTATAAGTATTTGTAAAAAAATAAATTCGATGACCCTGGATGGTTTGGAAATTATGATCTTTAGAAGAAGAAGGAAGAAAAATAACACTTTTTTAACCAGGTTGAAAATAGTCAAGATCGTTAACATTTGATGTTGAAAAGAGATTTTAACAATCTAAAACATGGTGAGAATAATTATTAATTAATATTATAAATGGAAATTTATATGAATAAGTTTATAAAATAGGTAATTTATATTTTTTATGTTTATGATACCTGAGGTTAAATCACTGATATGGAAATCAAGGGTAACCATACGGGACTTGGTTACTTGAACTCATATATTTGAGTTATAAAATTTATAATTGAACTAAAATTTACAAAAAATATCTATTTTTAATGGTGTTCTATCATTTTTTTTTGAAAAAAAATATTTTTGATCCAAATCAATTACCATGAAAGGTTTTTTTCACATTTTTAATAAAAATGGAGTATTTTTAAAAAGAGACTCGTAAATATGGATTTTACATCGATGAATATCTTTTTTCAAGAAATATATTTTCAAGATTGGGTTTGAATTTTTCTCTCTAAATTCCAAATTATCTTCCTCTAATGGAGTTATATTTCATTTTTTTCCTTATGTATTATTTTATTATGTGTGATCAGGTTTCGGTATCAAAAGATTTAAATCATTATATAATATTATACTATTGTGTTTTTTATGAAATCCATTTTATTTCCATGGGTTATTTATGAAAATTGAATGATTTATATTTGGATACATAAGAAACCCATTTATTTTAATGGGTTCATTATGATATGTTTTTAATTTATTTTAAGTGTCAAAAAATGTATGGATGATAATAGGGTTGTGGGGGGGGGGGGCATCTGATATCACCCTCCATTGAATTGGTTTATGTTTACATCTCATGACATATTCATGCATGAAAATAATGGTTTCTTTACATAGGCATGAAAATAATGGGTTTTCTCACATTTTTAGTCTAGGAAATAATGAGTTTGTTCACATAAACATGAGAATAATGGGCTTTATCAAAATAGTTTTCCTATGATTATGATTGTGACAAATTTATAATTTGTTTATTAATTTATACCATAATTTCAAGATAAACATCATTTTCAATAAATTCTATGTTTTTATGATTATTATTTATTTTTAATGTATTCCGCACTTTGGATTCATGATTGTAAGTTATATGATTATTGAGATGTGTTTTGTTCCATGAAATATCATTTATGATTCGTTAATGATACTTTTAGGATATTATATTTATTTAACATATTTTAGTTTTATCATCTAATTTTTTTTATGTTTTATTATGATATTTAAGTCTCCTACATGTTCTTCTTCATGTTAGAATATGTTTTCCTCTTGTTAAGCATCTGAGATCACCCCTTTCCTATGTTTTCATTCCCAAGATTATGAAGATGATTACATCATGTAAGATGTCTTGAAAATTTTCTAGATGAGAATTATTATGAAGTAATTTTGTAAGTGTTTCAAAATAATTTTTTATATAGATAATCTATAAGAAACTAAAACTTTAGGTTCTTGGTTTTTCAGACTACTTATGAGATGTACTATAAAAATAATGAGATTAATTTATTACATATGTTATATATAGTTTGGGTATCCTTATACTCTACCCAAGATCTATATTCTTCCAAACCCCATGGAATGTGGGGATAAAGTATGTATATGATGAAGTTGGATTATTGTATAGAAAATTCTGTTGAATTATTATGAACATAAATAGGGAAGAAAAGTATAAGTGAATAAGGGAGTTGGGTAGATGGATAAAAAATCCACAGTTTAAGAATTTATTTGTTTTATTTCTCATTTATATTCTATATTGTTTGTAATCATATGATTAAAATTATTAATATTTTTATTATGTTGATTTTTCTTTTCAATACATATTTTTTCTAATCCACATGGATCCATAAAAATATAAGAACTAAAGAAATTTAAATATATTGGAACAATGATATATCGTCCAAAAAATTTGAAAAAGTTGATACGTTTGACATTTTCAATTATCCAAAATTTATTGATCTTAATTTATAAAAGTCAATTATGTGTAAAAACCTAGAATTTTATCAATGAAATATTCCTTTGATTATATAATTGATCCACATTTTGTAATGTAGTACCCTATAAATCACAGGAAAAACATAATGAAAACTAGAAACATTTTATTATATTGAATTTGAAATTGTAGTTAGAGGATAAATTTTTCCATTAGAATTAAAAGTATTAAGATGGGACAAAAATATAAAAAAAAGATAAAATAATAGGAAACATTGCATCTACTCAATCCCTTAGAATAATAATCTTCATGAACAACACTATAAAAATTAAGCACAATTCTAGTAATGTAATATGAATTTTGAAAATGAAATTATATAACCTTGAGAGAATATAGATTTGAATGAAGAATAAAATGAGAGGTATTTATAGGAAGTAGGGAACCCATATGACCATTACCAACTTGACTTTGGGAATAGTAATCTTACCATTGGAATAGTAACATCACTATTGAAATAGCAATCTAACACCTAGGAATAATAAACTAACTATTAGAATAGAATACTCACCTATGTGAGTGTAAAATAATATTTATCTATCTTATAAAAAGAAAATTTTATATATTTATGTTGGGGGACAAGTAAATAATGTATTTAAAATGATAAATTAAGTGTTTATATTTTTTAAAACATAAATATTTTAATTACACTTATATAATAAATATAATTATTTAAAAAATGTTTATTTTCTTAAATGGGTTTTTAAATTAATATTATGTTTTATGATAGGTATAATATAATTTTGTGAGACTATAAGAAATTTTACAATGTGTAAAAAAATTGATCATGATATTAAAATAGCTATTTTTAAAATAGATGAGGATTTTATTTACAAATTAATTTTATCATATTTGTAAAATTATTTTCAGAAAATGAACATAATTTTTTTAAATATACACATCAAAAAATGTTTTGGTTTATTTTCTGGTATTTTTACGGAATATTTTAATTTTTGGTGAATAGTGAAATATAATAAAATATTATATTTAAAATTATAAGCTAAAGACATGAATTATTATGTTTTGGATAATTTAATAACCAAATAGTTTAAACTTACATGAACTATTTATTGTATATAGTCACAAGAATCGATAATATAGGTATTCTTGAGCCAAAATAATAAACTAGTGAATATAATATTAAAAAAACCACTCTCCTCCCCTTATAAATATCACCCCTCACATTCCCTACTCATCACAACTTCTAAGCCTTTTATATTGTATTTTTTATCCCAATTATCTTATAAATAATATCTTCCAAATCTTATTACTAGTGTTATAACAGAAATACCATTTCAAATAGCCTTAAGGGGTAGACTAAGAGGAGACTACCCAAGGAATATGTAAAATTGTTAACTAACCTCTTTTATTTTTATTCATCTTCTACCACACCCATAGGTTCTCAATACACCTAAACATAATAAAATAATTATATTAAATATAGTTATATTTTATTATTATGGTGGAATATAAATCCTCTACCCTCATCTCATTTTATTATTAAACAAAAGCGTTGTTCAAAATATGGTTGGTTCACCGCCTCCATGAACAATACACTTTATTTTTCTTCACCGTTTTCAAGGATGGTAATAAAAAACATTATTAAGGTAAAATATGATTATAATAAGTATATTATAAATTATTTAATGTTTTTTAATGTTTAAATAATAAATTAATTAACTAAAATTAATCTAGTTCATGATGGTCTGTAAAATAGCCGAAAAGAACTAACCATATAACATTAATGTTTTTACTAAAAGAATAAACACAATAAAAAATAATTTTTTTTGTATTTTTGAACATTTAAATTTATTAAAGTACATTAATAACAATTAATTTTACTTTAGAAGTTTTGGTTTCATTTTATAATAAATTCAACAACTATCCCCAAGTGATATGACCTTGGAATACTGAAACAAATGCCCTCGGAACAATAAAATTAGTCTTTATATCTCAAAGAAACGTTTGTAAATATATATAATATAACAATAATAAATAAAATATATATGTAAACATTTATTGATTAATCAATTAATGAATTTAATTTTATTATTTAGTAATTTAAGTAAAAGTGTATAAGGATTTTGGAACAGGTGGTAAGAGATCTCTTTAAACCAGACCTTTTCTTTAGTATATGAATTTTTTCTCTCTAAATAATATTATATATATCTTTTAGGTTATGTAATGATTATATATTATTTATGTACATATCTTACATTATATCTATCTTATTCTCACTTAATTTTTTAGGATAATACAATCCTTAAGTTCATTTTTCAAATTCCATTTTTAAAATCAACCCCCATTAAGGGGAAATTTTCTATCCCTTTGTCCATTTATATAATTTTCATTTAAAGTATTTATTACCAGTCATAAATTTATTAAATAAAGTAAAATTTTAGATATATCTATTTTTATTTACCTATAGTTTTCAAATAAAACTCAACACTTATTATTTCTTTAATATTCTTTAATTGTTTTCTTAAAACACTATTTAGAATATCATTTATACACCCAAATATCTACCCTTTTTTCATGACATATTTTCCAAATGAACACCATATTTTTAGACCAAATATTATGTACTTATATATTAACATCACAAATGTTTAATTAATTATTTTATTTTTAATATTTATGAAATATATTTTTATTATGATACGAGGAAAGATTATGCAACCCATTTATTTTAATGGGAAATTCTTAACCACAAACCTGTTTTTTTGAAAATCCACTTTGAGGGTAAGTGGGAACCTAAAAAACATCCTCCATCAACAAGTCACACCCATAAAAACATGCATTACATAGTTCAAAGTTCAAAACATAAAACATCGCCCTTCATCGCGCCAATCCCTCATATTCCAAAATTAAAAAGAACCTTCATCATAGAAAATCCCATATTCCCTGCTTCAGACTTCGCTGCCAGAGAAACCAACCATTGAAACTTTTGAATTTCCACCAGAAAAACCAACCATTGAAACTTCAAAATTTAAAAGGCACTTCTGAGACGTCCTTGGGCCGCAAAATACTGAGCAGTAAGTCAGAAAAACTCCAACTTCGAATAAAGTCCCATCGATTAATACATGCCTACCATGTTGTCGTCTCAATGGGAAATTATTATGTTTATTCCTAATTATGATTTATTTTTGTGGAATAAATAATAATTTACATGTTAAGATGGGTTCACCGAGATAGTTCTCCAATTAATTGGGTAATGTTTTTGTCTCATGAGATGATATGTATGATATTAGGGAGTAAACCTTAATCCAGAATGGGATTCTGTCCACCATGTGATATAGTCTTGGTAGTTATCCTTGAATTATGACGATGTATTATTTTACCTTGATTCCAATTTCATAGGTATTCATGATATTATGGTACCATGTAATTTTTGTTATGATCATATATGAATATTCATGAGCATTATCCATTATTATATCATGTTATTCCATTTGACTCACATGTTATGCTTCGCTATCATGTTTATTCCCTTATTGGGATTTTTAGATCACCCCTTTCTTTTTTGTATTCTTAGGTTATCATATTTAGTATTAAAATCTAAAATTGATTTATGAGATCATCATAGAGAATAAAATAATTATGTGGAGTTTTATTTTCATTTTTAATTATCATGTACCTAGTATTTCAAAGACACTAGGCCTTTCGATCCTTGGTTTGTATTTATTAGATATTTATGTTAAAAATCATATAACGACATGTGTAAAGGCTTAGGTCGCTATAATAAGATACTGAATCTCCACTTAATCGACATATATTGGTTATATGAAAATAAATTAATGAACATATTGATTTATATGTCTTGACACTAAGAAAAATGGTAAAATATATTTAATATTATACTTTCATTAGGATCATTTTTAATTTGTTAAAAATAGTTTAATAGTTATTTAAATTTCAATGATATGAATATATTTTTTTTAAATTTTATCCTTATAATACCATTCTAATTTATTCTATCCAAACATGGATCAATTGATTTACCCACTCTAGATGATTACATCACATCATAAAGGGGACATTAAACTCTTCCAACTCATTAGGACCATTTTTTTTCTAATTTGGTAGAATTTTTCTTCTTATCACCTTTTAAAATCACAATAAGGTAGTGTTATTGGACATACTAATTTTTTAGGGAGAAAATAACTATTATGGAGATTACCGATCATTTTCTATTCCCATATCTTTTTTATAATCCGAAAAGGGGATAGATTTGTGGCTAATAGACACCATACACAACGAAAGGATACAACATATCTGACTTCTTGGTTTAGATGATGTACAAATTATTTAATCAATTTAGATGATCCTTTTAATTCATAAATTATTTAACCATGTATTGTGATAATCAAGCATATAGATATCCTTGGGTAGTTCTTTAGAAATACCCCCTTCAGATTAATATGCTTTAATGATCTTAAAAAAATAATTTGTTTATTATCCTTGTTTTAATTTATTTTTCCTCATGATCATTAAAATAAAATATATTATGGGTTTATCCTTTTTAAACCACATTCCATATCCTCCAAACTGAATTATTTTAATGACCATAATTCTCCAATAATTTCATCTTATAATTCCGTCTAAATAATATTTTAAGAAGTTTGTATAATGGAAGAAATGTGAAAAAAAATAAATCAAAGAAGTCCAAAATTTATGATAAATGTAAAAAAGGAGAATGATTGAAGAAATGATACACTCGAATTGGATAAAATTTTAGATAATATTATAAGGAATGTATGACCCACATAAAAAATGATGCTGAAGTAAAATAATCTAACATTAATGATTAATGAGGCTAAGTGATCCATTGAATCCATGGGATGTTAAATTACATTAGTAGGATGCCCGAAAATAGATAAAGTGAAACCTTGAAATTTATTCATCAACTTTAAACATCTAGTTATAGAATAGATAAGTTAGACAATCCATGATCCAAATAAATTATTTTTCAGGAAATTACTTATAAACAATTAATTTTAACATCAAAACTTCATTTATTGATCGAGTATGAAAGAAATAGTTCACACACTAAATAAATCACCCACTAGTTAAATGGTAGATAAAGGTAAAATTAAAATATAAGAGTCCCAAATTTTCCAAGGCAATCATTAATTATATTTGAGAATGTATTCAACCACTTTACTACTATTAGGACTTGACAAGTGGAATAAGATTTAAAAGACCACGAAGGCTAGGATTATGAAATCTAGTATTTAATGATAGATGAGTATAATAACTATATTTTTTTCTAGATTCTAATTGATATTTCATACAAAATTTTCAGTATTATAAGAATATAATTGAATATTCACCATCTTAGTATTAATAAAATTATATAAAAACGATAGTTAAGGTATATAAACATCGATTATAAAAATCAAAATAATTAATAGTCATAAATAAACACATCAAAACACATCAGTTAGAGGAATGGATGTACATAATAGAATATAAGATATCCATATTGGAGATATAAGAGGTGGTCAAATGATAATCCTTGTCAAATGTTATAAATGATATATTTCTCAATGTTTAAATTTTAACTCTATATATAGACCTACATAGAGAAGATTTAGTAAGTGGGAGAATGGTTTCTAGATAATGTTAAGATGATAAAGTTGAGAATGTTAGAGAATTCTAAAAAATATAAAATGAAGTATGCTAGAGAATATGATCATGCATCATGACACCCCCATTTGATATTATTCGCTCTCCATTTTAAATAGACATATACATTATTATATGATTTCAATTCTTTTTCTTCACATTCTTCATCACTTATCCTTTGATCCAATATATACATAAATGGGAATAAAGAACATATAAATTATATTCCCCATATCTATTCCGAAATCATTAGATCAAATAAGTATTTCAGATAGGTACTTGTACTCTAATGAGATCTGTTCGAGTATGTTATGTGAATCAGAAATTGTTTTATTATTAATTTTATATCAAAAAAGTTGTGGGGATAAGTAATTATTTGTATAAATTGAATTTTTAAATGTCCTTAACTTTATGTTGTTTAGATATAGTTATGAGATCATCCTACCACTTTGGGTTAAAAAAGAATAAGTTTACGGGGATATGAACATGTAATAAACATAAAATAGGTGATATATGAATTTATTTTCAAAACCCTATTTGATATTTCATGCATTCTATCATTTCAAAATTTATGTTTTATTTTATTTATAAGATTTATTTTCTGGGATATCTATACTTATATATTAAAATGTATTTATAATTATGGAAAAATATGGAGATAATTTCATATTATCCTTTCTCATTATCCATTAGAGTTTCAATTTTTGGTTCACTATGCTAAATTGATTTATTGTATTTCAAAATCACTCTGTTTAGTGGATTATACTAAATCACAAGGTAAAAATCCAATTATTTGGAAAGAAATTTCCTATATATCCAATGGATCATTGACTCTCAATCTTCATTTCCTATCATTTTCTCATTTTTATATTTTTCATTGAATAATTTATTATTTTACTCTGATTTATCTTTAAACATGTATTTTCTTTTATAATGGAATTTTTAAAATTACATTTAAATTCATCCCATCATTAATTTTACCACTAAAGTTTATATTTTTTTATTCTATAGATAAATAGTAACTTTGAAAATCCTTATAATTATAAACCAAGTCCAAAAATTACAACATAAATAAAATAATGGATCATATGTAATTTTTTATAACCCATAGGCTTACAAACTCATATGGTCTTGATACGGGTTACTTCTTTGTAACCTTAGTCACAACTTCTCATTTTTTCGATTCTACTTATTAGAGGTGATGATTTATAATATAGGTTGGGGAGACTATGAAAACACATATCTATAAAATACCTTAATTCACGATTTATTACATAAGAAAACACATAATACAATACCAAAAGTTTGAGAGGCCTAGTGTCTTTAAGAAATTTGATACGTAAAATAATAACTTGAAATAGGGATACAACAATATTATTTAAAAAATCTTGAACATTCCCTTAAAATCCATTTATCTTCTAAAATGGGATGGGATAACCTAGGGAAGTATATTAGAAAGGGGTGATATATAAATCCCTGTGAGGGAATAATAAAATCATAAAAAAATGAAAGTAATATATGTTAGTCAATATGTATATAAAGGTATCATAAAATGGATGAGAATAAAAAAAATAACATTGAAGTATTATATAAGATAATAACATCAACGCAACATCAGAATGTGGAAACCAAATAAAACATGGAATCATAATCATAATTCAAGGAAAACCATTGATACATCATAATATATTTTTCTTAAAATAATCCCCCATGCACCATAAATGGTATCACAAGAGATAAATACATTATCCAATACATTATATGGATATAAAATTATTATCGCTCTCATCACATTGATATATTTTACATTAATTTTTGTCCCACATATATAATAAAACATAAGATTGTATTTCATAAATATTAATCCAAATATTTATGAGTGTGGTATAAATATGTGGGATTCACCAATTAGTGAAGGATATTCCCATCTAGGTGAATACCCTTGAGTAAAAATGGGAATGTCTATTCACAATATGAAAGTTTGACATAGAAAATAATGGGAAAATTTCAAAAGTATAACGAGTGAGAATAAAGGTTCATGGTAGGGGTTAATTATAGTGAAAGGTATTCTTTCATTACATTATTATAATATGGAGACTAAAATGGATGGATAAAATCCCATTACAATATGATAAATTTGAAATCAAAAGGCTTAGTGCAAATAGAGTATTCAAAAGAAAAAGGGAGATGAGTGGATCCCTTACGACGAGTAGGAACCTATAAAATATTGAGAGGAGATTTTTTAGATCTTATAAATACCTTAATTGGTATTTATAAAGGATTTGGGGAGTAACTTCTTGATTAAAGGGTTTTTAAGGAAGAGGAATGGGAGATTGGGTGTGTTTTTATAGCAAAAGAGAGGAGAATTCTTTAATAATAACTAAACATGGGTTTTAGAATCAGTATGATAAAACAATAAAAACCAAAAAACTTTACATGGGTTCATATTGAATACTATTTATATTATTTATTAAACCAATTTTGTTCATTTATGATTTTATAATAAATACCGTATATTTTTGCGGAATTAAATTTTTACCCAAAAATTCAAATGTCTCAAAAAATTATGAAAAATTTACCATTGGATAATTTCATTTTTATTATTTAAAAAATAATATTTATTTTATCAATATAATTTAATAAATATTATAATTTATAATTTTAAATCAAAATCCCCCTTTATTGAAAAATTTAGGTTTTTATGACAATAATAGTTTTCTGACCCTTACAAAAATTATATTTGACTTCATAAAATTATATTATCTTTTATATTATGAAAAAATATTATTTTATGAAAATATTTTATTAAAACAATATTTATTTAAAAAAAATAAAATTCATCCAAAAATGTGTCATGTTTGAAACTATATATTTCCAAAAATTGAAATTTGTGTTTTATCATATCAAAATTTAATTTTTATTAAACTAATTATTTAATAAGTTATTAAGTAATAACAAAAAGGGATAAATATAATATTTATTTTATTAAATATAAAAACTAATACTATTAGGTTGTTGATATATAACTATAAGGACCCGACCTTAAAACATTAAATAATATTGAATTAAATGGATAATTCATATTGAGGATCTTTTTAGCTTTAGAGTTTTAGAGAATTAGGCCATAACTATTAAGGATGAGATCAAGGGAAAGTCATACTTTCTCAAAAATTAAAAAGTAGACAATTCTACTCAGTTGACATTTTTTTCATAAAATAAAAACTCTTGAAAAAAAGAGTCATGTCTAGTTCCATGTTTTAGATAGCATGACTTTCCCTTGATCCTATCCTTGAACCTATTTATCTTTAAGTCTTGTGAAAAACATTTCAAAAAATGGTATGAGCATAAAAATCTTAGTAAGGGTTATAAAACAAAGAAATAAAACATTAGTTTATCAATACATACATAACATAAGCTCTTTATTATAACTCATGAAATCATAAGATTTATGAATAAAACATAGAAATCATAAAATCATAAAGGTAACTTGTGGCATACATAACATACTTACATCATAGCTATCACAGTTATGTAGGTAGTTACATTTGGAATACCCATCATAGTATATTCCCTAAATATATTAGGATAAACATTCACGTTTACCTCTGTCACATTAACCAATTCATTGGAGAGCTATCTTGGGCTCACCCACCCTAGATTTATCACAGAACCACCCATATACGTAACAATGCCTAAGAACCATAACATATTCATAACACACAAAACAAATATAAAGGATAGATAAAATTTCAAAATTTCCATCACAATACATCATTAAAATATATAAACATAACAAATCCATTACCAAAACCATTTTCAATACCAGAATATCTAAAAGTGTATATGGTATTTATTTTCCCTTTAAAAATATTAGGGCTTGTTAAGGAAGCCAAAGATTAAATAATACTCGTGGTGGTGGAAAATGTCATTGTCACCAATTACATTAAAAAGAAACGTTACTTTTTTTGTTTAGTAAAACTAATCCTAGAAAAAGATTAATTTTTAATGAAATGAGAAGTCAAATGTTTTTATACACTGTATAAAATAACGTCTTGTATAAAAAAAAATATTCTTCAATGAAATGAGATTGAGACGAAGTCCCTTACCTCATGTCTAACTTGACTCGATCATTCTTTAATATCCTGAATAATAAAATAAAGTTAATTTCTACTTTATTAAGAACCATTTCAATTTTATTATTCTTTTTATATCAATTATTACCTTGCTATAACAATTAGTTAATTATTTGAGTTCATATCGATCATTTTGTCAATGTTCAGAACTTGAGTTAAAAATGAACTTGTTATAATTATAAATTGTCAATGTCGTAAAAATTAAATTATCTCCACAATGATATTAATGATTTAGATATCATATATATCATATATATCTAGTATATATATGTATTTATAATAGTACATAACATTTGGAGGTATAAAATGAAATGCACCATTCATGGAGACTGTAAGCCGTACGTACGCATGAACGCTACTTTCATTTATATTTCATATTTTATGGAATAAAAACATAATGATACATAGGTATATTATAATTCCATTATAATATAATATATAATTTCATTAACTCTATCTTTTATACGTTCTGCGAATGAAATGAACGAGTCATATCACTTTGAGGGGGCGGTAGTCCGAACATCCTCAAATGAAATTATCGTATTTACCTACTACGAAAAACCATAAAGGTATTCTATAAATAAAAAATACAGAAGAATATAAATAATATAAATATAATATATATCACATATAAATATATTTCCATATTAATGGCCACCATAAGAGGTGGTAGGATAATTTTGAACAATCATTGTTTCGTGAGGGGATAGTTTGCCGTCCATAGAAACAGTATATTATTTAACCATTAGATGGAGGTGTGTGTAAGTTTAGTTCAAATAATTCTCATGAAAAAAACCTATAATATTTAGGATATTGGTTTTTTTATAAAATAAAGTAATAAAAAGACTATAGGGGGTTCGATAAGTAAAATAAATCAAAAGAACTTAAGAGAAGACGTTACCTTTAAATTGGGTATCTCCCTTTGGTTTGAACCAAACGGTGTAATTGAATAGCCTTATGACTAGGGGAAGGATTCTAAGAAGATAATAGGGATTCAGGGATCTCAATTGGGTAGAGGTTGGATGATCCATGGGGCTTGAGAAGTGTGTGTAATGGGTTAGAAGATAGGGCTTTTTATAAGGGGGAGGAGGGGTTCTTTAGGAATGTTTAAAAATATTATTATATTATATAATGATTTTCGGTTTATAAATATCCAAAACTCATTAAAGTTGAATATAAGATGACTAATATTCGAAATAAAATCATTCAATAAGAATTGGACAGGTTTTGGATATTGTTTTGATCTTTATAATCTTATTTATTTAAATCATTCATTAATGAGGTAAAAACTACATCATTATTGGGTTATAAATATTTTTACTTATTTGATGTATAAAAAATATATAAAAACTATCATAATGTAGGAAATATTTTTAGATTTAAAATTAATATTTATATTCCAAGATATAACTTCTATAACCCCATGTAATAAGTGATTTACTAAAGATATATGTTTAAGTCATTTTTGTCTTTACTTTAAATTAATTAATATAAAGTGTCATTATCACTTCCATGTGGCTCCATGGGGTCCCAAAATAGACCCAAGGATGCCCATGGTTGAAAATTTATCAACCAATAGGATTAGGACACACGTTAGGGTAATTTAATATTATTATAATATTATTTTTTTACACTTATTTACCCGATTTACCCTTTAACCATGGTAAATAAAATATTTGCTGAAGTAAATATTTATAATGTATAAAAAATAAGAGTTACCTATGTAAACAATTTGGAAATCATGATTCCAAATACGGAATAAATTTTTCCAAATTAAATACACATAAGTAGAAGAAATTAATTTAAAATTAATTCCCACTATCAAAACAAAAATGCGTTTTTTATGAAATAATAACTATAAAAAGATTGGCACTTATTTTTGTCCAATTTAAAGGTGAAATTACTTACAATGACCAAAATTAGATTAAATAGTAAAAAAATAATATAATTGAATTTTAAAACTAATTAAAAAGATAATCTATCCTTATAAATAAATTAGATTAAAAGGATGTTTTGAATTAAAATAAAATAATTATCACTATTCATTAAAAAAATTAATTTTATTAGAAAAATACCAAAACTCTACCCAAAGTAAATTTTGATGTCTCGATTATAATGAAGAATTTTTTTATGTCAAATAAAACATATAAAAGTGACCAAAACTAAAATTAAAAAGGGTTCACCATCAAAAGAAGGTAAATCATCCTTTTAATGAATATTAGATTATTTATGCTTAAAATCAGATTCTTTCTTATTTTAAGCCTCTAAAATTTATTGGATAAATGTAAAAACATTTAACAAACATGTATATTCATATTGTAGTTAGTTATGTCTATTCCAGAAAATACCATGACAAGGTGTTAACTACCATTTAAAATAATATTATATTATTATTTTTCAGCATGACTCAATGTTGTGTGCAACATAATATCTAAAAGAACCCAGTTGGTGCGTATCAGGTACGCCATCGAACATAGAATCTCCTTTAATGTAAAAATTAATATTTAATTCAAAAATATTAATAAATATGAAAATGTTATATTCTTTATTTACCTGGGATGTTTCATCCTTCTCCCCTTTTGGAATTACGTCCCCACAATTCTATTCACTTATCAAATAAGTGGGGGTATTTATTTCTCATAGGATTTTCAGATTCCCACATTGTCTCTTTAACCATATAGTTTTCCACTAAACCTTTCCTGGATTAATTACCTTATTCTGTAACACTTTCTCTCTTTGGTCAAAAATTTGGACTGGTTTCTCTTCATAAGAGATATTCTCTTCCAATTGAACCACCTCTCGAGTAAAAACATGAGATGGATCTGGCATAAAATTTCTTTACTTTGAAACATGAAAAACATTGTGTACCTGGGATAAAATTGGAGGTAAAGCCACTATATAGGAAACTGATCAAAGTTTCTCCAGAATTTCATAAGGTCCAATGAACCTCAGACTCAACTTTACCTTCTTACCAAAACACATCACACTTTTCCATGGTGAAACTTTGAGAAATACATGATCACCTACCTCAAAAGAAAGATCCTTCCTCCAATTATCCACATACTTTTTCTGCCTACTTTGAGCTATTCTCATGTGCTTCTGAATCAGTTGAACATTTTCTACCATCTCTTTTATAAATTCAGGTCCCATTAGTTTCCTTTAACCTACTTTATCCCAAAAACCTGGAGTTCGACATCGCTTCCCATATAATGCCTCAAATAGATCCATTTGTATACTGGAATGAAAACTGTTAGTATAAGAAAATTCAACCAAAGAAAGATATTGGTACCAACTTCCCTGGTAATCCATTGTGAAAGCACATAACATGTCCTCCAAGGTCTGAATTTTTCATTCATGACTGACCATCTGATTGAGGATGAAAAGCTGTACTAAAATTTAATTCAGTACCAACGACTTCTGGAGGCCTTTCCAAAAGTTATAAGTGAACATGGGATCATGATCAGATACAATAGAGATGGGAACACCATGCAACCTGACTATCTCTTTAACATACAACCGAGAAAGTTGATCAAGATAAAATGTATCTCAAATAGGAAGGAAATGAGCATATTTAGTCAATAGATCAACAATAACACAGATTGAATTATAACCTCAAGATGTATTTGGTAATACCACAATGAAGTCCATTGATATATATTCCCATTTCCAATCTGGTACTGGTAAAGACTGAAGCATCCCTTTCGGAAACTACCACTCTGCTTTAACCTACTAACAAGTCAAACACTTCACAGTAAAATTAGCAATATAACTTTTCATTCCATCCCCCCAATAACACTCTTGAAGATTTCTGTACATCTTAGTACAGATAGGATGAACTGAAAACAGAGAACTATGAGCTTCACATAACAACTCATTCCTCAACAGTGAATCATAAGGCACAAAAAATATCTTCCAAAACATAAAAAAACATGCATTATAAATGTTAAAATCAAGAAACTTACCCTTCTGAACCAAATCTATCTTTTTTTCAACTCACTATCTTCCTTCTACGCTTTCTTAATTTTGTATGATAGAGATGATTTCACTGACACCTGAAACAAAATAGAGAAATTTCCTGCACCAAAAACTTCTATGCCAAAGTTCATCAAATCAAAAACTAAAGGATCTCATTCCAAACACAACAAAGTTAATGTAGCATTATTTTTTCGACTCAAAGCCTCATCCACTTTATTTTCCTTTCCTAGATGGTAATGAATTGTGCAATCATAATCCTTGATTAATTCCATCCATCTACTCTGTGTCATGTACAATTATTTCTAAGTGAATATATACTTTAAACTTTTGTGGATAGTATACATGTCACATTTTACTTCATACAGATGATGCCTCCGAATTTTTAAAGAAAAAAACAGCAGCTAATTCCAAATCATGAGCAGGGTAATTTAACACAAGAGGTTTCAACTGACAGGAAGCATAAGCAATTACCTGATCATTCTGCATTAGGACACAACCATGTCATTTCAATGAAGCATCACTGTAGATAACAAAATCACCATTTTTGGGAGACAATTTCAGAACTAGATAATTAACCTATCTACTTTTCAATTCCAGAAAACAATCATCGAATTATTTTGTACAAATGAACATAACACCTTTACGAGTTAACTTAGTCATTGGGATAGATAACCATGAAAAATGATCAACAAAACTCTGGTAATAACCTTTTAAACTAAGAAAACATTGAATCTAGGATATATTTGTGGGTCTTGGACATTCTTCAACAAATTTTGTTTTAAAAGGATCAAAATTTGTGACATTTTTCGAAACAATGTGACCAAGGAAAGAAATTTTTTGTAACAAAAACTCACACTTTCTAAATTTTCCATACAATTTATTTTCTTTTAAAGTTTGTAAGACAAACCATAAATAACTTTCATGCTCTTCTTTAATTTTAGAATAAACAAAAAAATCATCAATGAACACAACCAAAAACTTATCCAAAATCTCATGTAAAATTCTATTCATAAGATCCATGAATACAATAGGTGCATTGGTTAAACCAAAAGGCATAACTAAAAATTCATAATGGCCATTTCTAATATGAAACATGGTCTTTAGAATGTATGCTTTATTTACATTCAATTAATGGTACCCTAACCTCAAATAAATATTTAAAAAATTCTGAGCTCCCTGGAGCTGATCAAAGAAATAATCTATATGAGGCAAAGGATACATGTTTTTAATAGTGATTTTATTGAATGCTCTATAATCAATTAAAAGTCTCATTGTACCATCTTTCTTTTTTTACAAACAAGACAGGAGAACCCCATGGTGATGTGCTGGGTTGAATGAAACCTTTATCTAGTAACTTCTGTAATTTATTCTTTAACTCTAAACATTCAATTTTAGCCATTCGATAAGGGGGTTTTAAATTGGATTTTCATTAATAACTAAGTCAAAAGTAAATTCAGCTTCCCGATGAGGTATTATACTAGGAAAATCAGCAGAAAAAACATCAAGATACTCATTTACCATTGGCACATCATTAATCTGAACGGTTCCATTGTTTTCAACAATATGTGCAAAGTAACATTAATTTCCATCTTTTACTAGTTTCTCTGCTTCCTAATATGTTATCAAAAGTAAGAGTTCATTCTTGTACACAAATAGAAAATATTTCTGAAAAGAAACCTCTTTATCTCTACAGTTAATCTTAGCATGATAAATAGAAATAAAATCGATACATAAAATAACATCAAACTCTACTAGAGGGAAAATAACAAGGTTTGTATGTAGATTCTTTCTGCACACAAGGAAAAAAAGTTTCTTATGTTTTTTTTGTCTCAAAAATTCCCCCGATGTTTTTACCATAAGTTCAGGATTTATATCTTGAGATGGAATTCCTAATTTACTTAAAAACTTCTAAAAAATGAATGAATATGTAGACCCTGAATCAAACAACACATTGGCATAATCTAAACAAAAAAACAATGTACTTGACACTACTTCATTTGATGGTCCAATATCTGCTGAAGTAGTTGCAAAGGATTTCACCACCCCTTTCAGCATGTTGTCAGGCTACTTTCCCTTAGTTGAGTTTTTCATTGGACACTAATTTTCATAATGAACTATTTAATTTCCCTTAAAACATTTTATTGATTGTAAATCAGATTTTGTCTTACCATTACCCTAATCCTTTTTAGTGCAATTACGAGGCTTAATTACCATTTTACCACATCAGTAGCACCTACCAGAATTCAAAATACATTCCCCAAAATTTATTTTACCATAATTTTCACAAAATTTAAACTTAATTTTCTTACCATCAGAATTTTTTGAAGGGTTATTCCCTTTTGTGTTCCACCTCAACCTCTTATTCTATTTTTTTTCAAAGAACACCTGATCATTGACAAACTCCATTTCCACCTTCTCCACACATCAAACAATATTTTCATAACTTTGGAACCCACGAGAAGTTAAATCCCTTCGATACTTTATCTTTAATCCTAAGAAAGAATGGTTGATTTTACTATCAGGATATCCTATGAAATTTGGAGCATACCTTACCAGTCGAGTAAATGTTTCTTCATAAGAAACCACTGAGTCATCCTCCTACCTCAATTATAGGAATTGTTTTTCCATCATAAGTTGAACCAACTTAAGAAAATATTTCCCAAGAATGATACCTTTGAATTCATTATAATCAAGAGCATCAATATCCTCATTATCCCTTATATTTTTCATGATCGACCACCACTGATCAGATTTACCTTCAAAATGGTAAACAGTAAGACTATCCTTTTGATGTTATGAACACCCCATGACATCACAAATATTATCCAGTGCTTTAATCCACCCTTAATCTAGCCCAAGGTTAGATGATCCTCTAAATTATATGGGATGCTGCCTCATGAAATGATCCACTACTGACATGTTTCTTTGTGGTTATTCTGACAAATATCATGCATGGATACAACCTCCATTTATAGCCTGATTCAACTATGCCATCAATACGACAAACTATTCAATTCTGATTCCAACCATCTCAGGTTCTGATTTGGAAGGTGGTCTTCTTCTCGTTGTCGTCCCATCATATCTTTTTTGTTTCCTCTATGGAAAACCATTCTGAACATATAAATATCTTTTTCGAAGCAACATGGTAATCGGTAAATGCTATATCATTTCAATCATAACATAAACTAAAAATAATTTATAGATATTAATTTAATAATATCCTAACTCCTAAAGTTGTCTAAACTGACCTTTCATACCAACTATAAAGACCCAACCTTAAAAAATTACATAATCTTAAATTAAATGAATAATTCACATTGAGGATCTTTTCAAGTTTAGTGTTTTAGATAATTAGGCCATAACTATTAAATTAAATCTCAAAAATTACAAAGTAGAAAATTCCACTTAGTTTACAATTTTTTTCATAAAATAAAAACTATTTAAAAAAGAGTCATGTCTAGTTCCATGTTTTAGACAACATGACTTTCCCTTGACCCCATCCTTGACCCTATTCATCTTTAAGTCCTGTGAAAAACATTTGAAAACTTTGGATGAGCATAAAAAGTTCAGTAAGGGGTATAAAATAAAGAAAGAAAACATTATTTCATCAGTACATACATAAAATAATCTCTTCATAACACCTCATAAAATCATAAGATTTATGAATAACACATAGAAATCATAAAATCAGATAGGTAACGTGTGGAATACATAACATACTTACGTAGTAGCTATCACAGCTACATAGGGAGTTACATTTGGAATACCCATCACAATATATTCCCTAAATATATTTGGAGAAAAAATCATGTTTACCTCAATCACATTACCCAATGCATTGGAGAGCTATCTCATGCTCACCCACCCTAGGTTTATCATGAAACCACCCGTATACATAACAATTCCCAAGAACCAAAACACATTCATAACACATAAAACAAAAATAAAGAAAGATAACATTTCCACATTTCAATCACAATATATCATTTAAATTTATTGACATAACAAATCCATTATCAAAACCAATTTGAATACCAAAATACGTATAAGAGTATATGGTATTTATTTTCCTTTTAAAATACATTATGAATTGTTAAGGAACCCAAAGATCAAATAATACTTGATGTGGCAGAAAAGGTCGTTGTCACTGCTTACGTAAAATAGAAATATTCATTTTTTTCATTTAGTAATCCGACTCATAGAAAAATATTCCTTTTTAATGAAATGATACATCAAATTTTTTGATACACCATATAAAAAAAGTCATCTATAAAACATAATATGCCTCAATGAAAGGAGATTGAGAGGAAGTCCCTTACCTCATGTCTGACTTGACTCGATCGTTATTTAATATCTTTAATAATAAACTAAAGTTAATTTATACTTTATTAAGAACCTTTTTTAAGTTTATTATTCATTTTATGTAAATTATTACATTGATATAATAATTAGTTAATTATTTGATTTCATATCGGACATTTTGTCGATGTTCAGAACTTGAGTTAAAAATGAACTTGTTATAATTATATATTGTCTATATGGTCGAAATTAAATTATATACTGAATTATATTCATCATTTAGATATCATATATATCATATATATCCATTATATATATGTTTTTATAATAGTACCTAACATTTGGAGGTAAGAAATGAAATGAACCGTTCATGGAGATGGTAAGTCGTACGTACGTATGAACGCTAATTTCATTTATATTTCATATTTAATAGAATAAAAACATATTGATACATAGGTATATTATAATTCCAGTATAATATCATATATAAGTTCATTAACTCCCTCTTTTATAAATTCTTCATATGGAATGAACAAGTCATATCATTTTGAGGGGGCGGTAGTCCGCACTTCCTCAAATGAAATTATCATATTTACCCACCATGGAAAACCATAAAGGTATTCTATATATGAAAAATACAGAAGCATAGAAACAATATAAATATAATATATATCACATATAAATATAGTTCCATCTGAATTTCCCCCATAAGAGGTGGTTGGAGAATATTGAACAATCATCGTTTCATGAGGTGTTAGTTTGTCGTCCACAGAAATAGTATGTTCATTACCCATTAGATAGAGGTGTCTGTGAGTTCATTTAGAATAATTCTCATAAAAACAACTTATTTTGTTGAGTATACTGGGTTTTTATAAAAAAAAGGAATAAAAATAGTTTAGGGGGTTGGAGAAGTGAAATAAAACAAATAAACTTAAGAGAAGACGTTACCTTTAAATCAAATATCTCCCTTTGGTTTGAACCAAAAGGTTTAATTGAATTTCCTTATGCCTAAAGGAATGACTCTATGATGAGGATAGAGATGTAGGGAGCTTAATTGGGAAGAGGTTAGATGATCCAAGGGTCTTGAAAAGTGTATGGAATGGGTTAGAAGTGATGGCTTTTTTATAAGGGGGAAGAGGGGTTCTTTAAGAATGTTTAAAAATATTATTTTATTATATAATGATTTTCTGTTTCTAAAGGTCAAAAACTCATTAAAGTATAAGATAAGATGAATAATGTTCTAAATAAAATCATACAATAAGAAATGGACAGGTTTTGGATATTTTTTTAATCTTTATAATCTTATTTATTTAAATCATTCATTAATGTGGTATACACTGCATCATTATTATGTCACAAATATTTTTATTTATTTGATGTATAAAAATTATAAAAATATATATCATGATGTATTACATATTTTTATCTTTTAAATTAATATTCATAGTCAAAGAGATAACTTATATAACCCCATGTAATAATTGATTTACTAAAAGATATATGTTTAAGTAATTTTTATCTTTACTTTAAATTAATTAATATAAAGGGTCATTGTCACTCCCAAGTGGATTCATGGGGTCCCAAAATAGACCCAATGATTTAAATGGTCTGAAATGTATTAAAAAATAGGATTATAACACATGTTGAGGTAATTTAATATTATTATAATATTATTTTTACACCCCTATTTAGCAGATTTACCTTTTAACCATGGTAAATAAAATATTTACTGAAATAAATATTCATAATGTCTAAAAATAAAAGTTAACTATTTACAAAATAAGGAACACCTGATTCCAAATATGAATTTATCTAAATTAAAAACATATAAGTGGAAAAAATTAATTTAAAATTAATTACCACTGTCAAAACAAAAAGTGTGTTTTAAAGAAATAATAACTATTAAAAGATTGTCACTTATTATTGTCCAATTTCAAAGTGAAATTAATTACAATGACCAAAATTGGATTAAATAGTAAAAACATAATATAATTAAACTTTAAAACAAATTAAAAATATAATCTAACCTTATAAATAAATTAGATTTAAAGGCATTTTTGAATTAAAATAGAGTATTTTTCACTATTCATTAAAAAAAAGAATTTTATCAAAAAATACCAAATATTTACCCAAAGTAAAATTTTATGTCCCAATTCTAAATAATAATTTTATTTTCTCAAATAGAACATATAAAAGTGTCCAAAAATATATTTAAATAGGGTTCTCCATCAAAAGGTGATAAATCGACCTTTTAATGAATATTGGAGTATTTATGCTTAAAATTAGATTCTTTCTTATTTTAAGCCTATAAAATTTATTGGATAAATGTAAAAACATTTAGAAAACATGTATATAAATATTTTAGTTAGTTATATACATTCATGTGAATACAACTAATAGGTGTTAACTACCATTTAAAATAATATAATATTATTATTTTTCAGTATTACCCAACATTGTGTGCAACATCAGATTTCAAAGAACCCTGTTGTTGCGTATTGGGTACACCATCAAATATAAAATACCCTTTCACGTAAAATTAATATTTAATTTACAAATATTAATAAATATGAAAATGTTACATTCTTTATTTACCTGGGATGTAACAATAACCCCTTATTACACCAACATATGAACTAAGGGTAAGGTGTTTAATTATGGCACTTTATTGTGGTGATTCAACAAACACAGATTGGTCCAGGGGATTGATAAGCTTGAAATTAATCCATATATGGTTTCAATCATGATTTTATGATTTAATATTACCTTAGAATTGGTCATGGTAAAAAAAAGTGATTCCATGTCCCTTTAAATCCCTGACAAATGGACTTTATAGAGTAGAATCCTACTTGTTGAGGCCGTTGCTTTTTTCGACCGTGTCAAATTGGATTTATCATAGAAGATAATATATACTAATAATAATGAACACTATACAAAGAATATAATATAAATGGTTATAATTTTTAATGATATTTAAAAAAAGATAGGATATAAGAAATAATAGTCTAAAATAACAAATGTAGTATATGTTTTTTCTGTAAATTCATTACTTAATAAGGAATGTATTCATTTTAAAAATAAAATACACTTATAAATATTTATGCCATTACATTCTTCCCCTTTAAGAAATATCACCCTCAAAATTCCATTTCAGGCACTAAAAAGATAAGGGTACTTCTATTTCCTCACCTATTTGAGTTCTCAAGTTGCTTCCATAAACTTATGGTTCCTCCACAACACTTTGACAAGGTGAATTTTCTTGTTTCATAAACTTTGTCTCTATAATATAATAATTTTATAGACTATTCCTTGTATGAAATATCATTCTTCAAGGATTCTAACTCTGGATTTAGTACATGTGAGGGGTCATATGTGTACTTCATCAAGAGGGATACATGGAACACCTCATGTAATTGAAAAATGTTAGGTGAGAGTACAATTAAAAAGGAAAAAACTTCAGTCAAATCATGACTCTAAAATGGGTGATGTATCTTGAAAAAATCTTTTGCTTATTCCTAGACCTCATGACTTTCATCTATGGCTGGGTATAAAGGAATAACTTATCTCAAACCTGAAACTTTATATCAAATAAATTATTTTATTCATATATTTTTAGTTGATTTTTTTTTCATATTTCATGTTAGTTTAAATGATTAGAACCATATATGTTATATCCCTGAAAAGACTAAGTCCCATTATCTTCTACTCTCCAACTTTATCCTAGCATGTTGGATTTTGACACCGCTTCCCATAAAGAACCTCCCATGGTGCCATTTGAATGCTTGAATGAAAATTGTTTCTATATGAGAACTCTTCTGGGGGGGGGGGGGGGGGTTGATCCCAACATCCTTTTAAATCCATTGAACATGATCTAAACATATCCTCTAGAGTTTGAATGGTTCTATCAGATTTTCTATTCACATGAGGGTGATAAGCAGTACTGAAGCTCAGCTCTATATCCGACACTTTCTGAAGGCTTCTCCAAAATCTCGAGGTAAACCTAATATCTCAATTAGATATAATTGAGATTATAACTCTTGGAATTATTAGCACTTATATTCTTTATTTATTTTAGAGAATATCAAGATTGAAATATTTTTTTATAGTAATGAAACATGCTGACTTTTAAAGGCGATTAACTACCACCCTGATGGAATTATTTCCTTTATATTTACTGTGGAGTCCTACAAAAAATACAAGGTTATGTTTCCCATTTCCATAGTGGTATACACAATGGTTTCTTTATACCCTAACACTTTTTTCATCTATCTTTGAAAATCTAGAATACCAATCATCAAGATAAAAATTATAAAATATCCCTCTTCATGCAATACCACCAAAAGTTTTTCATCATATCTATATACATATTTGTGATTATAGGTTGAACAGTGAAGTATGAGCTATGTGAATCATATATAAGTTCCATCTTCAGCTCTGGTTTTTATGGGATACATATCTGGGTTCCAAAAATTTTAACTCCATTCTTAGAAACGTTTAACTCTAGTATTTGTTACTAATTTCTTTATCACTTCATCAACGTTTCGGTACTCCGTGATCTTCTCCAGAGTAGATGGTTAAGATTTTATTTGAGTAAGGTAGGATTAAGATCCCTTTTTAATTCCCATTTCTATCATATGCATGTGCAAGAATATTATAGACCTTGAAATGCTTCTTATGTATAGGGTTGCATGATCACTTTTAATCATATAATTTTCTACACTGTTCACCATACTGGGATGATAATGGATTGAAAAGTCATAATCCTTAATCAGATCTATCCACCGTTGTTGGCACAAATTGATCTCAATTTTTGTGAATATATAATCAAGTATTTTATGATCCGTATATATTTCACACTTCTTTACATATATATAATATCACCAAATATTCATTGAAATGATCACTACAACCAATTATAGATTATGTATTGGGTAGTTATTATAATAGATCGTTAATTGGAGAGTGGGATAAGATATAAATTTTTAATATTAAATGAGTACAAAACACATGACATTTTTGGATGCAACACTGATGATAAAAAATCCGTCCCCACTAGCAGGTAAAGTAAGCATAGGTGCAGTGATAATCGTTCCCTTTTCTATTTAAATATATCCTTACATTTAGTAGTCTAGAAAAAATTAAATCTTTTACAAGTTATCTTGGTTAGTGGTCTTGAAAACAATGAGATGTTTCAAAAAAATCATTGATAGTACCCAGATAATCCAAGGAAACTATGTATTTATTTATCATATATTGGTTTAACCCATCCTTCAACAACCTTAGTTATTTAAGGGCCAATAAATATCCATTTTCTAGTGATAACATGCCCAAGGAATGTTACTATCTCAATCTAGAACTCACATTTATTGTAATTTTCATATAAATATTGTTTCCACTATGTCTTAAGTAAAACATTTAAATTCTCCCCATGTTCCTCCTTTCTTTTTGGGTAGATAGGTGTATCTTCTATAAATACTACAAATAATTTATCAAGGTAATCCCTAAAAAATATATTGATTTGTTCCATCAAGTTTTCCAGATAATTATTGACTCCAAATGGAATCACTATGAAATTTTTGTACCTATACAATGTCTAAAAATAAATGATGGGGATATCCAACTTCTTGAACTTTAACTAATAATATGTTGACCAAAGATCCACCATATAGAATTATTGTGCTCTATGTAAGAGATCAAACTAGTTATAATTCCATGGTAGAGTTTACTAGTTATTTATCATGATCTTATTAAACTAATGGTAGTAAATTCACAGGTTAATTGAACCATTATTTTCATTGTTGATGTGGACAAATGAACCCTATAGTGAAACACTTGGGGTGTATAAACCATTTATCCAGATTCTCATGTAGTTTCTTCTTCAAATAATGGAGTTCAAAAATAGATATTCTATAGAGTCTTGGATATATAGTCTTAGTTATTCATCATATATAGGGTGATTTCATTCTATATATAATTTATTTTGTCCCCATATTATTAAATCCAATCCATATTTAGTATTTAATAAGATTCCACCAATTAGATCACCACAAGGTTCAATGGAAAATTAAACCCATAAATTTTGACAGGGGTTGAGTTATATTCTTAGTATGAAAAAACTGACCCAATTACCAGCTTCATTAATAACTTGACTTCAATGTTTTGAGGAGGTTATTGAACATTCTTCCTAAACATGCATGATATGAAAGAACTTATACAACTAGAATCTAATAGTATGTTTTCTATCCTCAAATAAATTACTATAAAATCTATCACCACTTTATTTTCAGGATCCACCTCATTATTAGTGATGGAATAATCTTTCCCTTTCTCTCTTGTCCTTGGATGATTTTTTTATCATTTATTGTTCACAACCCATGGCTTGGTGTATTGATTCTCATAGAATCGATGTTTCTTATAGTTTAAACATTAAATATTATGCTAAAGGTTGATAAGAGAATTCCTTTATTCCATCATATTTTTGGGTTTCTACCATAATTATTAATTATCTAGGTTACCTTTATTCATGAAACTAAATCATTTTATTATCACCTTCAGTGAATTTTTGGAATTATTCTTCTGAGAATTTTGATAAGTTGGATGTCAAACTTTATTTCCCCAAATAGATTAGTCTATTTTAATACTATAATTAAAATCCATACTCCTCTTATTGTATCCAGAATATTGAGACACTTTATATTTAATGGTCTCTATTTTGAATTTGAGGTAACATGGGACAATTTTCTTGAAGTCTTTAATGTTTCAAATCACAAAATATTTTCATAGACTTGGATTTAGCCCACTAAAGTAGTAGTCAATTTTACTTTTGGGGGAGATGAAAAGTATAAAGGCATATAATTAAAGTATTTTGAAGTTCCACTAATATCACTAAATATATTCATCATCATTTTTATTAAGGCTATGTATATCCCTCTCCATTTTTAGTTTGTAACATGCAAGTAAAATATTTATGAATTTTGTTTTTTCTAGAATTCTTTCTACACCATCTCTTCAACCTTTTTCTCAAGATTTTTATTTTTTTATCAATATCCACCCCTAATGAAATTATATTTTGATATGAAAAAAATCTGGAATGAAATTATCTTACTTAGTGTATTGAAGGATGGTGAATATTTTTTTAGTAGATTTAATCAGAAGATATAGTAAAATTACAAGGCCTTTATCACATAAAGGTCTCAATTAAAAGTTCTAATTCCTTAATTGGATGTAGGTTTTCCACTTGATTCATATTTATATTCAAAAATTGAGTTAATTAATAAATTATTATTATAATGTTCTTGAACCCTAATCTTATCGGGTGAAGAATCTCATTTGTAAAACCAATATATTATTCATCACATTGGTTGTTGACTCAATTTCTCTTATTTCCAGCCATTGACTAAAATAAAGGAAAACTTAGAGGTTAGAATTTAGAAACTACTTGAAACAAAAAATATAACCTATAAACAATTAAGTTATATCCCATAATTTATATATATATTCCTTAATCTATGAACTTATTGGTTTCAATCTAGGTTTTCCATGGAATATTTTCTAACATAAAATTTTATAGGCATTTCCCCCCCTTCAAAATGATTTGTAGAGAGATTGTAAATTTACTTAATCATATCCCATAGGTGTTTCAAACTAGGTTTTTAGTAATTCCTTTTTATTATCTACTAGGTGAGGATCGAGTCAAGTCCAATGCACCCTGTTTGGGGTTTTTACCCCAAGGTATAACTGTGCCAAATCCACGTCCACTTATATTATCCAGACATATATTTTATTTCATAGAAACAACTTTATCTATACTTTATTACAATTTATGGATATTTTTATCTGCTTATAATTGTCCCCAAGGTTTGAATAATATATTCTAATCATAATTTCAAAAAGTAACTAGACTTTCCTCTAATACCAACTATGAAAACCCACATCCTTAATTCAATCTAATACATGATTTATTACATAATGACACAAATAATACTGTCCTAAAATATCTATAGGCCTAGTGTGATTGGAAAATTAGATAGATAACATAATAAATTTAAATAGAGAGACAAAAAAATAATTTAAATGTTTTACAATTTTCCCATCAATTGATCATCTAAAACTTTACATGATAACTTTTAAACATACATAATAAAGTGATGATCTATAAATCATAGGATATGAATAATAAAATAATAACATGATGAAATTAAAAAATGTTAGTAAAGTGGCATATTAAGGTTACATATAAGGGGTTACAATCATAAAATCGAACGTTGAATCATGATATAAGATGATAACATCAAGGCAACATAGGAATGTGACAACAACATAAAACCTGGAATCAAAAATATAAGACAAGGATAATGGTTGAGAAACCCAAAAATAGAGAGCTTAGGATAACCTCCCATTCATCATACATGGTATTGAATGAGATAAAAACATTACCTAATGTATTAGAGGGCTATATAATTTGACACCCACCTGTAATGTTCATATCATGTACATGAATTTGTGTGACATATAGATCATACAACATAAGAACATATTTATGATTTTTAATCCCATGTTTAAAATTTTTGGTTACATAAGTGAGATGAACTAATAAATGAAGGATATTTACATCTAGGTGAATACCCTTGAGTGGAAATGGGGATTAGTATTTATAATACAACAGTTCTTCATGAAAAATCATTGGATAATTTCAATAACGTAATAGGTATACATAAAGGATTTTGGAAGGCTTTTATTTGACTGAATAATCTCATAGAATTAAATATTAATAATAAGGATAGTAAAATGAATGGTTATAAAAACACTACAACATGAAAAATTCGAAATAAAGTCTTAATATAAAGAGAGTACTTGAAATAAAAAGGGAGAGGATATGATCCCTTACCTTGAGAGGGCACATATAAAATCTTGGTAGGAGATTCTTAAGATATTGGGAACAAATTTATGTTTATTTAGACATGTAAATGGACATTGAATTAGTTCTTTAATTGTTTTTAGTGATGTTGAATGAGAGTTTGGTTGGTCTTTTTTAGAAGAAGATTGGGGAATTCAAAATTAATTTCTAAACTTGGTTTTTGTACTCTATATGATAAAATAATCAAAAGAAAAAGTCTTTGAACAAATTTTCACATGGTTTCAATCAAATATAAGTGGTTTTGAATATTTATAAGGTCAATAACATTACTCATTAATATAATAACCTTAGTGAAGTGGAGGTGAGTCATGTTCTTAAAGAATTAATTTTAAAACCTGAAAATAAAATATAGGTTTTGCAAGATTCATTAATGGTTTATTAAATTAATAAAATAAATTTAATAACAAATTATTTTAGATAGGAAACATAATTTTATACTTGTATACTCTTTATTGTATTTATAACTTCCTTTTTTGGCTTTTATATTGTCAAAATACATACTATGTATTTATACTATATATAAATTTAACCCAAAAAATTCACTTATCTTAGAAAATTATAAAAAATTAATCATTGGATAATTTGAATATACTAATTTAAAAAATAATTTTTATTTTATCAATATAATTCTATAAATATAAGAATTTATTATTTAATATAAAACCCCCATTTACTGAAAATTACAGGTTTTTGTGATGATAAATTTTTTTTGTCCCGTATAAAAATTATATTTGACTTCCTAAAATTATATTACCTTTTATACTTAAATAAATATTATTAAATAAGAAAATTTTATTAAAATAAAATTTATTTCCAAAAATCATTTATTTATCTGCAAAATTTCTACATCGAAACTACATATTTATTATATATTTTTGTGTTGAATAATATCAAAATATAATTTTTACCAAACTAATAATTTGAAAATTAATCAAGTAATCATACAAAAGGATAAATATAATAATTATTTTATTAAATATAAAAATTCATACTTTTAAGGTTTGGATATATAACACATTATTATTCTAGTATATGCCATAAGGGTAGGATGTGTGATGGTGACACTTTCTAGGGTGGTTTGGAGAATATGGTCTAGGTCGTGATCTTGATAATATTGATCTTATATTGTAAATAGTTTCAATCATTATTTATTTTTTGAATCTCATCATGGTATTGTTCAAGTGAAAAGATAAGGTATTATATCTCCCTTATAATCTCTGATAAATAGGCTTCATATGGAAGAATCCAACTGGTTAAGGCCATCAATTCTTTCATTTTATTCAATTAGATTTATCATAACCTTTAATATATGATAATAATTACGGTAACATTACAATAACAATATTTTCAATGGTTATTATGTTTAATGGTCTTTTAAATCTAGCAAGATATAACTTATAACGGTCTAAAATAACCAAATTAATGCATTTGTTTTCTACAACTTCATTACTTAATAAGGATTTTAATCATTTAAAAAAGGAAGTACATTTATAAATATTTGGATATTTATATGGACTAATAGTTATAATATTTTCAATATTGTTCAACTTTATTTCAATCATTTATTCCCTAAAAATGTTTTCTTCTATGTTGAATTATATCGTTTTATTATTTTTTTTGTAAATTTTGGGTATTATTACGAAAATTGTTTAATTATAGACATTTAATAATTTTTTTTCACTTTGGTATTTTTGGAATATTTTTTTTAAACTAATAAAAATTAAAAAATTCCTTTTTTAGGATAATATGTGTATTGGGATTTAATTTCATAAACTAGACCAAGAGTTGATTTGAACCATATGAGGCCCAAAAAATTATTCAAATTGGATACAATTTTTTTGAACATACTTGACATACCCTCATGAAATGAGGAAAAAATCAAGATAAAATACTCAAGATGATGTGATTATAGTTTTAAAATGAAATAAAACTTAGATAATCATATTTTAAATTAATTTCTTGTAATAATAAATTCATTAATGTAGCCTATACATGTGTCAAATTGAAGAAAACTTAATAGTATCTTAAAATAGAAAAAATCTCTTTATTCAGAAAATAATCACTTAGGATAAACATATCTAAAGAATAAAATATTTTTAGAGATAATGAAAAACGATATTAGAACAATTTTTAATAATAACATTTTCTATGATTTATCCATTTACTATTCAAAAAATGTACACTCATTCAAAGAACTGATTCTAGAGGGAAACTTCTGCACACCTCTTCATTATAAATATGTATCACAATTTTCTTTGAATAAGACCACCTGTTATAATGAATATATTGGAAATTTTTTTACTATATTTTAGTTTTTCTATTTATTTTGTTTTCATTTGGTAATCACATTTCATCCTTTAATTAATGTGTTTTATATTTATCTCATATTATGTATCTCACTCATATTCTCTCCTTATTATTCTTCACAGTGATTCCCTTTACTAATGATCATGAGTAACTAAACTAGGGGATAAATTCCATGAAAAAACCAAGGCTTTAAAATTCATGCTTATTGTTTTCTATTTTGATAGAGTTAGACTAAAGTGGATATTTATAGAAAGGATACCTTTCTATCTATACTTTCCACAAAAGGATAATTTTTTTCTTTTTTATTATTATCCCTTGATCAAGGAGGTGGATTTGTGTTTTACTCAAGGATTATTGTGTTCACCACATATTCAGAACCTAGTCAAAATGGGATGTTCACACATATAATAGGAATTATTTTTTAAGTAAATATGAAACTAATTTAAGGCGATGAAGGTTAACTCAGGGTAATTAATTTGGGAGAATTTCATATCTTCCTAAATATATTCTTTTTGTTTCCATTTCATCTACATATTTTCTTTTATTTTTTTACTCTAAAAAACCTATAAAGTTATTTTGTTTATGAAATATAAAAAATTTGAAAATAAGTAGTGATTAAGAATTATGAGTTTTGACTATAAAAGATCCTCTTGTTAGATTATCATGGTTAGCCACTATACTGCATTGGGAAAACAAAATTGTTTTCCCCACTCCCTATTATAGTCACACCAACAATTGACCTCATTTCTTGGGATAAAAGTTGTATTTTATTCACAATTTCTTTTCATTTTTTAAATATATTATTTATTTTAAAAAAAACTATGAAAAATATATTCCTTGATATATTAAAATTTTAATTATTATTCAGGGATTATCTAATCTTAGGTTCCTCAATAGTAAGTTCATAATAATGTGGAATCCCAAATGTAAGTACTTAGAGAGAAAATAAAAAAACCTTGAGAAGAAAATAGAATAGTTTGATGAATATGCTCATGAATCTCTAGATTTTCAGCTAGAGAAACTCCAATCTAAGATAGAATCATAACCAGAAGGGGAAGAATTTCCCCCAAAATTTTCATTGTTTATGAATGAAAGTAGGTTGAAAAAGAGTTACATGAAGATCCATTGATCCCCTATTGACCATTTATTGTGGAGGTTCCTGAAGAAAACATGAAAGTTTTTGTACTAATGGGATTTGAAGAGGTTTTGGATGTGTATTAGTCATATTTTATAGAACATTAAATGGTATGTTATTCTCTTATATATGATAATGAGAATTAGATACCCCTCCACCTCCCTCATTAATGGGAAGAAGATGATGAATATGAACCTATTTTGATTGAGTTTCCACTTTCACTTCTAGAGGTGATCAATTTCCAAGTCAAATTACATGATGGGGAAGATTTATTTTTTGATTATTCATGTACTAATATTATTTAGGATATTTTTTGAATCATAATTATCATTAATGTTTTAAAATAACACACCTGAAAAAGGACTTATAATTTCAATTTGAAGATGGAACCACCCAAGTTATGGTGATTAATGGAAAATAATCACTCGAGGAGCCTGTGGTGTTACAACTACATTATTTATAAAAACTCTCATATAACATGAAAGAGGAAACCAGTAAATTTGTTAGAGAGAAGTTGTCAATTATTTTCAATCCCCCTATGCACCTCAAATTCATTTTTTATTATCTTATAGGTGTTGGATTTTTTTTTTATTTTCTTCGACTGTTCTTACTCTAGGTATCCACTTATGTATATTAAGAGAATTAACTTGTGGTGGTTTATTTTATAAAATCCATATCCACCATTAAATTGGGATAAAGTACTAAACTTTCTAACTAATGGCAGTAAAAACCTAACAACTTCTTGGGAGATTTAAAGTAAGTTTTATTCCTTTTTATTTCACATTTTCCTTTTCATTTAATTTATTTATTTTCAATAAATTTCTCATATTTTCTATTACTTTATTAAGTCAAAACTTGTAGTAGATATGATATTTTATCAATGTTACCATTAAAAAATAAATTTGGCTGTCTCTCATTTGATTTATTTTATTTTCAACCAAATTAAAATGTCTCATGAAAATATTTCTTGATCTAATTTGAGCTGAAAATATAGTAGCAAATGGAAGGAGAGGGAGAGAACCTTTGACGTTTATGATTTTCAAATTTCTGTTTCATTTTAAAACATTTATGTTTTTTTAATTTTTCAATTTTAGTACGTTTTTGAAACTTGTGATATCAAATGATTATATTTTCCAATTTTTAAACCCATTTTATGAAGAAAACAATTTATTTTATGAATACAAACTTAAATAAAATATAAAAATGACTATTTTTTCATGTTCAATTTTTTGGGAATTTCATGAAAAGTTCATTTAATTTTGAATACCATGCTACATTTCACTATCTAAATTTCAAAAATCACAATCTTCTAGGGAATTTTATCTTTTTTAATTTATTATTTACATTAACTGAATTTATTGAGAGAATAAAACCATGCTTGATTAACCATGATTTGATTTATTTCTATCAAAACATGAGAGTTTTAATAACTTTTATTTTAGATGATTGAAGAATTTATTTAGTTCTAAAAGGAACTTAATTCAAGAGAATAATTTTTACTCTATTTATATTTTACATTTAATCCTTGAATACCTTAGTGAAAATGGAAAACCTGTTTACCAGCCACATTACATGTAAATTTTCCCTATCTACCTGATTTATAAGTAAAAATTTCATGATATATTTTAATATAAGTACGGGGTAATTATATCTAGTGGTGTGATCCATAATTTAATGATAATAATAAGAAGAAATCAAGATATGAAAATTTATTTTGAAACTATAAAAAGGATATGATGTTTTTAATCAGTAGTTTTATTGAATGAAAATGGTGAAATTTTTTGTTGAACGGAAGCTATAGAAAAAATTAAAGGGAAAAACAATTTTGGGAAGATAAAAATAATTATTTTCATTCAAGATAATTGTTTTTAAGTTAAAACTACATTTTAATGATCAAAGTTTCCACTTTCCTCAAAAAAATCTCAAATTTGAACTGAATTTGGAATCTGTACAAAATTAGAAAATGCTATTATAAAATGGTGGAAGGGAGAATTAAAGTCCAGTTTTTTTGATATGTCAAAACTTAGAGACCATAACTTAATATTTTCATGGTGTTTGAGTTTATTTTTTATTGATTCTATTGATTAGGATATTTTTTCTTGTTTTTAAATTATATTTATTCATGTTTTCTTCAAAAAGATCCAACCCTCCTTATTCTGCCTTAGAATTATTGGCCTCTAAAAATATGTAACACTTATCCTCGGATTGGTCCTAATAATAAGTAACTATAAAAAATTACTTGACTCACGTGGATTATATATTTATAAATTTATCAACCCTTCGCTGACCCTTTCATTTTCTTGAAAGATAAAAGCCTTGTTGAAAATATACCCTTGTGTGATAATGTAGAATTCATGTGAGGTATGTGTTTTGGGTGAATGAGAGGATATATTTAGTGGGAATGAATTAAGTAAAATAAATGGAGAGCATGAAATGAAGGGTTTTGAGGAGTCATGATAATTTTTTTTATTGGTGTTAAATTGGTGGATCTTAGGGGTATGTGTTTTGAATTTTCTATAATTTTATTTTGATGTTTACTTGTCCATGATTTCATGTTTTAAGGGTTCGGTAATTGATACAACTAATATTTTTATTATTTTTTATGTTTATTTAAATTATTTATTCCCCATTAATTTATAATTTTAGGTAAATTATATTATTTTTGGATTCTGTTGAATTTTGAAAATTATTGTAAAAAGTATTTAATTCTAGATTTTCAACAGTTTTTTATCACTCTGGAATTTTGGATATACATTTTTGTAAACTAATCCAAATTAATTTTTTTGAAGGATTATATGTGTATTAGGATTGAATTTATTAAACTGGACCATGATCTGAGTTGAAATATACGAATACTAAATAATTTATGAAAATTGGAATATTTTTTGGATGACCTGTTTGAAAAATACTTAATAAGTTAGGCATATATTGGGATAAAAGAATTCAAATTAGGTGATATGAGTTGGAAATGAAAGCAGAATAAATGGAATGAATGGAAGATACATTTTTGGGAATAATTATATAATTATGTTTGATGATGTTCGTGTAAAAATAAAGGCAACTAAATTGTCTCTTAGGCAAGAAAATGTGATCATTAGTAATAAAATCATAACATCAATTACATGTGTCCAAATAAGCTACGATTTTGAGGGAGAATATAACTAAGATCTTACTCAATAACACAATATATATTCAACCTCCTCCTCTAGTGATACCCTATCCCATTAACTTCATTCACACCCAGTCTATGAAAATACCTAAAAGAACCCGTCATTGAATGCTAAACATTAATTTTCCATTATGGATTAAGATACAACTACTTTGTTAGAAATGCCACTTACTAAAGGCCTAGTTTACACCATCATCCTTATCAATCCATTTATGAGGACCCTTAATCAAAATTAACCCATTAGACTATGCTTAGAATACCCCTCCCTTGGATACACCTAGACTCATAAGGTTTTCCCAATGAATTTATTAATCAATCCCCATAATCTTCCCTTTAGGATAAAAAACATGTTCAAAAATGTGACAAAATTGAATGAAGATTTAAATCCCCAAGTTCCATTCTTGGATCACCACATGGTTTCAAGCACATTACTAGATATCTAAAAGCAAAAAACTGGTTCCCAGGGATACAAAAATAATTGGGAATGATTAACCCTTAAATTAAACCATTAAATATTGGATGAAAAATTATTTTTTATATATAATTTATAAACGATCATCCTAAAATCATTTGAAATAAATTGGAATCCAAATAGAGTGTAATGGGAAAATAAAATATTCATGGACTTAATAAGATATGGTTACCCAATTGACAATTCCCATTCACCGTGAATGATACTATTTATCCTCTAACACATAACCAAATACCACCATTCCCAACACGAACTTAATTACTTGTGTCCTTTAAAAATGATCATTATATTATTTATTATACTTGAATCATTATATATGATATTTATACACACACTGAGATGTACATGTAGGGGTGCATAAACAAATATCCATTATGATTCTTCAAAACTCTCATGTAATCCCATGCGGGATATTTTCTCAATTATGTAAAAAATTCTATTCAAGATATCATAACAAATTTTAAAAAGAAAATATTTTATCTTCCATAATAGTAAAAGATAAGTTGTAGATGGAAATAATACTGCCTATTAGTTTACCTACCAAAAATGTAATTCATGAGAAATACCATATAAACCAATGTTTTAGGTGTAATAATAAATAATTCAACATAAATTCCTACCCATTATTATAACATACACCCATTATAGATTATCACACACCTTTGTTTTTAATGAATTCATAGATCACCCTAGACACATTACACATATAATAAATCTTCCCCTCAATCTCACTACCAAACCCTTCTTCCCTTCACAAAACATCCTGATAATTTCTCATACCTTACAAATTCAATTCTAATAACCATTTTTATTCATAATTTTTTTATAAAAAGACCCATTAAAACAAAATACTTAAATACTCTCAACTGTAGATACCTAAAACCCACAGTTTATTAGAAAACTCATTTAAAAACCAAATGCCACAATTTAAATTAAAGTCACCAAAATCCACCAAATTGAAAAACCCAATAAATAAAAATTTATTAAATCAATTTAATAATATTATTTAATAAGAACATAGTATAGAAAGGTGTCCTAAAATAACACTAATCATATTGAAAGGAATCAAAATCTCTTAAAGAGTGAATAAAATCCACCTAACTTAGATGATTAATATGTGGAAATCTTTAAATCCTTTATCTTATTCTAATAATCATGATCCAATCCTTTAAATTTGAGAATAAATAAAAGATAATCATGATTCTTCCATTCATGATCATAATTAAAAATTTTAGTGACCTAAATAAAATATCATATGATAGATCTATTTATAGATGAAATAAATATAAGGGGAGGAGTTGATAGATTAAAAAATGAGCAAGAAAAATAAGCTAAAACAATGGATCTAATTATGATTGAACAATTTTATAGGGGAAGGAATCATTGTCTAGTGAAGATACCTTAATGTTCTCTTAAAAATCCAAATGATCACCTAATGTTGAGATAGGGTGTTTAATGGGGTTTACATAATGCTAAAAAAAATTAGAATGCATATTTTGTAACCAAATCATAACTACAAAATCATCTTTTAGGGTCCTCAGGACCATGCACCAACCATATAGGCTTCTCTATCCACTGAATTATGAATGCAGATTCATGAAGCATAGTTATCCACAGTCATAAACTGACCATGAATTCTTCACTACCTCACCTTTAGGACTCGAATGATCTTGTATAACTATACTTGTGGCTATGTACACAATTTTAATCTTTATTTCTTATAAAAAACTAAAAAGTTAAGAAAAAAATCACCCAAACTCATGTGTGTGTATGGGGGGGGGGTTACCTATCTGTCTATGGACATCAAAATTATTCCCTCCATATGATTTTTCATCACTGAAAGGTCACTAAGACTATTTTTTACAAACAATTCCAGCTACTGATAGCATATTTAATCCTCCTTTTCCCATGTCTCATATTAAATAAAAGTGTTTTTCCATAATACTCCCATGAGATGGATACTTAATCCTATCAAATTCTTTTCCTATATATTAGAAATCATCACAAGTGTTTCCAAAAAGGTCACATCTAATTCCAAATCTATGACATCACTAATAAAATAAGAGTTTGACATAGTTTTTGATTACATATAAGAGAACAATGGAATACATTGTGAACTACATTATACAATGATATAAACTATAGATAATTCTTAAAATCTATAACTCACTTGAACATTTCTAATGTACTCATGTAATTGTGTACCAAATTCCCCTACTTCCCTAGTATCTTATGTCCCAATCATGGTGACACACATAAAAATAAATAATCCCCAATAAAAAATATAATCATTATTTATGATTATCTATGTAAAAAATGTATTATGTATGAGATTTCACTAATTGATTCTAAATTAGGAGAACTAAATCCATCATATCCTGCAAAAATATGGGTCCAAAAATAGATCACCCTCTTGATTTTTCCCAATACAATGACGATCCACACAATTTACCATATAATGAAATGTATAGATCCATTCAAATTGATGCTTGATAACAATTATTATGGATACAATCCAACAAGGAAATGGGATCCTGAAAAAATATATATAAATCTAGTATAGAAGATCAAATCATCTCATACAATGTTATGAAAATCCGTTTTTATTTCCCATATTTCTAAGGTCGATATGTTAAACTTGTTGGGCCCAAGTTAGAAAGAAGATATTTTTAAAAGCTGGAAGAATTTTATGCTGAAAAGTATCGTCTTTTTTTTGTTTAGAAAATATCAAAGAAGAATAAATAACCTTCCTTTTTATTTTTTTGGTGATAAGACTTACAATCGTATTTAGGACATTAGATGAAGAATGGTTTAAAAATTACATTGGATTATAAATATGTTTTCTAGATGATAAGGTTCGTTAGACTCATCTTGAATCCATAATTAAAGGTTCAATAATAATTAGAAGTTATATTAGAGTCTTCATGGCTCCGATGAAAATATGATGATGCTTTGCAGATCTTGGATTTCTTATAAATAATAAGTTGTTTGGAAAAAATTTTATGCAAGAAATATATTGGAGAGGGGAATAAAAAGTTATTCTAATTGTATTAAGGTTTCATTGGAATTAAAGAAGAGACTGGAAATGATGATAAGTTACAATACCTTCCAATAGAAGTCATACGATGCTATGTCGATCCTAAAAATTCTCAAAGTCATGAGGAATTCATGATACAATATTAAGTTTGTATAAATAAGATGCCACTATAGTCAATTATTTTCGATCTTATTTCATCACTATGAAGATCATTATATGTATATTTGTTTTAAGGCAATTAAGGTTTTGATCGGAATGAGAGAAGATGAAGATGCTGGTTTTCAATCAGACCAATAATCTACAAGATACAATTCTTTGGAGAGAGAAGTTTCCATGTATCATAATTAGAAATGAAATATGTTTTTGAAGTTGAAACAGCAGACACCGGTTCATCGGATGTGGTGTGACACTAATCATCAACGTAATCATGACATTTATTATCAAATAGAATGGTGGTTGAAAAAGTTAATCAGAGGTGGATTTTGTTTTTTGTATGTTTTTGATACTAATGTGAGTAATAATGTCAAAGATCGATCAACCTAATAGAGATAAAAAAGTTATTCAACCATTTTTACTATGATGAATTGTTGGTTGTTTTAAATTGTGTCAAAAGAAAACAAAACAACTATGATATGTTTTTATTAATTTGGTCATAATTCATTGGACTAAAGCTGGCACTGATTCATAAGAGGAAGACAAAGGTTGATCCATCTAATATAGGATAACACTGATAACATCATTATATGTAGAATCATCAGTCTGTGGAAAATAATAATATGGATAAATTCTTAATATAGTTATGAAAGATTATTCAAGGGGAGCTTAATGTTTGAAGAGTTTAGATAATATATTTTTCAAGAAGATATAAGCCAATGTGAAAATGTTTCAAAGAATGTAGAGAAATATTTATAATTTTACACTATATTTATGAAAAAGTAAATTCAACTGAATTCTAACAAAGTTAAAAAAAATATTTTTATAGAATAGTTTCAATTATTTATAGTTATCAATTATTATAGACCATCAAAACAAGAAAATTGTTTTTCAGTTGATATGGTGAATTATAATGAGATGTTTGTTCTCAATTGGTTCTAAGAATTATAATGATAAGACAAGTGACTTTCGTATATTTAAATTAGTGTGGAGAAACATAATGAATAATCTGATATCTTTATCATAATGGGGAAATCAGAATGGAAATATAAATTGTACTAAATATTGTGAAGAATGTATAAATCGAGCTGAAGTTGTGAGAATATTTGAGAAGATTTGATAAGAAATGAGAAGAGTTGAGAACCACTAAAGAAGTCAAATATGTATATGAAATTTAAGGGAAATTTATGATATGTAAAATTTGGTTAAGTTGGAAAGTTTTTTTCTTTCAAAATCCACCCAAAACCAAATTTGGATTACGTATAAATACTGGTAAGTAAACTGTACTTTTCGAATTCCAGTACTGTTCATGGGTGAAGAGAGAAGGAATACCACTAAATGTTTATAGATAGAAGGAGTTTTCTGATTGAACATTCCAAAAGAAGTTATTTGGATAGAAGAAGAAGAGGGAAGATCGCAATCCTAGTTTCCCGATTAGACTGAGCAATCAAATTGGGATTTCTTGATTGTGAAAAAAGTAGTTCAGATATTTTTCAGCAATATTTTTCCAGAGTAATATTATCAGACCGTGAAATCAGAATGTTAACTCAAACTAGGTATCTGAACGAGTTTCATTAAAAATTATAGGGATGTTCTTACCTACTGTTGGGTAGAATGTGAAGAATTGTTTTTCAAGATCATACTTTTGAAAGTTGTCAAGGAAGTAAAATAACGTGTTTTGAAAAAAATGGTGAAAGTTTCCTAACCTGATACACAAATCATGTTACATAATTTCATTATACTTGAAGAACATGCCCTATTTTATTGAACATACTGTTACAAAAGATAATGGGAATATACTACTTATTGTATCCACACAAAATGATTGTTTTCTAGTGGATTGTGTGGTATTGTATTGTTTCCAAATCATACCAAGGACATAGAAACTCATATTGAGTAGCAAACCTTATAAATTCTTGTGTTAAAAGAGAAGTGTGATTGTTTTGTTTTAATAAGTAACATAAATCTTTAACAGGAAGAAAATATTGTTTCAAAAGGAAGTAAACATAAAAGAGAAAGATATCACTGATTCATCCCCTCCCCCTCCCAGGGTTATGTTGATCATGGATTGGAAATCTCAATACTCATATTAAACTAAGTACCCATTAGTTTCTATAATATTCTAAAAAATTATAATGTAAATTTAAGATCAATATTTAAAATTTTATATGATGTAGCTCTATAAATCCTAACCTCATCATCTATATCTCACTTACCCAGTTCCTCTATCATGAAAATCTCATAAATTATCATGTGTTGAGTTGAAATTTCTACATTCATCACTTTCTACTCTTTGATTTGAAAATCACAAAAACTCTCTTAAATACCAAATTTTAACAACTTTATACTTCCCAAGTTATTAGAATGTTTTTTTTGAAAACATAAATTAATAGAATATATTGAAAGATTTGTTAATCAGATGATATTTTGTAATTTAATAAAACTTGTTAGTTGGAAAATCATTGTTAATATGACAATCTTTATAATCCTAAATTACTTTATAATTGGACAAACATATAATTATCATATCTGATGGATGATTTCATATTTTATAAAATTAATTTTTTATAATGTATAATTCACAAAGTATAATAAGTATCACCATATGAAGTTTTTTTTACTAGACTCACATTAATCAGATTGAGGTAGACATACTATCTGTAAAAAACATTGTAAAAACTATCGAATAATGATTACCATTTCACTGGGTGATTAAAATATATCCTATCAGATAAAAAAAAGTTTATTGTATCAAATGAAAATGTTTATATTATTGTTATGATTCTAGCTAAGATACCTCCAGACAAAGTTTGTACATAACATTCCAAGTGAAGAAATAGTTCATCGAAGGCTATTTCAACCAACTATGAGAATAATAAAATATGATCGTTGGATATTTTACTATAAATAGAGGTGTATTCAAGGATGGGGGTGCTGATACTTTTGAAACTCAATCGATCTAGAGATTTTTTTAGCTTTTTTGTAATATCTTGTTACTATTATGCATATTGTAATCTTTAGAGAGTAAATTTTTTTAAGGAATCCTTGTGGGGATTGTAAATTCCTTAAAACTTTTTTTGTGACTGTATTCCTTGGGTTCGATCAGGTTCAATTAAGGGATTCTAGATATATGAAGACTTTTGTGTCAATAATTATGATCGAGGGATTATGGGGCTAGGATGAAAAGTTATTCCGATATTTTTGATTAAAGTATTAATTCTTGAAGATATATAGAAAATTATAGTTAGGTTAAATCATGTATACCTTAATTCAAGTTGATTGAAATAATTTACAATGAATTTTAAAGTGCTAATATTATTTTATAAAGTTTATATAAGAATTTATTTTGAACTTTATAAAGTTTTACTTTTCTTGATTTTACAAGTTTTATTTCCACTATGAATAGGTATAGAAAGTTTAACTTTATTACAATTTTTTTATTACTTTGTTCATAAACATTATCATAATTAAGAAAATCCAATAAAAAAATTTATACATCAGATAGAAAATTCTTCTGATTTTATAAAAAGGGAGTTTAACTAAATTATTGTTTTTATTTTCTAAACTAAAATTCACCCCTATTATAGCAATTTACATACTATTATGATCACATATTTGGTATCAGAGATGGTTGTAATGCTATAAATTGAAATCATTTGATTTATATCACTTTTTTATATCAATTTTTTTTATGTTTACAAATTTCTTACTTATAAATTTTTTTATAATCTATTTTTACAATAATTTATAATTGCGAAGAGAGTATATATGTTTTTTTAAATATAGCCAGTTTAAGTGTTGGAACTCATGATAATCTAAATCCTAGAGTTCAACTATTTTTTATGGTGTTGACTATGAATATTAGATATATAAGATGAATAATTTTGTTATCAACACTGAAGTGGATAATTTTGTCATGCTTACTAGTAATTATGAAATTCCGAGAAAAGATTTTTCTTTTACTTTTAAAAACAATAAAAAGAAGAAATATCTACTGAATTATAGAGTTGGAAACACTTTATTATTTTTATGATCAGAAATATATATATTTAGATATCCTTGTGTGAATATATGAATAGTATCTATAAAAATATAGATACCACTGACTTTAGAACTTTTATATTAATTAATACTAGGAGATCTATGCTAAGAGATGACTATAAAGAATTTTATTTTTTACTAGGATAATATTTTGAAAAGATGCATCATAGATTTATGATGAATTTTAATAGTTTAAAATCTTTGGGTAATAATGATCTTACTGATGAGATTTTAGTCGAGAATATCATTGAGATTATTCCTTAATAATGGGAATCTATAAGAACATCTATTGATGATATAAATAAAATTATAAAGTTTATTTTAGATGATTTATTAGAAAAGCCTTGAAGTTTTAGGGTAGATTGAATAAAGATGCCGAAAAGATAAAAAAGAGAAATTATGTAGATTTTTATTTTACGTGAATGGTTTCTAATAAATTCAAGTCTAATTAAAAAGTTACTAAATCTTATAAAAATATGAAAAATAAATTTTATACTAAAAGTGGTTATTATGAAGAAATTCAGGATAAACTTTCCCAACAAGCTAAAAGAATGAATATGATTGTTTAAAAAGAAATATTTTAGATACATGTGTAAATAGAATTTAAATGATAGAAATGAGAAAAATTATTCTTTTGAAATGATCTATTTTGAGTATAAGAAGCTTGGTCACATTAGACTATATTATTTCATTCTAAAAGGAAATGATAAGAAGGATTTAAATTCTAATAGAAATTATACAAAGTTCTAAAATCAAATGAGTAAGAAAATTATGAAAGAATATGACTCTTGAAGTATAAGTTCAAGAGATATTTTTTTAGATAATTCTTTAAAATGTGATAGTGATAATTAGAAAAACATTAGATATATAGTATAAATTCTAAATAATAACATTTTATTCATGGGTAAGTTATCTTTTGAAACCTTAACTAACCTTAATCTTAATAAAAATTATCATGATTGTGAAAATTAAATTTCCATGACCTGACCCAATGGGGCTAAAGCCATGAATACCCAAGCCCGCCTCTAATAGTCTAGGGGATGATGACTAGCACTGAGTAGGCTATCACACACATTGGTCGCCTTAGCCTACTGAACCTATACACAAGCACCCACCAACACCTCTATGAAATAGTTAAGAGATCTATATATAAAAACTATAAAAAAATACATGCATACATCAATCCCAAAACAGATTACAATAGGAGTACAAGAAGGAATAAATACAAACCCACCAAAAGGAAACTATAAAAGCATACAACCTACTCAGATGGAGGGGATCACTATCAAATGCACCCGTTAAAAATCTCATAGGACCAATTTTTGTAAAAACCTCGGTTAGTCTATCTCACTAAGCTCTGCCTACTCCAGGTCCTCCATGGACTATATAGAAAGGATAGTGGTTTGGACAAGATAATTTTTTTTTGGAAAAAACCCATATAGGGGTGAGTATAAAGATATTCAGTAGGTGTACCAAAAACCCCAAGAGGAAAGGGAGAAACAAAAAGGAAATTGTAAGATAGAGGTAGCCAGAGGGAACCCAAATGAGAAAGAAACACCATATCAAGACCATCCTTGGATAAACATGTCTAGTCAACTCATATTAAAGGGTGAGTCATAAAAGATATGAAAAAACCATAAGGGAAACCCTTAAAGAACACCCAGATAAGCTCATATCATGAGGTTCTAACCCCATATCCAGTGATTGATGAGTTCGATCACTTCATGATTAGTAACTGGGATTTGCAAGACTGCGCAATTGTAGGTCTGATTGATAATCATCACATGATGATATGATTTTCTTTGGAGGAAGACTTAATTTTCACATGGTCTATAGATCACCACATATGAAAAGAATACAAATTTTTCCTTCTCCTATGGTCATTTGAACTTTATATGAATCGGGAACCTCCTTCTATAGCGACCTGGGTAAGCCCGCCTCATCTACCTTTGTTTTTTGAAAATCCATCAATAATTTGTATGTTAGGGAACCTAGTAGTTCCATTTCTCTGTTCTTATTCTTTCACCTCTTCTACGAGTCACCCATTTAATTTGTGTTTTTGTGTCGAGGTGGATGTTTCAATGCCACTGGTTGATTAGATTTAGATTACTGTTGGCGAGGAGTTCAAATAGAGGCATGCTGTTGTTTTTGAAGATTAGGTTGTCTAATGCTTGATTTGTTATCGCCTGTATCATATGGCTGGTAACTGTCTTCGTGGAGCCAAGAACAGAAGGCTGTCTACAATAATGAAGAGGCATGGTATGGTCTCAAGTCTGGGATAGATGCTCACTAATGCAGATAATCCTAACACTACTACTGAATTGGGTGGTTCATCTTTGGGAAAATAGGTTTGGCCACCCTCTAACCCGACTATTACAATGGTGTTTGAAAGGTTGAAGCAATATGTTCTCCTATGCACCAGTGTGAATCATGTTGATATGGATGAAGCTAGTCCGGGTAATGGATTTGGAGGTAGTTTGGGAGTGACTGGTCCTTCCGGGGCTGCAATTCATCATGGGGAAAATGGATTTGATCAGTGTGTTGTAGGCAGGGAAAATAATGGGCTGATCAAATATGGTGATGCTGGGCAGAAGGAGGGAGATATGCCATTCATTTCAGTCTGTGATGGAAAATCTAACTACAAAATTCCTCTTTGTCCAGCTATTAAGGAGCCTAACTTGTAGCTGCATTCAGATGGTGGTTTTCTAATCATAATTGACACTTGTAACAGATTTTAGGAATTAGAACATGATGAGATGAAGGGGAGTATTCTTATGAAAGAAGATAACAACATGCAGCTTGTTATAGAGGATGAAATGAGGAAGGAGGTGGATGTTGGTCATGATTTTGGGAAGCTTCCATAGTGTTTGGATATTATTGACTCTAATGGAAAATATGATTAGGACCAGAATGTGATTGATGCTTGCCAATATGTGCTCATCACTGGAAAATGGGGGAATTTCTCAGAGAGTGACAAGGAATATCATAGTGCTTTCGTGAGTCCTTCCAATAGTGATATTGTCAAGGATGGGAAAAAGAAGTCAAGAAATTAGGAGCCTCTCCCAGCAAAAATAAGGACGAGGAAGGATTATTCTATTCTGCCAAAGCCGGTGTCAAATAGGTATTCTATAAAACAATATTCTAAGGAGTTGATATCATTAGAGAAATTGAATCTTAAAAGGACGTTTTCTAAGGTCCTAAAGCACTATGAAAGATTAGAATGGGAATCAGTTACTGAAGAGGAAGTCATCTATCATGGAAGTGGCGATGGGTATGACTTTTATGATATATAATTTTCATTTTAAGATTGTTATGCTTGTTTACTGTACTTTTAATTTCTTAATAAATGGTCAGAGGCTGGCCTCTGACTGAGATTTTCTAGTAGATATCACCACCTAACATGTCACAATGAAACATAGCGGATCTCATTCCTCAAAAGGGTATCCCTCCCAAGTCCCACTGGGTGACACTATGAACCCAGTCAAGAAAACCCCAAGATCTAGCTCAAAAAGGGGATCCCTCCTAGGATTTAATGGGGGATACTAAAACCCCAATTTGAAACCCTAGATATCATATTACTTAGATAGAGGATCATCACCCATGTAGATTTGGTCATGAAAATTCTACAATCCCCATATGGTATAACTCATGAAGTACGAGAATGTATCACCAATGATTCCAAAAACACTACCCATTGAATAAATCATAGAAGAATGATGGAAGAAGAGATCTCGATTAGAAACAAGAGTGCTTGAACCCAAGGCTCACTGGGGATCCGTCGCCTACTAGAACATCTCTTTGGGTATATGATCGATTCCTGGGTAATTATTGGCCACACCAATTCCTAGACTCCTTCAAGGGATACAAGAAGGTTCATGGGGATCACAATGAGCCTCTCTAGATGATACATGCTCCAAGTCCGCTGAGTCTGTAGTCTAACCGGGATGATACAACTGACTCAAGAAAGAGGGAACACCCCCATGATGCACATACTCAAGGCAACCGAAGGGGGGTGGGTCACAATACTATGATGAGGACGTGATACCAAAACCCTCAAAATGAAGGACCAAGGGAACTCACTCAACCCCCAATCTAATCATCTCAAACAATAGGATTTGGGTCCCACTCAACCTTACTAGTCTAGGAATCACTACCCCAAGTGACCCAGAAAAAATCTCTTACACATTGTATCTCTTAATAGAAAACTATGGCCACTATCACGTTCTACATGAAAAACTACTCAGGATAGGGTACTCGTGGTCCTAAATCCAAGCTACGAAGGAGGAGATACATAAGGTAGAAGGTCTCAAAGATATTTTCAAGGAGTACACGACATGCAAGGGGGTAGACAGGGCACACAAACTCTCTCAAGAAAACATCCATGTATCGTTCCTATATTGTTTTACAACCCATGTAGGTGTACATGGAATGTATTGGACATACACGTTGTGTCCTGCTTCACCCAACTCTTGAATGCATTTCTATTTCATATGTCCAAACCAGCTGTGTCCCTTACATGCCGTGTATCCCATACTACATGATGTGTTCAGGCTAAACAGCCACCTAGACAAGTGGTTTACCCCATTACCATGTCTGTAACCCCATTCCCATGTAGAATGCTCATATACGACTACCCGATTTCCTAGAACATGTCCTTAGGCCACGATACCTAGGGTCACTACACGACGTGTAACCATTGGTACATGGAATATAGTCCCTAATAGTCATATTAACTGAATAGAAATAACACTTGGTATGTCCCATTGGTCTACACACCGTTTAGATGAGAAATTCCATTGGAATTTCCCAGCAAATGGCCCAGATCACCCCCGTTCACCCAGAAACACACAGATGGACCCTCAAGGGGTCTCTAGAAAACATCTAAGGTATCTAAAACCTTAAAACAGTGCATTAAAAAGGGGATCGAGACATAAAAATCAAACTAACAACGTCACAGGGAAAATAATGAAGCTTTAAGGTCGAATTGTTGCTTAGAAGCCACTACTATGAGATCCAAGAGAATCCTCCATCATGATCTGAGACCGATGAAGCTTCATTTTCTCGATCTGGGATTCTGGTTGTTTATCACCATAGAGGGAGAAGGAATGAGAATTTGGATCCTCTTTCATACACTCAAGAGAGAATAGGGGGAAGTGGATTTAATTTTTTTTATTAAATACTTCCCTCCGTTTAACATCCCCAACTCGACTCGCCCCCGACCCAACACCCAACGTCATAGAGTTTATGTCACACCTAGGGTAAACACGATGTTTTTAAATCAGATGTGGTTTTAGAAATATCATATTAGACTCCTCTAAAGAGTTCTTCAACTCTCAAGAAAAACTGAATGCACATGAAAAAATATATTTAATATTATTGAAAATCAATGCTCCAGGGACCCTGAACCCCAGATTCCCACACTAAATCAGTGAGTGACTTAAAAAATATTCTTAGGAATATTCTAAAGTCTTACAATTCAAAACATGTGTGGCTAAATCCTCCCCACTTTATGTTTTTTCAGCCTTCAAAAGATAAAGGCCAGGTTCATGGGATGAAGGTGAGCACTCAACTTGGACTCACACTCCAACGAACTCACCAATAATACTACAAAGGCCACTATGGGTTCCCCTGATGCTGACAGGTACACACTCAGGGGAACCACAAGGTCCACTGCACCTAAGTCCGTCTCAACCAGGTCAACAATGTGAAACTATTTGGGAACGAGTGTTCTCAGCTACAAAATTTGGTAAAATCACTAAGAACTAGGTCCTTCCATAGTAATAGGGTCTAGAGGGACCCCACTTTGCTAACCTAACATAGAAAACACTGAAAATGCACTCTTAACAACAAAATACATTGGAAATCATCAACCACACATCAATACTATCCAATTTGGATGGAAGGGACCCACCCACATTCTTTTACATCATGTCTCAAGAATGTGTCTTAGTGGAGAAATCATTATTTATTCTTGTGATTCTGAAGCTATATTGAACCAAACTACACCCTCCTTTGGAATCTCATGTATAAAGATGATTCTGAACATGTAAGGGTACCAACGAACAAATAGGGATTCTCATGCTCACACACTGGGTCTTACTAGGCCATTCGCTGAATCCTCCATTAAACAACCCCATCCCAAACAAAAAAGTCAAAAGGACCCATCCACCAGACCTCAACGCTATCTGATTTGGGAGACACTGCCTTTCCTGCATGGTTTTAAATCGCATAAAAAAAATGAGTCTCAATGGGGTAAGGGTCCACCTTACTTGTGAGTTCAAAGCTACACCATACAACACCAACACATGTTCTTACCAACCCCTATGTCAACCCAAACAAACATCGAGCATGAAACAGAAATGAAAAAGTACCTTCTAATAGTGTCTATCAATACTACTATTGAAAGAAGAAAGGATACAGAGTGTAACTGTATCCCGTATAGCTTATGGGTCAAAGGAATCTGTGACAAGTAGTTTTCCTCACCCCCATCATCTAGATCTCTGAGCCTAGTGTGGACCACCTGGGGATGGTGGTGGTAACTCGTACTGTCTTCCTCCTCCTGCTGCTCCACCCAATCCTCCACCTCGTGCACTACCTTGCAGACCTATGTTCTTGAAATACTACCACTTCCAAGGAGGTATCTCAATATTCTTGATATTAGTAGCACAAAGGGCTAGACATTATCTAGAAATATGTCCTCAACCATCGTAAACATAAAAATGCCTCTCATGGGTCTGACCAAAACCGGCCTGAGGGCCCAAAGACTTAGATCCCCCATCCTCAAAATGCCCCATTAAAGGTCATGAAGGTATGTATACCTTTTCCTACCATCAAATATCAGCTTTCGAAGCAGCCGATGAGGTCTCAGATCTTACATGACCAACATTGATGGTCAGAGTCTGCTTAGTCAGAAAGGTCTCCACCACAAAGGCCATTTCCATCACTATGCATAGGTGGGAATGCACAGCAGTACCACTGACACCCTAATATCCCATCACAAGACCTTATATAAGGTATGTGATCGGAATAATGGATCTCAAACCATATCTAGGGAGTAACACAACATACATGTGAACCTCTCTGATTAATCCTCTATGGTCCTATTTTCATTTCGAAGCTATAAATGCTCTTGGATACACACTAACCTCAACATGGTAGGATAAAACAACTCCATGAAGAGATGCTCAAACTAAAACCAAGAGATAGTCTCCCTATCATGTGTGTGCATCACAAGACTCCACCATCACTCGATAAAACCGTTAAAAAGGATCTCCACAAGGACAACAATCTGAGAAGGGGTGTCCATACAATGTTGAAAACGCATGTGACTACATTGATCCATTCATCAGCTAACTGGGGGTACTGGTCACCATGGAGCTTTCGAGGGAAATGGATCTAGAACTCATATAGCACACTCAGCCTGCGTGCATCCTCCGTGAGCACTGCCATCACAACCTGCTGCTCGACGGGTGGTGGCTCAACTGGAGGACCACCCATAGGTCCAACCTCAAAACCGATGCCCTACACTAAAGCCTCAAATTAGGGTGTATAATCACCGAAATATCATTATGGAACCCTATCTAGCTATCTCTATAGAGGCATCTTGAAGGATAATCAAGAAGTACTATAATCAAAGTGTATATCTGGAGAGATGACTCACGAAAGAGAGGAAAAACCCAAAACCTAGTCCTATATGATTAATGCACCATTTATTTCCCTAGGACCCGTGTACTAATGTAATGAGTTGAAATTAAGGTTATAAAAGTCCTAGTGAATGGATATTTTGGCTTCCCGCACCAACACCAGAGTCCCTGGCCTAAAACCCGAACTGAAAACATCCTAAAAATGACACAATTCAGCAACCCAAACCAAGCTGACGATTTCCGTCCCAAAGTGGAACCTACTCTGATACCACTATGTATTGACCCAACCTAATGGGATTGAGTCACAACACCCCAATCCCACCTCCAATAGGCTAGGGGCTGGAAACTAGTACCGAGTAGGATATCACAGACATGGGAGGCCCTAGCCTATCAAAGTTGTACACACCCACTCACCAACACCACCATAAAACCATGTATATATATATATAAAAATTGAAAATAAATTCTTGCATACATCTATCCCAAAATATAGTACAACATGATTAAAATAAGGGAAAAATACATTCCCATAAAAACAAAACTATAAAAGAATCCAACCTGCTGAGATCGGGGGGATCACTATTAAATGAACCCGCCAAAAATCTCCTTAGACCAGCTCTAGTAAACACCCCTATCAGTGTATCTCACTAAACTCTGCATATTTTGGGTCATCCCTAGACTCCGTTGAAAGGAAGGTTATAAGAGTCCTAGTGAATGGATATTTCGACTGCCTATACCAACACCAGAGTCCCTAGCTTAAAACCCAAACTCAAAACATCCTAAAAATGACGCAATTCAAAAATCGAAACCAAGATCACTATTTCCGTCCCAAAGTGGAACATTCTATAATACCACTCTGTAATGAACAAACCCAATGGGATTGATTCACGACTCCCCAATCCCATCTCCAATTGGATAGGGGCTGGAAACTAGCACCGAGTAGGATATCACACACATGGGAGGCGTTATCCTATGAAAGTCGTATACACATACCCACCAACACCTCCATAAAACTATATATATATATATATATATAAGAAATTCATTCATACATCTATCCCAAAATAGATTACAATAGGAGTACAAGAAGGGAAAAATATATTCCTACCAAAACAAAACTATAAAAGAATCCAACCTGCTGAGATAGAGGGGATCATTATTAAATAAACCCGCCAGAAAGATCCTTAGCCTAGCTCTGTTAAGCACACCTATTAGTCTATCTCACTAAGATCTGCATATTTTGGTTCCTCCCTAGACTCATTGGAAAGGCCTGTGGTATGAAAATGATAAAAAATATGTTTGGGGAAAGCCTATGTATGGGTGAGTAAAAAGATGCTCAGTAAGTACCACAAAAACCACAAAATAAAAGGGAGGAACTGAAAGGAAATAGTCAGCTTGACCTAGCTATAGGGAACACAAACAAGAGATAATCTCCATCCCGAGACCATCCTAGGATATGCATTACTATTCAACTAATACCATAGTTCTCGTCATACAAGATGCGACAACACCACAAGGGAAATCCATAAATAACACCCAGATAAAATCATCTCACGAGGTTCTGACATCATAGACAATAATAGGTTCCTACTCGAGGCTCCAAAGATAAACACCATGATCACACTACTCAAGATGAGTCATCCCATATGACACTCATCAAATAGATACACTCCATCTTGCACAACCCATCCATCCATGATGGAACAATTGAGAGATACCACTCAATTGGGCATCACAAAGATGAATGAAGCACCTCAATCCCAATGGATTACATCTGAGCGAACATGCTCTTCAGATATCAACACCTAACACGTCATTCCGAAACTCACCGAATATTGTTCCTCAAAAAGGGGATAACTCCTGGGTCCCTATGGGGGATGCTACGAAACCAGTCTTGAAAACACCGCTATATCACTCAAAAAGGGGATCCCTCCTAAGATCCACTGGGGGGAAGAAAAAACTGATCTGACACCCTAGAGATCATATACCTTAGCTAGAGGATCATCGCTCATGTAGAGTTTGTCACAAAAATTCTATAGACCCCATATGATATAAATCTTGAAGTAGGGGGGCGGGATCGTATAACCAATTATTCCAAAAAACCAACCCATGGAATGTGTCAAAGAAGAACTACAAAAGAAGAGATCTCAATAATCATCTTGAGGTTCAACACCCAAGGATCACTGGGGCTATGTACCCTATAGAAACATCCTACTAGGTAGAGGATCAATGCTTGAGAAGTATTGGTCACACCGATTCCAAGAACCCTACTAGGGAAACACTGTGGTATTTGAGGCTCACGCCTGGAATCTTGGGGTGATACGTGCTCCAAGTCCGCTAAGTCTATAGTCCATGTGGACTGAGATGACTCACTATAGAAAGTGGGAACACAACAACTCTACACAATCCAAGGAAACCGAAGAGGGTTTGAAATCTTGTAATGAGTAAGTGATACTGAAACCCTAAAAATAAAGGGACCAGGGGGACTCCCTCGGCCCATCCGGTCTAAATGTCTCTAACAAAAGGACCAAGGGGATCCACTAAAGCCTGTTGGTCTAGGATTCGCTACCCCATGTGACCCAAAAAACATCACCCCCACACCAAATATCCTAGGCTCTAATCATCTCCACCATAATTTTATACATAGAAAACTACTCAAGATAGGCTACTCACATTCCTGAATACGAGCTACGAATGAGGAGATACAGAAGGCAGACAATCTTAAAGAGATCCTCAAGGAGTACACAACATGAAAGGGGAAACACAAGACATGTGAACTCACCCAAGAACCTAGCCATGTATCTTTCTTACATGGTTTTACAACCCACTTAGGAGTGCACGACGTGTTCTAGACACACATGATGTAACCCACTTCACCTAAACCTTAGCCGTGTTTCTCATTCACACGACTTGGCCATCAATGTCCCTTATACGCCCTGTATCCTATACTACATGGCGCGTTCAATCTAAATGACCACCTAGCCCTGTGGTTCACCCCATGAACACGTTTGGCACCCGATGCCCATGTAGTATGGATGTGTAATTTTACATGACTGTGTATGAACACATGGTTTCATTGACCATGTCCTCAGGCCACATGACTTAGGGTCACTCTATGACTTGTAACCCCTAGTACACGGCATGCAGTCCCCTAATGTCTTATTCCAATAGTGGGAAGAACAAAAGTCATTTCTTAATAGTATACACACTATGTAGATGGGAAAATCCATTGGGATTTCCCTAAAAATGGCCTAGATCACCCCCGTTCACCCCGAAACACATAGATTGACCCTCAAGTGTTCCCTAGAAAGAAAATAAGTGCTCTAAAACCGTAAAAAGATTCATAAACAAGGGGATCAAGATATAAAACCCAAACCTCCTACCTCACAGGTAAAACCAAGAATATTTGAGGTTGAATTGGTGCTTGGAATATACTACTACACGATCTGGGAGCGTTTGTCTTCAATATCCAAGATCGATGGTGCTTTGTTTGCTCGATCTGGCCTTCATGTCATTCGTCACCAAAGAGGTAGAGGGGAGGGGAATTTTAATCCAACTACTGCGATCAAGGGAGAGGAGGGGGATTTAATATGTTATTCAATCATCTACTCCCTTTAATGCCCCATACCCGAATCGCCTTCAACCTGAGACCCAGTGATAACTGAGTATATGTAACACCTAGGGTAAACACGACCTTGTGAACTTGACCCCGGTTTTAGAAATCTGATCCGAGACTCTGCTTGTGAGTTATTCTGGTTTCAAAAAAAATTCACATGAGAGAAAATATATTTAATAATTTTAAAAATTGCCACTCTAGGGACCAAGGGCCCCATATTCCCACACTTACTCTGTGACTGGCTTCAAAAATATTTTTAGGAATATTCTAAAGTCTTACAGGTCAATACCTAGGTCTGTACTGAAACTAATTGTATATCTTCTTAAGAAAAAATATACTTCATTAGAAGAGAAAAATAATTTAATTATAATTTGTGAAGTTTTGAGGTTTCAACTTTATTAGAAAGCCAGAAAAGTAATGTTTCAAACAAACTTAGAGATGTTAAAGAAAATTTTTCCAAGGAAAATTTTAGAATTTCTAAAAATACTTCTAAAATTTCAAATCTTTCTAAAGAATTAAAAGAATATAATTTTGAAAAATAGGATATTTAAAAATAATTGGAAAATTTAAAAACTACTACATAAAATGATAAGAGAGATTTATTTGTTCAACTAAATACTGAAATTTTGAGTCTAATAAATTTTTTATCCAAATTTAATTCTGTTAAATAAAAATTTGATAATATTTTTAGAAACATTAAACCACATAGGAATGTTTTTGGAATATATTTTTCTTACTTAAAAACCACATTTACAAAATAAATATTTTATTCCAAAAAGTGAAGCTCTTTTTACTAAGTGGAAAAGTGAAGGGCATTAGAAGAAAAATAAATCTTTAAATAGATTAAAACCTTTAAGATTTCATAAATCTCATTTTTATAAATAATTATCAACTATTTAATATAAAAAATCTGGAAACATGTGTATTCCTAAAATAATTTCTTCAAACAATGATGAACCCAAGCATGTTTGGTACCAAAATCACAATTATCATAATTTTAGAAAAATAAGAAGTGTAACAACAAAATCGCTACATAGTTCAAGGATAGTAGTTGTTACCATTACATGACTGTAAATATGTAAATATTCTAAGAGGTTATTAAGATAAAAGGTAGAAAAGTCACTTTTGGTTGAAATGATCAAGAAGAAATTATTAGTATGGGTAACATCATTCCTCCAGAAAAATAATTAATTTAAAATGATTTCCATGTTATAGGACATAAGCGCAACCTTATTAGAAAAATTCAATTATGTGATGAGGGTTATCTTGTGAACTTCAAGAATGATAAATTTAATATTCAAAATTCATAAGATAAATTTATTATTTATACTAACATACCTGATAATGTATACACTCTTAACTTATAATATGTTAGAAGGAAATATCTACCATGACTCAATATAATAGAATACAAATCTTAGTTGTGTAATAGATGGTTAGAAAACTATAATGTCATAAATTTATCTAAACCTTCTAAGAAATGAATTCTTATAGATCTACCAATGATTATGTTTATTTATTCTAGATTATATGATTATTTTCAGTTTGGAGAGAAACATAAGTCCTTTTTTAAATCTATTAGCAATGTTTTAGTTTATGACTACACTAGATACAATAGGATCTATTTTATGGAAAAAAGTCAAATTAAATTTTCTTTTTTCAAAATATTATAGTCTGTTTTAAGAATAAGGAAAATATTCCATTCATAAATATTTGTAGTGATCACAATAGATATTTTTAAAATTATAAATTTAAAAATTTTCATATTAAAAAAGGTATAAAACGTAATTTCTCATCACATAGAACTCCTTATAAAAATAGAGTAGTTTAAAGAAAAATGGAATTATTTATAAGACTACAAGAATTATGTACAGCAAATACTCAATTACTATTTTTTGAGCTAAATAAATTATTACTTATTGATATATAAAAATTGTTTTTACTGATCCCTTTTGTTAAAAAATCATTATAAGTTGTAAAATAGATGAAATAAAAAACTTTATTACTTTAATTTTTTTCGATGTAAAGTATTTCTCTTGAGTACTAAAGATAATTTACATAAATTTGTTCCAAAATATAATGAAGGAATTTTCCATGGTCATTCCAGCTCAAGTAAGTCTTATATGGTTTTTAATAAAAACAAAAGTACTGTTGATGAATTAGTACATATTAAATTTGATAAAATGAATCCTTTTATTTTTAAAAAACCTCAACCCACATCTTAGAATGTAATTCCAAAAAACAGATTTTCATCCCATATTAGAAAGTTCTTTACATGAGAAAATAACTAAATAAAGTTATTCTCAAATTCTAACTCAATAATAAATACAAAATGTTATTGAAGAATAGAATTTTAAAAACCTAAGAAATAAATTTATACATAGGAATAATCCTAATGATAATATCATTGGGGATGTAGATCAACCAGTTAGAACTAGAAGTTCCTTAATAAATGAAATTGAACATTGTTCATTTTTATCATAATTCAATCATAAGAATCCTAATAAGGCTTTCGATGATAAATATTGGATTAATGATATACAATATTATCGAAATAAATTTTAGAGGAATCAAGTTTATAATTAGGTTTAACATATTAAATACTCACCTATAATTGGTGTAAAATGGGTCTTTCAAAATAAATGTTATGAAAATAGATTTAAAATTAAAAATAAATATAGAATTGTTGAACTAGTTTATAATAAATATAAGGTCACATAATGTGAATAAAACTATTCTATGATAGAAAGTATTGAAGATATTCGTATAATTCTAGCATATGTAACATTTATAAATTTCACATTTTTTTAAATGAAAGTCATGTGTGATTATCTTAATAGATATATAAAGGAGGAAGTTTATACAGAACAACCACCTTTTTTTGAATACATAAAATCTCCATATCATGTATTTAGAATTACTAAGGAACTATATACACATAAATAAGCCCGTAGAACCTGGTATAATAGATTCACAGGATTTTTGTTATAAAATAATTTTTTTAATGAATTTACAGATGTTACCCTTTCTATTAAAAAAATATTCAAAGATTAAATCCTTATTCAAATTTATATCAATGAAATTATATTTAGATCAACTCAAAAATATATTACAGATTCATTTTCGAATCTTATGAAATTTGAGTTTGAGATGAACATGATGAGTGAACATATTTATTTTCCTAGTTTTGAAATATCATAAAAAATAGAAGTAACTTTACATCACTATTCAAGTACATAAAAAATATTATTAAGATTTTTTTATATGAAAATAAGAAAATATAAATACTCCCATTAGAAATTTAAAATATTTAGATATGGAAGAATATGGGAAATCAGTAGATCAAATGATTTTGGAGGAATTATTGGTAGTTTACTCTATATAACATAAAATCATCCAAAATTAATATTTTCTAAATTATAATGCGAAAGATATCAAGAAAAATCTAATGAATTCCATTTTAAAGTTGTAAATTGAATTTTTCATTATTTTAAGGAAACTATAGATCTTAGGTTATTTTATTCTTCTAGAAATGGTTATGAATTTAATAGTTTTTCAAATATTTGATTTTTTAGATGTAAATTGGATAGAAAAAGTAAATATGGAACATGTTATTTCTTAGAAGAATATTTAGTATCATATTTTGAAAGAAATAAAATTCTATATCACTTTACACTACTGAATCATAACCTTTGGTATCTTGAAGATGTTGTGATCAAGTGTTGTGGATGTAACAAAAAATTGCTAATTTTGGATTGAGTTTGAGTAAAACTCCTTTTTTTTGTGATTATATAAGATATTTATCTTTAAATAAAAACAAATCACACCATTCATGATATAAACAGATAGATATAAGACACAATTTCCTTCAAAACAAAAAACAATACATTTTTATTATTTTACAATTAATCAGAATACAAGAACAACTTACAGATATATTTACAAAAACCCATAAATTATGATATATTATAATATATTAAATAGAATATAGTAATGGTCAATATAAAGTGATCATTTATATATAGACCTTATTTAAACAATCACATTAAAGTAATGAACTCCTTTATAAAGGGGAGTACATTTTATTTGTTTAAAAGTTATAGTTTTCTTAAATTTTTAGTTTTATTAAATAATTTTTTTCTTAAAATTTATATGTTTTCTTGAATTTTTAGTTTTTTTAATTTTTTTAGTTTTGTTAAAATTTTATTTTAATTAAATTTCAGGTTTTCTTATTTTTTTTATTTTCTCAATTTTTTTAAATTTTTAGTCTTGTTATTTTTTAACTAATATTAATTTTTTTTAGTTTTTATAAATTTTTAGTTTTCTAAAATCATTAGTTTTCTGTAATCCTTTGTTTTTGAAAATTTAATTTTCTAACTTTTCTTTAAAAAAATCTAGATAATTTTTTGGTAGGAAAATTTCTAGAATATATTTTATTTTGAAACCAAGAAGAATATGTTAATGATATATTTTTCTAATGAAATTATAAATATTACTCTAAGGAATAATTTTTAATCTTCATTATTTACTATCTTTGGTTAGATTCTATTTTATACTATTTACATTTTTTGATTTTAGAATTATATAAAAGTTTTAGAAATTTTTAAGCTTCTTTTCCAGAAATTTTTTTCATATGATAAATTTTTATTAAAATAATATCAAGATTTCAGAATATATATTAAATATTATGAAGAAAATTATCAACCAATGGATTTATAAAGGGTTTCCTTGTGAGCCACTGGATCGACTAAAAATAAATGGTTACCCCACCTTTCCCTATGTATTTGTAGGTGGGTCAACACTCCTAATTTTGTCAGAATTATCTATTATAATATATTTCCACCTAGTTTCTTTTCCATCCATTTATTTTAGTTTTATCCATTAATCAACCTTCTGGATGATTCATAAAAATTAAAACTTAAAAATATTTTTAAAACAAATGAGATCTTAAGGAAAGGTTAATAGAAAATAAATAGTTTGAAAAGATTGATTAGTTGATGAAGAATGTGATTATATTCCATTGTTGGGAATATATCTTTGTTAAAAAAATTAATTTTATTTTAAAAACCAATAATAGTAAGTGATTTCTATACTTATATGATGTTTAATGAAGAATATTTTCTTCAATTTTTAACTTTAAACTTATTAAAAGATTGTTAGAAGATAACTATTAATAAAGTTATATACATGGTTTGGGTTACACTTCAAGAGAAGTGAATTCCATAACCCAAAAACATCCTTATATGATGGAATCATTTGAAAAGTCAACGAACAAAATATCTTTAATTTCATATTATGAGAAATTAAGTATGGCTTATCATTTATCACAGAACACAAGTGTAATGGATCTCTGGGTTATAAAGTATCTTATCCTAAGGGAGGGGATTTGGGTAATTTAAAAGCATAAGGTATTTATGTTCTTGATTATGTATATAACATGAAAAATTTCAATTTGGTGAATTTTATATTTTTTTATTCATTGGAGGCTGTGTGGAACGGATATATAGAATTGAAGATTCATTTTTTTCTAAGTTTTATTAATAACATGTTATTAAATTTTATGAATTCTTAAAAGATCAAGAATTAGTAAAAGTTATATAGAGAAAACATTTCTTTCCTCGGATAGGATACCGTAAATATAATGATGTTGTATTATGTTTTGAAGTTGAAAAATTTTATTGGTAAATCAGAAAAGGATGCATCCGAAGTTGAAACATAAAAGTTGAGATAGAAATTAAAAAAGTATTAGTGTTAAAGGTTATCCTCCACATACATAAAATAAAAAAATATATTAGATGAGTCTTTCAAATAATTGATTAAGTTGAAATAATTTTTAAAACCAGGAGATTTTAGTTTTAGACTTGATAAGGTATAAATACTAGATTTAAAAGAACAAACCTAAAAACTCTAAGGGAATTAGAAAAGAAGAAGAGTTAAAATAAATTATTATATAAGGTCAAATTTTTGAAAGTTTATATTAAAGGTGTGGAACAAGAAAATGGATATTTTCATGTTTTTGTCTAAGAAAAACATCACCCAGTTTATCCATTATCGATTGTTCAACCGATACCACTTATTTGAAATCCACAGAAAGTTCCTTATTATGTTCCAGAGTAAAGTGATAAAATGAGTACTTGAAAAGTTTCTTAATCCATTTAAAAATAAAAATGAAAGGAAATAGATAAAAACCCCATCTATACATGTTTAAGAAGATAAAGATTCAATAGTTTTAAAAAATAGTGGAAAAGAAATGTAATGTTCTGGGTTGTTGGAGGTCCATTACTTAGTAAAAATATAATGCTTGAGGTGTTCTGGGTGGTCTGGGAGGCCATCCCAACTTCTCGGTGAAGCTTAACCCACGGTAGGCCTACGGGTAGCCTTAGCCTACCGGTAGCTCAGTCTACCGGTGGCCACAGCCTACCGGTAGTGTAACAGCCCGAGATTTTATGAAAAATATTCTTTTTAATTTTATTAATGTCTTGGGTTTTATGCCACACCAAAGGGATCTTGCACAACACGCATCCTTGACTTGCCTTGCATTACACGCAATCGCGACCTTCCTCGATAGCGTGTGTAATACGCAATACCGAGTTTCACAAATCAACGATATGCTATTAAAATATTATTAAAACTAGCAGTTATGAATAGTAATAACCACTTTTTGAAATTTTGTAAATCTTATTTTTCAAAATGGACTTCATTTTTGGATTCAGAGTATCGAATTTAGCCTAAGGTGAAATTTTGGTACTTTTCGGATAACTTTCATATTCTGATGAATAGTGAAAATTACTAAATTATAATTAAAAACAAGTTTTTTAATCGAAATAATTAATAGTGATAAATTATTAATTTGAGTGGTTTTAAAGTATATTTATAATATATTTTTACAATTTAATACAATGTTGGTCATTGGATGTAATTTCACATTTAAACCAGTTATAAACTAGTGTCAATCTTTTGATTGTTATTATCTCTTAAAAACACGCTATTTGTTTTGACGACGAGAATTAATTTTTAAATTATTTAATGAAACTGATATGTTTTGAATTTGGTAAAATAGACATCATTTTTGAGTTCATAATATCAAATATAACTTAGGCCTAATTTTTGGTATTTTTCTGAAAACTTTCAATTTTTGATGAATAGTGAAACCACTAAGTTAAAAACTGAATTTTGCATAAAACGTAATTTTACCACTTCTGTGAATGGAATTTCGAAAATACGAGAGACACGGTTAATATCAAGGACTAAAATGTGGTTCAATGAGATGAAAATAATTTTTGGTGAATAGTAACTTTTTTATTTTTTTTACCACGGTTAAAAGTAAATAGGGTAATTAAGGGTAAAGATGATATTATTATTACCCTAACACATGTTCTAATTCTATTGGATAAGTGAAATTCGATCAAAAACAAACTTAGGAATAAAATATGACCATTTAGGCCCACTTGGATTAGATTAGGACATTTATTATTAATTTATTTAAAGAAGGGTTAAAAGAGTTAAAATCAAAGTTTATTTACTAAAACATTTTTAATATGGGGTTATACATAAGATAAATTCGACTATAAATATTCATTAGAAAGATAAAAATATTTCCTATATAATGGTATTTTATTTGTAATTTTTAGACATTAAATAATTTAATTTATTTATGACACAATGATGATGCAATAATTATCTTATTAATGAAATATTGACATAATTGATGTTATAAACACCAAAATAAATGAAATTTGAGACTTTTTATGAATTACAATTATTTTCTAGGTTAATATGATATATTAGTGTTGATTTAATCAACTTTTTCCGAACATATAATTCTGTTATGACTTTCACAAAAATCATATATCAAATAGTGTCAAAATTGACACAAAATAGTTTTTAAATCAAATATTATATAATTAATTGTTATTTTATTCCTAAAAATATAAGGTTCGGCCAAATGACTTAGATAAGGATATATATATTAATAATAAACAATTTGGGGTTCGTTTGGCAAGTTATAGTAAGTGTATTAACCATATAGTGTAAGAAAACAAAAAGACACGGTAAAAGTTAAATTATTTAACTTAGAGTTAAATCTAATTGATAAGATTAAAATAATAACATAAACTTGTCTAAATCCTATTGGTTGAAAGGATTTCGACCCATCCCCACTTTAGCTCCAAAATAAGACCCTTTGGAATCATTATAAACCGATTTTGACTTTAATATAAAATAATAATTTGAGATATTCCTAAGGTGCCCCTCTCCTCCCTTATAAAAGGACACCTCCTCCCCCTCCTCCTCACACCAATTTGAGCACTAAAGCTCGGCCAACCCCTGCCAAAATCTCTTCTCCACTTCCCTAGCAACATCCTAGAGGTTCTGGTCTTCCTCAAAGACCAATTTTAGTGCCCTAAGAGGAGGTCTCAAAGAGGCGCTTCAAAGAAGAGGTAATTACCGTTACCAATTCTTTCATCATTATTTCTTCTTCCTCTTCTTCTTCTTAGGTTGTTTCATTATGAAGTAATAACATCAGTATCACTCATATACTGATGTGTTATTATAATTATGAAACAACCCTAATTCACCATCTATCCATCCTACGGAAAACGGAATCACCGCACATGCGTACGTACGGAATACCGTCTCCACGCTGTGGTGTAATTTGTTTTTCCACCAACACCTTACATGGATGGGTATTATGGTGTAAAGAATAACTATAAATAGTTATTATAACATCATAATGATTCTGATATATTGTATCATCCACTCCAATTCAATTCAATAATTATGGAAATGATATCATCCCTCGCGCGTACGTACGGACTACCGTCTCCATGACGCGATGAGATTCATTCCCAATGATTAACCATTCATGAATGATTATAAAGTATATATAATAAGTACTAATGAAATATATGACATAATAATTATACTGGATTTATGTATATTTATATGTATGTCATCTACTTACTTCCATTCAAGACAATAAGGAAAGAAAAACAGCGTTCATGCGTACGTACGGACTACCGTCTCCATGAACGGTGTTTTTCATTTCATTTATCTATCTATTATATATATATATATACTGAATATATATGATATATAAATCATATTTTATATTCTGGAAGTAAGTAAATCATGATATAAGTAATAATAATGTCAAGAACAACAAGTCAAAACACCTACGATAAATGAAACGATTTTACCCAAAACGCTCTTTAACATGGAATTTACAAAAGAAAGGGTAAAATAAAGTCATAAGTGAACCATATATGATATCATAACAATTAGTATGATTCTGGAATAAGTCAATGACATTATTTAAATCATTATACAGGAGGTTCGGACACTTACAAAGCAAATCGGACCTAAGGTAAGGGAAATATCACAATCTCATTTTTATCCGAGATTGTTTATTCGTAAGTATTTACTGGGGTGTATTTTATCATCCACATCCATGTTTCATCAATATGTAATATTATTTCCATCCACCTACAATTTTTTAAATCCAATTTTACCCTTCGGTGAATTTTAGTAAAAGATAAGAAAGGAATCTTTATTCGTTTTTCGTACGAGGTACTTTTTGACTTTTCCGACAAAAGTACGAAGAATGTTTTTTTTAACTTATACGGCATGAATGGATTTCTAAAACATTATTTCCAAGAAGCTTCCTTTACAAGTTTTCATGTTTATTTTTAATAAACTTCATTTAGTTTAAAATTTTATGACATGTTAAGAAAGGAAAAGTGTTTTTGAAGTAGAAAGGATATTTTCCTCAAGAATGAAGTTCAAGTATTTTATCAAAATTATTTTCCATCTAAGATAATAAAAGGGTTATGTTTTTATCCCTATTATTACATTGGTTTGATTATGTTGTGATGGAAATATTTTTATGAATTCTTTTATCTTATATGGTTTGTTTTATGATGTCATGATGTTTCAAGAATCCCATTTTTGTTACATGTGTTATGCGATGATGTATGATTTATGATTATGTGGCACACATAAGAAAGGATTCATTATAAGATGGGTGGTACCTATATCTCCCTCCAATGCATTGGGTAAAGATTTTATATCTCATGAGATAGACATGGCTGGATTGGTAGGTTATACCGGTTCAGTGAAACAGGACTGAAACGAGGGTGACTCGATTCAGAAAGGGACTTTGTCCACTAAGATAGTCTTGGAAATGAGTCATGACTAACAAGAAATGATTCTCTATGATTATGTGTGTATGACACAATGTTTCATGTTTTAAGTTATTCTTATTGGGATTTCATTTCACTACTATGATTTATCCCATGTTATGAAATTATGCTCTCTTTTGCAGGTTAAGATTTCCAAAAGTTATGTTCTTATGAATATGATGTGATTGATTTTCTTTTGTTTACCCTTACTAAGCATTTGAGCTCACCCTTTTATGTTTTCTTTTCCCTAGGATATAAAGAAAGGTTTTAGGTATAAAAAAAGGAAGATCTTTATGGGAGATATTGAAGATCTTTCACCACGATTAGAAGATTATATTCCGAGTTTCCAAAGACACTAAACTATTACGGTCCTTGTGTGTGTGTTTTTCTTATGTACTAAGTATTCCGGAAAAGTAATGTAATGTCAATGTACGTCAGGCTTCGGGTCTCTACAGTTGGTATCAGAGGAAAGGTTTAGTCAACCTTTGGAAACTAGGATGCGAGAACTTTAGTGAGATCCCTAGAGATATTTCTAAGGTGTGTCTAGGGATGTCTCTAAGGTTAAGTATATGTATAGGTTATAGTACTATAATTATGCTAACGATCATAGAATTAAACCTAAGATGTTAAATATTTAAGGTACTCCCCCTTTATTAGGTTGTTTTCCCTAGCATGATTTTTGCCTCTCACACTATTCTTTTTGGGTTTTAGAAAATGGCTGGAAACAAGATGATTCACGATAATGGAGGATATGATGGAAAATGGAATGATATTCTTTATGAGCAACCAAATGAAATGGGATTTGGAAGTCCAAACATCATTATTATGCCGAATCAGCAATCTCATAATATGATCAATAAAGTAAAATTTGGTAAGTTTCCTGACTCGTCTAATAAGAGAAAGATGGAGTTTCATGATGATCATAGAGGAAAGAAAGTTCAATTTCCCCTATGTAAATCATGTGGGAAGAGGAATCAAGGAGAATGTTTCAAAGGAACTGGAAGATGCTTTGGGTGTGGAAAAGAAGGACACAAAGCCAGTAAGTGCAATGGAAAAGTTTCAGTTAACACCATGGATGAGGTTAATGGTATTGCTACGACATCAACAATGGTTAAATGTTTTAAATGTGGAATGTACAGGCATTATGCAAACCAATGCCCTAAGGGAATGTCTCATGAAGAGAATCGGTATGGTCGTATGGGTAGTATTTTTGTTGATGATGATGAAGAGACTACAAATGATATGTGAGATGAAAGAATTGTTGAAGCTCGGTCAATGGTTTAAGAAGGTAGTGGAATGATTACATGTTTATCAAGTTTAATGTTGTACTATAGAATAAAAAGACATCTAAGGATTGTTACACTGTTGTCTTTCCTTAAGTTTTGAAAGTTTATGATGAATGGTATGAGAAACAATGAAAGGTTATTCAGATTTTTTTTGGAAAGTGGATGATATGCGCATAATGAAGTGATAAAGAGAAAATGAAATGCTTGACAGTATTCATGAGCTCATGATTGATATAAGGACTAAGTGATATCATGGTTTGAGTATATAGAATTTTGAGGATTTTGGTATGTGGAAAGTGTTAACGTTTAACTGCATTCATGTTTTCAATAAGGTTCAATGGGTATTCAAGAGAATACATGATTAAGGCCTTTGAATGTTTAGAATGTGACCAACAAGACATATCTTATGATATATGAGGATCAACGATGGTAGTAAATCTTTGGAAATCGTTTTCACTATGTTATGAGAGTGGACTGCAGTATTATGGATAAGCCTAATGATTGAAATGGATTATGTAGGACATAAGTTAGTATTGTTTAAGGATAGAAGTTTTTTCAATATTATTGATGGGATGTTATAGTTTTAGAAAAAGGACAACCTGCAGGACGGGCGACAGCCCATCGCGCCGGACATGGATGTGGGGATCGAACCCACAACCGAAGTGCGACTGGCCTTTATCGCCTACCACTGGCCTACAGGAAGTCCCTGTTTATTAGAAACTAGTTTTATTATATTAAGAAGTATGATATATGAAGTATAAAGTCCATTTTAGGAACCATATATGATTAATCTCACTATAGATCGACTTATGTATATAATTTTTGCTAACCTTTTGTTTGAGACAGATGGAATGACCCGTCATTCTATCACATGATCTGCTAACACTTCACGAATAACAAATTCAGCTTCATTTATTTAAGAGATGAAGTGGAAATTGTTCAAGGCACGAACAATAGTGAGATTGTACCAAAATAAAGTAAGTATTTATTCTAAGCAAATTTTCAACTTTAGGGAAATGATCTTGAAAACCAAAAATGTTATCCTAGTAATCTTATACCTGATAAATCAGATGGTACCTTATATTATCACAAATCTATGGATTTGTGATTGCTGGATTTTCCGTAGCCATGTTCTCTACCACTCTCCGTCAGAACATGATGGTTAGATTTCTATTCCATATCCATATTTTCACCTATGTGGAAACCCAGTGATTAGTTTATTTGGGTAACCGTTACGTTTCATACTTTTGTTTTTAAAGATTGGTTTTGATATTCCTTTTTAAGATGTGGGTTTCTATTAAATAAACTTTCGAATAGTAAACCATTTATAACCCCGATGAATTTCGAGGTTGAAATTCATTTTAAGGGGGGTAGAATGTAACAGCCTGAGATTTTATGAAAAATATTCTTTTTAGTTTTATTAATGTCTTGTGTTTTACGCCACACCAAAAGGATCTTGCACAACACGCATCCTTGAGTTTCCTTTCATTACACGCAATCGTGACCTTCCTCGATAGAGTGTGTAATACGCAATACCGAGTTTCACTAAACAACGATATGCTATTAAAATATTATTAAAACTAGCAGTTATGAATAGTAATAACCACTTTTTGAAATTTTTTAAATCTTATTTTTCAAAATGGACTTCATTTTTGGATTCAGAGTATCGAATTTAGCCTAAGGTGAAATTTTGGTACTTTTCGGATAACTTTCATATTCTGATGAATAGTGAAAATTACTAAATTATAATTAAAAACAAATTTTTTAATCGAAATAATTAATAGTGATAAATTATTAATTTGAGTGGTTTTAAAGTATATTTAGAATATATTTTTACAATTTAATACAATGTTGGTCATTGGATGTAATTTCACATTTAAACCAGTTATAAACTAGTGTCAATCTTTTGATTGTTATTATCTCTTAAAAACACGCTATTTGTTTTGACGACGAGAATTAATTTTTAAATTAGTTAATGCAACTGATATGTTTTGAATTTGGTAAAATAGACATCATTTTTGAGTTCATAATATCAAATATAACTTAGGCCTAATTTTTGGTATTTTTCTGAAAACTTTCAATTTTCGATGAATAGTGAAACCACTAAGTTAAAAACTGAATTTTGCATAAAACGTAATTTTACCGCTTCTGTGAATGGAATTTCGAAAATCCGAGAGACACGGTTAATATGAAGGACTAAAATGTGGTTCAATGAGATGAAAATAATTTTTGGTGAATAGTAACTTTTTATTTTTTTTTACCACGGTTAAAAGTAAATAGGGTAATTAAGGGTAAAGATGATATTATTATTACCCTAACACATGTCCTAATTCTATTGTATAAGTGAAATTCGATCAAAAACAAACTCAGGAATAAAATATGACCATTTAGGCCCACTTGGATTAGATTAGGACATTTATTATTAATTTATTTAAAGAAGGGTTAAAAGAGTTAAAATCAAAGTTTATTTACTAAAACATTTTTAATATGGGGTTATACATAAGATAAATTCGACTATAAATATTCATTAGAAAGATAAAAATATTTCCTATATAATGGTATTTTATTTTTAATTTTTAGACATTAAATAATTTAATTTATTTATGACACAATGATGATGCAGTAATTATCTTATTAATGAAATATTGACATAATTGATGTTATAAAAACCAAAATAAATGTAATTTGAGACTTTTTATGAATTACACTAATTTTTTAGGTTACTATTATATATTAGTGTTGATTTAATAAACTTTTTTCGAACATATAATTCTGTTATGACTTTCAAAAAAATCATATATCAAATAGTGTCAAAATTGACACGAAATAGTTTTTAAATCAAATATTATATAATTAATTGTTATTTTATTCCTAAAAATCTAAGGTTCGGCCAAATGACTTAGATAAGGATATATATATTAATAATAAACAATTTGGGGTTCGTTTGGCATGTTATAGTAAGTGTATTAACCATATAGTGTAAGAAAACAAAAAGACACGGTAAAAGTTAAATTATTTAACTTAGAGTTAAATCTAATTGATAAGATTAAAATAATAACCTAAACTTGTCTAAATCCTATTGGTTGAAAGGATTTCGACCCATACCCACTTTAGCTCTGAAATAAGACCCTTTGGAACCATTATAAACCGATTTTGACTTTAATATAAAATAATATTTTGAGATATTCCTAAGGTGCCCCTCTCCTCCCTTATAAAAGGACACCTCCTCCCCCTCCTCCTCACACCAATTTGAGCACTCAAGCTCGGCCAAACCCTGCAAAAATCTCTTCTCCACTTCCCTAGAAACATCCTAGAGGTTCTGGTCTTCCTCAAAGACCAATTTTAGTGCCCTAAGAGGAGGTCTCAAAGAGGCGCTTCAAAGAAGAGGTAATTACCGTTACCAATTCATTCATCATTATTTCTTCTTCCTCTTCTTCTTCTTAGGTTGTTTCATTATGAAGTAATAACATCAGTATCACTCATATACTGATGTGTTATTATAAGTATGAAACAATCCTAATTCACCATCTATCCATCCTACGGAAAACGAAATCACCGCGCATGCGTACGTACGGAATACTGTCTCCACGCTGTGGTGTAATTTGTTTTTCCACCAACACCTTACATGGATGGGTATTATGGTGTAAAGAATAACTATACATAGTTATTATAACATCATAATTATTCTGATATATTGTATCATCCACTCCAATTCAATTCAATAATTATGGAAATGATATCATCGCTCGCGCGTACGTACGGACTACCGTCTCCACGACGCGATGAGATTCATTCTCAATGATTAACCATTCATGAATGATTATAAAGTATATATAATAAGTACTAATGAAATATATGACATAATAATGATACTGGATTTATGTATATTTATATGTATGTCATCTACTTACTTCTATTCAAGACAATAAGGAAAGAAAAACAGCGTTCATGCGTACGTACGGACTACCGTCTCCATGAACGGTGTTTTTCATTTCATTTATCTATCAATTATATATATATATATACTGAATATATATGATATATAAATCATATTTTATATTCTGGAAGTAAGTAAATCATGATATAAGTAATAATAATGTCAAGAACAACAAGTCAAAACACCTACGATAAATGAAACGATTTTACCCAAAACGCTCTTTAACATGGAATTTACAAAAGAAAGGGTAAAATAAAGTCATAAGTGAACCATATATGATATCATAACAATTAGTATGATTCTGGAATAAGTCAATGACATTATTTAAATCATTATACAGGAGGTTCAGACACTTACAAAGCAAATCAGACCTAAGGTAAGGGAAATATCACAATCTCATTTTTATCCGAGATTGTTTATTCGTAAGTATTTACTGGGGTGTATTTTATCATCCACATCCATGTTTCATCAATATGTAATATTATTTCCATCCACCTACAATTTTTTAAATCCAATTTTACCCTTCGGTGAATTTTAGTAAAAGATAAGAAAGGAATCTTTTGTCGTTTTTCGTACGAGGTACTTTTTGACTTTTCCGACAAAAGTACGAAGAATGTTTTTTTTCACTTATACGGCATGAATGGATTTCTAAAACATTATTTCCAAGAAGCTTCCTTTACAAGTTTTCAAGTTTATTTTTAATCAACTTCTTTTAGTTTAAAATTGTATGACATGTTAAGAAAGGAAAAGTGTTTTTGAAGTAGAAAGGATATTTTCCTCAAGAATGAAGTTCAAGTATTTTATCAAAATTATTTTCCATCTAAGATAATAAAAGGGTTCTGTTTTTATCCCTATTATTACATTGGTTTGATTATGTTGTGATGGAAATATTTTTATTAATTTCTTTATCTTATATGGTTTGTTTTATGATGTCATGATGTTTCAAGAATCCCATTTTTGTTACATGTGTTATGCGATGATGTATGATTTATGATTATGTGGCACATATAAGAAAGGATTCATTATAAGATGGGTGGGACCTATATCTCCCTCCAATGAATTGGGTAAAGATTTTATATCTCATGAGATAGACATGGCTTGATTGGTAGGTTATACCGGTTCAGTGAAACAGGACTGAAACGAGGGTGGGGACTTTTTCCACTAAGATAGTCTTGGCAATGAGTCATGACTAACAAGAAATGATTCTCTATTATTATGTGTGTATGCCACAAAGTTTCATGTTTTAAGTTATTCTTATTGGGATTTCATTTCACTACTATGATTTATCCCATGTTATGAAATTATGCTCTCTTTTGCAGGTTAAGATTTCCAAAAGTTATGTTCTTATGAATATGATGTGATTGATTTTCTTTTGTTTACCCTTACTGAGCATTTGAGCTCACCCTTTTATGTTTTCTTTTCCCCAGGATATAAAGAAAGGTTTTAGGTATAAAAAAAGGAAGATCTTTATGGGTGATATTGATGATCTTTCACCATGATTAGAAGATTATATTCCGAGTTTCCAAAGACACTAAACTATTACGGTCCTTGTGTGTGTGTTTTTCTTATGTAATAAGTATTCCGGAAAAGTAATGTAATGTCAATGTACGTCAGGCTTCGGGTCTCTACTGGTAGCTCGGTCTACCGGTAGCTCCAGCCTTCCGGAAGCTCGGTACCGGTGGCTGTCAGCCACCGGTAGCTCTCGACTACCAGTCGCTGCAGCCTACTGGTAGCTCTCAACTACTGGTGGCTCCAACCTACTGGTAGCTCAACTATAGGTTGCTGTCATCCACCGGTAGCTCTCGGATACTAGTAGCTCTTGCCTACCCCCACGAGTTTTTCCAGCACCGCCTCCTTTTTTGTGCAAATTGGGTTTTAAACCCTATTTTGACCCCTTTAAGCCTGTTTTGAGTCCCATTAACGCCAATTAATGGTGTTAGATTAAGTTAGATACCCTGGGTGCGTCGGTTTAAACCGCCCCTAAAGGTGAGGACCTCTTTAATGACGTGTGGGGCCGCGTGGTCACCCACGACCCCCGCTCCATACGCGGTTTCACGTTCTTATCTCAACCGTCCCCGACCCTTATAAACTAAAGGTTTCTCTGGGTTTCTTCTTTTCTCGATCACCCTCCCATCGTTTCGTCTGCTAGTTCTTGAGTTTCCGAGGCCCCACCCCTGCAAATCGCCCATCTTCTGCTCCTTTCGGGTGAGATAAACTTCGATCGTTGATCAATCAATTAGGGATCTTACCTTCGTCTCTCTAAATTGTGCATCATGCGGGGTGGGTATCCTCTTGTTTACGTGAAGAAAACTTAAACCTGTTTAATAAAGATAATAACTATCTTAATGAATGGGGATGGGAAATTTATTATGCTTATCTTTATTTATAACCTATGATTTTATGTTGTGAATTGAATGAGCTTCTACCTACTGAAAATCATGGTCGTTGGTGGTCTTTCTCTGTGCATTAATGAACCCTTACCTCTGGTGATGTTTAAATAGATTGTATTGTGTCTGTAAACCCTTGCCTGTAAAGGAATTTGGTTAATTACATAAATCTGGATAAATAGATTTAAAGCACCAAGATCACCCCTTTTTTGTGATAACCCCGGTTAAAGTACAACGAAATTGGAATCATGGAGTGTGTTAAATCGTTTAAATATGAAAATACCAGCATGGGGATGCTTTGCTTTGGTGGTAGTGGTTTGTTGTTTTTCCTTCACGGGCCGATTGCTGGGTGATGTGGGTGGGGATGGGATCCCCTGTTGTTACGCTTCCAGTGGTTGTGAATTTAAGGCCCGGTGGTTACCTTGATTATATCACGAATTGGGGTGGAATCCTCAGTTGTTGAGAAACCGTTGGCTTCTGGGGACATGGGGCTATACCTTGGGGTTTTCTTTAGTTCCAGTACTTCGTGGGATCTCACTTATCACTTTGTTGTTGTGACTTTACAAGAGAACTGGGTGTGAATGTTTAAGTTGATGTTTGACTATACTCTTTCCTTGGCTTGTGCTTATGCATGCTAGTTTCCCAAGTAGGTGAAGAAAACTCATCTGACATTATTACTAAACATGAAAACAATGATGAGATAGATGGGTTTTGGTTTGGTGTGGGTTGTGACTTGGACGTGGGTTCTGAATGTGTTCCTTAGGCATGCTAAAGAAAAACCTAAACTTTGGGTGAGTGCTTGTTACCTATATGTATACTTGTAGTTTCATGTTTCTTATTCGCGCCCCACCCAAGTTGAGAACTTAGTGCCGAACACCCCCATTTCATGGGGGATGGTGTTTTTCCCAACACTTATATTAGTGGTTGGTTATTAGCTCCTTTCTTCTCCCTTTCCCGGATAGCCCAAGTATCTTCGGACAGGCTGTGATGGCCTGAAGTCCATTATTATCCCAAGAATATTCAGGCAGGGTGGCGCAGTGGTTTCCCTAGGTGTGTGCGGGCATGTGGTTATCCAAGTTTCTTCGAGATGAGGCCCAGGTGTCTTCAGGCGTGGTAGTGTATCTTCTAGCCCAGGTGTCTTTGGGCGTGGCGATGGTTGTTCTGGCCTAGGTGTTTGCAGGTGTGGTTATGTGAGACAGTTGTGGCCTTGGTGTTTGCAGGTGGGGTTTGGCAGTGGGACTGCGTTAGGGCATGGCTTAGGTCTGTGCATGTGGGGTGTGGCAGCAGGACTGTGGTGAGAATGGCGAGATTGGTTCGATGCATAGGATGTCCTCAATAACCAGTGGGAAAGTGGCACGGGGTACCAAAACATCGATGTGCTATTATTATATTTTAATTAACTTGTGTTATTTGGAGAATGTACCTTGGTGAGGCTTGGGTGGTTAGTTTCCTTGTTATGTACTTGGTTATCTCTTTTCTCACGGGGCATTAGTATGCCTCCCCACTTGTGCATGAGAGCTTTAGGTTTTTCCCTACAGAGTATAATTGTATGCTCACCCTATGTATATAAAACTGTTTTCAGGTTCTAGGATACTTCGGGGATCGCGCGAGACTATACTAGCACATGACCTTTGGGACAATTGTAGTTTCTATTTTTCTTTCTTTGGTACTTTACCTTTGTAGTCACTTTGTACTTTGTGGTATTTACTTTTGAATCATGCATATGGGAGTGGTTGTTTTGGATTTTCTTGCACTTTGTGCTTGGTGTTGTTGGGTTCCATCATCTTATCTCCTGATCTTATTAAAAGAAAAAGGGTAATGCCTTCCATTTAGTGTGTTATATTATACACTTGGTGCTAGTCGCCACTCTGGGACCTATTGACGGCGGGTCTCAGGGGTCATTATCTCTCATTCAACTTGAAGAAGTAAGGGTCTGACAATCTGCTGTCCTTTCCATCATCTTGGTGAAGGCGGGTCATGACAGAATGGTATCAGAGGTGATGGTTGAGAAATAAGATGGAGTCTGGAGTTAGGCATAGTAAGGACTGCATGGGATGGTAGGGAAAAAGTGTTGGGTGACCTTGGTGCGTGAATTAGGCCAGGGAAGACCAGTTAGGACACAAGATTTTAGGCCCCCCCGTGATCTGATGCAAGGACTATAGACCTACCGAACGACCAAGTGAGGCGACAATGATTACAGGGGAGAGACCCTAGGAAATGTACATGAATCATAATGACTTGTGTTTGTGTGTTTCATGGTTGTTCTGGGAATTGAAATAAATGATGAGTTTAAGAAATTTTAAGAACAATATTCTGCACTACTTGGGCTTAAGGCATTCCTTGTTTACCATGCAGCTATGGCACCTGGGAGACGACTACGTGTGGTGCGTGCGATCGAGGCCCTGGAGAATACCTTGGCTGATCGACAGAGAGCTGATTGAGAGGAAGAGGAAGACCAGTGGCAGAAGACACTTCGGGCCTTCCAGTGACAGACCATCGAGAAGTACGAGGGAATCACCTCTGACATGAAGACGGAGAGCTGGATAGAGGAGATGGTGATAGCCTTCGGCCTGACACGGGCTCCGACCGAGTACTAGGTTCCTTTGGCCGTCAGCTAGATGCGGGGAGCGGCGCATCAGTGGTGGACGCTTTACCTGGGAGGGTGGAGAGAGGCTGAGGTGGCATGGGCTGATTTCGAGAAGGAGTTCTGGGAGGAATTCATCTCTTCTACTATGAAGGTGGAGAAGAGGCATGAACTACTCTCCCTCCAACAGGGGAGTATGTTAGTAAGGGAGCTGGAAATCAAGTTCAAGGACCTCCTATGTTTTTCTCCGGAACTCTTTCCAGACAAAGAGTCTCGGGCAAGACGTTTAGAGGAGGCGCTCCGACCCTCCCTTCAGTATGCTGTTACCCCCTTCACCCTGCTGACGTACTTGGAGGCCCAGAAGAAGGCCAAAGTATTGGAGAGGATGCATGCTCTAGGAGGTGTGTAATGAGAGGGGATCCAGCTGGGATCATCTAAGGGGAAGGCCTTCATCACCAGGCCTCCAGCGTCGAGACCCTCCTGGTTCCGACCAACAGGGAGCAGGCCGCAGCAGTTCTAGTTTCGGTCTCCCAATCCCCGCACTTTCTTTTCGGGCCCATGACCGAGGTGTTTCTTCTGTGGGAGACATGGATATCTCTAAAATCAGTGCCCGAACCGAGTACAGTACAACGGTGGAGAACAACCACAGCACCCGCCCCAGCAGCAGCTTCCAGCTAGGCCTTTCCAGCAGCAGTAGTAGGGGCAGTGAGCTCCCGCTCTTTCGAGGGAAGATGTTGTAGGAGGAGGCTGATCTCAGGGTCCTCCTCAGGGACCTCGACCGGGGCGTGGTCGGGGAGGTGGCCGATAGCCGAGGGGAATAGGTGCTGGGCATAGACAGTTGCACGCCGCAGAGGCAGCAGTTCCAGCAGAGCCGGATGTCGTTCAAGGTACGATCGGTTTGTTTAGCACTCTTGCTTATGCCTTGTTTGATACTGGAGCTTTGAACTCCTTTGTTGTACCCAGTATAGCCCGTGCCTTGGGTCTAGATGCCGAGAGACTTCCCCTTCCACTGGTTCTGAGCACACCAGTCGGAGGTTAGACCGACTTGTTATATGTTTGTCGAGGATGAATACTGATGATAGGGCCACATCAGTCGGTCAGAGATCTACTACTGCTACAGATACAACCATACGATGTCATCCTAGGAATCGACTGGATGTTCTCTGTGTGTGCCATCATCAACTGCTTCCGAGGAAGGGTTGTGTTCTCATACTTGGGCGGCCGACGTGGTACCTTCACCGGCGAGCGGAGCAGTCGGAAGGGCAGCAGGCGAGAGGAACCCCTCCCCTCCTTGTTACCTAAGCTGTTAGCAGAGTCAGTAGTTTCTGAAATGGTGGAGGTGCTAGAGATCGTCAGTGAGTTTATGGATGTCTTTTCTAAGGAGGTGACGACTCTACCCCCTTGATGGAATATCGAGTTTGGGATATACTTTTATCCTGGAGCTTGTCCGATCTTGATGGATCCTAACCGGATGGCACCTTCGGAGCTACGAGAGATACAGATTTAGATTGACGATCTAATGAAGAGGGGTTATGTTCGACCAAGTGCATCACCATGGGGTGCTCCGGTCTTGTTCGCAAAGAAAGAAGACTGTGGTCTCAGGTTGTGCATAGACAACAGGAGGATGAATCAAGTAACGATCAAGAATCACTACCCTCTTATGAGGATAAATGATCTTTTCGACTAGATGAAAGGGTCAGGGTGGTTCTCGAAGATCGATATATGGTCTGGGTATCACCAGTTGAGAGTGAAGGAGGGAAACATTCCAATGATGGACTTCTGGTGTATATATGGACACTTCGAGTTCGTAGTCATGCCCTTCGGTGTTATGAATGCCCCAGCTATTTTCGCAGGGCTTATGAACTCCATCTTTCGGGAGTACCTGGATCGGTTCGTAGTTGTGTTCATCGACGATATCGTGATCTATTCAAGATCAGAGGAGGATCACGTGGAGCACTTGAGGACGGTTTTGGAGGTCCTCCGACAGCACCATTTCTATGGAAAGTTGTCGAAATGTAAGTTCTGGATGCGAGAAGGGCACTTCCTTGGGCACGTAGTGTCCGAGAAAGGGGTAGCGGTGGACCCATCAAAGGTTGAAGCAGTTGTTTCTTGGGCAGCACCCAAGAATGTGGCAGAGGTTCGTAGCTTCCTCAGGCTGGAAGGTTACTATCGGAGGTTCGTACCCAACTTCTCCCTAGTTGCATCCCCTTTGATAGTCCTGACCAAGAAGGACCAGGTTTTCGTGTGGAGTGAGCAGTGTGAGGCAGTCTTCAGCTATCTGAAGGAGAAGTTGGTTAGTTCCCCAGTGCTAAGACTACCAGAAGAAGGGGCGACATACGATGTGTTCTGTGATGCTTCAATGAAAGGCCTAAGATGTGTGTTGATGCAGCAGTAAAGAGTGATCTCTTATGGGTCTAGGAATCTATGTCCTCATGAGCATAATTATGCCACCCATGACCTGGAGCTTGCAGTGTAGTTTTTTTTGCTGAAGATATGGTGGAATTAACTCATCGGGGAACACTTTGTGGTCTTCACATATCAAAAAAGTTTGAGGTATATCTTCTCCTAGCGGGACCTAAACTTGCGGCAGCGGAGGTGAATGGAGTTCCTCTATGATTACGACTTTGAGATTTCCTACACTTAAGGGAAGGGGAATATATTGTCCGATGCCTTGAGCAGGATATCATAGAAGGATGCGGTCTGAGAGTCAGCAGACACCTGGAAGGCAATGAAGGAATTGGCTGCCTTACACCAAGATGCAAGGATGGATGGTGGTAGAGGTTGCCTATATCAGATGGTAGTGTAGTCATCTCTGTTTCAGCAAGTGGAGGAGTCTCGGTGGGGAGAGCCTGAGTGCAAAGTGATGCAAGACCGAGTTGACCAGAGCAATGCTCCGGAAGGATGGATGGAGGACGGTCAAAACCAAATGTTTTTCCAGGGGAGGCTATTTGTTCTAGAGGTGATGCACGGAATGGTTCTCAGTGAGTTCCACAACTCACCCCTATCGGTACACCCATGAGTTTCCAAGATGTACCAGGGTCTAAAGATATAGTTTTGGTGGCCCAGAGTAAAGTGAGCAGTGGTTGAGTTTCTGTCCAAGTGCCTAGTGTGTCAGCAGGTGAAGGCTGAACACCGAGTTCCAGGCAGCCTGCTGTAGTCTCTATATGTCCCTGAGTGGAAGTGGGAGGGCATCTAAATGGATTTCGTCACATGACTACCCAAGGTTCAAGGTGGATATGATGCCATCTGGGTAGTAGTGGACTAGTTGAAAAAATCGGCTCACTTTATGGCGATTACGGATTCAAGGGAAGTGGATGCTTTGGCTCAAAGGTACGTAGATGTGGTGGGGCGGTTGCATGGAGTTCTGAGGTCCATAGTCTCGGATAGGGATGAACGGTTTACCTCATGAGTCTGGAGAGGATTGCAGCATGCTTTTGGCACCCAAATATGTCTTAGCACTGCTTTCCATCCCTAGACAGATGGGCAGACATAACACATCATCCAGACCATGGAGGATATGCGGCGGGCATGCGTTCTGGACTCAAGAAGATCCTGGGTGCGAAACTTGCCTCTGGTAGAGTTCGCCTACAATAATAGCTATCACTCTACCATTGGTATGGAACCGTTTGAAGCCTTGTACGGGAGGACATGCCACTCACCTGTGTGTTGGACCAAAGTCGGAGAGGCGGGCATCCTTGGCCCTGAGGTGGTGCAGAGCATGAAGGAGAAGGTTTATCTTATACGGGAAAGGATGAAGGCAGCCCAGGACCGATATAAGTCATACACTGATAGCAGGAGATGAACCTTGGAGTTTGAGGTTGGAGACCACGTGTTCTTGAAGGTCTCCCCTCAGCGTGGACAACGGAGGTTCGACAAGGGGAGTAAGCTCTCTCCCAGGTTCATCGGACCCTTCGAAGTGTTCCGGCGGGTCAGTGAAGTGGCTTATCAGCTAGTGTTACCACCACTACTACTATGGATACATGACGTCTTCCATGTGTCCCTGCTCCATCGTTATCAACACGACGATTCACACATCCTTGACTGGGGAGAGCTAGACATCGAGGTTGACATGACCTTTGTGGAAAGACCAGTGATGATCGAGGATCGTGAAGAGAAGGTGCTGCGTGGGCGAACCATTCCCTTGGTTCGTGTGTTATGGAGACACGGTGGGCTTGATGAGAGTACATGGGAGAGGGAAGCACAGATGCGTGCCCAGTACCCAGAGTTTTTTTGAGTTTGTGCTGTTCTGTTTATACTTGTTGTGGTGGATTGTTTTATCTTATTGGATATGAAATATGTGATTTTTTGTTTCCTCTCTGAATGTGTGTGAAAATTCCTGGCTATGGGGAGGGGAGGATCAGACCCCTAATCAAGAAGCATTAAGGTGGATGCGATTAAACCCGTGCGGGCGAGTCAGTGCCGCCCAAAGTGGATAGTATCTTGACATGGGGGAAGAGACTCCCCAACCCACTGACCGGGCAGTCGGACATGGTATGTTACTTGGTTCTTAAGAGAAAGGTGTTTTTTAGTTAATAATGCGGTTCGCTCCTGAGAGGTATCTTTAGAGGTGGTTGTCCGGACCCTCTCTTTCCATGTGGGTTGTTTTGATTCTCGAGGGCAAGAATAGTTTGAGAGGTATCTGATGTAATGGACCGGGTTTTTGGATGTCCATTACTTAGTAAAAATCTGATGATTGAGGTGTTCTGGGTGGTCTGGGAGGCCATAATAACTTCTTGGAGAAGTTTTACCCATGGTAGGCCTACGGGTAGCCTTAGCCTACCGGTAGCAGTCCTACCGGTAGCTCGGTCTACAGATAGCCGTAGCCTACCAGTAGCTCGGTCTACCGGTAGCTACAGCCTACCGATAGCTCGGTTACCAGTAGCTGTTAGCCACAGGTAGCTCTCGACTAATGGTAGCTGCAGCCTACCAGTAGCTCGACTACCGGTAGCTGTCAGACACTGGTAGCTCTCGACTACCGGTGGCTGCAACCCACCGGTAGCTCTTGCCTACACCCACAGGTTTTTCCAAAAGCACCACCTTTTTGTGCAAATTGGATTTTGAACCCTATTTTGACCCCTTTAAGCCTATTTTAAGGCCCATTAACGCCAATTAATGGTGTTTGATTAAGTGAGATACCCTGGGTGCATCGATTTAAACCACCCTTAAGGGTGAGGATCTCTTTAATGACATGTGGGGCCGCGTGGTCAACCCACGACCCCCGCTCCTTACGAGGTTTCATGTTCTTATCTCAACCATCCCCGACCCTTATAAACTAAAGGGTTCTCTGGGTTTCTTCTTTTCTCGATCACCCTCCCATCGTTTCGTCTACTAGCTCTTGAGTTGCCGAGGCCCCACCCCTGCAAATCGCACATCTTCTGCTCCTGGTGGGTGAGATAAAATTTGATTATTGATCAATCAAGTAGGGATATTACCTTCGTCTCTCTAAATTGTGCATCATGCGGGGTGGGTATCCTATTGTTTACGTGAAGCACATTTGAACCAGTTTAATAAAGATAATAACTGGCTTAAAGAACAGGGATGGAAAAGTCATTATGTTTATCTTCATTTATAACCTGTGATTTTTTGTTGTGAATTGAATGAGCTTCTGCCTACTGAATATCATGGCCGTTGGTGGTCTTTCTCTGTACACTAAAGAACCCTTACCTCTGGGGATGTTTAAATGGATTGTATTGTTTTTATGAACCCTTTCCTATAAATGAATTTGGTTAATTACTTAAATTTGGATAAGTAAATTTAAAGCACCAGGATCACCCCTTTTTGTGATAACCCCGGTTAATGTACAGTGGAATTGGAATCATGGAGTGTGTTAAATCGTTTAAATCAAAAAATATCGGCATGGGCCTGCTTTGCTTTGGTGGTAGTGGTTTGTTGTTTTTCCATCACGGGACGATTGCTGGGTGATGTGGGTGGGGATGGGATCCCCTGTTGTTAAGCTTCCAGTGGTTGTGAGTTTAAGGTAGGGTGGTTACCTTGATTATATCACGAATTGGGGTGGAATCCTCTTTTGTTGAGAAACCATTGGCTTCTGGGGACATGGGGTTGTACCTTGGGGTCTTCTTTGGTTCCAGTACTTCGAGGGATATCACTTATCCCTTTGTTGTTGTGACTTTACAAGAGAACCGGGTGTGAATGTTTAAGTTGATGTTTGACTGTACTCTTTCCTTGGCTTGTGCTTATGCTTGTTTGTTGGCCAAGTAGGTGAAAAAAACTCATCTAACATTATTACTAAACATGAAAACAAAGATGAGACAGATGGGTTTTGGCTTGGTGTGGGTTGTGACTTGAACGTGGGTACTGAATGTGTTCTTTAGGCAGGTTGAAGAAAAACCTAAAATTTGGGTGAGTGCTTGTTACCTATACATATACTTGTAGTTTTTTGTTTCTTATCCATGCCCCACCCAAGTTGAGCACATAGTTCTGAACACCCCCATTTCATGGGGGAGGGTGTTTTTCCCAACAATTATATTAGTGGCTGGTTATTAGCTCCTTTCTGCTCCCTTTCCTGGTTAGCCCAAGTATCTTCGGGCAGGCTGTGATGGCCTGAAGTCCATTATTTGCCCAAGAATCTTCGGGCAGGGTGGCGCGATGGTTGGACTAGTTGTGTGCGGGAAGGTGGTTTCCCAAGTCTCTTAGGGATGAGGCCTAGGTGTCTTCGGGCATGGCAGTGGATCTTCTAGCCCAGGTTTCTTCGGGTGTGTTGGTGGTTGTTTTGGACTAGGTGTTTGCAGGCGTGGTTAAGTGAGACAGTTGTGGCCCAGGTGTTTGCGGGTGGGGTTTGGCAGTGGGACTACGTGAGGGAATGGCCCAGGTGTGTGTGGGAGGGGTGTGGAAGTAGGACTACGGTGAGAATGGCAGGATTGGTTCGATGCTTAGGATGTTTTCAAAAACTAGTGAGAAAGTGGCACGGGGTACCTTGGTGGGGCTTGGGTGGTTAGTTTCCTTGTTAAGTGCTTGGTTATATCTTTTCTCACAGGGCATTAGTATGACTCCCCACTAGTGCACAAGAGCTTTAGGTTTTTCCCTACTGAGTATACTTTTATGCTCACCCTACGTATATAAAACTATTTTTAGGTTTCCAAGAGGACTTCAGGGATCGTGCGGGACCATACTAGCGCATGACCTTTGGGATAGTTGCAGTTGTTGTTTTTCTTTATTTGGTACTTTACCTTTGTAGTCACTTTGTACTTTTTGGTATTTACTTTTGAATCATGCATATGGGAATGGTTGTTTTGGATTTTCTTGCACTTTCAGTTTGGTGTTGTTGGGTTCCATCATCTTATCTCCTGATCCTATTAGACGAAAAAGGGTAATGCCTTCCATTTAGGGTGTGATATTATACCCTTGGTGCTAGTCGCCACTCCGGGACCTATTGAAGGTGGGTCTCGGGGGTCATTATCTCTCCTTCAACTTGAAGAAGGATGGGTCTGGCAATCTGCTGTCCTTTCCCTCATCTTGGTGAAGGTGGGTCATGACAAGAAAATTTAAGAAGTGATGAGAAGTTAGATAAATATTTTGAACAAAAGTTAGAAGTAGATAATGAAGAAACAAGTTCATTTAAATCAACTTCTTTTTATTCTTAGTCTCATAAGGATGATTATCTTTATTTATTAGAGAAACAATAAACTTTATAAAAATAAGAAGAATAATATAAACACTCGAACACAAATTTTTCAGATAAACATGGGTATGATAAAAAATATTAAAGTTGTTAATGTTTTAGATGAAGTAAAAGATAAAAATAGTTGAAAAATGTAAATCTTTTAAACCTATGGTAATAGAAGTTTCATCTGATTCAACACATTTATCAGTAAGTAATTTTCATGGATGGATAGAGATGAGATTCACTTAATTTTATGAAATCTTGATGAAATTTAAGGATACACTTAAATGTTATTTGAACATTAAATTTAGATGTAAATACATTCAAAGAATATTTTATGCTTTGGAAAACTTTAACTCTTTTGAAAAACTTTCTGTGACTGTTATTCAAAATGAAGTAGATTTCAAATATTTTTGAAATAGTTCAGAGGAAAAAAAAATATGGTTAATCAAGTTGTGAGATGGTTAAAATAAATATAAAGAGATATCAAGTATCATGATGATCATATTGTAGGTTTTAATTAATCAACTTTTGTTATTATGAACCCTTTCAATGATTTGTCACCTAAAGATTCTGATATAAAAAAATGATGTAGTTAATATAAATAAATTAATCAAGAAGAAGAAATATCCTAACATAGATAGATAATTCAAGATATCGAAGAAGTGTTAAAATTGAAATTTGAAAACAGAAAAGTGTTGTTTTTGGGATAATAATCACTGAGTTTGAAGCATTAAAATATGAAGTTTTAATACCTGAGAATAACATTGCAAATATGGGGTCTTATATAGTTTTTATAGGGAAATTATATGATGAATTTAAGAATTTGAAATTCATTATGAAGAAATTATAAAATAAAGATTGATTTTCCCTAAAATATTAATGATTTTGTAATAATCCCACTCTATTTTTGAATGAATGCTTCAATGAATGTTTATACATATATTTTTGAATAAATGGGTTCCATTTTTTATCAATGAATGTGGTTTCTATATTTTTGGATAAATATTCATTTTTAGTAAATTGGTTTATAGAAAAGTGTATTTCTAACTTTTTAGGTATGCTTTCTACCTCCCATTATTTTTTTAAATCACAAAGTGGGAGAAATTTAAGAAAATAACCTATCTTAAAATATTTGAGAAAACCTAATATTTTTAAAAAACATTCAAAAAGATTTTCATAAAAAGGTGTATAAATATAGATATGGGAAAAAATAAATATTGTAGGAGAATTTTTATAACAAGTGGAAATGAAGATTAAATTTATTAATTGTGTAAATAATAAGAGAATGTAAGTTTCTTAAAAAATTTCCCTTTAAGGGGTGTGTTTTGTGATTTTCAAAAATGGGGAGATTTTTGAGTAAACAGTCACACTTTAAACACTTTCTAATTTTTGTTTTAAAAATGATGACACACTTTCTTAAATATGGTTTTTTACTAACTATATACTTCGCAGGGTTTTAGAATGTTTTTTTAGAAACCATATATTTTTACTAGACATAGAAAACATTTTAATTAGAAGATATTTGTTAATCAGATGATATTTATTAGCTGGATGATCTCTATTAATTGGATGATATTTTTTATCATATAAAACTTTATATTCAGATGGACATGTACTTTTTATATCAAACAAATGATTTCATATTTCATTAAATAAAAATTTTATAATATATATCTTACAATGTATGATTAAGTGTCACCAGATTAAGTTCTAATTTTTTAACATGATAGAAATTTATCAGATGGTGGTAGACATACTATTTGGAGGGGTTTTTTTTAAAATTATTGAATAATTATTTTCATTTAACTAGATTATTAAAATATATCCCATTAGATAAAAATAGTAAATTATATTAAATTGAATATTTTACAACATTGTGGTGATGATACCAAAGAGACCATCAGATAAAGTCTATATAAAGCATTACAGGTTAAGTAAGAGTTCAATAAATATCATTGAAAACAACTCTGATAATCATAAAATAAGATCATTAGATATTTTCATATAAATGGAGGTGTTTTTGAGGAGGGGGAGTTGATAATTTTTCAACTCAACTAGTCGGGAGATTCTTTGTATCTTTTTGTAACATCTTATTACTAGTACACTCATTGTAATATTTATATAGATTAATTTTTTAAGGCATTAATGTGAGGATTTTAAACAATTCAAAACATTTTCTATAATTTTTTTTTCTATAACCAATCCAGTTTGATTGAGGTCTTCCAGGGATATGAATACTACTGTGTCTGATCTTTTTCATATAGGGATTCATGGGATAGGAAGACTGGGAAATTTTTATATTTGTGATCAAGGGATTTATTCTTGAATAAAGACATAACATATGGTTAGGTTAAACAGTGGATAACTCTAGTCAAGGTGACTAACATTCCTTACACTAAAGGTAAAAGTGTTGATATTCTTTCATAATTTTTCTACATATTTTTCTTTAGAAAATTATAATGTTTTAATTTTCCTATTGTTGTATGTTTTATTTATATTGTGAATATGTAAGAAAATTTTAAATTTTTTACATTATTTTCATATTAATATATTTAAAAAAATTATCAAAAACAAGACTATCTGATAAAAAATTTATTCATCAAATATAAATTTCATCTAATTTACTAAAAATGGAGTTAAATGAAATTTTATGTTTTATTTTATAAACTAAAATTCAACCCCCTCTTATAGACATTTATGTATGACTAAGATTATACAACATGAAGGTGGATAATCTTATGATCCAAAACAAAACTACACAAATTACATCAAGATTATACAATGATATTGGTAAAATAATCAAAAAATCATCCATGATGTATTCTCACTTCCACTTCATCAGTAGTAAGGGTTGAAAAATTTCTACAGGATAATAGTGATCTAGATTTATGTTTTGGAATTTCAATCATCAATAGACATAATTGGTTGTATCCTTATTTATCCTTTACCACTAGAACTACCGTATAATTTCATGATATATCTTCACCACTAATGGATTAAATTCCCAATAATATATATCTAATACATTCATAACATCCTTTTTAAGGTCAAATGAAACTAAAACTCTATCTCGGAAAGATAGCATTGAGTTTTCCTCCAGTAAACACCCAATTATAATCTCCCCAACATTTTTACTAATCCTATTGAATTCTGTATCATACAATTCCCCCCTCTTTTAATTATTTTATAAGAAGAGAAGATACATCAATTCAATGTAACAATATTCTAATTCCCTATTCATGATTTCCATGAGTCAACTTTAATATTAATTATATCAATTTTCACTACTCATATAATTCTTTCACCCCTTGAGTTTTCATTTTTAATGAACCTTCTACAACATTACCCTTCCCAGGTGTATACTATTACTCAAAATCAAAATTATGAAGACACTGGACCCACCTTTATTGTCTCAAGATAATATCCCATATAGAGAAGATATACCTCAAAATTTTATAATCCCATTACAATATAAATCTTTCATCAAAAGGTAATGTCTCAGACTCTTTAAGGAATGGACAACTGTTTCCAAATCTTGACCATGCATGGGATAATTATTCTCTTATGGCCATGACTACCTTGATACATAAAAATTCATATTATCCCCATGAATGATCACACACCCCAATATGTCACTAGATGAATCAAAATATATGGAAAACAATTCATTAATCTTAGTAAGTATCAATACTAGAGTATAAGTAAACATAATCTCAAGATCCTAAAAAGCTCCCTGGCTCATCTATTCCCACTCAAACACTAAATATTTTAGAGTCACCATAACCACCAAATATGTTAACTTTGAAAACTCTTAAATAAAGATTCAAAATTAAACTAATAATACAAGGAAAATATGAATATCAAATAAATATTTAGGCAGCTCCCCAGACATCAGTACTTTGACTTTCTTCGGGTCCACTAAGACACCCTTCTTAGAAATCGTGTTCCCATGGAACTTCACTTTCTAGATACAAAACTAAAATTTGAATAGATTTACATATAAGATATGTTCTAAACAAATCTTTAACAAAGTCTCCAAATGTGTTCATAATCCATCTAGGATCTTGAATAAATCAGGTTGTCATCTAAAAACATAGTGATGAACAAGTCAAGATATTTATGAAAGTCATGATACATGAATGACATAAAATAATTGGATAATTAGTAACACTAAATTGAATCACTAAGAAAATGTAATTCATGTACCTACTTATAAATGAAATCATTGGAATGTCTCACACCTTTACCCTCTGCAGATGATATATCGAACATAAATCAATATTTGAGAAACAATTAAATCCTTTAAACTAATCAAATAGATCAATGAATCACAGTTGGAGGTATTCATTCTCTATTTTACATTGATTTAAATTGTTGTAGATGATGTATAACCATAATATTCCATTGGCCTTATTGTTGAACCAAACATCTACCACCCAATCAATAAATGATAGTCAAATAAATACATCTTTCCCAGAACACATCAACTAAATATTTAACTCTTAAATTTTTCAACTTCTATATAATTTAAGCGTAATGTTATTCAACTCATATAAAATAGATAATTCATTGGGAACTTCATATATGTATTTAGAGTTAGTTCATAGAATTTATTTGGGATCAATTATAAGAAAAATTTCAACACTTATGAAAATTGAAAACAATTCCTAGATTCCACTGATCCAAGAGACAACCCACCATACAGACACATCAAAAAAATATGTTTTTAATTATCATTCCTTATTTTTTATAAATAATGTCCCACTCTCCTGGAGAATTTTAAATACTCATTTTAGGTTTAGTAAAGGAATATTTATATAAAAAAATCAACATTGACCTTACAATTAACAATATATTCTATTATGATTATAATATTATTCATATTTATATTCATGAAAAAACCCAAAATATTTCCACATCACTAATTACAATAAAATGAGAAGAACTTATAAAATTTCATTATAACCTTTCTTTGAGAGGTGTTTGGGACCAGCATGAATAATATATAAATTCCATAAGCTAATTGTGTTATTCATACTCTGGAAAAATATAAAGGAATATGACACACCCATATAAAAAATAGCTGATTCCATAATAAAATCAAAAATTAGAGGACCTCTTATTATCATAATTCCCACCTTAGACACCTTTAGTGAATTCTCTATAGAAAAACTTTCTCGGAATCTCTAAGGGCAATCCCTTTTGAGGATTACCATGAATAAACACTTTTGAATCATCCCCATACTGATTTTATTTCTGTACATTTATCCTTTATCCCGGTATCTTGTTGAAATTTTTATTGAATGTAACTTGGTTAATAATAATAGATTACTTATTTAGATACTTGAGCTTCGTGCACTAATGATATTCTCTAGGCTTATATGATAGTCCTACTTCAGGTGTGCTAGGATTAAACACTAGTAAAACCCAAGATGTATACTCTCTTGATAAGAAATAAAGCTTACATACTTCTTTTGGTGGTCTCTCTATTGAGAATTATATCTTCTCCTCTTCTTCCTACCAAAACATGTGTACAACTATGTAATATTGTATTATAAATCAGGAAGAATAACATTTGATCAGATATGAAGATGAAAAATATTCTCAAACCATTATATCATGGTATTTTCATTAGTGACATTCCCTATATAAAAATAAACTAACTCTAAAAAGTGAGATACATACTCTAGAATAGTCATGTTCCTCTGTTTTAGCTCCTGGAACTCTTCCCCTTCCTTAAAATCATCAAGTTTGGATGCATTTATTTACCATCTTCTTTTAGAATCCGACCCACATCAGATCCTCATACATATTTTATTTAATTTTCATTGACCACCACTTATGATATTCCCCCAAGAATATAGGTAGTGAGATCATGTTTTAATTCTCTGAGGTATAAAGGAATTATAAGATTTTATTGATCATCTGTTACCCATATCTTACTTCTTTCCCCCAAAATATGTCCCAAAATTCAAGATGATTCTATCTGAAGAACTCTAAAGCACTATCAAATTTCTTAGATACATCTTGATACAACCCCCTTCCAATTTTTTGGATCACTTAAACTAGTGTTTTCAAAAGTTTAAAAAGACACTATATATTTCCAAACCCTTTTCCATGATTAGAAACACCTCCCATATTCCTTGATTTTTCATCACTAATAGAATATCTGTGTATTTGAATAACTATAACAACATAAGAAAAAAGATTAAATCATACATGATACTATAAATTAATTACCTATACTCAAATCACAAGTCCTATGACATAAGATATTATTTATATAAGTTGATTTATTAATCTTATAGTGATGAATTTATTCAAAGATTAAGTTTCACAAATGTAATTAAAAATGAATGTAAAATATTTCATTCCCAAACCAAATATACTTTTTAAATTCATATGAAATTAATTTTAAATAAATAATCCATTTTTTAAATATAATGGATATATATGCGATCCATATGAAATCCCACAACAGTACATGAATGATCTACCCATCCCAAAACATCTAGGGTTCTGATTTTTTTTACTCGCAACAAATCAATACCATATATGGGATCTTTCTAAACACTTATCCTTCCCAAACACCTTGGTAAGTAAAGTATTTATATAAAAAGGATAGTTATTCCACTTTATGAGTAACCCTCAAGTCACTAATAGCCTAGTATCCATGTCTATTAGCTTTCCAAAATCTTATGAACTAAAACACCTTTCAGATTCTATTTTTTGACAACCCTAACTCATGATCCTATAACCGATGTTCTATTTCAAAATTTTTTGCATGGCCTCAAGAATATTAGCTGACCACTAGAGATTGGAAACAAGTGTTGATGGACAAACATAATAATAAACAATTATTTTCCTTAAAAAATACTAATATATATATGATACAAAATATAAATTTTGTATATAACATTTATTTCTTTAAAACATGGTTAAAAATAAACTGGAAACCGAGTAGTGTGAAGTGTGAAAATATAATAGTCACCATCCTGGAAAGACATGATACCATAGTAGATAATTCACATTCAATTTAAATATTCCAAGTAAACTTCCAATTCACAACCAAAGACTAAAAATGAATTTTTTATATAAAATTCAATTCTTTAAAACATTGTTAAAAATAAACTTGAAATCAAGTAGTGTGTAGTGAGAAAATGTAACAGTCACCATCCTGGAAAGACATAATACCATAATAGATAATTTCAATTCAATTTAAATATCCCAAGTAAACATCCAATGCACAACCAAAGACTAATAATTCTATGACAAACTCAACTCCTATGTTCCATCCCCAATGAACATCAAATCCTTTCTTGTATCTATCTACCAACATAAGACATATATATTGAGATCTTATAGTTGGAGTGAGTATAAAAATTCCCAAAAGATTCCCTAAGTCTCTAATACAATTCCATAAAATATTTATTCCCAATCATGTAACCAATGTTTTTTAAAATAGAAAATTTTCAAGAAAATATATAATATCATCTAGTGTAGTGAGAGTAAAGAAATTAATGAAAATAACAAAACCTATTTTTCCTAAATTATGGTAACCCTTACTGATTCCACTAAAATTGTTAACCATGAGATATCCCATAAAACATAAGGATCCATGATAAATAATAAATCATTTAACATAAATTCATACTTATGATAATAGAATAAACCCTCATTGAATTTCTACCCACTCAAGTGTTTTATAAATTCACTTCCCACATCCCAAGAATTGCACATATGAAAGTTGATACCATAAATATCACTACATAACCATTATAATTGGAACTGAAACTTATCATTCATTACTCATAACCAATTAATTAAATTCACAAAACTATTTTACTTTATTGAAATTGTTTATAAAAAATAACCCATTAAAACATAAGTCTTGAAGTCCTAATTTAAGACACCCAAAAACGCACTTTTCATAAAAAAATCATTTTCAAACCAAATACCATTGTTTATACTAAAGATACCAAAAACACTTAATCTTAATAACATAGGAATTTTTTTTACCAAATCCATTTATTTAAATTATTTTATAATCATGAAGTGTTGGGAAACAACCTAAAAGCATATAAATTTCACAATAAAGATTAAAAATATTATGAGGAGTGAATATGATCCATGAAACATTGACTATGAATATATGAAGATATATTCAATTAAAAAAAATCACGATATAATGATCTGAATCCTAATAATAAGGAACAAATATCATTATTCTTCAATTCATAATTTGAATCAGCATTTTCTAAGATCTAGTTCTAATCTCATAGGATTTATCTATCAAAAGAATAAATAAATATGTGTATATGAAAAATAATCAAGATAATAATTTAGATTTGATAATGAATGATCAACATTAGAGAGGAATGTATCATGGGTTGTTGGAGAGGCCCCGATGTTTCCCTCAAGAATCTCCAAGATCAACTAAGGTCGATCTAGGGTCTTTAATTGAGTTTATGGAATGATAATTAAGTATTTTAAACGGAAAATAACATAACCCAATCTTGAATATATGGTCAGAATACATGGTCCTCAGGACTGCTCACCAACTACACTTGACTCTCTTCACACTAATCCTAGAATGAATAATAATCATACATGGACACCCCAGACCATGAAATGGCCGTGAAATCATCACCGACTCATCCAGATGACCCGTATATTCTTAATGTATAGTCCCAAGGATTATGAACATGACTCTAATGTCTTCATTACTCCCCCAACAACTCAAAATTAAAGAAACAAATTCCTAAAAATCAATCAAAAGCTTACATATTCAACCCAATATGTCACAGTAGACTATAATCACTCCCTTATATAAATAAACCACAAGGAGAATCTATTATCTAACTGGTAAAGAATATGTCTATTCTCACTAGATTCATCTATATATTCCATTGGACACCCTCATAGGTTTATTGTAATTTAAATCATACATAGTTCCTTGTTTAGGGTTAATCTCACATAACTATTCCAAGTGTCACATGAAGATGTGGTCACTAGTAAATACTAAAATAACCCAAAGTAGAAAATAATGTTCATTATAGTCATAATAGTATTTATATACTATATTTCCCATGCTCAAATATCACATCACCCAAAAAACATAATTCATTTCTTAATATTTTTGACACCACTTACCATATAGTTATAGGAGTTAACTCAAAATGGAATCATGGGTTGATTCTCCCCCATTCATTGAAAATCATAGAACTTGAGAAAACACCCAAAATTTTGAGTTTTAGTGTAATGTAGTGCTAGAAATAGAGGGACACCAAAAATAAAATACTGAATGATCTTACCCTTATAGGTAGAATACCATATCCCTATACGGATTGTGAATCATATGAGATATGAAGACTCAAGAGATCAAAAAATAGAGGCGGAAGAAGTAGTATTGATGAGATTCACTATAAAAAATGTAAATCATCAACATTTTTTGGCGTTTGCGACATTTATAAACACTACTAATTCATTTAGCGACGTTTCCAAAACACATAGGTAAATTAGGTGTGTTTAAATTAGTAACATTTATAAATTCATCAAAATTAGATATGTTTATAAATTTCACAAATTAACCACCCCTCATTTATTTATGTTTTATAGAAATGATTGTAAGTCACACCCTATTTCCCAACGTGTCTGAAAAACATCATTTTTTTAATTTCATAATTTGTCACCAAATTAGATATTTTTATAAATGTTGTTAATCAGACACACCTCAATTATCAATGTTTTTAGAAATATCGGTAAAACATATCTCATTTATATACATTTATAAAAAACATCATTTTTTTTAAAATTCATAATTTTTCTATTTTTTTGCAATATTTTTTATAGAAATATTCATCATCCTCATTAGCCCCCACATACTATAAACCGCTACCCCTAACCTATTATAATCCATCCCCCATATTCTTTACATTTTGGTACTCCCCCTCTCTATACACAATGTCTCCCCAGCATGCCAAGTAAACCTACTTTCTACACACACAATGCTAAAGAAGAAAATATGCCTCCACTAGTAGTGGATCCCTATACCTCTAGGATCACAAGGAGATGAAGAACCAACTCGCCTAATCAGATATTGAATATAAAATTGTATTATGATATATATAATGATTTTGGTATTTGAAAAATTAATATACATTATATATATTAATATATTAATATATATGTGTTTATATTTTATATTTTATATTTTATATTTATATATATATATGTTTATATTATATTATATATATATGTCAAAATTTTAAATATATGTCAATATTTTATATTATATACATATATATGTTTATATTTTAGGTATATCTATATGTCTATATGTATATATATATGTTTATATATATATATATATTATACATGTTAAAATTAATATATATATATATATGTGTGTGTGTGTGTGTGTAAATATTTATGTGTATGTATAGATATATATAATTATATACATATATAATTTTCCACATTTTAAAACAGTACTAAAAATGTCACTAAAATTGTCACGATTTTGTAAAAAACATAATTTTTTTAAAAATATTTAATTTTATTATGTTATATTAATATATATAAATAGATTTGACCATTTAAAAATTAATATTATATATATATATATATATTAATATACATATATTAATATACATATGTTTATTTTTATAGTATATATATGTGTGTTTATGTTATAGATATATATATGTTTATATTTTAAGTATATATTTTATGTTTATATATATATATATACGTGTGTGTTTATATTATATATATACTGAGTGTGTTTCATATAATATATATATATATATATATATATTATATACTGAGTATGTTTTATATTATATATATGTTTATATTTTATGTTTATATTATATATATATTTTTATATTTTATTTTTATTTATATCTTTATATTTTATTATATTTATATGTTTATATTATATATATATATGTTTATAATATATATATATATATGTTTATATATATATATATTATATGTTTATATTAATATATATTTTTATATAGATATATATATATATATATATCAAAACTATAGGACATGACGATGTAACTTGTAGGAAGGTAGTGCTTTGTGATACCTGTGGTAAAAGAGGGAATGAATCTAAATCATGCACTAATACTGGGAGGATGAAGCCTGGTCCAAGGAAACTGGATAACCAGAAGGGGACATCTCTGAATCTTGAACCTGGGAACATTAATGTTCACCAAACTGTGAGTGAAACAAAAGAAAACCAAAATAATTCTGTTAAACCTATTGGAATCTCCTGGGTTGTTATAGTAGAAGGAGGTATTGAGTCTTCAGAAAAGTCTCAACATGAGGCTGGTATGTTAGAGCCTGCTTCTTATGTGCAGGCTTTACAGGGTTGTTTCGGTAATCTGAATCAGATCACCCCTCTAACTGGTTTGACTAATCAAAGTAAACTACCTATGCAGTTTGATGATCCTGAACACAATGATGTTCACGATGATAATGCCAAAAATTAGATTCTTACTGCTCAGATGAAGTTAAGTTCAGGGAAGCACACTGAGATTGATTTTGCTCAGCAACTAAACACTTCTCTAGTTGAAGCTCTTGTGGCTTCTGTTAATCAACCTCCCCTCACTGAAACATCCACTGATGGGGTGGTTGGGATTTCATCTCAACCAAAAAACCTTGATTGTAATCCTAATGAAGGAATGAAACAGATTTCAGCACAATGTAAGCCTCATTTTGAGGCTGGAACCCAATCGAAGCAGGTTCCTTCCCTGATTTCTCCAGTTACCATCATGAACCTAAACCTTCAGAGTTCTATTGCTGCTGCTACAGATTCTGGAAATGTTGCTTCTTTTTCCACTCCCTTGGAATTGCAGTCATCTGTGGCTGGAGATTTGGCTAGCCTTGAAAAACAGGTGAGTATCTGTCATGGGGAACCCTCTCATTTTTTGACTCCCTTAGCTATGCAGGTGGCAGAAAAATCAAGGAAGGATGATGAACTGAAAGGTGATGAAGATAGTGCTTGGAAACAGGTTCGAACAGGAATCCAAAATAAAGCAGCAAGAAAAGAGGAAAGGAAGAAGGAGGAGGATCAAACTGAAAGTTCAGATGAAGATGTGGAAACTTTGCTACATCAAGCTAAAGATATTCAAGAATGCTACACTAGAAGAGGGAGAGGCTAGGGGAACATCAATATAGAGGCATGGAATGAGATGAGAGAGCAGGAACAAAGAATTGGAAACAAGCTGAGGAAAAAGCTTGGCCCACAAAAAGGGGGATTTTGATATCTTTGTTGTACTTTGCTCACCCTTCCAGACTTTTCTTTTTATAATAATTTGGGGCTCTGCCTCCATCTTTCAAAAAAAATAGATATATATATATATATGTGTGTATAAATAGATATATACAATTATAATTATAATTATATATATAAATATAATTCGCCATGTTTTAAAACACTGGTAGAAATGTCACTAAAACAGACAATTTTTCTTAAAAACACCAATATGTTCCATTTTTTTTGCAGTGTATGTTTATATTTTATCATATATATATATATGTCTCTATATTTATATGTTTATATGTTTATATTTTAATTTATGTGTTTATATTTTATGTTTATATATATGTATGTTTCTATTTCATGTTTATATATTAGATATATATGTTTATATTTTATGTTTATTTATATGTTTATATTATATATATGTTTATATATATATATGTTCATATGTTTATATTTTAAGTTTTTGTATATAAGTTTATATTATATTATATATAAGTTTATATTTTACATATAAGTTTATATTAATATATATATATATATATTTATCCATATGTTTATATTTTATATTATATATATGTGTGTTTATATTTTATGTTTATGTATATGTATATATTTTATATTGTATAAATATATGTTTATATTTTATGTTTGTATATATATATATTATATATATGTTTATAGATATTTTAGGTTTATGTTTTATATATATCATATATATATATATGTATATATATATATATGTTTATATTAATATATATGTGTGTGTGTATAAATATATATGTGTATGTATACGTATATATATATAAGTATATATATATATATAATTAGAGACATTTTAAAAAATTTGTAAAAATATCACAAAAATAGCCTCAATTTCTTAAAAACGTGATTAAATTTAATATATATATATCTGTGTGTTTATGTGTTTATATATACATATATTTATATATGTGTGTGTGTTTAAATATATAAATATGTATATGTATATATACATGTTTCTATGTATATATATATATCTAAATATATATTTAGATCCATGTGGGAAAATGAGTTATATATATATATATAGTTTTCCCTTTCAAAAAAAAATTATATATTTAGTTTCATTTACTGAAAACATTGCAAATTTAGCAACGTTTCCTGAAAAAGTCTCTAATTTAGCTTTGTTTTCTTGAAAACATGGCTAAATTAGAAACATTTTGAAAAAACATGGCTAAAAAAACACTACTAAATTCATGTTTTTTATAGTGATGGGGTATTCAGTCCACCATAATGAGAGAGGTGGTGTGTTATATTTTATATTTTAATAAAAAATTATAAAAATAAAATTTAAAAAATATGTTTGCAGGACACTAACCACCCAATGGTTTATTACCAAGTACCCGATGGTCCACTAACCTTCGGGTGGATAAACACCAATTACTTAGTTTCCATTCTAGGACCCATCCCATATCTAGACACCTCAATAAGTATTCAGTGCACCCCCACTAGGTACCTAGTGTTATCTCTTACCATCATTCAATAATACCACCTCTTCCCCCCTTCACCTGAAGTTCTAAAATTTCTCATAAATATATAAATTTTGGTAAAATAATTACCACCTTAATAATAAATACCCAAAAGTTAATCTAATATTTTAAATTTAAAACATCTTTTAATCTAGTCATACAGTAATTTAGTACTCTCAAATTCCATATACATGCAACATCATATGTCATTACACATTTATTTTTCAAGGAATATAATTGAGACTGTTTTTTGAAATTGATTAACCAATGTTATTACCTTTTTTTTGGCACAAATGTATATGTGAATGTGTGAAATAATTAATCTTAAATTCATTAATCATATATTTTATTATCCTACTCAACCTATAATATTATTTGTTCTAAAACAAATGAACAAGAAAATTTAGTTTTTTTTCATAGAAATTACCAAGATTCGCATGAGGAAACTGTACTAGGCATCTTACTCACTCCCTCATGTATAAATCACGTGCACATGTAGATAATACACTTGAGTTTTATGTTTGGTGAGGGATTTTACTAATGGTATTTATTTATTTCTGCATATAACCATTTTCTTGTTGTTTAGAGATTTTGGCGATAGTGGACATCCATTGTGTCATCATGGTTAATTTTGTACATTCTTTATGTTTCATGTTATTTGATCATTAAATTATAGTAATATATTATACAATTTTATTTTGGATTATATAACTAAAATTATTAAATTGGTCATTCTATTAAGTAATGTATTCATTACATTTACTTTAATTATATTCCATGAATGTTGTGTTTTATTACTTTATAGTTTTTTTTATGTTTTATGATATATGGGTACCATATGTAGGTATTTTATAAAACCATAGCTTTAGGTATTTAGAGTGAATTAAGGGAAACATCACCCAATATGATATGCATTCTCCCCTCTCTACAAGTTAGAATTGTTGAAATTCATGGGAATGTTCCAAAGGTTAACAGAAATTTAGTTTGAGGTTTGGAATGATTCTAGGTTAGGTTATTAAAAGTAATATCATATCCAATGTAATTGTAGAAATTCAACATAGGTGTTGAGATTAGACGGTCAAAACACATGAGGTACCTATTAAAACGAATAATAAACAAATTAATATCAATACTTAAAATAAAATGTGAGGTTATAGATGACCAAAATGGGTATTTTATTTGGTTTCTTCCATAGTGAGGTGCCTTGTTCATGAAGGAGTAATATAGGGGTTTCATATCATGCATTAATTAGAATCACAGTATAAATTATAAGATATTAGCATGATTTTTCTTTTATAAATTTTTTTAATAGCCAAAGGATTTAAGTTATTTGGTAAGAAACTAAAATCATTTTTATATTTCTATTTGAATAAAAGTGATTGGATAAGTATTGTAAAATGTGAATTATATTTTTTTTCTTAATGTGGGACTTATCTTGAAGATTTTATATTAAATAACTTTTTTCACTGAAAATATTATAAGAATACTTTTAAAAATGATTTTTTCAATGAAATGTTATGTTATAATACTTGAACGATGTTCTTTATATAAAGTTGTTTTAGAAAGTAAAAATTTAAATTTAAAAAGTTTATATAAAAATATTTTAAAATGGATTTTTTAAACATAGTTTGAATTTTTAAATTGGTATGTGATGAGAAGTTTGACTGAAGGTTTATAATCATATTGATTTTACAATTGGAAATTTTAAAACTTTGGGAGTTTTAATAAAATTTTATTATATAATGACTATTGTTATTCTAATATTGATTTATTTGATTCATTTAAATCAATGAATTTTAAAGTTTTTTCATGTTTTTAGTTTTATAAATATGTATTTATGTTTAGTGAATATGGAATAGATCCTAGAGATGATTTATTAAGAATAAAAATCTAATTATTTAAATTATATTAAAATTTAAAAATTTTATTTTGAATTCTGGTTATCGATCAGATTATTTTTGGAGGCTAGAAGTTTTAATCAAAAAGAATAAAAATAAATATCCATTATAATACGTTTGAAATTTGGTTTATGTTGAATGGATTTATTTGAATAATTGAATGATATGTTTAATTTTTTAATAAATCTATTTTTGGAAGGTGGAATTTATGACTTAATGATTGATGAAAACCATTGTGGAGGTTTTATGTTAACTAAAATAATTTTTAGGTAGTTGGGTAATAATTTTATTTTTTGAACAAAATTTTTGGGATTGTTTCAATGGTTATACTACTTTAAATATGATGAAATTATATTTTCTATGTGCAGAATTTATAAATGTATGATTAATATAATTTTTCTTTATTTTGTAGTATTTTTAATTATTTTGATACTAATTTATATATATTGATATTATTATTACCGAGTCTATATGATAGATATTAGAATCTATAAAATAGATAAGGCCGTCATCCAATTTAAGAGTCACAAAAGGACCACATAATGAAGGTTAAATGATCTATTTGAGTGATGACCAAATTAGTTAGACAATGTTAGTAGAATTTATGAGGTAATGTGATATTTATTATAAATACACGGTCCATTAAAATTCTTAAATATAAATTTTAACTATTTTAAAATTATTTATTTAGTTTAAGATGTTTCAAAGTGCTGATTTATTTTCTTTACTATGATTTTATTAATAAATAAAATTTTCAGTGTGGAAAATAGTTGAGAAGAAGTATTTAAAGGGAGTTCATTTTAATATGTAATGCGTAGATAAAAATATTTTTATTATTGTTTTTTAAATATAATACTGATTTATGTAAGGGATTTGGATAAATAATATATGGTTCAATTTTTTTGGTTTCTTTTATATGAGATTTTGAAAGTGTTTTTGAATTGTTTGGACAAACAAAGTAATGGAAAGTAAAATTTTAATTATTCATATGCTTAATTTGAAAATTTAGATTTTAAAATGAGATGATTTTTAGTAAATATGTTCATAAATGGTTTATTGAATTTTTATGATTAATATGTATTTATCTAATTTTGATAACATCTAAATGAAAAATGTGAATTTGAACACGTTGAATCAGGGAAAATTTATTTTTCTTATGAATTTGTTTTTTTATTTTCTTAAATAACTTACTAAATGGGTTTCATATATATTTTCAGTTATAAAGTGATAATGGGATGTACTAAGGAAATAATTATGGTAATTTTAATGTTTAATTAGGGTAAAATAGATTTGTTTTAACCATTGGGTTTCATAGTTAAATTTTATGATTTAATAATTTCAAGATATGATAATGATTAAAGTTTATTATTTGAATAAAACCAATGAATGGGTTGGTTATAAAATAAAATAGTTTAGTTTTGGATAGAAAATGGTTTTAATGGAGATATATTTATCTTTTACTGATCAAGGATGTGTTTTTGGTCTAAGATCGAAATTATTTTAAGGAATGAAGTTGTATTTTTGAATTTAAAGTGATATAACTTATATATTATAAGATTTTTATTTAAATATGACTGGAATTTAGTATGGTGTTTTTAAAATTTACTTCAGAATGGTTTTGGTATACTCATACTAATATTTAAGTTTAATTAGAATATGTGTGTTTTTAGAATAGCATTGACTTGGAATGGTGTAAATTGATTCAGTTGAAGTTGTAATATGAAATAGTGGGGTTTAAATAAATATAGTGTGAAGATATTATAAATAAATTTATTTCAATGGGTTAAAATTTTATTATGATGTTTTTGTTTATTTTTATACGTATGAGTCTGCAAATAGATTTTAATGTTAGGTTTTTATATTTTTTATAAAATATTCTAAAATATTTGATATTACATAAGTCGAATTTTTAAGAAATGGGTTGATATATTTAGATGGATATGAGATGTATTCTGTTTGATTAGGTACATTACTAGAATGTGATAAAATAGAGTGGGGGCATAGATAATGGTTTTGGAGTATGATATTAATATAGGATTATAAAATTTATTGAGTTTTAATATGATAATTTTATAGAAGTAGAAATATAAAATTTTGTTTTTATATAAGTATTTTTTTTGTTTAGGGAATTTTTTATCTTTCTTGAGAATTTACATGTTTGTTCTGTGAAAAATGGGGGTTTATATGAGTGGGTTGGTTCTTTTATGATATTTTTGAACTAGAAGTTAGAATATGAATCTTGGAGATTATATAAAACCCTTATAAAGGTAGATTAATTTATGGTTTGATAAGAATTGGGAGTGAATTATAGAAGTTGTTTTGGTTCAGAAATTTTAAGTTGAATTTTTGAATAAATGAGGACTATAGGGTTTAATTATTTAAAACTTATTCAAACTATGTTATAATGGTTTGAAATAATAATAAGTAGATATATTTATAATTTAGATAATTTTGAGTTTTTTGGGGAACCAGATGTATAAAATTGGTGACAACCAATAATTCTCAATAGTTGTACTATTTTTATTTACTTTTGCCTAATTTTTTTCATAGTTTCAGAAACTATGAAATGTTTGTAGATAAATAAAATAAATTAGTATAATTTTGGTGCATCATTTGAAAACTATTCAAATTATACATGTATATTTTTAATACCAAGGTACTATATTTTCATAGATTGGTTCTTGGTTAATAATTTCTGCACATTAAACATGAATTTTTGAAAGTATACTCTATAGTTGTTACCTAATTATTGGATGTTGTGTCATAATTTAAGAAAGTTTTATTGTCTAAAAACTCCATTTTACACTTATCTGACCCTTTAAAACTCCCCTTAATCTAATGAAATGTTTATTGATTTTGGAAAGGTTCCAAAAAAGTTTTAAAATGAAAACATAAATTCTAATGACTATAACATTTTACGTGGGTGTATATTTGAGCTATGTGAGATGTCAAATTAAATCTAAGAGAAATTGATACTCCAATGGATACTAGTAAAACCGTTATAAAGTGTTTTTATGGTGAAAATATTTATGAAATACCTATAATAATTGCTTTGAAGTTTGGGGAGAATGATTTTAGATATTCTGTTATAAATTTTGTATAGTAGAGGTCTGGACACATTTTTTTAAGGAAACCAAGGATCCCTATTTCTGATTCATACACCCCATGACCATTATGGAATGATAATTTAAAATCAACTTTCATGGAATAGATTTTAGTGTTAGTTATATTTATTCCATTTCCATAGTAATAGTATTGTAACCTTATGGTAGAATGATTGATCACCATAGAAAATAATACAGAATTTCATAGTCATATATTTACACAAAGTGAGAGATAGATGGTGAGTTGTTTGTTGTCAATTAATAGGTAAGTATAATGAATTGTTATGAAAAGATATAATCATAAGTAAAAGGAACCCATTTTCTAAAATATTGATGATCAAAGTATATTTTTTTATGATAACCATGATTATTGTGGATCATAAGCATGAAATGGTTTTAAAGATATTGATTGAATTGAGTATTTATATCTCTCTCTTATTTTTTGGAAATAATTAATTTTATTATTGGACATATGAATTGAAACAAATTGATGAAATTAACTACCATGAAATGATAAAATATATGAATAATATGTTGGAGATATCTTGTCATATCTTAGAAATATTAGAGGATCTTGAATATTTAATAGGGAAGGCATTAAAAATAGGATATTTACTATGGAATATATGATACATAAATAGATATCTTGAATATATAGAGAGATTTTAGTGATTCACATATAGACTCATGATATTAAATTAAATATGTATTTAATAATTGGAGGTGAACACATTATTTTGGAAGTTTAAGTTACACATTTTGGTGTATACTAATTCAAGATGAATATATAAACATGTTTCTTGAATTGGAATTCAAACTAAAAGGAGATGATTCACATGATATTTTATTGTATATTTATACAACCCAAGGATAATATATTTGTGGAGTTAATTTCAAGGAATACAAAGATGAACATTCTCGAGATGAAATTCCAAATATATTTTTTGAGGTTCAATAATGAGAAAGTAAGAGATAGAAATTTATATCAACCGAGTTTAAATTTTATGAAAATATATTACACATGAGATTTTTTCACATGTTTTTTAATGATTATGAGATCCCAAATTTGGTCATTTTATAACAATTGTTTTTTAATAAAAAAGAAATAATTATGAGTGTCCCATTTATGGATATTAAAAATTAAAGACACAATTTAATGAATCTATATACAAATGTCATAAAATCAAGAAATAAATAAAATAGAGAAGTTGAGTTTTTTTACTTTGTGTGTGGAAGGTGTAAGCTGAGATGATGAAGAAGAATCCCTCTCTCTCAAGGGATAAATGGTTAGATAAGTAACTAATAGTTTTATTAAGGATAAATATAGAATTTTGAGGAAGTATAGATTTAAGAATATATTGGAATTTAAATAATAACAAGAGTTTATGAGAGTTAGTCATGGGGTTTTGAACTCATGAATAATGAAAAATAATAAGATAAGATAAGCTGACCTTTCATTTTAATGCATGATGACAAATAAGTGGACTAGTGTATTTATTGTGTTGTATCTCCATGAAATATTTTTAAATGTTATGATTTTTAGCATAAATTCTCTATTTAAAATATATTTTGTGGATTCAGGTTTTATAATCATAGTTGAGAGTGGATAAAATTCTATTTTAAAAAGTAAATCGAAAGATAGGGAGTAAAGCAGTGGGAGAGTTTCATATTTTGATCTTGATAGCATTATGTTTGTTGAAGACACTTATATTTTGAGGATGAAAATCAGATTTTTGTGTTAATAGACATCCCAGAATATAACTATTGATCTAATTCAAGAGGAAGTGGAAAGAAAGATAAGTTTGTGGGATTTGATGTTAAAATATTGCTATGGGATAGAGATAATTGTACACATATGTAATATTATGAGAACCCTCACCTATGTAATATGGTTAGAGTGTGTTAGGGTAAAAGTAAACCATAATACAATTGTATTGATAACAAGATTCATTATGACAAATCTATGGATTGGGATAATAACAGATGAAAACTAAGAGTTGGGTTCCAAGGAGATGTAGGACCTTATAAAAACTATAGTACCAATTTATTGATTTTTCATCATTTTATATAGGTGTATATGAAGTTAAACAAAAAGTATCTAATATTCTTAACCAAAACTAGAGGTTCAAATTACAAATGGTTTTAAAGGTATAAATATGAAATTAGAATTTGATAAAAGCTAGACAACACCACATTCACCCCCTTCCTAGTACATCTATAAAAATCTAATTGGAATCTCAATTGGTATCAGAGTTAGGTTTCTTATGATTGGATCTACTATTCTTTTAAAAATATAATTAGAGAACATGTATTATCCCTTATTGGTTCTAAAATTGATTTTCCTAAGTAATTTTACATGACATACATGAAGTGTATATTTGAAGAACTTTTTTAAGTTCCTCAGATAGAAGAATCAATCTCCATCACTGTTAAAGTACATTTGGAAGTTTTTGTGAGGGTTTAACAAAATAAGAAAATAAAAGTAAATAAAAATCAAAGAATATTTTCAAATAGTGATGTGGAATCACCATTAGTTTATGTAATTTTGAGTGGTATCTACTATCATGAATTTGTTAAAGATTATTCCTTTAGTGATACAAGTAAAAATTCTGTTATGGATGGTTATGTAAAATCATCTAAAGGTATCTATCTTGAGGGTAGGAATTATTTTAATTATCCCCTAATAGGAGTCCTAACTTATATATTTACATTTCTATGAGAAATATATATTGAAAATTCATAGCTGGAGTTGCAATCTAATTCCATAGTTGAAGAATTAACTGATAAAGTGAGTTTTTGTAACACTCTAACAAAGAGAGTGGATATAAAAGAATAAAATATCAAGATTTTTAATAAAAGAATTTCTATAGAAAATATATAATTGATGAGATATTAATATGAGGAACAATAATTTTAAAAGGTTGTTAAAGTAGTATTCCATGAACGGGAAAAATTGTATGAAGTGTAAATAGATTTCATGTTTTCCCACTTGGATGATAAAGTGAAAAATAATGAAAGATTTGTATGGTTATCTAGTTCTGATAATAGAAAAAATGAGCATCAAACTAAGAAAATAAAGGAGAGGGAATATAAATTGATCTCTATCATGGATATAAAGAATAACCTTATCTTCAAGTGTCTAGATATGGAGATGAAATTGAAAAACATGGAAATACCACAATATAGAGCATCCAAACAAGATAAAAATGATTTGTTTCAGTAATATACTAGAATAATATTATTACCTTTATGATTACTCATAATGGGGGATCAGAGAGTTTGAGATCATCCATAGGAGCTTCCATATAAAGGTCATAGTGATGGTGACTCACAAACTATTTTTTTTATAATTTGTTTCAATTTAGTTGAAGATATAAAATAAAAAACTATAAAAATGAGGAGTATAAATGCTAATAAATTTACTAAAAAATAAATTGGGAATGTTTTCATATATAAGATAAGATCCCCTCTAAATGGATCCCAAAATAGCTAGGGTTATAACCTAGAAAACAATAAGGGTTAATATGGATAGATTGTGACTAAATAGAAAAAATGAGGTTTGTTATAAGATGTACACGTTACAAGATATTCATTCATATGAATTTGGACTTCTAGAAAAATATTCTAGTATGATAAAATCAAAGAATCTATGATGAAGGTGGTATTAGGGTTGAAATAATAACACTAACTATTGGATTGAAATATATTTCTCAGAAAATGAATAATTTTTTTATAAGGAATATATTTGAACATCTTAAAAAATTATATGATTTTTGTAGAAATTTTTTTTATTTATACAATGAATGTTAGAATGTGATAATCCCAAATAATAATTATTCTAATATAATTATAAAGATAATACTATAGGTAAATAAATAAAATAAAATAATGTCTATATTGGAAAAAAACTAGTGAAAATGACTATTGAACAAGGTAAACATTAGAATTCAAATAAAGATGATGGAAAATATGCCAGAATCGACAAAATAAAATACTTCTGTTGTAAAATACGCAACATCATATACCATTGAAATATGTACATGAATATCATAAAACCAGGTATCGAGTTGGAATTATGGAAAAAATCAATCCAATATGGAGAAAGTGTTATGGTATTTGTGGTTTAAAACATGATGAAGAGCATGAAAGTGTACCCCAAAAGGGTAACAAATATGATGCAAAGAAGTGTGTGAAAGGTGAAATCAAGTATAACTTGTGGCTATTTTATGTATGACTATTTCCTCTACGAATTTTATGAATAAAGGAAACAAATTTCATTTAGTAAACATTGTGTTTTTATTGAAAATAATCCACACATAAGAAAAATTCATAAAATGTGATAAATGAGTGCATTATCACATGGATAGGTAAGTTATAAAATAGAAAGAATATAGTGTAGGAGAAAAATAAATAATCTTATCTAATTTATAAGATGAATAGGTACAAAAAAACTAAAAAGAATGTTTAAAAGGAAGATCATTCCATACTTCCCAAATATGAAAAAACTTGTATAATCATGAAGAAAGGAAAATTGAAGAGTTCTAGGCACTTTATCCCTTCAAAAAAAGAAGATTCATGGTTGATAAATACATTTCATATTTTTTCTTACATTGAAGTGTTGATGTATGATGAAACTTATTCCCATAATTCATTTTTTGTGCATTATGGAAGATAGAATTGAAGGTGAATCTTGAAAAATAGAGAAATGGTGAAAGTTTTTATTTCTAGACATCTTGAATGATTATCTATCATTGTCTATATAAATTGGAAATCGTGTAACAAATGGTTTTAGAAATATCAACTAGTGTCATACATTCCTGGAAACCATGAATTATGAATTTTTATTGAATAAAATCTGTTTTGGTGAGCTTAGAACACTAATCATCAAAAAATTAGTAATTTCATATGAATCCAGAATTCTGGACTCATTTTAGGAAATTTAGTTTTGAGGTATGATTTTCGTCCTCCCATAACTATTTTAACTCATATACATTATGTTTATTAAGGGGGCGTGATTATCTAATAAAAGAAGAATGAAATAATTTTTAATTAAATTATTTTAATGTGTGTGTTTTGGTGATTGCATGTTCCATAAAAGAATTCTTGAAAATTATTTTTAATAGCCCTTAGATAGATAAATAAAATGTTGGTATCGCATTAATGAATAGATATGAACAAAATTCTTATCTAAACCTATCACTCTTGATTTATATACTCGGTTAGTGAACGATTACTTTGATTAGACTAGTTTGTGGAATGCTTCGAAGAAAAATGTAGAACACCCCTTTAGTCATTAATTAATGGAGAACATGGATGGTGGATTAATAATGAGGGGATAAGATCTATTTTATTAAATTTAAAAGTGTTAGTAAGAAATGATCAATACAACCCTTACATTTTTTGATATTATTAATATAGATAAAAATATTCCTCCATTTTAATTTCATGTTAATTACATGGAGAAATAATTACATTAAATCTTGGAGTAAATTTATAATTGAAAATACATCCAAAGAGGGAGATTGAAGTACCATTGGGATAAAGTTTTATTTTTTTCAATTTTTAAGGGTATTCTCAATGAATTTATGAAACGGTGATATCTTGGGTGTTGGATTGAGTATCTACCCAAAACAAAGGTAATGAGTTGTGCATACATTTTGAGAAATAATGTGTCTTTTCTTGAATACTTGGTTAGAAAAATTAAAATTGAATCCCATAAATCTGATGACTGGAGTTCTAGTCCTCATTTTTTCTGGTTCCAGAGACAAAATAAGTGCATGATGGTGGGTGACATATTAAAATTTCATTTAATTATAATTTCTTATAACCATGAGTAAGGATCTTACTCATCAAATTTATAATTTATTTAATTAATATATGAAAAAATATTACCTGTGCTTAAGATATTTATTTTTTGATGAATGTTGATCATCCAAAAAGACACTTTTCGATTTACTTCATTGTGATTTCTGGATCCAAGGATATAATCTCTCTAGTGGTAATGTACACGTTCTCTTATGATCTCTGAGAAACACCACTCAATCCCTGGGTGATATCATAGTGAATCAAAAGTCTTGTGATGTTTATTATTGATCTCTCATTCTTCAGTCTTGAATAAGTACCTCTTTTGCTTTTAATTATTGATAAGGAGAGGGGAGATATCGAGAGATAAATATTTGTGCACAAAAATTCACTATTTTGATTACATCGATCAATACTCTACACAATAGTCATAACTGTCTACTTATAGATCTAGGGTTAATATTAAAATAATAATTTAATACAAGGAGGCTATTAAATAATGTAAAAACATTTAACAAACCCCATGTTGTATAATAAATCAATAATAATATTATTTTGTGGTGTGTTCCAACTTGTGCAATAATGAGTATTATTTAATTGAATTGTTAATTATTATTTTCACCAGACTCGGTCTATATCAATTTTCACTCCATTTGAATTTATTTAATACATGAATGAAATATTTTGTTATATTAAATAAATATTTTATTCATAAACATATAAATTAATATTTATTAAATATTTAATAAAATAATTGAATATATTTTATTCCCAATCTGGTGAATAAATATTTATTTAATTTATGTGATAAAAAAACAGGAATAAAAATTATTCCCCAGTATTGAAAATAATATTTATCCCATTAATTAAATTAAAATAAAATTTAATTGAGAACCACATAAACACTTAATGTGTGAACCTCTTGGATTGTTTCACATTACCATTAGGCGGGCTTCCTTAAAGTCCAATATTAATATATAGAAATGGGTCAATTCACCCAAGAGAAAGATTTTAATATCACAATAACAAAAAATACATAGAAACACTCATTATTTAATATAATCCATTTGTAAAAATATCTCATCAAGTAGGTTGAACATACATTTCACCAACCAATATGCTTCATACACATTTCCTTTACTATATAGAATAAACATATTGTTACACCATTACCATGGAATATAGGGAGATAATTCTATTCTAATCAAAGGCTTGATATATCATCTTCCATAAATAAGGAAAGAAAAAATTATTTCCTCAACTTATCCATTAACAACATTTTAATCTTGATTCACCAAACATACCCCATGTAAACAAGAACATATATCATAATAGTTTTCATTTGAAAATATAATTTAATGAGTCGTGAATTGTATTATAGATAATATTGAAGTCTAAGGACCATGACACATGCTTGTAGATATGAATATCAAATTAAAAAACATGAAAAATTCCAACTGGAAGTTCTGTTCTCATAATATCCTATCTTGGAGATTACTTTATCCGAACATCATGACAAGAATCCTAATCCACTCTTGAGTAATCACACCTGATAGTCAAAATACTATGCATCTCATCATAGTATGTTATCCAACCACAGAAGTATATTAAGAATATTTTCATAGATCTTCTTGGTTATTATCATAGTCTAGAACTGCTATAACCTTATCAATGAGACAAATACTCTTATAAATTATTACAAAAAATCCATGAATAATAATTAACAATATGTGACCATATGTATAAATAATATTCAATAAGTCAGATATACAAAGTACAAAAGTTGTTCCTAGGAAGTTTTTTTAAAAACTCCCACTTGGACTGGAGCCAATTTCCTAGGAATTTTTTCTCCTAGAACTCACATGATAATCATATTTTTACTGAGTCAAGGATTTAGTCAATGGGTTTGACACATTATCTTCTATGGAAATACTACTCACTAAAACTTCAACTATCTATAAAAAATACCTCAATATATGATAATTCTAAAGTATGTTATCCATTTATGTGACATTAGTTAGTTTTCCAGAGCCACTACTGTATTATTATCATAGTGGAGTTTGATAATATCACTACTGATAGGTACAAAATTATGTTCTTATAAAAAGTTTCACATCTATAATACTTCTTTTGATGTTTGAGGATAAATAATAAAGTCAGTCTCAACTTTAAAATATTCAACCACATCCTTCTTTGAGAACTTCCACCCCAAAACACCTCCATTAAATGTGAAGATATATTCTGTTTGTGATGTCATATCACCTAGAACTATTTAGAAACTAGTACTAGCACATCATATGATGACTAGTTTTTCATCTCATTTGTAAACTAATAACATATCCTTAGTTTTCCTCAAATACTTATTGATAGTCTTGGATTCCATCTAATGGTGTTCACCTGGATCATTTTTGGCAAATTCTAACTACACTTAATGCATTAGAGACATCTAGACTAGTACATAACATAACATACATAACTGAACAGATAGCTAATGTGCATTAATTACAATACATTATCTTTATTTCCTCTTTTTTCTAAGGAAAAATTTTCATAAAAAGATGAATTCCATGTAACGTTGGTAACAATCCCCTCTTAGATTGTTATATATGGAATCTCTTTAGTATCATGCAAACATTTATACTTGACTTAGGCCAAAAATCCTGTTGAATCTATCATGATGGATCTTGATCCCATGAGTATATGTTTCCTCACCCTAGTCCTCCATAGATAATAATTTTTTAAAACACTCCTTAACAGACTATAAGACATGTATTCTATTTTTAATGAGTAAAATTTCATCATCATATACTATTAAGAAAACAACCACATTCCCACTAAACCATTTATATACACAAAGATCACGCAAATTCTTTATGGAACCAAATTCTATTGTGGAATTCTAAATATGAATGTTCCATGACAAAGATTATTCCTATAATCCATAGATAGATTTTTTTTTTCAATTTGTATATCTTATTCTCATCCTTTGAAGTCACAAACCCTTCTAGTTGTGTTATATATACATATTACTGTAGGCTTCCATTATAGAAGGCTCTTTTGATATATATTATCCTAATCTCATAGTTTGGGTAATATGTGATGTTAAGTAGAATATTTATGGATTTCATCATTAAAAATGGTGAAAAGGTTTTTTTATAGTCAATGCCTTGACACTGTTTTAGCCCTTTTGAAACTAATCACAACATGTAGGTACTGAATGGTCCTTCCGTGTCTAGTTTCTTCTTGAATAACCATTTGAAACCAATGGTCTTTAAATAAACTAGAGGATCTATAAAAATAAATACTTGGTTTTGGTACATGTAATCCATTTAATAATTCATGAATTCTATACACATAGCAAAATCCCTACCAATTACTGCTTCTTTATAGGTTATAGGAACATTATGATCAACTAATAACGAGTCAACATTCCTAGTGACTAGAATACAATAATGTTTTGGTTATATAACCTCTATTGTACATCCATGAAGTACTTGTGTCTCCGAATCAATTACTTCTTATCTGGGGATTTGTGGAATCTATTATTGTACCAACTATTGTGTACATTTATCCTCGAATTCATCAAAGTCAATCACAAAACCACTATTTATTTTAGAGATTTTACCTTATCAAGTAACATGGCTTGTATTTCCACTATAAAATTTTTGGTTGATGGTTCATATAGGTATTATCCCCTATTTGCCTTAAAATATTATATAAAGGTACACTTTATGCCATGGGGTGAAAGTTTGTTACCTGAAGAGGCCTTAAAAATTATTCGCAACCCCAGATATGTAAGTATGACAACATGAGTTTATTTATATTCCATAATTGGTTTGGTATACCATATTCCACTTTAGTTGGATGTTGGTTTAGTATTTGTGATTATGATTATAATTTTTATCCACAAAAGGATAATAGAAGACTCACATGACTCATCATTGATCTCACTAGGTCTACCAAGGTGAAGTTCCTATTTTTTCTTACACCATTCCACTGAGGCATATAAGGAGTGAGTTGAGATACAATCCATGAATCCCAAAAAATTATCAATTATTTCTTGCTTAAGATATTCTACACCACTATTTGAGAGGATTTACTTAATCTTTTTTTGCATGAAGGTTCTCGAATTCATTCTTGAATTCCTTAAATTCATTAACAAAATCTGACTTATACCTCATTAATTAGAGATATCCATATATACTAAAATCATCAGTAAAAGTTACTAATTTTGAATAAACACCCCTTTTATCAGTATTAAATTGTCCAAACAAATCATTATGAACTAATTCAAGCATTTCTTTGACCCTTTCACCTTTCCCACTAAATGTGGATTTGGCCATTTTACCTTGTAAACATGTGTGACATACTATAAGTGGTTTTAGTTAAAAAGAATCTAAATATCCTTTTTGATGTTGTTTTGTCATGTTTTTTTCATTTACATGACCTAGATGGTGATTCCAATGTTTTGTGTCAGATGATCTATGTGAGATTGTTTTATTAATGATTTTAATCACTTGGTTTCTATAGTCCAATACATAAATACCATTATTTAATTATTCCTTAACATAAAAAATTCTATCTTTATAAAAGAAGAAAAATATATTTAAAAATTTCATAATACAACTTTATTTATAGTCTTGATATGGATATAATGTTTTTTGTAACTGAAGGAACATAATAACAATCCTTTATAAAACCAAGATCAATCCAGTTGACAATTTGAGGTGATATTCACCAATCTCTACGATGACAAGTATAACTAAGTTGGATGATTATAGATCAACCTCCCCTCGGTCATTATTTTTTAATATTCTTGGTTCCAATATTTTAATACACATGTGATCATAATAATCCATATCTAATCCCTAATTTTTTGGAATATATAAATTTAAATTGATAAAAGACGTAGATGTTGCTTCCCCATGCTTCTTTGGATGAGGGAAGTTTTTCTTCCAATGACCCTCATTACCAAATAAAAAATAGTCATCATCATGTTCCCTTATTATCCCCTTGATCTTCTTCTTCATAGAAGGGTATGAAGTAGATTTGGTCTTTAATATATTCACTTTCTCTTTCCATTTTTTCACTATAAGGGAATAAGGATTTCTGTAATTCATATCCTTATATACTTGGAAAAGGAGAGTAAGAATATATGGAAGAGACTTCCCAATGTTGTTCATATTAATATTTTCAATAAATATAGAGAATCTATAGGGTTTTGATAGTAGAATGAGATCAATTACTTGTTCTTTGGGTGCTTAAACCCAAGAACCTCTAAGAGATTAATGTATCCAGTGAACTTGACTACATGATTCTCGGTTTGGGAACCATCTCTAAGCCTGATCTGAAAGAGAACCATGGATATATCAAACCAATCCTCTCTATTTATCTCCTTGTGTAGTCCATATAGGTGATCATACATGCTATACACATCCATGTTTTCATGAGTCTTCATGCATTCACTTGAAATATAAGAAAGAATCAAACATTGAACATCTAATGCATCGCTCAAATGATTTTTATATACTAGGTATTCTTCATCACTCACCTATTTTACAGGATAATAAAAAATTTAGGATTCTAGCATGTAATTATTCCATTCATAACATATCACAACCAAACAGAATCTGATCAACTTCTATAAGTTATTCTAGTAAGGAGGTTGCCTTTATCTAAAATTTATCATAGGGATAATGTGAATGATGATCTTTCCATTTAAGTCTTCAATTAAAATAGAATACTATTAGTACTTTTCTTAATTAAAAGCCATGTGAGAAATAATAAATTATGTTTTTTTATTAATTTTCATTAAATCTCCCACTAATTTTTCAATTCTTAATAACCCTCCCCATTGAACTTGGAATGTTTAGTTTTTTATGACATTCTAGTTTAATGGATCTATATTCCCTTTCTTATAACCCCAATAATGGTTTTTGAAGCTACTTGAAGGTTTTTATATAGGCATTTATTTTCCAACCATTCATTTTTAGCTCCTTGATCCATTGAGTGGACTCTCCTATCCTGAATTCCAAAAATTGGATTTACTCAACATTTTCCTATAGGTTACATCAGGTATAAATAGGGATACTTATATTGATGTAAGATATATATGTCAACCCATAAACTTCATAATAACTCCACATTAAAAGTAAATGTCCCAATAAGGGTTGGTAAAACAGTTATTTTAAAGGTTTTCATTCCAAACCATGTAATGGAAGTCCAAGTAGAACCTAATATTTAATTTTTGGATTTTAATTAATTATGTATAAATTATTATATTGTTTTATTCTTTACATGTCTTATTAATATTAAGTTTATTCTACCTAATTAATTGAATATGATGGATAAAACATTTAAACATAATTATTTTAATAAATTTCTATCTTTTTACATTAATTTATAAATTTATGTGTTCGTGTACTTTCATCCATAAAATATATAATTTCATAGAAATAAATAAATAAATAATTATATGATCCATTCATGAGATGTACTGAATATTTTATTTAAGGAGTAGACATTAAATCAACCATTAAACTAAGTTAAATAACTCCTATTTTTAGTCTTGGCCTGAGTTACAACATTCCAACTATCCACTTTTGTATCACCTGAGTTGAAATCATAATGGTTCTATCTTGAACCGTCTTCACACTCATTGGGATACTCCATTATTTACATGTATTTATGACTCACACATAGGTGAGGGTAACCAAAGGATTTGTTAAAAGGGTTTTACTTAAATATCCATATAAATGCAAGTCCTACATAATAATAGAGGGAGGGATGACACACATACCCTCATATTTACTTTAATAATAAATAGTTTCCAACCCATGATATAAATTATATTAAAACATCCAACAAATACACATGTATTTTCCAAGATCATGAACGGTCAAACATGCAATAGATATGAAAAAGTAACTAGATAGAATTCATTTCTTTATTCTTTCTTTATTATTAATATGAACATGTTTTCATTTATTAATTAATTAAAAAATTAATTAATTCCTTATCATCTAAATGATTATCCAAACTTAATTGGAGAACCCATCATTTATGGAATTCATGGAAAATATCCAGAAGAACCAATAATAAAATATTAATTACAATAAATTAATTTATAATTTAATATTTTTAAAACCATTGTTAAATTTTCAAACACACATTGATGTTTCTATCAATAATGTAATGTTTTAATTATGAAAATTTCAATTTAATGTAATTTTTTTCCAATGATTTAATGGGAGAATACATGATGTATAAATACCATTTACATTCTATGCATCTCATTTGCCGTCTATCCAGGGTATATGCACTAGGTTTGTAGTGTGTACCTTGAACAAATTACATGAAATATCAATACTAGATACACATCATGTTTTCTGCTTGTCGTGTATTCAGAATACATGCCTGGGTTATCAGTGTGTGTTTCAAATGTGGGAATTGGTGAACTACATTTCATGTACACCACAGAAATTCCATTTATATCATAAATTATCTAGGCTTTCAGTGTCATTTGGTTTTTACCAGGAACTGTGAACACGATGTTTTCACAATTTACACCTCTAAACTTTGTAGACTACATAAAATGTACCCTGATACAAGCCATGTAATAGAACAACTGTGTGCCAAGTTGGTTGGAAAAAACATGGTGTACAATGTGTGTAATTACTGTGTGGTGTTCTATGTATCCTTTATTTTATCTAAATGTAGTGAATTATAGTGCACGACGGGCAATTATGAGTACAATATTTATAAACCTATATTACTAGCAAACAATTTGGCGATTTTCTGAAGTCATCTATGGTATTTATTTATCTGTCCGTAAATGTTTTAGGAAATGACATACTGAACTAGTAATTATTGATATTTCGAAGCATGTTCATTTAAATAGAATTGAATAATGAATAACATGAAATTAGAATCTATCCATAATTTCACATTGATCAATAATAAAATAAATAATTATAAATTTAAACATGTTTACTCTCACATAACTTAATGGTTCTAGGAACAGTGGAAGCATGTGGTGGTGAGTGATACATTAAAATTTTCTTTAATTATCATTACCAAAAACCACAACAGAATATCATGTATGTTAAATTTATAATTTATTTATTTACTATATGAAGAAAAGAATAGTTGAGATTATCATATTTGTTTATTGATTATTGTTGATCATTTGAAAAAACCCTTTGTAATTTATTTTATTTCTCTATGAGGATCCAAGGATAAAATCCTTCTAGCGGTGATCCACACGTGCTTCTATGATCTCTAATAAATTCCACCCTATCTCAAGGTACTAGGGTGATAAATAGAATGTATTACTTTCTCATTCTCAAACTCTCATTCCTTTCACTTGAAAAAATCTCTCTTTTATTTCTCATTCTTGAGATGGAGAGAGAAGTAGGAGTCAAGAGAGAATTCATTGTGCGTAAAAATTCTCTATTTCGATTGCAAAGACCGATGCTCTACATAATAGACATAACCGTCTATTTATAGAAAAAGGGTTTATGTTAAAATAATTATCTAATTCATAAAATCCATAAATAATATAATAACCCTTTGTAAACCCCATTCAACACAATAAAATCATAATATTATTATTTTTGGTATGGATCAACTTTCACAATAACATGCATTATTTAACCAAATTGTTAATAAATATTTTTCACCAGACTCAATCTTAATATGTTATAAATACTCTATAATTTATTGAATAACTAAATGAAATATTATATTCTATTAAATAAATATATTATTCATAAACCATTAAATAAATTTTTATTAAATATTTAGTAAAATAAATAAATAATATTTTTTCAAAAACTAGTGAATAAATATTTATTTAATTACTGAGATAAAAAAACATGAATAAAAATTATTCCTCAATCTCGAGAATAATATTTTTTCTTTTAATTAAATTGAAATAAAATTTATTAGAGATCAATATAAACACATAATTTTTGACTCTCTATGATTCTTTCTCATTGGAATTAGGTGGGTTTGCCTAAAGTCTAACTTTACTGTCTAGTAATGGGTCAAGGAACCCAAGAGAAAATACTTAATGTCTCGGTGAAGATAACCACAAATTAATGTCCATTATTTCATAAAATCCCTTAATCAAAATATCTCATCAATATGTTTTCTATTTTTTTCTCCAACCAATATGATTTATATATCATTCTTTGAAAATCTAGAATAAACTTGTCATTACACCATATCCATGGAATGTAAGGAAACTGTTCTCTTATAATAAAATGAAAAAATGTAATCTTCTATAAATATGTAAGGGAGAAAACCTTCCTTGACTTATCCATTAATGACATGTCAATCATGATGCACTCAATATACCTTACCTATCAACGAACATATGCTGTCACTATTTTCATTGGAAAATATAAGTGCATGATTCATGACATGAATTAGTAATAACATTAATGTTTAAGGAAAATTAAACATACTCTTAAAAAGGAATAGACTGTTGGTACCAAAATATATATAATTCTTACTGGTGACTCTATTATCATAATATAATGTCTGGGAAATAACTAAGTATGAAATTCAGGAGAATAAGCCTCATCCTCTTCAGAGAAATCACACCTGATGGTCTAAATACCATGTGTCCTATCAATGAAAAAATAATCTAGGACATTATTATGTAAAATAATCTAGGACATTATTATGTAAAATCCATCCATACCCAAGGAAAATATGTAAAAATATGATTAATTAATATTCAATACATATAATATACATGTAATAAAAGTAAAAATAGTTTCCCTAGGATATAAAATCCAAAAAATTCCCAGTTTTACTGGAGCCAAATGCCTATGAATTTTAGTCCACTAGACCTCACATGATAATAATATTTTTGATGAGTTAAGGATTTAGTAAAGGGGTCCAACACAATTTTTATTCAAAAATACTACTCAGTACAACCTCACCTATCTATTAATAATCACTCAATAGATGATACTTCTAAAGTATATGTTTTTTCTACTGATGTGATCTTATATATTTTTCAAGATCCACTGCTGGAGTATTATCACAGCAGAGTGTGATATGATATTTAATACTAGGTATCATGTCAAGTTCTAGGATGAAGTTTCACATCCATACCACCTCCTTAGATTCCTCAGAAGCAAAAATATACTAGGACTTTACTATAGAATCTATTACCACCACCTTTTCTAAGCCGTTCTAGCTCACATCACATCCATGCAAAGTAAATGTGTATCATTTTTGTGACTTCATGTCATATTAATATGTTTGGAAGCTAGAATCTAAAAATCTTAGGATTAGTAGTTCCTTGTATTCTCCATAAACTAAAAAAATATCCTTATTATGTCTCATATACTTAAGGATAGTCATGAAAACCATATACGGTGGTCACTAAGATCATTTTGATATCCACCAACTACACTTAATGCATATGAGATATCTGTCATAGTACATAATATAACACACATGACATACCCTATCACTCATGCATATAGAATCCTTTCCATTCTATTTATTTCACCATATTTTAGAGGACACATTTTACGTGAAACATGAATTCCATGTGGCATTAGAAATAATCCCTTCTTGAATTGTTCCATATAAATATATTTATCATCTAGTCAATGTGTATTATTTAACTTTTTCCGAGAAACCACATAGATCTATCATTATGGATATTGATTATAAGAATATATGCAACCTTTCTAAAGTCCTTCATATAGAATCATTTATTCATCTACTCATTGATTGAATGTTAGACTGGTATTTCATTTCCAATGAGTAATATGTCATCGACATATACTATTAAGAAAACAACTACACTCCGAGTAAACCATTTATAAACACAAAGATCACACACATTATTTATGAAACCAAATTCAGTTATGGATTCATAAAAATTAATATTCTATGACCTAGATTCTTTCTTTGATACATAAATGGAATTTTTGAAATTTTCATATATTATTGGAATCCTTTGGAGTCACAAACACTTTAGGGTTTTCCATATAAAAATCTTCTTGAAGGATATTTTTAATTTTTTTTTTGATATGCATTTTCCAAATATCATAGTCATGGTAAGACGAAATGAAAAGTATAATTCTGACAAATTTCAACTTTGAATCTGGTTAAAAGTTTCATCATTGTCAATTATTTTACGTTCTTTAAACTATTTTGAAACTAGTTAGGCCCTATTTTTACTAACTTGTCCTTCCATGTCTTGTTTATTTTTGAATAACCATATGTAACTAATGGGATTTACATCCATTGGAGGATATACAAAAATCTAGACTTGGATTTGGTAAATGAAACCCATTTCATAATTCATTGATTCTCTCAATATGGAAACATTTATGCCACTTAAAAATTAATTACAGGGTATAAGAACATTGCTATTAACTAATAATGATTTTCCATACTTAGTGACTAGAAAACAAAAATGGTCTGGTTTTGTAATTTCTCTTGTACACCTATGTTTTACTTGTGTCTCCAAAATAGTTTCTTTTTACAAGGGGATTTATGGAATGATTTTTTTACCAACTCTTGTGTATCTCAATCCATGAATTCAATAATGTATATCATTCTATCACTATCTCTTACAGCTACATTATCCCTCTCAAATAATATGGTATGTATTTCCACTATAATTTTTTATGGACAAGGGGTCGTATAGGTAATCTATCTTTGTTTCCTTAGGATATAATATAAAGGTACACTTTTTTTCCTCAGGGTGCAAGTTTGTTACATGAATAGGCCTTAAAAATTATTAGAAACCCCACACATGTATATATGAAAACACACATTTCTTTCTATTCCATAATTGATACGGTATACCCACTTTTTCTTCAGTTTATTATTGGTTTAGTATTTGTGATATTGTCTATAACACATATCCCCAAAAGTATAATGAAAGAATTTAATGACTCATCATTGATCTAACCATTTCCCAATAATGTGAGATTCTTCCTTTCACCACCATTCCACTGAGGTGTATAAGGTTGAGTGATTTGGAATAGTATTTTGAACACCCATAAATAATCAATGAAGTATTAATTAAGATATTCTATACCATGGTCTAAGTGAAGTTTCTTAGTATTATAACCAAGATAGTTATCAACTTCAATATTATATCCCTTGAATTTATTAAAAAAATCCAAATTATAACTTATTAAGTAGATATATCCATATATTCTAAAATCAACAGTAAAAGATATGAATTATGAGTACCCACCCATTTCTTCAATAGGAAATGGTATACACACACCGATATATACTAATTCAGGAATCTCATTCCCCCTTTCACCTTTTTTAATAAATGTGGATTTTTTTTCATTTTAACTTATAACCATGCATGATATACACCAAGTGGTTTTAGTTCAAAATAATCTTAATATCCATCTTGATGTTGTTTAGTTAAGAACATTTTTTTCATGACCTAGTTGGTGATGCCAAATTTGGGTGTGGTATGATTCATGTGAGGTTATTTCATTATTGATTTTTCATTTCTTGGTTTGTGTGGTCCTAAAAACCAAGACCGTTATTTTATTATGCCTTAATCTAAAAGACTCTATATTTATAAAATTAATTGTATTTATTTCTAAATATGAAAATAAAACCATATGTATCTAGTCTAGATACTAATATAATGTTTTTTGTAATGGAAGGAACATAATAAAAACCATTTAAAACCAAGGTCATTCAAGTTGGAAATGTGTGGTGGTAGTCATCGAAATATACAACATCATGTTTTTATCCTTTGGCTGCTCATATTTCTACCTTCCCTCAGTCAATCATTATAAACATACTTAGATCATTTATTTGAATACGTATGTGAGAAACACAAGATATATCTAAAACCCAATTTTTAGAAACAAATAAATTGTACCTGAAACCAAATGCACTTGAAGCTTCCCCTTCCGTCTTTATATGGGTAAAATATTTCTTATAGTGGATATTTTTTCACATGAGAAACATACATTATTCTATTCCCTTACATTCCCCTTGATCTTCTTATATTTGGATGAGGAAGATTTGGACATAAAGATCTCCACTTTCCATCTGAATTTGTTCACCATAAGGATGGAAGGATTTTTATTCTTCATTTCATTATCTACCTTGTAAAGGAGATTAAAAATATTAGTAAATACTTATCAATTTTGTTCATTTTAAAATTTATAACAAAGCTAGAGAATCTCTGAGGGAGTGATACTAGAATGTGATTAATTCCCAGTTCTTTATAGAGTTTAAACCGTATAACCTATAGTTTCTTAATGTATCCAATGATCTCAACTATAATAGGCCTAATTGGGACACCCTATCCAATAATGATATGAAAGAGTGCCTTGGTTATCTCAAACCATTCTTATCTAGATCACTCCTCGAAATACCACAATGGCACTCAAGCATGTTATACACATCCCTATTTTCATAAAACTTATTGATTTCACTAGACATAGACGAAGCTATCACATATTTAATGATGACTGCATCACTCAAGTGGTTTTCATAGACCAATAACTCTGCATTAGCTTCCCATTTATTTGTAAGGTTAGGCATTTGGGATTCTAGCATGTAAGATTATTTTTAATGGAATAGAACAACTTAATGGTGTCTAAACTACTTGTAGAAGTTACTACAATTGAGGAGGCTGTCTTTCACTAATATTGATCTTAGAGATAATGTGGATGACTCTATTCCCATTTTATTCTAAAATTAAAAGAGAATATTATTAATAACTTTCTTGATTACAAATCATGAAATAAATAATAAATTAACTTTATTTTATTAATTTTAATTAAATCTACAACTATTTTATCAAGTCCCAATATCCCTCACCATTGAACTTAGAATTTCTAGTTTTTATGACATTCTAGTGAAAAAAGTTCCATATTACCCTTTTCATAACCCCATATATGGTTGGTCAAGCTACATGAAGGTATTTGGGTAGGTATTTCTTCGCCAACAATGGGTTGCTTCTCTTTAATCTATTGAGTGGACTCCCCTATCTTGAAATCCTGACATGGACTTTCTCAACACTTGCCTCCAAGTTATATAAAGCCCAAATAGGGACACTTATCTTTATATAATATGGTCATGTAAACCCATAACCTTTTTAATAATTCTATATTAAAATTATGTATCCAATGAGGTTTGGTCGAACACTTACTTTATAAGATTTCATTCCTAATTAAATAATGGCAGGCCAAGTATGAAGTAGTATTTAATTATTGGATTTTAATTAATTGTGAATTTTTTAAATCTTATTTTTTCATTTACATGTATTGTTAATATTTAGTGGGTGTTTTTTAATTAATTAACCAATATGGATAAAACATTTATGCATAATCCATTAATTTAATTTCTATATTTTCACATTAATTAATTTATTTATGTGATATTGGAATTAAATCTATAATATAAATAATTTCATTTATGGAAATAAATAAATAAATAAATTAACCATTTAAGAGATTTATCTAAAGGTTTATATAATGATCATACATTAAATCAACCTTTTACCTTTGGGAGATTACTTCAATTACCAGTCTTGGAATGAGTTGCAAAATTCCACTTGTAAACATATGTATCACCTGATTTGAAATATTAACGATTCTGTATTGAATTACCTCTACACACCTTGGGGGAACTCCATTAATTACATGTATTTATGACTGACATGTATGTGTGGGGAACCAAAGTTCTTGTTAAATGGGGATTACATAAATATCCTTGGACACAAAGGTCCAAAAAAATAATGGAGGGAGGGATGACATGAAAACCATTGTATTTAATTTTATAATAAATAATTAAAAATCCTTTAAATAAATTACATTAAAACATCCAACACATATACATGTTTTTTTTCAATCTCAAGAAAGGACATAAATTCAAAGAATATGAAAATGTAACTTGCTAGAATTTATTTATTTATTTTTTATTTATTATTAATATGAACATGTTTGAATAAATTTTTTCACCCTCATCTTAATAATTAACCAAACTTAATTGGAGATACCCATAATTTATGGAATTCATGAAAAATAAATTGTATAATAGATAATTAAATATTAGTTATAATAATGTAATTAAACATTTTTTATTATTTAAACCCATTATGAAATTTTCAAACACATATTGGTGGGAAAATAAATAAAATATGGTTTTAATGATGAAGTTTCTAGTTTAATGTAATATTTAATTATGTCCTTTAACGGGAGACTACATGGTGTGTACATATTATCTATAAACCTTGTATGTTAGTTTATATATATCCAAGGTACACACCTGAGTCAATGGCATGCACCATGGCCAGACTACACAACATGTATAGAATAGGTATGAGCTATCTGTTCTTCCTTCCTTGTGTGTCAGATGCATGTATGTATCTTCGATATGTGTTTTAATGCAGGAATTGATGAACTACTTATCGTGTACACTGGATACACGCTGTGAATACCATAAATTTTCTAGGTTATCAGTCTCACATGGTTAGAATGTGTATAATGACGACAAAGATTGCATAATTTACACTGATATCTCATATAGACTATATGAAATTTATACCAATACATATTATGTAATCCCAAAAACGTGTTTTGGGTTGGCCGACCAACATGAAGTATACACCGCATGTAATTACATCATGGTGCACTGTGTATCCCTCAATTCATCCAGATGTATCAAATTTGGTTAAACCATATATACTTCCGATTATACACTGAAACATACCATTACTTGTTTTATTTCTTTTGAAACATTGATTTGAGTATCCTTTGATTTGATATCTTTACGAGCTGTTTCTGGAGTTTTTATAGAATTTTTGAAGGTTTCTGGCCTATGCAAGGTTTAAGCATAGCTTTTTCATGGTTAGATATGTTAACAACATGGATAGAAGGGGGTCTCATGGTTAGATCACAGGAAAAAAGTGTGCATCCTAAGGGTGAAAATATTCGAGGGGCTATATTTTGGGGACAAGGTTAGGCATATAGTTAGTACTAGAAATGTGAAATAACCCCAGAAATTATGAGAATTATAATTACAGCTCCAAAAATTGTAATTAAAATCCAAAACACCCTAATTTAGTTTAAACCCCCCACTAAAACATAAATATATCTTTTGGATTTTGGGTTCCCTCTAGAGAGATTTTGGCTCCCTAAGCTACATATCTTTTTAGATCAAAGTTTCCATTGAAGCAGAAATATTCTCTTTCAATATGTTCTTCTTCTATTGGTGTTCAATATCTCATATTTCCTTGATTATTTCTTTCTATAGGATTTGTAAGTCTCATCGTTCATTAAATCATGTTTGATTGATGTAAAATTGTAGATCTTGGATATTTTCTCTCTTCTATCGAGATCTATCTTCTTAGATTCGGTGATCTCCATTGAAGACGAAATGTATCAAATTCGTTGTTGTTGGATTCCATAGATCCCAAGTAGGCATTTATATAATTTTCTTTCATTTTTTAATTCATTTTTTTCTTGATAAATTAAAAGATGTGTGTTTCTTAATTTCTAAAAAATATTCTCTGAAATATTTTCTTGAGAGTACTTGTAAAATATTATTTGACAAATATCCATTTAAATTGAACATGTAATGAATTTAATGGATATAATCTTGATATTTATCACCTTTTTTTATTTTTTAATGCTATATTTGTTTTTATTTGTTTTTAGAGATATTTGAAAGGATGGTTTTGTGGAATTGAGGGCTTTAGCCTGAGTTTTGATTTATAAAATGGACATCCTTAATTTGAATTAAATGAATTTAATTGTTTTATGTTTTCTAAAAAGTTTAAAATTATTGAATTTATTAAATGAATTAGAACCCCAATTTAATGATTTTACCCTTTTTTGAAATGGATGTTTGTGGGTTTTTTAAAATAAAAGATTTATTTACATTGAATGATGGTGTAAACCCTTGTTTGGAAATGTATTTAAAACATTATAATGTTTTAGTACTTCCATTGAATGATTTAAATTTTATTTGAAAAAAATGAATATTTTAAAAGCCTACTTTGTATTATTAGGATTAATTTTGAAAATAAGAAAGTATGATTAACCTTTTTAAATGTTTAATTGTCTAAAATTATTTGAATTAAATGGTGGATTCTTGACGTTTTGATTGGTAGATTATGAATATCCTCTCTTGTAATAATACATAAATATAACTTCCTTGATTCTAGTACTTATAATTTTTGGGGATTAATAAATGGATTTTTTAATTTTTTGGAGTTAAAGGGTGAGAGTGATATTTGATTTTAAGTCCATTTCCCATGATTGACATTGAAAAGGATCCCTATTGTGATCCTCATAACTTTATTATCTTACTCACCTATTTTGACTAGTTAGGGTAACCTGCATAGTTAGATGGGATGACCTAGATATATTCTTCACTAGCTAACTCACACCCTTCTAGTTGATCCTTAGAGAGAAATAAGGGTCCAAGATATATAAATTCAACCATGAAAGAGGGTGTGCATGGAATTGGTTTTTGGAGACCCATGAGACTAGATATAATCTAGAAAATTTGTCATGTTGTAATCTGATTAGCTATTCTCTGGTGCACTCTATATCATACCTAGGTTGTATCAATGATATCCATATAATTTATACACGATACAAGAAAGCTTTCATTATTATTATTTTTCACTAGAGTCACCTTGATTGATTAATTTATTGTTATTATGCACCTTCAATATATTGTATTATCTCTAGTTGAAATTTCTCAATCAGGTTCGTATTCTCATCTTTTCTTGATTATCAATATTTTGATTGGGGATTGGTTTTTAATTCTTTTCAGGAAAATGTTTTGTTTTTAAATGGTTAAATGACATTTTTTACAAGTTTAATTTAACATATGACTTTAAATGTTTAAAAATCTATTATTAAACTAATCCTATTGCTCTCTTTTTTAATCCACTTTTATTATATTTCAATTTTCTTACAAATTGATTGTATAGAATAATTTGTGGAATCCTAATGGGCTCTTTAACATTTACCATTATTGTACTGTTTGGTGTTTGGAGACTTTATGATCTTATAGAATGTGTTCATTCACTAACGTTACATTGTTTTTGTGAGTTTGAGTGACCAAGGGTTGGTAACTTGCGACATGGTGGGTGGTCATGGAAAAGAAGAACAAAAGTTTTTAAAATATTCGTTTTGTTTCAAACTTTGTATCATCTCCTGGTACTTGTGATGATCATATTGATTTATACATCTAATGATATTTCCAGAATTTACTATATTATAGTAATATTTTGAGGAATAAATCATTCCTAATAAGTATTTATTGATTCGTAGATACCTTTCATCTACCTGTGGTGATTTGGAATTCTCTTGGGTTAGTAGAGAATCTGATTAGATATTGGTTTAGAAGGTATTCTGGGTTGGTGAGTCACAAATGTTATTAGATGAGGTATTTACTTGAATGTAATAACTTGTCCATGAAATATTTTATGTTATTTAGGGCGAGTCATTGTATAAAAAATATTAAGAATGTTTCAGTACACAATATGTATTCTGTGAGTGGGTGGTTGACCACTCCTCCTCATGACGAGACTTGAGTTACTTGGGATGTTGGGACTTGGGACTTTCTTTTGAGTTATTGGTTTCTTGATGAAAAATTATATTTAGATTACCTATTGAATTATATTTTATTTTGGGAGTCTCTTATATTTTTTGGATTGGAATGTAATGTTTACTTGAGTTTTACTATAACTTATCAGTATAGTAAACTATGAGGTATTGGTGTGACTGATCAATTATTCAATCGAGGAACTGTTGTGAGATTGGAGTGTGGTTTACCATACCATGCTACCAACACATGTGTGGTTCTACTCTAACATAGACATTAAACCTTGTATATTATCTTCCAGGTTACTTCACCTGGGTATGTTTAGTTATGAGAGTTATTAATATGATATGTTTTATACTATTGTGTGATTTTTTAGCTTTAATCTCTTGTTGATGATTTTATATTCTTTGTGAAAACAAAATTTGTGGATTAAAACAAGTTTTTTTTTGAGTTCTTTGAAAAGTTATTTATATTATCATAAAGTGAGTTTTATAAAATGTTTTCTGAGAAAAATAATTAAAAAATACTCTTATGTGACGTGATAAAACAATGTTTTAAGATAAAATTTGTTTTTGAATGGATTTAAATGTAAATGGATTTGAATTTGGAAAACGTGGTTAATGATTTTGAATCCATGGAATAATATAAAAGTTATTTAAATGATTTTTGAAACCTTGATTAATTTAGATCAAAATTTATCTTTTTTAAATGAATGATAAATGTCTTATAAATGGTGAAATATTTTGTGATTTGAAATCAATAATGCTTTGACAATGTGGTTTGTGGCTTGTTTGTAATGTTTTTGGCTTGTTTGTTTTCTATTTTTTGTTATTCTTGATTTTATGAGCTTGTGTTTTGTGATGTCTAGAAATGTCTCCAAGAAATTACACCATGAAAGATAAATGGTCAATCCAATAGTTTGGTCCTCAGGTTTGTTCTTCATGTTTTCTAGAGGTAGTGCCTAACGTTATTTACTCTAACCAGACTCCCAAATGAGTAGTAAATCCATAGATATTTCCACCTTTGAACCCCATCCTTTAATTCTTGTATTGTCATCCATTTTATTATAAAGGGAAAAAGGTTCTCTTGAGGGAGTAATGTGGTTGGAATAAGTTTAGGGGATTTTGGATTCTCATAACACAATGGATGATATGAAGGTCAATTCTATAAAAAATTGATTTAAGGGACCTGGAGAAGAGTGGTGGGATGTATATATTCCCTCTTATATTCATGAAACAATGTCTTGGGAATTATTCTAGTAAATTGTTATTTAGTTCCAGTATCCCAACGAAGTGAATAAGGAGAATGTTTCTATGTTTTTTTGGGTTTTTTCCAAAATGATATAATAGTTGTGAAGTATGCCAAGAAATTATCACATTTGGTATGTTTCATACACAATATTTTTGTTGATAAATTTTGAAAGTCCATATATTGTAAGAAAAAACATCACCCATACCTCTTAACCATCACTCCTATGGTCGAGTTGATATTTTATTTGGGGATACTGAATGTAAATTTCTCAGCTGTAGTAGAGCTAAAAAACAACATGAATGGATAAATACTTCTTTCATGGTTAAGTAAGGAAAATCCCCTTGAAAAAATAAGAGGAATAATACATGTTTATATTGTATAGAACCTGTTCAATCTATGAAGTTTTGTTCGAAAACTGCAAGGGTTTGTGGATGGTGTGGCCATTTAGGTCACCATTAGAGGTTTGGTAAGCTATTCTTCTAGAAAGAGAAAATTTGATTGGGACTATTAGCTCCTGAATATGGGAAAAAAGATGATTCATGATATTATGGATCCATTGGTATTCTTTGTAGTAAATATTTTCACACTATAGATGTGATTCTAGTAGTATGTGGTCGGCTACCAGATGTTGTTGACATCGATCCAACTTTTTTGTTTCTAATGTGGGAGTGAAAAATATTTCAGTTTTCCTTCTTATAGCCTGTTTATTTTGGAAACCTTTTATTTTCATAACATTGTGAATGATATATTATAAACGTTGGTTTGGGTCATTTGTGAGTTGGTGATGAAATAATGGCTTCATTTTTTTGAGATCTTCATTAGTGTTCATTGGAATTCCTCTTATTTTGTATTGAGGGTTAGAAATAAATTTTGAAATGTTGGATGATCTCTCTTTTGAGAGTGTAGTGCCATATTGTGCACTAACATGGATGTTTGAGTTGTTTCCATTTGGACATGGATAGAATATGGGAGTTTACTTAGGTAACTAGGATGATGTGTATTTTTGACAGACCACGGACCTAGTGAAGCTGGAATTTGATTTTATGAGCTCATAAAGGTATGCAGATTATTTTTAAAAATCATATGCTACCATTGATTACCTACCTAGGGTAGAAATACTTCTTGGTTATTTACCTTTATTGTAGATATTTGATCTTAAATGTTTCTATTTAGTGAGCGGTTGAAGTCTTCTCTTTGGGTCTAAGGGATGTGATTTTCATATTTTACACTATTTTGGTGAATCTTTAAATGGTATGAAGTACTATTCTAGGTCTCCAGTGCTTCTATGGTTTATTGATGTGTGATGATATTTTTATGTTGATCTTGGGGTTGTTTCTATGTTTTTTTAACTTTGGGTGGGTCTATCCACTGGACCACAGATTGTTCCCCTCATAAGTAGGGTGAGGGAGGTATTATTATATCATCATGTTCTATATTTCATAATGGAATATTTCTAGGACCATAAATTCATATGGTGGGTAGTTTGTTACCTCTCATTAGTTGTTTTTATTTTTTTGAACCATTGATTTGTGTGTCCTTTTATTGGATCTCTTTATGGGATTTTTCCGAAGTTTTCCAGTTTTTTGGAGGTTTATGGGCCTATGCATGGTTTACAAATTGTTTACTCATGGTTAGATAATGTGTGAAACATGGAAGAAAGGGGGTCACACAGATTAGTGTTGTTAAACTAAGTGTGGATTCTAACAGTGAATCTATTTCAAGTGCTCAGTTTTGGGCACATAGCTAATCAGATAGTTTGTACCAACCATGTGACCTACCCCAAGAAAACAAGTGAACGATACATAAAGATTTCGAAATTTTAATTAAAATAAAAAACCCCATAATTACTCTTAAACTACTCTAACTAAAACCTAACTTCATATTTTGTCTTTTGGGATCCATCTAGAACCATTTTGGTTCCCCAAATATCGTCTCTAGGTGGATTAAATTTACAATAAAAGGAAAGATCATCTCTTTCAGTGTGTTCTTCTTCATTTGGTATTCGATATCTACTCTTCTCTTGATTCTTTCATCCTAGAGGACATGGAATCCGTGAAATTCATTGGATTATGGATTATTTATGTGAAATTGTGGATCTAGAATCTCTTCTCTCTTCTTTATAGATCTATCTTCTTAGATAGAGTGATCTCCATTGAAGGTGACCCATCTCAGATTCGTTGTGTTGGGATTCCATACATTCCAAGTAGGAGTTTATATGATTTCCCTTTAATTTTTAATACATTATTTCAAGATAAATTCATAGATTTTTATTTCTCAATTTCTAACAGATATTCTATTAAATATTTCCTTGAAATTACTTATAAAATATAATTTGAACAATTTACATTTAAATTGAACATGGAATGAAGTTAATTTATATAATATTGATATTTCTCACCTTTTGTGAATTGATTAATTCCATCTTTGTTTTGATTATTTTTAGGAGATTTTGAGGGATGTTTTGGTGGAAATGAGGGCTTTGTGCCATGTTTTTTTTATAAAATGAACTTCCTTGATTTTAATTAAAAGATTTTAAGTATTTTATGTTTTTTAAATAGTTTAAAAGCATGAATTTTTTAAATGACCATAAACCCCCATTTAATGATTTTAACCTTGTTTCTGAATTTAGAGGACTTGGGTTATTTTAAATAAAATATTTATTCGCACGGAATGAGGGTGTGAAACCAAGTTTTAAATTATATTCAAAACCATTTAAAATCGTAATACTTTGAAAGATAAATGGGCTCCTTGAAATATTTTTTTTGAAGCTTAATTTTGAATTATTAAGATTATTTGTGAAAAGAAGTTGTTATGATTACACTTTTTAATTCTTTAATTTTATAAAAACATTTGAATTGAATAGATGATTATTAACAGCCTGGTTAACACTTTATGACAATCCTCTCTTATAAAAATCCATAAAAGTATCTTTATTGATTCTTGTAATTCACATTTTTGGGTTTTAAAAAATGGATTATTTACTTTTAGGAAGTTCGAGGGCGAGAATGAGATGTGATTTGAGGGAAATTTCCAATGATTTACACTGATAAGGATCCTTATTGTGATCCATGGAACTTGATTATCTTACTCACTTATTTTGATTAGTCAGTGGAACCTTAATATTTTGATGGAATTAACTCGATATATACTTGGCTATCGGTCTCACACCCTTCTGTTAGATCTATAGTTAGCATGAAGGGTTCAATCAATGAAAGTGATGAAAAGAAAGTGTGTGTGCATGGAACTAGTTTTTTTTGAGACTCTTGAGACTATATGTAAGCCTGATAATTAGTCATGTTGTAATTTTATTATCTATTCTGAGATGGACTCACTATCTTACCTAGGATATACCAATTACATCCATATACTTGATACTCAATATGTGATAGTGTTCATTTTCACTATTTGGAACCAGAGTTGCATAACCAGATTCATTTATTGTTATTATGTACCTTAAATATATTTTATTTACTCTTGTTCATCTTTCCTTATCAGGTGCATATTCTCAACTTTTCTTGATTATCTAAATTTACCATATGATTTTTTTTAGAAATTTTCAAGAAATTGTTATGTTTTTAAATGAAAAAAGTGAAAGTTTTATAGGTTTAGTTTAATAAATTATTTTTAAATGTTTAAAACTATACTTTTAGACTAATACTCATAATCTATTATTTTTAAACCTCTTTTTTGGTATTTCAATTGACGGATGAAGTAATTTTATATAATCTTTGGTGGAATCATATTGGGCACTTTTTATCACACCATTCTTGTACCATTTGGTGTTCTCACCATTTTTGATCTCATATAAGGTTATCATTCCCTCTCATTCCACTGTAGTTTTGATTTAGGGTGACCAAGGGTGGGTAAATTGCGATATGGTGGGTGGTCGTGCACCACAAGGAGATGAATATTTGGTAGCTCTATTTTATTTCCATCTTTGTATCATGTCCTTGTAATTTTTATGATTATATTGATTTATATATCTAATGATGTTTCTATAGTCTACTATGTTTTTTAATTTTTGTAGGTATAAATAATTCCCAACAATTATTTGTTGATTCCCATGTTTTCTTTCCTGGCAAAAAAATTATCAGTTTTGAAATGGAATCATGGGTCATTATTTATCTATCTCCAAAACATTAAGAAAATGAAACACTAAATTATTCATGATTAATATGTTAAATAATTATAATTTAAATAAAATTAAAGAAAAAATAACATGGAATGAAAATATAGCCATTGTAGCGCATAAATAAAAAATCAAATATATATATATATATATAATTTTAAACCTCACACATCTAATTATACTTACTGGTTCTGGGCATAGAGGAAGTGTGTGATGGTAATAAATATATTAATATTTATTTTAGTTATCATTTCCCAAAACCATTTTCAAGGATCTTACATGAAAAATTTATAATTTATTTATTTAATATCTATAGAAATAAATATATTGGATTAGAATCATTCTTTATTAATGAATACAGATCATCCAAAAAGGCCTTTTAATATTCAATTCATCATGATGTGGGGATTAAATAATAGAATATATCTAGCGGTGATCCACACATGATTATATGATATACGAGCAATGCCACTTCCTATCCAGGTGATAGTTGGGAGAATCAAATATCTTGTGTTTTTATTTCGTGTTCACTCATTATTTTCTTAAATAAACATCTCATGCATTTTTTGTTCTTAAGATAGAGAGAGAAGGAGTTGATATAGAATCCATTTTGTGAAATAATTATGTATTTTTATTGCACCGATTGATGTTCTACACAATATGCATAAACTTCTATTTATAGTGAAATGGCTTTAATTTAAAATAATTATTTAAATCATACAGACCATTAAATAATTTAATAACCTTTAATAAACCCCATGTCACATAATAAAATAATAATAATATTATTTTGTGGCAAAAGACAACATGCACAATAAAATTTATTATTTAACTTTTTTGTTAATTAATATATGTTACAGGACTTAGTCTTGGTTTGTTCGAACTCTTAAAGAATTTATTATATAATTGAACAAAATATTTTATTCTCTTAAATAATTTTTTTAAACTAGTAAATAAATATTTTTTTAAATATTCAATAAAATAAATAAATAAATTTTTATAATCCAATGAAGTAATATTTATATAATTTATTTGATTAATAAAACATGATAAAAATCATTCCTCAGTCTTGATAATAATATTTATTCAATTAATTAAATTAAAATATATTTTAATTGAGATCAATAGAAACATTTTGTGTATGACCCTTCCGTATTTTTTCACATTTGAAATAGGTGGGTTTTCCTAAAGTCCGTGTTTACTGTCTAAGAATGGGTCAAGGCACCCAAGATAATGAAATTAAGGTTGCAACGAAGACAACCACATATGAATTCTCACTATATAATATAATATTTTTGTCAAAATATCTCATCATACATGTTTCATATCCATGTCACCAACCTATATTCTTGACATGTCTTTATTTGAATATATGGAATAAACAATTTATTATACCATGTATATAAAATTTAAGGAGATGGATATTTCCAATCAGAGAGTTGAGATATCAGCTTCCATAAATAAGCAAGGGGAAAGTACTTCCTTAACTTATCCATGAATTAAATGTCAATTTGATTCACCCAATGTACCCTACCTCAATAGAGACATATTTCATCATAATTTTTGCCTTCAAATATATGTTCACAAGTCTTTATATGCATTAATTGAAATATTAATGTCTAAGGAACATTACATGAAAAAACCTAAAGATAGGAATATATGATGACTCATTAACATGAGGAATTCTTATTGGCATTTTTTTTCTTATAATCTTCTATCTTGAAGAATACCAAGTGTAGAATTCATTAGAGTAAGCCTCATTAGATTATGAGTATTCACATCTGTTGATCAAAATACTATGTGTCCCATCATAATAACTTATTTAACCACAAAACTATATTAATAATATTTTCATATCACTCCAAGGTTCTCGTCATTGTGGGAAAATAAAATAAAATTATTAATGCGAAAAATACTCCAGGACATTATTATATTAAATCCATGCAGAACAATGAATAATATGTAAAAATCCGTTTAATTAATATTCAATACATAAAATATACATGTTATCAAAGTAAAAAAAATTGGTTCAAGGAATATAAATATAAAAATATTAGATATAATTACAAATTATGTGGAAGCACTATCTATAACATTTACAACAGTGTTAAAAAGGTGGATATTGTATACAGCATGTACGCTATTTGTTAAAAAAAGGCTATAAGAAAGCAGATGACTGAAGTGTTAGAGCATAGAGAAACCATCTAAAATATATTTTAGGTTTAAATCTACTGAAATATATGACATAATACAATTGATGAAGTCATGGGATGTTTTAATATTCCCTCGATCTATTGGACGATGTCTTGATTTTATTTGATAAATTATGGTTTTGGGGGTTCAAGTTAAAAATTGAGCAAGTCTGGAAATTATATGAAATATGAATGGTTTTGTATGTCTTCAAGGATTTTGTAATATTTTAGAGTAAGATTTTGTGAATTCATTTTATTTTTCCAAACTTCATTCCACATTTCTATACTGATCAAAGATTCTATAAGACTTCAAAAGTATTAATAAATGAAGATGGATAATTCGTATAACTCAAAATTCATACAATTTTTTTTACTAAAATATATAAGACATTTGACTTTGGGAATATGACTATGAGACTTTGTACAGATTCAAAGTCATATGAAATGAAATTCTCCTATATCATATGACTTCCTTGTCTAGAGTATGTTTTAAACCCCGAGATTGTGTGAAGTATTGTTTTGGAATGAATTTAATATTTTTGATATTTTATGTTACATGAAAAAAAATTATATCTTGTATTATAGAAAACACCATGTTTATCTTACACTGAACACAACAGATATTTTCTTTGAAACCATGTATGACACATGACACTGAGGTTTAGTGGACCATGATATAATATTACTATAAATATGTCCATTATAAAAAATAAAATAAATTGGAGGGTATGAATTATTTTAAATACATTGTGAATTATCCATATAAATTTCCTACTCAATAATAAATTTATTTTTAAATTCTATGTAAAAAATCAGTCAATTTTTAGAAGAGAAATTATATTCATCAAAAATCTGTTTTCTTTAAAAATGAATTTTATCATTTTTTTTAAATATTATAATTAATTCATAAAGATTTTAAGAAATTTATTTCATAAAATGAACTTTATTTTTTAAACCATTATATAAGTATTAACTTATAGTGAAATTTTGGTATTTTTCATGAACTTTTGATTTTTTAGCATATAAAGATTAATACCCATTTTTATAAAACTATCATTTATTTTCAAATAAATTAAGTAATTTAAATTATCAATAATTTTAAAAGTATCATAATTATTATTTATTAATATTAAATCCAATTAATAGAATTTAAATCATCTTTATATTGTATTTTAGTAAAAATTTATTTTGGGGTTTTAAAATGGGTTTACGGAAAATTATTTTAAAGTGCATAATGTTTCTCTGTTTTAATTAATTTAAATAATACCTAATTAGGAATTTTATAAATAAAATTTATAGATTATATATCAATAAATTTTAATTTATATACATATAATAATAATAATTTTTATACATAGAGTTAATATTAATCATCTTATTCTTGAAAAAATGCACTTCTCGAAAACTCGATTTTTCATAATGTCTGCGTGTTTTTTAATTTTAATTTTTCCAATTTTATAAAATCTATTTTAAAATTTAATCTTCATTATTTATTTCATCTTGTCAAAACTATATTGTAATTAAAATTTAATAATTTTATGAAAAGATTAATTTTGTTTGTTGAATAGTGGGAAATAATATTTTTTAATTAAAAATGCATTTGTGTTTAATTAATTTATAAAGATAAAGTATATTTTAAATTGGTTTTAAAGTATAATAGATTAAATTATTCATCCATTAATTCAATTTATTTCATTTTAATAAATTTCATTTTGAAATTAGATATAGAATCCTTGTAAACTTCTTAACATTTTCTCATTAAAAACACATATTTTCGTTGCGTCTGTGAGAATAATTTTAAATAAAACATTTACCACTTATATCAATGTAATTTGTAAAAACATATTCGTTATTTTTATTATAAAAATTGATATTATATAATAAGGTGAACATAATTTTTATTTAAAAAATGGAAAATTAGAAAAAAATATTTATCGACATTATGGTGAAAATCCACTTTACCTGAGGGTTAAATTAAGAATATTAGTGTAAAAAAATCCCAAAACATGTATAAAAACAATTTTAGGGAAATATTTAGACCTAATCCTTTCAAGAATCTTGAATGGTCTATTATTGGTGCCCTGTGAAATGGAAAAAATATGGATGGAATTATTTCTTTCAAAAAACCACAAGTGTGCCACTAACCTCACTTATAAAAGGCCACCCTTCTCCTACGCTCTTAACACATTAAAATAATTTTTTTTCAGTATATAAATACGTAGATAACATTATAAATTCCATCATATCATTGTAAAATTCTTATTTTGGATAAAATTCCAAACTTTTGATGAGTTTTTGTGGTGACTTAAGGAGGGTACTCGAAGAAGTGGTAACATTCATCAGTGAAAGATTTTTTTTATTTCTTCCTCTACATAATTGACATATAATTTAACCATGATGATATAATAAAAAATATATCATCCGTATAATTATATTTTGTTAGTTTAATGTAATTACCTATAATTATCTCCACTTCCATCAAAAGGGTTACAAAATCGTCATTCGTGTGTGCAACAGACTATCACCATGAGAACCAATGTCATTCATTTTTATTTACAGAACCACATATTAAGGCTTGGTATGATTATGGATATAAATTATATATGTGATATTTATAACATCATTATATATATATATATTCATGATATCATAAATAACTTTTTTTACATTCCATTCAATTAGGGATAGGATAATGTCACTCGTATGTACGAAAAACTACCACCTCACAAAGTGATATGATTTTTATTTCACTAAAGATTAAAACAGAAGATTTAAAGGCTAAATATATGTGTTTTAAATAAAATAAATATTATATTAATCCAATAATTATCTTTCTAAAAATAAAATATTTCATTTTATTTCTTACCTTTTCACTCACTGAAAGATGATAATGTCACGCATATACGTCTCGACTATCGACTTCACAAAGCTATGTGACTGTATTTTAATCACCAAACCCCATGAATTATATGTATAAATATATTACATAAATAGTTTCCATATAAAACATTGAAAAATAGAAATTTTACTCATGTGTATGTACGACCTATCATATCCATGATCGCAACATAATTAATTTATCAAAACCATCATTCATGATTGGTATTAAAAGTTTAATTTATTTAAAAATATGATAAATATTTCATAAATATTATTATTTATATTATAGAACCATGATCAATGTAATAGGGCCAAAAATAAAAAATCCAAACATATATGAAAAACAAAGTGGTTATTACTTAAAACAAGACTTTAACATGGATTTTGTGATAAATGAGCAATGGAAGGAAATAAGTATATCATATATTATATGATATATATAATTATGGTTTTCAATAGATGTATAATATATTTAGTTTTTTTATATTTGAGGTTTTAATGAGTATGATTAAATTTGAGACATAGATTAAGAGATTTCAGTCACTCTTTTATATTCTACGATAAACATTCCATATTCATCACATATTTATTTTACAGAGTGTATATACTTCCCCTAAAAGTTTTTTTATAATTATTATACTTAAAATTATTGGTATTTACATATCCATTTTATGATATATCATTCATTGGGATTACATTTCAAATATTACCTAATCTGTAAGGGATTATTTTCTCAATTTTCTTTCTTTGAAACATATGTTAATGTTATATGTTGGTCGGAGTGGACACTCAAGAGGGGGGTGAATTGAGTTCCAATTAAAATTTCTGTTAAAATATTTTCTAGTTAAAATCCCCCGATTTAAAAAATAATTTAAACTGTAGTGAATTTATATAGATTGTAAATGTTCACTTAGCTTCTCAAAGATTGATTAGTTCTCTGTTAATTTAACCACAAGGTCAAACTAACTTTTGAAGCTAACCTATTGATTTACAATAAGTGTAAACACTTGCTAATTTAACTATCAAAGTAGTTTCAAAATAGTTTTTTATTTCAAAGTAATAACAGCGAAATAAATAAGATATATGTAGAATACATTAAAATTAAATTAAAGATACACAAGAGATATAACAAGAGGTTCAGTCTCAAGACGAGACTTAGTCCTCTCAAATTTATATAGATTTGATCCACACCCCGGATCGGGGTTAACAACAGTTTACAAAACTCTACAGGCCACGCAGGGGCCTCTACCACTGTTCTTCGTGAAAAAAAAAACAAAGACCAGGTCACACAAGGACCTCTTCCATAGTTGACGTGGGTAAATAGGGGTTAAGAGAATTTGAGTGAGGATTTTGATATCCTCCAGTTCAGTGCAGGAGACAGTGTGTGTAAAAGATATATAGAGTACACCACACTGCTCGAAAGTTAATAAATAAATTAAATAGATAAGATAAATGAGAGTTTATCAAGCTCTAGTGATTATCAATGTAGCTATGGACTCATTGGATTTAGAAGGAATGCTTCTGAGTCCTTCTCTGGTTTTTCTTTTGAAAAAACGGTGTGTCGTAGTTCATCTTGTCTTTGATTCAACGTGTGTTCTCCAGAGGTGTTGGATTTCATTCATGAGAGTTATCTGAAGGTCTTGAAATCTCCTTCTTGTTCAGGATTGTTCTCTGATGTATATATGTTCTACTCATTGTATCGTCACACTTTTCTTGCTTTTCCACTTTCACGTTGCCTCTTCTTCTTGTTTTTTTGTTTTATGGGTACTGTATCTCAGTCTTTCTTATATTCCACAAGTTTTGGCAGTAGTAATGATTCCCTTTTCATAGGTTCGAGATACGGTTTCCTGAAATGCCAACAACTACCATTAAATAACATTAATTGCATTAGAAACAACAAATATGACCGTTAGTATTATTTAAATAATATTGACAAAAACATAAGAAACGGTGTCACAATGATTAAGTAAACGGTGTCTTCTTCACAGTGTGTGGTTCACAGTTTGTCCTTCATGGTGTTTCCTTCACGGTGTCTAGGTCACGGTGAGTCCTTCATGGTGTCTAGTCACGGTGAGTCCTTCACAGTGTCTGGTCACAGTGAGCCCTTCACGGTGTCTGGTCACGGTGAGTCCTTCACAGTGTCTCCATAATTAGACAAATATTTGTATTTGGACTTAAACAGTAATATGAATAACATGGATTAAGTTTAATCATGAGAGAGTAAAATATCTTGAATCATAAATATAATGGTGTGATAATATTTGTGAGAATTGTGATCATGCATGAGACTTGTAAATAATAAAGAGAGTAATTAACATCATAAGATTTGTTATCAATAAAACATGATGTGTAGTTATTATTGAGATTGAAGAGCTTTAGCAAGATGTGCAATGAAGATTGAGATTAATTAATAGTAATAATATTTGTGATCATTAAAACATGATTAACACATGAGGAGTCCAACAATCTCCCCCTTTTTGATGATCACAAATCAGATATTGGCAGAATTTAAATGACATCAAATATTAAAGATACTAGCATAGCAAAAACATTATAGAATGGACACTTGTAGTTTTTCTCCTCTATTTATACTATTGGATAACTGGCACTTGTTTTTCTCCCCCTTTTGGGATTATCAAAAAGTAGAGAGAAAGAAATGAAACACTGCATTTGGCATTAAACAAAGGGTTCAGAATACAATAAAACATGAAACAACAAAAGACATCCCATCAAAAAGAAAAACAGTCCTCGAACTCTTCAGGGATCCACCTTGTCTTTGCCTTTATCAGTAGAAGGAGCTAGTGTAAAAGTAGAAGAAAGGATATATGTGGTAGACAACGAGGGTAAGGGTAGACCTTCAAAAACAGATGGAGCCAAAGTAGGAGCAGTAGAAGATCTAGGCTGTGGTTGGTCAATAATGACTGGCTGGATTTGAGAAAGAGCTTGGCTAACTATCATGGAAGTTGAGGCTAAGGTAGGTAAACTAGGTCTAAGGGGTGCAGCAGCTGGATAAACTATAGAAGTACTCTGCACATGAAGATACGACTTCAAAAGATTGATGAAATCAGTAATGATTTCACCACCATATTGCATATCCTTTTCAAAATCATCATTATTCCCCAGAAATCTGTCCAACAATCTGGTGAACTCTGTAAGTTTCTGAACTTCATCTTTAAAAGCTTGAGTCACCGGAGGGATTCTCAAATTTTCCAAAAGATATCTAAAGTGATATGTCATATCACTTTTAGAGAAAATCCGGGAGAGATATAAATCTATTTTCTTTTTGATCTCTTGTTGAGCATCATTGGCTATCTTAGAATGAATTCTAACAAAGTCCAATGCTCAATAACTATTCTTAATCACTTCTGACAAAGAAGATAGATCCAAGCCACTGAAGGCATTCTGAAGTTCTTCCTTTATTATGGATCTCAGCATAGAATCATCCAAAGAAGGTGTGAAGGTCTGACCAGAAGCAGGTGGAGCCTTGACAATTTCTGTTAAAACTTTGAGCTGTTTCAGAACTTTTTGCAGGCATCCAGTGTATTCATCTGTAAGCTTATTTAGATTTTCCACAAGCTCTATCATGCATTCCAGCAATTTGGTGTGTCTTTTTCCAATCTTTTCATCAAAAGATAGTAGGTATGGATGATCTTGAGACACAATCTCTATATCAAGGAGGGAATCAAGAAGACTCAGGAGAAATAGCAATAGGTGCAGGGGCAGAAACAGGAGCAGGCTCTGATCTCAAAGATAACTCATTCTGCAGACTTCCTACAATACTTTTCAGATTTGAAACATCAGCACTCAGAAACCTATTCTCTACTTTAAATTCTTTAATTTATCAGATCATCCTTGGTTGAATATGAAAGATAATATTTTCCAAGATAATTGGTGCATCTTCTTGACTTAACTGAGTCACTGGGCGAGGTTGAGTGGAGACAATTTTCTCAACTCCAGCTAACAAAGTCTCTCCAAAAACATTCAGATCATCTTTGGTCACAAAGGAGTGATGCTCAGGTAAGGATGCAGGTAAAGGTAGTGGTTCAGATTATGGTTAGGGTTCAGAGTCATCTTCAGACCCAGATTCTGATTCAGATTGAGGTTGGGGATTTGGTTCTGGTTCTGGATGAGCTATGGACTTTTGTTGAAATAGAGAAGAAAGTTCCATTCCATCTGCAGTCACTTGCTGTGACTCATTCACATCATAAAATATTGGGAACTCATACCGAGAGTACACAGAAAAAGTGATAGAAGGTTGAGAATCTTCAGCAGATCCAGCTTCCAAAAAATCAAGGTTTTAAGGTTCCTCCCCCTCAACTTGTACTTCCCTTCTAGATTCTTGAGGTTTAGGAACATGGAAAAGATCCACAGGATCATCCCTAATCTCTTTAGCAGACTATTGCCTTGCCAGCTAAAAGGAAATTTCCATCCTTTCTTCAGCAGATGAAATAATCTTAGGAACCGATTGTTCCACTGGATGAGCTTCCAGACTTTCTTCTCTTTCAACAGAAGGATTCTCTTCAACAAGATCTGCCTCTAAGGTTGCTTGCTATTCTGAAACAGGAAAAACCAATTTCCTTGCAGCATTAGGATAACCTTCTACCTCATGAAGAAAAACTGAAGGATCCATAGTCCTTTCTTTTTCAACAATAACTTCCTCTCCTTGAGGTATTTCAGGTTCTTCTCTAGGTGGTACTTCAGCTGTTACATCTTCTTGTTCTTCTTCTTCTGAAAACTCTTCCACTTTATCTGGTTCCAAACCAGGATCAGCTAGGTTCTTAGGCCTTCTTGGATATTCAGCAGGATTAAACTTTTTATACAGTTGATCACTATCCTCAACACACTTCTTTTTCCAGGGATTCCAGCTAATCTTCATCCTTCTAATGATAGGCATGGATATGCAGTAATCAAGGTCCTATAATTTCTCTTCATTCGGTCCAACCATCCCTTTTAAAACTAACATAGATGAAATCATCCTTGAATAAAACAGGGAGGTGGATTTGGAAGTTACTTTGATTAGCTCACAGATATGGTTGATAACATACTTACACAGATTGATCTTATGTCCATTCTTCAACAGGTGAATCAGGAACACATCCTGATACTTCATCATAGCAAAATCCCTTTTTCTTGGACTAACCAAATTCTGAACAAACTTGAAAAGAAGTCTTGTCTCCCCATCTAGCTCAGCAGCTATGGCCCTTTGCTTGGTGCCATTTCCAGTTAGACTTTCCAAAGTAGTATCCAGGTCAAAGATGTCTGTTGTTGGAGGAGGGTCTCTCTGGTAATCTTCACAAACTCCATCATGTGGAATTCTTAGGCATGCAGCCCACAACCTTGAAGAGAAAGAGCACTTCTGACCATCTATCCAGCTGGTCACCATAAATCTTTCTCCAAACTCAAAAGAGAACTTCACATACAGATAGAGATGAGATACATGCCTTGGGTAAATTGGTATATTCTGTCCAGTGAGCCATTCAAGCCATCCATGTTCTCTTAAAACTTTCAAAACTAACGATCTGCTAGACAATAACCATTTAGGGAAAAACTCTTTTTCAGGTACAACTTTACGACTTACCAGGTTTGGGTTTAGAGGTCCTTCGGGAGCTATCCTCGGTATCCTCTTTTGTTTCTTAGAGCGACGCTTCTCAAAAGAGGGTGAAGATGGATGCTTCATCCTTGGCATTCACTGAATGTTCAGGCGAGAGGGAAGAGAAGGTTCAGAAGAGAGTTCGGGTAAGGAATCGAATGAAACCCTTAAGTTTTATCATTTGGGAATGTCAAACGTCATAAAAACAAAAACACGGGAAATCAAATAGTGGTCAAATAAAAATTGCCACAATACGGGTTAAAATAAGAATAAACATAATTCTCACGGTGAGACCGTGAGTAAGTATTACGGTGAGACAGAAAACTAGTCATCACTGTGAGACAGTTTACAGTCACCACGGTGAGATAGTGAGAATTTTATATAGTCATGGTGAGACAGTGAGTTGTCAGACTGTGAGCATAAAACAGTAACTTAGAAACAGTAAGTATGAAACCTTAAAGTAAAGTAAAGTAAAGTATTAAACGTTAAGATCAGTAGGGTATTTACTTATGGATAATCATACCAAGATCATGTATGATATAGTCTAATCTTTCAGAATTTAATGGTTTAGTGAATATATCAGCAAGTTGATATTCCGTACCAATGAATTCCAAAGTGATATAAACTTTTTGATAATGATCCCTCAAAAAGTGATGTCTTACATCAATATGTTTTGTCCTAGAATGAGAAACAAGATTCTTAGAAATATGAATAGCACTTGTGTTTTCACAATTTATTGGGACTTGTCTAAATTGATATCCATAGTCCAGTAATGTGTGTTTCATCCACAAAATTTTTTCACAACAACTTCCAGCAACTATGTATACAGCTTCTGTAGTTGATAATGCAACCAAATTTTGTTTCTTACTACACCATGATACTAGTGACTTGCCTAAAAGATGGCATGTTCTAGAGGTGCTTTTTCTATCTAACTTACATATAAGAAAATCAGCATCAGAGTAACTAACTAATTCAAATGATTGTCCTTTGGGATAGAACAGTCCTAAATTGGGAGTATGACTGAGGTATTTGAAAATTCTCTTTACAACATTTAAATGCGAATCTTTAGGGTTTTCTTGAAAATGAGCACACATACACACACTAAACATAATATTAGGACGACTAGTAGTCAGGTAGAGTAGACTTTCAATAAATCCTCTATAAGTGGGTTGATCAACATATTTACCATTTTCATGAAGATCCATCTTACAGGTGGTACTCATGGGAGTGTCACTACTTTTTGTGCTCTCCAATCCAAAACTTTTTAAAAGACCTCTAGTATATTTACTTTGAGTTAAAATAATTCCATCACCATTTTGAAATATTTGAAAACTAAGAAAAAATTTATGTTCACCCATTAAACTCATTTCAAAATCATTTTTCATCATTTTAGAAAAATTAGTACATAATGTTGTTTTTGAAGATACAAAAATAATATCATCTACATAAATTTGTAAAACTAAAACATCTTTAGAAATTTGTTTTATAAAGAGAGTAGGATTAGCTATTCCTTTTGTAAAACCATTAGAAATTAGAAAAGTACATAATCTATCATACCAAGCTCTTGGAGCTTGCTTTAAACCATATAAAGCTTTTGATAGTTTGAAAATATGATTTGGAAAATGAGGGTTTGAAAATCCAGGTGGTCGTTCAACAAAAACATCCTCAGAAATATATCCATTTAAGAATTCACTCTTGACATCCATTTGATGTAGTTTAAAATTTAGATATGCAGCATAAGCAAGTAATATCCTAATAGCTTCTAATCTGGCTACTGGAGAAAAAGTCTCCTCATAGTCAATACCTTCTTCTTAACTATAGCCTTGTGCAACTAGCCTAGAATTATTTCTAACAATGTTCCCAGATTCATCTACTTTATTTCTAAACACCCATTTAGTGCCTATTGTGAAAGTGTCCTTAGGTCTTCCAACACGATTCCAAACGTTATTTCTTTCAAACTGATTGAGTTCTTCTTGCATAGCAATTACCCAAAATTCATCATTAATAGCATCATAAATGTTTTTATGTTCAAGATATGACAAGAAGGCTTAATGTTCAACCTAATTTCTAAGAGAAGCTCTAGTCTGTGTCCCTCTATCAAGATTTCCAACAACAGCATCTAAAGGATGATTCTTTAGAATTATAGTTGATCTAGTAAAGGTAAGACTAGAAACTTCAGGTTCATCAACAGGTTGGGAATCAACAGAAGTAGGTTCTGGAAAATGTCCAGAACTCGTTATCTTTATAGCAGGTTCATTTGATTTGTCATTAAGGTCCAGAACAGATAAATCTTTTTCAAGATTCTCAAGAGATATTTTAGGATCATGTGGATCAGTTTCATCAAACTTGATGTAAACATATTCTTCCACACTTGGTTCTCTTATTGAAAACTCTATAGGCTTTACTAGAAATATAATAACCTAGGAAAATTCCTTCATCACTCTTTGATGAAAACTTGTCAAGATTATCTTTGGTATTAAGAATAAAGGCTTTGCAGCCAAATACTCTGAAATAGTTAACATTAGGTTTCCTATGGTTCCACAACTGATAAGGGGTCTTCTTAAGAACATGTCTGATCAATAATCTATTGATAATATAGCAAGTTGTATTCACAGCTTCAGACCAAAAGTAAATAGGTAGGTCATACTCATTTAGCATGGTTTTGGAAATTTCTTGTAGGGTTCTATTCCTCCTTTCTACTACACCATTTTTCTGAGGTGCCCTAGGGGTAGAAAAGTTATGACTATAGCCATTGTGGGAGAAATAGGATTCAAATTCATGATTCTCAAACTCATGGCCATGATCACTTCTTAGAGTTTTAATCTTAAGTACACTAAGGTTCTCTACAGATTTGGAGTATTTAACAAAGTAAGAACAAGCTTCACTTTTGTGAGCTAAGAAGTATACCCAAGTATATCTAGAAAAGTCATCTACTAAGACATAGATATAGTGCTTCCCATTTAAGCTAGAAACTCTAGATGGTCCAAACAAATCCATGTGAACCAACTTGAGAGGTTGAGAAGTTGAGACTTCTTTATTTGGTTTGAAAGAGATTTTGTGTTGCTTTCCCTTTTGACAGGGAGTACACACTTTGTCATTTGGAAACTCAAGTTTGGTTAGGTCTCTCACTAAGTTCTTCCTAGTAAGTTTTCTAAGTGAAAGTATATTGCAGTTTCCTAATCTTATATGCCAAATCCAAGACTCTTTATGACAAGCATTTAAACAAGTAATATTTTGCATGGCTAAAGAATTTAAATCAACAGCATAAACATTTTCAGTTCGCAGGGTAGAAAATACTAAAACATTTTTAGAATTAGAAAAATTGCAAGAATAATTTTCAAATTTAACATTAAATCCATCATCACATAACTGAGAAATACTTAACAGATTATATTTAATTCCATCAACAAATAAAACTTTAGAAATTAATACCGAGTCAGTGTTACCAATCTGGACTAAGCCAATGATTTTCCCTTTAGAATTATCACCAAATGTGAAAAAGCCTCCATCAATTCTGACTAAGATTTTAAAGCATGAGAAGTCTCCTAACATATGTCTTGAAAATCCACTGTCCAAGTACCAAGTCTTCCTATAGGAGCTCTTTAAGAATGTTCCCTACAAAATAGATTTAGATAGGAAATGATTTTGGTACCCAGATTTTCTTGGGTCCTGACAGGTTAGCTAACAAAACTTTAGGTGCCAAAATTTGTCTTATGGGTCTCATAAAATTTTTAGAATCTACAGATTTTGAAAGATAAACCTTAATAGATCCGTAACTATGAATATAACTAGTTGAAGAATATAAATTTCCAGAACTAGAACTAGAAGTATTCTATCCAGATTTAGAAATAAATCTATTCTTAGTAATCTATCTCTGTCCAGGTTTGTAGCATATTCCAGTAGTGTATTTTTGTGCAACTTGCTTTCCTAGCATTTGAGTTAGTGTATCCTTTCCATTTGTGAACTTCTCTAAATCATTTCTAAGTTTTTCATTATACATTTTTCAGTTCAGTGTTCTCCCTTAACAGTTGCGCATTTTTCTCTTTTTCAATAGTATGTTCGTTTTTAAAAGTAGTAGTGAGAGAATGCTATTTCTTTAATGATTTGTATTTATCCTTATGTTCATTGCATGTCTCTTCCAGCATATTAAAATATTCAATCAATTTCTCACTAGTCATGTTTTCAGAATCAGAATCAGATTCTGCACTATCTTCAGAATAATAAGAATTTAAAGCAGGAGTATCTAGGGTTACCTCATATGTGTTTGTCATAAAACACATGTTTGCATTATTTTTGGTTTCAGTCTCAGAAGCTTCAGATTCGTTAGAGCTATCCTTATAAGCGCTCCAAGTATCCTTCATATCCTTTTTGTAATTATTTTCCTTGTAATCATATTAATTCTTGAATTTGAGCTTTGGGCAGTCTGCTTTAATATGTCCTTGCACTCATAACAGAGAACTTCATCACTTTTATCTGGCTTTTTCCAATCCTTCTTCCAATGTCCCTTATTGTCATACTTTCCTTTTGTAATTTTATTTTATGAGGAATTTCTTCTTCCTATAAAATTTCTTAAACCTTCTGGCTATCTGAGCCATTTCAGCATTACTATTAGAGTCTGAATTTTCACTGGTTGAACTGTTAGTAGGTAGTTGATCTTTATCTTTGTCCTTGATCTTTGAAATAGTAGTCTTGAAAGCCACTAATTTTCTCTTAGGTTCATCATCTTCCTCTTTATTCACCTTGAGTTCTTCCTCATACATCATAAGCTTACCAATGAGTTCTTTGACCGTTAGAGCAGAAATGTCACATGACTCTCTGATTGAGACAGAGGTGCCTCTCCATCGTTCTGGTAAACATCTCAGAATCCTCATAATTTGTTCCTTTGCTGGAAAATCTTTACCAAGTGAACTCATTGTATTGACTATCCCATTAAACCTGAGATACATATCAGAAATAGGTTCATCAGTCTTCATTTTAAAATTATCATATTTAATAGTATAAGTATTTATATCATTTCTTTAACATTGGTTGTTCCTTCATGAGAAACACCCAAAGTATCCCAAATTTCAAAAGCAGTTTTACAAACAGAAATCCTATTTAACTCTTCATCTCCTAAAGCACATTACAAGGAATTCATATCTTTACAATTATTATTCTAACCAATCTTTGTAGGTTCATCCCAAGTGGATCTAACAGTAGTGGGAAGTTTATATTATGATTCAATGGCAGTCCAAATATCAAAACCCATGCTCTCTAAATAAATTTTCATTTTCAGTTTCCATTGAACATAGTTTGTACCATTGAAGAAAGGTGGCCTGTTAGTAGCAGCACCCTCTAGTATATTATCCATAACTATATATTAGAAAGATAATTTAAATAGATAAAAATTTAGAACTAACAGAAATTTAAGATCTTTAAAGATGCAACTAAAATCACAATTGAAAAATAGAGTATCTTGAAAATCCTTAAACAAAAACTAATCCTATGATACCAAATTTTGGTCAGAGTGGAAACTCAAGAGGGGGGTGAATTGAGTTTCAATTAAAATTTCTGTTAAAATATTGTCTAGTTAAAATCCCCCAATTTATAAAATAAGTTAAACTTAATTTAATTTATACAGATTGTAAATGTTCACTTAGCTTGTCAAAGATTTATTAGGTCTCAGTTAATTTAACCACAAGGTCAAACTAACTTTTGAAGCTAACATATTGATTTACAATAAGTGTAAACACTTACTAATTTAACTATCAAAGTAGCTTCAAAATAGTTTTGTATTTCAAAGTAATATCAGCGGAATAAATAAGATATATGTAGTATACTTTAAAGATAAATTAAAGATGCACAGTAGATATAACAAGAGGTTCAGTCTCAAGCTGAGACCTAGTCCTCTCAAATTTATAGAAATTTGATCCACACCCTAGATCGGGGTTAACAACAGTTTACAAAATTGTCCAAGCCACGCAGGGACCTCTACCACTGTTCTTCATGGGAAACGAAACAAAGACCATGTCACACAAGGACCTATTCCACAATTGACGTGGGTAAACATGAGTTAAGAGAATTTGAGTGAGGATTTTGATATCCTCTAGTTCAGTGGAGGAGACAGTGTGTGTAAAAGATATACAAAGTACACCACACTGCTCGAAAGTTAATAAATAAATCACGTAGAGAAGATAGATGAGATTTTAGAAAGCTCTAGTGATTATCAATGTAGCTCTGGACTCGTTGAATTTAGCAGGAATTCTTCTGAGTCCTTCTATGGTTTTTCTGTTGAAAAACAGAGTTTCGTAGTTAAGCTTGTCTTCTTCATGAGTGAGAAAGGCCTCTTGATTCAACCTGTGTTCTCTAGAGGTGTTGGTTTGCATTCATGAGATTTCTATTAAGGTATTGCAATCTCCTTCTTGTTCAAGATTGTTCTCTGATGTATGTATGTTCTTCTCGTTGTATCTTTACACTTTTCTTGCTTTTCCACTTGCACGTTTCCTCTTCTTCTTGTTTGTTTTTGTTTTATGTATACTGCATCTCAGGCTTTTTTATATTCCACGAGTTATGGCAGTAGGAATGATTCCCTTTTCATATGTTCGAGATACGGTTTCCTGACATGCCAACAACTATCATTAAATAACATTAATTGCATTAAAAACAACAAATATGACCATTAGCATTATTTAAATAATATTGACAAAAACTTAAGAAACGATGTCACAATGATTAAGTAAATGGTGTCTTCTTCACGGTGTGTGGTTCACGGTTTGTCTTTAACGGTGTGTCCTTCACAGTGTCTGGTTCACGGTGAGTCCTTCATGGTGTCTGGTCATGGTGAGTCCTTCACGGTGTCCAGTCACGATGAGTCCTTCACGGTGTCTGGTCACGGTGAGTCCTTCACGGTGTCTGGTCACGATCAATCCTTCACGGTGTCTCCATACTTAGACAAATATCTGTATTTGGACTTAGACAATAATATACATAACATGGATTAAGTTTAATGATGAGAGAGTAAAAGAGCTTGAATCATAAATATAAAGGTGTGATAATATATGTGAGAATTGTGATCATACATGAGACTTGTAAATAATAAAGAGAGTAATTAACATCATAATATTTGTTATCATTAAAACATGATGTGTAGTTATTATTGAGATTGAAGAGCATTATCAATATGTGCAATGAAGATTGAGATTAATTAACAGTAATAAGATTTGTGATCATTAAAACATGATTAACACATGAGGAGTCTAACATTTTACATTAATATTATTAAATGAGGTATATATAAATCCCCCTTGACAAAACATATCATGTATTTTTTTATCCTAATAATATTTTAAGTTTCACATAATGATATCATTTCATGAGGTTTATATTTTAAATTCACCAAAGTGGTAAATATTTTATGTTATAAACTCATTTTTTTATCGAGAGTGTTTATGATCATGTTTTTGATGATAGAGTATTACGATCCATCTCTCAAGAGGCTTATGTATTTTATTATGATATGGTTTTTTCATGAAATAAATTTTTTCCATTAATTTCAGTCTCTTTATATAGTCAAGAGTTCTAAAATTATGCTTTTAATAAAAATTATCTTTTTAATAAAAAACACCATTTATTTAAAAACCATTTTTTCTAAAAATGTTTTCAATTTGTTTAACATTATTAAAATGTTTTATTAAGGATATTTTTACTCATTTTTTACTTTTTGGAAAAATGTTTAATAGGATTCATCATAGTGTTTTAAAAAACAATTCTTATTTTGATTTTACTAAAAATGTGAAATGAAACACTATTTTAACATGTATGACATGAGCATAATATACCATCGTCATGACCATTATTTTCGTTTTAAGTTTACATTATAATTTTTAAATGTTATTTTCAATGAAAATGATTTTCAAAATATTTTATCTTTTGAAACATTTTTTTTCAAAGTTGATTGTTTATTTTACTCAATAAATTTTCCATATGATTTTAATGTTTATTATATTATTTTTTATGTTTATTTTAAAAGAAAATGATTTTAAAAATATCTTATATAATTTAATTTTTTAAAAAGTGATTTTCAAATAAGGTCTATTTTTTCATCAAGAAAATTTCCAAGTTGTTTATCATTCCAAATAATTTTCCACATTATATGAAATACTCTGATGTTATATATTCTTTATAGGGGATGTGATTAAAGGATTCCATTCTTATTCTTTCTATGAATGGTTTATGATTTTGATGAAAATATGTTTTTGAAACCCATTTCTCTTCCACTGGTTATGACACAATAAAACTTTATGAAACTTAATGATTTTTTTATGCTTTACGCTATGATGAAATGAAGAAATGACTATGAAACCTATATATTTTACATAAGTAAAAATAAGATGAAATGTTTATAAAATAAATTTAATTTAATGGGTTATGATATGATGAATGTTTTATAATCTTTTGGAAAATATTTGTATGATATTTTTTATTAAATGGGTGGGAACTATATATCCATCCATTGAATTTGGTATTGATAAGTTTTTTATAAGATCATAAGGTACACTGGTGGTTAGCCCCATCTTGAAAATGAGGGTACATAGATGGTTATCCCAATCCTTAAAAATAGGGTACACGGGTTGTTAGATCCAGCATGAAGTAGGTACATAGGTTTTTATCCCAATCCTAACATGTTATGAATGTCTTTGTGGGTACCCCTAAAATATATTTTTCAATGATTATGTTTATTACACAAATCTATGTTCTATGCCAATTTTATGCTCTCATGGATCATGTTCTTTTATTCTCTTAATATTCGTTTCTTATAAACTTAAAATTTTTATAAGACAACTCATGATTATGATATTTAATATGAAAGGGATGGTTTTCAAATATTATTATCATGTTCTAATACCCTTACGCTCAATTTATGATTATGTATATCCATTTTTCCACTTAATGAGAATTTGAACTCACTATTTCTAATATTTCCTTTACCTAGGTCAAAGAGAAATATTTTAAGTCAGAGTACTAAAGGGGAATATCTTTATGAGAGACATTGAATATATTTTATGAATTAATAGGATTTAGTTCCACGTTTCCAATAAAACTATACTATTACATCCCTCAGGAGTGTTCATGTGTGTAATGAATTGAATTTTCATCTAAAAAGAGGTAATATCCATTTATTAAATGCTTGGGTCACTATAATGGGTAAAAGAGGAACATATTATTTAAACATTGAAAACTAGAATTAGATTTTTTTTTTGAGATCCCTAGGGTTATTTTTTAGGATACATCTAAGAATATCTCTAAGGATAATTCTAAAGATGTGTGAAAATATTGAAAAATGTCTTGGAATTTTATTGAAAGATAAAGAAATTGGTTTCCAAGAAATCACAACCCTATATTAATACTACAAGTGGAGGTGTAGTGCTATAGATTATAAATATAGTGTCATGATTTAGAAATATAATATGTGATTTTCATGATTATTTGGCTTCCCCTTATGATTATAGTTACTCAAGCTTTGATTTTTGGTTTTAGTAAATGCCACGAACCCGAATGAGTTGGTTTAACATTGAATGTGACATTGAAGTTTTTGATGAGAAACCAAACAAGGCAATAACTAGAGTGGAGGATATTGTGATTATTCCTAATTAGTTATCACAAAACATGATTAATAATGTAGACCTTAGCAAACTCTTGGACTCACCAATGAATATAATTATAGTGTTCACTGAGAGTTTACGTAGTGGAGGCCATACATGAAAAATGATTTAGTTTCCTATATTTCCTAAATATTGGAATAAGCACGGAAGAAAATGTCTTATAAGGAAGATATTATGTTTTTGGTGTTAAATAGAAGGAAAAAATACAAGTAACTTCAAAGGAAAAATGAAAATTTAAGTTAATGAAATGGATTAGAATGATGGTCTCCCAAAGTTATCATAAACTATTGAATGTTTTGAAATGTGTAATGCATGAACATTATGAAAATATATTTACTAGTAGGAAAAAACAAGTTGAGAATCAGTAAGGTGGTATGAAAAATGGTTATACTATTGATGATGAAGAGACTATAAATGACATATGAAAATAAATATGTATTAAGGATTAAAACAAAGAATCCTAGTTAATGGTTTGAGAATTAAGTGTGATGATTGAAATGATTTTGTATTATAATTAAATAATTCCGAATTATTAAATATATAAATATTTTTTAGTATAAATTTTTCATTTAGGAAATTCAAGAATAAGTTGAATCATAATAATTACCAAGAAAGGTTATTTAATTTGAAGGTGTTATTTTATAAAAACATATGATTAAGAGAATAAAACCATTAGTATGTTTTTGAGGATGTGAAAATGTAGTTTAGTTTGGATAAATAGATGATTGAAATTGGTAAAATAAATTTGATAGTGTTGATGACCTCAGAACAGATAAAGGATTTTTTTGAAAAAGTTGGTTTTGTTATCATTGAAGAGGTTTAAAATATTATCAATTTAAAATGTTTAGTAAAATATGGTTTTATTCAAGTAATGAGGAATCATTCACCTTTTAATTAAGGTTTCATGGTAATTAATGTTATTTAAATGTTTCATGAGAATACATGAGGAAGGTAATCACATGTTTGGTATGTGAAAACCAAGATATACTTTATGATATATAGGGAACAATGTTTAGTTCAATTAGAGAAATTTAGTGAACTTATTTATAAGTTTTTAATGTAGAAGTGTGACTATTTATTTAATGGTTTAGTTTGTACTTTGGATGAGTTTTTGGAGATTAAAAAAATTACTTTATGAGATGAAGATTTATCCATTTGGATACCCAGTGATAATGTTTTTAAGTACAGATAGAAGGAATGAATTACAATTAGTTTATGTATTTTATTTAGTTATTTATACATGGAGAAAATAATCTCTCAGATTAAGAGATGAATTTGAAATTGATCAAGTAACAACCAAAGGATGAAATGTTTGTTATGAAATAAAAAGATATCATGTAACTGCATTTTCATATGTTCTCTAGCTATATGGAAGAGGAATTCGATATTGAACTGAAATATTATCCTATTATCATCATTTTTGATGATATGAATGAAATTTTTCATGCCTATTTTTCTTATGGATTTGTGGTCATTAACATTTTATGTATCACCCACTTTTTTGTGATCAATGGTCTCTGTCACTCTCCGTCAGTATTTGGGCATTAGTTTTATTTTCTAGGTCCATGATTTCACTTCCCACCTATGCTCTCATATTTGGAAATCTAGTATGTGTTATTCTTGATTACTTTTTCACATACCTTTAACTTTTTCAGTAGGATGTTTTATAAGAAATTATATGATGTGGGTTTCTATGAGATAATTTTCAAATGTTAAACATCTGACAACTGAGTTGAATTTTGAGGGTAAAATTAATTTAAAGGGAGGGGGGGTAGAATGTAATTCCCTGAGATTTTGTGAAATATTTTATTCAAATTAACTAAACACTTTTTATATTTTTTACTACATGAAAAACTTATTTTATATTGAATTATATATAACACAAATTTTATCTTAGGTTCCATTCAAAATTGAGTTTTTTGAAAAGCATTCACGAAACACTACATTGAGCTTCAGTGAACCATAAAATAATATTAGTTTCAATATAACCTTTATAACCTAGATGTTAAATATGAGGGAATGAATAATATTAACTACTTTATGAAATATAATTATAAATTTCCAACTCAATATAAATTAATTTATAAATTCTTAGTAAATAATAAATCATTTTAAGTAATGTAATCATATTCATTAGGATTATGTTTTCTTCAAAAATGATTTTTATTTTTTTTATAAAAAATATCATAATAAATTTATATATATTTTATAAAATTTAGTTTATAAAATTAAATTAATTTTTGATGTAATCATATCAAATTTAACTTATTGTGTAATACGTGGATTTTTCAGAAAATATTGATATTTCATTTAATAGTGAAAATTTCTTGTTTTTTGTAAAATTTTATTTTCATTTCCATTATTTAAGTAATTTAAATAACCAATTATGTTTTAAATTAATAAAATAATTATTTAATAATATTTAGTACAATTAATTACTTTTTAATAAACTTTTCAATTTATTTTAGTATAAGTTTATTTTTGGGTTTATAAAGGGGGTTTTTTGAAAACTGTTTTGAAGAGTATAATGCTTAAAAATATTAATTAATTTAAATAATCCTTATAAAATAATGTTTTAAATGAATATTTTTTATTTTATATCAATAAAATTAAATTTATATTCATACAATTATTATTAATACACATAGAGTTAATATACATCATCTTTTGCTTGAAAAAAATACACCTCTCGAAAACTTGTTTTTTCATTATGTCTGAATATTTTTCTTTAAAATTAATTTTTTATTCTTATAGAAAAATTATTTTACCAAATAAAATTTATTTTGGAAATCATCATGTAAAAATTATTTTAGGATGAATTTATGATAATTTTTGGAAATTTTAATTTTTTTGATGAATAGTGAAAAATACTAAATTTTAATTGAAAATTATCTTTTCATTAAATTTATTTATAAATATAAATAATATTTTGAAATGTTTTTAAATTAAAATTAATTAAATTATAATCTATTAATCCTATTTAGTTACTTGTAATTAATTTTATACTTAATTTCTATATAAAAACATATTAATCTTTTGAACATTTTCTCTTTAAAAACTGACATTCTCATAACGTATATGGGATTAATTTGAAATTAAAATTTTCCACTAATGTGAATGTAATTTGGAAAAATGTAATAAATATTTTTAATAAAAATAATTCTTAATACATAATAATTTAAAGTATATATTTTTTTACCAAAAATTAATAGTAAAAGCAATAAATTATTTTTCATATTTAAGGTAAAAATGGGTTTATAAAGGGATTAAACTAAAAAGATAACTGTTAAAAATAACAAAAACGTTTCCCAAAATCATTATATGGACTTCTTTGGAACATATACATTCTGGGTACTATAATATTACTTTATTTTATGCAGTGGACTTAAAAAATATGGTTGAAATTCTTTCTTTCAAAAAATATAAGTGTGCCACACACCTCACTTACAAAGGCCAACCCTTCTACTCTTCTTGTCAGACCTTCAAACACTTTTGGTACAAAAAATATGTTCCCAAATAACTTACAAAATTCCATACTATCATCATATAATCCTTATTTTTTGTATAATCACATCCTATGAAGGCTTTTGGTGCAATCCTAAGGATTATACCCGAATAATACGTTAAACTCATCAACAAGTATTTTTGTTTTATTTTTTCTTCCACCTCCTAGAATTATTAATAATACATGTTGATATCATAACCTTAGTATATTCCATATAATTAAATGTTTTGATGATAATTTAATTTCCTAAAACCCTATCAACTTTCATCATATGGGTTATAAAATCATTGTTTGTGTGTACAACAGACTTACGCCTTGTGAACTAATGTCATTCGTTTTCTCCTTTACCACATATGGAGTTTTGATATGATGATTAAAATAAAGTATATATATTATATTTGTAACATAGTTATTCCTATTGGTTAAATATATTATATATATATATATATATATAATTCCCATTATGTAAGGGATACAAAAACATCACTCTTGTGTACGGTGGACTACTACCCCGCAAAGCGAAGTGATTCATTTTTCACAAAAATTTTACATGGAAAATAATAAGGATTAATATATGTGATATTAATAACATAAATATAATATTAATTACATATTTATAATTCTTAAAAGATAAAATATAATTTTATTTAATATTATTTCTCTCACTAAATGTTGATAACACCGTTCATGTACGTGTGGACTACAACCTTCACTAAGTGATGTGGCTCTCTTTGCATCACCACACAACATGTGTGATATGTGTAAGTATATTTAAATAAAAAATATGGTATTTATTATTTTATTATAATTTTAAATAAAATATATTACCTACCATATCTTTATAATAATCATTGAAAAAACGAACATGTTACTCAAGTGTATGTATGATCTACCGTCTTCCTGATCGTGACAAACATAATGTCTCAAAACAATCATAAATCTAAGATATTAAAAGTATAATATATGTGTAATTATAATAATTATTTTATTATGATAATTCTGGATATGATGGAACCATGATCAATGTTAGAGGACCAAAAATAAAAAATCACAACATATACGAAAGACAAAGAGGCTATTACCCGAAACGTAACTATAACTTGGAAATGTTAATAAATATGTAAGAAAAAGAAAATAAGTAAATAATATATGGTATGAGATATATAATTATGGTTATTTAATATATTTAACATAAATTTATATATTTATTATACAAGATGTTTTAATGAGTACGATGGAATTTGAGACCTACAGTAAGGTATTTCTGTTTCACTTTTAATTTCTATGAGAAAAATTCTATATTTACCACATTTTTCTTTTACAAGGTTAATATAATTCAAATGAATTTATTTTAGGATTATTATAAAAAAATTATTATTATTCACATATCCATTTTAGGTTATCTCTTTCTAGGGGTTTACAGTTCGAAATTTACCATATCAGTAAGAAATTTTGGTATCAATTGGCATTCTTTGAGACATATGACTATGTTATACACCTATATTATTTCAGGATGTGTATATAAAACCTATTTTACATTTAATATAAAATCTTTATTTATCCTATTTATATTTTATGTTTTATTTAATTATATTACTTCCTGAGACGTACATTTCCATGTAAGCAATGTGGTAAATATTCTATTCTATAATTTTATCATTTAAGTGGATTGTTTATGATCATGTTTCTATTAATAGAATATTATGAACCATATCTGAATAAACTAATGTATTTTATTCTAATATGATTATTTCATGACAATACACGTTTTCCCTTTAATTTGATTTATTTATGTACTCCATAGTTCAAAAATATTTTTTTAATAAAAATAATTTTTTTGGTTAAAGAACATTTTCTTCTAAAACTATGTTTTCTAAAAATGTTTCAAAAAATGTTTTAAAAAATGTTTTAAAAAATGTTTTAAAAAATGTTTTTAAAATTGTTCGAATGATTTTTTAAATATATTTTTACCCATGTTTTAATTTTTATTTTTTTAAAAGGATTCATCATATCATTTAAAACTCAATACCTGTACCGATTATACCAAAAATGAAAGAGTAATATTTATTTTAGCATGTAAAACATTAATTTAAAAAATTTCAAAGTAATTTTCAAATAAAATTATTTTCTTTTAAAAAGTGATTTAAATGCAGAACGAACATTTTCTTAAGAAATTTTTTAATGATATTTAAATATTCCTTTTATAAATTTTAATGTTTATTTTCAAAGGAAATGAATTAAATTTTTTTTTATAAATTTTAGTTTTAAAAATTTATTTCCAAAGAAAGTTTACTTTCTACCGAAAGGTTATATGTGGTTATCTTTAAAAATAATTTTCCATTTTAGATATCATCCTTTGATGTTTCAAATTCATTAACGGGGAAATGAATAAAGGATATCATTCTAATTATTTTTTTGAAAGGTTTATATTTGTGATGAAAATATCTTTATGAAACCTTTTTTTTCATGTGTTATACAATGATAAATGAATTATGAAACCTTCTTCTTTTTTCCATCGGTAATTCAACAATGATATGATTATGAAACCTATTTCTATTACATAGGCTATAATATTATGAAATATCTATGAAACCCATTTCATTTCATGGGTTATGATATGATGAAGGTTTTATTATATTTTGGAAAACATTATTATGATTTTCATTATGTATTGGGAGGGACCTATATATCCCTAAAATTAATTGGGTAGTGATGAATGTTCTATGAGCTAAAATGGTACTTGGGTGGTTAACCAATCCTAAAAATGAGGGTACATGGGTGTTTAGAAAAATCTAAAAAAATAGAGTACATAGGTGGTTGTATGAATAACGATGGTGTTAAAAAGGTGGTTAGCAGAAGAATAAAATATTATGAATGTATAGGTGAGTTGGTTTGACATAAGATTTTCTAGGATTATGTGAATTGCATATATCTTCATCTTATAAAAATGTTATGATCTAATGGATCAATTTATTTTATTCCCTTGTGATTTATGTCATATAAACATTCAAGAAATGTTTAATGACTCATTATTATGACCTTTTATATACAGTGTATGGTTTTCAAATTTTATGCTCATGTTATCATTCCCCTTATACTCATGTTATGTTTACATATCTCCATTTTTACCCTGACTGAGAATCTGAGCTCACCCTTTCTTGTATTTTGTTTACCTAATTTACGAATAATGATTTTATATAGTATTACTAAAGTAGAAGTTATTTATGGGATACATTGAACAGCCTTGATGAATTAAGAATATTTTTTTTCAATGTCTCCAAAGAAACTATACTGTTAGTTTCCTCAGGTGTGTTTTTGTGTATTGTGTTGAAGATTTATAAAAAAATTTGAATTATCCATTTCTGAAAATCCTGGTTCATTGTAGTTGGTCTCAGAGGAAATGTTTAGTTAACCTTTGGAAACAATTAATAGAAAATTTTTTGAGATCCCTAATAATATTTTTAAGGATATGTCTAGGGATGTATCTAAGGATAAATCTATGGATGATTCAAAGTATAGTAAAATGTAACAACATTTTCATAAAGGATAATGAAATTAGTTCCCAAGTAATTATATTATTTTATGGATAATATAAGTGGATGTATATCTGGTATAGATATACCTAGGTATAATAACTCTAAAAAGGATGAATTGATATAGACTCGATGATCACATGGTATATGAAAACAGGCATTTCAATACAACTATTACGATACTACAAGGTGATATACTTTAAAAATTCACAAACTCTTTAGAAACCATGCTGATGCATTTAAATATATGATGACTATGAATGGCCTAAGCAAATATTTGGTGTCATAAATTAAAAAAATAAGGTATAATTATTTAGAAATCTTATACGTGAATTTAATATTTATTTTGTTTGCCATTATGATTAGCATTTATCACACTATGATTTTTGTGTGTAGTTAAATGTGGGAACCATAAGGAATTAGGTTAACATTGAATGTGATAAACAATTTTTGGATGACCAAACAAATTGGATGATGGTTGTTGTGAAGCATAGTTTGATTATACTTAATAATTTCTCATAGAATATGATTAAAAATGCACACCATAACCAAATATTAGATTCACCAAAGAATAGGAGGATAGATTTCTCTATGATTTCAAGTGGTGGATACCATGATGGAAAAAAAATTTTGTTTCATTTATGTAGAGAATGTGGGAAGAAGAACAAAATAAAATTTGTTATAGGTATAATAATATGTTTTGGGTTTGAAAAAGAAGAACACATTACAAGTAAATGTAAAAGAAAAATGAAAATATTTGTTAACATAATAGAGGATAATAATGGTCTCCCTAAGGTATTATAAACTTTTGAATGTCTAAAATTTTGAATGTATGGGAATTATAAAAATCAATGTACTAGGTGGAAAGATCATAAAGAGAATTAGCAAGGTGGTATGAGTGATGGTTATACTATTGATGTTGAAGAGACTACGAATGACATATGAAATGAAGGATGTATTAAAGAATAAGGTAAAAAATCATAGTTATTGGATTTAGAAGGAAGTGGGATGATTGAAGTGGTAATTTATTAGAATTCAAGAATTATGAATCATAAAATTTATAAGGATTTTCCAGTATAAGTTTTTTTTAAGGATATGAAATAATATGTTGAATAAAACTGATGAACTCTAAAAGTGATTTGATGGTAACGTGACAATTAATGGAAAACACAAGATTAAGGGAAGATAAACATTAATATAATCTCCCATATGAGAAAATAGTGCTTAGTTTGGATACAACTGTGATTTATATGGATAAAGAAAATTGGATCACATTAATGATATAAGAACTTACAAAATTTGTTGACAAGGTGGTTTATGTCATCATTGATGGAGATTACAACGTTATATATAGAATATTTTTAACAATCTATGTTTTTATTCAAGGAATTATGAATAATTCATGTTTTAATTGAGGTTTTATAGTAATTTAGGTAATTACCATTTTCAAGAGAATAAATGATGAAGGTTTTTATGTATGATATTGTCTAACCAAGAGATACATTATATTATATAGGTGATCAATGTTATTATGAATTTGATAAATATAGTGGATTTATTTATAAATTTTGAATTTTTTAAGGATGACCATTTATGGAATGGTTTATGTTGAAATTTGAATGATGTTTTATAGAGTAACATATTAATTCACTATATGAATATTTTCCATATTGGATAAACAATTTTAATTTATTTAACTAGTGATAGAATTAATGACTTATTATTCTTTTAGTGATATTATTTAGTGGTTTAGACATGAAAAAAAATCATCTCTTAAAGTAAGATATGAAGTTAAAATTGATCAAGGAACAAACAAAAGAAAAAATTATTATAAAGAAATAAAAATATATCAAGAATGTAAATTTTTATATATTCTCAGACTAGATAGAAATGTATTTCCTCAATATTAGGAAAATTATCTTGAAATTAAATGTTATCCTATTATCTTTATTTTTGTTGATATCAATGAAATATTTCATAGCTATGTGGTATATGGATTTGGGTTCATTAAGATTCTATGGATCACCCAATTTCTTGCGATCGACGTTCTCTATCACACTTCAATAGTATTTGGGTGTTACTTTTCTCTTTATGTTGATGTTTTCACTTCCCACATATGTTTTCCTATTTAGAAAACAAGTATGTGTTGTTCCAAAATAATTTATCACATCCCTTTATATTTTTAATAGGGTTTATATTAAAAAATTTATGATGTGGGTTGCTCTGTAGTAATTTTAAAATGTTAAACTTCTGATGTTCGAGGTGAATTTTTAGGGAGAAATTCAATTTTAGTGGAGTATAATGTAATACCCTAAGATTTTATGAAATAAATTTTTTCAAATAAATTTAATATTTTCAATATTTTACATTACACTCAAAACTGATAACAGATTGTGTTATACACAACATCGAGTTTACATTGTATTAAATTCAACAATGTGTTTCTTCTAAAGAGTGCATGAAAAACCACACAAAGCTTCACTGAACTATGAAATAATATTACTTTAAATATGACCATTATAACCGTTCTAATAAATAGGTTAGTATGAATAGTATTTATTAAATTATGATATATATATATATATATAAATAAAAATAAAAATAAATTAATTTATAAATTATTAATAAATAATCAATCAATTTTTAATAAAGTAATTATATTCATCAAAAATAGGTTTTCTTCCAAAAATATTTATTGATTTTTATCGAAAAAAATTATAATTAATTTATAAAAACATTAAAAAATTTATTTGATAAAATTAACTTAATTTTGGAAATCTTCATATCCAAATTAACATATGGTAAAAGTTTGAGGTTTTTTCCTACAATATCAATTTTTTAGTGCATAGTGAAAATACTTTTTTTTGTAAAACTGTCACTTCTCTTAAATTAATTATTTAATTTAGATTTAAATTTTTTTAAAGTAACATAATTATTAGTTATAAGTATTTAATATTCATAATTAATTTTAAATCAACATTTATTGGATTTTAGTATAATTTTGTTTGGGTTAAAAAAGGGTTTTTTCTAAAATCTATTTTAATGTGCATAAATATTTTCCATTTCAATAAAAAAAATAATCCATAATATTGGATGTTTTAAATTAAATTTATAGATTATATATTAACAAATTTTAATTAATTTTCAAACAATTATTACTATTAGACTTCATTTTATAGTAATCATCTTGTGCTTGAAAAAAATACACTTATAGAAAACTTTCCTTTTTGTTATGTTAGTGAGTTTTGTTTGAAATTTAGTTTTCACCAATTTTTGAAAATTTAAGTGAAAAAATAAACTTCATTTTTTAAATCATCACTAAAGATCTATATTATTATGTTTTTGATATGTTTCTGAAAATTTTAATTATTTTGATGAATAGTAAAAATACTGAATTTTAATTTAAAATTGAATTTTAGTTTCTTTTATTTATAAAGATAAATATTATTTAAAATTATTTTTAAAGTAAAATTATTTTAATTATAAATACATTAAAAAATTGTAGGTTATTTAAATCAGTTATATATGTAATTTTTATTCAAAAACATTTTAAAAATTTGAAAAATTTGTCTTTAATAACACATTCTCATCATGTATGCAGGATTAGTTTTAAATTAATTTTTTTCAATTGTAAGAATGAATTTTTGAAAAATAGATTAAATATTTTTGATAATAATAATTTATATTATCTAATAATGTCAACATAATTATTTACCAAAATAAATTGTAAAAATAGTAAAAATTAGTAACTGTGGTTAAAGTAAAAATATGTTTACCAGGGGGGTGTAAACTAAAACGAAAATGGTTAAAAATAATCCAAAAAATTTCCAACACCAATTGGATGGAAATATTTAAACTGTATACAATTTATTATATAAAATGGTCCATTTTTGGATCCTTGTGATGTGAATCAAATGTGGGTGGAATTGTTTCTTTCAAAAAATTTCAAGTGTGCCACTGACCTCACTTTTAAAATGCCACCCCTTCTACTCTCCTATCCACACCTTAAAACACATTTGTATCAGCCTAGACCAACCCAAATCACTTAAAAACTACCATCCACTCATATTATAAGACTTATTTTGGACATAAATCCAACATAGAATGTCATTTGTTAAAAACCTAAGGTGGATACCCAAAAAAGAGGTAAATTTCATCAGTAAGAACTTTTTATTTATTCATGAACCTACTTAAATTATTATTAAAAAATGATTAAATAATAACCAATTATATTATATATAATGATATAATAATTTTTATTTTATTACCTAGAACCCTCTCCACTTTCATAAAATGGGTTATGAAATCATCATTCGTGTGGATAACAGACTACATCCTCACGAAACGATGTCATTCATATTTCCATTACCACCTCTAATGGTTGGGTATGATGATGGATATATAATATATATGATATTTTTAACATTATAATACCTATTTAGTCACTATATTATGTATTAATTTTTTAAATTTCCATTTCATAAGGGATACAATAACATCACCCGTGTGTAACGTAGACTACCGCCTTGCGAAGCGATGTGATTTGTTTTCCACTAACACTTTTTCTGGAAGATAATAAGGATTAATATATGTGATATAAATGAAGTAAAAATAATATTAATGAAATATTTATCATTAATAAAATATTATAAATCATATTTTTCTTACATTTTCTCTCACTGAAAGATGATAAAGTCGTTCGTTTATGTGTGGAATCATGCCTTCCTGAAGTGACATGACTCTATTTTGATCACCACACAACAAAGATGATATGTATAAATATATTTAAATAAGTAATATGGTATTTATGATATTATTTTAATTATTATATTATAATATATTACTTACCTCACTTCCATAATAATCATTGAAAAATGGAAACGTTACTCATGCATACGTAGGACGTACCGTCTCTATGATCATAACATACTTAATTTATCAAAACAATCAATCATGATCAGACTTAAAAGTATAATATATGTATAAATATGATAAATATTTAATTATTATTATTTGGAATATTATGGAACCAAGATCAAATTATGAGGACCAAAAATAATAAATCCAAACATATATAAAAAACAAAGCAGTTATTACATAAAACATGACTTTAACTTGGGATTTTTAATAAAAGAGTAATAATAGGGAATAAGTAAATATTATATGATTTTTTATATATAATTATGTTTATTTAATATATTTATAATCAAATTATATTTTTTATATAGTGGTTTTGAATGAGTATTTCAGAATTTGAGACTTAATGTAAGGGATTCCATCTCACTTTTATTTTATATGTGAAACATTCCATATTCCCCACATGTTTCTATTACGCGGTTTATATAATTCACATTAATTTAATATTATATTATTATAATTTAAATTATTATTATTTAAATATCCATTTTATGATTTTGGATTTATAAGGTTTACTGTTCAAAAGATACCAAATCAGTAAGGGATTTTTGTATCAATTTTCATTCCTTGAGAAATATAATGATGTTACACAACTATCTTATTGTATGAGGTTTATATAAATCCAATTTGAAATAAAATATCATGAATTTATTTATCCTAATTATATTTTATGTTTCATTTAATTATATCTCTTCTTTATGCTTCTCTTTCAAAGTTACCAATGTGGTAGTAATTTTATGTTACAATACCATAATTTTTCTGAATTTTTTATGATCATGTTTCAGATGATAGAATATTATGATCAATCTTTCAAGAAACTCATTTCTTTTATTCTCATATTGTTATTTAATAATAAATTATGTTTTCACTTCATTTTCTTCTCCTTATGCACTGAAGAGTTAAAAACTAATGTTTTAATATAATCATCTTTTTCGGTTGAAAACACTTTTTCTTTCTAAAACAATGTTTTCTATTTTTTTAAAAATATTTTTAAAATTGTTAAAATTATTTATTAATAAATTTTGATACACATTTTTATTTTTAGAAAATGCTTTAAAATAATATTCATGTGGTTCAAAAAAATCCATTTTTCTTTTACCAAAAATGTGAATGGAATATTTTTTCAACATGTATGACTGGAACACAATTTCTCATATTAATGACCATTATTTCATTGAGGACTACTTTATATTTTTTACCATTATTTTCCAAGAAAATGATTTTCAAAATGTTTTATTTTTAGAAAGTGTTTTTCAATGAGGAATGGATATTTTCCTCATTAAAATTTTTAAATTATTTTTAAAGATTCCTGTATAAGATTTCGGGTTTATTTTTAAAGAAAAGGATTTTTAAATTACTTTATAATGGTTAGTTTTACAAAATATTTTTTCAATGTAAGATTATTTTTCATTAGAAACATTCTTATTATTTTTTCTTCCAAATTTATTTTCCATTTAAGATAACATAATTTTATATTACTTATTCTTTAAGGCAATATGATCCAAGGATACCATTCTTGTTCTCTCTAGGAATGGTTTTTTATGATGCAAATATGTATATGAAACCCATTTATCTTCCAGAGGTTATAGAATGATAAAATTTTATGAAACCTGCTTCTTTTTCCATGGGTTATTCTGTGATGAAATAATGAAATACCATGATAAAATTTTATGAAACCTGCTTATTTTTCCATGGGTTATTCTATTATAAAATAATGAAATGATTACAAACTACCTCTCTTATATAAATTATGATGAGATGAAATGTCTAAAAAAACCATTTCATTTCATGGGTTATGATATGATGAATGTTTTATGATCTTTTGGAACATATGTGTATAATTTTCATTATATTATTGGTGGGAAATTTATAGCATTTCAATTAATTGGGTAATGATAAATCTTCTATGAGATCAGAGAGTACAGAAGTGGTCAGACAATGCCAGAAGAGGGTACATAGTTAGTTATGTCAAGGATAACATGTTATGAATTTATTGGTGGGTAACGTTGATATATGTTTTTATATGATAATGTGTATACCAAAAATATATGTCTTATACCAAATTTTAACTCTCCTGGATCATGTTATTTGATTCCATTATGATTATTATCTTATGCATTGAGAATCTATATGAAATGAATCAAGAATATGATCTTTGATGTGTAGGGTATGGTTTTCAAATGTTATGATCATATAATTATACAATTATGATAATTTTATGATTATATATCTACATTATTTTCCCTTACAAATCATATGGGATCACCCTTTCACGTGTTCCCTTTCCCCTGGTTATGGAAAAATATTTTAAGTAGGAGTACTAAATGGAATGATTTTTATGGTAGACATTTGAGATCTTTCATGAATTATGAATATTGTGTTACAAGTTTCCAAAGACACTAAACTATTAGTGTACTTTGGAATGTTTTTTGTGAAATTCATTGAATATTCATCATTTATGATGCAATATCAATTTATGAAAATTATGGGTTGCTATAGTATGAATTCCTTGGAGCAACATATTACTTTATAATTTGTAAAATAAGGAAAATTTTAGAATTTATTATCTAGTGTGGAAAATAAATTCAAATAGTTTCAAAGATATTTAATGATCTAAATCTAAAAAAACTCAAATAGGCATGTGATTCAAAACTGAAAACTAAGAGAGATAATATCCTCAAAATCAATAAGGTGATTAAAGAAAGAATAAATTGATAATTTTTCTAAAAAAATAAAAATTTTATTTTATAGAGGTTAATTATTAGGATGAAAATCACATATAAAGGTGGAAGTATTGATATTCAAGTTCAAGTAATAATAATGATTTGTTCAGATATGATTCAAGACTTTTTTTTACAAAAGATCAAATGACATGATTATGAGAAGATCAGTTGGATGATATTCTAGAACAAACTAATGAGATTCCAATAATAATAGAGATCAAGTTGAGTTGTTTTTTGAGATATTCATCAGATCTTGAAATATTATGATTCAAGATATTAAGATGATGATCAAGGGCATGTTGTTTTTTAGATAAATTAATTATTTTTAAAACGAGAGAATATATAGATTTATAAAATCTATAAATGTCAAATAAAAATATTCTTGGTGATAATATTTAGTGGATAGATATCATAAATTTATTTCTAATCCATGAACAATGATATGAAGACAATTAAACTGATTTTATAACTGGTTATTATAGATTCACGTTAAATTAGTATAGGTTTCATACAAAATCACTCAATATGAAATGGGATTACTCACCTGATATTGTTGCTGTATGTTTATATATGGTAGAGATAATTTTGTTTTTGAGTTCATTCTGAGGAATTTGAATCCAATCCTACTGGTATTGGAAGAGAACACATATTTTTTGAGGCCAAAAAATGAGAAATAACAAGATAAGAATTATTTTAAATTGAGTTTGAAAATCATATTTTGAATTTTCATGTGGGATCAATTTGAGAGATGCACTAAAGATAATGTGAACGCAAATTTGATTATTTTCAACCATGTATTTCAACTGTTCAATTTTTGTCTAAGTGTATCATTTATAAGTATTTAAAATTAATGGATAAATTTAATACAAATACATTTGAATCTTATAAAATCAATAACGAATTAAAATAAGGAAAAATGAAGCATTTTTTCTATGTTTATAGCATGTGTAAGAGAATAGAAAGAAGAATAAGATCCCCATAAATGGATAAGATGTAGGATTATCCATTTAATGATGTAGAAATAAATAAAATAAATAAAATAAATAATTAATGATTGTGAAAAACAGAGAATCTGTTGGGTATCAAAGAAGAATAAAAATAGTTCATGTGAGTGTACTGAGGGATATGAACCCTTGAAAAAGAAAAAGAATTTGAGAAGAGTATTAGATGTTTATTAGTATAACATTCCATTTGAGGGGATATTACTAGTGTATTTTTTTTGTTTTATATCACAATTAATGTCTTTTTAGAGTAGTTTATTTCTATTTATATTCACTAGTTATGATATCTTTTATCGATTCACTCTTCAAAATCTATGTTGAGAGTGGAAAAAGTGTCATTTCAAAAAAATGAATATGTAATCTATATATAAAATTAAAGGATGAGTTTCATTTTTTTATCTTTAATAGAAAAATATATTCTATGATAGTTTTATTTTGAAGATGAAAATTAGACTTCTATTTGTGAATATAACCCTAAACATAATTTTTATAAACTTCATGTGAAGAAAAGTAAGAATAGATGGTGGAATGATATCTTAAAGTAAATATGTGTGATAAAACACATTATTAACATGTATAATATTGTGAACATTCTTACTCATGTAACATATTGAGAGAGGGTTAGGATTAAAACATTTTACAGTCCACTTCTATTAATAACATGTTTCATAGTGGATAATTTGTGGACAATAATAACAACCTGTTACAAAAAGGAGTACGATTACTGGGAGTTGTCATACCATATAAAAACACATATACTAATTTTTGTTTAATTAAATGCAGGTGTATTCTAGGTTAAATAAAAAAATATCTATTAGTATTAACCAATATTAGAGGTTCAATTTCTAATTGGTTTGAAAGGATTAAAGAAGAAATTTTAATTTATTAATATTTAGACAACACCCAATTCACCACTCTCAAGTGTGCTTATAAGGATAAACTAGGTCTCTTAACCACACCATTATTTTACAATTATGAATATTTTTTTTGTTTAATGTTTCATTAAATCATTTTTATAAATGAGGTATTTTTTTATTTATAAGTAACATGAATTGAAAATAATAATTGAAATAAAAAATCTAGTTGGAAAGGATGTGTCTTAGTTGTATAGGTTTAAACTAAGGATTTCTTAATTATCCAATAAATATGTTAAAATTCATTTTCTAATGCACTAGATATGAATGATACTATACAATCCTCTACTTAGATTGTGAAATTTAGTGTAAATTTGGAAACCTATTAGGTATATTGAACCTCACACCTTTCACAGTAGAAAGTTGAAAACACACAATGGCCAAGGAATTTCACCAAACTTAACCAAAAACCATCATATGTTATTCATGAATCTATCCCACTTGAATGGAAGGGTGATATATTTATATATGATATGGGGAGATTTTTATACCCATGGGATGTACTCTATAGAGACATTCTCTTGAGGTGATATACTTCAAAATATGAGTGTTCTAGACTCTTCCAATGTTAATTCCATAAACCCATAACATGATCCTTTACTTAATAATTGATTAAGGATAATAACACATATAAATTATAAAGGATCACTTATAATTCAATAAAATAGATTGATATTAATGTATTCCTCCTGTGTGACGCACATGCATGTAGCCACCATACTTTGACGGGATCAATGGATTCTAGAGTTTTGAATGATCCGGGATGATATGTGATAAAGGGACATTGTTTAACATATTTGAATCACAAAAAATAGATGAATGGAATGATATTGAGTGAATCATTCATGGATATGGATATTGGGATTTAATAAGAAATGGTATGTGGTTTTCAAGAAGTAATATTTATAATTTTTCTTTACAAAGTATGACTTCTCTAGTTTCATGGATTTTTGATATGAACTTTACCATATCATAACAATTATTTCAATGAATGGAAATTATTTATAGTAATACAAAATATGGCACTATATTTAATTTAAGAAATAAGTATGTCCTTGGAAATGATCTCATCATTAGTGATTACTAAGTATGTTGTTAAAGATGACTATTTTTTCTAGTTTGAAAACAATTATAAAGGTGTATGATATGGTATAGTCTTATGTGATAATTGTTGTAAGTGGAAATGATGCAGTGGATTCATAACATATGAGTGAACTTCCCTAGTGTAGAGCTTATACTGGACTAGAGATATGTATCTCTTTTATTGGAGTTACTCATATATATTTAACTTCACAAAACTGTTACACGTACAAAAATTCTATGTCCACCTAAGATACTCTTATATAAAATTTAATGATTCTAGGTAAAACTTATATAACTTGTCTAAAAACTATTTTACTCATGCATAGATTTTGGACTATCATTTCCACTAAAATGATGGATCATTGAAGATGGTATATACGCCCCTTATCCGAATTTCAATCACTACTGGTGATAAAATAATTTTATAGGATGACATGAAACATATAATGACTTTCTTTTTCACATATAAAAGTAATAACATAAACCAATAATAGTTTCTTTCATAGTTCTAAATCATATAATATCAAATTTATTATTAAAATTAAAAAATTATGATTTTATTATTACACTCCAAAACACACACAACAAAACAGAAAAATATATATTTAAAATATTTGATTAAAATATTTATATTAACCATACTAAAATATATAGTAAAAATGTATTAAAATATAGATGAATTAATTATTATTTTTTTCTTAATTATATATATTCCATGTTTATTGAATGTAATTTATATATTCTCATTTACCTCTAACATTGGAATAAGATCTAAATTATAAGAATTTATAAAAAGAATTCATACAGTGGTTTACCCACCTCTAAGAATATTTAGGTCCCCTATTTTAAAAAAATATACGGGGTGTTTGAAAGGGGTGAACATTATATTATTATTGGTTGTAATTTATACCTTATGGGATGGGATTAAGGCATTTAATATGTGTTAAAGGAGTGTGTGAATGTTTTTCCTTCCTTTGGGAGTATACTTAATGGATAATGTGGCATAGAGAAATTAGAAATTAATTTTGACTATTTTTAATAATATTTTATAGATATATTAATGCCATACAAGGGTGTCATTTCCTCAGAGACCCATACTTAAGAGTATCTTAAGGTGTTTTTGGTGATATATCTATTGGATGATTATAAATAAAATTAGAGATTTAGGGAAAAATTTCTAAATCTATTGACACTATAATTCTAAAATAGAGAGATAAATAATTATGAAATGTTGAAAAAAATGTAATGAGTATTTATGCATGTATTATATAGTGGGTAGGGAATAAGGGGAATTTTTATTAATGGGTAAGGTTTTGAATGGATTTAGGTTGTCATTTCCTCAATGATATTTGAATTATCATGAACTTCATGCATTATAATTATTTATAATCACATTATTGATTTAGTATGTGAAGAGGGAATTTATAATGGTGGTTGTGATGATTTATCAGTGGTGTTTCTTGATTGTTTTTTGTTCATATTTTTTAGTGGGGTTAATTATGAAACTTTTTATCATAAATAAAAAAAATAACTAATAATTGAGTTCAGTATGAAAATGACAATTTTATCCACTTTTTTGATGAATTATTGTTATAAAAAATTTATAAAATTTTTATATTGATCATCCCAAGCTGTTAAAATATGAAAGTGAGACTAATACAGTTAGTTTCATGATTTATAAAAGTTTCACAATAATATTGTTTATTTTAAAACTTTTTATTGTTTTTATTTTTCATCTGTAATATTCTTATATAATGTTTTAAATTAACAAATTAATTTAATGGAACCAAAATTTATTTTCTTTGTTATTTTTAAATGTATATAGAGTGTCAGGTGAGATTTAAATGATTATTTAATTATAAAAGTATTATAATTATTTACATATGACATTTTATTGAAAAGGTAAACCCCTCTTGAATATGAATTTAAAGGAGATGTAACCCTCTCCCTTATCTCTATATCATTACTCCCATGGTGGAGTACATCTCTCATATATTTATCATTGGGAAATGATAATATGGTTGATGTATCTCCCTCTCTTCACTTTTTATTTTCTTCTCCATTTTTTTGTATGAATAGTTTTTTGATTCTTCGAGGTTTGGGTATTGGTGATTTCAACATTAAATTAGGGAAACCTCTATTTTAATTGGGATTTTTATGAAGTATACCATTGATTCTAATGCTATTAGAGCACATTTTGTTAGAAGGTGTGCTATCTTTATATAGTCACTTGATGATGTTTCATTATATTAGGATCAATGTAAACATTTTTATGAGTTTTTAAATTATAAAAGTAAATGTTTTTAAGTTCCTTATATGGAAGTGAATGAATCTCTGATTAGGATTCTAAATGATTAAAATTTAGACAACATAAATGTAGGTAGGTCCTTCCACCTCTTATCCTATTATTAAACTATGTTTAGTTTGTGAGTATTTTCTAGGGGAAAATGTGATAAATTTTTATTGTGTTATATAAAGTTATTTTATTCTTGTTTTTAAATGAATAAATTCCTAGAATGTGTAGTTTAATGTATTGAGAAATTCTAATATGGATTTATAATTATTACTCTGGTGATATTTGATCTCGATAATGTTATTTTATTTAATATTGTCTTTTAATAGATTGTTTGGGTGTTTATTATCATGAGATTAATGTATTGTTACTAATAAAATATATTGTGTAAATAAATCTTATTATACAAGTAGTGATATGATCATATCACTTTCTATGTTATGATGTAACATGGGACATTGTATTGTTCCAATCATTGGAAGCATTTCAGGCACATCATTGTTTTTGATTTGCAAACGATATGTGATATCATCTATTTTCAACACAATTATTTCATATTATACTATCAAATGTTAAGATAATATCATTTGATGATATTTATAGGATTATAAAGATATCATATTTAATATTCAAATGTTAAATATTTATTTTTAGTGATTCATTGTATCTTACAAGTATTTTCAATATTAAAGAATTTGTGAAATGCTTGGATATTAATGTAAAATCTTGGAATGTTTATGAATAATCATATATAATGTGGCTAGAATGTTTCCATTTTTTATGTTTTAGAATATTTAGGTTTGGGAAACTAACTTTCAAGAAATTCTATTGTTATTTTTTAATATAGCTATGTAAAACTATTATTAGTAACTGATCGTTCAAGCAATAGGCCACACACCTCTACACTTCTACTTCCAAAACAGCCTCTCACTTATATTTTGTGAAACCTATATTTCCTGAAAGCATTTGAATTAAATTATAATATACTAAATAGTCATAAAACAACACTCTATATTCATTTAGTTTCATAATATACTCCAGTATGAATGTACATTATGAACTGGTCATAGTGTAGAAAATCCTTCACCAGGTACTTCTCAAACTGGTGCTTGATGTATTGATGCTTACTTTTTGAGAGATCAGAAAAAATGATCTTATTTTTATTTAATATATACCAAATATTATTCCTTAATTTAAAAATATGATGTGGTTTTTATATGATATGATGAATGTTTTCAATCCCCAAATACCCAATGTTAAACCGTTACAAACATCATAACCTGATCTTGTCTTATTTTCATGATCCAATTGCACATAATATAATTAATTTAAAAAGTAGCATATATTTAGGATTATATAGTTCTTGATGCCTCAAATACTTAATATTTCAATGTTTCATGGTACATCGTAGACTACATGTTTTCATGGAAATTTCTTTGTTTCAAATTTTCACATCACATATTTACTTTGTAGACAATCCATCACATACAATATATTCATCTCCATATAATAAATATATATTCCCATAGATATTATTGCATAAATTTATTTTTATCATTAAATAAGTATATGAAATTATGCCTTTATTGATTTTCCTTCACTGCATCATACTTTCCTTGATTTGTAATGGTATAGTAACATGGTTTTTTATGCACGTACTCCTACATGAAATCAAAAAATTTGTGGTGAAAGCCTTATACAAAGGAGAATATTACCCATGAAAACATCAAATCAACCCATGATGCACTTATACAAATGATAAAAAAATTCCCATGAAGCACAAGCACCACATCAACATTTTCCTTGGGAAAGGATTGTAACACCCGAGATTCTTATGAGAAACATTTTGTTTATCATCAAAGGAATATTTCACAACACACAAAACTAGCTTGGCTTGCTTTACATGCAATCAAGACCTTCCTCGATTTCTTGTGTTTTACCCAATACCGAGTTTAACTAAACAACGATATGCTATTAAAATATTATTAAAACTAGCCCTTATGAATAGTAATACCCACTTTTTTGAAATTTTATAAATTTTATCTTTCAAAATTGAATTCATTTTTGTATTCAGAATATTGAAATTATCCTAGGGTAAATGTTTGGTATTTTTTTGAAAACATTCTGTTTTGGATGAATAGTGAAAACACTAGGTCACTATTTAAAAACCGAATTTTTATTTAAATAATTAATTATTTTTTTATATTTATTTTAGGTAAAAATTTATACATAATACCTATATAAGTTCAAAGTAATTCATTGGAGTCATTTTATAATAATTTTAGATATATAAAAAGTTTGTTGAACTTTTCACCGTCTTTTACCAACCTCCTAGGAGAGTTTGAAAATTTACATAAAACATAATTTTACCACTTCTGTGAGTGGAATTTAGAAAATCAGAGAGACACAGTTAATATCAAGGAATAAAATGTTGTTCAATAAGATAAAAATAATTTTTGGTGAAGAGTAACTTTTTACTTTTATTTACCACGGTTAAAAGTAAATAGGGTAATTAAGGGTAAAATGGTTTTATTATTAGCCAAACACATGTCCTAATTCTATTGGATAAGTTTAATTCGACCAAAAACAACCTTAGGAATAAAATATGACCATTTAGGTCCACTTGGATTATATTAGTACATTTATTATTATTTTATTTAAAGAATAGTTAAAATAGTTAAAATCAACGTTTAATATCTAAAACATTTTTAATATAGGAATATACATAAGATAAATTCGACTATAAATATTCATTAGAAGGATAAAAATATTTTCTACAAAATGGTATTTTATTTATAATTATTAGAGTTTAAATAATTTAATTTATTTATGACACAATGATGATGCAGTAATTACCTTATTAAGGAAATATTAACATAATTGATATTATAAATACCCAAATAAATGTAATTTGATACTTTTTATGGATTAAACTAATTTTATAGGTTAGTATGACACATTATTATTGATTGAATTAAATTTTTTAGAACTAATAATGCTGTTATGATTTTCACAAAAATAAATTACCAAATAGTTCCAAAATTGACATAAAATAGTTTTTAAAACAAATATTATATTATTAATTGTTATTTTATTCCTCAAAATCCAAGGTTCAGAAACATGACTTATATAAAGTTATATATATTTATAATTAACCACTTGGGGTTCTTTTTTCTTTTTATAGTATGTTTATTAACCATATAGTGTAAGAAAACAAGAAGACACGATAAAAGTAAAATTATTTAACATAAAGTTAAATCTAAATGATAAGGTTAAAATATTAACCTAAACTTGTCTAAAATATATTGGTTGAGAGGATTTCGACCCATCCCCAACTTATCTTTGAAATAAATCAATTTGGAGCTATTAAAAACCGAATATGACTTTATAATAAAATAATATTTTATGTTTTTTCTAAAGTGCCCTCTCCTCCCTTATAAAAGGGAACCTCCTTCCTCTCCTCCTAACACCACTTTGAGCCTTCATGCTTGGAAAAACCATGCCAATTTCTCTTCTCCACTTCCCTAGAAACATCCTAGAGGTACTGGTCTTCTTCAAATACCATCTTTAGTGCCCTAAGAGGAGGTTAAGAAGAGGCACTTCAAAGAAGAGGTAATGTTCGTTACCGATTCTTTCAACTTTATTTCTTCTTCTACTTCCTCTTATTTAGTTGTCTTATTATGAAGTAGTAACATCAGTATCACTAATATACTGAGATGTTATTATAAATATGAAACAAACCTATTTCACCTTCTATCCATCCTACGGAAAACAAAATCACCGCGCGTGCGTACGTACGGAATACCGTCTCCACGCCGTGGTGTAATCTGTTTTCCACAACCACCTTACTTGGATGGGTATAATGGTGTAAAGAATAACTATATATTATTATTGTAAATTGATATTTATTCTGAAATAGTATACATACACTTCAATACAATTCCATGATCATGGGGATGATATCATCACTCGTGCGTACGTACGGCCTACCGTCTCCATGATGTGATGTGACTCGTTCTAAATGATCTTCAATACATAATGATTATATAAATGAATTGAATAAATAAATATTATATATATTACTCTAATAACATTCTGTAAATGAGGTATCTATAACCTAAAAATAAGAATAAGAATTTAATTGACAAAACACGCATAAGAACAAAAAGCAATAAACACCCGAATAACAAGTAGTAATGAAATATTACTAATACGAAGCTAAGAATATGACCATATATGATATCATAACAATTATTATGATTCTAGAGTAAGTCAATAACATTATTTAAATCATTATACTGGAGTTTAAGACATGTACGAAGCAAATCAGACCTAAGGTAAGGGAAAATCTCACAATCTCATTTTTATCTGAGATTGTTTATACTTCAGAATTTATTGGGGAATATTTATCATCCACATAAATGTTTCCCCAATATGTAATATCATTTATATACTCCTACAATTTTTTTAAGACAATTTTACCCATTGTTAAGTTTTTAGTAAATGATATGAAAGGAATCTTTTGTTGTTTTTAGTACGAGGTATTTTTTGACTTTTCCAGCCAAAGTACGAGAAGAATGTTTTTCTTTAAATTATACAGCATGAATGGATTTTTAGAAAATTATTTCCATGAATCCTTATTTACAAGTTTTAAAGTTTATTTTTAATTAACTTCTTTTAGTTTAAAATTATATGACATGTTAAGAAAGGAAAAATGTTTTTGAAGTATAAAGGATATTTTCCTCAAGAATGGAGTTCAAGTGTTTTATCAAAATTATTTTCCATATAAGATAATATAGGGTTATATTTCTATCCCTATTTTTACATTGATTTGATTATGTTATGATAGAATTATTTTTATGAAGTCCTTTTATCTTATATGATTTATGTTATGATGGAATGATGTTTAAGAATCCCATTTTGGTTACATGGGTTATGCTATGATGTATGATTTATGATTTTGTGGAACACATAAGAATGTGTTCATTATGAGATGGGTGGGACCTATATCTCCCCCCAATGAATTGGGTAAAGATTTATATCTCATGAGATAAAGATGGTTGGAATGGCAGGTTAATCCGGTTCAGTGACACATGACTAAAACGAGGAGTGAAATCGGTTCAGAAATGGACTTATCCACTAAGATAGTCTTGTCAATGAGTCTTGACTACTAAGAAATGATTCTCTATGCTTATGTGTGTATGCCACCAAATTTCATGTTTTATGTTATGATTATTGGGATTACATTTCACTACTATGATTTATCCCATGTTATGAAATTATGATCTCTTTTGCAGGTTAAGATTTCCAAAATATTATGTTCTTATGAATATGATGTGATTGATATTTTTTTTATTTACCCTTACTGAGCATTTGAGCTCACCCTTTTGTATGTTTTATTTTCCCCAGTTTCGGAAGAAGGGTATTACGTAAGATATTCCAAAAGGGATAGTAGATATGATAAAATAAAAGGGAGACAATGTAGATGATTTATAAACCAGTTGTTTATGTTTCCCAATTTCTAAAGACAGTCTACCTATATGGTCCTTTCATGGTTTTGTTATATGTTGTAATAAATGTGCTTTAATTTTGAAGTGATAACAATGTATGTAATGTATGGGTTGTTATAGTTGGTATCAGAGGAAAGGTATAGTCAACCTTTGGAAACTAGGATATAAAAGCCATAGTAGGAACCCTAAGGATATATATATGCATAGAACACAATCTTAGTGTTTTAGAAATGGCTTTGAACAACCTATGATAAGACCTTAAGTGTGAAATTTTATTCTTGATTATGTGGTTTTCCTATTATAATTAGTGTTTCTCACACTATTCTTCTTGGTTTTAGTCAATGGCTAGAACCCAAAGGAACCGTGTTAATGATGAATGTGATGGGAATGAAATGATTGCCCCCCTGAGAAACCAAACATTATGGGAGCTGGAATGGAAAATATTGTAGCCATGATCACACAACTTTCTCAAGCTATGAATCATGCAGGACTTCCAAACGAGCAAAGGAAGGCGCAACATTCTGTTGAATCCTTCATGAGGCAGCGTCCACCCTCATTCAATGGGTTTACTGATCCATTAGTTGCTGAACAATGGATCTATACTACTGAAAAGATATTTTCAGTTCTTCAATGTTCTGAACATGATAAAGTCATCTTGGCAGTATATCATTTGGAAGGGGAAGCTGATCAATGGTAGAATCTTATCAAGAATACGAGGACAAGAGATGAAATTGAGTCCATGGAATGGGACGAGTTCAATAAATTATTTTCCAATAAGTACTTCCCTCATATTCTTCGAACAAAAATGGAGAAGTAGTTTCTTGAACTAAAGCAAAAGGATGATGGATCTGTTGGTACCTACGAAGAAAATTTTACAAGACTTTCAAGGTATGCTTCTGGGATTATTATCCAATGTGAGAGTAAGATCGATCAATTCTTTAGTGGCTTAAAACCAAGTCTTCGAATTGTGTTAGCCATAAGGTACTTTAATAGCTACGAGGAAATCGTTCAATTTGCTCTCATGTTTGAGATAGAGATTGAAGTAACCCATCATTCATATGGGGTTGATAAGAAGAGGAAAATGGAATTAAAAGGAATATCTAAAGACCAAACTGAAAAGAAGATGAGTTTTCCCTTATAATCAAAGTGTGGAAAGAAACATGGAGGGAGTTGTCTTAAAAGGAAAAGTAAATGTTTCAAATGTGGAAAGGAAGGTCATCAGGCATTTGAATGCCGCAATGATGGGAATAAGATGTTTAGTGATGTGAACAAAGAAAATGCTACACAAAGTGCACCTCCTACACTTCAATGTTACAAGTGCAATGAAATGGGGAATTATTCCAATAAATGCCCTAATCCAAGTTTTACTGATGATGACCGACACCCAAAAGCTCTTATGGATAAAGACAAAGGAAAGTCACATGAAATTTCTATTAGTGATGTGGAGTATGATAAAGAAGTGGTGAAAGTTACAATTACCATCCACTCTAAAGTAGAAAATGTTTTATTTGATTCTGGATCCACCCACACTTTTATTTCTGATGAATTTTCTAAAGGTATCACCATATTACCTCAGCAGTTAGATATTGAGTTAGCTGTGAAAACCCCTAATGGCACAATAGTCACATAAAAAGTTTACAATTCTTCTCCAATTGATGTTTATGGGAATGTTCTTCCTACAAATATTTTGATCCTTCCTATAGTGGAATTTTATGTGATTCTTGGCATGGATTGTATTTCTTTATATGGAGCTCATATCAATTACCAAAGAAGGGGAGTCATATTTCATATTCTAGATCAATGTATGGTCATCTATTTATGCAAGGATGAACATAACTTTCCAGTGGAAATTTCATCCATCTTATGGGTCTTGATTCTACTAAATGAAGGTTATTTATCTCAAATGGTTGGAGAGAAACTCACGACTAAGAATATTCCCATTGTACGGGAGTTCGATGATGTCTTTCCAGAGGAATTGCCTGGTATTCCACCAAATCGTGAAGTTGAGTTTTCAATAGAACTCGTACCGGGTGCTTTACCTATTTCAAACACACCTTATAGAATGGACCCAATTGAGTTGGAGGAATTGAAGAAGCAACTCCAAGAGAATCTTGATAAGGGATTCATACGCCCTAGTGCATCACCTTGCGGAGCGCCTGTTCTATTTGTTAAGAAGAAAGATGGATCAATGAGACTCTGTATTGATTATCGAGAACTTTACGAGATCACTATCAAGAACAAATATCCTCTCCCATGCATTGATGACTTATTTGACCAACTACGTGGGGCTCAATAATTTTCCAAGATTGATCTTCATTTTGGGTATCATAAATTAAGGGTCAAAAGGGAGGATATACCGAAGATGGCTTTCCGTACAAGGTATCGACACTATGAATTTATAGTGAATCCATTTGGTCTTATTAATTCCCCTTCTATATTTATGGATCTAATGAATAGAGTCTTTAGAGACTATCTTCATCAGTTTGTGGTAGTCTTTATAGATGATATTCTTGTCTATTCAAAGAGCAAGGAAGAACATGAAGATCACTTGAGAATTGTATTGAAGACCCTGAGAAAGGAGATGCTTTATGCCAAATTTACCAAGTGTGAATTTTGGCTTCAAAAAGTTGCATTTTGGGTCACATAATCTGAAAAGAGGAGATATATGTGGATCCAGCAAAAACAGAGGTTATAAAAAGATGGTCAAGACCAAAAAAGAGTAACTGAAATCCGAAGTTTTCTTGGTTTGGCTGGATATTATCGACGTTTTTTGAAAGATTTTTCACGATTATCTAATCCACTCACCAGGTTGACTTGAAAAAGAGTTAAGTTCGCTTGGACAAAGGATTGTGAAGAGAATTTCAAGGAGATAAAAAGAAGGTTATCCAGTGCAGCTGTGCTCAGACTTCCTTGTAGTGGAGAACGGTTTGTGATATACAGTGATGCATCCAAGAAGGGACTCGGGTGTGTTCTCATGATAAATTATACGGTGATAGCCTATGCCTCACGACAGTTGAAAATCCATGTGAAAAATTTCCCAACTCATGATTTTGAGTTAGCTTCAGTAATCATTGCATTAAAAATATGGAGGCATTATCTTTATGGTGAAAGGTGTGATATTTATACTGATCATAAAAGTTTAAAGTATATTTTCACACAAATGGAGATGAATATGTGCAAAAGAAGGTGGTTGGAGATGATTATAGATTACGACTGCTCAATTCATTATCACCCTGGGAAAGCAAACAAGGTGGCAGATGCATTAAGTCGACAAGACCATGCTAGATTATCCATGATGAGGATCACAAAAGATCCAATATTTATGGATTTACAAAGGATGGATCTTGGAATTATAATGGAAGGGGAAAAATCTTATCTTTATCAAATGAATGTTCAACCATCTATACATGTGAAGACTAAAGAGGCACATAAAGAAGATTTAGAGTTACAAAATAAGGTGAGAAATTTTCCTGAATTTCACTTTGATTGTGATGAAATAATAAGGCTCAGGAATCGGGTTTTTGTTCCTCCCATCCCAGAATTAAAGGAGCTACTGGATGAGGCTCATAGTTCTTCATTATCTTTTCATACTGGAAGCACGAAGATGTATATGGACCTGAAAGAGTACTTCTGGTGGGATGGAATGAAAAGAGATGTTGCTGAATATGTCTCTCGATGCTTGGTTTGTAAGCAATTTAAATCTGAGAGACAGAAGTCTAAGGGGATGTTACAACCATTACCCATACCCAAATGGAAATGGGAAAACATCACTATGGACTTTGTCACTAGAATTCCTAAAACATCCAAAGGCAATAATTCTATTTGGGTCATAGTTGATCGTCTTACAAAGTCGGCACACAACATTTCTATTAGAGAGGATTTCTCTCTTGATCAGCTTTCCAGTATATATATAAAGGAATTCGTAAGATTTCATGGAGTAACAACTTCCATTATATCTGATCGGGCTCCTAGGTTTACCTCAAAGTTTTGGAGAAGTCTTCAGCATACTCTAGATTCAAAGTTGAGTTTCAGCACTGCTTATCACCCTCAGACAGACGGTCGGTATGAGAGAACAATTCAAACTCTAGAAGATATGTTAAGAGCTTGCTCTATGGATTTCAAAGTTGGTTGGGATCAACACCTACCTTTGGTGGAATTTTCTTATAATAATATCTTTCAATCCAGTATTCAGATGGCATCTTATGAATCTCTCTATGGAAAGAAATTCCGAACACCAACTTGTTGGGATGAAGTTGGGGAAAGAAAGCTATTTGGACCTGATCTTGTTGATAAGATGGCAGAAAAGGTCCGATCTATTCAACAACACATAAGAGCAGCTCAGAGTCAACAAAAATGTTATGCAGATAACTGAAGAAAAGACCTAGAGTTTGAAGTGGGTGATAAAGTGTTCTTATGAATATATCCTTGGAAGAGGGTAATGAGATTTGGAAAGAAGGGAAAGCTGAGCCCTAGGTATATCGGTCCTTTTGAAATACTGTATCGTGTTGGGAAGGTAACTTACCAATTGGCACTTCCACCGAATCTCTCTCAAGTTCACGATGTGTTCCATGTATCTCTCCTGATAAAGTACATACCCGATTCTTCACATGTACTCAGCTCAGAAGTTGTACCGCTGGAGCAAGATCTTTCTTTTGAAGAACAACAGATAGAGATTCTGGATCGTAGTGAAAAAGTCCTACCGAACAAGACCACTTTATTGGTGAATATTTTATGAAGGAAACACCAATTATAAGAAGCTACATGGGAGCTTGAGGATATGATGAGGGAGAGGTATCCTCATCTGTTTGTTACAAAGTGACGAATTTCGAGGGCGAAATTCATTTTAAGGGGGGGGGGGGGGGGTAGAATGTAACACCCGATATTTTTATGATAAATATTTTGTTATCATCAAAGGAATCTTTCACCACACACAACACTAGCTTGGCTTTCTTTACACGCAATCACGACCTTCTTCGATAGCTTGCATTGTACGTAATACCGAGTTTCACTAAACAACAATATGCTATTAAAATATTATTAAAACTAGCCGTTATGAATAGTAATACCCACTTTTTGAAATTTTATAAATTTTATCTTTCAAAATGGATTTCATTTTTGGATTCTGAATATCAAAATTAGTCTAGGGTGAATTTTTGGTATTTTTCTGAAAACTTTCAATTTTTGATGAATAGTGAAAACACTAGGTTACTATTTAATAACCGACTTTTTATTTAAATAATTATGTATTTTATTTAAATTTATTTTAGGTCAAAACTAATACATAATACCTATGTATGTTCAAAATAATTAATTGGAGTCATTTTATAATAATTTTAGATATATAAAAATTTTATTGAACTTTTCACCGTCTTTTACCCACTTCCTAAGAGAGTTTGAAAATTTACATAAAACTTAATTTTACCACTTCTATGAGTGGAATTTTGAAAATACGAGAGAAAAAGTTAATATCAATGAGTAAAATTTGGTTCAATAAGATAAAAATAATTTTATTGTGAATAGTAAATTTTTACTTTTATTTACCACGGTTAAAAGTAAATAGGGTAATTAAGGGTAAAAATAGTATTATTATTAACCAACCACATGTCCTAATTCTCTTGGATAAGTTTAATTTTACCAAAAACAACCTTAGGAATAATATATTACCATTTAGGTCCACTTGGATTATATTAGGATATTTATTATTATTTTATTTAAAGAATAGTTAAAATAGTTTAAATCAATGTTTAATAACTGAAACATTTTTAATATAGGGTTATACATAAGATAAATTCTACTATAAATATTAATTAAAAATATAAATAGGTTTCCTACATAATGGTATTTTATTTATAATTTTTATACTTTAAATAATTTAATTTATTTATGACATAATGATGATGCAGTAATTACCTTATTAAGGAAATATTAACATAATGGATATTATAAATACCCAAATAAATGTAATTTGAGACTTTTTATGAATTAAAATAATTTTATAGGATAATATAACATATTATTATTGATTTAATTAACTTTTTTAGAACTAATCATGATGTTATGATTTTCACAAAAATCAATTACCAAATAGTGTCAAAATTGTCATAAAATAGTTTTTAAAACAAATATTATATTATTAATTGTTATTTTATTCCTAAAAATATAAGGTTCGGCCAAATTACTTAGATAAGGTTATATATATTTATAATTAACCACTTGGGGTTCGTTTGGCTTGTTATAGTAAGTTTATTAACCATATAATGTAAGAAAACAAGAAGACACGGTAAAAGTAAAAATATTTAACTTAAAGTAAAATCTAAATGATAAGGTTAAAATAGTAACCTAAACTTGTCTCAAATATATTGGTTGAGAGTATTTTGACCCATCCCCGCCTTATCTTAGAAATTAATCAATTTGGAGCTATTAAAAACCGATTATGACTTTATAATAAAATAATATTTTAAGTTTTCCCTAAAGTGCCCCTCTCCTTTCTTATAAAAGGGAACCTCCTCCCTCTCCTCCTCACACCACTTTGAGCCTTCAAACCCAGCCAAACCCTACCAATTTCTCTTCTACACTTCCCTAAAAACATCCTAGAGGTACTGGTCTTCTTCAAAGACCATCTTTAGTGCCCTAAGAGGTGGTTAAGAAGAGGCGCTTCAAAGAAGAGGTAATGTCCACTACCGATTCTTTCAACTTTATTTCTTCTTCTACTTCCTATTCTTTAGTTTCTTCATTACGAAGTAGTAACATAAGTATCACTCATATACTGATATGTTATTATGAATATTAAACAACCCTATTTCACCTTCTATCCATCCTACAGAAAACAAAATCACCACGTGTGCGTACGTATGGAATACTGTTTCCACGCCGTGGTGTAATCTATTTTCCACCACCACCTTACTTGGATGGGTATAATGGTGTAAAGAATAACTATATATGATTATTGTAAATTTATATTTATTTTTAAATAGTATACATACACTTCAATAAAATTCCATGATCATGGGAATGATATCATCGCTCGTGCGTACGTACGACTTACCCTCTCCACGATGTGATGCGTCTCATTCTACATGATCTTCAATGAATAATGATAATATAAATGAATTGAATGAACCAATATGATATATATTACACTAATACCATTCTGGAAATGAGGTATCTACAACCTAAAAATAAGAATAAGAATTTATTCAACAAAACACGCATAAGAACCAAAAGCAATAAACACCCGAATAACAAGTAGCAATGAAATATTACTAATACGAAGATAAGAATATGACCGTATATGATATCATAACAATGAGTATTATTCTGTAATAAGTCAATAACATTATTTAAATTATTATACATGAGTTTCAGACACGTACGAAGAAAATCGAACCTAAGGTAAGGGAAAATCTCGCAATCTCATTTTTATTCGAGATTGTTTATACTTCAGAATTTACTGGGGAATATTTATCATACACATCCATGTTCCCTCAATATGTAATGTCATTTATATCCTCCTACAATTGTTTTATCCCAATTTTACCCATTGATAAGTTTTTAGTAAAAGATATGAAAGGAATCGTTTTTCATTTTTAGTACGAGGTACTTTTTTTACTTTTCTGGCCAAAGTATGAGAAGAATGTTTTTATTTAACTTATACGACATGAATGGATTTTTAGAACATTATTTCCATGAATACTCCTTTATAAGTTTTCAAGTTTATTTTTAATTAACTTATTTTAGTTTAAAATTATAAGACATGTTAATAAAGGAAAAATGTTTTTGAAGTAGAAAGGATATTTTCTCCAAGAATGGAGTTTAAGTGTTTTATCAAAATTATTTTCCATCTAAGATAATATAGGGTTTTGTTTCTATACCTATTTTTATATTTATTTGATTATGTTATGATGGAATTATTTTTATGAAGTCCTTTTATCTTATATGATTTTTTTATGATGGCATGATGTTTAAGAGTCCCATTTTGATTACATGGGTTATGCTATGATGTATGATTTATGATTTTGTGGCACATATAAGAATGGGTTCATTATAAGATGGGTGGGAACTATATCTCCCCACAATTAATTGGTTAAAGATTTATATCTCATGAGATAGACATGGATGAAATGACTTGTTAATCTGGTTCAGTGATACAGGACTGAAACAAGGAGTGAACTCGGTTCAGAAATGGACTTTGTCCACTAAGATAGTCTTGGGAATGAGTCTTGACTACTAAGAAATTATTCTATATGATTATGCGTGTATGAAACAATGTTTCATGTTTTATGTTATGATTATTGGGATTACATTTCACTACTATGATTTATCCCATGTTATGAAATTACGATCTCTTTTGTAAGTTATGATTTCCAAAATATTATGTTCTTATGAATATAATGTGATTGATATTTCTTTTGTTTACCCTTACTAAGAATTTGAGCACACCTTTTTGTATGTTTTCTTTTCCCCAGGTCAGGAAGAAGGGTATTAAGTAAGATATTCCAAAAGGGACACTAGATATGATAAAATAAAAGGGAGACAATGTAGATGATTTATGAACCAGTTGTATATGTTTCCCAGTTTCTAAAGACACTATACCTATACAGTCCTTTCATGGTTTTGTTATGTGTTGTAATAAATTTGCTTCAATTTTGAAGTAATAACAATGTATGTAAAGTATGGGTCATTATAACTATTACTTAGTTACCTAGATCGCTTCAAGGAGGATCACTGAACTCCCATGTAGTCTTCTCGCTAAACAACCATTACCACTGTGTAACCCCATACATTAGATATCTTCCATTGTATCTCCCAACACTAATCGGTCCTACACCAACACATGATTCCTGTATATATACCAAGGTCTAGTTTGGCTATAACTATAGTAAATATCAAACAATCATACTTGGTGAGATGGCTGCTTCAATTGATGTAGGATAGAGTTTTAATATTCTTTTAAATGCCTTGTCAAAAATAAAATTTACTTATACAATTCCATTATCAAAAATAAAATCTATTTATTCCCATAATTAAATTCTTCATGCAAAATATTCCATCACAATTATATCTAAACTTCATAAATTAAAGCCTTTATTTCATCACTTCAAGCACCATATTAGTTTAACTCTTATCTCTATTAGTTTCTATAAAAAATAAACATGAGGTTGGATTCTCAATAAATAATAAAATTTTCAATTTCACCTTTATTTAACTCATCAAATTATACATGTTACATGCTGTATATAGTTAAATTATTAAAATTTTCATCCCCTTATTTTCTCATTAAGGATAACTTAACAATCATGACATGTTGATGGCTAATTACTTGAATCCATATCTAAAGAAACTCAAAACAAAAAACTAGTGTTACTTTAATCATATATGTATGAGAAACTACTTAGAATTACAAATTTATATACTGGGTAACTCCACAACATAAAATCATCACTATAAATTGATTTTATTTCTCATTAGATATATGAACAACAACTTTCATTGATACATTGACAATAAATACATCACTTATCTTCAGAATCCAGATGGGTTCTTCAATCTCTAATTTTTCATTTCTTTTCAATACCACTACGCATCCTAATATTTTTTATTCCCCATATATTTAAAAATAAATTCAATGGTTAAAAGATAAGGGATTTTTTAGTCATTTATAACCATTTTCTATGGTTTTAAATAAGTTTATTCTCCCTCTTTTATTTAGAGTTTTAGCCTAATCCTATTTTTATATGGATGATAACACATTTTTTTAATAATGATTCATTGGTTAAAAAAATATTATGTCTCTATGGGAAAACCTAATGAAACAATTGGGGTTATTAACCTAGACTAGGAATCTATTAATTTACTATTGAACACGTGACACAAATTTATATTTTTTATTTTTTGGATTGTATAAATTGATTCATTAAGAAATTTTTAACCAGCACTCATATTCAATGAACAGATTAGAAATATCAAAGTTCAAGATATATTACTCCACCTTTAATATATGTTTTTCATTTTAATAATCACCCACTTAAAAATAATCTATAACATGATTAAAGTAATAATAAAAAATTTATTTTCATATCTCAACCATCTAGTTTTTAAGGGCTATCTATATTTTACATTATCTTGAAATAGCCTATATCTGGAAGAATATTTTTATTTTATCCCCATAAGGGTTACACCCTATTATATTTATTATTATAGGCCTTATTCAAATTTAATCATAAATAATATTTTGATAACCCTTAAAATATTTAAAGGAAAAACTAATCACTCTATTTTTAGTGGAATATTCTAGCTGTATACAAATTAAAAATTTCATTCAGTCCACCCTTTTCAAATACCACCTTTAATTAAATACATGAAAACTCATTCAAATAGATTTAGGGGGATAAAGTGATTTTACCAAAACCTCTTAAGTAAGATAATTGGAGATGATACTTGGATATACAACCAAAAAATATTTTCATTATAGATACTCATTATTGAGAACTCTTCATTCACGTAATCTATTTAATTCTCAAAATCTGAACTTCCATGAGTAGTTTGTAGTTATTTATTTATTTAATAGACTCATTGTGTAGAGTTTTATTCTCTATATCAGTCATCAAGGAAAATTAATCCCCTATTATTCTTACTTAATATTTTTCAACATTTTTTTATAATATTGTGAGTAAGTCATATAGTCTTTTAGAACATGCCTAGCCTACATTCCTATTTTATACAAATCTTAAAAAACTCTTGAGTCCTTAGTTTAAGAAAATCTCTCATAGAATATTATTTTTTCTTTATGTGAAATTATTATTTTTACTTTATCACTAACACTTTATTATGATTTTCCTAAATTTCTTACATTCATTATTTGAGTTGGACAAATAGTTAAACATTCCATTAAAACATTCATAAAATTATTGGTTTTTCTACATGGTTTCTTCAAATCTTTTTATTTTATAGTTATTTGAAAAATTGTTTATCATTTATTCTAATATGAAATTCAATGAAACCAATCCTATTGTTTGTTTTTATTGATTACATTCATTACTTAATATTGTTTCCTTTGGAACCGATCTATATAACCCATTTACAATGATTTATTATTTGTCCTTTTATTCAACTAAATAAGAATATATTTCGTGATTTTAAATTGTTTTTATTTTTTTATCTTGGAAGTAGTTTTCCTTTCATTATTAATATATATGAAACATTTATTTACTTTCATACTTTATAATTTAGACTTATCTCCCTTTATTATTTACTTCAATATTTTTAAGGGTATTTTCCACTAATAATCATATATATTATTCATGGTTAGTATATAATAGAAATCTTCATCATTATTACCAATTTTATTATTGTACACATTGATGTAATCTAAGAATTTAAATATATTATTTCTAGATTAAATTTTATATTTCTATGTTTTTTTAATAGGTCATTTTTTTATTAAAGCTATTGTCCCACTTAATTCAAATTTTCATAATTTGTATGGTTTGAAATATTTTTCAAATACTATATTTCCTATATCCAAAACCTCCATTTCCACAAGAAATGGTCAATAAATCCTTTTATATTTCTTGTAAAATCTAGAAAAAAATTTCAAATAGTTTACCTTTATATTTTTGATTTCAAATAAAATTGTATTAGTGTTTTCTTAGGGATATTCACTTAATATATTTTATAATATCTATTGAAAATGATCTGGTGGATTTGTTTGAATTTTTATCCACTAAAATTATCCTAAATTTTTATTTAAAAACTATTCAAAAAATAAACCTATATTATTCAAAATATAATTAACTTGGTTATAGGTTACCTTTTTCTAGGATGTTTTTTTAGATTGATCAGTAGATATTTAGTATGTCATTATTCCATAGATTTGAGTCTCTTTTTTGATAAAATTATCATTGTAAATTTTGGTAAAAAAAATTCTATTCTCATCAATTTTGGAAGTTATATATTATGATGATTCATTATATTTTAATGTCACATCATGTTCAAGACAAATTATATTGTGGAATCTTAAGCATACTCAAAAGTTCTCAAACAATCTTCCCATTCTCTCTCTATATTTTGAATCAGTTCCCCATGAATTTTCCTATATCTTGTAAAACATTATCAAAATCTCTTATTATCTTTCATTTAACTTCTAATTCGGTATCTTTGATATTCATATTGCTGTTTTATAATTTTTTTAAGGCATGGATAACTTTTAATTTTTTTTTATTCAAAAAATTCTCAATTTTTTAGTTCATTTTTAATTAATGAAAGGTGTTCATTGAAATGTGATATTGATTATTGTTTTTCTTTAAACTGTTGTGTGACAATATTTTATCATTCTAAATTATAGGATAGTAATCCTATATATCTCCCATATCCAATTTTAGTTGTTCTTTTGCATTAATTAGATCCATGATAAGTCCAAATCTGTAGGTGAAAACTATAATAGGGTAATTCTTCAAGTAGTCTTTTTATTTTGATTAAAGTTATTGAACTGTTTCAATTGAATCACCCTCCTGATACTCCTTATAGATTGAACGTACATATACTAATGTATCACTCTCATAATATTTTTAATATTAACACTTATCTCTTTATGTATCTTCAAGTAGTGATGAATCTTTATTTTCTTATGAGATTATCCATAAATTCCCTCACACATTTTCTTCTCATTTTTATGGTTTTAACCAGAATGTTTACTTTAAATTTTGTTAAGATAGAGACTAGTTTTTATATTTAAATCAATCTTTAATTTTTTAATAATAAGTACTTAATTTAAGAAATGTTAATAGTAAAGTATATCCAAGAAAAGTAAACCTCATTTAACCTCATTCTAATTGAAGTTCCCAGGTCTGTTGAAGTATTAATCGGGAGGGGGAGGGTAAATAAGTGGAAAATATTTTGAAAATTATTTTCAAATAAAAGCCATATGAGTATTTACATAATTTTCCACATAGTATTTAATTTTACTCACTATATATGAAATAGAAATGAACGAATATACAACCCATAAGTATTTTTTTCTATTTATAGAGTCAATATTAGGGCTTCCCCCTTTATAGGTTCAAATCAAGATCCAAGACATAGATTATCACTAGTAACAGGAAAGTAATTATAAGTGAGGTTCTGTATTATTCTTTTAATATTTAAAGAATATATCTAGATAGTATACAATAAATAAAGTAATCATCCTAAAACTTTTTCCAACATAAAAAATGTGGGGATTTATTAAACCTGGAACCACTAATATTCAATGATATCTTTTAACCAACTTGAATAAGATCCACCCTCTGTATCAAATTTCCCTACACAAATAAAATTTAAGAATTATTTTTAAAGGTAATGAATCTTTGGTGTCTAGTTCAATATCATTAGTACTTTATGCTCATCAGTTATATTGTATCAATTAAATATTAAAATAATTAATGATTGTTGAATACCTAATTCTCTATGTTTTCTTATTTTTCTTTATTTTTAAATAATAAGATAATGGTATTTCCAATTATTATTAATTGAATTAAACACTTAAATTTATATATAATATCCACCTTGAAAAAATATATAATCCTTGATCACTATCTACTATAATTATTTACTTTTAGTTCTTCTCTATTTTCAATTTTTGAAATATTTATATTTAAGAAACATACGTTAAAAATGTATATTGTCCCTTTTTTTAATAAAGTTAGGTAGAACTACCATGATAAAATTATAGTCACACAAACTATTCACATAACATGATTCACGATACTAAAATTCTACATCCATAATACCTTCTTATTTATACAACTTGAAACCACTAGTTTATTAAACTATGTTTATGATTTTATAATATATTTCATGGTTTTCAAAAAGCACACAATTTTCCTTAATTATCATAGGATATTCTCACAAGAATTAAATTTGAAATTTTTTCTTAACATTGAAAAAAATTCACGATATACCTTGTGAAATAATTCATTATATAGTGTGGATACACTTATGCGATATAAGAGAAAATGATCTTCATTATCATTAATCTTCACAAAATATCCTTTCAATTTTTTTAAATTTGATTAGGTGGTATTTATATTTAATAAAGAACATATGTGATCACACTAAACTTATAATTAAACTATCATAGACTTCATCATTTTATCATGGTCTATTCAAATGAACCCTTTTCTCATTACATTCTAACTTTAAAAAAAAATTTGAACTACAAGATCAACACTATTTGATGTATTATATACTACATATTCACATGTAACCTGGTTTGTTGCAAACTGGATATTTTTAGGGAGACTTATCTGTACCAACTTTATGCATCACATATTTCATTTTAAAAAACCATCACATATTTCTTGTTTTTTGTCACACACTTCATGTTATTTTTTATATAATTCATTGAATTAAATGAATTCATGCATGAAATAAGTATGTGAGAATCAGGAATTTGTCAATATTCATTCAATGTATTATAATTTCCATAATATTGGATGGATGATTTATTTTTTTGTTTTCATGTGTCTGCGCCTGCATTCCTTTGATCACTTTGTGGAATAAACCCTATATAGTGGGGAGGATGAACTAGAATGAAATAGTATCAATCCATGGGATACATTCATAAATGATGAAGAATATCCCACAAAAAGAAATTTACACATCAAAATTTTCCTTAGGTATCTGGTTTTTAATTACGTAGACCACTCTAGGGAGGCTTTCTAAACTCTTATGCATCCTCCCTACTACACAACCATTTCCGCTTTACTATTTAAAATGGTGGAACTCTTCCCTAGCACCACTATATTATGAACATTACCATACTAAGACATAATACTTATTTATATATCTATTGAAACTTTAGGTTTCACTATTGTTAAACTTAACCATTCCTCCCCAAGGATATAGATACTTCCTTGGTTGTAGATTTTTTTGCATATTTTTTAAATTCCATAGAAAAATAATAAATTCCTAGATAATTCCTTTATCCAAAATAAAATATAATTAATTCCTTAATCCCATTATCCCTAAAAAATATGAATTTAAAATTATATATAATATTATGAAATTTAGGGCCTTATTTTATCACTTAAAACATTATACAAGTGTAATTATTCTCTCCATTAGTTTCCATGAAAAATACCCACAAGGATAGATTTTTAATAAAATATCCAATAATTAATCTCACATTTATTTAGTTCGTCAACATTTATATATAAGATGTTTTACATGGTGTTATTATCAAAATAATCATTCCCAATATTTATCATTAAGAATATAACAATAATCATTAGATGTTAATGGATTGTTCCTTCAATTATTTAATCACTAAACTCAAAACAATATCCTCATATTCCTTTGATCAATTTTGTATGATAAATAACATATCATTCCAAATTTATTTACTAGTATCCTTAATATATTCCAAGATTCACCATATATGAATTTTATTTCTCATTAGATACATTGACAATAGTTCTTATATATACATTTAAAAGAAATAAAACAAACACATATGAAATCATGTTAGTCTCTTCACAAGTGAATCAATAGTTAATCTCAATACCTTAAATTTATCAGTTGTAAGTATTTATTATTCATATAATTTCACTAGGAAGACTATAGAACAATGAGTAAGGGAAGGAGTTTCCAATTAATCTTTTATCTCCACTACTTCTTCAACAATTTTAGGAGGGATTAAGTCTTTTTGTTCCTTAAAAAGATGTTGATAGAACCCAAGGAAGTTATCTTTGAAATCAATGAGATCCTATGTGAAGAATTATAAGAGTTATTTATAAAATTAATCCATGATTTGTTTTATGAGATTATTGAATTGATCATTCAAAAAACCGGGATTTTTCCTCCCGTCACCTGTTTGGATAATAATAAAACAATTTCACCAAATAAGAGAGAGTGAGTTGAAAGAAAATTAAAATTTTCTTAAATTTTAAACTAAATGAAAGTAATGAAATATTTATAACTTAATTAAAAAATTATATGATATACTCATATCCATACAAATTGTGTTAAATTGGCATATTACTATCATTTTGGCTTAATTAATTAATAATTTATAAAACCATAATTAATCTATTAGTTTAACAAGGTTTTATATCTTTAGAATATTTTCTAATATCTATAAAGTGCAATTGGGTTGAAGGTTTACTTGTTTTCAATTATATTTATTGTCTAGAAGCATGTTAATATAATTATGAAAGGGTGACTTCTTGGGTGATTGATCGAGTATACACCCAAATAAAGTGAAGAATAATCTTATAAATTTTGGGTAATATAAATTTTTTTTGTGGATCCCTATCAAAAAATTAATATTTTACTAAGAATTTATCATCCCCTTTACCTTATTATTAATCACTCAAAAAGTCTACTCACATACAATGATTTTATTATATCACTATTTATAAACTAAATAAATAATATAAAATGATATAGTAATGTAATGGGAGTTTTAAAATTTGTATTATAAAAAATACATAAAAATGATAAACATAATGAAAATAAGGCAGAAATAAGTTAGTGATGAAGGAATATTTTTTTATTTTTATGAGTTCATGGGGAAGTTATGATTGTTCATTAAAAATAAAATTTATCAATATTTTACTAAATGATAAGATCAACCCTATCACTCAACACACACACTTTCAAAATATTATTACCCTAAATGAAGGATAATACTCTTTCACCTAAATAACTAAGTCAAAATCCCCCATTTGTATGAAATATGTATTAAAGGGAATGAATATATATTAATGAGGAAAAATAAAATAATAGCAGTGAAAAGGGATTCACCAAAACCCCCAATAAATTTAAAAACCAATAAAATATTAAAATAAAATAAAGGGAAACATTGGTGTATACTAAAGTGAAATCACAACACTACCCCTCCCTCAAACAAGCAACGAGGTTAGTTCTCCATTTTCATATAGTTGAGAATGGCACAATAAGATAAAAAAGATAAAATAAAAGATAAGAGAGGAAGATAAAATAAAATATTTTTAAAATTTATAACACTTATAAAGAATAAAAAATACATACATAAATACTTGAAATTGTAACCAAATGGTTAAATAAAATTTCAGACCCTTTTAGAAGGAGGCAGATACACATATTTATAGGAATGATCAGTGAATAAATATTGTTGTAAATACATCATCAAATGTTTTTCACCTTGTTGGAATAGTAAATGGACGAATTTGGAAATACAATATTTTAAAATGTTTTTAATAACTGTCTTTATATAAAAAACAAAATATGAGATCTATTTTATTCATATAATAGGAGTTATAAATGGTTTATTATGAAAAAATGAATCTAGAATGGATTCCTATTTCAATTTCCATGTGTCACTTTCCTACTAATTTATAGCCATGATGAAAATCAAATCTTCAGAAAAAAGTTCAAGAAATTGATCCTTGGCTTCTTCTCTATACCCATGTGAAATATCAACTTATTTGTTTTTTCTATTTAGTATATATGGACCCATATTTTAAAGTCATCATAACTGTGCATATATTTCAATGCCCAAATTACGAGCTCCGTTTTTCCCTCCAATGTTTGGATTCAACACTTATTCCTGTTAAATAAAATATATCCCAATAAACATAGATGGATAATTTTGTTCCCTCAACATTTTTCTTAGTTGATGTAAATTTATTGACTAAATATTAATGTAAATAAAAAAAGTTAAAAATACAAAATTATTCCATTTTCACAATTAAGAGCAAACTATTGTAAAAAATATTACTATTTACCTTCAATAAAAGTTTAGTGGGTTTAAAATAAATTGAGTTACATAATAAAATGTTTGAAATAATGAGCTTATTCAATCCATTACACAAAAATATTTCACTCCTAAGCTCTCATTTAATATCAAGATCAATAAAATTCCTTATATCATATACTAATTACCATGTTAAATTTTTTACTTAACTCCCCATAAATGTATTTCTATATTCACTAATTGATTTAAATATGATGCATTACTAATTCCCCAGAACATCTATAATCTCTATAATACTATTAAAATTATAATTATTCCATGCTATGTGACTTGACAATGTTTTCAATCTATAGGAAATTTTCATGTTTATTTTTGTGGCTAAGGATTTATGAGTAATGTTTTTAAAATAATTTAAGGAAGAAAAGTAAAGATTAAAACCTTATAAAAAATTAATAAATATATAAGTTAAAAAAATAAATATACCTCAATATTTCCGCTAAAATATGTGAAATACCACACAATCTTTTTGAATGAAATGGGAAATGAGTCAAAAAATGGATAAAATGAATGGATTAATCATAATAATCATTTCTAATTTATTTATATTAATTTTTTTTATTTTTAAATGTGGATGAGGTGAAAATATAATAAAATAAATGAATGATAATTCATGCCCCCAATTTTTGGCAGAGACATGAGTTATAAAATTAAAAATAATGAAAAATTCAAGATTATCTCACATTTTTCCATTTATTGATTGATATTTTTCATATTTTTAATTATTTTAGACAATATAATAATATTAATAAAGTAGAAGAAAAAATTACTCATTCCCAATTATGAAATTCCCAAAATGTTTTCACATACCACACACACCTAGATATGCTTTACCTCCTAGAGAATGTGTTTAAAAATAGCTTCCACGACAATAAAAAATGAAATATCCTTGAAAAAAATATGAAAAGTGAAAGTTGGTAAGAAAAAATATACATTGAATATGGCTTAAAACTTTTATAAAATTCATGTATTCTAAGGGTTAAAAGTGGGTGGACATGCATATAAGTCTCAAGTTAAAATGTGGCTTGAAAAATTATTGAATCAATGATATGAAAAATATTTTTTAAACTCCAAATCATTAATATAAAGAAAATCACATGTTTTAGAAAATAGAACATGACTGAAGAATATCTAGGAAAATATAAATGATAACAAAATATAAAAATGGTTTATAAACAACTCAATTTTCACAATATGTTCAATTTAGACAGTACTAGTGCACATGAGTTTCAAAATTAATCTGATTCCCATAAATTAAAATATTATAAATCAAGTGAAAATCCATCTAGAAGTCAATAAAATAGTCAAGTATTGAAATAATGAAATTTTCCAAAAATACCAATATGATTTAGAATTACCAAATCTCTCGATTTAAGGTCAAGAGTCTTAGTAGCAAAAAAACTAAAAACATGACATGAAAAATTCATAAAATACATTATAAAAAAACATAAAAATTACTTAATTTAGATTGACATATCCATAAAATAAAGATATAACCAACTTTTATTTAATAAAAAAGATAATATAAAATATATGGGAAGAAAAACTAAAAAGATGTAAAGAGATTACATGAGTTTATTCTTTAGTGGATACCATAAATTATGCTCTTATTAACCATTACTTTATTACTAGAAATAATGAAAACAAAATTTTTAATTTATTAAAATAAAAATATTGAAAAATAATTTGAAAGGGAAAATAATCCTTAGTTTGAATCCCCATGTTGGCAATGGTTTTGTATTGCCTCTAATTGACAATTATAGGTATTTATACCCCATAAAAAGGTTGGTGTGGTTTGTGTGGTATGGACCACAAATTGTTTTTCATTTAAATATAAAATTATTTATTTATGTTTTATAGAACTCCATGAATGGAGTACTTAATTTTCATCCCCAAAGAAATTTTGTGCAACTTGCAAGGTGGAGGAAGGAGAACGAATGGAACCTCTTTATTTTCATTTTTCATAACTTCTTGGGCCCCTTATTTAACTTCATTATATATGTATTTGAATTTTAAAGGTATCTTATAAATTTGAGTATAGGGAAAGTTAATGAAAATTTCAATTTTAATATAGTTAAATAATGATACATTAAAAAGGAAATATTACCATTGATGTAGGTCATCTTGTAACTTGATCTATTCAAGAAAGTTTATTGGTAACTTGGTCATAGACATTGTATTTTCTTATTCTTCAGTATACTCTACGGATACCCATGTGTTATAAAAATATAAATATTAAATAAATTATAAGGTAATAATTAATTTATTTTTTAAAAAATCATAAATAATTATGTTCAAAGATAGATTATGTCCATGATTAATCATAAATTAAATTTATTCTTCTTTACTCAATTACTCTTGGAATATATTTGTTATGGATAGATACAGGTAGTATATCTTCTACAAAATTTCATCAATTTTCACCACATGGGTTGGTTTAATTATAAATAATGATATTGGTAGAGTAGTACTATTTTTTATTTTTTAATATTGGGATAATCATATACCTTTTCAGTAATTATAAATGCATCCCTATATTGGTCAATTTCATCTTTATCTCGCACATAAGCATCAATTGGAATGTTATATTCATTAACCTCCCATAAAAATGGTATAAATTGTTTCAATACTATAAAATCCATAATTTCATCCTCATAAGGATCTAAAATTGAAAAATTGGAAAACATGCTTTGATTCCTCCTTTTCATGAGTATCCTTCCAAGAATCCAATTTCTTTAAAGAAGTTAATATAATTTTAATTTGATTTTAAACACGTCAATCATTTTGGAATTTCATTGAAATTGATTCCTCTATGAAAATTCCCCACTAGACTCATAAATTTATTTACCAGAACAATCCTACTAAATAAAATGCCTGAATTCCATTATTAAACTTAAAAAAAATATATACAAGTATTTTTTTTTAAATTTATGTTTTGATAGTTTTTTCTTAAAAAATTGTGTGTGTAAGATCTTGGTTAACCTATAAATTGTACCAAATTGAAAAGATATATTTCCTTTGGATCCATATCAATATGTTATTAATTTACTAATAATGCAGTATAGCGTGCAACCAAGGGTAGATATTTGAAGGATACTACTCACACAAATTGATTTTCTATTTCCACATTTTATACACTAACTAATATATAAATAATTAAATATTATTATAATGGGGTTTTAAAATTTGTACTATAAAATTATAAAAAAATTAAAAACACAATTTGAAAAGAAAAAAAATATTTTTGTGAGGAATAAAGAAACATTTATTTTAAGAAGTTCACAGAAAGTAAATAATTTTTCATCAAAAATATTAATTTTCAACATATTATCCAATTTTGAGATCAACTCTATCTCTCAACACCAACTTGTTTGAAATTTCATTCCTCAAAACTAACACCTGAATACATTATAATATTTTTCCATTGAAATACCTATACTAAAATCTGATATTTCAATATCTATAATATTAAAGTGAATGAATACATATGAAAGTTGAAAAATAAAATAATAGTAGTGAAAAGGGAGAGACTATAACCCTAATAAATTTTATCCAACAATGAAATCTTTAAAGAAAATAACAGGAAATATTTGATAACAATGAAATCAAATCATAACATTATTCCATCCCTCAAACAAGAGACAATGTTATTTCTTCATTTTCATAATGTTGATAAGGGGATAGAGGGAAAGAATAAAAGATAAAATGGTAGAGAAGAGAGAAAGATGAACTCATATATATTAAAATTTTAAATCATTATTATATTAGAAAAATACTACACTAATCTACTAAAAATAATAAATAGATTTCTAACTAAAATTGCCAAACCTTTTTAACAGTGATGGAGGCACATTTCTATAGGCAAGTGGGGTGAACAATTTTGTCTCTAAATATGTTCTCTAAACGATTTCTTTTGTTTGACATAAAAAGTGGATAAATATTAATTTTTTTCCTCTAAATTTTTTTATATATCTATTGGACATTAACAAAAAATTTAATTTCTATTTTCCATGTGTATCATAGGGTATGACTGAATTATTAGGAAAAACATTTTTAGATTTTATGACTATTCAAATTGCCATGAACTGATTTTTCACACAATTATAGCCACAAGGGAGATCAAATTTCACACAACAATAGTTTAAGAAAATTATATGCTGTCCATTATTCATATATTTATAATGTTTGGATTAATTAGTTTGGATTATTATGATATATAGACTCATTTTTGAAAGTCCCACGAACTATGAAAAGAATTCAAAGAAAAAATTATGATCCCATTTTGGGCATAAAAAATTTAGATTCATCACATGGTCCTATTAAAGAAAATTTATAAAATAAACATAAAATCCTAATAAAAATGAATTTCAGAATTTGATTTTTTTTTTAAAATTTATTTTCCAAATACATAAGTAAATAAAAATAGTTAAAAATTCCAAATTAGTTAATTTTCAATATTAAGATGAAATTACTCTTCAAACCTAAAAATGTGATATATTTAATTAAATCAAAATTTATTAGGATTAAAATAGTTGTTTAAAACTTTTTGGAAATTATGTGCTTAATCAATCCTTCACACTTAAACATTTCACTCCAAGGATATCATTTAATATAATGGTCAGAAAAACCTCCTTAGGCATAATTTACGGTACTACTAAATTACTAAATTTAAATAAATATCATGCCTCCTACATGGATAAAAATTATTTAAATAATAAATGATCGTAAACTTTCATTAAATCACACTCATTTCCATATATATTTTGTAAGTACCTCCATTGAAATGTGTTTCAATCCTAACTTAAAGAATTAAATATGAAAATTTACACATTCTCAAAAAAATGTGTGATCTCTATAGATTTGTGAATTTTTTTATCTCACCAAACTATTAGACATATTTTTTTAATCCTAAGGACATTTTATAGGTCATTTTGGTGGCTAAGGTTAATGGTTAGTAATATATAAAACTCTATTTCTATAAATGAAATATTAAAATATGATATATATATATAATGCATGAATATTTATGTGAAAACAAATTAAATACATCTAAATAAAATCCCCTTACAAGATGTAAACCAAAAACCTATTTTTAAATGGCTTGGTCCTTGAGTTATGTAATTAATACAATGAATTAATTCAACCATATTTCCTTTTATTTTATATGTTTTATATATTTTTTAATTGTTTTCAAAGATGATGAGATGAAAATAAAATAAAATGATGAATGATTATTCGTTCCCATAATATTTTATAGTGACATGATTCATCAAATTTAGAAAATTAAAAAATTCAAGATCATCTCCATTTTTTCAATTTTTTATACTATCAATTTTCTATTCTTTATTTTAAAGAATATTTTTATATGAATGAAGTTAAAATGAATACAACTCATTCCAATGTCTCAAATTCATCAATTGTTTCCACACACACCACAATCTCTGTAATACTTTGCATCCCAAATAACACCCACAAAAATCCATTCCCCTATACTCAAACATGAAATATCCATTAAAAATATTAAGCATAAAGGTTGGTATGAAACATTTGTACATAATATGGATTAAACCTATAAGGAATTATATGGATTTAACTAGCTCACGAATTGTAGATGTGAGGGTAGGACTAAAGAAAAAATGTGCCTAGCTAAAGAAGATCCTTAAAAATGTCAAACAAAATTTATAAACTCCGAATCTTTGAAAGATAAAAATTGTAACATCCTAAGTCCGGAGCCACAAAAATGTTTCCACAAGTCAATTCATCACATGGAGTTAGGTACACCTCCTCATAATCTGGAGATTAATTACTAGAATTTAGGATTTAATTATTTTACTATAGAGGAAACATACCATATGGATCTGTACCAACACAATATAAGAAAAAAATGGAAATAAATGAATGATAATAATAAATGATAAAAAAATTTAGTCCTAAATACAAAACCAATAATGTCCTTGTGATGATATAATATTAAACACTGTAGATAGACAAAAAGTAATACATAAATAGTTATATAATAAAATAATAATAAACAAAATTAAAATTTTATATCCAAAAGGCATTCTGAGTAGATTATCTAGTTTCATTTCATGTTATAGACTAGAGTATACAAGAACAAGAAATCCCAACCAGTATCCTAATATTGCAACCATTTGGTATTTCCAGGTAACAAATGGTGCCATGAATAGGTTGTGAGATAAACTCAGTAGGCTACCCTCAATGGAGTCTAATGAAATCTAGTATGTGAATATAAAATAAATAAGTGTATAGGTATAATTACTAATATAGTGAATAAATTACTTTAAATGAGTCGGGTTCAGGATCCAAAAATGACACCCAACCAACCATACCAACTTTGGTCTAAGATAGAATACTCTAAACTTTCCATCATGTATATATATATGTATATGTATCCATATATATATAGAGATATATATGCTTCAAAGAGGAACCAAGATATAGAACCAAGGAACCGACATATAAAAATAATAATATAATAAGAGACTTAGATTAAATAATGGCCATTATCCCAAGCATGAAAATAGGGGATATAGAGCACCCTACCTAACCATCCCAATCAGTGATGTGAATTGTCATGTTAAACATCCTAATCACGGGGTGTGAAATGTCATGTTCAATAACCCAATATTATATAAATACATTTCCTAACATCCTAGACTATGGTGGTGTGAAACTTCAAGAAAAAACCCTAACCAAGGAATCTTAATAACATATATCTATAAGATAATCCCACTTTCCATATGATCCCTTAACCAAGGTGTACAAAAAAGAGGAACACAATAGTTCTCAATGCACAATGTAATTTAGTTTTACCCATGTTCCGATATAAGGAATTATCTATTGAAAACCCAAGGTTCACTCAGGGAATAATAATTATGTGTGTAAGTAGTTTATAATTGAAATTTAGATGTGGTATATGAAAACGTACATGCCAATTTTCAACCCAAGAATAAGTAAATAGATAAATAGGGGAAAGGTGGGCTATAAAATAATTTTATTACTATACATGTAAAAGGTATATTATAGACCATGAGAAAGATCCATGTCAATATAAAAACAATAATGATCATTCAATTCAATTTAGTTGAAATTAATAAATAAGCTTGTGTCCATAACCATGCCATTTTACAATTCAATTAATTCAATTTTAATAATCTACAAGATGTGCAATGATCCAACACACCTCAAATGTGGCTAAATCATAAGAATTTACTTATAATAAAATCATTTAAAAAACACCCAAAAGTGTGTTCTAATTTCAAAGATTAATGATAGATGATGACCATATAAATCATGAACCCAAATGGGTGGTTCATGTTTATATGAACAATCTATAATGATGCAGTTAACTGCACAATGAATATTTTACTTATGGAATTATAATTTAAGTAATTAATTTTATTTTTAAGAGATGAAGTATAGAAAACATGGAAAATTTCACAATAATTAATTTTATAAACACTAAATACTTTCTAGGTAATAACCATATAACACCAGTAATATCCCGATATTTTTTCATTTTTTTGAATTTATTTAAACATTTTGATATTTTTCATTTAACGCAACACTAAATATATCATGTGTTACATGAAAAAACCAAATTATTATTTATTTTTATGCAAAAGAAGTTTATGATTTCATTATATTCTACACCAAGATAAGATTTAACTACACATGACATTGACTTGACTAGGTTATATGCAACATTATGTTTCTATGAAAAATCATTATATTATTATAATGATTCAAATGAGATAGTAATAACGTTATTGTTAAACTTAGTAAAATGAATATTAATAATTAATTTTTAAATATTATTTATAATGGTTTTATATAAATAAAAAATATTTACAATAAATATATAATTTTTGGTAATGTTATTATATGTTTGAAAATAAAATTTTCTAAAATGAACTACTCTTTATGTCCTTCTATGAACAATAATAAAATTAATTTTATTAACTTTTAGAAATTTAATTTGATAAAACAAACATAATTTTTTAATTCATAATGTAAAAATTATCTAAGGGTAAATTTCAAGTATATTTGGAAAACCTTTATTTTTTGATGAATGGTGAAAAATAATGAATTTTAATTCAAAAATTATTTTTCATCTAATTTATTTATATTGTTAAATTATATTTTAATTTTGTTAAAATTTTGATTAGATAAATTTTACATCAATTAATCATATTTATGTCATTTAAACCAATTTAACATTGAAATTGGATATAAAAACATTCCAAACTTTTAAACATTTTCTCTTAGAAAACCCACTCTCACGACACGTCTGGGAGATTAATTTTAAATTAACTTCTACAACTTATATGACTAGAATTTATAAAAATGGATTATATATTTGTAATCATAATAATTAATAATTTATCATATGGTCAACTTAGTTTTTGATAAAAAATATCAATGACAGTTATTAAAAATAATTACAGTGATTAAGGTAAAAACAAGATTACTTAGTGGTTAATATTAATCTTAAGTGTACAAATAAGCTAGAACCATGTCCAAGATAAATCGGAAGAACAAATTTAGAACAATTAACCTTTTTTTCTCAAATATTGAAAATTATTGGAGGGACATGGTTTAACGGAGACCTCTCAACACTATTTTCCTTTTTTATTTATAATAATGCAACCCCTCCTCCACTATAAAAGGAAACTCACAGCCCTCACTTATTAACACCTACAAAAACTTTTTTATAAGACAAAATATACCTATATATCATCCCAAATTCTTATAATTTAACTTATAGGCATCCATTTGGGCATAAATCCAACCAAGGAAGTGTTTGGGTGCAAACTAAGAGGATTTACCCAAAGAAGATGTAACATCCTTCCATAAGGTATTTTGTTTTATTTTCATTATCCACCCTGAATATCTTATTATTCTACTATTATTTAATAATATTGGTAAGATAAATATTAGGAGTTGTTTTTCTTCTAATTTTTCAACATGCACCTACTTATAATTCCTTTAAATGGGTAACAAACATACCATTTGTATGTACGGTGGGCTACCACCTCTTAAAATGATGTCGTTCATTATTACTTTACCACCTCTCATAGTTAGGAATTATGATGTAGATAAAATTTTTAGATGTTATATATGATATATATGATATATTTAAACATATGTAATTATTATGTAACACATAACTTGATGATTTTCATTTTTTGTAAATACGATAACTTTATTTGCGGACGTGTAGAGGACCGCCTCCTCAAAGTGATGTGATTAAAACACACTTTTCATGGAATGTTTTAAGGATGGGTTTAGTGAATTTATATTATATAAGTGAAATAATAATTCTAATTTAATAATAGTATATATATACAAATATACTTATACTCCATTTACTTTTTTTCTTTCAATATGACAATAAAATGGAAACAATCGTCATGTGTATGTATAACCTACCGTCTCCATGAATGGTGTATTTAATTTTATGTTTATACCTTTTATATATTATTATAAATATTTATATAGTCAATATTAATGTTATTTATATCATGTTTTACATTATTTTAATATGTAAATCATGATCTAAATAATACGATCAAGAACAAAAATTCAAAAAATATATGAATAACAAAGTGGATATCACCTAAAATATATATAGGTTTTGTGAATGTATATGATATATGTGAAATAATAAGTATACTTTAATAATAGTATATATACATATATTCCATTTACTTTTTTTCTTTAAAAATGACAATAAAATGGAAACAACGTTCATGCATATGTATAACCTACCGTCTCCATGAATGATGTATTTCATTTTATATTTAGAACTTTTATATATTGTTCTAAATATTTATTTAGTGGATATTTATGATATTTAAATAATGTTTTACATTATTTTAATATATAAATCATGATCTAAATAACAGGATCATGAATAAAAATTAAAAACATATATGAATAACAAAGTGGATATTACCCAAAACATAAAATTAACATGAAATTGTTGATAAACTATTAATATAAATTCAAAATGAAACAATTTATGGTATTATATATAATAATATAGTTATATGTTATATTTATAATAAAACTATATTTATTATACATGATTTTCGAATGATTACAATGAGAGTGAAAACCTGAGGTAAGGGTTTTCTCGTCTCACTTTTATTTCTCTGAGATTTATGACCTATTCACCACCCATTTATTTTGTGTGGTGTATATAATTACCATTAATGTATTATATTATTATTATTCTTAAATTTATGGTTATTTACATATCAATTTTATGATATCTATTTGACAGGGTTTATGGTTTAAAAGATTCCAAATCTGTAAAGTAATTTGGTCTGAATTTGCGTTCTTTGAGGCACATGTCATATTATTAACCTATATTATTATAAAAGGTGTATAAACTTCCATTTTACATGCTATGTCATTAATACACGTCATTTGATTACATTTTAGGCTTTATTTAATGTTATTATTTCATGGGGATTATGATTAAAAGTTACAAAAGTGGTAACTGTTTATTGCTACAATTTATTCCATTATCTTGATTTTTTTATGATTATGCTTCCATTGATGAAATATTATGATCCATATAACAATAAATATCATGTTTTTTATTATCCTATATTTATTCATGATATCTTCATGTATTTGTACGATCACTCTTTGTTACTTAAAATAATTAATAATGCATTTTTAAGAAAGCATAACTTCATCTCTCTCATCGGTCAGAAAGTTTTGTTCTTTCAAAGATATGTTTTCTAATTTTTTTAAAAATTCCAACTCTTATGCTATGATAGTTAAAATAAATTTTTACCCACGTTTTACATGAGAAAAGGTTTTTAAAAAAATCATATTCATTTCATTTTATGATCAAGGTACTTTTCTAAACTTTTTATGGTGCAAAAGTAATGTTTGGAATGTATGAATTTATTCATTACCATGACCATGATTTCTTAGATAATTTCTTTTGAAGTTTAAAAGATTAATTTTCTTAAGAAATTATTATTCCTTATATTTTTTTCATTTACTATTTTCAAATTGTTTTCAGAGAAATTTTTTTTCAAAAGGTTCTCAATATTGTTTTATTAATTTTATTTATGTTTTAAAAGAAAATTATTTTATAAAATTTTTCAAGATTTATTTATTTTTTTTCAAATTGTTTTTAAAGAATTTTATTTTTCAATATCGGATTATATTTTTTTAAATTATTAAAAAAATCTTTTTAAAAGGTTTTCAAGCTTTCTTAATATGTTTTCGAAGTTCATTCCAATAAATAGGTTTTCATATAGTTTTCAATCATTGATTATATGTTTTCAATGTGTTTTCAATTAATTGTTTTTCAATGGTTTTCAGTATTTTTTTTATAAATTTGCAATATTTTTTCCAAGAAATTGGTTTTTAATGTTTTTTCAAGATTTCTTTATAAATTTTCAAAATTCTTTAAAATAAAAATGTTATTGAGTTTTATTTATAAGTTTTCAAAGTGTTTTCTAAGAAAAATATTTTAAAATGGTTTTCAAGATTTATTTAAATGTTTTAAAAGCTATTTAAAAGAAAATGGTTTTTAAAATGTTTTCAAGCTTTCTTTATATGTTTTTATAGTATTTTAAATGAAAAGGATTAAAATTTTTTTGAAGCTTCTTTTATAAGTTTTCAAAGCTATTTTAAAATAAAAAATATTTTAATAATTCTTTATGTTTTAAAAGGTATTATTCCAAGAAGAAAATATATTTCCCTTAAGAAATGTGTTAAATAAAATATCAATGTTTTATTTATTAAAAAATTATTTTTTAAAATGTTTTATGAATAGTATTTTCAATGAAATGATAGTTTCCGTAAGAAATGTTCCATGTAATATTTAAAAATTCCTTTCCATCTCTGATGACATACTTTGAAATGGTTTATGGTTTTTTGGGGATATGATCCAATGACACCATAATTATCATTTCTTTGATTGGTTTTTTTAAGATGACAAGTTTTTTATGAAATTTGTCTCTCTTTAATGGGTAACATGCTTTTGAAACCCACATACTTTAAGCGGTTATTATATGATGAAATGATTATGAATGCTATTGTTTTCCATAATTTATTATATGAAACTATATTTGTGATACCTATTTTATTTCATGGGCTATGATATAATGATTATGGAACCCTTATATTTTTTGGGTAATGGTATGATGAAATCTTAGTATATTGTGGAACAAATATGTATGGTTTCATTGTGTTATGGGTGGGACCATTATCTCCCTCTAATAAATTGGGTAAAGAATTATATCTCATGAGATATAGATGGCCCGAACAGGGAGTAAAATCAGTTGCAAAATGGTATTTTTCCGCTAGGATGGTCTTTGGAGTGAACCATGTCTTCTAATTTCGTCAAGGGAATGAACCATTACTACCAAGATGGTATGTGGAGTGAACCCATACTAATAATTTGGTATTAGAGAAAATCCTTTACTATTATGGAAATAATTTAATATTCTTACAAGTATGCCACATATTCTATGTGTTATTCATATATTATGATTTCATAGATTATTATCTTTATTACCTTGTGATTCATGTCTTACGAACTTCCAATATTTATTCCATGATTCATGTTTATGAACTTTGATATAAAGGGTATGATTTTTTTAATGTTAGTATCATCTTCTCATACCCTCATGCTCATTCTGTGCTCATATATCTCTATTTTATACCATTACCGAGCCATTGAGCTCATGAATTTATTATATTTCCTTTCCAATGATTATGAATAAAGGATTTAAGTAGGAGTACTAACTATTAATATATTTAAGGTCCATGTTTAAGATATTTTACTAGGATAGAATATTATATTTCTAATCTTCTAAAAACACTAAACTATTAATTTCCTCAGGAATTTACTTTGATAATGTGCTGAAAATTTATAAAAAATGATATAATATACATGTATGTTAAGACTATGTCTCTATAGTTTGTATTAAAGGAATTATTTAGTCAAATTTGGAAAAAAAATGAGAAATTCTTATTGATAAACCAAGTAATATTTATAAGGATATGTGTAGGCATGTCTCCATGGATAGCCTAAGGTGTCATAAGAAGGTTTCATAATTTAGACATCTAATAAATTATTTTTCTGGATTATTTTGTCTACACTATGATATGTTTTTATCACACTATGCATTCTAGTTTTAGTACATGGTGGGAACCATAAGGAACTGGGTTAACATATAATGTGATTGAAAATTTCCCAATGATAATTTAAATGAGTTGATAACTAAGGGGAATGATGTTGTTACCTTGTGAAATTAGATTTCATGGAACATGATTAACAACTTTTACCTTAATCAACTCTTAGACTCACAAAAATAGATCCAAATAGGTCAATGAGAATTTAGGTAACAAACATTATAGAGGAAATAAGATTTCATTTACTTTGTGTCAAGAATGTGGAAAAAATAACCCAAGATAATGTATTTGAGGAAAACGATGATATTTTGACCTTGGAAAAGGACACAAATAAAGTAACTACCAAAAAAATAATAGTTTCTATAAGTAAATGTATGGGAATAATGGCCTCACTAGAACATCATAGACAGTTAAATAGTTTATGTATGGAGTGAATAGTCATTATGAAAATCAATGTCCCAATAGAAAGGCTCATGAATAGAATCATCAAAGTGGTATTATTAGTGGTTATATTGTTTTTTATGACGAGACTAATGGTGAAATGTGAAAAAATAGATTTTAAGTAATGGGATGAGGTATCCTTGTTAAGGGATTAAAGATTAAGTGGAATAATCTATGTTTTTAAGCATTTGGATTTAAGAATTATACAAAAGGATTGTTCAGTTTATTTTTTTTTCTAAGGATTCACAAGAATATGTTGAATGATTATGATTGACTAGAAAATTGATTTAATAGAAAGGTTATGTTCATGGAAAACACATGATTAAGGGAAATATAACCCTTAATATATTCCTTTTGTTAAAATAATGTTTGAAAATAAATATATGTTTGATATGAACAAGTAAATTGGATGGTACTAATTACTTTGAAACTAATTATGGAAATTTTGAATTTTTTTTATTCCATCATTGATGATATTTAATTTTTTTTTGATTTAAGGAATATATCTAATAAACTATTGAACATGGAAACATGCATGTTTTTAAAAAGAATTTATAGTAATTCAGGTGTTTCCATATTTTAATAGAGTACATGATTAAGGTATTAATATGTTTGTTATATGAAAAATTAGAGTTACTTTATGATATATCAATGGTCAATGCTAATATGATTTGATAAATTTCGTGAACTTACCTCTAATAATTTTTTTCTCATCTCTTACAATGGTTATAAGGTTAACTATTTATGGAATGTTTTAGGTTATAACTCAGAAGAGTTTTTATAGACCAAAGTATTATCTCTTCATATGAGTATTTATGCATATTGGATAACATGTGATATCCATTTTCTTTAGATAAAGAGAGTTGGAATGACATATCATTATATTTATGGATCTCATGATTTTCTAATACTTCAAGAATGTCAAATTCTCTATACTTTATTATAATAAGAGATAATGTGGAAATTGATCAAGGGAAAAAATGGATTTGGTTGTACTTAAATCATTTAAGTATATATTCACATGAAAATTCATCAAATTTAGGAAAAAGGTTCTCAAAATAAGTTTTTTTTCCATTATCATCATTTTTAATGATTTTAATGAATTTTTTCAAGTCACTTTATGGTAATGGATTTTTGATCATTGAGATTTTATTGACCATGTCCTCTATAACTCTGAATCATTACTTAATACTTATATCTGTCATCCATGTCCTTGTTTTCACTTGAAACCTATGTTATCTTATGTAGAAACCTTGTTTTGAGTTACTTTGGGTAATCATTATGTTTCCAACATCACCTTTTAAAGGATATTTTTATATTTATTTTTACAATGTGGGTTTCTATGAAAGGAAAATTCAATTTTTAAACCTTTGATAATCCAAATTAATTTTGAGGGATAAATTAATTTTATTGGTGGTAGAATGTGACACCTTGAATGTTTTGTGATTTTTTTGGAATTAATTTTAATTTGATATTTTTCATTTCAGGCAACATTTTATATAGACTATGTTATATGAAAGATCCATCTTATAATTGATTTTTACGCTACACCTAGTTTATATATTGTCATAAAATACTCCAATATAAGATTGTCAACTCCAGTGGTGTATAATGAGAAACCCTGCACCAGAAGACAAAGTGGTAAGTTAAATAATAGGCTTAGAGCCTCAAAGAAATCACATGGAGATGAACGAAAGGTGTATCAGTCACCTCCTCTATCAAAATCACAACAGCTCTCATGGAAAGATTGTGAACAAACCTGGATGATTAAGGGGAGATCCACTCCAGCTGGGAGTAAGAAGATTGTATGATCAGTAGAGGACTCACCACCAGTGAAAAAGAGTTTGGTGACTTAGATATCTGATAAAAGAATGACAAACAAATAATGCATTAAAAAATTCGCATGTCGTGTTCCGCAGCGAGAAGTGGGGGAAATAGAAATATCCCTACAATGAAGGAAGAAGCAAGGGAAGATTACAAAGAAAAGATATTCATGCTCAGAGAAGGAATCAAGGGAAATGGAATTTTGGTGGATCATCAAAGACAGAAATGTGTACTCATGGGTCTAAACCATAAATGGTGAGAAATTCCAGGCCTGTAGAATCTATATATCAGAGAAAGACTCAGCATGTGGGTAATGAATGCTTAGTCATAGAGCCAGAGCATTTTATGTTGGGTAGGCAGCTAGAAGAAGCAAGGAAGGAGTGTGATACTCTGCAAGAAAGAATCAATGGGTTGACCCATCAGGATCAACCACAATCCTATTCTTGAGGATTCCAGAAATACCCCCTCTCACAAAGTATATAAATTCTATTAACTGATGATTCATGTGTTTCAGGTTTTAGGGAGATACGATCCACATGGAAGTGGCATTTAATGATGAAAAGTGGAGAAGTGATATGCTTCAGAGTTTTAATTGACTCATATCAGGTACCAGAGTTGATGAAGAAAGGGAGAAACAGAGCGCAATAGGAAGTGATTGTGTTATTAACTTTATCTCTTGTTTCCTACATTGAGATCCAAATCAGTAGGCTTAGATATATTTTTAATGGCTCAATGATGAGTTCCAGATGAGAATAAATTATATATTAGAAGAAGAATGTTTATGTTCCTAACAGTAGAAAGTGTTGCATAACATAGGAGGGTCATTAAATAACAAAATAAGGTGAAAGATCCATCAAGAAATAATTGGATGATTTAGCTCAGGTGTTTTCTATCAAGGGAAGAAATATTTCGGGAGAATCAGCAATTGTCATGCATCTCATACTCATTTATTTTGATCTAACAATGTGGTATCAGCTGACTGTTTTCAGGATACCAAGAAGTTACGATAAGTAGTTGAATGAAATGATGCCACTGAACAATGAAATAGTGAGCAATTTCCTGATAAATGTAATGAGGAGGAAAGCAACAATGGGGGAGCATAAGTGGATGATGATGATTCAGAAAAGAATCAGACATGGGAGATTGTTTCAAGGATTGAAGATAATAAAGACATTGGGACTAAATAGGTTTTTCACAACAAGATGAAAGAAGATGGCATAGTTATTCAAAACAAAGAACAAATGGTGTGTAAAGAATACTCCCAAATAGAGGGAACTGATGTTGATGAGGCATTTTCACCACTTGCAAGGCTGGAGACAATCAGATTATTTTTATCCATAGTAGTGCAAATAAAGTTCAAAGTGTTCCAGATGGATGTTAAATATGAATTTCTGAATGGGATTCTGGAAGAAGAGGTGTACATTGAAAATCCAGATGGTTTTCTCATTCATTAATATGAGAATAAAGTTTGTCACTTGAAGAAGGCACTATATGGGTTGAAGCAAGCACCAAGAGCATGATACTCAAGGGTGGATCAGTATTTGAAAAAGCCTGGCTTTCAACATTATAGAGTTGATTACAATCTCAATGTCATCAAAAATAGTAATCCAAGGATGATGGGGCTGGTTTATGTCAATGACATAATATTTGGTGACACAATGCAGTAATGTCCCTTTCATTTCTCAATCCCAATACGCAAAACAGGTTCTGAGAAGGTTTGGAATGGATAATTCCAAGGAAATGAAGTATCCGGTTGTGACCCAGATGAAATTATCAAAAGATGATAATGGAAAGGCATTTAATATCACAGAATACAGGCTGATGATTGGGAGATTATTGTACTTGACCGCAACAAGGCCTGACATTGTATTCGACACATGCCAAGCAGCAAGATATCAGATTACTCCCAAAGAATTCCACATGCTTTTAGTGAAAATAATACTTCGGTATATCAAGGGCATGATGGACTTCGGCTTGACATATAATGACAAAGCTCAAACAGAGTTATTGGGATATAACGATGAATATTGGGCCGTTATGGTGGATGATAGAAAATCAATGTCATGTGGTGAATTCTATCTTGGTGGATTGTGTCCAGTCCATCACTCAAGGAAAAATTACATTGAGATAAAGTATCATTTTATCAAGTAGAAAGTGGAGCAAGGGCTTGTGAAGTTGGAGTATGTGCCTACAGAGCTACAGATTACAGATATTGTGACAAAGGCCTTACCCAAGGAAATATTTGAAAGGCATCAACTAGCTCTGGGAGTTCAGTCGAATCCGCTCACTTAAAATACTATGGATGTGGAACACCCCCCTCTCCCTGAGGTATCATGTGTTTTTACCTCATGTACTGATATGTGTTCTCTACTTTTTTAGAGACAGCAAAGGAGTGGCCTTTGGGTTCACTAATAAAGGGGGAGAAAATAGTGATTGTTCAAGGGGGATATAGTGTAGAAATTTGAGAAATCATGAAAGATATGGGGAGAAGCAGATAGGTGGAGCAGCCATATAGGTGGAGTTGAAGCCGATTCGAAGTGCTTAGATAGAGATTAGCTTGGACAACACATGAAATAGTGCTGAAAAGATTTTTAAGCTGATAAGAGTTAAAGCTGTGAGCCGAAAGGGGAAGAGTATTAAATCTGACAATGCTAGAAGTGATCGATCAAAGAATAGATATCACGACAACTGAGGATCGTGATAAAATCAAAAGAGTGGTGTTGGAATACAGTAATAATATTTCCAACAAATTGGTATCAGTTTGGTGTCAAAAGTGGGTGTCATAGTTGAAGTGATTCATTGATGAAATTTTTATTTACTCTTGTTTCTCATGCCGAGCACTGCTCATGTGGGCTTAGAGTATGTGTTGAGTAAATCCTTATTCCCTATCAGAATCACAATAAGGCGAATGGTGGCTAAAGAATTAGTGATGTATCTTTTTATGGAAGAGTTGTCAACAAACCCAAAGGGGGAGATTGTCGGGAAAAAATCCCTCAAGGTATCATTGAATCATTTTTGAGGTGATTGTGTTTGTTGACAAAGTTGACATCTGTGTTGTGATTGTTGAAAAAGGTAACCATGACATAAAAATTTGTTAACAAAGGGTATTTCATGGTGCATTTCGAGTTCAAGGGATGTGGTTAACGATCCATGTTTGATTAAAAACGTCTATAAAGGAATGGACGATCTGGAGGTAGTACAAAAAGAGAAGATACAAGGTGGTTCCATTTTCTAGTGCTTGCAAAAATTTTGGGCCTGAAAATCGATAAATAAATAAAATTGGTTTTTAGAAAACAGACTTGCGTGCCTTGTACTTGAAGGAGAGGAAACTTGTGCACTGTGTACTTAAAGGAGATGAAACTTGTGCGCCTAATGGTTTCCAAGTTCAGAACATCAAAATATGGCAAAGGGATATAGGGGTGGCCATGTTTTAGGGTTGGTCGCGCAAGTGACTTGTGCAGCAGTGACTTGCGTGCTGAAACTTGCACTCTGAGAGGAGACTTGTGCGCCATTGCGCAGGGTGTCAAAATGCATATAAATAGAGGTATACCCCTTCTCATTAGGTGAAGAGTCCAAGACTTAGAGAAAATAAAATCTCTCATCATGCAGTTGTGGTGGTCATGCAAGTGGTGGTGTGTCTCACAAGTTGAAGAAGTGAAAAAGTTGGTGGTTGCATGCCAATAACAGTTTGGGAGAGAAAGGAAGGGATTCACCCAAGTTTTGTGTTGAGGAAGGAGGTGTCACGCAAGTGGTTGAGGTGGACTTGCATACTAGATTTTGAAGAAGCGTGACAGTTGATGGTTGCGCACCAATATTGGTTTGGGCATAAAAGAGAGTGAGTCGCGCATGTTTGGAGTTGGAGAAGCCTATGTCACACAAGTGGTTGAGGTGGACTTGCGTGCCAGTTATAACTTGCACGCCGATACTTTCACACTGGCTTAGAGAAGGGCGCCAGGTATGGTTGATACATGACATTGATTTAGGGATGTGTGAAAGCTGGAAGTTTTCCCGATACGTTTAGTGCAAAGTGATATTAATCTATGGGTGAAATTTGGACTTCAACAGAGAATCTACATGAAATAGAGGATGCATTCATTAGTAATAATGAAGAGACCAACAGGTCTATAAAATTTGAGTGGATCCTTTCCAGTGCAGTAAGCAAAGGAAGAGGAAGAATGTGATCCTCTTCACTGGTAGTGAGACAGAGAGAGAGAAATAGGGAGTGACATTTGGGAAAGTAGTGAGCTGACCCTAAACCTTGTAAAGGTAGTGAGCCTGGGAATAGAAGTGATCTAGCCTAAACCTTGTAAATAGTAGTGTGATTTAGTGGATTTGGTACAGTGGCACATCGCCATTGTATAATCCTTGGACGTAGCCCAACGAGGGTGAACCAAGTAAAAATCTCTGTGTCTACCTGCTTACTTCCCTGCATTGAATTTAAAGCATCATTATCAGATAAAGAAGAAAATAAGTGGTTATAATAAACACATAAGTTAAAAAAAATCACCCTTGTAATAAAAAGGTCAAGATTCAGTGGGGCAGGAAGAATTTTGAAAAAGAATATCTATACCCTGATTCACCCCCCTCTCAGGGTATATAGGCCCCTATTGGTCCTAACTATTGGTATCAAAGGGACATGTTGATTTTATCAGATTTGTTTTCTACGACTTGGTGTAGTGAATTTTTGTGGTTAAATCAGGATGCTCTTATCTCCGTGTGACATGGAAAAGGGAGAAAGATCAAAGAAGAATCATAAGTCAGGCGGTATCCCTTAGTGTGGAAGTGTTTATGGAAAAAGTGTGATTCAATTAAAAGAATCAAACAGCTTACTGAAGGAAGGCCTGGATTAATATGATAGGGAAAATATTGATTCACTTAATCATGATGTAGGAATGAGTGAAGTACATAAACTTCAAAGTGATACCGAAATAACTGATGATGAAGAAGTTTCAAGAAGGAGGCCACCAGTAGATGTTGTCAATATGACAAAGAAATTGGATCGAAAATGGGATGAAGAAGTTAAATAAAAAGATATCCGGATCCATGTATTGGAAATTGTGGTCAACAAGCTAAGAGGCTTATATCAAAGGATTATTGATGTGGTAACTGACCTGAGGGAAAAGAATGATTCTCAAGGTGATGAACTACAAAATATGGCTAAAATGAAGGGAAAACAAAAGGCTGATGATTATGTAGAGAATCAAGAGTTAGATGAAGTTTAGAATCTCAATGCCAGAAATGCTGATATAACTACACAACTATCATAACTACTTCAGAATAACCAAAGGCTACAACAAGATAATGTATGTTTTTTTGATTATGTTGCTCAAGAAAAATTGAAAGTAATGGAGTAAAGTGAAATGGTGGATAAGCTCACATGTGAATTGGAAGTTGAGATGAGTAGCAGGATGAATCTCAGAAAAGAACTCAATGCTCAACTTGAATCAATAGATAAAAAGGTTCAACAACTAGAGAAAGAGATAGAATCAGTCAAAAAAGAAATGGGAAATCTCACTCCAAAGACAAACCCAAGTTGAAGGATTCCTTACACTTGTTATTTTATAATCCTTCGGTGGGTGATGATGAAATGAAAGCTAAATATGGTACTTTAGAGGAGAAGCATGAAAGGATTGTATCATCTCAAAGGCCATATATTTTGGGAAAATATGGAATTGGATATGATAATCTCACATATATTCATGATAGAAAGAGAGTCATGAATAGTTTCATAAGTGAAAGAAATCTTGTAGGTGTTGGAGACAGGCCTAAGAGGATAGTTACAAGAAGTAGTGGCGACATTTGATATTTCTATGGGACTCATGGCCACACATCAAGCTTCTGTTCAGAGGCTCTAGAATACATATATGGTTGTGAAAATAGAAACTATACTAAATATGAGAATAAGAAGAAGCGTCATAAGAGATCAGAGAGAAGAGTTTCCCAGAGGAAAACATTCATCAGATGCTATTATAGTAGAATAATGGGACACACAATGAGAGTGTTTCAGAAAGATCAGAAGCTCAATGTTAGAGGAAGAACTCAAGATGCATCAACATCTCGACCTAGAAATTATGAAACAAGGTATGAAATTGATGGAAAATGTTTTATATGTTCTGATTATGGGCATTTGGTAAGACAGTGTAGCAAGAAGAAAGCAGGAAAGGAAAAGGGACTTGAAAAGAGATTCTCAACTCCAGTGGTGTATAATGAGAAATCGTACACAGGAAGAAAAATTGGTAAGTTAAATAATAGGATTATAGCCTCAAGGAAATCACATGGAGATGAAATAAAGGTGTATCAATCACCTCCTCTATCAAAATCACAATAGCTCTCATGGAGAGAATGTGAACAAACCTGGATGATTAAGGGGAGATCCACTCCAGCTGGGAGTAACAAGATTGTACGATCGGTAGAGGACTCACCACCAGTGAAAAAGAGTGTGGTGACTAAGATATCTGATAAAATAATGGAAAACAAAGAATGCATTAAAAAATTCACATGTCGTGTTCCACAGCGAGAAGTGGAGGAAAGAGAAATATCCCTAAAATAGAGAAAGGAGCAAGGGATGATGAAAATAAAAGATATTCCTTCTTAGAGAAGGAATCAAGGGAAATTGACTTTTAGCGGAACATCAAAGACAGATATGTGTACTCGTGGGTTTATACCCCAAATGGTGAGAAAGGCTAGGCCTGCAGAATCTATATATCAAAGAATGACTCAGCATGTGGGTAATGAATGCTAAGTCATATGTCCAGAGCATTTGAAGTTGGCTAGGCGTCTAGAAGAAGGAAGGAAGAAGTGTGATGCTCTGTAAGAAAGAATCGATGTGTTCACCCATCGGGATCAACCACAATCCTCTTCTTGAGGATTCTGGAAATACCCCCTCTCCCAAAGTATATAAATTTTATTAACTGATGATTCATGTGTTTCAGTTTTTAGGGAGATATAATCCACAGGGAAGTGGCATCTAAAGATACAAAGTAGAGATGTGATATGCTTCAGAGTTTTTATTGAATCATATTAGGTACCAGAGTTGATGAATAAAGGGAGAAAAAGAGGACAATGGGAAGTGATTGTGTTATTATCTTTATCTCTTGTTTCCTACACCGAGATCCAACTCAGTAGACTTAGAGATATTGTTAATGGCTTAATGATGAGTGCCAGATGATAATAAATTAAGCAGCAGAAGAAGAATGTTTATGGTCCTAACACTAGGAAGTGTTTCATAACATAAGAGGAGCATTAAATAACAAAATAAGATGAAAGATCCATCAAATCAATAGTTGGATGACTCAGCTCAGGCATTGTCTATCAAGGGAATAAATATTGAGAGAGAAGCAACAATAGTCATGCATATCATGCTCATTTATTTTGATCTAAAAATGTGGTATCAGGTGACTATTTTTAGGATACCAAGAAGCTATGAGATGTATTTGAAAGAAATGATGCCACTGAACAATGAAATAGTGAGCAATTTATTGATAAATGTGATGAAGAGGAAAACAATGAAGGGGGTGCAGAAGTGGATGACGATGATTCAGAAAAGAATCAGACATGCGAGATTGTTTCAAGGCCAGAAGATAATAACGACATCGGGACTAAATGGGTTTTTCGCAACAAGATGAAAGAAGATGGCACAATTATTTGAAACAAATCACGAATGGTGTGTAAAGAATACTCCCAAATAGGGGAATTGAAATTGATGAGACATTTGCACCGGTTTCAAGGTTGGAGACAATCAGATTATTTTTATCCATAGCAGTGTAAAGAAAGGTTAAACTGTTCCAGATGGACGTTAAATATGCATTTATGAATGGGATTCTGGAAGAATAAGTGTACATTGAGAAGACATATGGTTTTCTCATTCATGAAGATGAGAATAAAGTTTTCCAGTTGAAGAAGGCACTATATGGGTTGAAGAAATCACTAAGAGCATGATACTCAAGGCTGGATCAATATTTGAAAAATCTTGGATTTCAACATGATGGAGTTGATTACAATATCTACATCATCAACAACCGTAATCAAAGGGTGATGGTGTTGGTTTATGTCGATGACATAATATTTGGTGACACAAGGTAGTAATGGCACTTTCATTTCTCAATCCAAATACGCCAAGGAGGTTCTGAGAAGGTTTGGAATGGAGAATTCCAAGGAAATTAAGACTCCGGTTGTGACCGGGATGAAATTATCAAAAGATAATAATGAAAAGGCATTTAATAACATAGAATATAGGCATATTATTGGGAGATTGTTATACTTGACCGCAACAAGGTCTGGCATTGTATTTGCCACATTCCAAGCAGGGAGATATCAGAGTAATCCCAAGGAAAGACACATGCTTGCAGTGAAAATAATACTTCAGTATATCAAGGGCACGATGGACTTCATCTTGACATGTAATGACAAAATCTCAAATAGAGTTATTGGGATACAACGATGCAGATTGGGCCGGTTCGGTAGATGATAGAAAATCAACATCATGTGGTTCATTCTATCTTGGTGGATTGTGTCTAGTCCATCACTCAAGGACAAGGCACATTGAGATAAAGTATCATTTTATCAAGGAGAAAGTGGAGAAATGGCTTGTGAAGTTAGAGTATGTGCCTACAGAGCTACATATTTTAGATATTCTGACAAAGGCCGTAACCAAAAAACCATTTGAAAGGCATCAACTGGATCTGGTAGTTCAGTCGAATCCCCACACTTAAAAGAGTGTGGATGTGAAACACCCCTCTCCCTGGGGTACGATGTGTTTTTCTTTCATGTACTGATATGTGTTCTCTAATCTGTTAGAGACCGCAAAGGAGTGGCCTTTTTGTTCGTTGATAAAGGGGGAGAAAATAGTGATTGTTCAAGGGGGATACAGTGTGGAAAATTGAGAAATCATGAAAGATAATGGGATAAGCAGACAGGTGAAGCAGCCATATAGGGGAGTTGAAGCTGCTTTGAAGTGCTTAGCTAGAGATTAGCTTGGACAACACTAGAAATAGTGTTGAAAAGGTTTTTAAGCTGACAAGAGTTAAATCTGTGAGAAGAAAGGGGTAGAGTATTAAATCTGACGATGCTAGAAGTGATCGATCAAAGAATATATATCACGACAGCCGAGGATCGTGATAAAAGCAAAAGAGTGGTTTTAGAATAAGGTAAGAATATTTCCAAAAAATTGGTATCAGTTTGGTGTCAAAAGTGGGTGTCAGAGTTGAAGTGATTCATTGATGAACTTTTTATTTATTCTTTTTTCTCACGCCGAGCATTGATTATGTGGGCTTAGAGTATGTGTTTAGTAAATCCCTGATCGCTATCAGAATCGCAATGAGGTGAATGGTGGCTGAAGAATTAATGATGTATCTTTTTATGGAAGAGTTTTCAACAAACTCAAAGGGAGAGATTGTTGGGAAAGAATCCCTCAAGGTATCATTGAATCATTTTTGAGGGGATTGTGGTTGTTGACAAAGTGGACATATGTGTTTCGATTATTGACAAAGGAAACCATGACAAAAAAATATGTTGACAAAGGGGATTTCATGGTTCATGTTGAGTTAAAGGGATGTGTTTAATGATCCATATTTGATTCAATAATTTCTATAAAGTAATGAATGATCTGGAGGTGGCACAAAAATAGCTGATACAAGGTGGCACCGTTTTCTAGTGTTTGACAAATATTTGGGCCTGAAAATTGACAAATGAAGAAAAGTGGTTTTTGGAAAAGGGACTTGTGTGTCGTGTACTTGAAGGAGAGGAAACTTGCACTCCGTGTACTTGAAGTAGAGGAAACATGAACGCTTAATTATTTTCATGTTCAGAACATCAAAATATGGAAAAGCGATAAGGGGCGCCCAAGTTTTAGGGTTGGTCTCGCAAGTGACTTGCGCGGCATAGACTTTCACGCCGAAACTTGATCGCCGAGAGGAGACTTGCGCGCCGTCGCACATGGTGTCCAAATTCATATAAATAGAGGTTAACGCCTCCTCATTCGATAAAGAGTTCAACACTTAGAGAAAATCAGATATCCCATCACGCAGGTGTGGTGGTCGCGCAAGTGGTGGTGTGTCGCACAAGTTGAAGAAGCGCAATAGTCAGTGGTTGCGCGACAATAGCGGGTTGGGAAAGAAAAGAAGGTAGTCTCCCATGTTTTGAGTTGAAGAAGTATGTGTCATGAAAGTGGTTTAGGTGGACTTGCACACCAAATTTTGAAGTAGTGCAACAGTTGATGGTTGCGGGCCAATATTGGTTTGGGCGTAAATGGGAGTGAGTCACACAAATTTGGAGTTGGAGAAGCTTGTGTCGCGCAAGTGGTTAAGGTGGACTTTTGTGCTAGTTATAACATGCATGCCGATACTTTCATGCCAGCTTAGATAAGGGCGCTAGGTATGGTTGATGCACAATAGTTATTCAGGGCTATGTGAAAGCAGGAAGATTTCCCGATACCTTCGGTGCAAAGTGAGATTCATCTACGGGTGAAAGTTGGACTTCAACAAAGTATCTACATACAACGGAGTATGCATTCATTAGTGATAATGAAGAGACCTATATGTCTATAAATTGTGAGTGGATCCTTTCCAGAGCAGTGAGCAAAGGAAGAGGAATAAGGTGATCCTCTCCACTGGTTGTGATCCAGAGAGAGAGAAACATGGAGTGACCCTTGGGAAAGCAGTGAGCTGAACCTAAACCTTGTAAAGGCGGTGATCCTGGGCATATAAGTGATCTATCCCGAACCTTGTATATAGATGTGTGTTTTAGTGGATTTGGTACAGCGGCACATCGCCGTTGTATGCTCCTTGGACATAGCCTAGTGACTGTGAACCATGTAAAAATCTTTGTGTCTGCCTGCTTACTTCCCTACACTGAATTTAAAGAATCATCTTCAGATAAAGAAGAATATAAGTTCTCATAATAAACACACAAGTGAAAAAAGTGACCCTTGTAATAAATAGTTTAAGATCTAGTGGGGCGGGAAGAATTTTGAAAAATAATATCCGTACCCTGATTTACCCCCCCTCTCATGGTATATAGGCCCCTATTGGTCCTAACAGATATACTATATAAGGAACCATGGTTCTATTAGAAAGATTATTACCTTGATAATTTTCACAACACACATTCACATGGGTAATATTTTTGTTTCATATTATTCTAGACATTTTAATAAAAAAATTCATGTACATTATCATTATTTATATTTTGAAATGTGTGGATATTGTCAATTTTTTCTTTGGCATGCAACACAAATCATTAGTTTTATAAGTTTTATTGAAAATAAAATATTTAAAACATATTAATTCTTTTAATGTATAAAAATAATAATTAAATTGTAGAAGTGTGATTTTATATAGAAAATAAATGAGATAATGTGGTGAGATCAAACCAAGGACCCCTAGAATTATATGTGTTAAATTCTTTTTATAATAAGAACTTATCTAGACCCTGATCAACCAAATGGATAGGAAACTCCAATTATAGGTACCCATGGATTTATCTATTATGAGTAACACTGAGTATGTTTAATCTTATTAGGATTAGTAGATACATTAAATTATATATTCTGGGATTCACTTTAATCGATGACCAAATACGAGTAGGTTCCTAGATGAATAGTGTTAAGAATCTATATGGTGGATTTGGAAAAATATTTTCAACTCAACCATCCAAGATTCATATATAATATGATTTAAAACTATGAATAACTTTCTTGATCTACCAATAGATGCCCAAATTGGCTGGCAACATACCCGAGGGGCATTATCGATCCCCATGGGCTTGTGACAAGAACTAGGGAAATAGATGCATATACAATGGTAATGGTTTCAAATTAAAGTTGAGTTATGAAATAATATAATTTTAACGATAATATAGAATTACCCATCTATATGTTGGGCATCCATTCCAAAAATAAAATACTAAATATAAAAAAACCCATGCTTGAAGAATATATAAATAGATAAAAACTAATCTTTCAGCTCAACTATATCTCTATAACCAATCCATCATACCTAATCTCATCCCCAAGATCCCTCAAAATTATGTAGCCCCCCAAAATCACCCAATATTTTCATGAAATAATAAAATCCTTTAAAACAAATTACAAAAAAAAGAGTGAAGAAGTCATTTAAAAGGTTGAAATGTTCAAATATTATGTGAAAGTAATGGAAGGTCCTAAAAAATAAATTAATATGAAACACATTCCAGAAGAGATAAAATAATCTATTAACATGAAATAACTCAATTCATTCAACACTCTTAAGAGAGTCTGAAAACTGAATGGTTCAAAATAAAATGATAAATAGGTATGTGCTAAATATTAGTAGGCATGGTAAAGAGAAATTGTAACTATATATAAGCTATAAAATAAATAATAATTTATTTCTTATTATAAATACATAAATATAATTTTATTTTTTTCGCACATAATTATATATAGAAACCAATAACACATAAAATAGGATTTACTACCATTCCTATTTTTCATTAAATTAAAATAATCAATTTAAAAATTTTATTTACAAATCAGGAATTCCATATGAAATAAAACTTTATTCAATAATAGAATTTCCATTAAACCATTTCATAAAATTCATTAGAAATATCAAGACACACTGTAGGTTGTAAAAGATCAACAAATGAGTCACTATGTAATAAATTAAAAAAGAGATTAAAATTAGCTAATTATAGGTTCCACACACATCCAGAATTACAGGGACATCAATGAATCCAAAAGAATACCCCAATATATTCCAATAACCAAATTAATATGTATCATGGGATTCAACCTAGGTCATACAGTTAAATAATCCATAAATTTCCCCAAATGGGAAACCTACTGGCCTACATTTATTCCTATCACAAACCACCTAAGTATCCTCTACCTTGCCTCGTCATAATGTCACACCACACCTAACCCTATCACTAACTTGAGGGGACCCAAGTAGTGTGATACTATCTATTGTAGAAAAAGTCTATAATCCTACCTAGATACTTGAGTGATTAGAACCAAACATAGAAAAATGTTGAGAAAATAATAAAAGAGTATATCTAAAAATAATTAGAGAAAATAAAAAATGATCATTAATAAAGAAATCACCCTTGACTCGATCTTCCTCTTATGGAAATGTCTCAAAAACCTGGCCACCATTTATATTAATGAAAACCGATGGGTTTTAAGAGGGTTAAAAAACACACACAAACCCATTTATAAATCTATTAAATGTTCCAAACATTAATTTTAATCATATTTTTGAAACCCATAAATAAAAACACCATTTTACTAGTTTTACTCATAGACACTAATAGACACACACATATGTGTTAATCTCATCGCATGACTCACTCATTCTCAAATGATTTTTTAAATAAAAACACAATATATATATACATCTCTACACGTGTGTGTGTATGTGTGTCTTTCTACTGATGTATATGTCATGAGTTGATCTATTGGGGGCCACAGGACCAGTGATAAACTGAGTGTGGCTACCATAATCCCGCCTCCAATAGGCCAGGGATGGTGGCTAGTTCCAAGTAGTAATAACCCATTTAATGGAGGTATTAGCCTAATGGAACAGTAAAAACACATGTCTCCAAGCCTATATAATTTTTAGAAATAAAAACAATATGATACCATAAATTTATGCACAACATATATCCCACATCAAAGTATGAAAACTATACTATAAGCGATAAAGGGGGAAAATTCAAGAGTAGAAAAAAACAATAAAGAGTACAACCTTCTGAGAGGGAGGGGACCCCTATCTAATGCAACCACCAAAAAAAACTCAGTCTGTCTAGCCCAACTACAGTCTTCCTAGTCCCTATACTCCTTTGACACCATCAAATGGGGCATCATCTACATAAGATATGACATGTGTGGGTAGTTCTCATGAAAGAGTGAGTATAAAAATACCTAGTAGAACGTACATAAATCACTAAAAATAAAGCATCAAGATTAGTTAGAACATAAAGAACTATAATAATAAACCCCAGTATACACAAAATAAGAAATCAATCAGAAATTATCTCAACTAAAACCCACCATTCACATGATACTATTTGGGGATTCTATATAATGTTTTCTTCAAGAGTACTCAATCCACGAAAAATTATATCATCGGAGACACTCTTCCTGAGGTCATGATCATTGGAACACACAAAAAAGTAATCATTTTCTCTTAGAATAACTCATCATCAAGGTAGGGGATCACACACATTGATACTAGGGGATAAAAAACCTTAATAGATCTACCTACAATATAGGGGATAAACACTTTATTCATGTGGTTCACACCAATATCATGAACCCCCACCTAGGAATGATAGAAGATCCTACCCTGGTCCCATAGGGGGGTTCACTGAACTTTATTATATTATGTACCTCTAGAGGGGATCACTATACAATGATGAGGACATAATTTCACAATATACCCTAATGGGAAGGGAGCGAATAATCATAATCAACTGAACCTGGTCTATCCAGAAGAGATGTAGGGGTCTAAAAAATTATTGGCGAATTATATGGCATGTATATAGGGTACACATTGTGTGCCACTAAATATTGACTTACTAGTTTATGTGCTCATGTTTCTCTCCCCAAGCCCTTATACATCATGTCATGATCATGTACACCTAGTCATGATCAAGTATAAAGCTTATCCCATTTACCCTAGTTGTTTTTGTGTACATGGATTATCTCATGTACTCAACCTATTCCTATGTATCCTCCGAGATACATGGAATGCCATCATCTATATCTGTTACTTTAACCATTGATATCACTAGAAATCTCGAGTCTGAGGTCTTCCGACCTGCTTAATCACCACTCATAAAAAACCTTCCCTCAATTATCTTAGAAAATTTTCCATCAAGCTAAACCATCACCACACCATGACACCATTGTGTATCCATCGAGAAAAAAAAATCCATCAGTCCAATATAGATCCACCTTTAGCTACCCTCTATCATTGTACCTCAGTCATACACTCAATCATGAACCCCGCAACAATATTGATTAGTTTCACCAATTAATAGTTTCACAATGATCAAATTCTTAGTATTTATAGAATCATAGGCTAAAGACATCACCCAATATGAACATGAATATATATGCGGGGAGAAAGTAAAAAAACAAAATCATGGGGAATTAACATTATTATTTTTTCATTTTAGTGCAAATTAGTCATTGTAGAATAGTTAATCGATGAGGAACAATCAACAAAGAAAAATTATGAAATAAATCAACCATTGATGGATGAGTTAATTATTGTTTATATAATTGATCAAATTTAGACACAAGTAAATAAAATGGGATGAAACTACTTAAATAAAATCCTATTTATAGTTTTCAATGAAAAAAGATAATGAAAAGTTATGTTTTTTTGTCATTGGTGAGATCTATGAACTCTGTTGGCATAGAGGATCCATGTAGTACCAATTCAATCCTCTAATACGATATTTTCCATCAATATCTCTCTAAAAGATTTTTTATTGTCCTCCTATCATATACAACTAAATTTGATATTTAATAATAATGTGGTATTTATAGAGGAGGGCCCTAGGTTTTAGAGTTAATAAAATAAAATAAATAAATAAATAAATTTATTTTTTTTAGCACCCGCCATATTGTTTTAAAAAACTATTGACACTCGTAGATGTTATGTCATGCATAGGGTGAAACCCACATTCTAAACTCAATGATGGCCTTATATTTATAATTTAATACATTTCTCAAAAGTTATTCCATCCTTTTAGTAAAAATGTGTGCATTTGATATCAATATATTTAATAATTTTAAATATCAATTCTAGGACCATCAGATCTCATAATCTCACTCTATCTTAGTGCCTTCCTATGAAAATATTATTAGTTATATTTAAAATATTTAGATGGAAAAAATTAAGACATTACATTCTCCCCACCATAAGTATTTTGGTCTAGAAATGAAAAAATATAACTAAAAAAGTTGTGGGTACTGAGCTCACATTTGGGCCTCTCATCCCAAGTTGGTCTTCAAAATATCCCCATGATACCACTAGACATGAACTAATAATATCTCTTTCCCATGGAGGATTCTCTCATGTTGATCCTCAATCTCCACTAAGTACTCTACAATTTGAGAACCATACTTCTAACATCCCAAGAATTAATAAATGAGTTATTATTAGTATTTTTATATAATTTTGTTAAAATGTTATTAATAATAAGAGGAAAAAAAATATTAAATGAAGAAATAATGATAATAATTTATTATATAATATTTTTTTGTAGATAATTTTATCACATAACATTTTCGAAAAATTAAAAACACTTAAAATATGTTTTGATATGATAAATAATTTTTTTGGTAAATATATAAATATTTATATATACATATATATAACAATTAATCATTTTTTGTAAAAAAAGAAACATTTGAGTAATATTTACAGTTATAAATTTTTTGATTATATTTCCTTTTCAAATTTTAAAGTAAATATAAAATAATTAATTTTGAAAATATTAATAAAATTTCGTAAAAATAATAGAAAAATTTTATAATTCATATAAAATTATTTTCAAAATAATTACAAAAATATATAATTATTATTTTGAAATATAAAATTTAATATATTATAAAATATAAAAAATTATGATAATCCTATTGTTATTTCAATCTTTTATATAAGTATTATCATTATTTTTAAAACAATAAATTATTTTTATAAAATATATAAAATAATTATGTTGTTTTATTTTCAATTAGGTTATTAGTTTTATAAAATGTTAATATAAATATGTAAAAATACATTATAATTATGTATATAAAAAATGAAATTATAACATACTAAACAAAAATGTAAATTTAATACCTAAATTAATAATTAATATTTAAAATGAAATAATGAAATAAAACACAAATAATATTTGAGATGTTCAAAATTGTGAATGTTATTCACTGTCTTCTCCCCAAACCCTCATCAGGGTCACTGGGTCCATTACAGTTGACATCCACCGTCACCTTGAATGGCTACTGTCGACCCCTACCCTCTCCACCCTTAGCACTATATCACTGGGTGACCACGAAGTCACCGAATAAGCACCGGTTGAAGTCTCATTCAATTGTTTAACATCTTCAATTTTTTCACTTACTTGCAACAGTAGGATTTGACCTACATTACTTATTTCACTCCATCATCTAAGTCTTCCTCACCCTTGAACCATATCTTATTTGTCGTCTTTTAAAATGAAATTGACGGTGGTTTAAAAATTAAATTGAATATCTCTGTTTTCTTTATCCACAGCTTCTGAGAAAATCTTAATAATAATCTAAATATTGCTTATCCTTCCCAAAATTCCAAAAAAAATGAGACCAATCAAAAAATTACCATTTTTGTTTATTTCTGTTTAAGTCAAAAAAATTTAGATCCAACAACATGGGATACAAAATATACAAACTTTTATTTAGACCCTCAAATACCCGATCTCACATCCTAATGCCCTCTATTTTTTCCCTTGAATTCCAGAAGATTTACACCCTCATTTCACCCAAACACAAGTAGGGGTTTATTTTTTTAATCAAACTACCATTGTTTTATAAGGATTCACACAAAGATATATACATGTATATATATATATATTTTATATAAACACATAAATGACTATCTATTTTCAGAATACATAAGATAAGGGTTTTCTATTTTAAATTTTATTTCAAAGCATATTATTTTTAAGGGTGTAATTTTATCGCTGCTAAATTTATGTGAATTGTAAAAATATAATTATATAATTATATATATATATATGTTTATATTTATTCACCTGTTTTTTTTGTATTTCAAGATTTATAAAATAAATATTTTGTTTTAAATTTTATCTTTAGGCCTATATGTTGTAAGGGGATTGTTTATCAAAATGATTTATTATGATTTCAAAATAATATTCTATGTGTCAGGTATTATGATTTATTTTTATGTATATACATATATTTATATCAATTTATTTATAAATAGGTATCAATATTTATTTCTAAATTGGTATCAATATTTATTTCTAAATCTATATAAAATGGTTAGAAATTTGTTGTTAATCTATCATTTTATGGTTTTTATTTTTGTGTTAAATGATAATTGTTATCATTATATTTTTTAATCATAAAAAATTTATTATTTCATGTGTGAAATTGTATACATACCCCAGGGTATGTAATTCATAAATAAGAATGATTATTTTATAACTTATATGTGACATTCCAGGCATTTTTAATCATGTGAGCACATATTTTACTATGTAATTTATTTATAAATTTTAAATAAGTATAGAAGTATTTAGGCATGGGATTCTCTTAAAATGGTTTTAGAAACTCTACAGAATATATTTATGACATGTTATAATAATTGTTATTTTATTTTAGAGAAATTAGTTGTATGTATGTATTTTTGAAATTTATTGAGTTAGAATTGAGAAAAGAAGTTCGATTAAAAGCATTTTAAAAATTTGGCATTATAACAATAAATGTTATGTTATAGAGATTGAAACCCTAAGTCTTAAGGGTACTTTGTTGCAAATGAGTTATGACTAGCAGCCTTTTGTTTTAATTGTGGTATCGAGAATATCAATAATGTCCATTCAAATATTATTATTTTTAATGGAGAAATCCCAAATATCTTTTAAATTATAATTAATTTTAGAAAATAATGGTTTTCTAAATTATTTTTCTAGTATAAAAACATTATGAAAATATATTTTTTCGATACGTATGTTTATTTCATGGATGGTTTTTGGAATAATTTGTTAACATTTTAAAAACCCATTACTAGGTATACTAAATGCTCACTACATGTTTTACAATCATTTTTTTGTATAGGTTAAATAGAATTACTAGTGAAATATTCTTTATGAGGAGGAAGCTCAATGAAGCCACTTTTATTGTTTTATTTTATTTTGTATAGTTAGTTGAAATATAATATTTTTATATAATTATTAGAATCCTAGACCAGAAAAAGGTCCTCAATTGTTTAATGTGTTGTGTAATTATTTAGTTTATTTTACAAAAATATACACAACATGTTTTAGCACTGAATTTGGAAGTTCAGATTCAGGTCTTTACAATACTCAATATCCTGCTCACAACAATCAGTAACATGTGATGGATAATGAAAGATCCTCCTCATCCATGACAAGTGGAAGGTATCGTGCACTTGATATAATTGTGGTGGTATAGTCAAGTGGTATACCACCTCAACAGCCCTAAAAATATATAGTGAGGTCCAATGAATCTCAAAGATAACATTCCACATTTACAAAATATCTATAATCTGTATTGAAGTGAGACATTTAGGAACACATGGTATCCATCCTCGAACTAAAAAGGGCTCCCTAACGAGTCCACATATGGCTTATGATGGTTATGTCCAGTTCTCATCTACTCTTGTATGATCATCACTTTTTTTTGTTCTGGCTAGCTTTGGTCTTATTAGTGCTGACTCACCTAGGTTGGTCCATTAAAGTGGTGACCTATCAGTCACCTATACAAGGCACAAAATGCTTTCATACCAATGGTGGAATGGTAATTGATATTTTATGAATACTCTACCAATGATATGATATCCTTCAAACTATGTCGAATGACCAATATGTAAACTCTTAACATGTACTCCATAGCATGAATTGTCCTCTCATTTTGGATATCATTCTAGGGGTTTAATGTCATGCTCAAATGAAACTGATAACCAATGTCCTCCTAAAATCATACCCATAATCATGACATGAATTGATCATCATTTTTTTCAATTATTTTCAAGGGAACTCAATGGATTTGAACTGTATCCTACACATAAAGAGGTCCCTTTCAATATACTTAACTCTGTTCCTGAATAAATAGGAAGTGTTCTGAATTGGTTAGTCAGTTTACAATCGTCCCTTTGTCATCATTTTATTGGTAATTATTTAGTAAACCTATCACGAATTCAACAGATATCACATCCCACTTCCACTCTAGCACCTCAATGGGTTGAGCTAAACCTGTTGCAACCTGGTTCTCATCCTTCACATGCATACATGTGAGGTATCATGAGATTGACTCTTCTATACACTTCTTCATGTTTTTCCAACAAAACTAATATTGGAGGTCTTATTAAATATTTTACACACTTGGAATTATGACCAAAGGAGATGTATGAAACTCTCTCATCACCTACGACCTCAAATCCACGGGTACCATTATCCATCCTCTAAAAAATAATAATGTTCTCCCTACATTCAAAAAAACCATCAATATCCCATCCAATAGATATCTGAGTATATAAGGTCTCATAATTAGTATCTTCATAATGATACTCCATGACATGATGTAAAATTTGTGTGTGTGTGGGGGGGGGGGGTTAATGACCATAAATTAAATTCATGAAGCACCATCCTTCCCTAATGAGTAAAAATACATTGATTCAAATTGATTTAAATCCTCATCTAAAAATTGAAAACAAGATCTCTTACTAAGATCATCTACCACCACATTCCCCTTCCTAGGAGTATAGACGATCTTGACACCAAAGACCTATAGGAACTCGAGAAATTTATTATTTTTAGAGATATGGTCCATCAGATAGAATATATATTTGAAAATAATATGCTCATAGAATATGATAAACCAATCACCCATAATTTAGTGTCACTGTGCCTTTTGAGAAAAAATACCACTGCCCAATCAAGATCGAGGGTTTCAATGTTTATCTTTTGAGGTGTAAACTACTGAGACCCATAGGAAAAAAATACAACCTCTACTTTAGTATAAAACCATATCTGGTCCATGAGGCTTCCCAGAACATTAAATACTTGACACCCTCCTCTTGAAATATCAAGATGGGTGCACTTGTTAACCAGTATATCAATTACTAAAAATCCCACTAGAACATTTTCATTGAAAAAAAGGATTACCTTTTGGGTCAAAGTATTTGAAGGTGCTGATATCTTAGAAGAACTAGGAACAAATATCTGGTATTAAAATTCCAAACCATGTAAGTACTACACCTCTATTAGTCTTTTGTGTGGACCTCAATCAAACAATACCTCTACCATGGCCGACTCCACTGCTACACCATCAGTTGAGTAGACGTGTCCCAGAAAGTGGACATCTTAAATATCAAACATAAACTCTAATAGATTCCCATTAATTATGTTCCCTACGATTGTATGTAGAACTATCCAACTGTGTCTCACTTTCTCCTTTTTTTTGAAAGTACTATAGGTTTTTGTTGATGAAGACCACCTAAAAAAGAGATCAGAAAGACTGAAGGATTTGCTTCATGAATACCAAGAACAAATCAAAGTAAATTTTCACACATAGGGGAATCACTAAGTACTCAAAGTGGTAGTAAAAACTCTTGAATATCATATTTTTTATATCTTCATCCCATACCCATGGCTGTTGATAGCCTGATCTGAGGTCAATATTTGAGAAGCATGGAACCCCAATCAACTGCTTTAAGAGGTCTTAAATCTCCAGTAGTGGATACATATTCTTCATGGACACATGGTTCTAACACTATTAATACAAAAAAACCATAATCTTCCATCCACCTTCTTGGTTAACAAAATTGGGGATTCCTAGGGAGAAAACTGGGTCTCATGAATACCTTCCTTTACAAGTGAGTAATTGGTTGCAATCACATAATAATGGTCTCATCCTACTCTACCTGGTTTTCCATCTCTCCAATAAAGTAAAAAATTGGTCCCATCATCATGGACACACCACATCCTCATACTAAAAAATTTAATCTAGACCCAAATGCTGGATAACCAGTCCATAACTAAGATAATTTCATAAGGGATCACAACTGCTACAATGGGATCTGATACAAAACCTTCACCACTTAGAGTAAGGTCACACTGTCAACAAAATTGTGTGATTATTAATTCAAATCCTTTTTGAGTCTCCAAGAACAAGGGTTGATTAAAGGGATAAACCAGAATCAATATGTTAGAAACTATGGAAGTAGTAAGAAATGAGATTTTTTTACCCATGCCTATAAGTACTACAACTAAAGATGGGCAGACAAAAATTGTACCCCTAATCATTCCAAGAGCCTTAGGGTTATAGGAATCATTTTCCTATCACTATCCACTTATCTATCCACCTACTCCCTGAGCCAATTGTGGACCAACTAAGGATGGTGGTGGAAACAGGTCAAAACACTTTTCACCTTCAGTTACTCCACCCACTGCTAATCCATGTGTTTTATCCTATGGAACTCCATTATACTACCCTTGCCTCTTCTCGGGTGGTCCCTCGACTGTCTTCTTATCAGCAGTATGATGGTACATACAATCTTAAAAAATATTTCCCTGACTATTTCAAGAGAAGCACCACCTATCCCTTAGATGACTTGAGACATCCTAATATCCCTCAACCATAGATCCTATTTCCTATGATCATATCCTATATAATCTAGCACACATGGATCCCTAACACATCCATCAGCTACTAGTTGGCGAGGTCTATATTCCGGAGTTCCCAACACCAACACCCACTGGAATCGTCTTCTTAACCAAGAATATATCTATTCTTAATGTCTACTTGAGCACTCTAGTATATTTGGGAATGATAAGATATATCAACAAGGACATAATATCTTGAAAATATCCTATCTTGAAGGACCATTCCATGAATAATATATTTCACACCATATCTAAGGAGTATCATGAGAGATCAGTATGCCTCACTAAATTCTTCACCCTGGTCATACTTCCCTACCATAGATTTCGAAGCACATGGATGTACATAGATGAAAATGTGGATAGATAAAACTATTACTTGAGGATATTATCAAAGTATGACTATAAGAGATTCACCTTGTCATAGGACTAAGTCAACAAACTATCCCATCACCCAATAGATTCCCAAATAAGTGTCACTCGGAGGCCTTCCATCCAATCTCTAGGAATCCTTATGAGGCAGAAAAATTGGGTGACTGCCACTAGGAAGTCCTCATCCATGTATGGGTATGGATCACCCTAAAACCTAGGGGGTCCTTCCCTATAGAACTAATTTAGTTCATTTATCTTAGATGAATCCTCATTTGGTACTACCAAAGATATCTTCTTCTCTTCATGTGGTGGGATAATTGAAAAACCACACATAGGTACTACCATTTCTATATGCTCATACACTGATGCCTCATCACATGGGGTATCATCCTCATGATCCTGAAGTGGAATCATGGAAGGCTATCATCGAGCAGGAATTAAAAAATAAACAAGACGTACCATTTTCAGGAGTATATCTGGGGAGATATACTAGGATGGACATATAAAAGACAACCCATTCCTATATGATGCATGTACAGATATTTTTTACCTCCAACCACTTTATATAAATATTGAGTTAGAAAATAGGTTATCAGAGTCCTGGTGAATGGATATATCATTTTCCACACCAACACTAGATTCCAAATCCTAAAACCAAAGGCGAAACAGTTTAAAAATGTTTCTACACATCTCAAACCAGTCTCATAGCTGAAAAATAATCTACTCTCCATTCATCAAGTAGAACCATTTCTCTGATACCTATCCTTCATGACCCGACCCACCGAGACTCACCTAAATAGTGATAAGAAAAATGCAAATACCCCATGATAAATTCCAATAGGTCCATGGATCTTGGTCAACATCATATAGGAATAACCCCCTCAAAAGAGAAATTATATTGATGAATCTACACATACACACATTTATAAATTCCTATAAAATTTTGAGAAATTAAAAGTATCTAATACCATAAATTCATACACAACATCTGTCCCACACTATATCATGATTTTTGTATTGAAAGTGATATTGGGGAAAATAGAAGCCTAACCAAAAACTGAAAAGAGTCCATACTTCTTAGAAGGATGGGACCACTATCAAATATAACCACCAAAAAAACCTCGGCCAGTTTAACCCAACATTGATCCACATAATCTTATCCTTCTAAGACATTGTAAAAATGTCCATAATTTAAATAAGAAATGGTAAGTGTATGTAGATCCCATGTAAGGGTGAATATAACAATACCTAGTAAGAAACCCTAAAATAAATAAAATGAAATCATCAAAAGTAGTTATTTCATAACATCTATACCATAATAAACCCTGATATACTCATAATAGAAAATGTGTCTCAAGTGGTATAAACAAAAACCCTCCATTCATAAGATATGGATAGATTATTCAAGGTAACACTCATTTAGGGAGTACTCAATACATGATCCATGCTATCACTTGAGATTCTCATCTAAGAGTTCATGATCATTAGGCCCCTCCCTATAAGTACCCACTGGATATTAGAAGATATCACCATCTAGGCAAGGGATCACACCAATGGATACTAGGGAAACCACAAACCCTATTAGATATACCTACTAGATATGAGATAGATCCCTAGGAATGTGGGTCAAACTAACAGCAGAAACCCCACCTATGAATGGTAGAGTATCCCACCCTAGTCCCACTGGGGGACGTACTTAACTCTAACAAATGATTTACTTTAAGAGAGGATAAAAATACAATGATGATGATATAATTCAAATTTGTACCCTCATGGGAAAGGACTGTGCTATACCAATCAAATGTTCCTAGTCTATACCTAAGAGATGAAGGGATCTAAACCATCCTTGAGGATGCACATAGTGTGTAAATTGGGTATATGGTGTGTACCACTAATGTTGGGTATGGTCGTGTACATTTCTAGGTTCACATACGTATTACCATATACCTTGGGTCATGACCACATACACTTGGTCTTGTACGAGTACAAGTCTCAGCTCATGTACCTAGACTATGTCTAATTACATGGTTTAGCCCATGTACTCGAACATTGATAGTGTATCCTCATAGATAGATAGCACACATCCATCCAGAGGTTTTATGGTGTGTTTTTGGGTCCACACAGCCTATGATAATAAATATTCCATGAAAATCCTAGTGCCACATATGGGGTCCCAATTGTTGTGTATCTACAAGTTACATGCAGCGTACCACCAAATTTTTCAGTTTCAACAATTCCTTCACACATCATCCTAATCTGTCACCTCCTCCATCAATATCACTATGAAACTAAAATCTATGGTCAGAAAACCCTTCACATTGTATCAAATCATAAATTTGGGCTCAATTCACTTGAAAATCAGTCTGTTGAGATGAAAAGTCTCTATATGAAGATGCCATCACATATCCATCGGTAAAACAAAATTTTTCAGTTTGATCATAATCTACCTCCAATCATCCTCTATATTTTATAATTGATAAAAAAATTTATTGTAAACCACACCCATGGTGTTGAATATTTTCCATGAAAAATGGTTACATAACTATCAAATTCCTAATACTCATCGAAACGCGGTCCAAAGATATAATTTGTGAGGAATGTATGAAGATACAGTAGATAAATTCATAAAACATAAAATTGATGAATGAATGTCAAAATATTTTGTTTCAGGCTCAATACTTTGTTATATAATGAATTAAAGAAAATTAATAGTCGACAACTAACAAATAAATCAAATGTAAAAAAAATCAACTATTGTTATGTGAATCAATTCATGTTTTTGGAATTAATCCATATTTGACACGAGGTAAATACAATGGGATAAAAATACATAAATAAACATCTTACCTAGTGTTTGGGTCAATAAATAATGAAGGGTGATTCTATGTTTTTGTCATTGGTGAGATCTATGTGCTTCATTGGTGTAGAAGATCCATGTTGTATCGAGTTGATCCTCTGATCTGATGTAGTCTTCTATCATACCTCTAAAAGCACATCTTTAGTTCAATAGGGTTATATGGATAAAAATGAGATTAACTATATGGGGTATTTATAGTTGGGGACCCTAAGTTATTTCATTTACAAAGTAAAATAAAAATAAAAATTTTATCCATTTATTTTTAGCTCCCATGAGAAATAGTTCAAAAAGGTCTGATACCAAAAATGGTATTTCACGCCTAGAAAAAAACCCACATTATAAAAGAAATTGTGGTGTAATATTTCTGATACTAGATTCCATTTGGGAAATATTAAAATTATTTTGGAGAACTATTCATTCATGATATTAATAAATATAATATTCTTTAAATATTAAATCTGGTCTCACTGGGCCTGAGAATCTCGCGTTCTATCAGTCCCTTTCATCGAAAATATTACTATATTTTTAATATATTTACATAAAAAATACTGAGACATTACAATATGTATTTATAACCATTATATATATATTAAGAGACATTTTATAAACGTCACCATTTTACTCATAAAGGAATATTTAAATATTTTATTGAAACTTTTCATTTCAAGTGATAATTGAGCTCCTAAGTAAATTTTAAATAATGATTAAAAAATAAACAATTTCCAAAATGTTATAAACACAAGTAACTAGAAAGGTTGTTTTAAAAATCTTTTCTAATAATTCAAGACATTTTTATTCAAATAAATTAAATTATCAAAAACTATTTTCAATTTAATTATTAACTCAAAAGGGTCAAACCCATTTCATTGACTTCAATTATGTTATGATAATTATTTTATATCTTTTTTAAAATATTTTAGTGCAATTTAAACATGATATACCATGTAAATAAATAATTAAAAATGAATAACACCTTTAACACATTATAAAATTCAATTTACCATTCTAAAAAAGTCTAAATTAATTAATTAAATCATATAGATCACCAATAAATTATGTTTTAATAAATTTAAAGTGTAGTCATTGGGCCCCCTACCTCAAATCTAATAGAACCAACATTTGAAAAATCAAAAGACATCACCTTCTATAGAGGACAACCAATCAATGAATATTAAATCTATATGAACCTCAATTATCGAAGGTACTACAAAATTTCATTAACCCCTTAACCTTGGTTTCATATTAAGAAAATATGATTATGGGAAGAAGAAAACCCTGAGGAGAGGAAAGGATGAGGGAAGAAGAGACTCTACCTCAGGGATTTTCCTAATAGTCACAAAAAATAGAACAGATATTTGAGAAGGGGTTCAGGAGAGGGAAGGATCACACAACAAGGAGGTTGATCATACTTAGATGGAGTGGTGCATTGTACAAGGGGAAGTAAAATAAAGGGGGAAAGGGCGAAAAATGTAATAAGCCAAAATAATGACAAAAAATTTAAAATATTTGTTTGGCAATGAGTTTAATAGACCGTGACGATGGCTTACACCCCACATTAGAATCCAAAAATCACCAAGAAAGGTTACTCCTAGAATCCCTCATAGTTAATTTAACCGTCCATAGAACATACTAAAGAACATTGTCCAAGACAGACCCAATAGACTTAGTTTACCTATGATTTTTTAAACCACAATGGCCAAACATATTCCCTCTTAAAGATCTCAAAATATAAATATTTGTTTCCAAAATTCCTAGAAACTATTGATGAATCAAAATAGTATCAAATAAAATTAAATAAAAATTAAATATAACATGGGGTGTGAAAAATATATGCACCATGAATTTCCCCCTTAGAAAGCCATTAATAAAGGATAGAAGACAAAAATCACACCAAATAAAAACCATTAGAAGCATGGTAGAAGGGTTAAAAACTAGAAAATTACCTAAATTAGAGGAAAATACCAACTGTAACTAGACCTCATGAAAAATGGAGAATATATTCAAACAATTTGAATAATTTCTAAGTATAACATGCTAAATAAGGGAAACAACATTTAGTAAAAATTGTGATCCATCTGAGTTTCCCCACAATTTACACATCATCCAAACTGGTTGGTTAATAACACCCACTCTCTAAGAGATAATACACATAGAAAAAAAAACACATTTATTGAACAACCAAATAAACCGAAATTCCACTACCAAACATAAAAAACACAAAGGAGGAGAAACATGAAAAACTCACAATACAAGAACGAACATGGGCCTTAGAACTAGTTCACCACACTCAAACATGTAAACTAAGACCTCAATTATCAAGCACTATCTCATGATGAACCAAAAAATAATAGGCACTCTCAGGTGCTCAACTTATCAAATTCCATCCATCTAAGTCACCAAAAAACTAATTGGAATTCACCTATGACCAAACCATCCAAAAAAAATCCTAATACACAATACAAACAATACAATCCAAATTGAATCAACTACAAAACATAAAGAACATGAAAATTATTATCATTAAGGTATAATACCCACAAGAACATCCATTATCCCATAAGTAGCCTAAAAAATGTAACCTGAGAACAACCTAATCAAGGATATCTCAAAAGCCCTCACTAATTTTGGAACCACCCAAAACAAAACCACCATCCCTAAGAGTCATCACAACAAAAATCCAAATCTCCCCCCATTACCCAACTTGACTCATACAATTCTATCATAATGTATCTAAGAAATATAGAAATAGTGGGCATATGATTTTAAAAATCAGGGGAATAAGGCAGGATTAAGAAATAAGTTGTCCTTACCAATTTATTGAATGTTTAGGCCGGGATGCAAACTAGAGAAACTTAACCTAACTAGGAATAGAATCACCCTAAATCATATCTTTAGAAAAATAAAATCCATCCATTGTAGGAAATGTTTTGGATGAAAAATTTAAATAACATGAAACATGAACTCAACTAGTTCATGTCAAAAACACGCAAAAAAAATCAACTAAACTAAGAGAAAAATTGAAATACTAAAAACAATAAAACATATAATATCCTAAAATCACATTTTCTTTAAAATAAATAACACTAATAAAATGATTAAAAATAAATTTTTCTAAACCATATATTTAAATCCATCTGTCCATAAAACAACCAATTTTTTAAATGAACACAACTTAAAAACATTCTATTCTATAATGCATTCTTTTTCGAAAAGTTTATACATTCAATTTTAAAAAATAAAGTAAAAATAAATTTTATTTTATTTAGTTTTTTTTAAATCATATATATTATTTATAACCATTCATTTTAAAAGACCTAAATGAAAATAATATCCCATTTTTACATAATTATCCCTAATTTAAAATACTTTTAGACATATTAAAAATAAAATCACTTCCCATGATATCATATAAAGTCACATATTTTCAAAATATTTCCTAAAAATAAAAATAATTCAATTTTACAACAATAATTTCCAAATTCACACAAAATACAATGAAAATCCGAATTTCAAACTATATTTGAAAACATCACAATTTCCCATTAGAATTACCCCATCATGGGTGTTATTCAAATGTGGACTAAATAAAAACAAAATGATATGTCAAACCAAGATTTAATCTTCTAGGAGGTTTTAGGGACTATGTATTGACCACAGAAAAATTACTAATACACATTAGGATAAAACATTTGGTCATTACATAGTTTATTTGGTTTTGAAAGACTACCTCATACCAATAACCCCTCTTTTACTTCCATCTAAAACTAAAATCGAAACCCCAAAAAAACTCAATCAAACCTTGAAGGATTACTAAAAACTGAATTATAATCAAAAAAAATTTCCAACTCAAAATTAAAATCTTAACTACCAATGGTGTCCTATGAATTATTAGGGTAGGTGGTGATCAGAAACCCAAATAAAACCAACCTTATGAGTTAAAAAAAGAAAAATTAACTTAATCATACTTTTACACCCCATGTAACCAATGTTTTACTCATGAAACCATGAATATTCCTATAAAACCTAATATCTTGTACAATTTTTCATGACCTATCCTAAGTAGTCATCAAAAGCCAGAACTGGCTGGTGATGTATCTGAGGGGTGTTATTAATCCCTATGAACTGATAAGAAGTTCCAAGGCATTAGATTAATGTACATTGGGAATTATTTCACCATTGACATAAAATTGAACAATAGAAGAATTCCACTGAAAATTGGGCCTAATCCATCCTTATGTTGGATGTCCACGATATAAATTAAACAACAGATATATAAAAAATATAATCATAAATCAGATATAAATATATAAAAACTAATACCTTATCAGTAATGAACCAAAGTTTTATCAATGGAAATTCCCTTCTTATAATTATGTTATATGGTGTAGTCACATAATATCAGATATATAACACAATAAAAACGTTTTGAATTATGAATTAATGAAATAAGAGGTATTTCTAGAAGTTAAGGAATCTATACCGATGAAATAATAACATTACCTTAGGAATAGTAATATTACTCTTAAGAATCATTAACTAGAATATAGAATAGTAACCTCACCTATGAAAGTATAAATAAAACTTATACATCTTATAAAGTAAAGTATGTTATAATTATATTAAAGTATAAGAAAAAAACTGTTTAAAAAATTATTAATTAAGTGTAGATTTTTTATAATTCGTTATTATTTAATTACAAAATTATGATTAATTTAATAATTTAAAATGAAATTTATTTTCATAAAATGAATTTAGATATTAATTTTTTAATGTCTTCTGATTATAAGATAATTTTAGGATACCTTAATTAAAATTTTCAATGTGTTATAAAATCAATTATAATTTTAAAATATATATTTTTCGAGTAAATTATAATTTTAGTTAATAATTAAATTTATCATATTTAGAAAATTATTATCATAAAATGGTGTTCATTTTGTAATTATACATGTCAATAAACTTTTGGGTTTATGTTTTTTTTATTTTTCTAAAATAATTGAATTATTTTGGTGAATAGTGAATTATGGTAATTTACGGTGTTTATGCATTATAAGTTTAATATATTATTCCCTGAGTCATATCTAATTTAATAACCATAATATCTAAATTACCTTCATTATTTTATTATTTTTTATGATAATTCTCAAAAAATTTATAGTCTTGAGCCAAAATAATAAACTAATAATTAAAATAATGAGAAAACACCCCTCACCACCTCTTCTCCTCACACCTCTCAAACATTGATCCTTGTACAAATCCTACTCAAATATCCCCACCATTAATTTATCTTAACAAAATACCAAAATCAATCCCCTATGGAGGTTCTCAAGAAGAAGGAATCAAGATGTAAAACCCTCTTCCTTTTATTTTAATTTCTATTTATGTTAGTTTGTTTTATTTTTCTCTCCTCACCTCCCCACATCCAAATGGTATGATTACTACAGTACCATACATATACTAGAATTTTATTATTCTAATGTAATAATTAATTATCATCTCCATCTCCTCATCATTTTATACTAAAATTGAAGACATCATCTGTGATGTGTTATTTTATCACATTCAAGGATGATAAAGTTTTCAATTTCCTTTATTTTCTTCAAGGCTTGTCATGTAACCATTTTTATGGTTAAAATAGATTATAATTTATGTATTACACCATATTTAATGTTCTATATCCATAATATATATATACATATATTATGTTATATAATAGAACAAACCTAGTTCGTGGTGATCGAAAAACCACTAAAATTAATCTAAATGATTATCATTAACATGTTATCAATTGAATCATCCTCATCTAAAACTACCAAATGAATCATATAATCATTTATCCCTCTTTAGTTTCATTACTAACTAATAACTTCAATTCTGGACAACCATTATCATCTTACATGATTATTCATACATGTATATAAGTAGACCGATCATGAAAACCATAGAAACTACCCCTCCCAAATGATGAAATATAATCTTATAACCCATCAAAAGAGACATAAATGAACTTAATAAAATAATAATAAATAAAATAAATTTATAAAATATCATTAATTAATTAATTAATAAATTTTATTTAATTATTAATGAAATTAATTTCAAGTACAGAAAGATTTCAGACATAAGGTAAAGGACTCTTCCCAAACATCCATTATTCCTTTTGGATATTCTTTCTCACTTTTTACCAAAATAAAATTCTATTTTATTTTTTATGTACCTATTCTAAATTATTATTATATGTTCCAAACTCATGTATCACTATCCTTTCATCTTTTAGGGATATAGTTTTTTTGGAAAGGTTCACTAGTTGATTATTCCCGATAAGAAAGCCCTATTTAAGGGAACTTCTTGATTTCTTACCCATTTTCAAGTTCACTCCATAATATGTTTTAATCCACTTATTATGAAAACATTCTTGGTTTAATTATTATTTTATATAAATGGTTATTCCCTTTTATTCTTTTTAAATTACCTTTAATATTTTCTTTAAAATACACAAAAGTGTTTTATTTCTAATTTCACATTATTTCCATTTTTACACATATTCACATTATTTTGACAGAACTTATCATGGTCTATGTCTATTTTCTTTATGAATTTTTTTTATGATTTAAAAAATTTCTTTTTTGGAAACCATTGTGATATTCCCTTATGTTATCCCTTTTGATAAGATTATGATAACATATTATTACCATGGGTAACCCTTATGTTTATGTTTGATTCCGTATCTATTATTCATCATTTAGAATATAAATTCATGACTATTTTATTATGGGTGCACCCATATAGTGCTGCAATGAATTGGGTAATGTTTAATCCCATGAGGAAACATGTGCAATAGTCTTGGTGGTTAGACTTGAATTTCCCTCCATGTGCAATGGTCTTAGTCGTTAAACCTGACTCGTGATCTTTCATATGAAATAAAACTTGATTCATTATTATGTTATGTTTTAGGTTGTTTCTCGATATTCTATGATACCATGATTTCATATTTTATTCTTCATTATGTATATCCATGACTTTTATGTCATCCTTTTACTCCTTATAACTAATGGTCAAAGATTTATTCTTATATTTATTCCCTTACTAGGATTTTTAGCACATCTCTTTGTTCATTTATTTTTCCCCTACTATACTATACAGATGTAAGGGCTGAAAGAGAGTTATTATCTCTCTATGAATATTTAATAAAACTTTTTCTTATTTTAGAATCATGATGTTTAATTATGTACCCATTCTCTAAGAAAAATGACTTAACAATCCTTGGATTTTAAATGGATCTTCAATGATTCTTAAAATCATGTTATAATTTTTGAAAAAGTATAGAGTCACTATATATGGTATCATTGTAAGATATTAGTTATTTTAGGAGATTGGTTATAGAGGAATTTAGTAAGAACCCTAGGGATAATACTACGTATGAGAAAACATCTCGAAATTATGGTTATTAAAGAGTAAGTGGTTTATCAAGAAAGTGCATCCTTGTATGGATAAGACAAGTTGACATAGTTCTAAGATAGATATACCAAGGATTATCATCTCTAACATGGTGTTATGAGACTCACTCCGTGTAACCCAATACCCAACAATGGGTCTTACTGTGCCTCTAGATTGACATGCCTAGGGTATATGCTTTGGTAAATTCATAATCTCATTAAGAACTATTATTAATGGGAAAAAAATCCTATTAGAGTATATGTTAGGAAATAGACATTGGATAACCTAGATTGAAAACTAGGAATCAAAATTTATGATATCCTTTTCCTTCAAAACATTATCCTTTTTTGGTTCAATGTTTATTTTTAAATTATTATTAGCTAAGTATTCAAACCCCCTAATTGCACTTTATTTTCTAAGATAATGTAAAAAACAGAGGATCACATTCCAACAATCAATGTGATAGTAAATGTGATCATTTCCCGAATGATATGCTAAATATGATGGGAATGGGTGATCAAAAAATCAAGACTATACATGCTGACGTGGCTTAGGGTATGAATAATAACTTGAATTACGTGGAACACACTTTTTATCTATAGAAAGATAATGTTTCCATAGACTCCTTCATGCAGTAAAGGAATCTCTTGTTTAGTGGCACTTTGGATCCCATCATCACTGAATAGTGGATTAATTCCATTGAACAGATATTCTCTATCTTTCAATGCTCAGAAGAAGAGAATATTGGGATGTAGGTCTATCGTTTTGATTGGGAAGCTGATTAGCGATGAACTTTGAAGAAAAATAAGAAGTCTATAGAGGAAATTTATTCAATGTATTCGGAGGAATTAAATTTTTTTTCAATAAATATTTTCCCTGAACCCTCCATCTCTAGATGGAAAGAGAGTTCCCTTAAAAAAAGTAGAAGAAAGATTATTCTATTGGGGTGTATTTTGTAATCCTTACATGTAATTCAAGATACGTCTTTGCCTTCATCATGAATGCCTAATGCAAGTTGGATCAGTTATTTAGTGTACTAAATATGAGTGTAAAAATAGCATTGGTGATTTGAGAATTCAATAATTTTGATGATTTTTTCATTTTTCCCTTAAGGTTGACAAGGAGACCAGAGAATCTTAGTGGTATTATGGGCCTGATGAAAAAAATATGAAAATAGAGTGTAATATGCGTTGATCAACAAATAAAACCCATGGAAGAAAGTAGAAAAAAATATCCCACATGTCAAAATTGTGGGAAGATGCATCCTAGAAACTACCAAATGGGAATCATGAAATTATTCAAATGAGGATGAATGGGGAATCTGGCTATGAAATTATGATGGGATATGAGGGATTTTACTAATTTTCAAGAAGAAAGGAAATTTCAGATAAACACTTATCCTATAGTGCAGTGTTTCCACTTCAATGAAAATGGTAATTTTTCAAACAAATACCCCAAGCCTACTGTTTTTTATGGTAATCAATAACAACTTCCAAGGTAGAAAGGAAGAGAATATTTCTATCACTATTGTTATGGTGGATCCAGAAAAGGATGTGGTGATCGGTATGCTGGTTAATCAATCAATAATAGAAAACATACTATTTTATTCTGGTTCTAGACATTATTTCACATCTTGAAAGTTTAGTAGAACTATTAAAACACCACTTAAAAATATGTAGGTTGAGTCATCAATGAAAATAGCTAACGGGTAAATTATTGTATCCAAAGTAAATAACTCCTCTTCGGTTAATGTTTTTAGAATTAACCTCCCATAAAATCATGTATAACTTCCTTTGGTGGAGTTCAATTCTATATTGGTCTCGGATTGTATATCTTTATACAAAGATAACATTAACTATTGGGAGTGGGAGATCACTCTACACATCTTGAAGCATCCCCTAATTATATACAACTGTTTGGAGGTAGATGAATTTACGTCAGAATCATCATCTCATGTGTGGATATTACTACCTTATGAGGAAGCGTATCTCACTCAAATGACTAATAAAAATGATATGATCATGCTCCAAGACATGAACATCTTGAGGGATTACACTAATGCATTTTATTAGGAATTTCCTTGTCTTCTACCTAATCGTAAGGTTGAGTAATCAATTGAACATTTTCCCGAATATCTGATTATATCAAAGACAGCTTATTTAATGGTCACCATTGAGCTGGATGGACTAAATAAGAAGTTATTGGAGAATATTGATAAGGGTTATATATGCCCGAGTTATTTATAATGGGGTCCACTATTCCTCTTCCTAGAGAAACAGAGGAATCAATATGCCACTAAATTGATTATTTCAAGATCACTAAAATCATGAAAAAGAACAAGTATCCCCGAAATCAGATAGATAACTTATTTGATCAACTACGAGGGAACAATTATTTTTATAATGTGGAACTTCGATCGGGATAACATCAATTAATGGTGAGGAAGGAATATATTCCCAAGATATCCTTTCAAACATGATATGGAGACTATGAGTTCATAGTGATTCCATTTGGACCCACTAATGCTCTATCAAAATTCATAGACGTAATGAATAGAGTCATTAGATATTAACTTGAAAACTTTATAGTAGTCTGTATTAATGATATTCTGATATACTATAAGATAAAAGAGAAACATGACGATCATTTGAATACTATGAAAAATACTTCACGAAGGGAGAAACTATATGAAAAGTATAATAAATTTGAGTTCTGGATGGATGAAGTATCATTCTTGGGGTATGTTATCACCAGTAAAAGAATATATGTGGAATATTCAAAGACAAAGGTTATTGAAGAGTGTCCCAAGACAACATCTATTATTGTTATCCATAGTTTCTTTATCCATACTGTGTATTACGGATGATTTATGAATAACTTCTCATGATTTTGAATCCCAATAACCAAGATTACATGGAAGGTATTAATGTTTTTATGGACTTAAGAATTCGAGGAAATAATTAAGGATCTCGAAAATAGGATTATCATTATGCCATTAATTACACTCCCACAAGTGGAGAACTCTTTGGGGTGTAATTCTATTCTTCAAAGAAGGGATTAAGTTTTGTACTTTTAGAAAATGATAATGTGATAGGATACATCTCAAGGAAATTGAAAATATATGAGAAAAACTATCCCACACAGGATTTGGAGTTGGAAGCTGTGATCATTATGTTGTCAATCTGGTTGCATCATCTCTATGGGAAGATATATGAGATATATAATGATCACAAGAGTCTAAAAAATATATTCACACATAAAGATATTAATATATTCTAATGAATACTGTTAGAGATTATCATGTATTATGATTGCTCAATCCATGAACATCATGGTAAATCAAATAATATATGAGATTCTCCAAGTAGAAAGAATTATGCATATTTATCAGTGATGATAATTTAGAAGGATCCAATATTTATATGCTTAAAATGAATGGAAATGGGAATCATTGATGAAATAAAATCTTTAATCCTTTCTCAAAATATTGCTCAAGCATACCTTATAGGGAAAATAAAGGGTGTTTAATGAAATGATGTAGAAATTCAGAAAAGGGTTAAAGCTGTCAGAAATGGGACATCTTTAGAGTTACAAATGAATGAAGAAGGAGACATGAGATTTGGGTCATGATTATGTGCACCATTCGATCCATAGATAAGGAAGGATATTTTTGAATGATTCACATATCTCAACCTTCTTTTTTCTCCCAGGGAGCAGAAATATGCATCAAGATCTTCGAGTGAACTATTGGTGAGAAAATATGAACAAGGAGATTTTTGAATATACATCAAAGCGCATGGAATGTTAGAAAGTGAATGATAAGAGGAAAAATTATAAAGGGTTTATGGAAACATTACCCATACATACATGGAAATGGGAAAACATCTCTTTGTAATTATTCACTAGACATCCAAATACATCCAAGATGAAATAATGGTATATGGGTTATTGTGGATCAACATTAAAATACATATCACTTTGTTGCAATTTGAGAAGATTTCTCACTAGATAAACTTGCACTGGTATATATAAAACAACTAGTAAGGTTAGATGGAGTACCACTATCGATGGTATCTGATCGAGATATGAGATTCACCTCCGAATTCTAGAAAATTATCCAATAAGATATAAGAACTAAGAAAAAATTTAGTGTGGACTATCATCCTCAAACTGATGTCCAATTTTAGTGAACTATTTTGAAAATAGAATACATGTTGAGAGAATGTTTTAAGGATTTCAAAGGAGGATGACACCAATATCTTCCTCTGGATGAGTTCCCTTACAATAGTAGTTTCCAATCAAGCATCCAAATGGCTCAATAAGAAGAACATTATTGGAAATGATGTAAAACACTATAATTTTGGGATGAGGTCAGTTAATGAAAGCTTATAGGACCTAAAATGGATGAATAAATGTTGGATAAGGTGAAAAAAATTCAACATCACATCATGAAAACCTATATTTTAAAAAATAACTATGCATACAATCATCGATGGGACGTCAAGTTTATGGACATAGAGATGTTATTCCTCAGAATATCTTCATGGAATAAGATTAAGATATTTGGGGTGAAAGGAAAGTTTAGTCCTTGGTTTATCTTCCCTTTCAATATATTTGATCATGTTGGAGCTCTATCTTATAGACTAAAACTCCCACTAACTATGTCTCAGGTACATGATGTATTCCTCGTATCCCTCTTAAGGAAGTATATACCACATCCCTCACAAGTATTGAATTTAATGGTGGTACAATTTTAGTATGATCTTTTGTACAAGGAGAAACTAGTAAGGATCTTGGATTGTAGAGAAAAAGTTCTATGGAACAAGACTACTCACTTGGTCAAAGTACTATTGTAGAACCATAAGTACGAAGTGGAAACATGGGAAGTAGAGGAAGTAAGTATGGAAAAGTACATGCACATTTTTTCACCTTAGTGTGTAAAATTAATTTTCAAGGGAGAAATTTCATAAGTGGGGAAGAATATAAGGATCAAAAGATTTATCAATGGAAATTACCTTATTATAATTATGTTATATGGTAAACTCATAATAAATCACACAGATAATAAAATAAAAACTTTATAAATGATTAATGAATGAAATAATAGGTATTTCTAAAAGTTAATAAACCTATATTGATGAAATACTGACATGAACTTAGAAATAATAATATGAAACTTATGAGTAGTGAACCAGAGAATGGAATAGTAACCTCCCCTATGAAAGTATAAATAAAATTTATGAATCTTGTAAATGAATGTATGAAAAAATTATATCATTGTATTAGTAAATTAGTGTATTAAAAATTATTAATTAAGTGTTTGTATTTATATAAGTCATAATTATTTAATTAAAATTTTATAATTAATTCAATAATTTTAAAGATTTTTTTATAAAATGCATTCATAAATTAATATTTTGATATCCTATGATTATAATTTATTTTTATGAGACCTTGGTTAATTTTTTCAAAATGTTATAAAATCGGTTTTATTTTTAGAATGATTATTTTTTGAGTAAATTATGATTTTATTTAAAAATAAAATTTCTCATATTTAAGAAATTATTTTTATAAAATGCATGTAATTTTTTATACTACACATAAAAATGGTTATGGTGAATTATTGGGATTTTTCTAAAATACTCGATTTTTTGGTGAATAGAGAAATGCGATAATTTAAGGTATTTATACATTATAAGTTAAATAAATTATTCTTTGATTTACCGCTGATGTAAGAAACAAAATCTCTATTTACACTCAATTATTTTTCTATTTTGAATGATAATCCTCAAAATATTCTTAGTATTGACTGAAAATAATAAACTAATTATTAAAATAATGAGAAAAAACCTTTCACCTCCACTATAAATACCACCCTTCACCAACTCTTCTCCTCACACCTCTAAATCCTTGATTGCTGTCCAAATTCTACTCAAATATCCTCCCATCCCTCCCCCTCATCAAATATATTTGGTTCTAAGAAAAAGACAAAAAAAATCACCTATGTATGTTCTCAAGAAGAAGGAATCAAGAGGTAAAACCCTCTTCTTTTTTCCTTTAATTTCTTTTTAAGTTCCGTTATTTTATTTTTCTATAATCATATCCCTTAATCCAATTGATATGATAACCAAAGTACCTTAAATATATTTTAATTTTATTATTATATTGTAATAATTCATCACCATCCCTCTTTCCCCCTCATTTTATGTTAAAAATGAAAACATTGTCTGTGATGTGTAAATTTATCACAGTCAAGGACGATGAAGTTTTCAATTTCCATTACCATCTTCATGGATTGTCATGAAACCATTTTTATGGTTTAAGAAGAGTATAATATATATTATTATTTATGTAATCTTCTAGAACCATCTTATATATATATGATATTAAATATTAGAAAAAATCTAGTTCGTTGTGATCGAAAAACCACTAAAATTAATCTAAACGATTATCATTAACATGTTTTAAAATGATTCATACACACCCAAAATAACCAAATGACTTATATTACCATTTATTCTTGGATATTTTAATTAATAACTTAAATTATAGATATCCATTCTCCTCTTACATGATTAAATGTACATGTATTTAAGTAAATAGATAATGAAAAAAAGGAATATAATGCTCCCGAACGTTGAAATTAATGGATTTAATTTAATTATACAGGACCTTAAGATCAAGTGTAGAAATGTTTTAGACATAAGGTTGGGGATTCTTCCTAAACCTCCATTATTCCTTCAAGTTTTTATTTCTCTATTTTTACCCAAATAAAATTATATTTTATTTTTATATACATATTATAAATGATTTTCATATGTTCCAAAATAATGTATCAAGATTTGTTCTTCCTTCATTTTGAGGATGTACATGTTTTCAAAAGGTTCGCTACTCGATTCTTCCCGATAAGTTATCTCGATTTAACGGATCATCCCAAATTTGTATAAATTTTAATATGCACTAAATAATATATTTTAATCCACCATTATTTTTATAAAATCACAAAATTTATTATGAAAACTTTCACCATTCACCAATGCTTTTATTTAAAAGTTTATTCCCTTTTCTTCTTTAAATTCTCTTTAGTATTTCCCATAAACTGCATTAAAATGTTTTATTTATAAATTTATTAAACACTATTTTTACTTGTATTTAGCATAGTTTCAAATAACTTATAATGATATATTCCTATTTTAACTTATGAATGTACATGTACGATTTAATGCCTTTTATTCATAGATACTATTATGATATTCCCCTGTGTTATGTCTTTTGACAAGACTATGATACCCAATTCTTCCCCAGGGTAACCCATATGTTTATGTTTTATTCCTTATGTATGATTGTTGATATGGAGAATATATTAATGAAAATGTTACGAAGGTTATTCCCTGATATTGCTCCAATTCATTGGATAATAATTATTCTCCTGAGACGTCATGTGCAACAATCTTGGTGGTCATCCATGACTTGTGGTCTATGTGCAACGATCGTGGTGGTTAACCTAGAATCACGCTCCTTCATGCGAAATGATTCATAAATAATGATTATGTCTTGTTTTGAATTGTTTACAAATCTCCTATGATACAATTATTACATGATTCAGGTTTACTTATGTATATCCATGCCTTTTATATGATCTTATTATGCCTTCTAACCCATGTGCTTTTCTTTATTGTTTTTTTATTCTATTACTGGGCCTTTTAGCTCATCCATTTGTTCATGTATTTTTTTACACTTGGTTGTCCTATACCAATTTAAGGTATCAAATAAAGTAAGGTGATATTTATGGAGATTAAATAAAATATTTTCTTATTTTTTAATCATGATGTTTAATTATGTACTTAATCTCTAACACAGTAGACTTAATGTTTATTGGCTTATAAATTGATGGTAAATTATTCTGAAAATCATGTAATGATATGTGTAAAATCATAGGGTTACTATATTATCTTTCCAATATACTTCCTCACCTATCCAACATACCTCCACTCACCCCAAGATCCTTCAATAAGCCTTAGTTCCACAAATCACCCAACCTCTACATGAAATGTTGTAATACACCAATAATCACAACTATAAGTAGAAAAAAACCCATTTAAAAGGAACTATTAGTAGGAATTTATTTTAAATTAAAGGTAGGTCCTAAAATGTCTAATAATAGAAACCAAAAACCGAATTTGACAAAACTAACCACTAACAAAAAATACCCTAAATCAGTCAATGATCTCAAGTGCTTCCAAAATCTGAATGGAAGCATAAAACTAGAATGATGGATTTGAAAGAGTTAAAGTATAGTAATCATTACAAATAAAAACCACACCCCATGATTAAACAATAAAAATATCCATTTAGTCCTAGTTTTAAATACATTAAGAATATATGGTTTATCATACGTACATTCATTTAAAACTAATAACACCTCAAAGTAGTTTTACAAACAATTATATTTATTTTTATCAATTAAAAATATAACATTAAAAATATTATTTTTAAATCATACATTCCATATGAAATAAACCTTTTATCATTTTTAAATTCTCATTTAAACCATTTCTTAAAAAAGATTATAAAAACTAATAGACATAATAAGATATAAAGAATCAGTAAAGTTTACACCATGTAATAGATGAATCATGATATCCAATTTATCCAATCATAGTTTCTATGCACATCATGTAGTATGAAGATATACAATAATCCAAAACAATCCTCATAACTTAATCCACCAACCAAAGAAATAGTTTTCATGAGCTCTACTCTTGGTCCTAATGCGTGATAGCCCAAAATTTTACCCAATGTAGAAACCTATCAACCTACATCGAGTCCAATAAAAAATCACCTAACTAGATTACACCCAACTTTTTCAAAATGGCACACCCCATCTAGAACTATCACTAGATAGTAGTAACATGTGACTTTCTAGTGGATCATAAGTCTAAAATACCAGTTTTATACCCATGTTCCAATGAATCGACATAGAGTGTGGTTATGAAAAGAATAAATGAGAATAGTCAACAATAATTAGAGTGATTACTTTGAATTAAAATCCCAAATAACCCATACACCACTGATATACAATAGGTATTAATATGTTTTAACACACAATCACACATTTATAAATCTCTTAAAAGTGTTAAACATACCTTTTAATCATACTTTTGAAACTAATACAGAAAACATAGTATTTATAGTGGTACTCATATTCACTCACAGACACACACATTTATTTATCTTATTTCATAATTATTATACTCTCATGTAAATTTTTATACACAAACATGTATATATATGCTTATATATATATATATGTTTGTAACCATAATATAAATTTTTTATATGTATATAAATGTTAACAGAAAATTTTAAAAGGTAACCACTTTATTCAAAACTAAATATTTAAATATTTTACAATTATTATCCATTTTGAGTGACAATTGAAATGAAAAGTAAATATTAATGAATGATTGAAAAATACCCCACTTCCAATATTTTTCAAAACATGTTGCTAAAAAGTTCATTTTAAATTCATTTTTAATAAAATCAAACATGTTTTCATTTATAGCCTCCAAATGTCCTTTTTTCAATTTTATTCTCGACCCATATAGGGTAAAAACCATTTCATTCATTTAAATTATTTTTAAACAACTCTTTCCACACATTTTAAAAACTTTTTATTTAATTTTCTGCTAGAAATTCCATGTAAAGGGATAATTTCAAATGAAAAACACCTTAAACCTATATAAAATTTAATTTAACATTCACATGTTATCATAATTAGTTAAATAAATCATTTTGGGAACCAATAAATAAAGGGTTAATAAAATTTAAATCTTAAACATGGAAAATAATTTCTTAAATAAGGTGGAACCAAGACACTTGGAGTTGAAACATGTGTCCATTGATGGAGTACACCAAAATAAGTATTAATAAACCCAAACAAACCCTAAATATAAAAATAAACCATAAATAAAGTAAACACCATCCCATAGGGTTAAAAATAACAAAAAAGATCACGTGGAAGAATAAAATAATGAGCAAAAGGAAATAATATGGAAATTGTGCCACTAACTTTGATATTCACCATGAATCTTCATGAATGGTGGTGATATCAGGGGAGGATAATGTGTCCAGGATAGGGCATGATAACATGATTAATGAGGGGGATTAGCCCTATGGTAGAGTTTCAATGTGAAAGGGGGATAAAATGGTGGGAGTGGATGAAAAATTAATAAGTGAAGAAAATAATACAAATAAAATATTTAAATTATGGTTTAACACATATTTTACCAATATGGTTTTTTAAAACATGAAGTGTCCATACAAACGTCACTAGACACTAAAAATCTCAATGTATGGTTCTTCCTTATAACCCACATAGTTTAATAAAATATTCATAGCTCATTTGAAATGGATTTATCCAAGACAGACCCTCTACATATGGTTTCTACAATGATTTTTAATATATGGTAACAGACCATGTTATTCATTAAAACTATCCAAATTTAAAAATTTGTAGCCCAAAATTCGGAGAAACCCTCGATGAATAAGAATAATATCATACAGAAAAAAAGGGTAACTAAATGAAAATTTAATGAGAAAATATTCATAGTGAAGTTATATCTTATAGGAAATATGTATCTTGTACCATTAATAGATATTATATAAGGGGTTTTCATTTTGTTTTGATTCAATTTAAAAAATATTAAATAAATGAAAAATGTAATTATCATTTGATAAATAATTATATTATAGATAAAATTCAGTAACTATTAGACATGGATAAGATATTAGAACTTTTAGATGTGGAATTTAATAGAAAACATTCTTGGAATAAAATGAAAACTAGAGAATCATTTAATGTGATATGAATGATTTGTGTTGTAGGGGTTACCCTTTCTTGAATAATCAATTAGTGATGTAATTCAATAATTGAATTAATATGGACATAATAAGTATAATAAAGACTCATTAGATGTTTCCACTCTCATTTTTTATAAAATCAATGTAAAAAAATTAAAAAAAAATTGTATTAATTACCAAGAAGGATAAATTACTTTGAGAGGGTTTATCAAGAGTTGGAATGACATTATTGTTTCATGGTTTCAGGGGAATTATTTAACTTCGACATGATTTTCAAAACATTAATAACTGTAGATATGTTCTGTATGTTTGGGAACCTAAATTATTTATAAAGACTGGTAGTATCCCATGTAAATGGATATATTTATTGATAATAAGTATGGATGTTTTGAAAATAAGGGGGTTTCAATATGTGATGAAATATGTGAGATAATTCCAATTATAATTTTTTTATAAGTGATTATTGTTTTTCCAAATTATGTTAATTTTTATGATGAATTTGGAAAAAACATTGCTTTATATTTATAAAATATACTTTCAACTGAGATAATTTGAATAAGTTAAAAGATAAGTCTTGTTTTTTACCTTTATAATATGTTGTTTTTATATTTATTATTTAACAATGGAATATCATTTAAAAGGGCCCAAAAAGTGTGACATACCTCTAAAATGACACATAGCCAGAGCAGCTAACCATTATAGGGACAAATAGTCAAGTATAATGGTTGGAGCCTTCCATGAGTTGTTTTTTGGATAGTGTAGAGGGATTATGAAGGTAAGTATAGGAATGATGCATGTGAGTTGGTTTTTGATTTATATAGAAGCATCATGAGGGGTGGAGTGATCACATTATGGGCTAATTGGTCCCAAGGGATTTGTTTGGTGGGATATAGAGAAAACCAAGTAATTAACAAGCGCACTCCCTAGTTAGAAATTGATGTGGGAATAATTTTCTAAATATTAATATTCACATTTAAAACATGGTCATGGATGCTAATTTAAATGATGACTTATACCATGATCAGTGACATAGAGCACTCAAGTTCTCTATGAATTGAAAGATGGTGCCATTCCTTATTTTATAATTCCACGAATTTATAGAAAATGAGAAGATCATGATAGTATCTCCAACCTAGATGCATTTAACCATGAAATATTATCTTCATACCAAATTGAAAAATACTATGATTATGGTGGTTATAAAGGGATAGCATATTCAATACCCCTCTATTAAAGTAGTGTGACGTTTATGAATTATTTCCTACTACTCCATTTGAACTAGTGGAAACTTGTGCTATTTTTTTGTGATGTGTATGGGATGGCTATGAGAATAATCTAAAGAATATAAATTCTTGCAGAAAAGTGGTGTTGATTGATGATAAATGTTTCCCAATGTTCATAAAAACATTAAAAGTTTGAATTTTTTTATAAGAAGTGAAAATAAGCGCTTAATGTACATCTGAGGGACCTCGTAAAGTATAGTTTTGAGTTTTTATGGTTCATATACCAAATTAATAAGGTACATAAAGAGCTTCATAGGGTGAATTACTATATAAGGAAAAGTTATATGTTTATATAAAAGATGATATGAGAAGGAACAATGCTATTGTAAGGATGTAAGATATCTTACAAAATGTGTAAGATATTTTATATATCTTTTGTTAATAATTGACTTCACAAGATACATTTGTGTAATATTTTTGGATCGCTTAATCTACAAGAAATGTGTAAGAACCATGGAACTTGAAAGATCTATTTCTTATAAGATATGAGAAACATATAATTTTTAGATTTTATAATATTTATATTGTATCAATAAAATACGATTAATCCATGATTTTCATTCAATACTAAAATATCATGAAACTATTGGATATGATTAAATATATTGTTACTAAGATAAATGAAAAAATAATACTTGTGAGTGATTCACATCAAAGATAATTTTGTTATTACATGGATGTAATGCCCCAACCCCAGTTTCCTAGAGTTGGTGCATTATTTTAATACATTTTCATGATCACAAGAACGTTTAATCCCAAAGGAATGATCAGTTTAGTAACCTTGAAAAAACTAGATACCAATATTAATTTTTTACATTACATATTGAAATGAAATAAAACATAAAAACTCATTTGAAAACATTATTATTCAGTTTTATCATCCATATAAGTAATTCATAATGTACATATTCACATCTTGGGGAAACAAAACATAAGAATGGGGTGAGCTCAGATTCTCATTAAGAGTAAATAATTAAGTGGAAGCTATCAGAAATAAGTATAAACCATTAAATAAATATGTATAATAAAAATAAAATATTTTTAAACATAAAATAGAAAATAATATGTAATGAATAAACCAAACAATACCATATAAACTTGCACATGGATATTCTACTAGTTGAATAAACACCGCCCAGGCTTTGCCAAGTCACTATACATAATTGGGTAAGATATTAGCCAAAACCAAAACATAATTGTCTTATGAGACCTATCAATGCATTGAGGGGCTATATCAGGCCCTGACCAACACTTACAAAGTCCAGTGAATTCATCATATGAAAGGGGTAAAACATGACACACATAAACATTAAAATTAAAAGTAGCATATGAAATGTCAATACCTAAACCATAAGCTATAAATGATATAAAAATAGAACATCCATAGTAAAACATAATATAAAAATTTAAATAAAATATGGAATATTTAATCATTATATATTAACCATTTTTAAGTATAAAATCCAACAAAGGATGTTATCATATAAGAATGTGATATAACAAAATCATTAAAACTCTTTTAGAAATATATTTTTACTTGGAAATCATTTTAAAGACTATGTAATTATAAAAAAAATCATTTAATATAACCAAGTAATCTTGTTAGAGAAGCTTAAAAATTTTAAGGTTTCATAAGGGAATAAAATAAAAGCTCACTCTATATATGTTAAAAAAACATTCTTTCCTTAATTTGTCAAAATTTTCATATATTACCACATTTAGAAAATGATAGCAGGATTCCTTTCAAAAAAATTTATAAAAAGATAAACATGGGTATAAATGTCTTTAAAAAATAGTTTAGGATGATAAATATTATTTTGAAATACATGTATAAGAAAAATTGAATTGGATTATAAATATGTTTGAGTAGATACTTATGTATAAAAAATCAAGGATAATGATGAGATTTCTAAACTAACACTTACCTTGTAATTTCTTTTAGCCAAGGTTATGTTAACCTCTTGTATCATGGTTAAAGATTATTATTAAATTATAACAAAACCACATACATATTTATGATATCATATATGATCCAATTATATCATTTTGTTAATAATAATTATTTATTACCATTATTTCAGGTGTTTACTTCTTTGTCTTCCAATGCATGTTTTGTTAAGTAAGTTCTATTTATTATGCATAGGTTATATTTTATTCAAATACAAAATTATATTAATTTCATAAATATTATGTTTACTTATCATATCTATTTTATAATCATTTCTCAATCTTTAATGTGGATAATGAATCTCATCGCGTTGTGGATATTGTAGGCCATACGTACACACAAGTGATAGTATCGTTTCCAAAAAAAAATAAATGGAATTGAATTAGATGGAATATGAATTGTACAGAAAAAATATCATGTCATATTTATTATTTAAATCTTTTATATTCAATGTTATACTAATAAAAATTGAAACAACCCATGATTTCATGGTACGTTTCCCTTTGAATAATGCAGTGGCTTGCGTTGTATGCAACTTGGAGTTTTAACACACCACGGCCAATAAAAATAACAGTTATAAATAGTAATAATCAATTTTTAAAATTTTTAAAATTTTATTTTCCAAAATGGAATTTATTTTTGAATTCAGAATATGGAAATTAGCTCAGGGTTATTTTTTGTACTTTTATGAAAACTTTCAATTTTTGATGAATAGTGAAAATTACTAAATTTTAATTAAAAACAATTTTTTAATCAAAATATTTTATAGTGTTAAATTATACATCTGAGTGGTTTTATAGTATCATTAGATTATATTTTTTTATCTTTTCATACAATTTAGGTAATTTAATGTAACTTCACAATTAAACTGGATATAAGCAAGTGTCACTCTTGTGATATTTATTATTACGCAAAAACACGCTTTTTTTGAATGGAAATTAATTTAAATTTAATTTCTGCCACTTATATGTTTTGAATTTGGAAAAATGGATTCCATATTTGAAATCAAGAGGTCCAAATTTTGTATATAGGTAACATTTCGTTTTATACATTATGAATAATTACTTCGGTAATTATTTTATTTACCATGGTTAAAGGGTAAATCCAGTAAATAATGGTAAAAAATAATATTATAATAAAATTAAATTACACTAACATGTGTCTTATTCCAATTGGTCAATACACGTCCATCCATGGTCATCCTTGGGTGGATTTTGGGACCCATAGAGGAACTTGAGAGTGATAATGACACTTTAAATTAATTAATTTAATGTAAATACAAAAATGACATAAACATATATCTTTTAGCAAAACAATTTTTAAATGGGTTTATATATGTTATCTTTTCGAATATAAATACTAATTAGAAAGGTTAAACGACTTCCTACATAATTTTAGTTTATTTATAATTTTTAGAATTTAAATAATTAAATTTATTTATGACACAATGGCGATGCAGTAATTATCTTATTAATGAAAGAATCAAATAAATTATATTATAAATATTAAAATAAATAAAATTTCAAAATTTTAGGTCATAAACGAATTTTCTAAGTGAATATGACATTTTAGGGTTTATTGAATGTATTTTTTTAGGTAATCATGTTTTGATGACTTTCAAAAAAACCAAATACTAAATAGTGTCAAAAATGGTATAAATGTGTTTTTAAAACAAATATTATATTATTAAATTATATAATATTCCTAAAAATCTAAGGTTCCACCAAAAAGATTATATAATGATATTTATATCATTAATTAACCACTTGGGGTTATCATGGAATTTTATAGTATGTTTATTAACCAATTATTATAATAATTATTGAATACATGGTAAAAGTTAAACTATTTAACTAAGAGTTAAATTTTAAATATTAGGTTAATATGTTGACCAAAAGCTATATAAAATCTATTGGATGAGAGGTTTTCGACCCATTCCCACCTTATCCTCGAAATAAATCATTTTGGATCCATTAGAAACCAAAAATGAGTTTATTATAAAATAATATTTCAAGCTTTTCCTAATGTTACCCTCACCTCTCTTATAAAAGGGTACTTCACCTTATCTTAATTTCACACCTCCAAATCCATTTATCTTGAAAAAAACATTCCCAAATATACTCCCATATTTCCTACCTTAATCCTATAGGCTTTCCATTGGTAATAAATCCAACCTAAAGAGCCATTTTGATCAAATCAAAAGGAAGAACCCAAAGAAGAGGTAAATATTTCATCACCTCTTTCAAGTTCATTACTTCTTCCACATACCCTTTCTTTATTGTTTCCATTATAAAATAATAAATCCAGTATATTCTATATAATTTTATTTAATTATAGAGATGTTAGAACCATATTCATTATTCTATCCATCATATGAATGAAAAAGTCACCATACGTGCGTACGTACGACTTATCGTCTCCACATTGTGGTGTAGTTTGTTATTCAATCACTTAATTATTTGGATGTGTTTAATAATGAGTATAAATTATGTAAATAATAAATATAACATTATAATTATTCTTTATATATGATATACCATCAAATTATATACAGTTTCACCATTAATATAATGATATTATTGCGCGTGCGTACGTATAGATTACCATCTCCACGAACGCGATAAGATTCATTCCCCATTGTAATCATTCAAGAATAAATTTCACTTTTTTATTAAAAATAATGTTTATTATCATAATTCCATTATGTATATGAATCAAATACATCCTATCCATAACAAAAATGGCTTACGTAACCAAGCATATAAAGGAAAATGAATCTGTTAACACCCGAAATGATGATAATACTGAAATATTATAAACAAACCAATATTAGAGGATCATATATGATATCATATTTATGTATATAGGTCTTGTATAATTTAATAACAATTTGTTTACTATTATACATGATTATAACATACCATCGACTAAAGAAAATTACAAGTTAAGGGTTTATTCTACAATCTCTTTACTTATCTGAGGTTGTTTTTACGTAAGTATCTACTAGGACATCTTTATCATTCACATCCATATTTCTTAAAAATTTATTTCAAAACATTTTTACTATTTACTATATTATGGGATAAAAAGTTTTTTATACCCATATTTGACCATATATGTTTTGAAAGGAATCATTTTGTCATTTTCCAAACAATGTACTTTATGACCTTTTTGACAAAATTATGGTAAGAATTTATTTTTTAACATATACGGTGGGTGTGGCAATCTTCCACCGTTATGTCATCGTTGAAGCTTCCAATACAAGATTATAAAAATATTTTCAGAATAAATATTTTCTTTTATAATCATATAACATTTAAGTGATTTCAAAATATAAATAGATATTTCTCTAAAAAAGTTTTGATTTCATCTATATGTCAACATCCTTTGATGGATTTTAAGCTTATATGAAGTTGATTTATTATGATTCATAACTTCCATATTGTATTGAAGTTTTTGTGATATTTTTGATTGTGGATGGGTTATTTTTACACCATTTATGGTTTTTGGATAAAGTATTTATATTTCATATGGGTGTTTTAATACGAATGTTTATGTTGTGTTTAAACCTTTTCATATTGGGAATGCATTGAACTAAGTAAGTGATGGGTGGAGCCCACTATAACTCCTCGATTCATCAGTATGTCTCATGAGTCAAACTAGTGTCTTGGCGTAAGGCCTTGAAAAAAATATTATTTTTAGTTTGGCACAAGGCCTTGACTATGTGGTTATGATGTCTGGCCTTATGCATTCCATCATTATGAAAGTGGCTATTGATATTTCATGTGATTATTTGACTAGTAGAATATCCATTTGATAAAGTAAATGAAATTATTAGATTTTATATTTTCCATATTATACTTAAGTTTATATTTAAAAGGCTTTTGTTTTTGACTTATACATTACCTTAAATTATTATTCTTATTTATGAAAGTTTCGGCTATATTTTTATCGTTACTGAGAATTTGAGCCCACACCTTTCTATGATTTATTTATTCTAGGATGTGAAGAAGTATTTTATGTTTGACCTACAAGGATAAGATAATCATATATGTGTCTTCAAAATTGGAAAAAATGTTATTGATGTTTTTATTTCATGATGTAATGTAAAACTTATGAATGTATCTAGTATTTCCAAGACTACTAAACTGATCGGTCTTTTATGGAATGATTCCTTGTATAATGACAATGTTATGTAATAATGCACCAAATCTGGTTAAATGGGGTCGGGGCATTATTTATGGTATCAGAGGATGTTTAGTACAAACTTTGGAAGATAGATTTAAAAAAACTATGATTATACTGGAGATGGTGATGCCACTGGTGCTGATACGCTTATCACCATACTAGGATAACCCACTCAGGTTATGAATAATAAACATACCCGTATGGATCTCCATGATCCACAACACGGAGCATCAATGTTAGAACTCTTCATGGGGAAATTAACACCAACATTCAATAGGATTACAAATCCATTAGCAGCTGATAAATGGATAAGTTCCTTAGAGAAAACATTTCTTGGTTTAAGGAGTAGTAAAAGGGAAAAAGTCGTCCTGGCAGTTTATCACCTCATCGGAGATTCAGATCAATGGTGGTCATTAATCTACAGCACAAAGGAAGATGAATAAGTATAGAACATGGAATGGATGGAGTTTAAAGATATTTTCTTAGAAAAATACTTTCCTCATGACCATCGAGAGGATATGAAAAGACAATTTATAATTCTTAGGCAAGAGGATGATGAGAATGTCAAAAATCATGAGGCTAACTTTACAAGGATATCAAGGCCTGCAACAGATTATATATGTAACCCAAGGAGTAATATTGATCGATTCTTTGATGGGTTTAATCCATTTCTCCATTGAGTATTAGTCTCACAATCCATCTTATCGTATGAAGAAATTGTCTCATACACTATAAAGGTACAAAATAAATTCTCTAATTATTATGACTTAAAAGAAAAGAAAGATAACAAGAGATCTGTAGAACACTATGGAGATTTAAATAAGGGCATTAACTAAAAATTTTAATATCTATCCTATGGTAAATGTGGGAAGAAACACCGCGGTACTTTCCTGAAGGGAATGTGAGTCTATTACAAGTGTGTTTAAAAAGTCCACCAGGCTCGTGATTGCAAGGGAAAGAAATAGGATATCAATTTTGAATGCTATAATTGTAGAGAAAAGGGGAATTATAAAAATTAAGGTAATAAGCGCTAAGGGAACTTACCTCAGAAAAGGCCAAAAGAGAAAGGACAATCTTATGTGATCACTGCTGCTCAGGTTGAACCTCCGAAAGATGTGGTGGAAGGTACTTTAATGGTTTTCTAAAGTTTATACAATTCATTATTTGATTCTAGATCATCACTTTGTTTCATATATTCCCAATTTTCTATGAAAATTAGATATTTACAATTTTACTTAATAAGGGAGTTGTTAGTCAGAACACATAATGGAAGTATCATCGCAACAAAGTTTTTTAAATCGGATCACATTAGGGCATATAAATGTTCTTTATCTGTTGATATAATCATCATATCCATGACTGAATTTGATATAATCCTTGTTATGGATTGGATTTCGGATCATGATGCAAAAATTTATTGTAAGAATAAGGTGGTTACAATTTTTTATGATGATAAGGAGTACCCTATCGTTAGAGCAGCAATGTCAGCAGCTGATTCTTATGTAGATCCAACCCTAGTAGCTCTACTAAATTAAATTATTGTGGAAGAAGAGAATAAAAAAACTATGGGTGAGGAAAAGAATGTTCTAATAGAGGACGCATCTATTTTTCAAGAATATGATGATGTGTTTCCAAAGGATTTACCTATACATCCTCCAGATCTAGAAATAGAGTTTACTATTGATTTAATTCCTGATTCAAGGTGCATATAGAAGACCCCTCATAGAATGGCCACTGAGAAATTAGTGAAAATAAAGAAACAACTAGAGGAATTTAGTAATAAGGGATTTATTCTCCCTAGTGTATATCCATGGAGAGACCTTATTATTTTTGTTAAGAAGAAAGACTTCTCTAGGAGGTTGGGTATTGACTATAGAGAGATCAATTCTATGACAATAAAGAACAAGTATCCCCAACCTCACATTGATGATTTATTTGACCAACTTTATGGAGATCAATATTTTGAAAAGATTGACATTCGATATGGATACCATCAGTTGTGTATGAAGAAGGAAGACATTCCCAAAACATCATTTGGAACCAGGTATGGGCATTACGAGTTTACAGTAATGCCTTTTGGATTGACTAATTCACCCTCCATCTTCATGGATATAATGAATTGAGTTTTCAAGGAATATCTTGATGACTTTGTGGAGGTATTTATTGTTGAAATTTTGGTATACTCAAAATCTATGATGATCATTAAAATCACTTGCACATAATCCTAAGGACTCTTAGAAGAAATAAATTATATGTGAAATTTAGCAAGTGTGAATTCTGGCATTAGGTGATTTCTTTTCATGGCCATATTGTCTCTACGGATAGAATATCTGTTGAACCTTCAAAGGCCAAGGAAATCCATGAATGGACAACACCAATGAGTATAACTGAGGTACGCAATTTTATTGGTTTAGTAGGTTATTATCGGCATTTTGTTTATAATTTTTCCAAATTGGCTAATCCATTAACGAAGATCACTTGTAAAGGGGTCAAATTTGTTTGAAAAAAAGAGTGTGAATAATGTTTTAAAGAACTGAAGAGAAGAATAATTAATGCTCCTATCTTGAATCTACCATCGGGGAATGATGGTTTTGTTATTTGTAGTGTTACTTTAATGAAAGGACTCAGTTGTGTCCTTATGCAGAATGATAGATTTATTTGTTATGCATCACGATGGCTAATAATTCCGGAGAAAAACTATTCTACTCATGATCTAGAGTTTGCAGCCGTAATCATTTCTTTGAAGATACGGAGACACTATCTTTATGTTCAGAAATGTGAGATTTATACTGATCACAAGAGTTTGAAGTATATTTTCTCTCATAAAGAACTCAACATGAGGCATAGACGATGGCTTGAACTTTTCATGGATTTTGATTTCACTATACAAAACCACCCAAGGTAGGCAAATAATGTGGAAGATGCTTTGAGTAGAAAGGATCATGGAGTTTTGAACAAGATGAGAGTTGAAAGGGATCCTATTTTTATGGATCTAGTAAAGATGTATAAGGGAATAACCATGGAAGGTGAAATATAAATACTTTTTCAAATGGAATCCAAACCATATTTACTAGAAAGGAGAAAGAGTTCTAAGACTGATAATGAGGAGTTTCAAAAGAATATTAAATTTGTGAATGATGGGAGATTGAGTGACTTCATATACAGAGATGGAATTTTTAAATTTGGGAAGAGACTTTGTGTTCCTAACATACCTGATCTAAAAAGGGAATTGTTGGATGATGCTCATAGCTCCAATTTCCCTATACACCCTAGAAGCACCACGATGTATTGAGGTTTGAAGGAAAGTTTTTGGTGGGACAACATAAAGAGGGATATTTATGATTTTGTGTCAAGATGTATGGTATTTTAACAAGTGAATGGTGGAAGGTAATAGCCTGGAGGAGTCATGAAACCCATTCCCATACCTAAGTGGAAATGGGATAATATTATGATGTACTTTCTCATGGGGCTACCAAAGAGTCCAAGAAGGAATGATGCAATATAGGTCATTGTTGATCATCTTACCAAGTCATCACATCATTTTTCTACAAGAGAAGATTTACCACTTGAACTAATGGAAAGACTATATATTAATGAAGTTGTAAGACTTCATGGAGTACCTATATCGATTGTATCTGATCGCGATCCCCATTTTACATCAAGATTTTGGAAAAGTAGTTAGAAGGCCCTGGATACTGAACTTCGTTTGAGTACTACCTACCACCCTCAAACTGATGGAAAATCAGAACAGACTATTCAAACCTTAAAAGACAAATTGATATCTCGTTCACCTGAAATTCAAGGTATGTTGGATCAATTTTTTTCTTATGGTAGAATTTTCCAATAAAAATAACTTCTACTCAAGTATTGAGATGGCACCATAAGAAGCGTTATATTGAAATAGATGTTTCAAACCAACTTGTTGGGATGATAGTGGTAAAAGAAAACTGACAGGCCCAAAACATGTTGAGAAAATAATGGAAAAAGTGAAGATTATCCCAACCCACATCAAAGAAGCTCAAAGTAGGCAAAAGAGATACGCCAATAACCAAATGAAGGATTTGTAATTTCAATAAAGAGATCATTCTTTCTTGAAGGTATCTCCATGGAAGGGTGTTATACGTTTCGGTAGGAAGGGTAAATTGAGTCCCACGTACATTAGAACTTTCGAATTTCTAGAACGAATTGGGGTTGTATCTTATCATTTGTCAATGTCTCCAAGTGTCTCCAAAGTTCGTGATGTGTTCTACATTTCACTGTTGAAAAAATACATGCCTGATGAAATTCATGTACTCACCTATGAAGAAATTGAACTAGATACTGATATTTCTTATTATGAAGAGCCTATCAAAATTCTTGATACCCAAGAACAAGTGCTGAGAAACCAGGAGACTCGTCTCGTAAATGTTCTATGGAGAAACCATAAGATGGAAGAGGCAACTTGGGAACCAGAGGAAATTATGATGAAGAACCACCCGAATTTATTTATTCGGAAATATTCTAAAAAATTTGAGGATAGAATTATTTTAAGGAGGGAAGAATGTAACACCCCAAGCTTCCATGGTACGTTTCCCTTTGTATAATGCAGTATCTTGCGTTGTACACAACTAGGAGTTTTAACACACTATGACCAATCAAACTATGAGTTATAAATTGTAATAGACACTTTTTAAAATTTTATAAATTTTATTTTTCAAAATGGACTTCATTTGTTAATTTAGTATATTCAAATTAGATTAGAGTGAAATTTTGGTACTTTTCTACAAACTGCCAATTTTTGTTCAATAGTGAAAAATACTAAATTTTAATTAAAAACAATTTTTAATAACAATAATTTATAGTGTCAAATTATACATTTGAGTGGTTTTAAAGTATCATTAGATTATATTTTTATCATTTAATATAATTTAGGTCATTTTATGTAATTTTACATTTAAAGTGGACATAAACAAGTGTCACTCTTTTGATAGTTATTATTTCTTAAAAACAAACTTTTTGTTTTGACAACGAGAATTAATTTTAAATTAATTTATTCTAAATTTTGTTTTGAATTTGGAAAAATGGATTCCATACTTGGAATCCAGATGTCCAAATTTTGTAAATAGGTAACTTTTATTTTTTGACATTTTGAATAATTACTTCGGTAAATATTTTATTTACCATGGTCAAAGGTTAATTCCAGTAAAAAATGGTAAAAAATAATATTATAATAATAATAAATTACCCTAAAATGTGTCTTAATCCTATTGGTTGATAAAATTTCGACCATGGGTATCCTTGGGTAGATTTTGGGATCTCATGGAGCCCCATGAGAGTGATAATGACACTTTATATTAATTAATTTAAAGTAAAGACCAAAATGACATAAACATATATCTTTTAGTAATTTTTTTTTAAATGGGGTCATATATGTTATCATTTGGACTATAAATCCTCATTAGAAAGATAAAAAAATTTAATACATAATTTTATTTTGTTTATAATTTTTATACACTAAAAAATTAAATTTATTTATGATAGAGTGGTGATGTAGTAATTACCTTATTAATGAAAGAATCAAATAAATGGTATTTCAAATATTAAAATAGATATAACTTCAAAGATTTTATGACATATTAGAATTTTCTATATGAATATGACCTGTTAGGGTTGATTCAATGTATTTGGTTCGAAGTAATCAAGTTTTCATGACTTTCACAAAAACCAAATACTAAATAGTGTCAAAAATGATATAAATGAGTTTTTAAAACAAATATTATATTATTAAATTATATAATAGTCATAAAAATCTAAGGTTCTTCCAAAAAACTTATATAATGATAGATATATAATTAATGAACCCCTTGATATTCCCTTGGAATTTTAAAGTATGTTTATCAAAAAATTATTATAATAATACAAAAATACATGGTAAAAGTTAAACTATTTAACTAAGAGTTAAATCTAAAAGATAAGGTTTCTAAAACCTATTGGTTGAGATTTTTGTGACCCATAACCACCTTATCCTAGAAATAAATCATTTTGGAGCCATTATTAACCGAAAATGATTTTATTATAAAATAATATTTCAAACTTTTCTTAAAGTGACCCCCACCTCTCTTATAAAAGGTTACTTTACCTTCTCTTAATTTCACACTGCCAAATCCATTTGTATCAAGCAAACCCTGCCTAAATATCCTCCCAACTTTTATCCCTTCATCCTAGATGCCTTAATTTGGTCATAAAGTCAATCTATGGATCACTTTTGATCAAATCAAAAGGAATAACCCAAAGAAGAGGTAAATATTTCATCACCTCTTTCAAGTTCTTTTCTTCTTCCAATTATTCTTTCTTTGTTGTTTCCATTCAAAGATAATAGATCCTATATACTATATATACTGTTATGTTATTATAAAAATGGTACAAGCATATTCATTATTTTATCCATCATATGAATGAAAAAGTCACCATATGTGCGTACGTACGACCTACCGTCTTCACGTCATGGTGTAGTTTGTTATTCAAACACTTCATTATTTAGATACTTATAATTATGAGTATAACTGATTTAAATAATAAATATAACTTGTTGATAATTATGTATAACTGATATACCATAAAATTATATACGATTTCACCCTCAATATAATGATATTTTCACTCGTACCTACGTATAGATTACCGTCTCCACAAACGCGATGAGATTCATCCTCCATCGTAATAATTCAAGAATAATTTTTTTTTGTAATTAAAAATAATGTATATGAACATAATATCATTATATATATGAATAAAATACATCCTATCCATAACAAACATTTCTTACGTAACCAAGCATATAAAAAAAATGAATCAGTTAACACCTGAAATGATGATACTACTGAAATATTATTAACAAAGAAATATTATATGATCATATATGATATCATATTTATGTATATAGTTATTTTTTAATTTAATAACTATGTTTTAACTAATATACAAGAGTTTAACATACCATTTTCTAAGAAAAATTACAAGGTAAGGGTTCATTCTATAATCTCCTTACTTATCTGAGGATGTTTTTATGTAAGTATCTATTTGGACCTCTTTATCATTCACATCTATGTTTCTAAAAATTTATTGCAAAACATTTTTACTATTTACTATACTATGGGTTAAAGTTGTTTATACCCTTATTTGACCATATATGTTTTGAAAGGATTCTTTCCATCGTTTTCCAAACTAGGTACTTTATGACCTTTTCGACAAAATTAAGGTATGAATGCATTTATTTATCTTATACAATGAGGGTTTCTATCTTCAGCCATTATATCATCATCGAAACTTCCCATATATGCTTATAATAATATTTTCAAAATAATTTTTTTTTATAATTATAAAACTTTTAAATGTTTTCAAAATAGAAAGAGATATTTCTCTGAACAAATGTTTTCATTTCATCTATGTCAACATCATTTGAGGAATTTTAATATTTTTTGAAGTTGATTTATTATGATACAAAACATAAATATAGTATTGAAGTTTATGTGATATGTTTGACTATGGATGTGTTATTTTAACACCATTCATGGTTTGTGGATAATGTATTAACATTTTGTATGCTATTTTTAATACAAATGTTTATGTTATGCTTAAACCTTTTCATAAGAGGAATGCATTGGACTTAGTAAGTGATGGGTGGAGCCCAATATAGATCCTCGATAGTTCGGTAGGTCTCATGAGACAAACTAGTTTCTTTTCTCAAGGACTTGATAAAATATTATTTGTAGTCTTGGCACAATGCCTTGACTATGTAGTTATGAAGTCTGGCATTATAAATTCAATCATTATGAAAGTGGCTATTGATATTGCATGTGATTATTCGACTAGTAGGAAATCCATGTGATTAAGTAAATGGCATTATTTTATTTTATCTTTTCTATATTATGTTGAAGTTTTAGTTTAAAAGGCTTTCGTTTTAGTCTTATACATTGCCTTAAATGTTTATGCTTATTTATGAAAGGTTCCGCTATATTGTTATCCTTAATGAGAATTTGAGATCACCCCTTTCTATGATTTATTTTACCCAGGACGTGAACAAGTATTTTATGGTTGACCTACAAGGATAATATATGGATATGTGTGTTCAAATGGGGATAAAATGTTTTTGATGTTTTTATTTCATGATGTAATGTAAAACTTATGAGTGCATCTAGTACTTTCAAGGCTACTAATCTGATCATTATTTTGGGAAATTATTCCTTGTATAATTTCAATGTTATGTAATAATGCACCGAATCTAGGTAACTCGGATTGGGGCACTACAGCAATAAATTAATGATTAAAAACAGTTTGGACCATGGCATGGAGTCATTATGTTGTACGTACACATGCATGGTGATATTGTTCTTCATTGGATGGGTAAAAAGAGGAATATGTTTGTCCCATATTCATAAAAACATATCAGAATATATTATATTCTAGATAAATTAATTTATTCTAGTGATAACTTAGGAAGTTGATGTTGAAGAAGAATATAACATTGAAAGAGGCGATAAAAGGATTACCTCTACTTTGGGTGTCTCAGTTTGAATTGTTCAAAACAACTCCATAGGTTGGATTTCTTCCTGATGTTTGGAATCTAGGATTAAGTGAGGGATGTTGGTAGAGGAAATGGTTAGGTCTTGGCAGATCCAAAGGGCTTTGGAAATGTGAGTAATGGAGAAGGATAAGTGCCCTTTTATAAGAGAGGTGATCAACACTTTAGAAAAAACTTGATATATTAATTTATTATAAAATTGTTTTAGTTTGTTAACAGATCCAAATTGATGTAATTCTAGGATAAGATAAGGATGGGTTGAAATCCTCTCAACCAGTAGGTTTTATACATGTTTAGTTCAATAAATTAACCTCATCTTTTGGATTTAACAATTAATTAAATAGTTCAACTCTTACAATGTCTTCTTGTATTTTAACACTACATGGTTATTATAGTTACCATAAAATGACAAGAGATAATAAAGTGGTTAAATTATGACATTTTTATCATTATACATGTTATTGAATAAACTTTAGAATTTTTGGATTTTTATATCATTTAATAAAAAATTATTTATATTAAAATCTCATTTATGTCAATTTTGACACTATTTAATATTTGATATTTTTGTTACTGTCGTAGAAACAAGATTCCATAAAAAATGAATCAAATCAAAGATAAAATGTCATAGTTATTTAGAAAAATCGTGTATGACATCAAAATTTTAATATTAAATTTATTTTAATTTTTATAATACCATTTATTTTAATATTTCATAAACAAGGTAATCACTCCATCATTATTGTGTCATAAATAAATTTATTTATTTATTGAATAAAATTAAAAAATAAAATACCATGATGTTGGAAATATATTTATCTTTCTATTAACTATTTATAGTTTAATATATTACTTATATAACCCCATATAAAAATTTTTTTGGTAATAAGAGTCATGTTTATGATATTTTTACCTTTACATAAAATTAAATGTTATAATTGTCTTAACCAAACCCAAGTGCCTTAGAAATTCCAAATATGTTTCTCAAGGGGTTTCTTGGTTGTAAATTACTTATAAAATACGGTTCAGACAAGTTTAAGGGTAATTTTATTTTTTTATAATATTACTTTTTTCCTTTAATTAACCAATTAAACATAAACCGTGGCAAGTAAAATTCAAAAGTTACTAGTTAAGAAAAATTATTTTTATCCCATTAGACCACATATTTTAACTATGATTTCCATCATTTTTGTCAGATTTTTTAAATTCAATTCCCTGAAGCAGTAAAAATACATTTAATTCTAATTTTCAAATGTTCCTAGAAGGCAGGTAAACGACGTTAAAAAGGTCAATAAATTTTTTATATCTAATTAAATTATATAAATGATTTAAATTACATAAATTAGACTAAAATATAAATTATGTATATATTTTTGCGTTAAAATAAATTTTAATTAAATTAATTAATTAAATAAAAAATCAATTTTTATCCATAATGTAGTGTTATTCACTGTTCATAAAAAATTCACAGTTTTCAAAAAAATACCAAAAATTCACCCTATGATAATTTTGTTATTATGAATTCAAAAAATGAAGTCTATTTTATGAAATTAAATTTCTATGAGTTTCTAAAATTAATTTTATTATTCTTCACAAAAAGACATAAAAAATAGTTCCTTTAAGAAAATAGTATATTTAAACATATAACTATTTTACCGAAACATAAACATTTCTATATAAATATGTTTTATTTATGTTAACAATTTATAAATAAAATAAAATATTTATTTATTACAATTAATATTAGTATTTTTAATGGATATGTTATAAATATATCATTTAAATAATTACAACACTAAACTGTTATTTCGCAAGAACTCAATCTTGTGTGTTACGCAATCCAAGTCAGTGTTACATGAAACACAAGATATTGAAGATAACATATAGTGAAATATTGGGGTGGTATATTATATCTACCTTCAATGAATTGTGTCCTAAACATTTATACTTAGAAACACAATATATAGGACAGTCTTTTCAAAATATCATTATTGATATCCCTTGTCATAAAATTGATTAATGAGACGACAATTTTAAAATAAGGAAAGGGAAGTACGAAGGTCACCCAAGATAAAACTTAGTAGGGTTCTATTCCGGAAACAATGGTCATGAAATAAAATTTAACCATCATGTTTTTATGGATAGAGATAGAGAACATTATTAGGAGAAATTTGACAATCTGAAAGCTATAAATCTATGATGATCCATGGAACCATTTGATTCATCGCAAAATAAAGAACATGTAAAAACTTTTTGGTTGTAATATCCCTTACATAGTGTTTAAGAATTAATTAATTCTATATAATAATAAAAAATGAAGCATAATTACTTGACATGTAGAGTTCTATACTTTTACTAATTTTTATTTCAAACTCATCTTTCTCTCTAAAAGATTATTAAATTCAAAACATATTCAATTTATCTCAATCGTATAGGGTTCTAGAAATGAATTTATTCTTCATGTGTCATACCATTTAAATATAAAAAAGTAGATTATAAAAATTAGGACATCACATAGGCCATGGGCAGGTGATAAATCCTTGTCACACATTGGTTGTGGGTTCTATTCCTATAGCCTTATTTGGAGCGACTGGTTATCACCTAACCTACGGGGTATAATTTTCATAAAACTATATTTTTATAACACTCCAAAAATAATCTTATGAAATGTTTTAACCTTAAACAACACTATCCAATGTCAAACATAATTCATTCCAATGATTATAATTATCTAATTTTTTTCCAAACTCAATGCCCAAAAATTTATAAGGAAAGTCTCATAACATAATGCAGTTATTTTTTTATATAACAAGTATGCGAATACCTTCATCATGTATTCTAAAAAACATCTTTACACCCTGAATTACCCGAAAATTATATTTTAATATGTTCTTGCTTCCTTATTCCATATGAAAAACATAGAAAGCTGGATATACACATTAAATCCAAAAATGTTGTAAACTCCAACAATGATGGAATAAATAAACTATTAATCAGTTCCAAGGTAATCAATAATATCAAATATAATTTATCCAAATCAGTGATCTTTTTTTTCTAAAAACATTGTCTTATACATATTAAAGGATATCAATCCCTCAACCATATATTTTCCAAAAAGATTATGTTGCATCTGTCTCACTTTACATGGCACCATAAAATCTCAAATCCTTAATCAAATAGTACTGCAATACAATCTTAACTTATTTTCATAATTCATATCACCAGTAAATCATTGATACAATACTTAAATGAAATAATTATTCAATAAAAATATAAGTTCATTAATCATTCATCTTCATCCACAATAGTATCATAACTTTATTATTATCTTATAGAATCATACGAGGTATACCCTAACGATTGAGACATTGATTTTCATAGTGTCCCATATCTTTGTAGTTGAAACATTGTACATTAAAAACCTTTTTCTTACCCTTTCAATCACACACTTGATGTAATTTTTCTCCAAAGTTATAACAAACTCTCATTCTCTTCGAGCATTTAAAAGGGTGATTCTTTCTACAAATATCACATGTGGGAAAATCCTTCTTTCTCATCTTCTCGTTATCCATCTTTTTCACATCCATCGTCTTCATCTAATTCTTTAATTCAAAGCCAGAGGACTTAGAGAATTCATTACTTATATTATTAACACATGATATTATTTCCTCATATGAAGAAAATACATGGGAGACTATTTCCCATAGAAAAGTTGAATTATGACCATAAAATATAAGATCCTTCTTAATCTTTCAAACAAGTTCATTGGTGGAGTTTTCATTCCTTCTACTATGCACCATTTCGAAATGATTACATACACTAGGTTAGATAATATCTTAATGTATAATCAAACATCCTGAAATATTCTAAAAATTAATTGAATATTTAAACCTATCTAGTCACATAATCTTAAAAATTATTTCTTTGGGGACATATTTACTCAGAAATATTTCATAACTATTTGTAAGGAAAATTTTAATTATCTTATGCATATCCCCTAGGACTGTCAAACTTGGTACACAGTAAGGCCTGTTGTCATGTACTAGGTTTCCCTGAGTCAATCCTAGAATACCTTTTCAGAGTATTCACCCCAAGTTACATCTGTTATAGAACTACATCAACTTGTAGTATCTAGATAGGGATGTATTTTATAATAATTCCCACATAATCTATACATTAACAAAATTATAGGGTAATATTAAATACTTATCCTCAAAGTCCATCTTAGGATTATGTTCCCTAATCAACATTTTTCTAAATCTAGTTTCCATGATTTTTACAAGACGTCCTATTATATTAACTATAATTCACCAATCCATGTTTCCTAGAGTTGGTGAATTATTTTAATACATTGGAATGATCACAAGAAAGTATAATCCTAAATGAACGATCAATTTAGTATCCTTTAAAAACTACATACAAACACAACTTTTTACATTATATATTGAAATGAAAGACAACATAAAAACACCTTTTGAAACATTCTTATTCCCTTTCTTCATCCCTATAATTCATTCATAATGTAAATATTCACATCTTGGGGAAAATGAAACATAAAAATGGGGTGATATCAGATGCTCAGTAAGGGTAAATAATTCAACAAAAGCTATCATATATTAGAATAAACCTTTAAGGAAAGATGAATAATAAAAACACCAGCCTTTTAAACATAATATTTAACATAATATTGCAATAATAAGTCAAACTTTACCATGTAAACATGAAAATGGATATTCTATTAGTCCAATAATAACATTTAATAACTATCTTTATAAATAGGGAATACATAAAGTGTGATATCTTAAACATACCATCAAGGATTGGGCAAAGACACCTTATATAAATGGGTAAGACATTAGCCAAAACCATATCGTAATTGTCTCATGAGACCAATGGATGCATCGAGGGGATATAGGATCCCCTCTAACACTTACAAAGTCCAATGCCTTCCTCTTATGAAATGGGTAAAACATAACCAAAATAAACATTCATATTAAAAATAGTATATAAAATATCAAGACTTAAACCATAAGATATGAATGATATCCAAATAACACATCCACAGTCAAACATATCATAAAACCATACACACAACAAGAAATATTGTATCATAATATATTAAACTTAATTAGGCATAAAATCCAACAAATGATGCTTACATAGATGAATGTATCTAACGAAATCATTAAAACTCTTTTAGAAATATCCATTTTAGTTATAAATCATTTAAAATCTTGCATAATTATAATATAAAAATTTGCTTTGAAAATAACCAAGTATGTTTGTAATAGATGCATCAAAATTTAAAGGTGTCATAATAGTAGAAAATATCCACTCGTGTCGTATATGTAAAAAACATATTCTTTTCTTAATTTTTCGAAAAGGTCATATAGTACCTCATTTGGAAGATGATAGAAAGATTCATTTCAAAATATTTTATAAAAAGTCAAACAAGGGTATAAATTACATTCAACAATACTAAAGGAATATAAATATTATTTTGAAATAAATGTGTAAGAAATATGGATGTGGATGATAAATATGTCCTAGTATATATTTACATATAAAAAATCTCATATAATAATGAGATTGTGAAATTAACCCATAACGTGTACATTCCATAAGCCAAGGGTGATTTAAACTCCTCTATAATGGTTAAATATTGTTATGAAATTATAACAGGACCACCAACATATTTATGATATCATATATGATCCCTTTATATCATTTTGTTAATAAATTTCAGTATTACCATTATTTTGGGTGTTAACTGCTTTGTTTTTCAATGCATGTTTTGCTAAGTAAGTCATGTTTTTTATACATAGGATATATTTTATTCCAATAAATAATGATATTATGTTCACAAATATTATTTTTACTTATCATATTAATTTTATAATCATTATTTAATGGTCAATTTGGAGAATGAATCTCATCGCATTGGGGAGACGGTAGGTCGTACGTATGCACAAGCAACAATATAATTTCTTTAGGGATTAAATGGTATTTAATTGGATAGAATATAAATTTTATAAAAAAAATAATGTCATATTTATTATTTACATCGTTTATATTCAGCGTTATACACATCAAAAAAAAGTAATGATGAAAAATAGTTTACAGCACAACGTGGAGACGGTAAGTCGTACGTACGCACGCATGGTGATACTATTTTTCATAGGATGTGTAAAATGAGGAATATTGTTGTCTCATATTCATAAATAAATCTCAACATATATTATATTATGGAGTTATTAATTTATTATGGAGACAACTTAATAAGTGGACATATAAGAAGAAAATAACTTTGAAAGAGGTGATAAATTCATTACCTCTACTTTGGGTGTCTTTTTTTGATTTGTACAAAAGGACTTATTAGACAGGATTTATACCCAATGTGTTGCCTCTAGGAAGAATTGAGGTATTTTTGAGAGATGAAATGGGCTGGTTTTGGCTGATAAAAATAACATTGGAGGTGTGAATTAAAGAGATGGAGAATTGCCCTTTTATAAGAGGGGTGGGGGAACTTTAAGAAAAGATTGAAATATTAATTTACTAGAAAATGATTTTTGGTTTATAATAGGTCCAAATTTAATTTAATTCAAGGATACTATGATAATGGGTCTAAATACTCTCAAAAAATAGATTTTATACATGTTTATGTCCTAAAATTAAACTTATCTTTTAGATTTAACCCTTAGTTAAATAGTTTGTCTCCTACGACGACTTTTTATATTTTTACACTACATGGTTAATATTGTTACTATAAAATTATAATAAAACATAAAGTGGATAATTTATTAAAATTTATCACTATAAAATTTTTTTGACAGAATTTTGGATTTTTAGGATTTTTATATCATTTAATAAAATAGTGTTTATTTTAAAATCTTGTTTTTGTCAATTTGGACACTATGTAGTACTTGATTTTTTTGTTAAAGTGATAACAACTTGATTCTTTTGAAAAAGTTTCTCTCAATTATATAATTTCATAGTCATCCAAGAAATTCATGGATGAAATCAAAATTTTGAAATTACATTTATTTTAATATTTATAATATCATTTGTTAGAAAATTTCATAAATAAGGTAATCACTGCATCATCATTGTTTCATAAATAAATTGATTTATTTAATTTATAAAAATTATAAATAAAATACCATGAAGTAGGAAATATATATATATTTCTAATAAATATTTATATTCTAATATATTACTTATATAACCCTATATTAAAATTGTTTTAGTAATAAGAGTCTTATTTTTGATATTTTTACCTTTACTTAAAATTAAATGTGATAAATGTCTTTATCTCACCCAAGTGGATTAAAAAATAAAAATATGTATCCCAATGGTTTTAATGGGTCATTAATTACTCATCCAATAATTTTAGGACAAGTTTTAGGGTAATTTTATATTACTATTATATCATTTTTACTTTTAATTATAATATTTACCATTAACTGTGGTAAAAAAATTCAAAGGTTTCTATTCAAAATAATTATTTTGATCCTATTAGAACAAATTTTTTACCCTGATTACAACCATGTATTTTATATTTTCAACATTCAACTCATAGAAGTGGTAAAAATAAATTTAATGCTAATTTGCAAATGTGCCTATAAGGTGGGTAAAAGAAATTCAAAAGTTCAATAAAATAATAATATATCTAATTCTATTATAAAAATGATTTACTTGAATTAATTATGACTAATAAATGTATTATGAATATATTTTAACTTTAAAATAAATTTAAATTAAAAAATTATTTAAATAAAAAATTCGGTTTTTATCCAATATGCTGTGTTTTTCACTATTCATAAAAAATATAAAGTTTTCTAAAAAATAAAATAGAATCACCCTAAGATAATTTTGATATTCCAAATTCAAAAAATAAGACTATTTTACCAAATAAAATTTATTTGAGTGTATAAAATTATTTTTTTATTATTGTTCAGAAAATGACATAAAAATTATTTCCTTTAAGAAAATAGTATTTCTAAACGTATAACTATTTTTCCAAAACTTATACATTTCATTATAAATATGTTTTATTTATGTGAAAACATTATAAATAAAATTTAAATTTTTTAATTACTATTAATATTAATATATTTAATGGGTATGTTATAAATATATCATTTAAATAATTACAATACTAAAGTGTTGTTTCATAGGAACTCAATCTTATGTGTTACAGAAGCCAAGTCGGTGTTGCATGTAACAGAATCTGTTGAAGATAACGTACGTTGAAATATTGGGTGGGGGGTTACAATGGAGACATGTTGACATGAAAAATTCTTTTAAATGCAATAAAATATTTTATAAAAGAAAATATGAAGAGGAATCTGAGACTTTATAAAAATCTAAGAAGATGGATTTTTTTTAAAATATTGAGATTTTATGAATCTTGAGTTCATATATTGGTGGGGATTCAAATTTAAAATAATATTATAAAGAAATACATGATGTATTGATTATAAATATAAATAAAAAAGGGTAGAGTGAGCACTTGATGTGAATATCTTTTTTGTACATTCTATAAGTTTAGAATGATTGAAAAAATAACGATCCCTCAAAACCATTGTGAATTATAGGAAACCAAAATTTTTAAGAAGAAAGGGGCTTGAATAATAATACCAAGTCTTTAATTAATGACTATTGATTTTAAAGTAAAAAATGAAGGATTCCATGATACACTTACACTATAGAAGGTTATTTTAAAATGAAATTTGTAAATCTTCTAACTATTGATATTTTTTGTTTCAAGACACTAGAAAAATGAAGAATCCACTATGATCAAAATTGATAGTGAGATTTAGTTGAAATACTAGGATGAATAATCTTGTATTATTAATTTTAAATTCCCAATTGTGATATATATATTTCACATGGAAATACATATTATTATAATTAAGTTAGTGGAATATAAAGTATATATGGATATATTTTTTAGCTGTTCATGGAGATATTCTAAAGAATAAGATGTTTCAGTAAAAAAATTCTATCATTTATTATGGGTGGATGAAGATCTACAAGGAGGTGGTTTCTATAATTTTATTTAAAGAATATTAATTCCCTTATCATTAATGAAAATTGTGTAATATAGTTTTCTTATCTTTAAAAAAACTGAGGATGAAAATTTACATCATTCAACTTAAGTCATTCATTAAATTTAAATGATTTTTATATGACTCAAAACATCACTTGTACCAAGACAACATTCGGATCCCTCATTGAATCTAAATATTGTAAATTCTTGTTTCATTTTTTTACTTTTAATCTACGCTACTCTCCAAGGTGAGGATTGAGAGGGAATAAAAATATTTAAACTTCTCATCCAAGAAAAAGGTTCCAGTAATATGAGGTAACAATAAAGAAAATAATATAAACATAGTAAATGTTCTATATACTAATTTTTCCCCTATCAGTATCCTAACATAATCAATAAAGAAATTAAATTGGCATCAAATCAAACTAGATATCCTATGAATTAATTTACATTATTTTCTAAATTAATTTTATTTAACTCATGTGATGATTAAATTTTTTTAAAAACGAAAATATTTTCAAATTTATAAATCCTATTATATCCATGTTGAATTTAAAGTAATTGTATTGGATAATATCCTAAAGGACAAGAACAAAAATTTAGAAAATAATTAGATAAATAATTCAAAATTCAACAAGGATCTACTACCACTTGAATCAAATAAAGGTGGTAATTTTTTATCCATAAAAGTTATAGAATTATAAGAATGAATCTATCAATATAAATGGACACTTCTACTCTCAAATCTAAATGTATGTGAATGGAGTTCTTATTGAAGTATTCAATCATGTACTTGTTTTTATCATGGGTCGTCTCGGTGAAGTATCACAAATATAATTAGAAGTGGAATAAATAGATGATGCATTATAAAAAATAGTATGAATGTGAATTAATCTCATATAGAATTAAAAACTAATTTAAAAAATATATATTACTTTTTAATGAGACTATATTCTCAATATAGGAGAAATTGTACAATAATGACTTTGAAAATGTTGTGAAAAGAATTATTCATGAAGAAGTTATCTATGCATTTGAAAAACTATTCTAAAAATTCATCAAGATTGAAGAAAAATTCATGAACAGCAAAATATAAATCTAAAAAAATATTTTTAATAAATATTTATATTTATCATGTATGAGAATAACTCCATCAACATGAATTCTCTTGAAATTGTGGTAAAATTGAGGAATCTATATTTAACATGAGTTAGAAGTTTCAAAAATGTTGGGAATAAAGATGATGCCACAAATATTTCTATTGACATACATAGTTATAAGAATACTTGTATTAGTGTTAATAATAGTTTTAATTAAACCCCTAATCAACCTATAACAAGCTCATGTAAAATGGTACAATTCACCTTAAAAACAATTCTTTTTGTAAAAAAATGATTTTTATGAGTACTGATTGTTTAAATTGATTTCTTTACAAATATGGATGAGTAAATATGATTATAATCGTTATAATAATTCAGTATTGGATAAAGGAATGTTAAAAATTCTTGGTTCTCCTAATGAATGTTAATAAGTTTGAAAAAACATCCCAAAAGAAACAATCCTTCAATTCATAAAAGTCTAAACAACACACAGTCTAAAAATGAAAATTGAGGTCTATTGGTTGTTGATAGAAGTTTTATAGGTTGGTGACTATTATGTGGAACAATTGGAATAATACTTCCAAGAAAGAAAGATATTTAAATATCATTTTTTATAGAAAAAACAATAGTATTTAAAGGAAACCTAATATAACTAAGAAGAATGACACACTAATGAAAATTTATAACTACTTTTTTAAAGAAATTTATACACTAATGAGTCATTAAATAAATCAATGGATCATTATAAGAATATATTAAATAAATATTAAAAATGAAGAAAAATCTAAGAATAAAAAATGTGGACTTCTGGGTAAAGATTATAATGAAGAATACATTGGAAATTATAAATTGGATGAGTCAGTTTTCAAAGATTGATTGACAATTTGGATTTCAAGTTTGGAAAGAGAAATGAAAAATGGAGGAAACCAAAGTTAATGAATGTGATAAAAGAAAATAATTAATTCCATGTAATGAAATTTTATTTCATGGGAAGTTTAAAAAAAATGCTAATCCAGGGGAATTAGAGAAGTGATGTTGAATGGGAAATGTGGATACAGATACCGTTAGAGATTATTTAACAATAATGCTAAAAACATAATATGCCTTAAATAAGATGATGATTGGGCTGGTTGATTCTTATGAAAATATGGTTTATAAAAATTGTAAAATCCAATACGAAGTAGTTTAAATAATAAAAAACTCTATGCTTCCCAAATTAAAAACGGATTTGGTAAAAAAAGGTGCAATCATAAAGATGTCTTTCAAGGCCATAAGGAATGGAGTGACCTGGTTGAGAATAGATTAAAAACCTTATTTTTCACATTAAGGAATAATGTGATCCATCTTATTCACTTACCTTTTTACTTAATGTGTATGCTTACTATGTACATAATTGGAGGTGAAGTTGTTTTTCAAGGGAAGAAATAATGAATATGTGATAGCTGTGAAATACGAACACCAATTAGAAATGTTTTATTTTGGAGTGCTCTCAACACGAGATTTCTTAAATACTATATAATAAATAGATTCAACTTTTTTTAAGAAATATCATAGTGTCTTCTTGAGGGGGGGGGGGGGGGGGTAGGTGTAGAGGGATTTTGAATTCTTATGAAACTTATCACCTCATGTTAATCTTGGATTTTTTTGGAAAATCCACTTAGAATTAGTTAATTATGTATGTAAATAAAACACTCTACCCTATATTTATTCATATTACAAAAAATTAGATATTGTTAGTGTTTATTGACTATAAATCTAATAAGAAGATGGTGTTTTATTTCATGAACTTAATTATTTATAATGTATTTGTCGAGGTTGATTTCTGGGTATACATTTTCTTAAATAAACTTAAACAACCCCCAAAATGAGAAATTTAATAATAACATCAGATTCATGATAATTTATAGATATCTTTGAGTACCTTGGTCCGTCACTTTTGGTTTTCTATATCATTTTTTACTATACAGAAATAGATTCCAATAAATAGAGGCTAATGGGTAAGAATATATATATATAGTGAAAATTTATCTTTCAATTGATTCAATATGAATCAAAAATTATGAGTGGAAGGAGAAGGTTATTATAGAGAAGTGATGTATAAATCCTAGAAATACATTATATTTATTATTAATAATAAGGAGATACAAAAATTTAGCATGTAAACAAATTGAATTAAAATATTTAAGGGTATTAATAATAAAAACAATGGGGTAGACTAAAGATCCTATGCCAATGGTTATTTTTATATCAATAAGGATGGATTCTTTGAATATATGGAGGCAATGGTATATAAATAAATAAGTGATATTAAACCAATTATGATTATTTTGGAAGGGATTAGAGTTTCTTCCAATTATTTTATTGTTGTAAACCAATTTTAAAGATAAAAATAATTATATTATGAAATATAAAATATAATTTTATCTGAGAGAATTTAAATAAGTTGAGAGACAAGTCTTATTTTTTAGATTTATGGGTTGTTGTAGTTTTATTACGTATAATCATGAATTTAAAAAAGTAGTAACATTTATATGTTCATAAAAATGGTTTTATCACTTAAATCCAACACACAACCTGATTAGCAAGACAACACAAAGAAAACCAAATAATCTCAAAAGTTGGATCTAGACAAGGGAGGCTATAGAAAGAGAAAAGGGAATGTGTAGTTCAGCATGTACAAGAATATCATGGGGAGGCACTTGAGTAGGATAAAATACCGATGATGGGTATCACAATGAAACACTAGGAAGGTCTTCCCAAAGGTATTTTCTAGTGGACTATGGAGCACATCAAGTAATTAATAAGTGTACTGTCTTACGAGAAATTGATGTGGTACTCAGGTAATAAATGATACTACCTAAATTTATAACATGGAAATAAGTTTAATTAAAATAAAATATGTACCATTGTCTCCTACATTGAAAAATATGATTCCACATGTATATGATGCTTTAACTGAGCCAATGTTGAAAATTCCATGTGTGCATCTACCGAGAGAAGATCACATCTATATCTCCCACTAACTTGCATAAATCCATGGAAGACTGAATACATGTTGAAGAGAATAAAACTATGATAATAGTGGTAATGAAACAAAGTGTATATTCACTGAAAAATCATAAAAATTGTAGGTAGTTAAGGAAATAAATCATGCCCATCCATTGGATATAATGGAAACACGAGTTACGTTGTTTTGTTCTATATGGGATGTATATGAAGTTCTTCTAAATAATATACATGCATGAATATATAATATATGATTTTATATATTGAAAACCCAATGTTAATAGAATCATTTCAAGTTGTAGACTATTAGAATTAGAGCAATAGGATGTTCATATTGTTAATCTAAATGACCTCATAATGTGTAACAGTGAGTTCATATGGTTTGTGTTCTTACTTCTTCAGGTATATGATAGAGATTTATAGGGTTCATATATATAGAATAATAAGGAATAATGTAACATGAAATATACTATGATATGGATTAGTGCTATTGAAACAATGGAAAATATCTTATTAAATGTGTAAGATATTTCAAGAAAAATTTTATGTTATAGGACTCAATAAGATACTGTATTATAAGATGTGTAAATCTCATAAGAGGTGTTAAAAGAATATGAATCACGGAATAAGTAAGATATGAATCTCATAAGATATGAAAAAAATAATACGATGTGTATTTCATATGATATATATTCTTTTCAATAAATATTATTATTCAATTATGTAATGCCTCGACCCTAGATTTCCAGAGTCGGTGTATTATTTTAATACATTGGCATGACTATAAGGAATCAAGTATTGAAAGACCGATCAGTTTAGAAGTCTTGGAAAATATACTACATGCATGAACATTACATTACTATTTCTAACATACAACACAAAAAAATAATCTTTTGAGAATGCCACTGTTCCCTCAGCTTAACCCTGCATCTCAAACATAAAACACTTATTGGGATCCTGGGAAAATAAAACATAAGAAATGGGTGAGCTCAGATGCTCAGTAAGGATAACAATATAGTAGAAACATTCATAAATAAGAATAAACATTTAAAGAAATGTATAGAACTAAAAAAATCATTTTCAACATAAATTTCATCATAATATGGAAAATATAAATCAAAATAATGCAATTTACTTACTCACATGGATATTCTACTAGTCTAATAATCACATGAAATATCAATAGCCACATTCATAATGTTGAAATTAATAATTCCATACTTTCATAACTATATAGTCAAGGCCTTGTTCCAAGACTACAAATAATATTTTTTCAAGGCCTTGTGCCAAGACACTAGTTTGTCTTGTGAGACCTACCGATGCATCGAGGAGCTATAGAAGGATCCACCCCTCACATACTAAGTCCAATGTATTCCACATATGGAAAGGTTTAAACATAACATAAACATTTGTATTAAAAATAACCTACAAAATGTCAATACTTTATCCATAAACCATGAATGGTATAAAAATAACACATCAAAAGTCAAACATATCACAAAACCTTCATTACAATATGGAAGATTTTTATCATAATAATTCAACATCAAACAAGTTTAAAATCATTCAAAGGATGTTGATAAAGATAAAAATGGTTTGTAAAACACTTTGAGAGAAGTATCCCTTTTACACAGAAACATTTAAAAGTCACACAATTTAGAAAAGAAGGCTTTTAAAGAAAATTTTCAATCAAAATTTCCCATAACACTTTGAAACTTCTGAAAGTAATTAACATTTTAAAAACATTAATTCCTATATAGATAAATCCTTAAAAACCAATTTTAAAACATGGACATTAATAAGAATGATTTAGAAGAATAATTATTTAAAACATTTAAATGATGTTTCTGTAAAAAATTCCTTTTAAAATAATCCCTTTGAGAACTCTTTTATGATACATGTACATGTATAGTAAATATGTCCCAGTAGATACTTACATAAAAAAAACTTCGTAAAATAAAGAGATTGTGAAATTAACCTTTACCTTGCACTTTACTTTGGTCGAGGGTATGTTTAACCTCCTGTATAATGACCATTGTAAGTTATTATATTATAACATAATGATATTCATATCTATTATATCATACATGATTAATTTATGACTTTATACTACCCATTTAATAATTATTGTCATGTTAAATTAACATTTTGGGTTATAATCGCTTTCTTTATCGTACGTATTTTAACATTTTATTCTTGACCATATCATTTAGATCATGATTTAAATACTTATAGAAAAAAACTTGATTCACATGTCATATATATATTTAGAATATAAATATTTATAATAGATAGATATATGAAATGGAAAACACCGTTTATGGAGACGGTAGGCTATACGTACGCATAAATGTTGTTTCTATTTTCATATCGTATTGAACGGAAGTAAGTGGATAAGATATTCATAAATACATACATATATATATATATCTCCATTATCATTATTATGTCACATATTATAGACTTATTAGTAATATATATTATTATAATTGTCGATGAATGGTGAATGTGGGAATGAATCTTATTGCGTCGTGGAGATGGTAATCCGTACATACGCATGAGTGACAATATCATTTACTTAAAGGTGTGGAATTGGAGGGTATATTAATTTTATAGAGACATTAGAATTTTATTTTCATTATTTATATAAATATTACTCATCATTATATCCATCCCAATAACATAGTATTGAATAAAAAATTACACCACGGCGTAGAGACGGAAAGTCGTACGTACACACGCATTGTGACATTATCATTTCTAGGATGGATAGAATAATGAATATGGATATTCAATATTTATAATAACATTATAGTATATATAAGGTACTGGAGTTATTATTTTGGTATGGTAATAATAGTGATAGATTAAGTGGAAGAATAAAGGAACTTGAAAGAGGGTGGTGAAATCATTACCTCTTCTTTGGGTTCTTCATTTTGATATGATCAAAAGGGATTATTAGGTTGGATTTATTTCCAAAGTAAGGCCTCTAGGATGAAGGTAGGAATGTTTTTAGGATACTTGGGCTGTGGTGTTTCGAGCCAAATGGATTTGGAGGTGTGAATTTGAGAGAAGGGGAAGTTCCCTTTTATAAGAGGGGTGAGGGCCACTTTAGGAAAAGATTAAAGTATTAATTTATTATACAATCATATTCGGTTTATAATGGCTCCAAATGAATTTAATTTGAGCCTTAGGTGATTATGGGTCTCAATCCTCTCAACCAATAGGTTTTAGAAAAGTTTAGGTTACAAATTTAACCTTATATTGTATATTTAACTCTTAGATAAATAGTTTAACTTTTACAGTGTCTTCTTTTATTCTTACACTATATGGTAAATAAACTTACTCTAAACATCCAAGAGAACCCAAAGTATTTTATTAATGACATATATAATATTATTTAATCTTTTTTTACCTAACCTTATATTTTTAGGAATAGAATACCAATTAATAATATAATATTTTTTTAAAAAACTATTTGATGTCAATTTTGACACTATTTGGTATTTTGTTTTTGCTAAATTCATAACTGCATTATTACTTCAAAAAAAATTCATCTAACCAAACCTAATAAGTCATATTAACCTATAAAATTAGTTTAATTCATAAAAAGTCTAAAATTACATTTATTTCAATATTTATAATATCAATTATTATAATATTTCATAAAATAAGTAATTACTACATTATCATTGTGTCATAAATAAATTAAATTATAAAATGTCCAAAAAATATAAATAAAATACCATTATTTAGGAAATAGTTTTATATTTTTAATTAATATTTATAGTCTAATTTATCTCAGGTGTAGCCCTATATTAAAAATGTTTTAGTTATTAAACATTGACTTTAACTATTTTAACTCTTCTATGAATTAAATAATAATAAATGTGTTAATCTATTCCAAGTGGACCTAAAGGATCATATTTTATTCCCAAGGTTGTTTTCGGTCGAATTATACTTAGACAATAGAATTAGGACATGTGTTAGGGTAATAATAATATCATTTTTACCCTTAATTACCCTATTTACTTTTAACCGTGGTAAATAAAAGTAAATAGTTACTATTCACCGAAAATTACTTTTTAATCTTATTGAACCACATTTTACTCCTTGATATTAACTGTGTCTCTCTGATTTTTGAAATTCAACTCACAGAAGCGGTAAAATTATGTTTTATGTAAATTTGAAAATGCTCCTAAGAGGTGGGTAAAAGACGGTAAAAACATCAATAAAATTTATATATATATATAAAATTATTATAAACTGACTCCAATGAATTAAATTGAACTTATATAGTTATTATGTATGTATTTTGACCTAAAATAAATTTTAATAAATAATATTTAAATAAAAAGTCTGTTTTAACTAATAACTATGTGTTTTCACTATTTATCAAAAATTGAATGTTTTCAGAAAAATACCAAAATTTCACCCTAATCTAATTTGGATATTCTGAATTCAAAAATTAATTCTATTTTACCAAATTCAAAACATAGAAGTTGCATTTCTTAATTTAAAATTAATTTCCATCATAAAACCAAAAAGCGTGTTTTTAAGAAATAATATCTAACAAAATATTTATATTTATTTATGTTCAATTTCAAAGTGAAATTATTTCCAATTAATAACATTGGATTAAATGGTAAAAATATAATCTATTTATACTTCCAAATCATAAAAATTTATAATTTTACACTATAAATTATTTTGACTAAAAAAGTTGTTTTTAGTTTAAATATAGTATTTTAACTATTCACCTAAATATGAAAGTTATCAAAAAAACCCCAAAAAATTATTGAAACTAAATTATTATGTCTCGATTCTAAAGAAGAAGTTTATTTTGTAAAATTGATTATATAAATGTTTCAAATATTGGATTTAAAATGGGTTCTCCATTAAAAGGTGCTAAAAATGCATTTTTTTAGAAATAATTCTTTTATCTGACAATTGAATTTTTTCTTAAATTATGTATAAGAAACCAATAATATGGATTCTAATTTTATAAGTATTATATAATGTTCAAAATTCAATTAATACTATTCATAACAGGTTTTGAACAGCTAGTTTGGTATGTGGTGGTGCGCTTGAACTCAGTGTTGCGTGTAGTGCTTGTTATTCAATTACATTAAAGAAATAACGTACTATGAAATCTTGGGATGTTACATTCTTCCCTACTTAAATAAATTTTTACCTTGACATTTGAAATGGTTCTTCGAAAATAAAAGGTTGAAAATAGAAAATACCTTTGTGGGAAAACCCACATCACAAATTGGGTTAATAAAATTTAGTCTTAATAAGCGGAAAAGGGGAATCAAAAAGTCACCACCAATTTTTGATCTCGATTACGAGAAAATTGGAGGAAATTAGAGATACATAATTGGAGGAAAAACGTAAATATTTATTGGGAGTGATTGAGGTCATCAGTCACAAACAATTGTTGAATTGAGGGCCTCAAAGCCATCAATCTATGATGATTTAAAATATCATCAGTTCAACAAAACAGAAGGTATTAGGATAACAAATTTTTAGTTTTAGGATCCCTTACCTAATGTTTAAGAATTATGTTCTTTATAGAATAAGAGAAGAAAAATAATATACATGATATGTAGAGTCGCATCCTTTAACTAATTTCTACCACAAACTCAACTTTCACTCTAAAAGATAATAAAACTTAAAAAAATTCTATTTATCCTATTCGTATAGGGTTCCAAAAAAAATAATTTATAATTCATCTAATAGAATTTTTGAAAAACTACATTATTTAATACAGTACATCACGTGGGCCAGTGGTTGGTGATACACCCTTGTCACCCTTCGCTTGCAGGTTCCAGTCTCGCGGCCTTGCCAGACGCGACGGGTTGTAGCCCAACCACTGGGTAGTCCTTTTTATGGAAATCCAATATTTATCTCAAAATATAATTATCCAAAGTAGTTCTGTCCAAAATCACCATCCAAAATTTATAAGGAAGGTAAACACAATGAAGATACTTTTTTCCACCTAATAACATGCGAACTCCTTCATCATGTGTTCTTTTAAAACACAGCAACATCCTGAATTACCATAAAACCTTATTGATTACATTCATGCTCTCTTATTCCTTATAGAATACTGGATATACTCCTTCTATCCAAAAATGTTGTAAACTTCAATAATGATGGAATATAAAAATCATTAATCAGTTTCAAGGTATTCAAAACAATCTAATATAATTTATCCAAATCAATCATGTATTATTCGAAAAATCAATACCTTGGTATCAGAACCATATTATGGTTTATCTTTCTCTCAAACATATATTTTCCAAAAATTCAACCTTCTATTGAGTCACTTTTCTTGGTTCCACACAATCTCAAGTCCTTAATAAAATAGAACTTCAGTACAATCCTTATATACTTTATAATTATTATAACATGTACATCATTAATATAATACTCAAATGACACATTACATTAACAACAATGTATGAAATTTAATCATTCCTCATTATCTTTAGTAGTATAATAACATTATTATTATCCAGTAGCAGCATTTAGGGTATACTCTGATGATTTGGACATTGATTTGTGTAGTGTCCCAACTCCTTGTTGATAAAGCATTGTACATTTGAAAATTTTTTCTTACCTTTGAAATCACGAACTTTGTGTCCTTTTTCTCCATACTTATAACAAACACCCATTCCATTCAAAAATTTACCAAGGTGATTCTTTCCATAGTTATCACATATGGGAAAATATATCTTTTCCCTCTTCCCTTTTTCCAGCTTTCTCTCTTCCATCCTTTTCTTCTCTTGCTTCCCTTCAAAGACATAGGACTAGAGTAATTCTTTACTTATCTTATTAAAACATGATACTATTTCATCATATGAAGAGAATATGTGGGAGAATATTTCCCTTCTAAATGTTGGATCAATACCATGAAAGACATGATCCTTCTTACTCTTTGGATCATATGTATTTCCTGAGTTCTCATTCCATCTACTGGGTGCCATTTCTTAACAATGGAATACAGTAGGAGATTTTATTAATTGCAATTCATAATTCCAAACATGTAAAATACATAACATAAATTGAACAGTTTCTGGATATAATCCATAATCATACAAATGTTTTCTTTTAGAAAGTATTTACTCCTAAATCCTTTTTAATGGCTTGTAATGAAAATGTGAATTATCCTATGCATATCCCCTGGGAGTGTCATAACCAAGAGTGAAGCAAGGTCCATTGTCGTGCACTAGTTCCCGTTCGAGTCTAGCTCAAAGCGGTGTTTTTGGGTTTTACCCCTAGGTACATCTGTACCAGAGCCACCTCTACCTGCTCGTATCTAGACATGGATGTATTGCATGGAAAACTCACAAAATATCTACCTTACCAAAATTATTGGAAGTTCATCTATAATAATCCTCAAAGTCTATCTTAGGTTAATGTGATCTAATCAGAGTTTGTATAAATATAGTTTCCAAGGTTATTAAAAAACCTCCTCTAATACCAACTGTAACGGCCCGACCCTAGATTTCCAGAGTCAGTCCATTATTATAATAAATGGGAATGATTACAAGGAATAAAGTCCCGAAAGACCGATCAGTTTAGCAGTCATGGAAAATAGATTACATGCAAGAACGTTATATTATAATTTCTAACATACAACACAAAAAAATATCCTTTGAGAATTCCATTGTTCCCTTATCTTAACCCTACATCTCAAACAAAAAACACTTCTTGGGATCGTGGGAAAATAAAATATAAGAAAGGTGTGAGCTCAGATGCTCGGTAAGGATAACAATATAGCAAAAACTATCATAAATAAGAATAAACATTTAAGTCAATGTATAGAACTAAAACATAAGCCTATTAAACATAAACTTGATCATAATATAGAAAATATAAATCAAAATAATTCCATTTACATTCTGACATGGATATTCTACTAGTCGAATAATCACATGCAATATCAATAATAACTTTCATAATGATGGAATGCATAATTCTAGACTATCATAACCATATAGTCAATGCCTTGTTCCAAGACTAAAAATATTAATTTGTTAAGGCCTTGGGCCAAGACACTAGTTTGTCTCATGAGATCTACCAATGCATCGAGGAGCTATAGCGGGCTCCACCCCTTACATACTAAGTCCAATTCATTCCTCATATGAAAGGGTTTAAACATAACACAAACATTCGTATTAAAACTAGCATAAGAAATGTAAATAATTTATCCATAAACCATGAATGGTGTAAAAATAACACATCCATAGTCAAACATATCACAAAACCTTCATTACAATATTGAAGATCTGTATCATAATAATTCAACTTCAAAAAAGATTAAAATCCATCAAAAGGTGTTGACATATGTGAAAATGATTTGTAAAACTCTTTGAGAAAAGTATCCATTTTTCATGAAAACATTTAAAAGTCACACAATTTAGAAAAGAAGACATGTAAAGAAATTTTTGAATCAAAGTGTCACATACCACTTTGAAACTTTTGAAAGTAATTAACATTATAAAAACATTAATGTCCATATAGATAAATCTTTAAAAACCATTTTGAAAACATGGACATTAATAAGAATGATTTAGAAAAATAGATATTTGAAATATTTTAAATATTGTTTTAGTGAAAAATACCTTTAAAAATAATCCCTTTTAAATCTCTTGTATTAAACATGGACATGTATAGTAAATATGTCCTAGTAGATACTTATGTAAAAACAACCTCAGATAATAAAGAGATTGTAAAATTAACCCTTACCATGAACATTCCTTTGGTCGAGGGTACGTTTAACCTATTGTATAATGACCATTGCATGTTATTAGATTACAACATAAACATATTCATATCTATTATATCATACAAGATTCATTTATGACTTTATATTACCCATTTAATACTATTGTCATGTAAAATTAAAATTTCGGGTTATAATCTCTTTCTTTATCGTACATATTTTAACTTGTTATTCTTGAACATATCATTTAGATCATGATTTAAATACTTCCAGAATACGAAACTTGATTCATATATCCTATATATATTTAGAATATAAATATTTATAATTGATATATATATGAAATGGAAAAAACCGTTTATGGAGACGGAAGGCCGTATGTACTCATAAACGTTGTTTCTGTTTTCATATCGTATTGAACAGAAGTAAGTGAATAAGATATTCATAAATACACACACACAAACACAGACACACACACACACACACATATATATATATCTCCAGCATCATTATTATTTCATATATTACATAATTATTAGTAATATATATTATTATAATCGTCGATGAATGGTGAACGTGGAAATGAATCCCCTGGCATCGTGGAGACGGTAATCCATACATACGCAGGAGAGACAATATCATTTCCTTAAAAGTGTGTAATTGGGTGGTATATTAATTATAAAAAGACATTATAATTTTATTTTCATTATTTATATACATATTACTCATAATTATATCCATCCAAATAACATAGTGTTGAATAACAAATTACACCACGGCTTGGAGACGGTAAGCCGTACGTACGCATGCATGGTGACATTATCATTCATAAGATGGATAGAATAATGAATATGGTTGTGCCATATTTATAATAACATTATAGTATAAATAAGGCACTGGATTTATTATTTTGGTATGGTAATAACAAATGAAGAGTAACTGGAAGAATAAAAAAACTTGAAAGAGGGTGGTGAAATCATTACCTCTTCTTCAGGTTCTTCCTTTTGATTTGATCAAAAGGGATCCATAGGATGGAATTATGACCATGGTAAGGAATCTTGGATGAAGGTAGGAATGTTGGGAGGATATTTTGGCAGGGGTTGGTAGAGCCAAATGGATTTGGAGGTGTGAATTTGAGAGAAGGTGAAGTGCCCTTTTATAAGAGGGGTGGGGGGCACTTTAGGAAAAGATTAAAGTATTAATTTATTAGACAATCGTATTCAGTTTATAATGGATAGAAATGAATTTAATTATAGAATCACGTGGTTATGGGTCTAAATCATCTCAAAAAATAGGTTATATACAAGTTTAGGTTGCAAATGTAATGTTATCTTTCAGATTTAACTCATAGATAAATAGTTTATATTTTACCATGTCTTCTTATATTCTTACACAATATGGTTAATAAAATTACTCTAAACTTTCAAGGGAAACCCAAGAGGTTAAATAATGACATATATAATAGTATTTAATACCTTTTTCCAAACCATATATTTTTAAGGAATAGAAGACCAATTAATAATATAATATTTGTTTTAAAAACTCTTTTATGTCAGTGTTGACACTATTTGGTATCTTGTTTTGTCTAAATTCATAACATCATTATTAATTCGAAATAAATTCATCTAACCAACTCTAATATTTCATATTAACCTATAAAATTAGTGTAATTAATAAAAAGTCTAAAATTACAATTATTTGGATATTTATAATATCAATTATTTAAATATTTCATTAATTAGGTAATTACTGCATCATCAGTGTGTCATAAATAAATTAAATTATTTCATGTCTAAAAAATATAAATAAAATACCATTATGTAGGAAATAATTTTTAATTTTTAATTAATATTTATAGTCTAATTTATCTCAGGTGTAGCCTTATATTAAAAATGTTTTAGTTATTAAACATTGACTTTAACTCTTTTAACTCTTCTATGAATTAAATAATAATAAATGTGTTAATCTAATCCAATTGGACCTAAAGGATAATATTTTATTCCTAAGGTTGTTTTGGGTCTAATTATACTTAGACAATAGAATTAGGACATGTGTTAGGGTAATAATAATATCATTTTTACCCTTAATTACCCTATTTAATTTTAACTGTGGTAAATAAAAGTAAATAGTTACTATTCCCTGAAAATTACTTTTTAATCTTATTGAACCACATTTTACTCCTTTATATTAACCGTATCTATCTGATTTTCAAAATTCAACTCACAGAAGTGGTAAAATTAAGTTTTATGTAAATTTGAATATGCTCATAAGAGGTGGGTAAAAGACGGTAAAAAGTTCAATAAAATTTATATATATATATAATTTTTATAAACTGACTCCAATGATTTAAATTGAACTTATATAGTTATTATGTATGTATTTTGACCTAAAATAAATTTCAATAAATAATTATTTAAATAAAAAGTCTGTTTTAACTAATAACAAAGTGTTTTCACTATTCATCAAAAATTGAATGTTTTCAGAAAAATACCAAAATTTCACCCTAATCTAATTTGGATATTCTGAATTCAAAAATTAAGTCTATTTTACCAAATTCAAAACATAGAAGTTTCATTTCTTAATTTAAAATTAATTTCCATGGTAAACCCAAAAAGCGTGTTTTTAAGAAATAATATCTAACAAAAGATTGATATTTGTTTATGTTTAATTTCAAAGTGAAATTATTTCCAATTAATAACATTGGATTAAATGGTAAAAATATAATCTATTTATACTTCCAAATCATTAAAATTTATAATTTTACACTATAAATTATTTTAACTAAAAAAGTTGTTTTGAGTTAAAGTATAGTATTTTCAATATTCACCCAAATATGAAAGTTATCAAAAAAACCCCAAAAAATTATTGAAACTAAATTCTTATGTCTCGATTCTAAATAAGAAGTATATTTTGTAAAATTGATTATATAAATGTTTCAAATATTGGATTTAAAAAGGGTTCTCCATTAAAAGGTGGTAAAAATGCATTTTTGTAGAAATAATTCTTTTATTTGAAAAAAATGAATTTTTTCTTAAATTATGTATAAGAAACCAATAATATGAATTCTAAAGTTATAAAGATTATATAATGTTCAAAATTCAGTTAATACTATTCATAACAGCTTTTGAATGGCTAGTTTGGTATGTTGTGGTGCGCTTGAACTCAGTGTTGCCTGTAGTGCATGTTATTGAATTACATTGAAGAAATAACGTACTATGAAATCTTGGGGTCCTAAATTCTTCCCTCCTTAAATAAATTTCGACCTTGAAATTTGAAATTGTTCTTCGAAAATAAAAGTTTTAAAATAGAAACTACCTTTGTGGGAAAATCCACATCATAAATTGGGTTAATAACATTTAGTCTTAGTAAGAGGAAAAGGGGAATGAAAAAGTTACCACCAAATTTTGATCTCGATTAGGAAAACATTGGCAGAAATTAGAGACACATAATTGGAGGGAAAATGTAAATATTTATAGGGAGTGATTGAGGTCATCATTCACAAACAATTTTAGAATTGAGGGCCACAAATCCATCAGTCTATGATAATTTAAAATATCATCAGTTCAACAAAACATAAGGTATTAGGATAACAAATTTTTAGTTTTAGGATCCCTTACATAATTTTTAAGAATTAAGTTCTTTATATAATAAGAGAAGAAAAATAATATACATGATATGTTGAGTCCCATCCTTTAACTAATTTCTACCACAAACTCAACTTTCACTCCAAAAGATAATATAACTTAAAAAATTCTATTTATCTTATTCGTATAGGGTTCCAAAAATAATAATTTATTATTCACCTAATAGAATTTTTAAAATACTACATTATTTATTAAAGTACATCACGTGGGACAGTGGTTGGTAATACACCCCTGTCACTCTTCGCTTGCAGGTTCCAGTCTTGCGGCCTTTCCAGACGCGACTGGTTGTAGCCCGAACACCGGGTAGTCCTTTTTATGGCAATCCAATATTTATCTCAAAATAGAATTATCCAATGTAGTTCTATCCAAACTCACCGTCCAAAATTTATAAGGAAGGTAAACACAATGAAGATACTTTTTTCCACATAATAACATGTGAACTCCTTCATCATGTGTTCTTTTAAAACACTGCAACATCCTGAATTACCATAAAACCTTATTGATTACATTCATGCTCCCTTATTCCTTATAGAATACTGGATATACTACTTCTATCCAAAAATGTTTTAAACTTCAACAATGATGAAATATACAAATCATTAATCAGTTTCAAGGTATTCAAAAATATCTAATATAATTTATCCAAATCAATCGTGTATTATTCGAAAAATCACTACCTTGGTATCAGAACCATATTATTGTTTATCTTTCTCTCATCCATATATTTTCCTAAACTTCAACCTGATATTGAGTCACTTTTCTTGGTTCCACACAATCTCATGTCCTTATTAAAATAGAACTTCAGTACAATCCTTATATACTTTATAATTCTTATAACATGTACATCATTAATATAATACTCAAATGACACATTACATTAACAACAATGTAAGAAATTTAATCATTCCTCTTTATCTTTAGTAGTATCATAACATTATTATTATCCAGTAGCAGCATTTAGGGTATACTCTGATGATTTGGACATTGATTCGTGTAGTGTCCCAACTCCTTGTAGATGAAGCATTCTACATTTTAAAATTTTTTCTTACCCTTGAAATCACGAACTTGGTGTCCTTTTTCTCCATACTTATAACAAACACCCATTCCATTCAAGAATTTAACAAGGTGATTCTTTCCATAGTTATCACATATGGGAAAATATAACTTTTCCCTCTTCCCTTTTTCAATCTTTCTCTCTTCCATCCTTTTCTTCTCTTGCTTCCCTTCAAAGACATAGGACTAGAGGAATTCTTTACTTATCTTATTAAAACATGATACTATTTCATCATATGTCAAGAATACATGGGAGACTATTTCCCTTAGAAATGTTGGATCAATACCATGAAAGACATGATCCTTCTTATTCTTTGGATCATACGTATTGCTTGAGTTCTCATTCCATCTACCGGGCACCATTTCTTAACAATGGAATACAGTAGGAGACTTTATGAATTGCAATTCATAATTCCAAACTTGTAAAATACATACATAAATTGAACAGTTTCTGGATATAATCCATAATCATACAAATGTTTTCTTTGAGAAAGTATTTACTTCTAAATCCTTCTTAATGGCTTGTAATGAAAATGTTAATTATCCTATGCATATCCCCCAGGAGTGTCGTAACCAAGAGTGAAGCAAGGTCCATTGTCGTTCACTAGTTCCCGTTCGAGTCTAGCTCAAAGCGGTGTTTTCGGGTTTTACCCCTTGGTACATATGTGCCAGAGCCATCTCTACCTGCTCATATCTAGACAGGGATGTATTGCATGTAAAACTCACAAAATCTCTACCTTACCAAAATTATTGGAAGTTCTTCTATAATAATCCTCAAAGTCTATCTTAGGTTAATGTGATCTAATCAGAGTCTATCTAAATATAGTTTCCAAGGTTATTAAAAAACCTCCTCTGATACCAACTGTAACGCCCCGACCCTAGATTTCCAGATTCAGTGCATTATTTTAATAAATTGGAATGATTACAAGGAATAAAGTCCCGAAAGACTGATCAGTTTAGCAGTCATGAAAAATAGATTTAATGCAAGAACGCTACATTACACTTTCTAACATACAACACAAAAAAAAAGATCCTTTGAGAATTCCATTGTTCCCTTAACTAAACCCTACATCTCAAACATAAAACACTTCTTGGGATCATGGGAAAATAAAATATAAGAAAGGTGTGAGCTCAGATGCTCGGTAAGGATAAAAATATAGCAAAAACTATCATAAATAAGCATAAACATTTAAGTCAATGTATTTAATTAAAACAAAAGCCTATTAAACATAAACTTGATCATAATATAGAAAATATAAATCAAAATAATTCCATTTACATTCTGACATGGATATTCTACTAGTCGAATAATCACATGCAATATCAATAGCCACTTTCATAATGATGGAATGCATAATGCCAGAATATCATAACCATATAGTCAAGGCCTTGTTCCAAGACTAAAAATATTAATTTGTTAAGGACTTGGGCCGAGACACTAGTTTGTCTCATGAGATCTACCGATGCATCGAGGAGCTATAGCGGGCTCCACCCGTCACATACTAAGTCCAATTCATTCCTCATATGAAAGGGTTTAAACATAACATAAACATTCGTATTAAAACTAGCATAAGAAATGTAAATAATTTATCCATAAACCATGAATGGTGTAAAAATAACACATCCATAGTCAAACATATCACAAAACCTTCATTACAATATTGAAGATTTGTATTATAATAATTGAACTTCAAAAAAGATTAAAATCCATCAAAAGGTGTTGACATATGTGAAAATGATTTGTAAAACACTTTGAGAGAAGTATCCCTTTTTCATGAAAACATTTAAAAGACACACAATTTAGAAAAGAAGACATTTAAAGAAATTTGTGAATCAAAGTGTCCCATACCACTTTGAAACTTTTCAATGTAATTAACATTTTAAGAACATTAATGTTCATATAGATAAATCCGTAAAAACCATTTTGAAAACATGGATATTAATAAGAATGATTTAGAAAAATGGATATTTAAAACATTTAAAATGTTGTTTTAGTGAAAAATACCTTTAAAAATAATCCCTTTTAAAACTCTTTTATTAAACATGGACATGTATAGTAAATATGTCCCAGTAGATAATTACGTAAAAACAACCTCAGATAATAAAGAGATTGTGAAATTAACCCTTACCATGCACGTTTATTTTGTCGAGGGTACGTTTAACCTATTGTATAATGACCACTGCATGTTATTAGATTACAACAGAACCATATTCATATCTATTATATCATACAAGATTCAATTATGAGTTTATACTACCCATTTAATACTTATTGGCATGTAAAATTAAAATTTCGGGTTATAATCGCTTTCTTTATCGTACATATTTTAACTTGTTATTCTTGAACGTATCATTTAGATCATGATTTAAATACTTCCAGAATACAAACCTTGATTCATATATCCTATATATATTTATAATATAAATATTTATAATGGATATATATATGAAATGGAAAACACCGTTTACGGAGACGGAAGGCCGTATGTACGCATAAACGTTGTTACTGTTTTCATATCGTATTGAACAGAAGTAAGTGAATAAGATATTCATAGACACACACACACACACACACACACATATATATATATATATATATCCCCAGTGTCATTAGTATGTCATATATTACATAATTATTAGTAATATATATTATTATAATCGTCGATGAATGGTGAACGTCGAAATGAATCCCATGGCAGCGTGGAGACGGTAATCCCTACATACGCACGAGTGACAATATCATTTCCTTAAACTTGTGGAATTGGATGGTATATTAATTTTAAAAATACATTAGAATTTAATTTTCATTATTTATATACATATTAATCATAATTATATCCATCCAAATAACATAGTGTTGAATAAAAAATTACACCACGGCGTGGAGACGGTAAGCCGTATGTACGCACGCATGGTGACATTATCATTCATAAGATGGATAGAATAATGAATATGGTTGTGCCATATTTATAATAACATTATAGTATAAATAAGGCACTGGATTTATTATATTGGTATGGTAATAACAAATGAAGAGTAAGTGGAAGAATAAAAGAACTTGAAAGAGGGTGGTGAAATCATTACCTCTTCATCAGGTTCTTCCTTTTAATTTGATCAAAAGGGATTCTTAGGATGGATTTCTGACCAAGGTAAGGAATCTAGGATGAAGGTAGGAATTTTGGGAGGATATTTTGGCGGGGGTTGGTAGAGCCAAATGGATTTGGTGGTGTGAATTTGAGAGAAAGGGAAGTTCCCTTTTATAAGAGGGGTGGGGGCACTTTAGGAAAAGATTAAAGTATTAATTTATTAAACAATCATATTCGGTTTATAATGGATCGAAATGAATTTAATTTGAGACTCAGGTGGTTATGGGTATAAATCATCTAAAAAAATAGTTTATATACAAGTTTAGGTTACAAATGTAACCTTATCTTTCAGACTTAACTCTTAGATAAATAGTTTATCTTTTACCATGTCTTCTTATATTCTTACACAATATGGTTAATAAACTTACTCTAAACTTTAAAGGGAAACCAAAGAGGTTCATTAGTGAAATATATAATATTATTTAAGACCCTTGTCCGAACCATATATTTTAAAGGAATCGAAGACCAATTAATAATATAATATTTGTTTTAAAAACTCTTTTATGTCAATGTTCACACTATTTGGTATCTTGTTTTGTCTAAATTCATAACAGCATTATAAATTCGAAATAAATTCATCTAACCAACTCTAGTATGTCATATTAACTTAGAAAATTAGTGTAATTCAAAAAAAGTCTAAAATTACAATTATTTGGATATTTATAATATCAATTATTTAAATATTTCATTAATTATGTAATTACTGCATCATCATTGTGTCATAAATAAATTAAATTATTTAATGTATAAAAAATATAAATCAAATACCATTATATAAGAAATCGTTTTATATTTCTAATTAATATTTATAGTATAATTTATCTTATGTTTAACCTTATATTAAAAATGTTTTAGTTATTAAACATTGATTTTAACTCTTTTAACTCCTCTTTGAATTAAAAAATAATAAAAGTATTAATCTAATCCAAGTGTACCTAAAGGATCATATTTTATTCCTAAGGTTTTTTTGTTCAAATTATACTTATCCAATATAATTAGGACATCTATTAGGGTAATAATAATATCATTCTTACCATAATTACCCTATTTACTTTTAACTGTGGGAAATAAAAGTAAAAAAGTTAATATTCACAAAAAATTATTTTTATCTTATTGAACCACATTTTGCTCCTTGATATTACCCGTGTCTGTCGGAATTTTGAAATTCAACTCACAGAAGCGGTAAAATTAAATTTTATGTAAATTTGAAAATGCTCCTAGGAGATGGGTAAAAGGCGGTAAAAAGTTCAATAAAATTTTTATATATCTAAAATTTTTATAAACTAACTTAAATGAATTAAATTGAACTTATATAGCTATTATATATCTATTTTGACCTAAAATAAATTTTAATAATTAATTATTTAAATAAAAAGTCGGTTTTAAACAATAACTAAGTGTTTTTCTTTATTCATCAAAAATTCAAAGTTTTCAGAAAAATACCAAAATTTCACCATAATCTAATTTTGGTATTCTGAATTCAAAAATTAAGCCAATTTTACCAAATTCAATACATAGAAGTTGCATCTATTAATTTAAAATTAATTTACATGGTAAAACCAAAAAGCGTGTTTTTAAGAAATAATAACTAACAAAAGATTGATACTTGTTTATGTTCAATTTCAAAGTGAAATTATTTCCAATGAATAACATTGGATTAAATTGTAAAAAATATAATCTATTTATACTTCCAAATAATTAAAATATATAAATTTACACTATAAATTATTTTGATTAAAAAAGTTGTTTTCAGTTAAAATATAGTATTTTCACTATTCCCCCAAATATGAAAGTTATCAGGAAAACACCAAAAATTTATTGAAACTAAATTCTTATGTCCCAATTATAAATAAGAAGTTTATTTTTTCAAATTAAATATATAAATTTTTATAATATTTGATTTAAAAAGTGTTCTTCATTAAAAGGCGGTAAAACTGCATTTTTTAAAAAATACTTCTTTTATCTGAAAAAAATGATTTTGTTCTTACATTATGTCTAAGAAACCAATAATATTGATTCTAAAATTATAATGATTATATAATGTTCAAAATTCAGTTAATCCAATTCATAACCGCTTTTGAACGGCTTGTTTGGTAAGTTGGGTGCGTTTGAACTCAGTGTTGCGTGTAGTGCAAGTTATTGAATTACTTTAAATAAATAATGTACAATGAAATATTGGGGTGTTACACATTCTGTGTGTTGGAGACTGAAATATCACTATGTTATTGTCCATGATTCAATTTTTTTGAGATGAGTGAAGGAAGAAGATCTGTGAGATATTCAAAACAAAACTAAGTTCACAATTCCATCATGAAATATTAATATGGACAAATATTTTAAATTATATCAAGTATTTTGTGGAATAAAATATCTATAGGAATCCAAGTCTTTATAAATGATGAAAAATAAAGAGTTTTTTAAAAGTGTTAAAATTTTGGAGTCTTTAATGTCATTATTAATGTGAATTTGAATTAAAAATATTCAGTTAATGATATTCATGTTATTTAGTGAATATGAATATGTGATGAAGTGGAAATAATTAGTATTCAACTCAAATATTTTCTATATACATTCTACTTGTCAAAAATCAGAGGAATGAATAAGATCATTTGACATTACTGAAACATAGAATAAAACAAAAATATTAAAAATGAAAGAGGTGAAAAGCCCAATACTGAACTTTAAAATACTACATACCAATATAAAATAAGTAGGGGGATGTCTCTATGATAATCTTATATTGTATCTGAAAATTTAGGAGAGAATGGACCAACACTAATACCTATTGATATTAGTTGTGTTGATACTATTTTACAATAAAGACGCCACAATGATCACAATACACATTGATATTGATTTGATACCACATGATTGGTGAGAATGCATTTATAATTATATTATCCTATAATTTCAAGACTGTTATTCATGTAGAAATATATATTATTCAAGTTAATGCATTGAAATATAAATTAATAAGGTTATATCTTTAAAATAAATAAAAGAATAATAAATAACTGTTGTTTATAGTATAAATAATTCGATAATTTCAAATGGGTGGATAAACAAATACCAGGACATAATTAATATCATATAAATTATAAAATAATAATTTTCTTATTATGCATGAAACTTAGGGAATATAGTATATGTATATTTTCATAATTCAAAGCTGAACACTACCCACATTCTGTTCTAGTACTCTTTTATTTTTAATTATTACTCCAATTTTTGGAACTTGAAACATTCATGGCACTGAGTATGAACTCACATTGAGGACAAAGCTTATAAATACTAATGTGATTTGTCTTTTTCTCTAAATTTTATACCATGGTGAGGATTTATAGAACATTAAAATATACATACTTATTAACTGAGATATTGGTTCATGTAATAAGATGGTATAGCTAAAAAATAAAGTAATACTTCATAAAAATTTGGGTAAAATTATTCAACAACTCTCATAGTGTCCTTGTATGATCAACCCAGAAATATAGATGGGGTCTCCTCTTAGGATAAAATAATACATATATTTCTTATTAAAATTACCATTAGAAAAGTTGTGAAAATTTATTGTGTACTATAATATCATATAGGTTGAAAAATCCACTCCATATCTCTATAATATATTAAGAAATCCATTGTATAATATCAGAGATCTAATCTCAGGTGTTTTTTAATAATATGAAAGAATATTTTTAATTTAAAAGAATGAAAAAAAAACTATTGGTGGACATAATATTAACCATTGACATTAAGAACAAGGAGAGGTGTTAAGAAGGACAATATTTTTAGTTATAGAATAATTGTATATTAGAGTAATAATTTCCTTAAATATCTAAATGGGTGTAAGAAACAAAATTATGATTCCATAATGGGTAGAATTTAAGTATAATTTAATTCTTATTTTTAGGATTATTTAATACCAACTACACATAAATTAATTTCTCTACATATTGGATAAATCTTGATTGATTATTTTTATTTTTATTTAATTTTCTATTATATGAATATAAGAATACATATGAGGTAATACAATCCTAGATCAATCACCTCTAGTCATGAACATGGTCATATAACCCCATGATCCTCGAGTAATACATTGGTTTCCATCCCAACACACTAAAATAAATTTCCATCCCAACTCATTGTCATCATGGGTAGTATCATATATTATTTCATGTTTCACTTTTATCGGGCTGTTTCAATGTACACCCCTTAAAGCACAACACCCTCATTTTTGACCCCCCACCTCAAAACTAGATAGTTCCACTACACGTTTAGAAGGGTATCATCTTTAGTACCATCTATCATGACTAATTCTCATCAATACTTGAACCTGGTTATCTGAACCTATGATTCCCGAGTAATACCTAAGATTCTTTCCCAATACACTACTTTCTATTACCTACTAGATCCACTTATTAAACTAATGATTATCCAAATAGGCCAACACATATTCTTTCACTATGTTTTCCTTGCTCACATACTATATAGAAAACATCCTAGGATGTCACCCATGCTAACAACACACCAATCCAAGTATTCTTAATTATAGAGTAGTAATCGGGTATGATAAAAAACATAGTGTACCATGTAGATATGTGTATCAACATTTAGTCTATCAAGTCTAACATTTCTTTGGGTGTTATAAATACACAATGTTTTTAAAATGATATATTTTTTGGATGAAAAAATATGATTCATTTTATCTTGTATATAATATATTATGAGGAATTAATTATAAATATTTTATTTTCAATGATATTGAAACGAAATACTTTAGCAAAATTATAGAATTCTAAATTTTTTCAAATTGTAATCAATTTTTTTAATTATTTCTATAATTAAAAATTATATGTTATATAAGAAAGGTATATGTTGTAATATTTTGTACTTATTTTTATCCATTAAAATAAAATCAGATGAAAAAGATTATTTTTCAATAAAAAGCATTTGTGTGTATTGCAAATAAATAATTTTTATAAATAAATTTCTTAAGATCTTTGTTTCATTTAATATTGATCATAGATATGTTCAATATTTAAATAAATTAATGAAATATTATAGAAATTATTATTTTGAATATATTTTCATAATACAAAAAGAAAGTCACAAATGAGTAATTTTCAAGTACATGAAGAAGTATTTTGAATTTGATTAGTAAAAAAAGAGTTTATTATAAAAATTCAAATTTTTACTTATTAACAATGGTCTTAAATAAAGATTGAATTTTTAGAATGAGATATAATAGTTATCCAATCTAAAAAACGTATATTAAAATATTTGATATTGTGAAGTTACATTATTTTTAAATAATCTTCATGTTCATGAAAAAAGGATTGTGAATCCTAATTTCAATATTATCCAAATATTCTTTCTATATTGATGTTTTTCAACTAAACAATTATGAGAGAATTTTTCAAATAGATTCTTGATTATGTTTCATCCATTACATAGTTTTCTAAAATGGGTTAAATTGATAAATAATATAATTTGATAACAAAAATTAATGAAACCAAATATAATGTCACTATGTTTTTTGATATATGGATTTTGTGAGACAAACATATATGTATTTGGCCTGATTAGTATTAAAAAAACATTTATGATTATATAAATGTATAAGGTTTTACATTCTTATTTTCATATTGTAATTCATTCATGAATGATTAATATATCACGAGATTATATTGATAATTAACATTTAAAGGATACTTTATTTATTATCTGAAGTAAAAGATCAATATTGAATGATATAGGATGTATTGATATGTTAATATTAACACGAGTAAGGGATCAAATAGAGATAAAAGTACCATTATGAGACATAAAATGTTTTTTTTGATATTGATTAAAATTCTTGGTATATTATATGGAACTGCATAAATTATTACATTAGTATACTATGGATGAATATTTTATAGAAATACCAACTACATGTGGTTAAAACATTTCCACACATGTGACCCTTGAACCTTATAAAGGTTTCGTACAATATCCTTGATGATGATCTAATAAGGGTTGGTTGGGTAAATTGTTGATCATGTGATTTATTTTTCTTAACCATGTTAATACATTTTGTTTTGAATGGTAGGTATTTCATTTGTCCCATTTATTGGAGAAGACTTAGAAAGTGTGGTCAAATACCTTGTTAAGGGACCTGAGATATAATTATTTACATAGGTTACTGAAATGTCACTCACTTCTCTAGTTGGGTGAAGAAATTATATGTATCCAGTCATATTATGTAGAATTTACTCATAAAATAGTAAATATTTTAATTTTTATATACAAAATTGATATTATTTTTGAATCATGGATGGATTTTATGCCTTGATTAAAATTCATTATTTCTATTAAATGATATATAGCAATATAAAGAGATAAAAAGTAACAACCAAATTGTTAAAAGAGTCTAAATTTTTAAATAATATGGATTTCCACTGATAATATGAATGAAATTTAGTGGTAGTAATCAAATTCTAGAATAAATGTTGTGGTTTTCATCATTCCAAGATTTTCAAGCCATGGAATTAGCTACTATGTTTCCCTCTCTTTAAGTATAGTTAATAATAGTTTCCTATAAGATCATGACTCTATACTGTCTTATTTAAAAATTAATGGAACAGTGTATATGGGACCTTATATAGAGATAATTTGCATGTATTGCAGAGTTTGTATCCAACATGAATTGGTTGATATTGTGTTTTCTGCAAAGAATAATACCAAAAATCATAGACCAACTTCTTATTTTAGAGTTGTACAAAGCACATAGAAGGTAATAAATTCCCAAAAATAATCATATAGAGTCTTATATGATTTGAATACACTGTATGTTTCCTTTAACACACATTCCATTTGAGTTAATATATGGACCTTAATTGTGATAATTCTATCACAACCACCTTTCAAAAGGTATAAAAGTTACATAATTCATTAGTGATACTATCAAAATGTTGTTTGGAGAAGGTTAGAGATACCATTTCTTGAAAATCGATCCTAGGTATGCAATTAGGACCCAATATTTCACATTTATATGATTGATTTTGTGGTTATTATGGATAAACTACGTATTATTTCATGTGACCCAAAGGAACATGAAACTTATTATTATTATCATATCACACACCCGGTTCCCCATTTGAGAGGTACTTGAGTCTTGAAACAATGCCTCAAGGAAATATTTTATGGAGTCCAGATGATCCTAAACATCTATATGTTATAAGAGATTATTATAAATTATGCACAACCACTCCTCATTAGTGAAAAGGTATTATGAATTATCACTATTTGTATGGATGTAACAAACTCATTTTAGAGTTCAATTGGAGGGATTTCCCCTTCACATATTCATATTTAATAAGATACCTATTACGAATCCTACAAACTAAAAACCATAATTTATTATGAATCATTTTAAACTATAGGAGTTCTTCTCAGGTGACTACTTCTTATTTTACATGAGAAAGTTTTTTAAATTTTATAGCCTTGTAGGTTCCCAAGGTAGATACTATAGAAGAACAATGATTGTTATCCCCTTCAAGCTAGATATTGGCCAGTAGGGCCTGGTGATCTATTTCGTGAAATAATTCCATGAATTATTGATCCATTCAAGCCACTTTAATGGATTATTATTTTTCATACATGATAATCATTTAGTGGATACAATTATAACGATAAATTTGTTTGATAGAGACAATTCTAAATTACTTTCTTTCATGAGTAGAACTAATATTATTTTATAAAGTTCTATCAATACTTATGGTTATAAATTTGGAAATTAATAATCATTTTTATTGACATATGTACCCAAAAAATCAAAAAAAAATGTTTTTTTATAAATATTATATTTTTACAACGTATTTGTGGACATGTATCAGAATTATTTGATATAATATAAAAAATTGGGTTTAAATGATTTTAAAATTATTTTTATATGACTTCACAAGTTTATACAAATTATGTGACATAAACTGAATTATAAAGGATATATATGATGATTTATTTTATGTGGGAGGTTGAATATATTATACCCTTAAATATAATAATGTGGTCCATGATATGGTCATATTTCTTATCATGTTTTACAACAATAAATGATATTACATACTGTTCGTTATTGGGTGTCTTATAGAAATATATTTTTTTAATATTTACATGTGATATGTGATATCAAATAGTTTCCAGATTTTTTTTCACATATTTCATTATAATGTTAAATTAATATAATTTTATGATATTTATTATATTGGAAACTCATCAAAATGAGTGTTTAAACAATACAAATTCACTTATTGTTATTCAATGTATTTTACACAAAATTTTAATGATAAATTATTTGAGGGAAACTTTTATGTTTACTTAACCACATGAATTATCTAAGCAAAATCCTATATAATGTTTTTATAGCATTGTTAATTTCATATGATAATGAGACATCATATAAATGAATCTATTTTTCATTCCCCATCTCCATTAATATAAGTTTATTAATGTAAATATAGTGAATACAAAATATTTTTCATGGAATTTTATGATTCATTATTCTTGTTGATACCTTTGGAGGATCGATATCAATGGTTGCCACATTGGGATCTCAAATAACCACTTGAGAATAAAAGGTTTCGAATCTTGAAAAATGTATGGTATATTCTTTAAATTTTACTATTTTAATTAAAATTCATCCTTATTGGATCTTATGGAAACAATTTTGTGGTTGTTTCCACTTCCAAGGGATACCTTTTGTCATCTATAAAATCAACTAACAAGTGTACGTGAAATATACCAATCTTAATGGTAATTTATTATTTTTTAATTAATGGAATTATGATTTATGATTTCATATTTAAAAATTTCTCTCAAGTACGTTTTTATTAATTGATTTATTCTTTATTGGGAATTATGTGGAATGAGTTAATATAATAGAATGCAGGCAAGTTAACTATAGGTTGAGATTAGGGGAACGTGGTGTACAATTGAATTTACTATATCAGTGTGAAAAAATATATTAGGTAAGAGATTATAGCATGTGTATATGGGAGATGAAATCATTATAGTGGATGTAGTTTGTCCCTACTAGTATCTTAACCGATTATTGTCAACAATTATTCTATTATCTTGTTATCATAATTTGATGACATGATGGGATTGTTTTTGTTTTTTATAATTCAATTTTTTCGATGAATAAATGTGAATTTTTTATTGAAAATGGATTAACCATTGTTATTACATAATTTATACATGATTGGGTGTATTAATCATGAATTAATTAGATCGAAATATTATTAAACATTTAAATTATAATGTTATTAGTTTTAAAGAACACAAGAATGCATATTTGGAATATTTTTTATGGAAATAATAACGATGTTATTAGGTATTCCCAACATTTAATTTTATAAAAACCATGCACGTGCACCTCATGTACACATATAGATGATTGTATTGATGTTTTAGTATGGTGTTTAATTTTGTATGGGGCATTAGTTGAATATTTAGTGTTAATATTTAGTTAATACTTGATGTTATGGGGTATGGGGGTTATCCATGGATCCCTCACAATTTATTTATTTCATTATTAATGATTCATTTTTTATCATAATTTTTTAGTAATACAATTTTAGATAGTTTATTTTTGTTTTTACGCCATAAAATATTAAAATGTTTGTTTTATAAAAATTTTTATTCAATATTTTTTATGTATTATATTTTTTTTAATTTTTTTTCTTTTATATGAAATAATAATAACTTATTTATGATTTTTGATAAATCCTTTACTTTAAATATTTATATTTTCTCTAATTGAAAATCATCCCCCAATAATATTTATTCTCCCCTCACTACTAGTCAAAATCCCACAGCTATTATGTGGAACTATTTGGATGTTATTGAAAACATGGAAAAGGGTTTGGGAAAATATTGCATTGATTCATTGCATCCACTATATCCATTGTATAATAATACATGTTAAAAATAAAATAAAAATTTTAAAGCCCCTCACTCAATTATATATCTAGTAATGAAATTGGATCGATACATTATGAAGATCCATAAAATGTTGGACCATTTTATATTCATTTGTTTCATTTTAATTAATAAAATAATTTTTTAAATACATTATATACTTATTATGACATTCATGAATATAATTAAATAATTTATAATTCACTATTGGTAAAACTCATCCTATGACATAAATATATATACACAAATGTGATAAAAATATTTTGGGATATAAAATATCCTTATCTACAATATTATATAATTTTATATTCATTTTCATTTTCAATATAAAATATAAATAAAATTTAGAGGCAAATCTACCCATGAATATAATGTGATACTATAATAAATATTGGTGAGCATGTTTTGAGGCTATGTTTTCTTTATATAGATTAATTTTGATCCTTATATTAGATAGTTTAACGATATTATTTTTATATATGCCATTGATATATATTTTTATTGATATATGATAATTAAAATACATTTTTTTTGATAAATAAAGATATTTTCAATAATTTAGAGACTTCTAAGTGGTAAAATATTAATAGTATATGAATTTATGATATGAGGAATCTCAATAAAAAAATATACCCTAACCTATAAAATGGATACAAAAATATTTTAGGATAAATTTTCAATATGGTATTTATAGATTATGATATTGTTGATCACTATATTTGATATATTCACATTTTATTAAATAGATACAATGCTTCCTGAGAAAAGTTTATATCATATTACTAGAGATCTTCTACATAATCATGTAGTGAAAAATAGAAGTGATAGAAAATGATATAGTCCAACGACTAACTATGAAAAACTATAAAAATTTATATATGAGTCTATGTTGGGTGAAAAAAATTAATAATATTAAGTTTGAAAACCTATATGTGATAATGGTTATAATAAATATTTTATTTTTGATATTCATATAATTGTTTTGAAAACATTCTATTGAAATTTTAATTTTAATTTTAGTAGTTCTTGGAAAAAATGATATAAAAGATCCCTTTATGTGATTATTCTTTAATGTAATGAAGAATAATTTTGTAAACCATTTTCACCATTGTAATTTAATGTTACCAATATTTATTTTTCTCTAATATAGATTCAAAATTTAAAATAATAGACAAGGTTGAATATATTTTCAATATGAATTGGTATTGAATTGTGAAGTTATTTTTTTAGATAAATCATTCATGGGTGATATTTTCCAGACATGAAACATAATATATATTAAATTAATTATGTTTTTTTGGACCAAAAATCATTTCATTACTACTATATTAAGCATTTCATTTAAATTGGATATGATTTCAATATAAAAATATTTTGTTAATTGGTTATTATAACCTATTCAAAATATAGTAAAGATATGTTCTAATTTATCTACACTGGTTTTTCATCACTGTAGATTTGTTTATAAAATGTAAATATAGTTATTATTATAAGTTAAAAAAAATTTGGGTTCTTCATGTAAGGGTTAAAAATGTAAATCATATGAACACATTAATTTGAGTTAATATATACAATTTTGGTAAATTTAAGTCATTTTTATATTTTAGAAATTAATTCATTCAATTACATTAATCTATCACTATCAATAACTATTACACTAAAAATATTTTAAAGGGAAAATTTACCCACTCTTTTCATTATTTTTTTCATTCCAACATTCAATTGGGCCCTAAATACTAGAATCAGGGATTATATTTTTTAGTTTAAAAATGATTTTTAATTTATTTTACTATTAAATGTTTTTCATTGGATTTTTCTGAAGACCTTAAAATTATAATTTAAATATACATTTATGGATAGTAAAGGGAATAAATATTGTTATAGTCTTTCCAAGAAATCATTTTGTATTGTTTTAATATTTCAATATAGAATGATGAAAAGAGGTTTATATGAAAAACCATGATATATCAGTATGAATTACCATATATGATTCACATAATCTATGATCTATCTAATTTTGATCCTAAAACGCTTATTAGGACATATTATTCAAATTATAAGGCAAACTAAAAAGTTATCATTAAAATATTTTCCTCAATTAATATAACTATTTTTAATCATGCTTGTGAAATATCTACTACAAATGATATATGTAAATAACATAAAAATTATGAAACAAAATTTAATTTATGATTGAAGAAAATTATGTTGATAATAATATAATTTTTTTAGAAACTTCTAATATTACAACATTTTTGTCTTTTGATGAAACAAAAACAATTAAAATAAGGCCTAACCACATAATAATAATAAGATAATCAACATAACATTGTAAAAATTAAAAAATGGTATAAACAAAATTTTTATTTATTAAATATTTGATCATTAGAGGATGGGGTGTAAAATGAAGTTATCTGATTAAAAGTGAAAGAATTTTTTATTACTGAAGTTTTATGGAATGATTCAATAATATTTTTTTATGTAAATCAGGACAACAAAATCAATAGAAGAATATATAAATATTTATTTAATAATTAAATATTTATTTTAAAAAAATACATCAAGAAATTATTATTTGGTTTTACCATCACTCATCATTGTTGTTTTCATTACATCATGAACCGAAACTATAGTTCCACTCATAGTATCCACACATGAACTGTAAATATTGATAAGTAATTTATGATTCATTGGGTATTAAAATGAAGATACATGATTGTTCCAACATCTTATGTCAATAAAATGTGAATATCTTAGATTATGTTTTCAATATAAATTAAAATAAATTATAGATAAATCTCTTTATATATAAAAATAAAATAATATTTGTTGATGCTAATTTTTAAAAAAACAATATATATATATTGAAATTTTTTAAGATCTTTTAAATAGGTACCTTACTTTTATCAACATAAAACTAAGATCTCTTGAAATTAAACTGTTTATTTAATATATAACTATATAAAGAGTAACTATAATTTTATTTCTAATTAAATAAATTGATTTTAAATTAAATTTATTTATCACATCATTTCTTAGGTAGATTTTTTTTTACACAAATACATTTTAATTAAATAATAAAAAAAATTAAAAATTATTTATTTATTGTAATGAAAACAGTATTATGGGTTAGGAAATTTTGAGGTAATTTTTTTTGTTATATGGTGTAAGTAATATTTTATAATTAGGATTTGTTTCAAGATCTCAAAAGATGAAATATTTCTAGGAGGTTTTTTACACATACTCAGGTGTTTCAATGGTATCTGATGGTGTTAGGTGGAAGTTAGAGGAGTTGGCATTGGTGTAAGGAAGAATTAATTCCATACAAAATAGATCATGACATAACCATGTAGTGTTATAGAATGTAATTTTTTTTCATTTAATTAAAACTTTTAGAGGGTGGGAGGGGGTTGTAGAAAATAACAAGAGGATCCTGCCAAACCCCATTACACATGAATAAATTGTTTTTGTAGGTGGAGTTTCACACTGAAACCATGTGGTTGCATCGAGATGTTTTAAAGTTACCTAGGATTCTTATACATGGATATTACATCTTTTTAGATGAATATCCATTTTATTATAAAAAACATTATGAAAACTATAATAGTATAATGCCTTTGGAAACATAGAATACAATCTTCTAAATTCAAGAATGATCTTCAATGTCTCCCATAAGAATCATACCCTTGATTTATCATACATATAATACATTCTTCATTACCTGGTGAATGAAAATATAAGAGAGGGTGAGATCAAATTCTCATTAAGGGTAATCAAGGGTGATGCGTAAGACTAACTTGAGTATAAGGGTTTGAAAACATGCTCATAAAAATTTAAAACCAAACCCAGCATGTCAAAGATCATACTCTAAAATCATGGAATAAATATTACAAGTTCATAATATATGAATGTAATGGAAATAAATAACATTATTTATGAGATCATGACATTGGAATATGACATAAATTTGTGGCATATAAATAGTTATTGAAGAACATATGTCAAGGTTACCCACCAAGAAATTCATTATATTTTCTAGATGTTTTGAAAAGAGTGAAAGGTAAATGATATATTATCATTAAAGAATAACTTTTTTCATATATATCACATATGTTCACTAAAACAATCTCTATTACCCTATATGTAAATCATAACCAAATCACATCGCTTCATGAGACGGTATTTCGCCATACACATTAGCGACATTATCATATTCCAAAAAAATGGAAAGAATGATGGCATGTGTGATATAAAAATTATAGAATAATAAAAATTTCCTGATTATCATATATAGACAAAAATTAAATAATTATGTCAAACCATTCAAGGTGTTATTGGAAAAATGAATGACATCAGTTCATGAGGAAGAAGCCTATCTTGCACATAAAAAAATTATTTTATAACCCATTTGGTGGAAGAAGATATGGTTTTAAGTCATTTAATTAAGAAAAAAAATATTAATTTATATGTAAGAAATAGATTTCATGATATTAATATGTTATTGTTAATATTTTACAGTGGTGGAGGAATAAATAAAACAAAATCACTCGCTAATGAATGTAATATATTCTTTAGGTATCATCTATAGGTTTGCATAAATAACCTTTATATATCAAATTTTTTCAAAATAATGATTCTTGGAAGAGTAGTGGAATTTGGGAAGTTATTTGGGTGGTTTTTCGATAAAATAAAAGCGTATGAACATTTGAATAGGATAGGGGAAGAGGTGGTTATTTATAAGTGATGTGAGTTGCTCACTTGATTTTTTTGAAACAAAGAATTTAACCCATGTTTTTTAGGTCACAAGGAACCAATAATAGAAAGTTATTGAGAATATAGTGGATAAGTTCAAAATATTTTAGGGTAATGGGTTTTGGACAATATTTCGGTTATTTTTAACCCTTATATTTTATGTTTATCCTAAGGTAAAACCATTTTAATTTAAATATAATAATTAATTTTAACGTTTTCACTATTCATTTTCATAAAAAAATAATTTTACCTTATCAGATAATATAAAATATTTTGATTCAAAATATAAAAAATTTATTCAATTTTCTTTCATATATGTGGAAAATTTTAATTTAAAACTATTCCAATAGGAAAAATGAGAAAGTTGGTTTTCGACGTGAAAATGTTCAAAGTTTACAAAGTTATCAGATCCAATTTCAATATGAAGTTTATTATAATGAACTAAATGTGATTAATATATATATTTAAATGAAACAATTATAATTAAAAAAATACTCAAAATATAATATAAATTTATAAATAATTTAATAAAAAATTCAAATTAAATTCATTATTTTACACTATACATATAAAATAAAACTTTTAAGAAAAATACTGAAACATCACCATAAGATAATTTTCACATGATGATTTAGAAAATAAGAATTGTTTTCTAAAAATAAATTTCAAAAGGTATGAAAGATTAATTTTATTAATGTTTTCAAAAAGACTTAAAAAACCTTTTTTTTTAAAATGTATATTCAAAACATAATACTTTACAAAAAATTAAATACTATTTTATCAATATGTTTTCTTTACATAAAAACATTAATCTTAATATTAAAAATTTCATCATTAATATTAACATCTCTAATTTTAATTTCTAGGTTATAATGTGCATGTTTAAAAAACTATAACTTATCATGGTTTTACAAAAGTTAAGTGTTATATGTAATTCAAGCTATCCAAATGTTTTAGGTAATATAAGATTAATTTGGTTTTGTGTGTAACAGAATCCAAACATAGAGTTTCATGTATTTCAAAATATACTTGATATTTCATGTAAGGAAGAAATATATAAATTTTTAAATTTATTTGAAAAAAACACAAAATATCATGGTTTCTCATTATACCCCTTATTAAATGAATTTTTCTCTCAAAATTTATCACTTTTTTATACAAACAGGTAGATAATTAAACCTCATTAAATCCTAAGGTACACACATAGCATACTAAAGCTATTGGATTCACTATAAAACATTAAATAGGTGAGTGGTTTTTTCAAATCATTTTCTTAGTATGATCCAGAATCTAAGACAATTGTTCCATATAAGAAAGATCATACTCCAGTAGTATGACCTAAAAGATAAGTACAAGTGAAGTATCATGTATTTAATTACTCGTGAGAGACACATGGAAAACATCATGTAATTGAGAAATGTTTATTAGAAGCTCAAAATGTTATGTTAATATCATTATATGATCAAGTACTTTAATTGTACCGATATACCTAGGGGTCAGTTTTTCCCTATTTATTCCACAAATAAATTCATTGAAGGAACTTCTCACAAAACTAAAATTCTATATTTCATCGAATATTATAAACATGTCATTTGTTTTAAATTTTTGTATTCCCTTCATGTTTTTAATGAATCTAACCTTCTCTACCATTTCATCATATTTCTCAGGTCTCAATAACCTTCTTTCTACAACTTCATTCATGTTAGTTGGACGTCTACACTTGATTCCATAAAGGGATTCATAAAGAACCATCTAAATACTATAGTAAAATATACCATTGTCTGAAATCTCAACATTAGTATGTTTTTAATCCCAACCAACAATGAAATCTATGGGATAATATATTAAAATTTATTTTAGGGTTTGAATTATTGTCTCAAAATGACCATCTGTCCAAGGATGATAAATAATGATGAAACTCAACTACATTTTAACATATCAATGAATTATTTTCCAAAACAATATTCTAAACTCCATATTCTAATATAATACAGTTGAATATGGTACACTATGAAACCTTAAAACTCTCTTAAATTATATTTTTGTATGAAGATCCAAAGAGATATTTTCCTCTTGTAGCTATGAAATGCGATGACTTTCTATGGTGTTCGACTATAACCCATTATTATCTCAAAATCAAATATAATATAAACCCTAAATGTTTCCAATACCTTTAATCATATGTCCACAAAGTGTAAAAAATTCTCACTCGAATAAAATTTTCAATACATATAAAATAAAGGGTTTCATTTCAATAAATGTATCTTAAAATATACATAATCTTGATAAACTCCCGTCACATAAAACCTCAAGAGGTGTGCCAATAAATTTGAACTTATGATCAAACATAAACTCATCAACCCAAGTTGGTATCCATAAATATCATGTTAATATTACTAGGACATATATATATGCTTCCAAAACACAATTCAACCTATATTCCTTAATTAAATTCTTATAAAAAAACATTTTCTTTTGGAAGGTTGGGTTCAACATTTCCCCGAGAGAATATTTAAATCAATTTAATTATTCTAGTTTTCATGTAGAGGAATGTAATTATTTGTAATTTCACTAATGGATGAATAATAATATTTTAATAAGGCTCATTTATTTAAAATCAAACATTAAATTCTAATTTAAGTAGGATAGGATTAGTGTGATCTAATTATCATAAATAACATAAAATATCAAGATCACAAAATATTTCACTTTTTCCCTTTTCATCACATGTTGTTGGATATAAAAATCATTATTAAACCATATATTTTTTCACTTGTTATAATTATACCAAAACACCATGAAATTGAATCACAATGCTGGTGATGTGCATTCTATAGAGCTTTCTCATTGTTAGCTAAATTATTCCCATAACATTGGTATTCAATCACTCAATGACATTCATTTCCAAACACAAAAAATTTAGTATCCCCTTATAAAAATTTATTCCATGTTTCTTACCTCACATTGAGGGTAAAGGAAAGATCATATTCTTATCTCTATAGTTCTCATATTTTTCTGGGAATTCCATTTTCTCTTCTCATCAAAACCATGATATTATTAAGTAACTAAAACCTCCACCAACACCTTAATAGATCAGTGAACAAACTATTCATATCTTCTAATGTTAGTAATGAATAATTCCCATTAGTGACTTAGTATTAATCCACTAAGGAAATGATTAACCGTAATTTCTGGTTGGATTATAATACTATTTATGAACCATTAATGCCTTGTGAAAATTTCCTAACAGATACTAATAGATTCATCACCATTTTTATTTATCTAAATGAAATCATTCTCTATATTCATATGAAGAATATGAGGAATGTACTTATTAGAAAATGTGTTTTTGATTGTGTCCCAATTCTTGGAGTAAATATCATCATGTTACCTCGTATTCTTGAAAAGAGTTCACCATTTATATACATCCCCTTCCAAATGGTAGGAATCCAAGATTAATTTTTCTTGTTCCAAATTATGTGGAATGAAAAATATATTTTCAATGGTGCTAATACATTATTTTAAAACTATTAGATGAGAAGTCTTACTGAAATAAGGTGGAAGTTTCCTCGTGAAGGACTTAATAGAATGTTGTTACATCCTTTTTTCCTTTGTATGTCCTATATGATTCATATATTGAAAAATTTATGTGATCAAAAAATTGAGATTTTTCATTCCATCTCCCATAACATTTGGATTCTTAGTTGGAAAATCATTTCATTATCTTTAACATTCATCATAAACATGGTTACTTTAGGATCCAACCATTTAAAAAAAATAGCACGAGCAAGAGTATTCATGTTGGGGAACCACAGAATCATGAAAATCAGATATTAGGTGTCTAAATCATGAAATCTTATTTTCAATATATTATTATTTAGGATAAAGTATATCATTAATATTAATTATCTATTTAAATATATTATAATGGTAAGTAAAAAGTTATTTAATTTCCAAATAATATCCTTTCGTATTGTTAAACTAGGTGTGTAGCAGGGCAAATTTTCATGCACCATATAATGATTGAGTCTAGATCAATGTTCCCATTTCTAAATAAATACCCATTGAGGCCAATATTCTAGAGGCACATCCACTTTTATTATACAAAACATAGATATAATTTCATATAAACCACTTGATATATCCTATACCAAAATTACAAGACATTTTCTTATACATTAACTCATCCTTAGAATTACCCTTAGAGTTATCCCTAGAAATATCCTCAGAAATATCAAAAGCAATATCACTGATGTTTTCTCATCCTAGTTTCTAATGGTTAACTAAACCTATCCCCAATTACCAACTATATAAACCTAGGCTTCTCAGCGATGGATATCACATATTTTTAGATGATTATTCATTTAATTTAAAAAAAATACACACCATAAGGTTATAATAGGTTTGTGACATTAGAGACTTGGAATAAAATATTATTAATTCGTGAAAGATATTCAATGTCTTCTACAAAGATATTCCCCATTATAACTCATAGTTAAAACACATTCCTCATATTCAAGAGAACAAAAAGGTAAGAAAGGATGAGATCAGATGCTATATAAGTGTAAACTAGGCAGATACATAAGCATAACTTGATCATAAGGTTATGAGAACATGGGACAAGCATTTTAAAACCATACCCTGGATATCAACGATCATAAGTCATGTCATAAATATTGGATATTCATAAGAGATAAATCATTAGGGAATAAAAGATCAAGATCCATGAGAGAATTACATTTCTATAAAACATAAAATTATTATATATATATATATATAATTATATAAAATACTATGTCATTTATTTCTAAAAAAAATTCCCAACATGTTAGGCTTGGGATGAATGCTAATGTACCTAATTATGGCCTAGGCTAACCACCCATGTAATCTATTTTTTGGATTGGGGAAACCACTAGTGTACCATCATTTTTGGAATTTAGATAAAAACTTGAGTATCCTCAGGGTCATAAAACATTTATCATTACCCAATACATTGCAGGGTGATATAGGTATCAACAAAAACATATTTAAAATCATACACATTTGTTTCAAATGATCATAAAACATTCATCATCTCATAACCCATAAAATGAAGTGGGTTTTATAAATATTTAATTTTATCAGAAACTATATGAAAGATGAATTTTTAATAATTATTTAATCATTTCATCATCGCATGTTTATGAGATCAGATCTGTTTAAATCAACACTTTTCATGTTTTTTGAAGATTTATGTGCTTGGAGAAGGATTAGAAGATGTTTGGAGAAGTTTGGTTATGTAAATGTTGGAAATGGGGGATTAAATGTCATGTAACTATATTATATGATGTGAAATCCTATATCACAGATTGTCCTAGAAAGTTTCATGACATGAATAATTTTACATGGCATGAAAGAGGAATTCATGGCGTGAAATAATTTAGTGTCTCAAAAATAAAAATAATTCATTGAGGCAATATGTTTTTTGGTAGATACAAACCCCGAGGAATTACACATTGTGAAATGGGATTACACATTAGGTAATACCGTGATGCTGTATGTTTTATGATATTTTTTTCTACTCTTTTATTTTAAAAACCAACAGCTATAACGACTCTCCCTTGAATCTAGGTGACCAAACGACCCTCTATTCATTGTTTTGAGAATTCATTCGATAAGGATCGATCCCTAGCTCCCCCTTATATCCTTAAATATCCTTCTTCAATATAAGGTATGATATGAACTCATTCACATGGTTTTTTCGATCAATTTCCTTCATTTTATCTTTACCATGTGATGGAATATGATTTTTATGTTTCTAATGGATTTTTCTTGGTGGCTAGTCGGTGTAGTTGTGTTGTAACATCCTTGGGTGGCTGTCGTGGTTGCCAGATATGTGATCATGATTTGTTTCTTTGATCAATTCTCGTATGAAGAACGTCAAAGACCTTTTGAGGTAATTGATTCAATGATTTTATATTTATTTATGTTCAACCATAGATCTTGCATGATTTATCCCTTGTATGGAAATGTAATTGAGGTAATTAAATACTTGAACTAGATTAAATAATTTTCATCGATTTCAAAGAGATTTTTTTTTAAATTGTGATAACATTTTTTCCAATTAATTTTTTAGATAATATGATATCTATTATTTTATTGATTTATCATGTCTTTCATGAATCTGATTGTTATTGTTGTAATTTGATGTTGATAAAATTTTTGCAAGTTTGCATGTTTCATGGAATTCGTTAAGGAACCTGAAGTACGTTGATGTTTTTTGATAATATTATTAAATAGATGTTAAATTAATTGGTTAATTAATTTTTCATATCTTATTATAGCTTGTTGTTTAGGTAGCCCGTAGTTAGAACTTATGAATAATGAATCGGTTAATTCAAGATGCAATAAGAATCAATTATGTGATAAAGATACTATCAATGTAGGGAATATGTTTTCCTCTTTATTTTAAAGACCAGTGCCTTAAGCTTTGGATTCCTGAGAGCTCATTGTGCATAAAGGATGAATGCCTTAATTTGGGACGGAGAGCCCATTGCTAAGTTTTTTCCTACTCCTTGTGATGTGCTCTGGATATGAGGATTCTAGTACGTGGGGTAGGGTGGAATAGTTATTGTGGTAGTAGTTTATTCCTAGAGTGGCAGTATGAATTAATTTTTTTATGTGGTGTTAGGAAGGACACAAGGGATGATGGAAAGAGTTGAAGCTGGGATTACCTATTAGTGTGAAAGTTAGGTTCTTGTCGAATATGTTGTTTTTATCTACTTTAATTCTCCAACTACTTGAGGTATTTGATTTTTCGTACACTAATTCCAATAGAGTTGAAGACATGCAGGGTATGACACATGCTTTCTGTGTTTAGCTTCTCAAGGATGGATGTGTCTACACTCTGGATATAGGTGAAAAAGACTTGATGGGTATCTTATCAACTCACCATGTTTATCCACTTTTTTGGTATCTTAGAATGTTTTCCTAGAATACCTAGAAATATGGAAATATGGAAAGAGTTAATGTTGTTAAAAAATGAATAAATTTTCAATAAATTGGGTTGGAGCTTCCAGGGAAGCAATGATGAGGTTATATTTTTTAGAAACCATGGACTCGGTTTGGTTATACTTGGAAGGCCTGAAACTTTTTTGTGATGCTAATGAAATGAAATATAAAAGTTGATAATGGTTAATTAATGGTTAAATAATTAATTAAATTAAATTATAACTGATAAAAAATATAATTTAATGTATCTCTTTAAATGGTTTTGTGATTACATGATATCTAGTATTAGCAGTGTCATCTAGGAGTCTGAGAGATGTTATCTGCAGATGAGAATATGAAAATATTTTTCCCATAGTGTGTTTGTAAGCTATATTATATCCTGTAACTTTTATCTTTTTATATGATAATCCACCCTATTGATTAGGGAAACTGACACCCTAGGGATTCTGGGTCCTGTAGAGTGTTTTCTCTGACATCCCGGTGGGAGGATGGATGGTTAACTACCCCCTTTGGCATGAAACACTTATCTTGGTAGTTACTTGTGATGGTATTAATGGAGGTTACTTTTCCTCATATATGTGTGTATAGGTTTTAATGGATGGAGGTTATTTATCACACATATATTTTGGATATATTTTCCTATGGACTGCTGTAGGTATAACATGTATATGCGATGATGGTTTTTGGATCCTTACTCAGTCTATGTGCTGCCATGGCCTGAGGTATAATACCTGAAGTTTGATATATGACATGAGATATGTGTTTTATCTAAGAAACAACCTAGTTAATTTTGTTATGGGGACATTATGGTGTGATTCATGAGGTGCATGTTGACTCATGAGGTGCGTGTTGTGGGGATTCACCTAAGTTTCTATGGGCCAACCTTTTTGGAGAGAGATGCTCAGGATGTACAACTTTTGGGAAAAGCATAAAACTAGTGGGAAAGTGGTAGTATGGTGTCATTGATATTATTTATTATATTATATTTTCTTTTATGTAATATTTAATTATATTAGCCATGGTGTGGCTGGGAACATATTATACAGGTTTCGGTGACAAGTTAGTTTCACTTTTTGTTTACTATGCTTTAGCATGCTCTCTTTATTTTTGCATAGGAGTCCCTAGGGATGATACTACTAAGTATATTTTTATACTCACCTTATGTTATATAAACTATTTTTAGGTCAGTTAGAGTAGGTTATAGATTAGGATGGTTACAACTGGCTTAGGGTTTTGTAGGTGTTGTTTGTGCTTTGTGGTCAATTCTATGTTACTTTATTTTGGTACTTTTTGTTTTTCCTTCATTTATATTATTTCTAACATGAAATTACATATGTGTGCTTCGTTTTTATTTTATACTGTTATCTCATCCGTTGTATTTTGGGGTCTATCTTATCTCTCTCTTTTTCATGTGTTTATCTGAGAGGGTAATGCCTATGATCCATGTGTTTACTATAACCTAATTGCTACTCTCTAACCTAGGGCCTATTAGAGGTAGGACTCATGAGTCACTATCTATCTTATTCAATTTATTCCCTAGGAGGGTTACACTTTGAGGGGATGGGGTCATAAAAGAGTGGTATCAGAGGGATGTTGAGGGATAAGAAGATGTTTGGAGTTAGGAACAGGTGAGGTTTCATGGGATGGTATGGAAATGGTGTGAGATAAGTTTTGAAAGCACTTTAAACACGAGAGACTAGCTGAGACATGAGTATTTTTCCCATCCTATGATCAGATCTATGGTCCTTTATGCTTATATTGGCTACTAAATTAAGTGATACTAGTTGGAGGGTAGAGACCTAGGAATGGATCGTGAATCATCTTTTATAGTGCCTATATTTGAATTGGTAGACCTTGGGATAGGATAAAATAAAGTGAACAAAAGGAAAAAACCAATTTATGTTAAAGACTTACATTTTCTAGGTTTAGGAGTTCTAATTGTTTGTTGTTTTTTCGGTATGGATCTAGGTTGATGTCCTTGTGAGGTTTGTGCAAAATTTGTTCCTTTGGTTGCACTAGTTGATCACCATAGAAAAGAGGTTGATGAAAACAACACAAGGAGGTGGAAACTCCAAGAGTTGAAACACTAGAGTATGTAGATGTATGGGGGATATGATTCAAATGAAGTCATGGAAGACTGGTTGGAGGAGGTTGAGATAGCCTTCAGTTCGATCTATGCTCGGAAGGAGCACTTGGTGTCATTGTTTGGGATATTTTTGCTTGGGGAAGTGTGGTAGTGGTGGTTCTTGTTCTTCGAGGATCACAAGGAGGTGGTAGTCTCATGGGAGGAGTTTGTAGACCTGTTCAATGCCGAGTTTCATTCTTCGACCGTGAAGGTGTCTAGTCGCTAAGAGTTGGTTACCCTTCGATAGGGGAGCTCCATTGTGTGGTAGTTTGGAATATATTTCAAGAACCTTCAACGATATGTTTCAACCTATTTCTTGATGGGGAGGCCATGACAAGGAATTTCGAGGAGGCTTCACGTCCAGAGATCCAGTGTCAGTTCACCCCAATTTTGCTAAAGACATATCTCAATGTGCTCAAAAGAGGATAGGTAATTGACATAACGTTATCCATAACCAGATCATCACCAAAGGGGAGTCGTTAGGATTACTAAAAAGCACAGTTATAGTCCAGGGATCCTAGTTTTCAGGGAATATGAGTTTTTGTTCAGCCAGGGGTTCGCCCGAACCCTCAATGTCTTGTTTCTGTAGTGGAAGAAGATCTCAGGCCTATACCAAGAGATTTGAGGGGTTTTTTCCTTATGGAGGATGACTTCATTAGTTACAAGAGTACACATCCTTTCTCACCAATTAGTGTGCGCTAGTTTTTCCACTTTAGGTTCCTCCTTTGAGGTAGTTCTTATTGATGAAGCAGTAGCAGGGTGCTCTAGTTTGCGATTGGAAAAGAGCAGATGGGGTATGTAGAGGATAGATTTAGGTCAGCCATTATCCTCAGGGTGTATAGAAAATAGATATAGGTGGTTTTCAGTAGGGTCATAGAGTCCATGGAGTAGGTCGTGGTACGATTTATGCTTTAGCAATGCTAGCGCCAAATGAGCCAGACATTGTTCAAGGTACTATTTTCTTGTTTTATACTTGGGTGCATGCCTTGTTTAATTTAGTTGAATCACACTTATCAATATCATCTTCCCTTTCCATTCTTCAATACTTGAGGTAGAGATAATTACTGTGACCTTGGCATTGTCAACGCTAGTTTGAGGTCAATATAACTTGTTTGAAATAAATGCAGACTATGAACTAGTGCTGGGGTAGCACCACTCTAGGGAGGTTTCCAATGTTTATGAATACAACCATATGATGTCATATTTAGCATGGATTGGTTGTATTAGGTTCAAGATATCTAGGATTATGTTAGGAGTCAGGTCGTGTTCTTCAATGCTGATGGAGAGCCAGTAGTGTCTGTTGGCAAAAAAGACCCTCAGATGGGTCATAGGCTTGTTTCTTCATTATTATCCTTGATGGATGAGCTAATGTTGAGTTCATCGGAAGTTCAACAGTTGATATTCCCTGGGTCATAGAATATTACTCTGATGTATTTTCAGAAGAGGCTGTAGTCTTACACCCTCAATGAGAGATCGATCTTGGGATCAATCTACAACCAAGTGTGCCTTCTATCTCGATGTCTCTAAATAGGATGGTGCCTTATGAGTTGCAAGGTATGCATATAAATCTCAATGTTCTATTTCAGTTTGGTTTTGGTAAGCTAGGTGTGTTACCATTGGGTGAACCAGTTTGTTTCAAGAAGAAGGATTATGGTAGTTTGGGGTTGTGTATCGATTACTGTCACATGAACCAAGTGACTATGAATAAACACTATCCTCTTCCTTGGATTTATGATTTTTTCGATAAACTTAAGGGTGAAATATTCTTCTTAATGATCGATTTATGGTCAGGATGTCATCATATTCATGTGACGAATGAGGATATTCGGAAGACTTCATTTTTTTGTCATCAATGGCATTACAATTTCATTGTAATGTCGTTAGGTGTGACGAATACTCTAACAGTGTTCATGGAGTTGTTGAATTATTTGTTCCATGAGTTCTAGGATAAGTTCACGGAGGTTTTCATCAATGATATCCTAGTATACTCAGCATATGAGGAAGTACATGTAGAGAATTTGCATGCCATTTTGGGAGTTCTCTGCCACGATATGTTGATTGGGATGTTATTGAAATGTGAGTTTTGGGTTTGAGAGGTCTGTTTCTTTGGTAATTTTCTATACCAACATGGAGTATCTGTGGATCCATTAATTAAATAAATAATTGTGTATTGAAGCTCCCCCAAGACTATGGTAGAAGTAAAAATGTTACCTTGGTCTTGCAAGCTATTATAAGAGGTTTGTAAGTAATGTATCTTAGGTTGTGACAACTTTGAGAGATTTGTCTTGAAAGGATCATGTGTTCTTGTATAATGATCAGTGTTAGGAGGCCTTTGAGTATCTGAAGGAGAAGTGGGAAAATGCTCTAGTTCTGTGCTTTCTAACCGAAGGAGTCAGTCTGAGGTTTTATGTGACCTTAACGTCTTGGGTGGGGTTGTGTTCTGATGCAGTAGAGATCAGTTGTTTCTTATGGGTCTCAGAAGTTACAACCCCATGTGCATAACTATTCATCCCATGATCTCAATTTAGCAGCAACATTGTTTTCCCCAATGTTGTGGAGACATTACCTCATTGGTGAGTACATTTTGGTCTTTACTAATCATAATATCTTGATGTATGTTTTCTTCCAGCATGACTTGAATGCGCGCCATCATCAGTGGATGGAGTTATTATAGGATTACGACTTCTAGATTTTGTATACACTATTGAGGGGCAATATTGTCACTAATGCGTTAAGATTAAAGTCATGCAATGATGTAGTATGTGAATCAGGTGATTCCCAGAGAGTAATCAAAGAGATTTTAGTATTATGTCATGATATGGGAGAAGTTGGGGGAAGAGGTTTACTTTTTCAGATTATGGTGTAGTCATCTATGGTGAAACATGTGTAAGCGTCCCAACTGAGGTTTCATGAGTGGAGGTCTAGAGAGACAGAGTTTTTTTGGAGAGGCCCCTAATGGTTGGTCTCAAGATAAACAACAATGAGTGTTGTTTTATGGAAGGTTATTCATTCCATTATCATTGAATGAGATGATTCTTATAAAGTTCCATAGTTCACCCATAGTGGTAAATCATGGATTGAATAATATGTACCTAGATTTGAGAGGTTTGTTTGGGTGGCCTTGGTTGAAGCATGTAGTTTTAGATTTTGGGTCTCGATGTTTGGTATGTCATAAGGTAAAGGCCGAGCACCATGTTCCCAGTGGTTTGTTCCAGTTTTAATATATTCCACATTTGAAGTGGTAAGATATCTTGATGGAATTTCTTACCTATTTCCATTGATCTCAAGGTGTCTAGGATTCAATATGGATAGTATTGGATCGTTTGATGAAATCATCCCACTTGATAGAGATGAAGGAGCCAAGTCCCGTTGTGGTTCTATCAAGGAAATATTTGGAGGTGGTGGTGAGACTCCATGGAGTCCCAAGGATGATCATTTCATATCAAGATCCTCATTTTTTTCTGTAGGGATTGAATAGGTCTCCAACATGATTTTTGTTCTCAGCTATGTCTTAGCACTACTTCCGATCTGCAGACAGATGGTTAAAAAGAGTGATCCATCCAGAATATTGAATACATGTTGCACACTTGTGTCTTAAATTTTGGAGGTTCATAGACAAGGTACCTTCTATTGGTAGAGTTCCATTACAAAAATGTTTTTAACTCCACCATCGGCATGGTTCCATTTGACGCCTTGTATAGCTGTCATTGCTATCCTCCATTGTGATGGACTAGGGTCAGAGAGTCAGTAATTCTCGAGATGGATCTAGTACAGAGTATTAAAGAGATGGTTCAGGTGATTATTGAGAGGATGATGGGAGTATAAGATCATCCTAATTCATTCAATCATAGGATGAGGCCTCTGGAGTTTGGAATTTTGGATCACATGTTTCTAAGGATGACTCTCCATCAAGGGTAGTGATGATTTGGTCATGGGAGTAAACTTTCTCCCCAGTTTGTTGGGAATTTCAAGGTGTTGGCTCGTGTTGGAGTCATGGAGTATGGGGGATAACTTCCCCCATATATGAGCTAGATAAAAAATGTTTCTCACATGTCACAGACCCATTTTATCTTCATTATGACTCTCATCTCATTGATTGGGGTAAGATCGATGTTGACGATGATGCGACCTTTGAGGAGTTACCTATAAAAATCTAGGACCACCAGGATAATGTGTTATTTGTGTATGTTATTCCCTTGGTTCATTTATTTTGTAATCATAGTGGAGTGGAGAAGAGTACCTAGGAATTTGAGTCACAGATTCACACTCAGTGCCCTGGGATGTTTTATTTTTAGCTCTTCTTTTATAATGTTGTTTGTTTGATGGTTGTAGACCCATTCTATTTATGAGATGGATTTCTCTGATTGCCTATTTTTGATTTCTCTCTTTTGTGAGGTATCTCCCCTAGGAGAGTTTTTAAGAGTAGTTTGTGTTTGTTTTGTGGGTTTTCATTTGTTCCCCTAGTGTGGTGAAGAGCTCCTATAGTCGATAAAGCTTTCAGAGGTATCTCACGGGGTGGCTATTTGAATGACCTTTTTTGTTTCCTCACTAGGTTGGTTTTGGATTCCTGACGATGAGAATGTTTTGAGAGATATCTAATGTAAGGGAATGGACATGCGTGGAATGACCCTTTGAACATTTTTGATGATCTATGTGCATGTAGGAGGCTTGGAAGCATATTGGAAAATTTCATTTAAGTAAAATATGGAAAAGGGGGGGATTGAACATCGTGTAACTGTATTACACGATGTGAAATCCTATTTCATTGGTTTTACTAGAAAGATTCATGATGTGCAGACTTTTAGAAGTTTTGAAACTGGGATTCATAGAATTAAATTCTTTGGGGTCTAAAAATAAAATAAAGTGTTGTGAAGATGTGTTTTTTTGGTGGAAAATGACCTCGAGGCATTACATGACGTGAAATGGTATTACACATCATGTAATACCTTGATGATTTATATTTAAAGTGTTTTATAGTCACTCAATTTTTTTAAAATCTATTTCTACAGTGGCTGTCCGTTGACCCTAGGAGACCTAGTGACCCTCTCTTCAGTATTTTGGGAATTCCTTCCACAAGGATCGATACCTAGCTCCCTTATTCAAACTGTAGCAATCCATATTCAATCTATGATATGATTTACTTATGTTCTTGTGGTTTCTATGATTTGTTTCCTCCCATTTATGCTTTACATGTTATGTTAAGTGATCTCCATATTTCTAATGGTGTTTTCTTCATTGATTGTTGGTACAATTGTGCCATTATGTCCTCTGCTGGATGTAGTTGTCGCGTGAGAGGTGATTGTGATTTGTTATTTAGATCTTTTCTCATGTGAAGAACCTAAATGACCTTTTAAAGTAGGGTATTATATTCTTATATATTAATTTATGTGAAATCATAGAGATAGAATGATTAAGCCTTTGGATCTTAATAAAATTGACTTAATTAAATACTTAAACTAGATTAAAGAATTGGTATCAATCGCATAGAAATGTTATTTCTTTAAATCCAGATAATTTTTTTCTTCTTGATTTGATAGATAATGTGATATCTTTTCAGTGATTAATTTAGAATATAATTGTAGATAGAAATTGGAAAAGAACTTAAAGTTGTAATTAATTGAATATTATTTAGATAAAAGATAAAGAGGCATGTTTAATGAATACAGTTGTTCTTTTTGTAATGTAATGTTGATAAAATTGATGCCAGTGTGAACGTTTAATAGAATTTTTTAATTCACCTGAATCATGTTGATTTTTATTGATAAATGTGTTAAAGGGATGTCAAATTAATTGGTTAATTAATTTTTGATAGCTGGTAGTTTCTTGTTGTTTATGTTTCCCTTAGTTGGAGCATATGAACAATGAATTGGTTAATTCAATATGAAATCAGAAGAAGTTGGGTGATAAAGATAATTCCTTTGTAGGGAATGAATTTCCGGCTTTCTTGTATTAGCTAGTGCCTTATGATTTGGAGATCTGATATCTTATTGTGTGTAATGGATGAATGCCATGATTTGGGTCCAAGAGATCATTTCTATGTTTTTTCTTACTTCTTGTGTTGTGGTTTGGATACAAGACATGTGGTATATGGCCCCGAGAGGCCTGAATGTGACATGATCTTGGGATGTTTGATCCTAGACGGGTATTGTGGTATGTTGGGAAGGGAGGCCTAATTTTTGTGGCATTAGTTGACTCATAGAGTGGTGAGATGCATTTGTTTATGAATGTGGAGTCAGGAGAACATGATAGATTATGAGACATATTGAATCTGGGATTACTAGTTGTTATGAAAGATGGGTGCATATTGAATCCTTTTTTTCTTTATCTGATTTACTTTCCCCACTACTTGAGGTAGCTGGGTTTTCTTACTCTGCTTACAAAAAAGGTGAATATTCACATGTTATTCCATGTGATTTGTGTTTTTTTATTCTCAAGGATGTATGGTTCTACGCTTCTATTATAGGTGGAAAAGTCACAGAAATTATCTCATCTACTAACTATGTTGAGCCCCTTGTGTTTAGAAGCATAGAATGTTTTCTGAGAGTACCTGGAAATATGGAAATATGGAAAGTGTAATTATGTTAATAAATAAATAAATGTTTTACCTATGGGGTTGAAGCTTGTAGAGATGTAATGTTGTAGTTATATTTTTCATAAAATGTGGACTCAGTTTAGTTTTTCCTGGAGGGCATGGAACTTTATTATGATCCTAATGTAACAAAATGTAGAAGTTGATAAGGGTTAATTAATGGTTATAGGATTAATTAACGCAAAGTGAAATTTATAAAAGGGGTAAATTAATTTAATGATTCTCTTTCAATGGATGTGTTCTTATAGAATATCTAGTCTTAGTAGTGGAAATTGGGAGTCCGGGAGACCTTAGATACAGTTCATTCTAAGACTATGTTATTCCCATAGTGTGGTTGAGAGCTATATATTATCCTTTAATTTTTTTGGTTTCTATACACTAATCCACCCCACAGGTTAGGGAAACTTACACCTTATGGATTTTGAGCCATGTGGGGGGTGTGTTCTCCAATTTCTTGGTGGAAGGATAGATTTCATACTACCCCATTCGAATTCTCTCTCTTATCTTGGTTGTGACTTGTGTTGGTATGCACGGTTGTTAGTTTTACTCATATATATATATAGAGGGTTGTAATAACTTGAGGTTATTACTAACACATATATTCTGGATATAGTTTTTATAGACTACTATATGAATAATGTCTATAGGCTGTGATGGCTGGAGGATCCTTACTCGGTGTATGGGTTGTGATGGATTCAAGTATAACAATAAACTTATGATACACGTTGTGAAATTTGTAGTGGCTCCCAGAAACTACCTGGTAAATTTGGTTAAGGGGAAGTGGTTTTGTGATGTACAAGATGTATGTTGATGCATGAGGTGCATGTTGTGGTGCTTTGGCCATGTTTCAATGGGCTACCCTTTATGGAGTGAGATACTAAAGATGTGCAATGTTAGGGAATAACATCAAACCAGTGGGGAAGTTATAGCGGGGTACCCTTGATATTATTTTTTATATTATATGTTGTTGTATGCAATACATGGTAGGAGTATCCATAGTGAGGCTTTGAACATAGTATACCTATTTAGGTGACATGTTAGATTCACTTGTTGTTTACTGTTCTTTAGCAGGATCTCTTTAGTATTTCATGATTGGTTTTAGAGAGGATCATAATAAGTATACTGTAATACTCAACCTACATTATGTAAACTATTTTTAGGTCAGTTGGAGTAGGTTGTAGATTAGGCTGGTCAATACTAGCTTGGGTTTTTTTTAGGACCGGTATGGGCTTCATGGCAACTGTCGTTTTAATTTCTTTTGTACTTTCAGTTTTTCTTATCAGTTTTAGACGTTATTTCATGAAATTAAAAAAATTTAATATTGTTTTCTTCCATATTTTAATCTAAGAAAGAGTTTTTTGGTTCTATCTTATCTCTCTCTTCTGCATGTGTTTCTCTTAGAGGGTAATGCATGCCACTGTGTGTTTACTATACCCTCAATGCTAATCACCAACATGAGGCCTACTATAGGTGGGACTTGGGTGTCATTATCTTTCTTATCCCATTTCGTACCTAGAAGAGGTAAAATTTGAGGTTAGGGGCTTCTGACAGCATAAACGATGCAATGATGTTGGATTTATAAGAGTTATATCAAGGTATAACATTTGAAAACTAAATTTATATTATATACAGTACACCATTATAAACATAAACCACCTAGTGAAAGAATAAAAATGTTTTTCTTTGACCATATATCTTGTAAAGAATAAGTATCATCAAATTATTTCATATTATATGAAGAAGTATTTAGAAATAATGATCACTTAGAACATTTCTTGAGTATAATAAACATTATTTGAAAATCAATTTTTAAAATTGAAAACATTGTCAACATACTTTTCTTTGAAAATTAAATTTAATTATTATAAAGGAAGATTTAACAATAAATTATATCATTTATTGAAGAAAATATTGTGTATTATTTTAATAATAGGTTTTAAAACATAAATTAGATTGATTATCCTTTTACTTTAAAATAATCATTAAAACATATAATGGAATATTCATTGAAAATAGCGGTCATGATGATGAGATGCTTTTGTCATATCGTACATGTTAAAACATATATTAATTTTATTTTTTAGTAAAAGATAATGGGGAAATTTTTGGAAAATCATATGAAGATTCCATTATTTAAAAAAAAATCAATCTAGGGTAAAAATTTCTTTGAAAAAACATAGGTGAATAATAAAATATTTTAGAAAAAAAAATTCGATTGAAAAATAATTTTCAACCAATGAGAAAAATGATATAGTATTTTCTTAAAAAAATTATCAATTTATTTACATAACAAAGAGTTCAAAAATGTTACTATCAATTTATCATATCATGAATAACCTGACAAGAATAAAACTGATGAGTTTCTTGATATATGGGTCATAAGTCATAATCATAAAAAATCATAATAAATGAAGAGATTGTGATATAAAATCATTATCACCTTAGTATCATTGAATCATAAGAACAAAGATTGAATAACATATAATAAATCATAAAATATCATGAGGATAAATAAAATCATGATATTACTTGAATATGGTGTGGTATATATACTTCGTGAATGAATATAAATACATTACATAATAAACCTCTAAAAAAGGAAAATTAAGAATAAAATCTTTACTACATTGGTAATTTTTAGTAATGTAATCATCAATAAGAAATATCATAAAATTAAAATTTTAATATCATTAAAATAATGATATTGATGATATAACATGTCAAATGAGAATTATATACACCACAAAAAGTACATTAGGGATAAATTTTCATATGTCTCCCAGAAATAAAAGAGAGACTAGAAATATCAACCCATAAGTCTTGAATTACTTTACACTCATTCAAAACTCATATATAATAAATATAATTTTAGTATACATTTATTAGAAAACCATAAATTTATGTTTAATATCATATATTTCTTACTTATGTACTTTTATTACCCATCTATTTACAATTCCATGTTAATATCACGTGTCGAGTAATAATCGATTTTTTCATATATGTATTGATTTGTAATTTTCTGTTCACCTAATATAATCTTGGTTAAATAACCTATATAATATTAAAAATGACATAAATATTATATACATTCTTTATATATGTTTTTGTAGTAATCTATAAATTATAGAGATTGGACAAGAAATACATAGTTCTTGGAAACGGTATGTGATAAATACACATGAACGTTGTTTCTATTTTCTAAAAATATTGAAAAAATGTAGTTAAATGATATATTATAATCCCAAAATTATTTTAATTTATTATATATCACATTTTCTATTTAACCCATCGTTGTTATCCCCAATGTAAAGTGTGAATAAATCACATCCCTTCGTGAGGCGGTAGTCCACCACAGACACAAATGATATTATCCTTTTCCCATAAAATTGAATACATGAAGGTATGTGTGATATAATAATATAAAAAAGAAAAATATTATTATTATTATGACACATATGAACTATAAAACCATCATTATTTATGACCATGGGAGGAGGTAATTGAAAAATGAATGATATTTATTTGTGAGACGGTTGTTCGCCATACACAAGAACGATGATTTTGCAATCCATTTGATGGAATTGGAGGTGGTTTTATCTCATTAACATAGCATAAAAAATATTAGTATATTAATGATAATGTGGTTATTATATCATAATGTTATAATAATAATTTATAGAGGTAGAGGATGAAATAAAACAAAACTAGTTATTGATAAATGCTTCCTTTGCTTCGGGTATCCACCTTAGGTTTTCAAAAATATCATTTTAGGTTGTTTTTAGGAAAAAAAATATTGATTATAGGATGATATTAGGTAATTTTTAAAGTGATTTTAGACGGTTTTGAATGAAACAAAAGTGGTTCTATGTTTTAAGAGGTTAGGAGAATGAGTGGCCTTTTATAAGTGACGTGCGTGGCATAATTGTAATATTTTTTGAAGAATGAATTCCAACCATGTTTTGTTATATTCACAAGGATCCAATAATGAAACATTATTGAGAATAGAATTTGTATGGTATAAATATGGACATCTAATGTCTATTGAAAATATTTTCTGTTATTTTAAACCCCTATCATTTTTGTTATTACTCATGGATAAACCCATATTTACCTTAATCAAAGTAATTAATTTTTACTATTTTTATTATTCATTTTGGAAAAAAAAATTAATTTGAGATTATCATAAAATAGAAATTATTATGTTAAAAAATATGTAAACCGGTTTTCAAAATTATATTCAAATAAGTGGAAAATTTTAATTTAAAACTAACGTGTAGATACAATGAGAAAGAGAGTTTTCTAAGTGAAAATACTCAAAACTTTATTATGTTTTTTTATCTAATTTTAATATTAAATTTATTAATATTACCTAAATTGAATTAATAGATTTATTATTCAACTAATTTTACTTTAAAACTAATTTAAAATATAATTTTAAATTATAAATATTTAAAAAAAATTCAATTTTCAATTATAATTCAGTATTTTCCACTATTAATCAAAAAACAAAACATTTTAGAAAAACCCAAAAAAAATCTTCCTAAGATAATTTTTAAATGATTATTTAAAAAATTAATTATATTTTACGAAAATAAGTGTATAAAAAGGTGAAAATTAATTAGATTAATGTTCACAAAAATATATATTTTATTATGAAAATAATACTTTGGAAACATATAAACACTTTACTAAAAATTAATAATATTTTTATCAATATTTTTTCATTAAACAAAAAATTTTAATATTTTTTTATTACTATTCATATTTCAATTTTTAACATCTAGGATATAATAGTCATGTTTAAATATCAATAAAATATCACGGTTTTGTTAAAACCCAGGGATGCGAGTACAAAATGACTTATTTAGTATTTCATATAATGTGATCTAAAAAAATTGATGAATTTAATGTAATAAAAACTGAATATTTCATGTATTAAAAAGTATATAAATATTTAAATTTATTTTGAATAAAAAAAATCAAAATATCTTGGGGTGTCACAAGGCTTTGTGATGGAAATTCATTACACCGTATCCCCAGGGATTCATAATGGATGGGGCTTAGTGTAACACCCTATAATTTTAATATTTCTATACCATTAAATAATTCCTGTGTGTTTAATATCTTCTAATACATGATAAAATAAAATAAAAATAATAATTTCTTATTTCACTACGGTAGAATATTATTATACGGAATAAAAGACAATATAAATAACTAAATGAAACATGATGTTTAATATAACTAAAAGAATGAATCCACAGGTAAATAAAAATACTACATGGTTTAAATTACACCCATCATGATCTTATATTAAGATCATATTATAAATGGTAACTATAGAATGATTAAAACATGTTATAAATATAATAAATATATTGATAATGAAATTAGAGAAAAGTACGACTGATTTCAGAGATGTATTTAATGTTATATGTAGGAAGGTAATATGACTATTTTATATATGGTAATTCGTTATATGGTTGTCAGACAAATGACTGTTACATATATGGTCATTGAATATATGGTCATTGGATATATTTATATCAAATATTTACAATAAGTTTATTATAATTTTTATAAAAAATTAACAATAATATAGTTCAAATATAATCAATAATTCTAGATTGATTCTAAAGGTAATAATAAATTAACTATTATTTTTCAAATATATGTATTTTTTCCATTTATTTAAAAATAATTATATTTTTATTATTATTAATTTCTTTGAATGGGTAACCTTTTTATAAAATTCAAATAACAATTCTAATACCAATGGGTAAAAAATATTTGGAGGTGATGCAAATAACGTAATGTTAAAATGGATATTTTTTTAAGATTTTTTCCTAAGTGTGGTTTATTTTTATCACAAGAAATTAAAATTTTCACATTTAAAGGATGATTATAAATTAATTTAATGTTTATATATAAATAAATATATATCAATGCTCATTTAATTAGTAATTTATATGAGATATGTTCACGAACACTTGATCTTTTAAAAATTTATTTTTTTATAAAAACATTTATATATATATTTTATGTTTTCATTTAAAAGTTACAATTATTATATTTTGAGAATGAATTAAATTAGGTAGAGTTAAAATTTTAAAATATAATGTCGAAATTACTTAAAAGGGATTAGGTGAGTCCAGAATTATGAGGCGGTACATCTTTGATACTTTTTTTTGATTGAATTAATATTCCATGTATGATTTTATATTTTAGAGGTGCCTGATAGATTTCCTACAAGATGGATTAATGTACTAAATGACTTAAGGTACCCAATTTGGTAATTCTTCAGGCGATGAGTGGTTTTTGTCTTGTAATTAGCTCTATGAGTGAGTTAATGGTGTACTAGTGGATAATAATTAGGTGTTGGTTTTGGTTGGTGGTGGACCCTGGGAACTATGTCGGATAGGCTATGAGAATATCCTTAAAAACATTTAAATCTTCAATATAGATGGTAAATGTATTGAATGTGAGTCTAGTAGTTGATGTAAGTCATTGGGATATGATTTTATAAGTTTTCATGAGATAAATAACACTCTTTATATTTCATGTAGAGGATCATGGTTAGTATAACGAGGGTATGAGATCTCAGAAATGTGGGGCTCCTAGGGGAGTGTAATAGGAATGTGGGATGGGTATCTATATCTAGTAGTAAGTCATATGAGGCTTTCATAGTGTAAAGTGGTTATTCCATGGGTGAATAGAGAAAGATTTTGGGTAGTCTATGGGTGGACTTGGTAGAGAAAGGGGTTGGGGAATAAGAACTAATGTCTAGTTAGAATCATTTTGGTGTAATATGGTATAATATATAAATTAATTATGGAGTAGTGACTAATTTTTATTCAATGATACTTTATTGGGAATTTTACAGCTTATGTTAGTGGACTTGTTAGTTGGTGTAGCTTGGTAATACTGATGGGTTGATTTTTGATAGTGGGGATGGTCATGGAAAGTGATGATAACCTATATGTGTTACCCTATAGCTGGGATATTTGCGGAAACATATGTGTGTGGATGGCATTGTTTTATTATATAGGGTATGTCTTCTATGCTTTTATTATTATTCATTCTCAATATATGTCATGAAACATTGATGATTCCTTAACAAAAGTGGGAGGGTGCAGGCATGTGATGTGATCAAAGACGTGTCATGTGATTTGTAATTGTACCTCAGCCTTAGTGGTGGGATGGTGGTTTACAAATTGGTATGTGGTGAGGATCAAAATGATATATATAACCACACAATAATTTAGAGGGTGTAGCTATATTATATGGTACATTACTTGTAATGAAACCTTATATTGATTGAGAGGGTTGTTGTTAGGTTTTGATATGAGACCTCACATTAATTAAGATTCTAGAGGAATTTGATGTGGTTTGTTTCATTTTATGAGGCCTCATTATAAACGAGAGGGTTCTAGAATATACCCCCATGAGGAAGAGGTTATTAGTTAATATATGACATGAGATATAGTATAGAGGTTTGGTATGGGATCCCACTCTATGTGAAAGGGTAGTGGTCAAGACTCAATTGTGAGACATGATTTATATAATAGAGAATGGGACCATTTTTAGGGTATAATATGACTTCTTCTTATTTCATGGGATGGATTATGTATATAAGGTGTCTTGGTGGCTTTTTTAGTACCCGAAGAGTTAACATGTATAGTTTTATGTACACTATCTGATTTGTTTTCCAATACATTCATACATGGCATATAATGGCATATATAAGGGGAAATTTGTGAGACCCTACTATGTTTCATTCCTTCCCTGTACATAGGAAGCATGATTAAAGTTAAGATATTATGTTTCTCTTACAATTGATAGATAGTTTGGTGGATTTGAATAGAGTATTTGAATGGTCGTTTGGATTCTGATTTTAGGAGGTACCAAGGTTTCATATTTATATACTTTTTTATTTTGTGTTTATTCAATATTTTTCAACAATGATGCAACCAAAGATAAATATATGTAAAGAGTACATTGATACCATGGTTAAATTAATACTTTCCAAAAATAGTCGCAACACCCAAGGACTAAACGTTTTAGTTTCATGGATACTATAAAATTAAACACCTTAATTTTTCTTACTGTGAACATTTACCTATAAAATAAATCCTATCTTAGAGATTCCATGAGTAATAATCATAATCAAATCGTATGGGAAGTAAAACATAAGAAGGGTTGAGATCAAATTATTTTTATTGGATAACAAAATAATGGAATTAATGGCCAGGTCATAAACATATGTGAAAGAAAAAATTAAGAATAATATTTGTCTTATAAGAACCAAAATCAATAAGGTTTAAAATTAAGAATAAAATATTGATATTTCATCTCAAACGATAACAATTTTACCATTGAGTGAGGAAATAAGACATGAAAAATATAACATAATCAATGGAACCTAGTAAACAATGTTGTGCAATCATAAAAATAACTTTTATTATATTTTCAAATCCATCAACCTACCAACCCATTCACACAATACATAAATTAGTAGAGATAAACTCTATTATAAACACCCTTTTTGAAGAAAGCCACTCACTAACCTGATCACATGTAAAATTTTAAGTGGAGAAAAACTATATTACACTCATCCACTGAGAACCTAGCTACTCACTATCCACTTCAAAGAAAATTTATATATCATGAGATATTATCCATTATCCAATTAATGGGAGGGAAATATAGTTTTGACTCGCCACATAATCTATACGTTTGTGTAAAACTTGAAAAATTATTATCACATTATAAAATAACCAATGGATTGAAAAATCAGTTTCATGAAATTATCAAATGGTATATCATAAAATAACATCAAATTTAAAAAAAATGATACAATAAATTGTTCAACAAAATTTAATACTATATTGTAAAACATAAAAATGATAATCATGAAACAAAACTATATTTGGTAAATATCATTTAATGATAATGAGAAACAAATTATAAATTTTTTTTGTAAACATTTTTTTTCCATTATGGTAAAACTCATAGCTAAGAGTCTATTTCTAAAAAGGAACTGTTGTCTTTTAAAAATTTTAGATTAAGACATTTATAGAAACCAATTTGGATAAAAATACCTTCTCCAAAAATAAATTTATAATACCCATAAAAATTTAATATCTTGAATAAAAATTATATTAAGAAATTTTATAACTCAATGAAAGGGTTTTGAGTTACCAAGTACCTTAACATTACCCTTGGTTTCGATAGAAGTTAATTAACCCCATGTATCAAAAATATAAACATATTAACTAACAATTTAATAAAAAATTTCATATAAATATTCATTTATAATATTAAATAATAAATTTTCACCCCATGTGTTAGATTTTTTTAAGAAATTTTCATCATCACCTGTTAGTAATCTTGACTGTATGGGAATAGGCTTGTAAAAGTAGTTTTTTTCATCCTTTTTCAACGAAAAATAATCACTTATAAACTATTAAATGTACTAGATTTTATGTTTTATAAAAAATATAATTTTATAATACCATTTCATGGGAATCTTAGTAACATTTTAAGAAAACGAAAATGGTGATGACCATGTTTTGGGATATTTACTTATATTGATCGATGACCTTATAATAAATATCACTTATTATGTTATCCAAAAAAACTATATTACTTATATTATATGTATATATCATATATACTCATACAATATAAAATAAACCATCCATACATGGATGTTAAGTTAAATGAAACATGTTTATTTATGGAGGTAGTAATCCACAGAACACATAATTCACATTTTTTCTTTTTGTTAATAGAAAATGAGATAGTGGTTAATGATTAGAAAATAATTATAATAAATTAAAAATATAGTTATTAAATTGATGTTATCATTTTATTATGGTGACATTATATTTTTTGAAGAATTAAAATAGATAAATAAATAGGATAAAAAGAAATAGAGGTTAGGAACTTAAACGAAAATTGTTGTATTGTCTCATTTTTGAAGATGATTAAATATTTGAGGGATGGTATTTTTGTATGAATGGAACCTCCTTGAGTTTTATAATATTATTTATGAGAGGCTCGGGTAGAGTATGGTATGTGATTATGTGATTTTTGAGGGAGGGGAAGCGGGGAGGGGAGTTCCTCTTTTATAAGTGAAAAAGAGCATCATTTGTTAAAATACCGAATACTATTCAATAATTTTAATTCGCCCTAATGTAAAGTGAATTTTTTATAAATAATGGTTTGTTTCTAATATAAGATCAATACAAACTTCCACAAATAAATTAAAATTTTAAAATATGTCAGACCCTGTTCCTCAAATGTTATTCAATTTTACCATTTTTGTTTTCAATATGGTAACTGTAATTATCTAGGTAATAAGTCCTTAAAAGAAAACATTAAAATTGTTTGTAATATATAATTTTAAACTTATGATTCCAAATTGTAAATCCTTTTTGTTTGATTTAATTTTTAAAAAATTTTCATTTAAATTTTAAATAATAATTTATAATTTAATTTAATCAATTTTTTTGAAATATATATCTTATATTTTAAAAAAGTAAAATATGAGTTTTGAAATTATATAGACCATTTTTTAAATTATAAATTCAATTAAAAAAACTATGGTTACTCTTATAAAATGTTTCATAAATTTTTAATACATGATTATGTATTTATAATTTTATAAAATCTCAAGTTATTTGTAAATAACAAATTTTCACTCTTCCCTAAAAAGAAATCAATTGCAAAAAATTCATGTATTAATTTAAATATAATATTACAATGATAAAAAAATTATGATAATTTTATCAAATTCAAATCCAAAAAATTAATAAATTTTACTTTAAAATAAAATCATAATTGTTTTTATAAAAGAGGTTTTTATAGGGAACCATCTTTAGTATATATAGTATTCTCTTAAAATTGGTTCAAGTCATTAATATACACAATAAGTAAAAATATAAATTTTATAAAATAAATTTTAAAAACAATTTGTTTATTAGTTTCTCAAATGTACTAATATATTTCTACGTTTAAAGAAAATTTTATTTATTTTTTGTTATTATATATATGTATTGTGATATATATTTAATAATTATATTATCGGGGTTTATACCTTTACTTTCTAAATCTACCTTATGATGATCTATATTTTTTTTAGTTTTGTTGTGTCGTGTAAAAAAAAACATCAAACCCAGTATTTATTTACGAAAAATTATGGTCATTAAATTATACCCCTTAGAATAATTTGATCCTAAAAATATTATTACATGAGGGAAAACACGTGAGGGTACTTTTCTCTCACCACATCCTTATATTCCCACATAGCCTCATACAACCTATTGTTTCTCCATAGAGATTTGACAAGATGAGGATCCATATTCTAGAATACCTTATCTCTATAATCTAATATCTCTATGGGTTGTTCTTCATAAGAGAGGTCATGTTCTAGTTTTATATTACCTGATTTTAGTACATAAGATTGATATTGTATGTAATTCCTCAAAAAATAATACATAAAGACATCCTGAACTTGGGGGTGGTGTAGAGTGAACGCTAAGAGATAATCTATTACTCTGAGATGATCAAGTATCTTAAAATAACTACTGTTTCTTGGGATTGACTTCCTTTTACTTCCCAATATCATAACCTATTTACATGGATATATTTTTCAAGAAAAACCTTATCAAAAAATTCAAATACTATGTATCTTAAACTTTTGTAAGATTAACTATTTTTTAACATGATTCCATTTTTATATGCCAATTAATGTTTGATACTATCTCATTCATTTCATTAACAATTTTAGGCGCTATTACATTCCTTTCCAAAATACCATCCCAACGAGTTAGAGTCATACATCTCTTCTCATACTACAACTCATATTTTACCATTCGGGTTCTATAATGGAAATTATTATTATATGATAACTCCATTAGAGTAATATGGTAATCCAAATATCCTTGAAAATACATTTAAATATTTCTTAACATATCCTATATAGGTTGAATGGTTCTCTTAGGCCAAAAATCAGTCTAAGATGATAATTCACTGCTAAAATTTACTTCAATTCACCAAACTTGATGAACACATTTCTGGAATCAAGATGTAAACCTCATATCTTGATCAGATATAATAAATAAGTGTAATACATGAATCCTAAGAACCTATTTAATTCATATATAGGTAAAATTATATAGTATAAATCATTTATTACAGAAATAAAAATTCATTTTCTTTGTAAGGAAATCAACTATAACCCATATTGAATTGTGACCTTTACAATTCCTGAGGAGTCCTATGATCAAATCCAGGGTGTTGTTTTCCCATTTCCATACAAGTATGATTAATGGTTGCATCATACATGTAGTATTATCTATCCATACCTTAACATTCTAACATAAATATCATCAATATATATAGATCGAAATTTACCTTTTATTGTTATCCCACAAGATCTTTTCCTTCAGATCTCTATATATCATTGTTCCTCTAGGATGGATAGAGAATAATAGGATATTCACATCATCCAAAATATATTTATACATTTCTAGAATAGATGAGACACATATTCTATTTTAAAACTTCATAACGACTTCTTTATCAAATTTGAACATTGATATATTATTAACCCTATTTTGTAGCTGCGTATCATCCTTTTAGGATACTTTTTTCATTACATGAATAAAGGGATGAGAATAAACATAGGCATGGTAATATTTCTCCCCTTCCATTATTAATTCATTATTCATCTTTTTTTAGATCCATGAGTGTTGGGTATTTTTCAATTCTAATCACAGATAATGTAGTATTAGTTTCTCTACTGAGTTCATTAACCACATTATTTTTCATTCCAGGGTGGTAATTGTTTGAGCCTTCAAAATATTTAATTATCTAAAGGCATCTTCTTAAAAACATGTTTAAATCATTTTTCATGAATATATATTGGAACATGTTATGATTTTTTTATATTGAACACTTTTCATTATAAATTTAATTACTCCAATATTTCAATGCGTATATTACTTCCCATAATTCTAAATCATGTGTCAGGTAATTTTTCAAATGATTCATTAATTTGAGTGAGTCTTATGAAAAACATTTCATGAGGATTGAGGATTCATCCCAATACTTTTAATTAAGGATCAATGTATATTATTAACCCTTCACCCCTAAAGGGTAATGTAAGAACATGTGTTGTGACAAACATTCCTTTAATATCCCTAAAGTCTTCCCAATGTTATTTTCTAGAGTAACTTGAATCCATTCCATATGATCTCGAGAAATGGTTTTGATAACTGTGTGATTTTTTTGAAAAATAGTATATAATATCCATCTGACCAGAGATAACTATAGATGTTAATAATAGAGCTTGGTCTATGAAATTATTCAATAACCTATATCTTTTACCGATATGTAGATGTACCCTCTCTTGTGATGACATGTCCCAAGAACAACAATTTTTTATATCCAAAATACACATTTTTTATGTTTTTAATACATTTAATCCTTCTTTAGGGTCTTCAACAAAGTTCATGAGTCATATTTGGTTTATTCATTACTTTTGGAATAGATAAGTATATCATCTATAAGAAATTCCATAAATTGATCAAGATATCTAAAAAGAAACTACTCCTAATATATATGAATAAATTTAGGCTAGTAGTATGTCCTTATGGAATATATATAAACTCTTAGAGGACATATATTTTCTATAATTTATTTAATATAATATTCTCCCTTTTTATCCTTAATTAATGATATCTACCTCAGAGGTAAAATTTTTACCATACTTTAGCACTTATGACAAGATTGAATTGGTTATTAATATGAGGTATATGATATATTATTATTTATTATTTTATTTAGATCATTATAATCGATGAAGTGATGCATTGATTCATCCTTCTTTTTAAAATGGGGACTAGTGTACCCCATAGTGAATTACTAAGGTAAATAAAACCATTTTTAATATTCCCATTGAATTTATTCTTATATTCATGTAATTTAATATAATCCATTCTATTGGGAGTATTTGGGATAGATAATTATCCAGGGATGAGTTTTATTGAGAATTCATCCTCGCATTTTATGTTAGAAACATGAAATTCATTGGGAAATATATCAGAATATTTTTGAAAAAAAATCATTTTCTCAATTTTGAATTCATCCCAGATGATATGATCTGGGATCCCCTTGTTTCATGGTTTCATGAACCTTATTATAATATATTCTTATGATTTATGTGTGGGATCATCCTTTCATTGATACTTGATAACAGGATAATGAGGGATTTGAAGAGAGATTTCATTTTCTCTGTAATTGTTATGAGATTTATATAATGAAATCTTATCCATAAAAATAAATATTTAAAATTAAACTAAGTAAAAAAAGAACTATATTTGTTGGATGTATCTCCCAAAAAATATTTATTGGAGAATATTTCTACACCATAGTTACACTAAACATGCCGCCAAATGTTTTCATAGATATATCGATATTAAAATTATTTGGTGGTGAATCTATATTCTTAAAATTATTATAAGATATAAATGAATTAAAAAAATAGAATATAATAAGGTATTTATGGTTATAGAGCGGATAATGAGCATAATATTCAAAAATCGTTATTATAGTCCACCTTTGTAGTAGTGAAGACATATCCTCTCCCTTGATCTCTTGGTTTAGGAGGCCGCTATTTCTTATTCCATTCATTTAATCTTGGTACAGGACATTGATACACATAATAACCACACTCCTAGAACTTGAAGCATTAATGAGTGGGTGGAGAATTAGTTTTGACCTTCTTCCCCATAATGGTGTTATTTGGCATCTTTCTATTACATTGAAAGACCCGAGCTTGATGGCCTACAATACAAAAATTATAACACTTCCCAAAAATTATATAGTAATTACCTGGGTATTTCCTCATATATATTTTACATGTGGGTAGTTATACATTCTTACACATTTATACTATTTATTAGGGATTCTGTGAAACTTCATATTTATATTCCTTTTTCTAGAATCAAATGGGTCTATGTCCTCCATTTTAACAATAAGTGAACATCAAACAACTACCTCATACTTTCAAAATACCCTTAAAATAATTTATTTTGAAAACTGGGTTTCATAAAACCAATTAATTGATTAATATTATATATATATATATATATACTTTGAGTCACACCATGTTATTCTCATGATGTTGTTATTATAAGATCCAATATACTCTTCTTCCTTTTGATTCAATTATAGGTATTATTCATCCATATCTGTGCAATGAGTCAGATGTAAATATATAGTAAAGAATATTACTTGAAATATCCCTACATCATAGAATCAAAATTTTCATTTTTCTATATTCCTAATGATATTCCTCTATTATTCAACATCACCTTCCAGATGTTAGAAAACAAAATTTCCCTTATCATTCTATGGGAATTTGAGGATATAAAATATATTTTCCTTAATTTTAATCCTTTTCTCAGTAATAAATATGTAAAAAGGCCCATTAAAATATTTTAGATGTTGAAACATAAATTATTTAATATAAAACTTCTCCCTTGTCTATTTTTTCAGTAGAACCATTTTATTCATGCTATTTTTCATAACATGAGAGATTTGATTGGAAATTTCCATGTGAATTTTAACTCCAAAACTTGTCTCATTTGGAAAATCACCAAATTTTCCATTGCATCCATCATTATCTCAGTTAACTCTTATTCTATATATATCATTGGTAGAGGCATTTTCATGGTGAGGATGTATGAATTATTAAACATAAAAAGCATAAAATTATTACGATAGTAGAAATAACTCAAATTTATTGTAAATATTATTCATTAATAACTTTATACGATTTAATATAAGTTATGCATAGTTATCTTTATAATTAAACAAGTTATATATTCAAATCTTTAATAATGTTATTTTATGATAATGTGGTAAACTAATGAATATCCCCATGGAGTGTCAAAATATATGTGTAGTTATGACTCTTTTTATTGCACTAGGTCATGGTTGAGTTAATAACCAATATTCTTACATCAGGGATATTCTCTCTAGGAACATTTGTGCAAGATAATTCATCTACTTATTATATTAATAGTGAGATTTGTTTTCTATGAAAACCACACAACCTAAACTTTACTAAAAATTAAATATATTATCCTATATATGGAATTATTCATTAAATTTGTCCCATGGTTTTCCACTATAGTTATGTAAAGTAATACCCTAAACTGACTAAAACCTAATCTGATACTATCTAAAGTCTCCCAATCAAAACATACCAAAACAATACAATAATTACATGTTTTAATTAATATATCCCACAAATAGTCACACAACCCAAGGATATAATGGTATTATTTCTAAGAGACTCAAAACATAAAAAATATTATTTTACATTTGGTAAGAATTTATATATATATAAAATACACTCATAGATATTTCAGGTGGCGTAATCATCTTAAAATCATGGGGAATGAAACAAAAAATATGGGGTGAGCTCAAACACTCAGTAAGAGATAACATATTAAAGTCCATAATGACTAGATCATAAACATATATTAAAGCATGAATAAGGGAAAATATTGGATTTATATGAAAATAAATTATTAAGAGTTAACCATAATAATGAAATATAGACATATAATTTCAGATTATAACACTTTAACCTTGGGAATTAAAAAAACTTGAAGTGTATAAAACATTCTATAAAATGTTGGGAAGAAAGTGATAGAATCATAAACATAGTATTTCTTATCTTTGTGAACCTGAACACCATCTAACCCATTCAAAAGTAAAAATATAACTAGAGATAATAATAATTTCCACCACACTTTTTAATCCAATATATTATCTAATCTATTTACATGTAAAATTATGAGTATAGATAAACTCCATCAGAATCAGCCTTTATTAAACTAGATACTTGCTTACCTATTGACATAAAATTTCTATATCGTGAAATATAAAACTATACAAAATTAATTGGTTTAGTTATAAGTCTTATATATATTATTATTGATATATTTTTGGGTCGCATCAAATAAAATCATCACATGATAAAATAATATATATAATGAAAAATGGGGTTTATTATAATATTAAATAATCAATAATACTAACATATGTTCTCCAAAATTTAATACATCATAAGAGAACATAGAAGAAGAATAAAAGCACAAAACATCATTGGGGATATATCATTTTAAGATAATGATTACCATGTCATGAAAATTAATTTTTAAAAACAATTTGTATTCATCACTGTAAATTTCCTAGAAAAGAGTTTCTTTAAAAAAATTATCCATTTTTAGTTTGTAAAGTAATTTAAAAGAAAACATTTCATGGAAATTTATTTGGATGAAAAATAATTTTTACCTATAATTTAATATATATTATCCATCCAAATGTAAAGTCACGAAAAAACAATGTTTAGTAGGAAATTAAATAACTCAAATAAAGGATTTTGAGATACTAGGTCCCTTACCTTTACCCATGGTTTCCGTAGAAGTGATTTGACCTCCTTTATAAAAAATATAAACATATTAATTACAAATTTATAGCACCTTATTCATATATATTAACATTTATACTATTTATTAACAATAATTCCATTCATATATTACATTATTGTAATTTATTTTCAACATCGGGGGTTAATAATTTTGACCATTTTGAACTAGGTTCACAAAAGGGGTGTCAATTATCATATTTATCAAAAATATAATGATTTAAAAACCATTTAAAGTAGTATAATTGGTATTTTGTAAATAATTTCAATGTTATAATTCCATAATATGGGATTTTATTCACATTTTATGAAAACAAAAATAGTGGTGAAACAGTTTTGGGTTTTTTATAGATATCAATGGATCACCTTATAGTGAACACCATATTTTTTTTATCCACAAAGAACCATATTAATGATATATTTTATGAATGTATATATATATATATATATAACATATTATTAATATAGTATAATGTAAAACAATCCATATTTGGATTTTATGTAAAATGAAACACATTTTTTCATGGATGTTGAATTTCATCCAACACATGATTCACATTTAGTTTTCTTCAAAGAAAGGGAAGGGTGGTTAATTCTTGAACCATAGTTATAATAAAGTTAAATTATAAGAATGAAGTTTAGGTAATCCTTATATGGTGGTGAAATTTAATTTTATGTAGAATAAATGCATATAAAAAAATAAAAATAATAATGAGTGGTTTGGAACTTATACCTCACTTCATGGATTATCTTTTTTTCAAAGTAGATTAAAGAATTCATAGATTTTTTATTGAAATACTAAAAACTACTTGAGAGGTTTGGGATTTCTAGGTAGAGGTATGAGTATATTTTATTTAAAAACTCTATGGGTTTTTTTGTCTGATTGAAATTGGGGATAGGAGTTCCCCTTTTATTAATGAAAAAGGAGAGTCATTTTTGTAAATAACCAAAACTATTCAATAATATAAATCCACTCTCAATGAATGCGCAGAAAAAATTTTGAAAAAATTTATTGGAGAAGATATATGGTTGACAAACACATTAAAAAATAAATAAAATACGTGTTTTAAATATGTTATTACCTTTTCCTCTATGATTACTCATTTTTACAATTTTAGTTTTCACCATAGTAACTAGTTTTTTACCAATGTAATTTATGCTTTACAGCTAAAAAATTTTTTTTTATTAAAAAAATTTGAATTAATGATTAAAAATTTTAAATTAGTTTTAATCAATTTTGAAATGTAAATAAATTTTATTTTAAACTATTTAATGTATAATGTATTAATTGTTTCTATTTTAAAGAAATATCTTATATTTTAAAATGTTAAATATGTATTTATAAATCAATTTATTTTAATTTTAAATTCACTTATAAAATACATACTTGGTATTAGAATAGGTTTCATAAATTTAAAATTCTTTCTTATATATTAATAATGTCATATAAATCATTTGATATTTAAAAATCTTATTTTCAGTATTCATCAAGAAATTAATATTTTTAGAAATTTTTTAACAATTAATATTATTTTAATATAACAATTTTAAACCCAAAAATTATTTTAATTTATTTCAAATTCACATCCATAAATAGATGATTTTTACTTTAAAATAAAATCATTAAATATAGTGAAAAATAGTTTATTATCGTAAAAAGATTTTTTAAAAAAATTATTCTTATAAATATAGTGGTAATCATAAATATATAAAACATGTAAAAATATCGTTTTTATAAAACAAAATCTTTGTCAAAAAAATATATTTTATTATTTTTTTAGTGGTAACAATATAATTACATGTTTAAAGAAAATGATATTATTTTTTGTTCTTTTATATGTATATATATTTGTTATATTAACTCAATTTATACCTTTTAATCATATGAATATATTAAAATGCTATAAATTTTTTTGGTTAAGGTGTTTTCTGTGATGGGAAACATAGAGCACATTATTTATTTAAGGTGTAAAAACTCGAGTCTTTATAGCCTAGTAGGCGACCATTATTGTATTTTTGTATATTGAGTATGAATTTGATTAATGTTATAACATGATGGCGATATCTATGACTGGTGGTTGTATTTTACATGTAATTCAATACACATACTCTAGTTTTATATATATATTTTTTATTTATCTATTAATAGTTGTAATGGTAGTAAAATTATTGGATCCCATGTCACTTATAGACACACTACTAGTCGATAGACTTTGAATTATCTAGAGGTTCACATGGGGTTTTGTTGTACATCAACTAGGGTTATGAAAATGAGATGTTGGTTGAGGAATTAGATAGTGGAATAATAGAATTGTTTTGGTATTTTCACTATTTTTTTTATAATATTTAGTGATAAGATTCCATTTCAGAGGATGGGATGGACTTTATGTTTCCACATACATTACCCACTTATAATGAACCATATGTTACCAGAGAATGATATTGTTGATCATTATTTTTTATTATTCTAATTAATATATATATATATTCATGTATAATGTTCTAGGTGATATTTTTTTATTTTCTTTACTCTTGTGTTGAGGTGGATAGAGATAGTGAGTTCATGCATCATACTAGGAATATATATATATATATATAAACTAGAAATACTTATTGTGGCTGTGAAATAGTTTTCAAAAATAAAAATGATCATATAAAACTGTTAAAAGGACTTATTTAGAAACAATATATTGATAAAACGTTGTCTAATTAATTAAATAATAAATAATAACTTATTTAAAATTTTCTTAATTAACATATTGAAGTATCCTTAATTAATTGAGACAATTGTATTAATTTTCATGTGTTTTTTGATGTGATTAGAGTTAATTTCATGGTATATAAAAACCCTTGATTGGGTAGAATTTTATATGAGGTGCCCTATAATGGGATATTGGTATGTGTTATTTGTTCTTGTATAAGTGGTTTTGGTTAATGAAGAACTATTGAGTGGGTGTATATGGATGTGGTGATTCTAGTTTTTGATGACAATAAGATTCTCTCTAGAGTTAGTAGAGACGGACCTTGGGTGAAAGGTAAATGGTTTTTCCTAATAGGATGAAGGATATTGGTTCTTATGATTTGTGTTTTTTGTTACAATATGATTAGAGGGGGTGAATTTGGTAATGAGAGAATGATATGTAGATGCATAGGGTGTTATAAAAATTCATAATGGATGTGAGACTGAGTTTCTAATTTAATTTAGACATTACATTTGGTGTTTTTTAAAATGAATTAATAATGAGTTATTTATGAGTGGTAGGTTGACCTCATATAATTGGGTCAATTATAATTGGATCTCGGTTTTAATTTAGAAACATGAGATATTTTTTTGTATTAGAGATCATTGTTCTAACTATGAGAATATAATTCCATGTGATACACGGTGAGTTGGGTAGTGATATGAGGTGACATGATTGAAGAATAAATTTCTAGGACACTGATGGGTGTTTTATATATGGGTTAATGAAATATTTGGATTTGGTAGATAATGGATTAATAGGGAATTGAAGGGTTAATAGAGAATTACCATCAGGAATTTAGCAGGGTATCAACAAGAAATTCTAGAATGTATATTACCTTAAGAGATCTAGTGACATTAATAAAATTTTTGATGGTTGGTGCCTAGTGAAACTAAACTTGTATAAGGTTCCTTGTGAATATTTATAAATATAAGTGTTTTTTAGATGAAGAGTAATATGGAGGTGTATCATTCAAGTTAATGAGACAATCTGATCAGGTCTTTAGTGTTGGGAATGAAATCCTTGATAATCATTTATAGATCATTGGTAAGGTGGATTGGTTCAGTAATCATTTTGTGCATATGGTGATGGTTATATGATAATAATTAGTTAATAAATGTTCTAGATTACCATTTATTGATAATAGGTAAACGTAATGATATCAGTTGGGGAAGGATGTGAGGATGACAAGGATTTTCACCCATCTGTCTAGAGGAATGTGGCATAACACTCATGGTTCTTGGAAAATAAGGGTTAGTGTTTGGGGTTCACTATGATGAAATTGGATTAATTCAAGGGATTTGGTTGAAATTAACTCATGGATTTGTGTGTTCCATTGGATGGTGGTGATGAATTAAGGTGGATAGATCAAGAAAGGGTTGTTTGGTCCATTTAATGTTAATGGTCCCATATACATTGTTGATTGGTAATGGATTATATGATTTATTTATAATGGATCACAAGAGGGATATATATCTTTTATTCCAATGTTTTTATTTATTTTTAAGAGATATTTTGGTATAAAATATGATATAGTGGGAATAATCCCACTAGTCTTTAAGATTTCACTTATGCATGAGGTATGTAGTGATTGGGTTATATTTATCCATATCCAGTTCAAGGATAAGGAAAGATATGGTGGATTATTTTTATTGAAGTTTATCATTAGGGTATTGGATCAATTATGGGTGAACATGTTTTGATAAAGGAGTTAGTAGGACATCATGTGTTCTAAGATGTTGTCTTTGTGAAGATGTTGAGTTATGGATGTAGTGTTGGAAACATGGTTTGAAAATTTGTGTTCTGAAAAAATTAGTTTGAAAATTATTATTTGATAAACATTTCATGTGACTATTTTTAGAGAAAAACATATTATTATATACCTTTTATGTGTGATTAGTGATTCATGTGTGGCATTAGTTTTTATTTTTTTATAATAAACATGTGGTGTTAGATTAGGCATCAATATAAAATAACAATGAGTCATCCAAATCAATAAAATGTGGTGACATTTGAATCTAATGGTTGGATTGAGGATTGTGGGATCCATTTGTATTTTTAAAAATATACAATAATCCTTATTGTGGAGAGTTTTTGACAACATATATTACTAATGGTTGTGAAATTTTGAGAGATTTTGAATTTTTCTGCTTCAGGATAATAGAGTTTTGAAAATTAGGATTTGGATTATGATTTTTGAAGATAAAAATATTCTATTAGATTTTTAAAAAATTAATGGGTTGTTTTTTGGTAACTGGGGGATTTTTGTGGATATTGGAGGAGTTGGCCCTGTTGTGGGGTAATTGTTTTACTGTAGGTTGCAGATCAAGAAAACACCAAAGGGTGTTGTATCACTGTGTATTAAAAATGTGAATACATATTTTAGAGGGGAGATATTGTTTCACTATTTTATAATATTATCACACACAAACCCGGTTTATAATAAGAAATTATTGGTGTTGAAAGAATTTTATACCACAGCCAAGGTGTTTCTTCCTGAATGATTTTTCAGGTGGGTGGTTCATTTTTTGGCCATAGCGATTCAAAATGGAGGGTTTTGGGATGTAGAGTCATCATGATTCCCCCAATAGTTGATAGTTCCAAATAACAAATTTCAAAGGTGTGTCATTTGAACACGACCCTTTGGGTTATTCCATAACTATACCTGACATTTGGGTGTTGAACTGTGATACTTTGTCTCGCGTCACAACTTGGAACTTTTCTGGTATTTTAATCAGGGGAAGACCTATAATTGTTTAGTCAACCCAATTATTTAATTATTCGTATGGATAATTGAGAGTGTCCATTTGAAAAACCACGTCCATCCTATTTCATTCCATAAAATCCCCCAATTTTATCTCTTGAGCAGTGGATAATTGAAACTTGTTTCATCATGCTGAAGCTAGGTGACCATTCTCCCTATTCCTCTTGTAATCTTATTATAGTTTCTTCTTTGATTTCAGTGGGTCATTCCCAGGTTTTTAGTGAATATTACATTAATTTATGTTGAAATAATATTTTAATGATGGGATTTCAAGATATGGTGGATCAAAGATTCCAATATAGGTGATATGTTGGCTGCTGATCATAGTTTCTTTGGATGTATGTCACTTGATGAAATCCACCAGGGTTTTTGAAAAATAATCATTCAATCGGAGAATTATTATATGTCTTATTCTGAGGATTTTTTTCATTGTGGTGCTTCAAGAATTCCTCAAGACATTGGGGTACCATTTCTTGAGGATTCAGTTTTAGGAGGCCACTTAGAGTGATTTTGATGATTATGCCTCTTTGGATTAAATAAAATAGTTAATTATAGCGATTTATAATAAATTATTTATAATTCACGGTGTGAGATAGGGGATTAGAAGATTGTAAATTCTTTTTTTGGGAATGGATTGTATTATTGTGCATGTATTGAGGATGGAAATATTATTCTAGAGGAATGTGGTCCCTTTAGTACAATGACATATACATTTGTGAACATCCATTAAATGAATGTGACTCGATTTAGGTTTATGAATATACTAAATGGGCTAGGTGAGTCAAAAACTATGGCGTTGGTTTGAGACTCACCTTTTAGGGATAAATTGTCTATATCTTACATTATTTTTAATTTAATATATTCCCATTGGATTTGTCCTTAAGAGGAAGTGGTGTCTTGAATTACTTAAGAGAAATAAAGTTTTCATGGAATTTCAGTGTAGTGGTTTTTAGCATCGGGTGATATCTAGTGAGTGAGTTAATGGTATCTATGTTGATATTCCTTGGCTAAATTTTTCAACATTTTTTATACAATTATAATTGTGAAGGAAAGGTGATTGAAAAAACCATCTAAATTTGGAACTCATCAAGAGAGATTGGTGAAGTGTTAAAAGAGAGTCTAGTAGTTAAGGTAGTACATTGGACTTGGGTTTTATTCATTTCATTTAATGTAAGAGATAAATAAGTATACTTCTAGAATGTTTATGATAAATTGGTTAATTTAAATAATTGTATGGTCTCTCTTGAATGTGGGTCTCTTGATGGAGTGGGTGGGGAACATAAAATGGGATGGATAGGTAGTAGGAACTTGTGTGAGGCTTGGATAGTGTAATGAGGTTAATCCTTGGGTGATCCAATGAGGACTCAGGGTAGTCTGTGGGTGAAATTGGCATATAATGGAGTTTGGGAACATAGATAAGTGTTTTGTGAGACAATTATGACGCTCCTTTCTATCACAAAGTCCAATGAATGTCAAAGGGGAATACCTTAAGCCCAGTAAGTGTCACCCTTTGAATAACATAAAAAATTAACAACGGGATGAACCAGGAACACATTTAGAGAGCGTCGCGCAAGTATCCTTCGAGCCACGCAAGTCACTTGGGCACCACATATGGTCCACGCAAGTCACTTGCATGCCCTATTCCTTTTTTTCACCCAAGGTGCCCAGTGGCTTATAAATAGCCCCTGTGGGCCCCCCATTTCGAGGTCGCATTTTCCAAAACTCACATTCAAGCTCTGGTCGCACAAGTCTTTTTCTAACGTCTTTTGAACACTTCTAAGGTAATTCTTTACCTATAATGGAAGCTATAAAGTGGAAGAAGAAGGCCTATGTGTTAGAATACATCAACACTTGCACGCCTAAGTGTCCACCCCTTAGGGGAAATGATGACACTTGCGCGCCGCCTTTCCCTCTCAAGGAAACTTACGCGCCACACTTCTGGAGGCCTCTAGGGATGATACTAAGGGATTTAGTTCAAAGTCACCCAAGTATTACCCTATATATTATTCTTCTCCCAAGGTGACTCATGTCACGCTAGTCTACTTGCATGACCAGGACTTGCGCACCATAACAATACTTGTGTGCCTCCTTCCTAGTCACCTCCTTTCCTCAAATCCACCTCTCCTCTTCAAGACATAGCCTTCAAAACCCTCTACAAAGCCATTTATGGAATGGTTCCTTTGTTGGCTTCCTTATCTGAAAGGAATTCTCTGAGAACATCTTCTAAAATCTTGGGACTTACGAGTTTTATGTCACCATTGTTGGAGGTTTCCTAAATAACCTCATCCTTTAAGATGAGAAGATCTTTAACCTAGGCCTCCTTCTCAGGATTGAGCTCAAATCATAATCCTTTTGTTTTGTGTTTCCTTCTCAGGAATAAAACTAAATCATAAGTCCCTCTTAATTTTGACTTCCTTTTCAGGAGTAAGTCCTAGTTTAAAATTCCAAATCTACATAAAGTAAAAATACCTTTATGGACCCTGCTTCTTGGGTTTCTTTCCTAAGTCCTAGTATTCTTTTACCTGGTTCGTCATACATACGTAATCCCCACATCATTTCTCATAATTTAAACATTCATGGAACCATCGTCAAGTTTACTGATACCTCTTGATTCTCACACTGAGCATGACTCACGTGAGCTTAGAGTGTGAAATTAATCACGACATCTCTTTTTGCGCCACTAACCATGCATAACCCATATTTCTATACCCAAACTATGTGGACATTGATATCCGCCTTAAAAGTAGAGTACATAAGAAGCCTTTATAAGGTTGAATCCCATCTTTCATTAATTATTTTTCAGTCACATATGACATTAAACTATATCCTTCTTGTCGAACTACGTGGGTTCTGATTCCTTTTTAACAAGGATACGTAGGTAGCCCATCTGCTGGCACGATCCCAATTCTGAAATTTTCCCTGCCATTCTGAATGACAATAAACTCCAAGTGCCCCACAGAGTGGCTTTAAAACCAGTATGGTCATCATAATTACCAAGAGATTTCTATATAATGCATTAAAGGTTACCATTGACTAAGGATCTATAATACATACAAATGATTCTCCGTCTATGAAGAACCTCAAATACATATATAATATTCTATAAATCATATAAATATGAATCATTGATTGCCAAATCTAAAGGAAAACTTATTTTTATACTTGGTGAATTAATAAGGATTAGTGAACATAACTTAAATCTATGAGAGAGTCCTGGAGGAGGCAATAATTCCCCTCAAAAAGGTGTGATGAGCCTGACCTCCCATCCTCTCGACCAATGAAAATTCTTAAGCCTCATCGGTCCACAACTAATGAGCACCTACCTTTGGAAAGTAGGTCCAAATGGATATAAAATCATTGGATGTTTCCAGTTCTATGAATAAACCCATTAGAAACCGATTGGAAAGTTTGAAACTTAAACAAACAAGTTCATCCCCATTTCTAGAAGAAAAAAAATTGTAAACCCAATGTGAATCCTTAACCAATCTAAAATGATGTTTTACTTATTTGTTAGGCCCCTATTAAACTCAACATGAGGTCCAACAAAGAATTCAATAACATATTCACTCATCCAAATGATGTATTCTTCCTAGACTTACCTTGATTATGTCTGCTATATCAAACATGCACTCTTTTCTAAGATCTCTCTACAACATAGAATAGATTATTTAAAGTTCACACCTGTGAATGCTTCGACCACTACTCCTACTAGATCCTCATCCGATCTGAGGAAGACATTGCCTCCTCAGCTTCTTCAATGCTGGGTCTCAAATGCACTAGTGAGGGAATATCGTCAACAAGGTACCATCCTAACTTTGGAGGCCGCTCGACAAGCCCACTAAGTTAACAGCTCACCCTGGTTGTCCTGACAGTGATTACCAGTGATCAAGAAGCAGGTGGTTCTAACCACCATCTCCAACCGTTTCAGGTCTTTATCCCTAGAATTCAACAAACAGTCCCTCCCATATTACAGGGAGGTGAATGAAGAGGTCACTCAAGGCCTCATTTCAAGAAGACACAAGTCCTTCTCGAGGAATCCCATCAACAATTGCCGCCAGAATCGTGCGTTAGTATACGCTAAACATGATGAGGGTATCACCTCTAGGGGTTCAGATCAGGCCCCTCAGAACTAAGCATGCAAGACGAACCATCAGAGGTGAAATTCGGCCAACAGGGAGCATGTTCTTAACTCTTCCCCCTCCGGAGATGTCCATCAGCCTAACTTGATGGCAAGCAATGAGCAGGCACACACACACATCTGTTCTAATCCCGCTGTCTAGCAGACTCGTCTGGCAGCAACCTGCCAATCTCGCCAGGAAATTATGACAAAGTACTATAGGCAGGAAAATACAACTATTTAAAATTCATCATCCAGTCAGTAGGCTCATCTGAATGCATCCAAAGAATCTCTCCAACCAAATATGGTGAACACCGATAAGCCGGAACATACACTTGTTTACAATCAGCAATTCTGTCAGCAGTCTCATCTACCAGTATTGAAGGAAACCCGTCAACCATACTTGTTGAAGAATACACATAAGGCACATACACTTTCAAATGTTCATAAAGTCTTCCAACAATCTCGTTTGGTAGCACCCAGAGAAGTTAGTCGGAAAGATCTGATGACAAATTTGGAGCAGACTCAACTCTCTGCCCCTATGCATAAATACTATCAAAATTTTTTGACAGGAAAAGGAGGATAGGAGAAGGCACATACACCTACTCCAGACATGGAATGGATGTATATTCCCATTCTGGCAACTGAAGTCACCAAGCACATTCTTACAATGGTGAAGGAGCAGAAGGAAATCCCTACCAACATTCTGGATACCTTTCAGAATATTATAACAACTTCAGCGACGGTGACATCATAAGGAAAGAAACATAAATCTATCCCTATCAGTGGAGTGACTCATCAACATGTCACTCTTAAGTAGATACACACCTCTGTTCTAGTCAAGGAGGGTTGTGGGGCATACCCCCCATGTCATACGGACAATAAAGTCTGGCACATACACCCGATTTAAATAGAGATAATCAGCCAAACCTAACCATTTCTCAGGAACAAGCACATACACCTACCCATAATAACCACTTTCGTCAACAAGTGGTTTCCAATGTGAGTAAGAATGCATCCAAGAAGAAGACCCATCTAGCACAGTTGAAAAATAATGAGCCAATATGCAATAAAACCTGTCTCAATGCTGGAGTTCTTGAAGCTCTCAGACAATTATCTGTTACTAATGTTATTAATATTTTCATGACTTATTATATTCCCCCTTTATTTATTTTATATGAAATATGCATAATTTGTGTGAAATATTAATGTTTTAATATTAAGTATAATTTTTGAGCATTTTTAGAAGTAGTCCAATTGAGTCAGTTTAATGTTTTAATAATAAATATAACTATACTGATCCAAATTGTGTGGTTTTTTTAGGATTCTCCTTTCAATATAAAACATTTCATTAGAAGGTACCATGAGCCAATTCTTCCATTTGAAGGGTCATATAGTCCTCACAAACAAGACCAAAGAATCTGTGAACAAACTGGACCAGCCTTGAATATTGATTTACTGGGCTCAATCCAGAATTCCAAAAACATTAACTCTCCACCATAAATTGGGGGACACTACATTTCATCTTGGATAAAAATTTCAAGGCCCATATCCAAGTACAAGGGGCCCAAATGAAGCTTTGAGGTCGATACCGCCATTCTGGCCGAGAATTAAACTCAGTATAGTATGCATGACATATCTCATGATGTAAGAGTCAAATCAAGCTTATATTTTGCAGTTTGAAAGAGGAGATATAGGTGGCGGACTTTTTTGAATAACCCATTCGGATTTGAAGGCATCTTCATATTCAAAAACCCCTCCACATTCTGGACTTCAAAAAGACTGGATTGAAATGGACAGTTTTACTTTGTTTAACAAACCGGCCATAACGTTTGATCCTTAAGTCCAAATGACTCTAAATTTTGAGAGTAGTCGTCCAACTTTATTATATAAAACTTTGAAGAAGGAGATTTCTCTATATTCGGCTGTAATGATGTCCATATCTGCGAGCCAAGTGGAGGGGTATTGCTGGAATGTAAACAGTCCACTCTTTGGGCTATAAATACTCTCCCCTTCTCTCTTTGAGAGGGGTTGGAATATCAGAAAATATGAGATCATATTGGAACGACCAAATCCTTACCAAAATCATGTGATGACCTTCCATACTCATGTTTTCACTTGGGAGACCTTTCCTACTGTCTTTGTTTTCACTTACTTTCGTGTTCTTCATTTTTGTAATCTTGTAATTCTCTTTCTTTGTAATTCTGTTTTAATGCAAGTTACTTCTTCAATATCTCTTATTCTCATCAACCTTCTGTAGTATAATATTTATGTTCATAAAATAGTTTAAATTAAATTGAATCCCCTTCCCTTCTTTTTCTTCCTCATTCAATCGAAAGTTTGTTTTTAATTATCATCATTGTTCGTGTTTGACGTACGACTCTTTTCTAATCCATTTATTTTTCTTCTATTCTATATTTATCATCAAAATTATTATAACCAGAATATTAAACAACCAAATGGCTGAGTAAATCTTTCATTGGGTTGATTTATAATTCGGGGATGTTAAGTGATTGAGAGTTTTTCTCGATGAGTATTCTTTAAATTAATATTGTGTATGTTAAACTTAATATGTAATGGATTAATGATATGTTTTGTTTAACAAGTGGTTTCCATGGATTATTGGGACCATAAATATACTACCATAAATAATTTTTGATTGAGAGTAGAACCCTAAGTTAAGTTAAGGCTTGGATTAAAGCCTTAACACCTAGGAATTCCAATCAATGTCAACTTATGACATGGGTGTTAATTTAATGCAATACAATGTAAGGCTCAAGGATATCACATGCCTAACTCCCCAATAATGAACTCACCCCAATCTTTATCAATTTGTTAAATCAAACATCATACATAAATTATTTCATAATCTCTGCAAACAAACCCCCCAATCAGAATACAATTACCTAAAAAAACAACTATTTCAAAGTATCATCATCGAGGATTCGACCCGAGTGCTGCTATACACATTAGCAGAGCACCGAAACATTGACCGGTCCATAGGCGACAATCGGCCGTGCATTTCAAATGGAGCCGTTGCCGGGGATGTTGCTTTAAGTAGTCATTAGTTTCTGGTTATTTTCAAAAAAAACAAAAAAAAACACAAAGAAAAACTCGTCTTCCTCTTAAAAATCATAAACTGAAAAAATAAAAAGAAAAACCCATCTTCCTCTTTCTTCCAAAATCTCTCTGAATGCCCCATAGCCTCCCAAACAATCCCTTAGATTTGTTTGACCCTGAAATTGAGCGAACACTTCGCCAACTTAGGAGGAACATAAGAGATAGTCAAATAATTCAAGAACCAGTCCTCTTCCAACCAGTTGAAATTGAAATGGACAATCCTAAGGAACAAACCCTAAAAGAACTCGCTGCCCTTGATATGAATTACCAACTTCTTGGTATTCAATATCCAAATATAGAGGCTGCCTTTGAACTCAAATCGGGTTTGATTCATCTTCTCCCTCATTTCCACAGGCTAGCCGGCGAGGATCCACATCTCCACCTTAAAGAGTTCCAAGTAGTGTGCTCTGCCATAAAACCTCAAGGGGTTTCTGAAGAACAAATCAAACTCTGAGCATTCCCTTTTTCCATAGCTGACACTGCTAAGTCATGGCTCTACTACCTACCTCCTGGTTCTATAACTACATGGAATAACATGAAGAGACTATTCTTAGAGAAATTGCTTCCTGCTTCTCGTACTGCTTCTATCCGAAAGGAAATAAGTGGTATCCGTCAATTCCCAAGTGAATCACTCCATGAGTACTGGGAGAGGTTCAAAAAGATTGTTACAACCTTCCCACATCATCAAATCCCTGACCAACTCTTGATCCAATACCTCTATGAGGGGTTATTGTCTATGGAGACAACTCTCATTGATGCCCCAAATGGTGGTGCTCTGGTTGATAAAACTTTTGTAGCTGCAAGAGATCTCATAAGTAACATGGCTGAAAACACACAATCCTCGATTATCAGGTCAGTTTGTTAGAAACTTCAACCAACCTCACTCCGAGCCCTTCTCCTCTAACTTTAACCAAGGATTGAGGTATGGTAATCCCGTATCTCATCCCCCTAAATTCCCTGCTCAAAACCCAAACCAATTCCAATATGGTCAAGGTGGTGGTAACTTCCATCAACCTTATCCTTTTGTTCCTCAACCTCAAAGGAAAAATCCTTCTCTTGGATTCCATTATCCTAGTGAGCCTTCCCAATTCCAAAATCAATACAATTGATTTCCCAAGAACCAAAATCAAGGCAATCCCAATCCGGGACAAGCCTCTTCTTCCAAGAAACCATGGGAAAGTGAAGTGGAAGATCTTGCCTCCTTCAGCCATTCTAGCCTTAAAAACATTGAAACTCAAATAGGTCAACTTGCATCCCACCTGAGCCAGCAACAACAATCAAATTCTTCCCAACTCCCAGCTCAACCATTGCCCATCCCCAAGGGTAATGTAAGTGCAATTGCACTTAGATCGGGAAAGAACATTGATATTCCTCAAGATAAGTCCTCTAGCCCTCCATTGAATGTTGACCTAGAAAATGAAGATAGAAAAAAACTTTAAAAGGAACCTGAAACCATTCCCTCACCAACTTCAATTCCACTTTGTAACCCAATTCCTTTTCCACAAGCTGTTTCTAAACCAAGGAAGTCCTTTGAACCTGATCCTGAAATGCTCGACATGTTTAGACGTGTTGAAGTCAACATTCCCCTCTTAGATGCCATAAAACAAATTCCTAAGTATGCCAAGTTTCTCAAGGAGTTGTGTACCCACAAGAGGCAACTTAGGACATTTGAAAATGTTTCCACCCAGCAGTCCATACCCATTAAGTGCAAAGATCAAGGTACCTTTACGGTTCCATGCCAAATTGGAAGTTCCAACTTTGATGATGCACTCATAGACCTAGGAGCCTCAATTAATGTCATTCAAAAATCCATATTCTCCAACCTTGGTCTAGGTCCCTTGCACCCAACGGGTGTTGTCATTCAGTTATCCAATCGAAGCACAGCCAGTCCTGAGGGAATAATTGAGGATGTCCTTGTTCGAGTAAATGATCTTATCTTCCCAGCTGACTTCTATGTCCTTGACATGGAAGGTGAGACAACTTCTTACAAATCTCCTCTGATTCTAGGAAGACCATTCCTTATGACATATAAAACCAAAATTGATGTCCACGCTGGCATCTTATCCCTGGAATTTGGCGACCAAATGTTCAGGTTCAATATTTTTCAATCCATGCGATGCTCATTAGAGAATCAATATGTATTCTCTATCCATGTTTCTGAAACTCCCTCTGAGAGTGTTTTGAATCCTAATACATCATGTTCTTCTTGTTCTACTAATAGAGGAGTTTGTTAATATTGCATCCTCATCAACCAAGTGATTAATGGTGAAATTGATGTTGACATTACAAATGCAAACTCCATTGATCCAAAGGATCTTGAAAACTCATTGGAATCTCATCTCACCTATGACCTCCAATGCTCTAACATGGATGGTAATGAGGAAAATGAACTAGAATTCTCATTTGTTGATTTAGATCAGATTATCCCACATTCATCCTTTCCTATCTATGATTCTGAAAATTCTGTTATATGTGAAGTGAACCTTGAACCAATGTGTTTATATTGTCCTGGTGGTAGTGATGTTTGTGATATTTGTACCCTAATTAATAAAGTGATCATTGGTGAGGTTGAAATTGACCATTTATTGGAAAAAAACATTGAAATAAAGGATATTGAAAATTTTATTCAGTCATATGACTCCACTGATCCTCATTACTCTACATAGGTAAGTGATGAAATAAATGAGTCAAAAACAATTGGGATCTCATACTCTTCTTTTGTGTTATCTGATCCTTACATAAATGAACCATCATAATTGAGCCATCTTCCTGAATTTCCAAGAATATAAAACCATCACTTTGTGGATAAAATCATTCCTCAGGTTGAAGACCAAAGTGAGGATAGAAATATTCTCTTTCCAACCCCATTGAATTGCAAGTACACCAACAAGGATGAGAAGAAATTATCCAATGAATCATCAGGCCTCCCAAAGAAAAAGTTTTTCCGGAAGCACACTGGAGTTGAGAAAATATGATGGCCACCATCAGAATATGGGTAGTCCACTACAATTGTCCAGATGAGGAAAAATAAATGCAGCGCTTCTTGGGAGGCAATCCATGTTTTCTTTTACTTTTATGAAATTTCAATTTATTTTTAGTTTTTCATTAGATGAATAATGAATTTTCTTTTTCAGGTAACTTCCCACTGTCCTAGAACCACCTCGACTTCCACCAAATCCCCAAATTCTCTAGCCGACCCACCACTAGAAGGAGATGGCAACCCACCAAATCCAAACTAGGGGGCACCTTTTTACCTTTAACTCTCTATATCTCTTCATCTCTCTACCTCTTTCTTCTTCTTCTTCTTCTTCTCTCCTTCATTTATTTTACCACTTTTTTTCCAACCCTTTTTTTCTATTTCTCTCTTGTGGGGGTGTGTATTTTAAAAAAACCATAAAAACAAAAAAAAAACCAAAAAACCCAATCACTTTAAAAAAATAAATAAAAAGAGTCATTCTTACTCACCATCGAGTTTTGAAATTTTGTCAAACCATTTTGTGGAGTTAACAGACATGTTTTCATATCAAAAATTTTGTATTTTCATCATTAATTTGGATAAAGAATTTTGTGTCAAAATTAACAAATTTTGAATGCTCAATTTTTGATTTGGAAAATGATTTTCCCAAACCGTGAGAACAAACATTTTCTTTAATACCAAGGCCACCTATGTCCATCTATTCAAAATGTGTGTTTTTCACCACCATTTGTGAGTCTTGAGTTTGTGGACCTTCGAGCTGAATTTCCTTCATTAGTGTGCATTAATATGATAGAGGAATTTTCTGAACCACATGAGAATCACAATATCCAATTAGCCTCCCATTTTCCTTACATTAATCCTCCTTTTGAAAGCCCCTTCGAGCCTATGAAAACCTTTTCTTTGATAGCCATATTACAAGCCCAATACCTTATCCCACCCAATATCAACATTGATTTTCATTGCATAAGTTTTTGAAATTTAAGTGTGGGGGGGAATGAATTTCATTGTTGGGTATCATTTCCTTACTTTCTGGTGTCTTATCATATGATTGAGGGCAAGAATCCATTTTAGTGTGGGGGGGGGTTGTCATTCAGTGGGATTTGGGAATGTATTGTACAAATGATATTGAAAAGTGTTCAAAAAAAATCAAAAAAAATCAAAATAAAAAAATTCAAAAAAAGAAAAAGAAAAAATGGGTTGCGTCTTGGGCAGGTAAAAAATCACTCTTCTTAAACCTTTTATGTTGTTATAACTATTACAATTAGTGTCGTGAGGATATCAAACATGGATTGGGATATGAGTGTGAGATCTGTCTCAAGGTCAACTTTCGAAAAAACAATGAAAAGGAAAAGAAAAAAAAGAACACTTGCATTATATTCTTATTGGGAGAAGTTTTTTGTTTTGTAAATATTACATATTTTCATTACCTTCATATTTTCTTCCTCTATTGTGTCTTTATTCACACAATCATTCCCTTTTAAATATGTGTTTTCATTTTCTTCCATGTTTCATTTCAAAAAAAATGTGCACTGCTTTTTCTATGTTGGTATTTTAACCCTCTTCTTCTCTCTCTTGGACATTATATTCCTATAATCCCATAGCCATAGAAAAAACCCTTAAAAATACCTCTTGATTATTTTTCACTTTTGATAGGGATTAGAAGCTGAGATCTCTTTTCAAATGCTAATATTTTCACTTTTGCTTGGTGAAAGAGTGAACCTCCACAAATGAATTTTATCATCTTGAGAGGTGTGAGTTTTGAGTGTCCACATTTTCCATTTCTAAATTTGAGCATGAAAAAAATGAATTAGTTTTGGAACATTTTTTCTGCAACAACTTGTGGTGGAATTCAAAATGGATGAGTGAAATAGTCTAAACCTCCCCTGATTGGAGAAAACAAAATTTTAAAATCTGTTGGTGAGTAAAAATGATTTTGTCATGTTTTTATATTTGTTGCACATGAGGACATGCACAAACCTAAGTGTGGGGGATTTTATGTTATTGATATTTTCATGACTTATTATATTCCCCCTTTACTTATTTTATATGAAATGTGCATAATTTGTGTGAAATATTAATGTTTTAATATTAAGTATAATTTTTGTGCATTTTTAGAAGTAGTCCAATTGAGTCAGTTTAATGTTTTAATAATAAATATCACTATACTGATCCAAATTGTGTGGTTTTTGTTTTTTAGGATTCTCTTTTCAATATAAAACATTTCATTAGAAGGTACCATGATCCAATTATTCCATTTGAAGGGTCATATGGTCCTCAAAAACAAGACCAAAGAATCTGTGAACAAACTGCACCAGCCTTGAAGACTGATTTACTGGGCTCAATCCAGAAGTCCAAAAACATTAACTCTACACCATAATTCTGGGGACACTTGATTTCATCTTGGATAAAAATTTCAAGGCCCAAATCCAAGTACAAGGGGCCCAAATGAAGCTTTGAAGTCCATCCCACCATTCTGGACGAGAATTAAAATCAGTATCGTGTGCATGAAATATATCATAATGTAAGAATCAAATAGAGATGAGATATTTCAGTGTGAAAGAGGAGATATAAGTGGAAGACTTTGTTGAATAACCCATTGGTATTTGAAGGCATATTCATATTCAAAAACCCTTTCAAATTCTGGACTTCAAAAAGACTGGATTGAAATTGACAGTTTTACTTTGTTTAATAAACCGGCCATAACGTTTGATCCTTAAGTCCAAATGAATCTAAATATTTCAAGTAGTCGGAAAACATCATTATATACAACTTTTAAGAAGGATAGTTCTCTATATTCGTCTATAATGATGTCCATATCTGCGAGCCAAGTGGAGGGTTATTGCTTGAATGTAAACAGTCCACTCCTTGGGCTATAAATACTCTCCCCTTCTATCATTGAGAGGGGTTGGAATTTCAGAAGAGAGGAGATCATATTGGCACGACCAAAGCCTTTCCAATGTCTTGGGAGGACCTTCCATACTCATGTTTTTACTTGAGAGACCTTTCCGACTCTCTTTGTTTTCACTTACTTTCGTGTTCTTCATTTTTGTAATCTTGTAATTCTCTTTCTTTGTAATTCTGTTTTAATGCAAGTTACTTCTTCAATATCTCTTATTCTCATCCACCTTATGTAGTTTAATATTTATGTTCTTAAAATAGTTTAAATTCAGTTGAATCCCCTTCCCTTCTTTTGCTTCCCCATTCAATCAAAAGTTTGTTTTTAAATATCATCATTGTTCGTGTGTGTGTGTTTGACGTACGACTCTTTTCTAATCCCTTTCTTTTTCTTCTATTCTTAATTTATCATCATAATTATTATAACCGGAATATTAAACACCCAAATGGCTGAGTAAATCTCTCATTGGGGTGAGTTATAATTCGGGGATGTTAAGTGATTGATAGTTTTTCTCGATGAGTATTCTTTAAATTAATATTGTGTATGTTAAACTTAATATGTCATGGATTAATGATATGTTTTGTTTAACGAGTGTTTTCCATGGATTATTGGGACCATAAATAAACTAAAATAAATGTGTTTTGATTGAGAGTAGAACCCTAAGTTAAGTTAATGCTTGGATTAAAGCCTTAACACCTAGGAATTCCAATCAACGTCAACTTATGACATGGGTGTTAATTTAATGCAATACAAAGTAAGGCTCAAGGATATCACATGCCTAACTCACCAATAATGAACTCACCCCAATATTTATCAATTTGTTAAATCAAACATCATACATAAATTATTTCATAAGCTCTGCAAACAAACCCCCCCAATCAGAATACAATTAACTAAAAACAAACGACTATTTCAAAGTATCATCGCCGAGGATTCAACCCGAGTACTGCTATGAACATTAGCAGAGCACCGGAACTTTGACCGGTCGATAGGCAACAATCGGCCGTGCGTTTCAGTTACAGCTCAAGATTCTCCTCTCTCATTTATAAATTCTGGATGTAACAATAATAATTCCGAAAGTCTTCATCATACACTTCCTCAGGAAGGCTTGCTTTAGGACAATTCGGTCAATCTCAAAGTGTCATCTTCAGATGAGATTCATGATAACCCTCTACACGGCCAGAAGACCAAAGATCAAGAGGTTTCATCTTTTTCGGTAACCAACCATGTTGATCCTCCCCATGATGATGAATTTTTCTACGAAAGTCCTCTCCGCAGTAGTAATTCAAATTTCCTGAAAAATTCTTCAATGGGCAATGCAGTAACGAGAAAAACCTCTTATCTTAAGGCACTTTCAAATGAAAAACCAGTCATGTCTGATGTCTTACTGCTAGAAGATGAAATACTTTCTGAAACAGATGATAGCCCGTGGTGTATGTCATTCTCCGAACCACCCTTGGGTCATTCATCTTTTAACTTGACAAATGAATTATCTACCAATCTTGTTGAATCTGAGGAAGCAACAAAGAAGAACCAGATTTGGTCCAATCAAGTAGAACAATCATCATCAAATGACAAAGAGGAAGTTCTGAATATAAGAAAACAACTAGCGAAAGGTGAAATACCAATCATGTTTTGTCCTTTGGCTGACTCTCAGTATGATATTCCAGAAATATTGAAAGAAGATTGTATTCATCATATTTGTCTCAACATATGAAAAAATCAATGTCACTTAAAAGAGAAAATATTATCTTATGACGAATATAAAAACCATGTAAAGATAATAGAAGGGTTACAACTCCAAATTGACTTGGACTCTCTCTCAATTTCCCGACATCCAAAGGTTGAAAGTTGCAGAGATCGCTTTAGCATTCATGCCTTGGTGTTTTAAAAAGGTTGTGCCAATTAATTACCAATGCCCCATCTGGTATTCATATCAGGGGATGGGGTGTTCCTGGAGAAATGAATTTTACTATGCTCTCCATCCAACAAAGCACGCAAAAAGTGGTCTCATGTAATGTTATTGCCCATGGCTGGCCGCATACAACTGGTTTTTTGTGTAATCATATTCTTGCTCAAGAAAAATCCTCAACTAGTTCTTCCCAAAGTCAAGAATATAAATAACAAGTTTTCAAATTACTCTTGCATCAGGAAAATTAGAATATCTAATAGGATTATCATTTAGAGCAGGCACATCATCATGTGACATAAGTGTTAGAAAAAATCCAACGGTCATCTGAGCCAGGTGATTTTTGTGGATGTAGGATGATGTATCTGAAAAATTTCTAGACTAAAGTCCGCAAAATTAGGAGATCCTTTAAGAATGTTTCAGATATAGCAGCTCAAGAGGCACCTCATCTTGCTAGACTGGGTACTCTTTTAACTCAACCCTCAGGATCAACAGACAGGATTCGAGGAGTTGAACAAGAAAAACAGGAATAGCCCCAGTCCACAGGACTGGGGACTTTTTCAAATTCTCAATCTCTTCCTCAGCGAAATTCAGTCTTCTCTCGATTATGGAAGAAGCCACAAGAGGAACGTAGAGCCGAATTATCATGAGATTCCCTCCAAATTATGGTTCATCAAGAAGTTCTTGAGAGATCAACCGAACAAAAGGCAATGTCTCATAAAGGACATGGAAGAAGACAATATCACCGAAGCACTGACAGAAGGGCTACAATGCGTTATGCATCGATAAATGTCATCAATGCCATTGTCACCAATCCCCCAGAACATGAGGCTCACTCAAGGGAATCAGATGAAAAAGTTCCAGTTCAAGAGGCTGTATACATAGAGGCAAATGAAGAAGGTGTGCGTACCTGAAATCAAAGGCTTACCCAGAATCTAGGTATTCCTTCAAATAACCAACTCCCCCTCTTCTAAAGGTGTCCAACAAGGGGAAAGGAAAAATGTCAGGTTACATTCCACCATACCTCTGGAGAAGGTCAATCACTCTCATTAGAGGAAAGGTTCGCACAACAAGAGGATGACATGAAGGAGTTAAGAAGGTTAAATGTAGGACAACTTCAAGGTAGTCTTCCTCATAAGCATGCTGGAGTTAATCACTCAAGGGAATTTGTTGTAGCTACTGGGATGGATCAAGAATATCCTTATTTACAAGTACACCCTCACAGGTCTAGTCCTATGGGTCCTACAGGAATGAAAAAGTTAATACAACCATTAGTGACAGTACCAGTCAACACACCCATCCAAACTCTATTTCTTGCACCTACATAGGTCCAAGCTCAACCAGGTGTTTGTCAAAAATTAATGAAAACCATTGAGTCATTAACAGATCGGTTGGAAGCTATGGAAGCAAAGTGTGCACCAGATCAACCAGAGAAGAGAGCTTACCCTGAATGGGTGGATTCAATTCCTCCCCTGTCAAGTTTTGTGAGTATCACATTACTAGTTTTTAATATTTTGGGAGATTCGGAACAACACATAACACATTTTGTTTCTCATTGTGATCTAATAATGGGAACTTCTCAACAACAAGAAGCAGTTAAGCTCAGGTGTTTTTTGTAGTCATTACAAGGGCTTGCTTTCATCTGGTATAGAAGCTTGCAATCCCGGTCAATTACTGGGTGGGAAGATATCTGTAAGAAATTAATTCTTCAATTTATCTCAACATTTCCAAGGACGACAGTTTTTGGAACTACCAATTGTAAGCAAAGGGAAAATGAAAGAGTTTCATATTTCATTGCTCACTGGAAGATATTAACATATTCTTTAAGTTTAGCAGTCCCTCAAGAAGAGTTGTTTCTAATCTGTGTGGAAAATATGCGTGATGAATTACACACATCGTTGATCCCTTTGAAATACACAAGAGGGTTTTAAGACCTTACTTCAATCACTCAACAGATAGAGGACTCTGTTATGATGACTAAGGCTAAAACTCGTGTAATACCATCAGTTCCAGGAAGGAGAATAGGGAAAGTAGAGACTGTTACAGTTACACTTAAACAAGAAACTGTACGTGCTTCCACTTGAAAACTTTCATCGTATCTAAGGGATCCACCTCCTGAGCGTCAACAACAACGGTCGCCTCGTCAAGATGGTCAAAGATATCAAAGATGGAAATAGTTTGAATATTTGAAGAACAAAGTTTATTCTTTCTGGAATGAACATGTTCCTGGCTACTTCATCTCAGCTCTGGAAAACAATCAGGTTCATTTGCGAAGGCCCAAAAGGCCAAACAAGGACGTAGACGAAGACCTCCCCAACTATTTATCGTTTCATCAGATGTTGGGGCATCCCATTTAGGAGTGTTTTGTCTTCAATGAACTCCTCCAAAAGATGGTGGACTCTCGACAGGTAAAACTGAAAAGTTCTTCAGCCCATGTAGAATGATTTTCTGATACTGATCTAGAGGAAGAATGCGAGTGGCATGATGTCAAAAGTAAAAATGCGCAGAAATATGATGATTGGATGGTCAGGAAAACGATCAAATAAAATCATGCCATTTTACGAACACAATTGAATCAACCAATTGTGTCTTCTGCTATGAATGCCATAGAAAATGAACCTTCATCAGAAAGAAAATCTTCAATGAATAAGCGTAATTTGAAGATAGAAGAGCAGTAAGAAGAAGATGAGTTCATGTCAAAGCCTAAATTTTATTTGACTCTAGAAGATTTTATACCATCTGATTCAAAAGTACAGGCACCACCCCACCAAAATCCACAACCTGAACTGGCTAATCAGGCAGAATCTTCATCAGATAAATAATTAATCTTTGGTTATGATATCATGATTCATTTAACAGATCCTTATGCCAATGAATGTTTTGATTATGACGAGCCTCATTTCCCAGTTTCTAACAAAGGAATTAGAGGAAGAGACAGAGGATTAGGATATAGGGGAAGACATGGATATTCCAGAAACCAGTATTTCAATCCTACCCATGCTAGAACTCTATATACGGCAGAAACTCATGGAAAACCCCTCAGCGAGCTCAACACGAACAAGAAAGTTCTTCCACACATGACAGATTCGGTCTTGAAATATTTATTTTGGAAGACCGGTTATAGGTCACCCCTTCTTCCTCTCAGCAAATAAATATTCCTAGTCGGTCTAATATATCAAAGTCAAGAGTATTTACAACTCCTATTCAGATACGGGATGCATATACTACCAAAGAATCAACTTCCAAGGAACCTACAAAACCACATTTTCCAGATGGGAAACACTGACCTTTGGACCAAAAGTATGATGTCTTGAAACATTTGACCCGTTTACCGGCAATGTTATCAATTCTGGATGCCTTGAATCTATCAAAAGATCTTTGGGAGGCACTTATTGAGGATTTGTTAAGTCCTCGAGAATTCGAAACTGAAATTGCTGCGGCTGAAGTTTACAATATAGAGAATGATTCTGCAGAATGACATGCAGTGATATCTTTTACAGATGAAGATGAATATGATGTTGTACATGGACATATCAGACTATTGTATCTATCTGGAAAATTCAATGATATATACATCTTACGAGCCTTCATTGATAATGGTCCAGGAGTCAATCTCATTCCTATTCATACACTTCGTCGATTGGGCCTCATTGAATCTGATTTATATTCGTCTACTTTGATGTTGTAAGGATATGATAAGAATGAACAAGAACCTCTGGGGGAAATTACACTCAAAATTCAGTTTTGAGATCTTGTATCTAATTCAAATTTCATAGTTGTTCATCAGGACAAAGCCTTCAACATTTTTCTTGGAAGACCTTGGCGACATCAACATGCGGTTGTACCTTCGCCATACCATCAATGTAAAAAATATTGTTTCAATGGTCAAATAGGGACATTGTATGGTGACAAATCCCCATTAAAAACATGTGAATCTCAATACATTGATGTAGAATTTTATCACATGGAGGGAAAGGAAAAATCCACAATGAAGAAGGTCACCAAAATTAATTCTCTATATGGTTTGGAAAAGATTCCAGTAAATCCATTCATACATGTGAGTATAGATTATGTGTTGCATATCAGTCAAATTGACGGGATAGACCCAAATCCAAACACTCTGATGGAAAATTTCATAATGTCAATTACGACAATTGATCCAGACAGCATGGGAGAAATTTTTGATTGGCCAAGCAATAATGAAATCTTAAATGCAGATGTATTCATTTCATCCGCTAAAATCCATCAATTCTATACTTCACCAACTAGGTCAGAAGAAGATATAGAAATACCAGAAGAAAATAATGATGTCGATTCTCAATCCATCATCTCTTCTCTATCACCCCAATAAAACCCTTCATTATCAATAGGGTCAGAAATGGAAGTCTATTTTCCAATATGTTCAAATTTTAACTTCTCCCCTTAGCATAAAATTTCAACTTCGTTATGTACTATGAAAGTAGAAACAGAGGAAGTAACACATATTGAAGAAGAAGGGGAGATCTCAGAGATGCTCCTCTAGCGTTTGAAGAGGGTATCTCTACCACTATGGATGAACTCAAGGAAATAAATTTGGGTACAAAATAAGATCCACGACCCACTTTAATTAGTGTGGCCATGACTCTTGAAGAGAGAGAAATTTATACTTCATTTTTAAAGAAAAATCGAGATGTATTTTCTTGGAATTATCCAGAAATGTGAGGTCTTGATCCGGATGTTGCCACTCATCATTTGGGTTTTCCAAAAGAACATCGAGGTTTCAAGCAAGCAACAAGAAGAATACACGCAACTTATGCCTCCAAAATTGAAGCTGAAGTTGATAAGATTATCAAAGCTAACATCATCAGATAAGTTAAATATCTCAAATGGATGGCTAATATTGTCCCTTTGGAAAAGAAGAATGGAAAAATTATAATTTTCATTGACTTCAGAGATCATAATCGCCATTGTCCCAAGGATGATTTTCCAGTTCTAATCACAGAACTCTTAATTGATGCAAAAACTGTAAATGAAGCTCTTTCCTTCATGGATGGTTATTTTGGGTACAATCAAATACCAATGTCCCCAGAGGATGATGAGTCTATAGCTTTCAGAACTCCTCAAGGGGTGTTTTTCTATCAGGTAATGCCGTTTGTCTTGAAAAATGCTGGTGCAATGTGTCAACGTGCCATGCACCATATCTTCAAACCCTTTTTAGGGAAATTTGTTGAATGTTATGTGGATGGTTTTTTGGTAAATCTAGACAACGTTCTGATCACTTGGCCAATCTCGAAATCATATTCAACAAACTTCGAAAACACAATTTGAAGATGAACCCCTTGAAATTTGATTTCGGGGTAACCTCAGGAAAATTTCCCGGCATTGTTGTACGCCATCGTGGTATCGAAGTTGATCCTAAGAAGAAAAATTAATCATTGGTATGTCACCTACTTGAAATTTGAAATAATTAAGAGAAATTCAAGTAAAATTGGCCTATATTCGGTGTTTCGTAGCCAATTTGGCAGGAAAGTGTTTACCCTTCACCAAATTAATGAAGAAGGGAGTCACCTACCAGTGGAATAAAGAATGTCAAGAAGCATTTGATATTCTCAAGAGATATCTCTTGAGTCCACTGGTATTAATGCCACCCATTGAAGGAATACCACTTGTTCTCAATGTGACAACTTTAGAGCAATCATTGGGTGCCTTCCTTGACAAAAAGAATGATAATTGGAATGAAAATAACCTTTACTATCTCAGTCAGACTATGCTTGAGACAGAAACTCAATATTCAAGTATTGAAAAGTGCTACCTAGAATTAATCTTTGCATTTCAGAAATTGAGACACTACCTGCAACATCATGAGGTCCAATTGGTATCTCACAATAACCAGCTCAAATTTATCCTTAGTCGTCCACTGTTTACAGGACGTCTGACAAGGTGGGTAGTTATTTTGAAGCAGTTTGATATCCAGTATATGTCTCAATAGGCAATAAAGGGCCAAGCTCTGGTCAATTTCTTTTCTGAACACCCATCTGTAGAAGATACATCTTTAAATATTGAACTTCTTGATGAGGAAGTCTTCTCTATTCAAGATAATCCTCAAAACATTGTAAATGTACTTTGATGGTGCCTCCTGAAGTCAAACATGGAAGAAAATGGAAGATCCTAAATTCAACAAAGTTGGGTTAGGAATCCTACTTATTTCCCCAGAAAAGGGAGTGCTAGCCTATTCATTCTTATTGATGGAAGGTGGTACAAACAATGAAGTAGAATATCAAGTTCTCATCACAGGCTTGGAATTGGCATTTCAGGCATAGGTGAATCACTTGAAAGTAAAAGGAGATTCAGATTTGGTAATCGAACAAATCAATGGGGATTATTCCATCAGAAAAGAAGAGTTAATCCCTTTGTGGGATTATATTTAGAGTTAAAGGTGGAATTTCCCTCAGAACTGACATTTTTTTATGTCCCGTGATCACAAAATTCTCAAGCTGATGCACTGGATAATGTAGCCACAACCCTGGAAGATCCAAATCAGGATGAAACAATCATCAGTATTGCCCACCGTTGTGTAGTTTCACCTTTTTTTCAAATCAAAATAGAGGAAATCAATGAAATCAGTCCCATTTCGGAACCATATGGTCATACTACAGGATGGATGACACCTATCAAGGAATACCTTCAAAATGGAACACTCCCACCTAATAGAGTTGGGAAAGAACATGTATGGAAACGTGTGGTCAATTTTACTCTTTATGATATCCCAGATCACCAAACAATTCTCTACAATTGAGGTTTTGATGGAATTCTTTTCAGATGTATTGATGGTGAAGAGACAATGGCTATCATGAATGAAGTACATGCAAGAGTTTGTGGTGCCCACCAGTCTAGACATAGTCTTTCTGGAAAAATTTGATGGCTTGGATACTTTTGGCCTTCAATGATGCAAGATTTTTTTGATTTTACTAAGAAGTTTCATTCTTGCCAAGTAGGTGCCAACTTCATTCATTAACCCCCAGAGTTGCTTCATACAGTTAAATACTCATGGCCATTTTCCACATGGGTAATGGATGTAGAAGGACTGTATCCTCCGGCTACATATAAGAAGTTTAAGTATATTCTTACTGGTACTGACTTATTTTCCAAATGGGAAGAGGCAATACCTCTAAAAGAAGTTAGTTCTAAAATAATTGTTAACTTCATCAAGTCTAACATCATTACCAGATTTGGTGTCTCTCATACCATATTGACCGACAATGGCACCAACTTCTGTTCATCCGAGGTGAGAAAGTTGTATAAAGAATAAAACATCAAATCCAACCATTCATCTCGGTATCATGCAGCGGACAATGGCCAAATAGAGGCCTTTAATAAGACTTTTTCAAACATACTACAAAAGATGGTGGATAAAGATAATAAATCATGGCCTGATAAACTTTTTCATAATTTATGGGCTTAACAGACCACCACCCGCACTGCTACACGATCAAATCCATATTCATTGGTATATGGAATAGAAGTAGTCTTTCCTATTGAGGTTCAATTACCTTCACCCAGAGTAACCATTTGTGATTATTCTTCCCTAGATGAACAATCTTAGAAGCGATTTGATGAATTGGAACAATTATATGAAAAATAATTGTTCACCATGCACCACTTGGAAGTCTATCAGAATCAAATATCACGAGATTTCAATAAAAAAGTTCATCTTTGTTAATTCACTCAGGATAATTGGTATTGGTCCTCAGAACTCCAATGATACCAGGAAAGAAGTCTCAAAAGCTTGTTCCAAAGTGGGAAGGACCTTGCTCAATACATAAGGTCTAATATAATGGAGCTTATTCTTTAATCTCAATGGATGGAGAACTCATTACAACTCCAACCAATGAAAGATTCTTGAAGAAGTGTTTTGTGTAACACAAATACACCTCTTTTTCCCTGCTAAATGACACTAAACTATGTAGCACCATTAGTCCTCAGTGAAAGACTTTAAACTGCACGGTCCCTATAGTCCTCACTACAAGACTTTAAACTGCATAGCCCCACTATCGTCCAACATGACGTTAAACTGTGTCCCCTTTGTCGTCAAATATGACGTTAAAATATGAATCATTAGGGTTGTTATTACCTCTGGTTTCTCACACCGAGCATGAATCACCTGAAGCGCCCCCTCCAAAACCAATATATCCACATTGGTTCATCATCGTCCTTGCTATATGATGTTAAAATATACTGTCCCCCATTGTACTCATTGCAAGACATTAAACTACATAAGAATACGTCCTAGCTACATGACTCTAAACTATGTAGAACCGGTCCATGCATAAGACCTTAATCTATTTTCACTTTTGTCCTGTACAACAATAAACTACAACAGTCTCGGACACCCTCACCTAAGAGGGAATCATTATTTACATTGACCTCCAATCATGTTATATTCCATGAACTTCGTGCATACATGGAAATGCCCGAACCTTTAATCTTGGGTCCAACCATCATTGTATTAAATTTCCCTTTCACCCTTCACATGTACGAACCAAATTTGTACAGAGGGTATTTCAAAAACTACGTATGGATTGAATACCATTTTTATGGGATACGTAGGAACGTTCGAGCATCCCTCCAACCCCGCCCCAAGCCTTTGGGCCTAACCCCAAACATCACTGTTAGTTACTTGGCTGAAAAGTCCCCATGTGAACACATGAATGTAGTATGAAAACCTTTGTCTTTATTCACATCAGGTTTCTAACAAACAAACAATGTGTCTCCCTCATTATGGTCCAAACTCTACAACCCTAAACTAAGATCTCTTACACTCTCATCCCAAATGACGTTAAACTGTATATCATAAACTATTTATGGCTTGATTATTATCCTAATGAGATATGTACTGAATTCCAGCATCTCAATTTAGGACCCATCCACAACATGATTATGGTCAGCATTGGTCTATGTATCTCGTTCATGCATTGGACAATACCCATTTTTTTATGTGTCATATCCTAATCATAAATACTTCCAAATCTCCATAACCCTTTTCTTGAATTCTGTTCAGAAAATTTATAATACCCAAGAATTATTTTGTCTGACCATGCAACAGGTGCCCTTACGCGGCCTTGCATAAGTAGTCTATATAACAGACCTGTCAGCCAAAAGATGATATCATTTGACTATGCAGCCAATGCCTTTAAGTGGGCCTGCATAATTCTAACCCCCTAATGGGCTTTTCAAATAGTGGTAGCTTTATTCTTGGGGAGAAAACCTTTTTGTCCTTATTATTATTAATGACTATATGTAGGGATCCGTAAAAAACATCCATCCTTAACATATTTGTCTGATACTCTTTTTTATTATCTGAAAATATTCATGTCTATGGTTTATATTTCCCTTCCCTACGTTTAGGTTAGACCTTAGTAGGAGTGGAATTCATCCAATTCTTTGACAATCTTGATTGGTAATATCATCTCCATATTCAAGTACATCTCTCCATACAGCAGACTCTGTTCTTTGGAAAACTTTAATCTCCATAAACTTACACTGGTTTTTTGGAATAGAAAAGTAAAATTTCTGAGAATTCTTTTTTCTGACTATAAAGCATGTGACCCTAGGTGGCCTTGCTTAAGTAGTCTACATAACAGACCTGTCATCCAAAGATGCTATTATTTTACAATGCATCCAATTCCCTTAAGTTGCCCTACATAATTCAACCCCCTAACGGGTTTGTCAAATAGTGGTAACTTTACTCTTAGGAAATACTTTCTCTAATGCCTTCTAGACCTTTTTCATATCATCCAACAAATTCAAAATTTCTTATGTGATAGTTTACATGTTTTCACCCATACTGGAATGAGGTAATATGTTTTCAAGAAAGTTATCAAGGAATTAAGTAAATTTTAATCCATTCGGTCAAATCTATTCGACCTTATGCATTAGAATTTTTATGCTCGACATGCATGACATTAATCTACCAAAAAGACACAGGGTACTCATAAAATTGGGAAACTGTAAAAGGAAATATGAACAAAAGTTGATTCACAGCTTGCTAAACGTACATATTGTATGATTTAGGAAATATTGAGCAATAAAAGATGAAACGTTTGTGGGGTTGTTTGTATAATCCTAGAAAAAATAAAACTATGCCTTCTAGGCCCATTGGCTTAGGTAAAATAAAAATAAAATATATAAGTAATTATCAAGATAATAGAGATACAAATGATTGAAGATGAAATGTTTTTTCATTGATGAAAAATATTATAAGAACATACACAGATTGGAGTGTCTTCTCTTTTTCAAGAATTAAAAAAGGCTTTAAACATAAATTTTATTTTGATTTATGACATCCCGAGCTTCATTAGCAGCCACTTGATGTTCATTCACTCGACCAACATCCCTCTTTTTGGCTTGATGAAGTGCTTTCTTGGCATCTGTGATGGCTTTCATACCATCTGTTTGGACTCCTTCCAATGAATTGTTAAGCTAGTAAAGTTCCCCAGTAATGGAATCTAACTGTTGTTGAAGATGCATCTGCTGGACAACTTTCTCCTTGATCTTATACTTCAGCTCCTTCATCTTTGCAGTATGATCAGCCTCAACTCGGGACACCGTAGCCTCGAATTCCCAGATATTGGTCAGCAGCCTCGCTCTGATCAGATCTTGAAGGCACCTTTTCTCCTGCTCCCTCCTTTAGATGACTTGTTTCACCATGGTATGGATCTCTTGATATCCACAATTTCTAAGTCCCAACATGATGAACAAGGATAACAGTTGTGGGATATTTGAAGATAGCTCTTCAAAAGGCACTTCAGATTTTATCTTCTATATATTCTACCATGCCTTGCAACATGAGAATTGGGGTACCTTTTTCACCTCTGGGTTTAATTCAGCATCACTATCATAGGGGGAATATAGTCCAAGATTAATACACTTAAGGAAGTGCCTTGTTCTGCTCCTTCCCCCCCTAACCCTTGGTACTTCACTTTCTACTCCCGTTGGCGCTATGGCTGAAGCTTCACCTCCAGATCTATCCGCTGAAATTGATGGCCCTGTATAGTCAATTGAAAGATTTCGTTAGTTATAAAGGATAAAAAAAGTTGATTAGCTATCATGAAAATTAAATACAACCACAAATATTATCATATTTTACCCAAAAGTAGATCAGTAGCATGAGAAGTATCCTCCCCATCATTCCTAACATGAACATGATTTTCAGGACGAAATTCAGGATGCTTTTCCGGGTAAAGATTTACTTGAGCTGACATCTCTATAATGATAGGGTTGTCTCTACCCCCTTTAGGCATTGGCAGATCAGCAGCTTTCTCAGATAAAACTGCACATTTCAACCAATGATGATCTGAGATGTAATATTTATTTAACAGGATGAAGGATAACATTAACATCCAAAATCTTCTAAATCAAATGGTAATTTAAAATGATCTAAAATTTCATCAAAAGACGCGCCAAATTTCATCATTTAATCTAGTGATATCTCAAATTCTTGGTTAGTCTCACCAATGGGAGAATTTGACATGTCTTCTTGGAAACCCTCCTCCTGTGACCTCTGACCTTGAACATATTCCTTAGATAAAAATGTGGAGTTAGTTGCAGTGGTCTCCAAGTGTTATGGTCCAGGTGTTAACCCTAAAGCATCACAAAATGGAAGTCAGTTGATTTTTTCATTCGACATTCTATGAAGTATTGTTAATTTACCAGAAGTAGGCTCTTCTCTCCTTGTAGTAGCAATAGGAGAAGTACTTGGAACAGAAGTTGGATTTTCATCTTTGTTTTTTCAGGAGCAGCCAGGTCAACATAAATTTGCAACTGTTCACCAGCACCCTCCGTCGTCCTCAAAGAAGGGTCATTCCTCTCTCTCAAAGGTGAAATTGAAGAAGCCCCTACAATCCCAAGAAGTATGAGTAATCTTTTCATGAGTTAGGATTCATGACGATTCGAATGACTTACCACTTCTGATAAAGCATCTAGCTGTGGACTTCTTCATTCGATGACTTTGCTTATTTGACTTCTTGGGTGTGTTGACATCGTCACCTCCAAATACAGGTATTGGAGTGTGAAAATCCCTTTCAAACTCCTTTTCCATAGCTTGCTGGCCTGGAGATACCTTTCCCAGCTCGTGAGGAGATTGAGCAGCTCCAAGGGCGGTGCCACCAGGGCTGTACTATATTGAATGGACCTTATTAGTTACTTTCTTAAAAAGATGTAAGATTAAGAATGTAATTTCTTTGAGTAACAAATCTTTGACTGAAATTAAGTTTCAAAGAAAATAAGGAAATAAATTTACATCTTTAGGAGCCATGTAATCATGACACTCCTCATCTAATGATGCACCAATCCCCTCAGTGGTGCCACGAATCATCACTTTCTTCACCCGCTTTGTAATAGTAATGGAATCATCAGTGGCATATATGAGCATTTCCAGCTCTCTGATGCAAGCCCGAACTTCATCAGGGTTATCCTCGAAGCGGATATCAGTAGAAGCCTAGAGATTCCCCACTCCAGAAATATGTATCCCTTACCATAAGTCCATCCAGGCGGTTTCAGCATCACAATGTAAACTTCACCATGTTTGGACAGCCTTTGGTCATAAATATTCATCATGTGCGCTAGAAGTCCGCGAGGAGGGTCCTACAATCTGGGACTTCAACTTCTTCCCAGCTCCTGCAATCACAGATAAAGGATAATAAAATGAAACTTCTTTCTCTATAAAAGATTGGAGATTAAATTGACTCAATGATATAACTCACCAGGAGTTGATGGAGTAGGTATCTTGACTCTGGCAGGAGGATTATATCTGGCACGAGGCTACTTTGACACATGTCATGCCTTGTCATCCCCATCATAGGAATCCGGTGAATTAGCCCGGGGTAAGGAACCCAGTGAATCAGCTCCAGGTGAGGAAGAATCACCTTCCAGATGAAGGGTTTCTTTCCTAACAGTTCTCTTTTCCCCACCTGAGGGGCCGAATGATTTAGTACCCCTTCAGGGTATGATTCTACCCAGTTCTCGGCATACCATGTAGTCAATTGACTCACCACTCCAGCAACTGGTAGATCAAACACTGCCCCAATTTTCTCCATAGCTGTCAGCAACCATAGTTTTCGGGAAACCCTTAGATTCTGCTCTGACCTAACATGCATGGGAGGGGATACAACAATCTATTGCAGACACTTGAATTGGCAGGTAAATCTATATAGAGCATAGGCCTCGCATATAATCTCTCTGTCAATTCTGGTGGCCAATACACCATCTCTGCAAGCTAGCATATGTGACCTCAATTCCAGGCTAGCTGTTCCATCATCAATAAACCACCCGGTTGGCAGATTTACATAGGGAAAAAATGAAATTCCTTGGACATGCTCAGCCTCACCTTCAAATCATAATAATTGTCAAACAATAGAGAAATTCCGGAAAATTCCTACACCGATGGCCTAAAAGAACATTCATGAACCTGTAATCTGCTCTGTACAACGTATGTCCTGAAGTGAGTGGCGATGCATCCCCACAAAACTTGTAATGGTCCCACTATTCTCAAGGGAGACGTACCCATATAGACATGGAGTAAGATCCTGTGAATCTTCGCCAAAATCGGGGTGGACAACCAATCCATTTTTCTCTCAGCCAACTTGGTTGCAACAACGAAGGTCCCTGGCCTGATGCCTCCCTTCGAATCCCAAAATAGTAGAATATTTTAACTGAACCAAGAAGATAAGAATCCCACCAGACTATTCTTCTCTAGGATTCTTTGATCCGCTTCATACCCCCACTTTTCAAACTCTCTCGCTTCCAGAGTTGGCCAGAATGTGCCAAAAGCACCCCTCTTCTCTGTTCTGGGGCAGTTGGTAGGACGAGTACAGGTGTCCCCCTTCTCCATATTCTATATGAGAAACATATCCATACACTCCTCTGGATTAATATCCTTTCTAGAATGAGTTTTGGTGGACTTTTAATTCATTATCTTGTGAAAAAATTTCAATAAATCTCGATCCAAAGCTGGAGTCTTTTCCGAATCATTCTAGGTCACCTTGGGGGGATTAATTCATCATAAATATCTCCCAAAATTAGATCCCCTAAGATCTTATAGAAATCCCACAAGTTGATGGCTAATTCTCCATGAGTGAGATGGAAAGAATTGGTTTCCGGGTTCTGGCGACTGATTAGATCCAGCACAAAATTATCATTTCTATAGACATATGTTTTCCCAGCCTAGACGACTTCATTTATTGCAGCCCCCATCAGATCCTCGACAAACTCTGCAAAGGTTTGTCACACACATCAATCCCACATCCAAGTAGGCTTCACACCTCCTCTGGGATGGAAATCCCAACTCTTTTTCCATCCCTTGGATTGATCCATCTAAGAATTTAAGAAAATAGAGCGATAACAATGTGGCTGCAGCTCAGGATTGTGAGGTCTCAGAACTGGAGTACATAAGATATGATACATTATGTATGCCTTCTCTAGTATTACTGCATTGCCAAATGATCCTGAAACTGAGACATTTGCTGAAGCAAAATTGATGTAAGTCTGAAACCAGGAATGAGGAATGTAATTCTTTGCCTTTGGAATGTTAACTCTTTGCAGATGATTGTGGCCATATAAAGGCACATAAATGCTCTATGGGAAATTGAAATGGTACTTCTTCAAGTAATTTTTCAATTTTTGGAGAGTTATATCGCATATATCATATTAATCATGGCCAACAATGTTCAACATATCATCTATTCTCTGGCTGGCTAACTCATCAGCCAATCTGATTCTTTTAGGATCCATTGAATCTGCACCAAGATCAAATAGTTAACTTTTTAAGTATTTCTATTTCTATGAAATAATTGTGAAGAAAAAAAATGTCTAAGGCATTAAGGCGTGAAATTTTGTTCACACAAGATTGGGCGCGCAAGTTTGTCCGCGCAAGTACTGTCGCACAAGTCAAAATCCTTACTGAAGAAGTGCGACACATGAAAGAGTGATCGACCAGGGAAATGTAGACACTTACGTGACGAGAGCTAAAAATAATTGAAGGCGGGATGGTTTGTGAGAAGTGAAACCCATATATCGCAACCCTGCGAGCTGGAACCTGCGTGCCGGAACTTGCGCGTCGCTGAACCCCTATTTCTCGTTTTCCTCAAAGTCAAATCCTCTTTCCTTTTTCGGATCCAACTCTAGGTTGGGGCTTTGGTTGACGATTCGTTCCATAATAGAGTCCAACAAATGGAAGAGGGGAATATCTTAATCCCAACGAGGGTCACCCTTTGAAGAACATCAATAATTAACAAAGGGGTGAAGTAGGAACTCATTTAGAGGGCGTCGTGAAAGTATCCTTCGAGCCGTAAAAGTTACTTGTATGTCACATATGGGTCATGCAAGTCACCTGTGCAACCTATTACTTTATTTCTCCCAAGGTTCCCTATAGCCTATAAATAGCCCCTGTGGGCCCCCCATTTCGAGCTCAAATTTTCCAAAACTCAAATTCAAGCTCGGGTCGCCCAAGTCTTTTTCTAACGTCTTCTGAACAATTATAAGGTAATTCTTTACCTAGAATGGAAGATATAAAGAGGAAGAATAAGTCCTATGTGTTAGAATTCATGAACTCTTGGATGCCTAAGTTTCCACCCCTTTGGGTAAATGAAGACACTTGCGTGCCGCCTTTCCCTCTCAAGGAAACTTGCGCGCTACACTTCTTGAAGCCTCTAGTTAAGATACTAAGGGCTTGATTTCAACGTCACCCATGTATTAACCTATAGATTATTCATCGCCCAAGGTGACTCATGTTGTACAAATATACTTGCACGACCAGGACTTGCGCGCCAGAACAATACTTGCGCGCCTCCTTCCTAGTCACCTTCTTTCCTCAAATCCACCTCTCTTCATCATGACATAGCCTTAAAACCATCTTCAAAACCATTTATGACATGGTTCCTTTGTTGTATTCTTTATCTGAAAAGATTACTATGAGAACCTCTCCTAAAACCATGGAACGTAAAATATTTATGTCACCATGGTTAGAGGTTTCCTATATAACCTCATCCTTTGAGATGAGAAGATCTTTAACCTGGTCCTACTTATCAGGAGTAAGACCTAGTCATAGTCTCTCTTAACAATGGGCCTCCTTCTCAGGAGTAATCCTCAGTCATAATCCTTTTGATTTGGGTTTCCTTCTCAGGAATAAAACTCAATCATAAGTCCCTCTTAATTTTGGCTTCCTTTTCAGGAGTAAGTCCCAGGTTAAAATTCCAAATCATTATAAAGTACAAATACCTTTATGGACCCTGCTTCTTGGGCTTCTTTCCAATGTCCTGGTCTTCATTTACTTGGGTCGTCATACATACGTAATCCCCACATCATTTCTCATAATTGCATATTTCATGGAACCACTGTCATGTTTACTGATACCTCTTCTTTCTTACACCGAGCATGACTCATGTGAGCTTAGAGTGTGAAAGTAATCACGACATCTCTTTTTGGGCCATTAACCATGCATGAAACCCATATTTATTTACCCGAACTGCGTGGACTTTGATCTCTACCTTAAAAGTAGAGCATGTAGAAAGCCTTTTTAAGGTTCAAGACCATCTTTCATTAATTCTTTTTCAGTCGCATATGACATTAAACTATATCCTTCTTATCAAAATATATGGGTTCAGATTCTTTTTTAACAAGGATACTTAGGTAGCCTATCTGTGGGTACGATCCCAATTATGAAATAATCCATGTCTTTCAGAATGACAATAAAATTCAAGTTCCCCACTGTGTGGCATTAAAACCAGTATTGTCATCATAATAACCAATATATTTCTATATAATTTATTGAAGGATACCATTGACTAAGGATCTCTAATACATACAGATGATTCTACATCGATGAAGAACCTCAAATACATATAAACAATTCTCTAAATCTTATACATATCAATCATTGATTGCCAAATCAAAATGAAAATTCATTTTTATACTTTTTGAATTAAAAAGGATTTGTGAACATAACTTAAATCTATGAGAGGGTCCCGGAGTAGGCAATAATTTCCCCCAAAAATGTGTGATGAGCCTGACCTCCCATCCTCTCGACCAATGAAAAATTTTAAGCCACATCGGTCCACAACTAATGAACACCTACCTTGGGAAAGTAGGTCCAAGTGGATATAGAATCATTGGATGTTTCCGGTTCTACGAATAAACCCATTAGAAACAGATTGGAATGTTTTAACCTGAAACAGACAAGTTCATCCCCATTTACAGAAGAAACAGAAAACTGATGTTTTTTTGTAGTATCCATATGCTAGGGGTGAATTATGGATTTATGGGAATTCTATGAGACCCTATGGGGCACTCCAAATCCTAAGTGAGAAGAATGATGATTTAGTGTATCCTTGTATGTCCTATGGGTCATTTTTTGATGGTAGGGATGGTATGGGTAAGTGATATTGATCTGTATATATAACACACTAGTTGAGATATAATTTGAAACATGTGTTTGTGGGAAAACAATTTCTAGGCTATAGGTTCTATCTTACATGTTTTTGTTTTTATTTATCCACTCTCTTAATAGTGTATTAGTGTTGTGACCTCTAATTGAGTTAGATGTTTCATGTATGTAATTTTATTTTAGATGTTTCATGTCACTGGACGTGACCTAGAATAAGACGGTGGTTGTAAGACAAACGGAATGAGATGATTCATGTGATGAGATATGAGACCTTACATTGATTAAGAGGGTGGGGGAATGTGATGTGGCATATGAAGCTTACTTGATTGAGAGGGTAGTGTTTAGGGTATGAAATTGAAACTCACCCCGAGATAGAGGGTGGAGGCACATGATGTGGTATAAGAGATAGCAGGATATCTCACCCTATGTGAGAGGTTTCTAGCCTACACTCCCCCACCCCCTAAGTGAGAAGCCTTTTGGTCCAAGATCTATGACAGTATATTAGATTGAGGTTTGGTATGAGAATCAACCCTAAATAAGAGTGTATTGGCCGAAATTCAGTTACATGGACTTACCCAATATATAAGGTATATATCTAATTCTATTTTATGATCCATCTTTGTCTCCCTGCATTAGCCAGAAGCTTATGGGGTTAGGTGTGAAGATAACTTGGTTACCACCCAAAAAAGTCATGATTTCTAATGTTTTCATTATCTAATTTTTTTACCATATGTTAATACACTATATATGATGGTGTATATTAGGTGAATATGGTCAAATATTACTTTTTTTTATTATCACACCCTATATGGGCATCTAATTATGTGTTGATACCTTATATTTTACTTTCTGGTGACAATTTTTAATGGGTGTCTAGTCAGAGTAGTTATTTGGATTTGGTATCCATGTGCAAGGAGCGACCCAAGTTTTATAGTCTTGTCTTTCCTATTTTTGATTTTTGTTTATTGTATTGGTCAGCCTAACGGGTTATGCTCTTTGTAAGTTTGTATCATGATCATGTTGTTCAATCATATTATAACAAGATTATATTATCTTTTATTATTGGTTGGATCTTAGATATGATTAATTTAACATTGTTTCCCTCGTAATCTGGGGATGAACACCTTTATGGGAGGTTCAAATGTTCCGATTGGTTTCTAACGGGTTTGTTCGTAGAACCGGAAGCATCCAATGATTCCACATCCATTCGGACCTAATTTCCAAAGGTAGGTGCTCATTAGTTTGTGGGCTGATGAGGCTTAGTAATTTGCATTGGTCGAGAGGATGGGAGGTCGGACTCATCACACCTTTCTGAGGGGAATTATTGTCTACTCCGGGACTCTCTTTATAGATTTAAGTTATGTTCGTGAATCCTTATTACATTACCAAGTATAAAATGAGCTTTCCTTCAGATCTGACAATCAATGATCAAATATGTAGGAATTTTAGAGAATCTTTTATATGTATTCGAGGTTCTTCGTTGATAGAGAATCATCTGTATTTATTAGAGATTCTTGGTCAATGGTACCCTTCTACACATTTATATAGAAGTATATTGGTCATTATGATGACCATTCTGGTTTTAAAGCCACTCAGTGGGGCACTTGAAGTTTATTGTCATTCAGAAGGACATGGATTATTTTAGAGTTGGGATCGAACCCGTATACGGGCTACCTACGTATCCTTTGTTTAGAAATGGAATCAGAACCCACGTAGTTTGAGTAAGGGAGTATGATGTTTATGATTGATGGCTCAAAGAAGGATGTCACAATTACTTTTACCCTATAAGATCACGTGAGTCATGCTCGGTGTGAGAAATAAGAGGTATTGGTAAAAAAATAGACAATTGTGCCATGAAAGATGCAATCATAAGAAATAACGTGGGGCTTATGTATGTATGAATGCCCAGATAAATGAAGGTTAGGATTTACATTAGGGAAAAAATCCAGAAACAGGGTCCATAAAGGTATATGTGCTTCATGGAGATTTTGAATACTCTAACTTGGGGCTTACTCCTAAAAAGGAGTCCCGAATTAGGAGAATACTTATGATTGGGTTTTACTCCTGAAAAGGAATCCCAGATCAAAGGTAAATTAGGACTGGTTAAGAGAAATTAAGACTGGGGCTTACTCCTGAAAAGGAGACCCGGGTCAAGGATTAAGGTTTGGGTCTTACTCATGAGGAGGGTGCCCAAATTAGGGGACTGGGGCTTACTCCTAAGGAAGATGCCCAGATTTGGGGACTGGGGCTTACTCCTAAGGAGGATTCCCAAGTTAATAATTATGACTGGGGCTTACTCCTAAGGAGGATGCCCAAACTTGAGACTGGGGCTTACTCCTAAAAAGGAATCCCAGTTTAGGGGATCTGGGGCTTACTCCTAAGAGGATGACCAAAATTTAGAGGACTTATGACTGGGGATTATTCCTGAAAAGGAGACCCAGGGTAAGGATTCTATCATCTTAAAGGATGAGGTTAAAGGAATGAAATCTCAATCTTTAGTGACATAAAGATGTGTAAATCACTAGGTTTTGAGAGATATTCCACAGAATTCCTTACAGATAAGGAATTCAAATCAAGAAATCATGCCATAAATGGATTTGAAGAGTGTCTTGAAGACTAAATCTTGAATAAGAAATGGGTAATGGCTTAAGCGGGGTGAAATGGGCAAGAAAGGCATCCAAAAAGGCAGGGGCGCGCAAGTCCTGGTAGGCGCGCAGGTACTGCGTGGGCGCGCAAGTCCTGGTCGCACAAGTATACAAATGCGTGACACGTTTGGTACTTTTGTGGTGTTCAACCAGTAGGGTAATACTTGAGAGACCTTTTTTTAAGGCCTTTAGAATCCTCTTGAGGTTATTCCAGTAGAGGGGCGCGCAGGTTCTATTGAAGGAGTAAGGAGGCGCGCAAGTGTGACCATTTCCCTTAAGGGCTGGCCACCTAGGCGCGCAAGTGTTGCTGAGTTTCAACACTTAGGCCTTCCTCCCCCTCTTTAGATCTTCCGTTCTAGGTAAGAAATTACCTTAGAAGTGTTCCGGAAGCTTTGAGAAGAGACTAGGGCGCCAGGAGCTCAAATCTGAGTTTCTGGAAACAAATTCCTCCTCGAATGGGGGGCCCACAGGGTCTATTTATAGGCAGGGAGAAGACCCTGGGAGATTATCACTTAGGTATCCCAAGTCACTTGCGTGACCATAATGCGTCGCGCATGTAGACTTGCGCGACTATGAGGAAACTTGCGCGACTTATGGGAAATCTTCTCCTTGTACATCCCTTTGTCGATTTTTGATATTTTCTTCAAAGGATGGATCAATTTGTGCTAAGTAATTTCCCTTTACATTCCTTTGGACTCTGTGACGAAAAAGGAGTGTCAAAAAACATACTCTAATGTTATATGTTGATTATGTTATTTATCTATTATTGGTTATATTGGTGTCAGGATTATAGTATTACCACACATCTTATAGATTCTTGTTATGAGTTTGAAGCCTATAAATTCTGGAAAGACATGACTAAGATCATATGGAACTCATGATAGATTTCCATATGAGAGAAGTTAGTAAGGTAATTTTTTGCCTAAATAATAAACTCGATTCAAGAAATCCCAATATATATGTATTAGATTATCCCCACAAGAAAAAACTATTGAATATATGTGAAAAGAATATACAACTCACTTATTTTGACTATGAATTACTTATGATTACATTACAATTGAGATAAATTTAATAGAAATAAATCATCCACCTGAGATAGATTCTATTCAAATATATATACTCAACTAATTTGTTTGATATTTGGGATAAACCTACCATTCAAAGATATAGGTCTTATTCTCAGTTGTAGTGGGTTCTACCCAGTAACTAGTGGTGGTATTTAGAAATATTTATTTTCCCATATAGATAAAGAGAAGATTCATAAAAATGATAACCTTATTATTTATATAAACTTTGTGATACCATCATTTTATCACCTAATATCTCATCAAATAGGATACATGCAAGTATAATTATCCATTTTTACATGATTTGTATTTCTCAAACATAATAGAATAAATTTTCTTTAATCACTATAAAAAATGATTTATTTTAGAAAAAAACATCATAATAAAATTTTCAAATGTATATTCTTCTATAATTTGGATTTTATAAATCCTTTCTTGATATTTAATTAATATCTTATCACTCATGCGTACCCAACATATGTTACGTCTCAAAGAGTATATACATTTTAATTTACATCATGAATCAATATATATGATTCCTAATAAATATTAAAAATTATTCCAAGTCTAAGGATTACTATTCATGCTTGTAGATAAGATGTTATAAATTCATATAATAAAAGAAATGCATAACATAATATCTCTCCTTATGATCTACTCCTCTTAGAGACCCCAAATTGAGAAAATAATGATAGGAATGCAAAATTCATATGCTCCCACAACACCAAATATCCATAAATAATTTGTGTCCCATCATAAAGGTGTTTTTATATCATTGAACATAAATTTTAAAATATTATCAGTTTATTTCCAGGTACTCATAGTAGAAGGGGTTTTTAAGGCATATTTTTCTGAAAAATATTCTATAGTAATTATCACTTAATGAATATAGAAAAAAATAGGTTATCAGAATAAATCATTATTTCATCAAACTATATAAATGACATTTTGATCAAAATTACCTGGAAATAGTTACTTTATGTAATAAAATATAACTAAAACTAGAGTTAACTGAAAAATATCAGATATTTAGATCTCACTGATTATTCCCAATTCTATTGAATTATGGGTTTAAGTAAATGGGTCTACTACATTAACCAAAATGGATACTCAAATTGATGTACACTTAACTCTCTAAATAATACCATCAAGGGATCATCAATCTAAAATATTTGGAAACTAATACTTCTAAATCATTTAAATTTGCGAAAAACAATATTTTTATTGGATTGGTAAGAGAAATTACTTTATTATGATCTTTTCAACCTATAATAACAATAAAAAATATCATATCAACCTCATATTTTTATAGGATATCATATCTGTTTCCAATGTGATCTAGATCATTATCTTCCCCGCTTTCAAGGAAATGATACTTTATATTAAAGATATTTTTTACGTTTCGAAAATAAATTCTCTTAGATTTACCTTCTAATATCCCAACCTGAATTCCATTAAACCGGTGCCCCGAGAAGGTGGGTTACAAGGCCTCAAGGATGCCTCCCCATGTAACAGAGGTTGCCAACTTGTAGTGAGGGCCTAGGAGGTGACAGTGGGAATACTATTCCCTCATATCAGAGTAAATGAATAGCAGAAATAACTATGTATAATACATAGTTGAAATTAAATAGAGAGTAGAAGAAGTAAACAACTAAAATAGAACATTGTATAACAATAATGTAAAAGCTATAAAAGCCCAAAAAACTGTGTCATACAATACAAAAATGGTCACCCACTGGACAGAACATACACATATAGGTGTAAAAAACAAACTGAATTTAAATTACATTTTCTAATACTAACAATGAGAGAGACCACGTATCCAATCTCTAGATCCTTTCGAACTACATTAGATAGATCAAATACCACACTAGTAGCTCTGCTTGATTATGAAACTCTGAGACTCATCCGTATAGACCATGAAACTCATGAACAATCTAAAAAGCATAGATAAAGTATACATGTACACTGAGATGTATGTTTAGGTGTGATAAAGAATATCATAATGGCACCCCCACAAGAAACCAAAAACTATGTTGCTAAAAGTGTATGCAAAAGTAACATGCTCAGCATAGCTGAAACACATCCAGAAAGGTAGTAAAACCACATGTGATCCCATAGTTGAACCCTAAGTCCGTAACGCATATCAACAAGAAAAGTGACATGATGGATGTTCATATCTATATACATATACATGTATAGTATCATACGCATACACATACACATAAATATGAATATTCATTAGTATGTGAATCAAAAACATAAAACCACATCTGTATTAGATCCTTGGGTCTTTAATCCTGATCTCCTAGACATCCTATGTAAGGGCCTTGAGCTCGAGGTCATTCAACTGAATCTGTGTAACCCTATGTTGATATCTGTGTCCATAATCCCAATTAACATATAACTTCTTTTCCTAATTCCATAATTCTATGAGAAAGCTACATCACAACAGGGGAGTACCTATCCTACACCTGGGTTCACACATACTCACCTCCAATCATTGAAGCAAGTATTTCATATACCGACGGTCAATCCTGTAAAGAAATATTCATGGAAAAACATCTGGGAATCTGGTGAGATTCTTTTCTACACCCCTCTAGTCCCATAACTGTTCTGGAAGAACATAATCATTTTGATCATATAACATCAAGTCTATGAGCCCATCCAAGTCGTTCCTACATGGGAATGGAAGTATCACTGAAGGCATATGAGCAATCAGCCCACTGAGTTTATCCAATCAACCCCTCAACTAGCTGCAAGTATCACTCATAGTATAAACATATCCAACCAAAGAGCCCGTCCATGGCACCCATCAACTAGATCCACTTATCACTTAGGGCATATAAGAAATCAACCCACTGATCCTGTCCAAGGCATTCCCAAAATAGTAATCTAGGTATTATACATGGAATATAAATCATCAAACCACTAAACCCATCAATGGAATTCCAATAATGGAAATCCATGTATCACTCAAGGTACGTAAAAAATAGCCCACTGAGATCATCGAAGGCATTCCTACAGTGGGAATCCATGAATCACTCAAGTTATACAAACCACACATAATGCTCAACAGTCGGATTCTTGGAATCAGTTTGGAACATACCAAAAAATATATATCACAAAATATATACATTCGGGGTTAATAACAATATCCCAGGTAATTCCTCTCGGAACCAGTAAAATAACAAAAATAACATGGCTCAAAAGTCGGACCCCAGGAAAGCATGTTTGAAAATCCCAATAAGCAAAAAAGATCACTGTAAAAATGATTAGGCATCCCAATAGAAGAAATATTCCCCATGTTCGAATCAATATCCACCAACCAGGAAGCACCTATGGTAAACATTATTGTACCCAAAAATTCCATTTTAAGAAGAAACAACAAGTGAAGGTGGCCCGAACACCCAACCCAACACTACAGTCACGTCCCTATAGTATTACCAGTTCGACACGGGTTCTAAGGTTACACCTTAACTCCTTCTATGCCCAAACTAGAAATAAAACATAGGTTTGGTTAAGAAAAGGGCACCCATTGGGTACCTCAATTCAAACACTGAGAGGTATGATACTTTGGATCCTTTAGGTAAACTCATAAGTGGATGCATCCTACCATATATATCCCTTAAACAATACATTGAAAAGGGATCCAACCAAGGAAATCTCAAGATTTGAACATGAGCAAAGAAATCCCTCATGGTATCTGACTGCGTTGTCATGAAACATCAAATTGATTATGTTTTTAAGGTTGATTTATAGTCTAGGGTAGACCCTAGGTCATCTCTCAAGGAGCGTTGGTAGGTTTAGTGTGTGTATTTTTAATAAAAATTAGTAAGAGAGGGGGTGGTTTTGAAAAGAGTTTAAAACAATGACTTAGTTAAAATAGCTTAAAAGTTGAGTGACCTAGTGGATTTTGAAAAATATGAGATGAAAGGGTCGATGTGATTTCAGTACACACATATCAATTTCATTGTTCATAGAGATTCATATTAGGTTTATAGTAATTCTTTGGTTGGAGTTAATTAGAATCCCAATTAATTCCTAAGCTTCTATTTCAATGCTTTAAGGACCAAACCTTGATGTAAAAATAGTATTGTCAAGGTCCAGTACTTATGCATGGAATAAGAGCTTCCAAATAAGATTAAAATATCAATAAGGTGGGTATGAAAAGGATTCTTGTGATGTCCAATCAGAACAACACAAGTTACGCACTCAAAACCTTACACCGATTAGTTAGAAATTAAGAGAACAACACTCACATGCATCAAATAAAGCATTAAAACCTGAAATAAAATAAGATACATGGAATTAAATGTTTAAACACCCAAATTAATCCAAACCAATATCTAGTGTATGTATCATAACTCCCTTGACATGTGTGTAGATCCCTCACAATGAACACCCAACTTTTAGCTCGACATCGGGAGGAGGAGGAAGCTCGGGTGGAACTCCTTCTTCATCCTTGATTCCCCTATGAGTATATGGGCCTCTAGAACCTCCAAGGTGATTAGGAGACTCCTCTAGGACTCCAAATTGGCAGCACTTCAGTCATTGTCCGAACTTGAAAATGGGGAGCCCAAGGTGCCATTTTATAGGAAAATTGGAAGGTGGTTTTAGGCACATAGATTTCATCAATCCACTTGCACCATGCGTTTTGGCCTTCAGAAAGTATTATCTCTCTTTGGAGAAAATAGAAAAGTTGTATCCCTAACTCTTTACTATCTCCACCGAACGTTTGGAAGCCTTTGTACAACTATAACTCATGATATTGATAAAATACAGAACACCACATTTGACATGGTCCATATTCGGTGGCTTGGACAGATCAGTTCGGATGTGCCCCATAGAAGCCGAATCAGGATTGGGTTCCTTAATATGAAATGTACCCTATTAAATTTTGGAAATTCCCACAAAATTGCAGTCCATTTGGATTCCCGGATTTCATGTAATATTCAAAAAAGTGGACAGATGTCCATGGATCCATGCAATTTTGGCCCATTTTTTTCCACTTCATCAAAGGCCCTCCAAATAACCTCAACCTAAATTGAAATAATAAAAACAACTAACATTGACCATTATAATTTTGATTAAAATTAATTATATTATTCAAACATAAAGTGAAATTTATTATTATATTTTGAATATTCATCACAAAACTAGTTTAAAATAACGGTGTAAGGGTGGAATAAAACAGTGAATCGTGGTACGATCACACCCCCACACCTAAACATTTGCACTCATGGGAAAAATCACATATCCAAATAAAATGATTCATATATATATATTTACAACATAATGAAGATTTAATATTTGAGAAAATTTTATTTAAATTAATATGATCAATGCATGAACAACACCAAGGAGTTCTTCCCAGTGAAAATGGAAAAAGATGTCTCATAAATCATATCACAATAAAATTCAAAGAGATTTATGACACCAACATGAGCAAGGAATTGAAAGGTCAACCATTACACTAACTCTCCATGTGTTTGTTTGAAAACCATTCCATGATATTCTTTCCACTTTCTATCAAATAAATATAGGTTATTTTAACATTATTAAGCTTTAAATGATTTTTCACCGAACCTATCCTACATCCTTTGCAATCATATTTCAAGACCCACTCATTTAAGCAATACCAGAAGTCAAACCATAAGCTCCCGACCTAGATATCCCCATATGTTGCACATTTCATCACTCCCCTCATTTATTATATTTCTTTTGAAGTTTCATTTTGAATGAATCTCACACTCATCTCTCAACCCTTGTTTGATCTCCTCACGAAACTAATTGAAATAGTTATTACAAGATAAAAGGTTGAAGAGGAATGACTTTTGACCTACCCAAGACACAACCAATTTTTTTTGAGGGCGTACAACAGTCGGACATTTGGTACACATGCATAGGTCAATCTGGTAAAGTAATTAAACAGCTCGGATAAGGAACGAACGTATGGAAATATCATTTCAAGATGAAAAATATTAACCCAAAATATATTTACCTTATATTAAGTAAGAAATATTCACACTTTGTGGTTTGGTGAAAAAATGCATGGAGATATTAGTGACACAGTTTTCCCAAAACTACTCACACAAGGGGCATCAATCATCTCAAATGATTCACAGTGATACAACCATTTATATCATTGACATAAAACTAATTCACTAAAAAATCACTCCTTGATGGTAAACTCATACAAAAAAATTTTTTAGCCTTCGTTATGGTATTTTTACTTTCCCAACTTTATGATCACCACATCACGGAACTTCGAAATTGTTTATGGGAAAAAATACAAATACCATAAAGAAGGCCAAAAAGAGAAAACAAAAGGAGAAAATGATGAAAATTCCTAACTAACCCAGGAATGTATCCACCCCCCCCCCCCCCACACCTAGAGTATGCAGTGTCCTCACTGTAGTAAAAGATAACGTGGGAAGGAAGGATAAAACATAGTGGATGTCATTCATAGTTTTCTTCTCGAACTTGGAGTTCCTCCGTCGGGGACTCTGGAATGGATTCATGGAAGTGCTTCAGCCGCTGCCCATTGGCAGTGAATGTTTGCATGGTTTCTTCATTTTGAACCTGGAAAACACCAAATGGAGAGATGTTAGTAACAGTGTATGGTCCAAACCAGCGGGAACAAAGCATACCTGGTGGAACTTCAGCCTTGAATTGTAGAGGAGGAACTTCTTCCCAATATGAAACTGACGATTAAGGATAAGACGGTCATGGGAAGCCTTGGTTCTCTTCTTATAAATCCTAAAGTTTTCATATGTATCTCTTATCATTTCCTCTAGCTATTGAATCTGCAACTTCCTTTGAGCACTTGCACGAGAATGATTAGAATTTCATTGTTTGATGGCCCAGTAGGCCCCGTCCTCAATCTCAACAGGGAGGTGACAACTCCTTCCAAATACAAGCCTATAAGGTGAAATTCCAATGGGAGTTTTAAAAGAAGTACGATAAGCCCATAATGAATCATCGAGTCTAAGACTCCAATCTTTCCAGTTGGGTTGGACTATTTTTTCAAGAATTAGTTTTACCTCTCTATTTTACACCTCAGCTAGACCATTTTTTTGGGTGATATGCATTAGATACTCGACAACCGACCCCATACCGACACAAAAGTGACTGCATTGTTCGGTTGCCTAAATGAGAACCCTGGTCACTGATGATGAACCTAGGTAATCCAAACCTACAAAAGATCTGAGTTCTCAAAAATTCTACAGCTATTTTGGAATCATCTGTCCTTGTGGCCCATGCCTCTACCAATTTTGATACGTAATCATCGACCAAAAGAATGTACATGTTTCCAAAAGAATTGGGAAATGGCCCCATAAATTCAATGCCCCAAACATAAAAAATTTCATGAAAGATCAAGGGTTGTTGTGGAATTTCATTCCTTTTAGAAACATTCCCCATTATTTTAAAACAAGTACAAGATTTACAAAATTCATGGGCATTCCAAAAAAGTGTTGTCCAAAAGAAACCAGAATCAAGAACTTTGTGAGCAGTCCGTCGGGGACCAATGTGGCCCCAACAAGCAAGAGTGTTCCAGAATCTAAGGACAGACTGAAACTCCCTATCGGGAACACAACGCCTAAGGACCTGATCGCTACATGTGCGCCAATGGTAGGGGTCATCCCAAATGTACCAACGAGACTCATGTTTTAGACTACTAGCTTGGTTTTTGTTGAAATCAGTAGGAATGCAAGATGCTACCAAATAATTTACAATTTCAGCATACCAGGGAATAACATCTTGCACTTTGTACAATTGCTCATCAGTAAACAAGTCATTAATTGGAATACAGGGGGATGAGACAATGTCCGAGGATGGGGGGATCCTACTGATATGGTATGCCACCACATTATCTGCTCCGTTTTTATCTCTAATTTCTAGATTGAATTCCTAAAGGTGGAGCATCCAACGAATGAGATGTGGTTTGGCTTCCGATTTCTTTAGGAGATACCGGAGGGCTGCTTGGACTGAGAACACAATGACTTTGGAACCTAAAATGTATGACCTGAATTTATCCAGGGAAAATAAAATGGAACAAAATTGTTTTTCAGTGGTTGTGTAGTTTTCTTGGGCAGGGTCCAATGTACGTGAGGCATAGGCAATGACATGTGGAGCTCGATCTACCCTTTGTGATAAGGCTGCCCCAACTGCATAGTTAGAGTCATCCCACATGAGCTCAAATGGTAAATCCCACTGAGGTGTTTGGACTATCGGGGGTGATGTGAGACTCCATTTTAATTTATTAAAAGCTTCTTCAAATTCTTTACCAAAAACAAAATCTGTTTCTTTTTGGAGTAAGCGGGATAGGGGAAGTGCAATCTTACTAAAATCACAAATGAAACGACGGTAAAATCCAGCATGACCTAGGAAAGACCGCACATCACATAAATTTATATGGAATGGTAGGGAAGAAATGAAATCCACTTTCGATTTATCTACATGGATACCATCCCCAGAAATGACATGCCCCAAAAATATACCTTTTCACACCATGAAATGACATTTCTCGTAATTTAATACAAGATTCTTTTCAATACAGTGATGTAGGACTGAACCAAGACTACTTAAACATTCATCAAAACAGGATCCATAAATAGTAAAATCATCCATGAAAACTTCCATGCAATTCTCCAGGTAATCCGAAAAAATACTAACCATACATCGCTGGAAAGTACCCGGAACATTGCATAAGCCAAATGGAATCCTTCTGTAGGCAAAGGTGCCAAAGGGTAAAGTGAAGGTTGTATTTTCCTGATCCTTGGGGGAAATACGGATTTGAATGTACCCAGAATACCCATCAAGAAATTAGTAATGGGAATTCCCTACTAGCCTCTCTAGAATTTGGTCAATGAATGGAAATGGGAAATGGTCCTTCCTAGTGTGTTTGTTTAGTCAGTGATAATCTATACAGACACGCCAACTATTCTACACACGAGTTGGAACCAATTCATTTTTTCATTTTTAATTAAAGTTAGGCCAGTTTTTTAGGAACTACTTGAATGGGACTAACCCATTGGCTGTCAAAGATGGGGTAAATGATTCTAGCAGCCAATAATTTTGTTACTTCCTTTTTAACTACTTCTAAGAGGTTTGGGTTTAGTCGACGTTGTGCCTGCCTCACTGGTTTAGCCTCACCAGTTAATAAAATATGATGTGTACAAATTGATGGGATAATACCAGTAATGTCCACAAGTGTCCATCCCAATGCTTGTTTATACTCCCTCAAAAGTTCAACCAGTCGCAATTCATGCTCAGGAGGGAGTGAACTAGAAATGATGACGGGCAACTTGTTTCCATTCTCAAGATATGAATATTTTAAATCTTGAGGCAGTTGCTTTAGTTCCAATTCAGGTGGGTTTTGGATTGATGGGAGTGTGTGTGAAAGTGAGAGGTCACTAATCTCATCTAACTGCTCAATTGTACCATCCTCAGATGAGGAATCAACTTTTAAAAACATAATAGTATCATCGATGGTCATGTGATCCTCCGTGTTCAAGAAATTATTAATTAAAAAACATGCATGACACTTTTCTTGACCACTACAACAATCAACACATGATTCATTAACAAGAATTTCAATCAAAGAGGAAAATTCAGATAGGGGATCAGGGGAAACAAATAACGTGATTTCAGGGGAAGGGAGTACATCAATTGAGTTTATTGAGAGACAGAAATGTTCTTTTGAGGGGTGCTTCATGGCATCAAGGATGTTGAAATGGACTATGTCACCACCAAATTCCATAGATAATGTACCATTATGGACATTAATTATGGATTTGGCAGTTTTCAAAAAAGGTCTCCCCAAAATAATTGGGGCGTGTCTATTCATCATATCATCTTCCATTTTTATCACATAAAAATCATAAAGAAATAATAAATTTTGAACCCTCACAAGAACATCCTATAACACACCAGAAGGGTGTGTCGTACTCCGATTTGCTATGTGAAAAACTATTCATGTGGGCTTTAGTTCACCGACCTACAAAGAAGAGTATATGGAGTGAGGCATCACATTAATAGAAAAACCCAAATCAAGCATAGCATTGGAGAATGAATACTCCCCTATGGTGCACAGAATCGATAATGTTCCAGGATAGTTGCACTTCATGAGAAGTGATGGTTGTATCAATGCTGAGACGTTCCTCCCCAGTCTCACCTTCTCATCACCTCTAAGTCGCCTTCGGTGGGTACACATCTCCTTCAGAAACTTGGCATATCTCGGAATTTGCTTGATGGCATCAATCAATGGAATGTTAACATGCAATTTTTTGAAAGTCTCTAAAATTTCTTTATCAAGTTCAGTTTCCTTTTGTTTCCTTGGTTGGGTGGATCATTGGGGAAATGGAAGAGGAATGCTTGGGCTTGGTAACTCATCAATAGACACACTCTTTCCTTTGGTAGGACTTCTCTCAAGACAAGGTTCCACCTCATTTGAACCTTTTTTAGTGGTTGGGATGGTGGTTTTCTTTTGGAGAGGATGACTCTAATGGAGGGTTCATTTGGCTTTTAGGTTGAGTTCCACTCCTTAGGATGATGACACTAACATTTCCCTTATCCCTAGGGTTGACAAGTGGTTGAGATGGTAGTTTACAAGACCCATGGATTTTGATTTCACCCACCGAGTTATATAGTTGGCCTAATTGGGTTTTGAGGCCTTGTATGGATGCCTGAGTGGTTTGTTGGAATTGGAGATTATTGGCAGTCATTTGTTTCATCATATCTTCTAGTCTAGGTTCAGTTTTTGGAGGGGGTTGTTGGAAAGGCCTTTGGGGTGGTTGAAAATTTCTGGGTGGTGGTGGTTGATGACTACTTTTCAATGGTTGGTTCCATGGTTGATGTGGCTGGTTTGAATACCCCCTTTCCTATAGGCTTGGTTGTCTTTCCACCCAGGGTCAGATTGATAGTAAGGTTCTTGCCTAATGTGTTGGTTAAAGGGGCGTCCTGGGAATATTGCCTCACAACTCTCAGAAGTTTCTCTCAATTCAGGGCATTGGTCAGAATAGTGGGTATCAAAAGAGCATATACCACAATGTATAGGAGGAGGAGATTGGAATTTCCCTCGGGAAATAGCATGTTGTCGTAGAAAGGTACTCACCTCTTCAAACTTTGTGTCCACCTTCTTCTCGAATTCAGTAATTTACACCTCATGGACACCTCGAATGGGTACACTAGACCTTGAACTGAATTGTTGAGTGTTATGTGACATGGTCTCAATTAGGTTCCTTGCATCAATTGGTGTTTTATCCACTAGTGCACCACCTACAGCAACATCAATCATGTTACGATCTATTGGAATTAAACCTTCATAAAAATATTGTATTAAAAGTTGATCGCTTATTTGGTGGTGTGGACAACTTGAACATAATATTTTAAAGTGTTCCCAATATTCATGAAGGGTTTCTCCTTGAGATTGTCTTATCCCACATATTTCTTTCTTTATTGTTGCAGTTCGAGAGGCTAGGAAGTATTTTTAAAGAAAAAGTTGTTTCATGTCCGCCCAACCTCTAATAGTTGAATTAACATAATACAACCAATATTTAGCCGTGTATTTTAATGAAAATGTGAATGACCTAAGTTTTACTTGTTCTTAATCCACATTATCAAGTTTTAATGTTGAACACACTGTATGAAATTATTTTAAATTCTTATGTGGATCTTCTCCAGACAGTCCATGAAATCTTGGTAATAAATGAATTAAACCATATTTTAGTTCAAAATTGGGTGCCACGCCTTGTAATTGAATGTAAGTAGGTCGGCTATCAACATCAGGTGAGCTTAGTTATTTTAGTGGTTTATTATTTTCATCCATGTTATACAAGTTATGTTCAGTTTTAAATTTGGTTTCAGAAGAATAAGAAGGATCAAGAAGAATTTTAAGATGTGATGTCTCCTCCTTCAAAGTGTGGTCTTGTATGTCTCGGTTTCGTTGATGTAGGATCCTCTCTGGTTTGGGTTCGGAAGTTTGTAGGTCTCCCAGAGTAGAATGCGTCATACACAAAACCAATAGAATAAATAAATTAGAACACAAAAATAAATTCAAAGGCAGAGGATAAAACAAACAAAAATTCACAAAAATTATAAAAATTTTATCAAAAACACGCAGAAAAAACCAAAGCGCTCCCCGGCAATGACGCAAAAATTTGTTCGTGCTGTCATGACACATCAAATTGATTATGTTTTTAAGGTTTATTTATAGTCTAGGGTAGACCCTAGGTCGTCTCTCAAGGAGCTTTGGTAGGTTTAGAGTGTGTATTTTTAATAAAAATGACTAAGAGAGGGGGCAATTTTGAAATGAGTTTAAAACAATGACTTAGTGGAAATAGCTTAAAAGTTGGGTGACCTAGTGGATTTTGAAAAATATGAGATAAAATGGTCGATGTGATTTCACTACACACATATCATGTTCATTGTTCATAGATATTCATCCTAGGTTTAGAGTAATTCTTTGGTTGGAGTTAATTGGAATCCCGATTAATTCCTAATCTTCTATTTCAATGATTTAAGGACCAAACCTTGACGTAACAATCGTATTGTCATGGTCCAGTACTTATGCATGGAATAAGAACTTACAAAGCAGATTTAAATCTCAATAATGTGGGTATGAAAAAGGATTATTGTGATGTCCAATCGGAACAACACAAGTCACACACTCAAAACCTCGCACCGATCGGTTAGAAATTAAGAGCATAACACTCACATTCATCAAATCAAGCATTCAAACCGGAAATAAAATAAGATACATGGAATGAAATGTTTAAACACCCACATTACTCCAAACTAGTTTCTAGTGTATGCATCAGAACTCCCTTGACATGTGTGTAGCTCCCTCACAACGAACACCCAACTTTTAGCTCAACATCGGGAGGAGGAGGAATCTCGGGTGGAACTCCTTTTTCATCCTTGATTCCCCTATGAGGATAGGGGCCTCCAGAACCTAAAAGGTTATTAGGAGAGTCCTATAGGAATCCAAATTGGAAGCACTTCACTCCTTGGCCGAACATGAAAATGGGGATCCCAAGGTGCCATTTTATTGGAAAATTGGAAGGTGGTTTTAAGCACACAGATATCATCAATCCAATTGCACCACGCGTTTCGGCCTTCATACAGTCTTATCTCGCTTTGGAGAAAATAGAAGAGTTGTATCCTTTCCTCTTTACTATCTCCACTGAATGTTTGGCACATTTTGGACAACTATAGCTCAAGATATTGATAAAATACAGAACACCTCATTTGACTTGGTCCATATTCGGTGGCTTGGACCGATCATTTCGGATGGGTCCCATAGAAGCCGAATCAGGATTGGGGTCCTTAGTATGAAATGCAGCCTATTCAAATTTTGGACAGACCCACAAAAGTTCATCCCATTTGGATGCATTTATTTTGTGTACTATGAAAAACAGTGGACATATTTCCATGGATCCATGCAATTTTGGCCAATTTTTCTTCCACTTCATCAAAGGCCCTCCAAATCACCTCCACCTACATTGAAATAATAAAAACAAGTAACATTTCCCATTATAATGTTTATTAACATTAATTAAATTATTCAAACATAAAGTTCAATTTATTATTATATTTGGAATATTCGTTACAAAACTAGTTTAAAACATCGGTGTAAGGGTGGAATAAAACAGTGAATCGTGGTACGATCAGTATCTTTATAAGAATCCAGTCTCATAACCTTATAGTCCAGAACAATATATATCAAATGGGGAATGCACTAAAAAACATAGGAAATGGGATATAGCTCATAGATAATTTTAGATCAGAGGTCTCAACTAGGATGGTCTGAACACCCAACTGATCATTCATTCTCTCATATAACTATCCAGATAAAAATGAATTCAATAACAAATGTAAAATCTCTCTGCTTCGAAATAATAACTAAAACACCCACTAGGAGTCCAAAGATAACTCTACATGTTCCACCATCATGATTTAGATGGAAAAACACTTATAATCTATTACTAGCAGGTAAAATTTTTTACATTGGGGAAGAAAAACATGAAAAACCCTCACAGGGTTATAAGGGGACAATACATGACATGTAACCTCAGTACATAGTGTGTACTCCCATTGTGCCATATAGGTGTGTAATCTTATTATCCTGGGTGTGTTACATTCTAGGTACATGGAGTGTAACATGGGTACATGGCATGTACCCTACATGGGATATATGACCATGTCCCCCAACTAGCTTGGCCGTTTACCTTGACAAAATAGGTACTTCTACATAGTGTGATACCCTACACAAGGTCTGGCTGTATACTCTACACAACCATGTACCCTTAAAAGGGTAGACATTCTCGAGTACTTGGAAATAAAGAGAAGTACAAGTACCTGGTTTTTAATAATTTATACATCATTTTCCCCAAACTATAAGAACACACGATATGTCACCCTGGACAACACACGGTTTGACCTTGTTTCCCCAAATGGAAAATCCTCAAATCACCAAGAACCCTCGTTTAAACCCCCAAAACAATTGATCAGGATTTGAGAGGAAAAAATAAAATAATATATGGATATGAAAAAAATGAAACAATGCATCTATAAGGGATTTGTGGTGAAATTATAAACCGGACAACCATTTGACAGAAAATTCTAAATCTTGGCTCAAATTTGCAGTCCACAGCTGTCGTACAATGATTAAATTTGTCAAAGGCTATACGAAAACTTCTCCCTCTCTTTATCTCTACCTATGTTAATATATCTCCTATCTTTTGTCGGTCATGTGGTGAATGTTCCCTCAGAGGGGAATACGTGAGTAGGAGAAGGAAGAAAGATGAAATGAATAAGAAAAGTATGAAACAAAAAAGAAAACAAAAAAGAAGAAAAAGGGGAATTGGATGACCCCATTTCCCAACTCAAATTTATGTCTCATCAAGGAAAAAATCTTTGTTACAGACTAAATGGTGGAGAAAGAATCTCAATCCGACACTCTGTTAAAAGGTTATGTCAAATCAATCCTGTAATAATAAATTAATATTTAATTTAACAAATATTAATTATTAATTATCCCACCAATATTAGAAGGACTCGAATTTCTACCATACTCCTATCCTGGTTTAAGAACCTTATTCTAGGACCAAAATAATTATTATAAAAATTTTCCGAGATTAGCTGGTAGAGAAAAAAGAACATTCTACAACATTATGGGAATCATAATGAAAAAATTCATATTTCTACTCATATTTAGTGTCCAGAAAACAATGGTCATTACACAATATTCACCATAAACCTTCTCGTCCCAGAGAAGCCTGGTTAAAGGGCCAACAACCATACTCTTAACATGATAATAGGTATAAACATGCTCTCTAGACTATCCAATGACCCGTATCTTAGCATCAACAATATCCTTCTACATAGAATACATTTTAACTGTGACTTATCTAGTAATCCCCCATAATAATACCCTTATCGCTGTCTTAAACAAAACTCCATGATCAATAGCCCATGGAAGCACCGAAGAGAAACAGAAATAAGGGTCATCAACCTCAAACAAAAAATGGTGCACTCCACACCCTATCACTTACCTTACACCTCTCCTCGATCACAACCTCGACAGGTTTCTTCCTCCACCATGGAATAAAATTTTGAATGAAAATGGATCTCTACATAGGGCTGATGCTCTCTCAACATACTCATGATTAATCAAGATAGAGTATGATCATATCTAATAGGAGTACACTAAGATTCAAAAAAGGCATATACATCTCCTTCCATGACACACTCATTAGCATGTCAATACTTGACCATAATAAAGCCATGGGTAAACCGTCTCATGAAAACCCATCATTTCACAAAGACACCTCAACCATGGACGTACATTCTAACACAACTTCTACAATCAAAGTGCATGAAATGACTGAAAAGCATCATTCCTCAGCTCCCACATAGTCACTCACCAATTTAAAATTATAATGATAACCCATGAAAACATAGTGTATCTTTAAAATCTAACTTAAACTACAACAAGCCATCCATTAGAATTCTAATATGACCGTGCAACACAACATGTATGTTTCTATAAATTCCAAACCTTATTACATTACATAATCATGAATTTAGTCAAGAAATAACATCCTTTTACATTAAAGATCATTTCATGTTTAGATCTTTAGAGATTTGGGAAATAATACATTCAAAAAATTACATGTTAATACAGAGTGAATAAAAAAACAGTACTCATTTAATCCAAAATATAAATCTTTTCAAATAAAACATGTTTCCTTGAAAAATATTCATAACTTTTAAAATGGATTCCTTATTTCCCTTAAAAATCCTTATAACCTAAAAAATCATTTAAAATATTTTAATGAGCACAAAAAGATCAATAAGGGATATTAAAAGAAGGAATGAACACATTAGTCAATGAACACTTCTAACGTATGAAATCATTTTAAAAATACATACTTGTCACCCATATATACATACCTTGTGAAAAGTAAGATTCATACAAGATACACACAAAACATGAGAACATAATTATATCCATAAATGTATCTTAGTTCATTACATGCATAATCTTGTGACCCTCTTAGCTACCTTATACTTTGTAACCCAAAAGACTACCTTACAATTTGTGTAACAATCACAGTTACACTTAGAGTAACCATATAGACGACCTCCAAATTACACATTCCCAATGCATTGGTGGGAGATATAGGTCCCAACCTTCATCATAAACAAAAAAAATGAACCAGAACAAAATAATAAAACATGAATAATTTCATTAAAACATTGCTTTTGAATTTTTTAAAATAGAATTTTAAAAGAGTATTTTAAAAGTAATGACCCTTTTAAATATCATATAATTAAAGTGAAAATTAATTGAGTGGATGTAATATGTATATAAACTTTAAATACATCAACACAATATAAACAAAATTCATCACATGGACAATTTTAATTCAACACAAATAACGGAGTAGAAAGTTAACCCAAATAATGGAAATCAGGTTAATAATTCCCTTATATCGGGTTTTTCTTACTTCCAACTCATTTAAGCCTCCTGTATAATGGATAAAAATGTGTTATTATTATCTTATAGTTACATATTAATCTTCATAACATCTTATATGATCATTTTATAACATCATTTCACCCATTAATTGTTTGTTTTTTGTTCCTTGCACTGTTTTGTGTGAGTTCTTTACATGATTTCCATGATTGGTTCATGATGGTCGTTCTTGTCAATTGGAAGTAAAAATCCCAAATTGGAATGGAATGGTATTTAAATATTTATAGAACCATAAATTATACCATTTATCATTTTTATTTCTTTCATGAGGATGATTCATGAGTTACAACATAATTGATATTTGTTGAGGTTATTTTGGTGATTCTTCGATCGTAAAGATCTCATTTTGTTTCATAAATTAATAACATGTGTGAAAAATGATACCAGAACATTATATAATTTATTGTAAAAAAATTATAATCTGGTTCAACCATAAAAATGGTTTCATTACCAGTCTTGAAGGAAGTGAACGAATTTTAAATCACATCGTCCAAGATGTCGATAAATCGACACATCACAGGCAGTGTTTTAAATCCTTTGATAATTGGGAGAGGAGAAGAAAAATGATGATTAATATTCCATGAACATGAGAAAATCCAGAATATACAAGATTTATGGATCTTCCATGCCTCTTGGATAAGAGGAGTTGAGGGAAGAAAAAAAAGGAACTCAAAATAAAAGAAAAATAGAGAAATCTCCCACGAAAATTCGGTAGCCTAACATCATCACTTAAAATTTCATAAAATTGTTTGATGAGAGGAAAGGGGAATATCAAAATTATTACATAATATGAGATGTTACGGGGATGTGGAATGGAATATTCCCACATAATACAAAGGTAATGAAAAATAATAACATAAAATGAAAGAAACGAAAGAAAACAAAAGAGGTTGTTTACCTCTTGATCTCTTATCCTTTATATCCTTTTTAAGGCCTTTAGTTTTGTAATTTCTGTGAGATAAGAAGCTCTAGGATGTGGGGAAGAGCCTTGGGAGGATTATTTGAAAGAAATAAGGTAATTCTCATGGGTTGAGAGTAGTGGGAGGAAGATAGAAATGAGGGAGGTACTTATAGTGGAGGAGAGGAGGAATTTTTCATTAGTTTAATAATTATTAAAATATTGTTTCTCAATAATTTGAATAATAATGATTCGTGTGATCCCAAATAGTAATATTGTCATGTGTGTTCAAACCAAGTGTCCTTAAATTATCCTTTCATCACCAATTATGTAGTAAATTATGTATTTAGCAGGTATCATATTTTATCATTTTTTACTATTCATCAAAAATTCTAGAATTTCAGAAAATTCCCATAAATTCACTCTTTCCATTTTTTGATGTGTAGAATTAAAAAATGAACTCCATTTTTTGAAAATAATTTTCTATGTAATATCAATTTAAATTTTAAATAGAATCAGACTTAATTAAAAAATTAACAATTTTTATTCTATAACAATGTTTATATCACAATGAAAAATTAACCAAGATGTCATTATATTAAAGCGTTAAAAAAATAAAATATTAATAGAATTTTTTATTCATTAGGGTCATATTTCTATTCATATTACTATTCATAAGGGTATGTTACTATTCATAAAATAATGATCTTGGTTCTATTAGACTTCAAATAACTTACTGAACACAATTGTAGATTACCATTTTTTGAAATTCAAAGCATAGAAGAAGAAAAATTATGTTTAAATGAAAGATATAAATATCTACTTAAATTTTTTTTAATTCATTTCAATTTAGTTTTAGAAAACCTTGGGGTGTTACATTATCCCCCCTTCTGGCAATTATATCCTCGCAATTTTATTTACTTATTAAACAAGTGAGGGTACCATTTCCTCATAACAATTTCAGACTCCCATATTGCTTCTTCTACCATGTGGATTACCCACAAAACCTTTACCTGGTGGATTACATTATTCAAGAATATATGTTCCATTCGATCAAGAATATAAACCGGTTTCTCTTTATAAGAAAGGTTCTCTTTTAGCTGAACTACTTCTGGGATCAAAGAAAGGGTTGAATCCGGCACATACTTTCTTAACATAGAAACATGAAAAACATTTTCTTCCTCAAAAAATATATGTGGCAAAGCTACTCGGTATACTACTGGTCTAGTTTTCTCCAGGATTTCAAAAGGATCCTTGAACCATAGACTTGTCTTTCATTTATTACAAAAACGCATCACATTTTTTCAAGGATAGATTTTGAAGAAAACATGGTCACCTACCTCGAAAAATAAGTATTTTCTTCAATTATCTGCATAAGTTTTCTACCTGCTCTGAGCTGTCCTCAAGTACTACTAGATCATCTTCACTTTCTCATCCATATTCCTCTACTAGTTCTTTCCCCAAAAACATTCTTTCACTAACTTCATCCCAAAACATTGGAGTCCACCACCGCTTCCCATAAAAATCCTCTAAAGGTTCCATCTGTATACTGGATTGAAAATAGTAATTATAAGAATATTAAACTAAAGAAATATATTGATCCCAACTTCCCTATAAGTCCATTTTATATTCTGAAAGCATATCCTCCAAATTATGAATCATTATTTCTGACTGCCCATCTGATTAAGGATGAAAATATGTACTAAAATTTAATTATGTGCCCAATGAATTCTGAAGTCCCTTCTAAAAGATAGATTTGAACTTGGGGTCCTAGTCAGATACAATAGAAAAAGGAACTCCATGCAAAATCAAAATCTCTTTGAGTTACATTAGAGAAAGATGATCCAAATACATTTTATCTCGAATAGAAAGAAAATTTGCTTATTTTTTCAGCCAATCAACAATAACCCCAATCACATTGTTACATTGAGAAGTAATTGTTAGTCCCTTGACTAAGTCCATGGATACATTTCCCCATTTTCACTATGGAACTGGTAAAGTTTGTAGCATCCACTTCAGTAACTCTTGCTCTTCTTTAACATATTCACATGTCAATCATTTCACAGTACAATCAGCAATATATATTTTCATTCCATCACACCAATAATACTCTCGAATGTCTCTCTACATCTTAGTACATCTAGGATGAACTGAAAGAGGAGAACTATGATCTTCACACAACAAATATTTCTTCAACTAAGAATCACAAGGCACACAAAAACTTTTGAAATATCATAAAACAAAATATTTATCAAGATTAAATTATGGAAACTTACCCATTTTAATCAATTCTACTTTTTTCGGTAGCTCACAACCTTCTTTCTGTGCTTTCTTAATTTTGGCTGACAATGATGACTCCACTAAAACTTGAAACAAAACATATTTATTACCTGAACCAACAACTTCTAAGCTAAAAAATAATCCAATCATTAATCAAGGTATCATGTTCTATATGTAACATTGTTAATGATACACGATATTTTTGACTCAAGGAATCTACCACTTTGTTTTATTTTCCCAGATTGTAATTGATTGTGCAATTATAATCCATTTTCAATTCAAGAAATCTTCTCTACGTCATGTTTAATTTCTTCTGAGTGAATATATACTTCAGACATTTATGGTCAGTTTCAATTTGACATTTTTCTCCGTATAAATGATGCCTTTAATTTTTCAAAGAAAAAACCACAAATGCCAATTCCAAGTCATGTGTGGGATAATTTAACACATGAGGATTATGTTGTATTGAATCATAAGAAATTACCTGATCATTATGCCTCAAAAAAAAAACCAAGTCCCTCCAATGAAGAATCATTGTAGATTCTAAACTTTCCATTTTCGGAAGGAATGTCCAAAACTAGAGCATTCACCAATCTCTTCTTTAGTTCCGGAAAAAAACATCACATTCCTCCATCCAGAATATTTTAACCCCTTTTTGTGTTAACATAGTTATTGGGATATATAACCATGCAATGTACTTAACAAATCATCATTAATAACCTGCTAATATAAGAAAACTATGAATTTCTTTGACATTTGTTGGTCTGTTCATTCACCAACCACAGTTGTTTTGGAAGGATCAAATATTATACCATCCTTATTTACAATGTTCCCAGGAAAAGAAATATGTTGTATCCAAAAATCACATTTTATAAATTTTCCATATAGTTTCTTTTCCATTAATATTTATAACACAACCCTTAGATGTTTTTCATAGTCTTATTTAATATTAGAAAATAGCAGAATTTCATCAATACACATAACCACAAATTTATCCAAGATATCATGAAATATTATATTCATAAGATTAATGAATACAAAATGTGCATTAGTTAACCCAAACAACCTATCAATAATTTCATAATCCCTATATCTATTATGTAATGCTATTTTCGGGATTTCATCATTCTTCACCTTCAGCTAATGGTATCTCAATCTCAATTAAATCTTGGAAAAGTCTTGATCTCCCTAGAGCTGATCAAACAATTCATTTATGTGAGAAAAAAGAAACTTGTTTTTAGTAGTGATGTTATTAAAATATCTATAATCAACGCAATGTCTCGTGGAACCATCTTTTGTTTTAATAAACAAAATAGGAGCTCCCCCTGGTGAAATGCTGGGATGATTGAAGCCTTTATCTAGTAAATCCGGCAACTGATTTCCCATTTCAACATGTTCTATTTGAGCAATATGATATGGGGGTTTTGAAATTGGCATAACATTAGGAACTATGTCAATTGTGAATTCAACTTCCTGATCAGGTATGACACTGGGAAACTCATTAAGAAAAATATCAAGGTATTCATTCACCATAGGAACATCATTAATTTGGACAGTTTGATTGTTTTAAAAAATATGAGCAAGATAACTTTCATTTCTATATTTAAATAGTTTCTCAGCTTCAAGAAATTTTTTAAATTGTATGTGTTCATTCTGGTGTATAAACTGAATCTCCTTTGAAAAAAAACTTCTTTAGCTCTATAGTCAATCTTTGTATGATAAATTGAAATCCAATCCACTCCTAGAATAACATCAAACTCAACTAAGGGAGAAATAAAAAAGCTTTCAGGAAATTTATTTCCATAGACCACAATAGAATTTTTTTTACAATTCCACATTGCTATATTATTCCCCCCTTGTGTTTTAAAAATTAGGTTTGGTCTAATTCATTGAGTTGATATTTCCAATTTACCAGAAAATTTCTCAGAGATGACGGAATGTGTAGACCCTGTATCAAACAAAACATTAGAAAGATATGAGTAAGAAAAAAAAGTACCTGATAAAACTACATTGGATAGCTCGACATCTACTGGTGTAGTCACAAAATCTCTCACTACACCTTTCTTCTTATATTTTGTCTTCTTTGCGTCATTTGGATATTTTTTGGGTAGGCATTTTCATAGTGACCCATCTCCACACATTTAAAAAACATTTCAATTTTATTACAATGATTTTTCTTAGGATCATTTTCATTACAATCTATGCCTATATGTCCAAACATACCTCATCGAAAAAACTTTTCAGTTCTGCAAATACATTCCCCAAGGTGCTTCTTTCCACACTATTCATAAACGAAAAACTAGATTTTCTTACCTTTCAATTTATTTGATTGATTCTTATACATCGCTTTCCATATGGAACTCTTATTCTTCTTGTTTCCAAATTGAACGTGATCATCAAAAAAATCCATCTCTACCCTCTCAGCACATCGAACAAGTTTCTCCTAACTTTTGAATTCATGGGAGGCCAAATCCCATCGAAACATTGGATTCAGTCTTGATTAAAAGTGATTGATTTGACTATCTTGATCCAGAATAACATTTGGAGCATACCTCGCCAGCTGGGTGAAGTTCTATTCATATAGAGTACCTGAATATTCTTCATTTTTCCTCAATTTAATGAATCTATTCTCTATCCTAAGTCACACCACCATAGGAAAAAATTATTAAAGGAAAATACTTTTAAATTCTTCCCACTCTAAGGTATCAATATCTTCTCTATCCCTAATATTATTTACCATTGACCACCACTGATCTGCTTTACCATCAAAATGATAAATGGAAAGTCATACCTTTTGATATTTGAACAACCCAGTACATTAAATATCTTTTAAGGTATTTAATCCATCCTTCCGCAGCTACTAGGTTAAAAGATCCATCGAATGTATGAGGTTGTTGTCTCATAAAATATTCCATTGTTGTCATGTTTCTTTGTGGTATATCTGGTATTTCTCTTGCATGGATTCCACCACCATTTATTTCCTATGTTAGTTGAGCCATTACTATAACAAACTGCTCAGTTCCAATCCCTACCATTCCAGGCACCAGATTTGGAATGATTTCATTCTGTCGGTGTCTCTCCCCTTCAGCTTCCCTGTTATTTCTATGAAAAACCATTCTGAACAAACATATCTTAGTCGAAGTAACATGGAAATATTTAAATGATATAAAATTTCAAATTAACCTTAGAGTAATAAAAACATTTATGGTATTATATTAACATCATCCTAACCCCTAAATTTATCTAAACCATCCCTTGATGCTAACTATAAGGACCTAGTATTATTTGTAACATCCCAGACCCGGCCAGCCACCCGAACAATGCTGAAACAGGTCAGGTGTCATGACCTTAGGCGCACCTCCCCAAACGCCAAAGGCTACCGAATAGCAGCGAGGGTCTGTTAGGTATAGTGGGGAGGCTATACCCTCTCGGAGGATCATAGTAAGGGTACTGGTCCAAGTATAATAGTAAAGATGCAGCTGAAAGAAAGAATCAGCAGACTCGAACTAGACCCGCAGAGCGTAAACATAATCAATATAGATAAACAGTGGAAGCAGTAAATATAAAAACAGCAGTGGAAAGTAATAGAACTACATGATGAAGAATACAAGCAACTACTACTATATCCAAACAAGGAATGCATCTAAAGCAAGTCATATAGAACAAAATATAATGGTGCCAATGGCTAACCAACAGTAACTACAATAAGCATGCTGATACAGAAAAGTATACAAAACAAAGTAAACCTAGCTAGGCATGACCTCAAGGTCCATACCATCTCCATGAAACAACTAATGCAGCCCGTCTCCTGAAGCTGGCCTCTTTCCTGCACGTAAATCCATAAAGTCTACACGCGTCCCGAAGTGCCCGTGTAGGGTGTGAGACAAATCTCAGTAGGATACCACCCAACGGTGTGTATCAAATATATGTGTTTAAGAAGTCATGCATTTACAAGGAAAGAAGTAAACATTACAATGCACAATTAAACACAAACTCCAATGGTGCTCAATAGCCACCATGGAGCGTCACCGGCTTCAACCAATGCTGAAATCTCTGTCGTGTAACCCAGCACCATGTGCCACCTGACACCTCGTGTCTCAAGTACTGACGTCCTGAAGGCACACCCAAGAATAGTAACCCAGCACCATGTGCCTCCTGACACCTCATGTCTCATGTACCGATGTCCCAAAGGCATGCCCAAAAAAATAGTAACCCAACCCCATGTGCCTCCTGACACATGTCTCAAGTACCGACGTCCCGAAGCCATGCCCATTCCATGAAGGTTCCTCACCTCCCACGTGGATTTCTACGGCAAGCACCCCCAACCAAAATACCTAACTGCAACTACAGGGGCCTCCACCCACACAAGTGGCCAAAACCACCTCATCACAGAGTATCTCTGTGTGCACACTACTCAAAGTCCCGGTGAGCGGTAATCACCAAAATAGTCCTAAGCCACCAACATGTCTGACACCTCGTGTCCCTGTGACCATGTCGCTCAAGTCCAATGGAATCACCATCCTAGAAATCCAGGCCATGCCCAACCAGACAGTAGTACTGCCTCAAGCCAATGTCCATGACACCCTATCCTGTGGTGAAAACCACCCAAAGTGACCCGTTCAAAGCCCCAACCTGTGATCAGCATCACTCAAGTGTAACCGGGCCAAGCCCAACACAACCCCAAAGGGTCCAATAGATGAAATTCAGAAATTTCATATATACATTTGTAAACAGAAAATATAAACCAACAAAAAAACTAAACAATTGAATTGCACTCTACCAGGTGATGTCCCATACGATCACTGAGGTCTTAAATGCCTCCAACAATTTATAACAGGCTTAAAAAATTAAACTAAACAGCTTATAACAATCATATTTTGATTAAAACCATTTTGGCACCCCCGACAAAAATGCCCCGACGAGCAACGACCCCTCACCCTGCCCTGCTCATGCAAACTGGTAACCAGGCATACCCAAAAGCATCCCAGAGTTCCAATAAGCAATACAGTATTAAAAAGAAGATAAAACATGTCTTGCTCAAAATACCCAAAAATGCGTCGTAGGCCGCGTTACCAAAAAAACCGCAAAAAAACAAAATGAAGTATGCACCACCTTCCTGAGACTCACACGATGCTACTTCTCCGGTAACACCTGCCAATTTGGTCTAAAACGCGGTAAATCTACAAAGGATTCAATACCACTCAAACGCCTATAACTCATTCTAGAACGAAAATCAGACAAAATGGCTAAAGAGGAATCAAGGCCATACCGAGGGGGTCCCAATGCATCCAAACGAGATTGGATCGGAGTTTGGATGAAGAACCGGGAAGAAAATGAAGATCCGACTGACTTGGTTCGCTAAACCCAGCATAAATATTGAGGTTCTACCTCAATACGAGGATAATGCCCATTTTAAGAGAAAAAAAAGTACATGGCATGTACTTTGGGACTACACACCGTGTATGGTTCATTTAACTGTTCATAAGACGGAAAGATTCCACTGACTTACTTTACGTACCTGCCGAAATGAGTACACGGCGTGTACCTAGGGGTATACGAGGTGTACGTGGTTCCTCTTCCCTACCTTGCCGAATTTCCCACACGACATGAATATTCCTCATACATGGACAGACTACAGGGCGTGTCCAAAGGGAACACGGCGTGCCCCTGGTTCTACCCGGCCAACAGGCCTACACGCCATGTATGGCCTCACACGGTCGGGGGTATACACGACATGTTCAAAACTACACGCTGTGTAGTAAGAAATTTCTACACGGTCACCACACGACATGTACTCGGTGAGCACATAGACGACCACTCGCCTACACATACACAATGTGTACTTAAGATACATGGTGTGTAGTCTGGAAATTTCCAGAAACATCGAATTTTCTCTAGTTTCCTCAGAAACAAGTCAAAAATTTAAACAGGGTCGGGATTTTGACCCATTCCAAAAACCCAGGTTCTTACAAACTCCCCACCATAAAGTAGCTGGTCCTCGAGCTACCAAATGAAACTCGTAGATGGAACTGAACATGCTCGCCCCAGTAAAACAACCTGGACTACCCCGGTCCCAAGGTTCTGGCTAAATTCCTCAAGGGGTTCCCCACCTTTGGAATTTCCTACTCGGTCTCAACCAAACAAAATTAAAAGCAAACAAGTTTTACTAACCTGTTTCCCGGATGCATAGTCCTCATGTGACGCATCGTCACCCCTGCACCTCATTGGCGCTCACGTGTCTCTCCCGACACCCAACGTATCCCGCACCGCATCGGTGTCCACCTCCAATAGGTCCTGGTGCCTAGCACCTCAAGTAACCTGCATCCTCAATGACCCGATGCCCACGACACCTCAAGTAACCCGCATCCACGATTCCCCGATGCTACGCATCTCATACATATATATAATATATCACGCACCCGATATGGTGCCAATCCCACTGACTAGCATCTAGTCAGTCCACAAAGGTCCTGTGCACCACGTGCACTCAAAAAAGACATACCTCTATAGGTCATGCCAAAAAGGAAACATGGAGATCACGGCCACACCGCGGTGTACCTCTAACTATCATCGGCTCACCAGCCAGATCAGCCTCAGGAAGCTCCACAGCGTGCACCTGGCCTGAAACATGGCTGCAGAACACCTAACCTCCTGATGTTGCTCCAGCCTCTGGCCAGTGACCCCTCAGTTGGGTCCCACCATCTCTTTCACGACCTACACGCACAACTGAACCCCGACTACCCTCTCTGGGTACCAAACATGAGCCAACTCCAGACGCCACAGTCTGTCCTGGTCCCTACCTGCCAGCTATCTGAGAAGGCTGCCTACAAAACCTCTCTAGATGCCCATCCTGTCCACATTCCCAGCACTCCTTTGGAGGCATGCCGCACTAAGCCCAAACATGTCCCGACTGTCCACACTGAAAGAAAATCCCCAAAGAACTACCACGAGGTGGTCTAGCTGAATCCCTGGCATGACTAACCTGCTTGAACTCATCTCTTCCTCGCATCCTGCTGTCAGAACCATCACTGGAAGCTGTCTCCCTACCAAAGCGAGACTTCTCTCTCTGGTTTCCCTTGGCTATGAGTGCCAGATTTACCGCCTCGGAGAAAGAACCTAGCCGGAAGATATTCACTAGACCCGAATGGCGTGTCGTAATCCATCCTCGAAGCGCCTCACCCTATCTATGTCATCGCTTACCATATTAGCTAAAAAGAGAGATAGCTCAGTAAAAGTAGCTGCGTAGTCCATGATAGGCATATCTCCCTACTGAAGGCTCAAGAACTCCCGAGCCCTCTATGCCCTCAGTGTCTCTGGGTAGAAGTGCTCAAAGAACCTGTCCTCGAAGTCCTTCCAAGCCAGTACCTCATGCCTACGAGCCTGTACCTGTACATCCCACCAACGCTTCTCCGGTCCTCTCAGTATGTACGTCGCTAGCTTAACCCTCCGCCCTGGAGGCGTCTCGAGCTGCTCAAAGATCATCTGCATGCTCTCTATCCATTTCTCAGCCGCCTGCGGACCACCCTCACCCTGAAAAAGCAGTGGGTGCTGCGACTGGAACCCCTGCGTCAGATAAGCCATAGAAGGCTCTGTAACCTGCGTGCCTCCATCAATCCCCTGCAAGACACGTACCAGGCCTCGGATCTGCTCATCGATCCACAACCCGAATGATGCCAAACCCGGCTACTGACCTGCCTGTACTGGATCCTAAACCTGCTCCAGTCCCTGATCCTGTACCTGTGGCTCGTGCTCTACCTGTACCGAATTCATACCCTGATCCTTCGGCACTGTATCTTCTCCTGCCTGACGCTCCATCGAGCCGTGAAGGAGTAACCCGATGAATACCATAAATGTTCAGACATCCCATATATATATAACAATACATTCTACACAGATAAGGAAAGTAGTAAAAGGCAGTGCATAACAACTAACCTTACTCCCCCTCACCGCAACCCATGACCCACAGCATCCAGACCTCATGTCCTCTTTACCCTCCCTCAACAGAGCCAAGTATAAAAGTACCTCGGGCCATGCCCATCCCGACAACTCACGTTGTCTCAAACCGACGACCGAGTCGCCCAATCCTGACAGTTACACTGCCTCACCCATAGTACCTGTCTGCTCTCATAAGAGTCAGACCTAAATATCATGCAGCATGCAATTCTACAAAATATAAAGAATGGCATACTCAAGCAATTCTATCAAGAATTTCACCGATTCTCATTTTAAAGCATATAAAGCATGGCATTTGATTTTTCATTCACATGGCATTATCACTTCAAAAAGCATTAGTGAAATTATGAAATTGAAATACCCTAAAATGTGCCTATCAAAATCCAAGCAAGCTAGCCTTGCCATACCGGGCCAAGGTCTAATTCTCCCTTACAACACCGGGTCAAGGGTCACATATCACAATCACGAACATCACACATCAAGTGAGCCACCAAGGTGGAAATCATATAAAATGTAATCTGAGAAAAAGAAAACAGCAATTCCCACCCACAACAACTAGGTCCATGTCTCACACCTGGGGCTGTAGGCACCCAAGAAAAAGCTAAAAACCCAGTCCCTCTAACAAACTATCTCCAGTCTACCATATCCCAAATAGTAAAACTAGCAGAAAGAAACGAGAAGCCTCAAACTCAATAGTAGCCAGTAAAATGCTGCTACTAAATCCCTGTAAATAACTCCTATGATACCACTTTGTAACATCTCAGACCCGGCCAGCCACCCGAACAGTGCCGAACGGGTCTTGTGTCACGACCTTTGGTGCACCTCCCTGAATTCCAAAGTCTACCGACTAGCAGCGAGGGTCTGTTAGGTATAGTGGGGAGGTTATACCCTCTTATAGGATTATAGTATGGGTACTGGTCCAAGTATAACAGTAAAGATACAGCAGAAAGTAAGACTCAGTAGACTCGAACCAGACCCGCAGAACGGAAACATAATCAATATAGATAAACAGCGGAAGTAGTAAATATAACAACAGTAGTGGAAAGTAATAGAACAACATGCTGAAGAATACAAGAAACTAATACTATAACGAAACAAGGCATGCATCTAAAGCAAGTCATACAAAACAAAATATAACAGTGCCAATGTCTAACCAACAGTAGCTAAAATAATCATGATGATACAGAAAAGTAAACAAAACAATGTAAACCCAGCTAGGCATGACCTCAAGGTCCATACCATCTCCATGCAACAACTAACGCAGCCCAGCTACTGAAGTTGGACTCTTTCCTGCACGTAAATCCATAAAGTCTACACGCGTCCCGAGGGGCCCGTGTTGGGTGTGAGACAAATCTCAGTAGGATACCACCCAACGGTGCGTACCAAATATATGTGTTTAAGTAGTAATCCATTTACAAGGAAAGCAGTAAACAATACAATGCATAATTAAACACAAACTCCACTGGTGCTCAACAGCCACCATGGAGCGTCACCTACTTCGGCCAACACCATAATCTGTGTCGTGTAACCCGGAACCACGTGCCACCTGACACCTCGTGTCTCAAGTACCGACGTCCGGAAGGTACGCCCAAGAATAGTAACCCAGCACCATGTGCCTCCTGACACCTCATGTCTCAAGTACTGACGTCCCGAAGGAATGCCCAAAAAAATAGTAACCCGACACCACGTACCTCCTGATAACTCGTGTCTCAAGTACCGATTTCCCAAAGGCACACCCATTCCCTGAAGGGTACTCACCTCCCACGTGGTTTTCTACGACATGCACTCCCAACCAAAATAACTAACCGCAACTACAGGGGCCTCTACCCACACAAGTGGCCAAAACCACCTCATCACGGAGTATCTCTGTGTGCACACTACTCAAAGTCCCGGTGGGCGGTAATCACCAAAATAGTCCTAAGCCACCAACACGTCTGACACCTCGTGTCCCTGCGACCCTGTCGCTCATGTCCGATGGCATCACTATCCTAGAAACTCGGGCCATACAAAACCAGACAGTAGTACTGCCTCAAGACGACGTCCATGACGCCCTATCCCGTGGTCAAAACCACCCAAAGTAACCCGGGCAAAGCCCCGACCTGTGATCATCATCACTCAAGCGTAACCGGGCCAAGCCTAACACAACCCCAAAGGGTCCAGAAGATGCAATTCATCAATTGCATATATACATATGTAAAAAGAAAACATAAACCAACAAAACAACTAAACATTTGAATTTCACTCTACCAGGTGTTGTCCCATACCAACACTGAGGTCTTAAATGACTCCAACAATTTATAACAGTCTTAAAAAATTAATCTAAACAGCTTATAACAATCATATTTTGATTAAAAACATTTTGGCGCCCCGGCCAAATTGCCCCGATGAGCAATGACCCCTTACCCGGCCCTACTCACGCAAACTGGTAATCGGGCATACTCATAAGCATCCCCTAGGTCCAATAAGCAATATAGTATGAAAAGGCAGATAAAACGGGTCCCGCTCAAAATACCTGAAAACGCGCTGTAGGCCACGTTACCAAAACAACCGCGAAAACAAAAAATGAAGCATGCACCACCTACCTGAGACTTGTATGATGATACTCCTCCGGTAACACCCGCTAATTTGGTCTAAAACGCGGTAAATCTACAAAAGATTCAATACCGTTCAAATGCCTATAAATCCTTCTAGAACAAAAATCAGACAAAACAGCCAAAGTGGAATCAAGGCCTTACCGAGGGGGTTCCAACGCATCCAACCGAGATCAGATCGGAGTTCGGATGAAGAACCCGGAAGCAAATGAAGATCCGGACGACTTGGATTGCTAAACCCGGCCAAAATATTGAGGTTCTACCTCAATACGAGGCTACTACCCATTTTAAGCAAAAAAGAAAGAAAGTACACGACATGTACTTTGGGACTACACACCGTGTATGTTTTATTTTACAGTTCATAAGATGGAAATATTCCTCCGACTTACTTTCCATACCTGCCGACATGAGTACATGGCATGCACCTAGGGTTAAACGGCGTGTACGTGGTTCCTCTTCCCTACCTCGCTGACTTTACCACACGCCATGTATATTCCTCATACATGGCCCGACTACACGGCGTGTACAAAGAGAACACGGCGTGCCCCTGGTTCTACCCGAACAATAGGTTTACACGCCATGTATGGCCTCACACGGTCGGGGGTATACACGGCTGTTCAAAACTACAAGCCGTGTAGTAAGAAATTTCTACATGGTCACCACACGACATGTACTCAGTGAGGACACGGTCGACCAATCGCCTAAAAATACATGGCGTGTACTTAAGGTACATGGCATGTCGTCTGGAAATTTTCAGAAACTTTTCATTTTCTCCAGTTTCCTCAAAAACAAGTCAAAAATTTAAACAGGTTCAGGATTTTGACCTGTTCCAAAAACCCCGGTTCTTACATTATTGCATTACATAATCTTGAATTTATTTATGAAATAACTTTATTTTACATTATAGATATTTTTTTGATTATATATTTAGATAATAGAGATATAATATATTAATAAAATTACACATTAATACAGAGTGGATCCTAAAAAAATAATTTTCCGTTCTTCCAAGATATAAAACATTTCAAATAAAACATGATTCCCTGAAAAATGATCATAACATTTAAAATGGTGCCTTATTTGTCTTATACATCATTATAAACTGTAAAAATCATTTAAAAACATGGGATGAGTACAAAAATCTTAGTAAGGGATATAAAAATAAGGAAAGAACACATTAGTTCATTAACACTTGTAACATATGAAATCATTTTCGAAAGACAAACTTGTCACCCATATATTCTTAATTTATGAACCATGAGATTTTCACAATATCCCAAAAAAAAAATAATGAGAACATAAATATAACCATAAAGGTATCTTGGGGAATTACTTACATAATCTTGTAACCCTCTCGGCTACCTTATACTTTGTAACTCTCATGACTACTTTGTGTAACCATCGCATTTACACTTGGAGTAACAATATCGATAACCTCCAACTTACACATCCAAATGAATTGTAGGGAGATATATGTCCCACACTTCATCATAAATAATTACTAAGAACCATAACATAATCATACAACATGAATAATTTCATAAAAAAATTTCTTTTGATTTTTGGAAAATAGAATTTTGAAAGGGGATTTTAAAAGAAAATCCCCTTATAAATATCATATGATTCATGTGAGAATGAATTGAATGGATGGAATATTTAAAAAAACTATAAATACATCAACATAACATAAATATAATTCATCACAAAAACATTTTTAATACAACACAAATAAAAAAGTAGAAAGTTAACCCAAAAAATGGAAAACGGGTTAAGAATTCCCTTACCTCGGGTTTTTCTTACTTCCAAATCATTTAAACCTCATGTATAATGGTTAAAATAGTGTTATTATTATCTCATAGAAACATATTAATCATTATAAAATCTTATATGATCATTTTAAAACATAATTTCTCCCTTTAATTGTTAGTATTTTGTTCATTACACTATTTTGGGTGAGTTCTTTACATGATTTCCATGATTGGTTCATGATGGATGTTCTTGTCAACTATATGTGAAAATATAGAATTGTAAATGAATACTATTTACATATTTATAGAACCATAAATTATACCATTTATCATTTTGAGTTCTTTCATGAGGATGATTCATGAGTTATAGCATTATTGATATATTTTGTGGTTATTTTGGGGATTCTTCAATCGTGAAGATCTCATTTTGTTTCATAAATTAATAAAAAGGGTAAAAAATAATTCCATAATCTTATATAAGTTATAATAAATTAATTATAATATTTTTCAACCATAAAAATGGTTTCATAACTTGTCTTTAAGTAAATAAAATAATTTTAAATCACATCATCCATGATGTCGGTAAATCAACACATCACAGATGGTGTTTTAATTCCTTGAATAAGTGGGAGAGGAGAGAAATAATGATGATAAAATTCACATGAAAATGAGAACATGAAGAATATAAAATATTTTTGGAGCTTTCATGCCTCTTGTATAATAGGAGGTGAGGAATGGAAAACAAAACAAAGAATCTCAAAATAAAAGAAAAATAAAGAAATATCTCACAAAAATTCGGTAGCCTAACGACGTCACATAAAATTTCATAAAATAGTTTGATGAGGGGAAATAGGTCCCTCATCATTCTTACATAATATGTGAATTAATGGGGAAATAGAATGTAATATCCCAACATATTCTAAAGGGAAAATAATAATAACATAAAATGAAAGAAAGAGAAAGAAAACAAAAGAAGATGTTTACCTCCTGATATCTTCTCCTTGAGATCCTTCTTATGGCCTTCAGTTTTGGCCTATTTGTGATAAACAAAATAACTAGGACGTGAGGAAGAGCCTTGGGAGGAGTATTTGATAGAAAATAGGTAAGGTTAAAGGCTTGATAGGTGTGGGAGGAAGAGGGAAATGGGGGCGGTATTTATAGTGGATGAGAGAAGGTATTTTTCATTATTTTAATCATTATTATAATATTCTGGGTCAAGACTGTAAATAATCATAATTCATGTGACCCAAAATAGTAATAATGACAATTATGTTTGAATAATTTAGTCTTAAATTAGCCTTGCATTGCCTATGATGTAGTAAATCAAGTATTTAGCATTTATCATATTTCATCATATTTTACAATTCATAAAAAATTCTTGAATTTCAAAAAATTACCAAAAATTCACCCTTACCATTTTCCAATTTGTAGAATTCAAAAATGAACTCCATTTTTTGAAAATAATTTTCCAAATATTGATAATTTATTTTTTTTAATAAAATTACACTTAATACAAAATTAACAATTTTAATTCTCTAACTTTTTTTATATCACATTGAAAAATTTACCAAGATGTCATTATGATAATGCCTTAAGAAAATAAAATATTAATAAAATTTTCTGTTCATTAGGGTCATATTACTATTCACATTACTATTCATATGTTTATGTTACTATTCAGCAAAAATGAAATTGGTTATATTAGACTCCACATAACTTACTGAACACAATTGTAGATGATTGTTTTTTGAAATTCAAAACATAGAAGGAGAAAAATTATTTTTAAAGGCTAGTTATAAATATCTACTTAAAACAAACTTTCATGAATTTCAATTTTGTCTTAGAAAACCTTGTGATGTTACATTATCCCCACCTTCTGGAAATTGCATCTTAATAATTTTGTTTACTTATTAAACAAGTGATGGTACCTTTACCCCATATCATTTTCAGACTCCCATGTTTCGTCTTCTACCACTTGGTTTCCCCACAAAACCATTACCTGGGGGATTACCTTATTTTGTAATACATGTTTCGTTCGATAAAGAATATGAACCGGTTTCTCTTCATAAGAAAGGTTCTGTTCTAGTTGAACTACTTATGGGCTCAAGACATGTGTTGAATCTGGAACGTACTTTCTCAACATCGAAACATGAAAAACAATGTGTACCAGAGAAAAAATCAGAGGAATAGATACTCGGTAAGCAACTAGTCCTACTTAATCATGGAGTTAAAAAGGACCGTTGCACCATAGACATAACATTCCGTTCTTAACAAAATGCTTCCCACTATTCAAGGAGTGATTTTAAAGAAAACATGGTCCCCTACCTCGAAAGAGAAGTATTTTCTTTTGTTATCTGCATAATGTTTCTGCCTGTTCTGAGCTGTCCTCAAGTACTGCTGGACCATCTTCACATTCTCTATTACTTCCTCTACTAACTCCGGCCCCAATAATTTTCTTTCCTCGAATTCATCCCAAAAATTTAGATTCTGACACCGCTTCTCATACAATGCCTTGAATGGTTCCATATGTATACTTGAATGAAAACTATTATTATAAGAAAACTCAACTAAATAATGATGATGATCCCAAAATCCTTTATAGTCCATTGAACATGCTTAAAGAATATCCTCCAAAGTTTGAATCATTCATTATGACTTCCCATCTGATTGAGGATGAATAGCTGTACTAAATTTTAATTATGTTCCCAATGGCTTCTGTAGTCCATTCCAAAATTTAGAAATGAACTTGGGATCCCGGTTAGATACAATGGAGAGAGGAACACCATGTAACCTGAAAATCTCTTTGGGGTACAGTTGAGAAATCTGATCCAATGACATTGTTTCTTGTATAGAAAGAAAATGTGCACATTTTTTCAGAAGATCAACAATAACTCAAATCACATTATTACCTCAATAAGTATTTGGTAGTCCAACCACAATGTCCATGGATACATTCTCCCATTTCCACTATGGAACTGGTAATGGCTGAAGCATCCCCTTCAGTAACGGCCACTTTCTTTTAACCTGTTGACATGTCAAGCATTTTATAGTAAAATCATCAATAAATTTTTTCATTCCATCACACCAATAATACTCCCAAAGGACTCTGTATATCTTATTATGACTAGGATAAATTGAAACTAGAGAAATATGAGCTTCACACAACAAATCTTTCTTCAACTGAGAATCACTCGGCACACACAACCTTTTTCCAAATCGTAAATCACAATCTTTATAAAGATTAAATTTTGGAAACATACCCATTTTAACCAATTATACCTTTTTCTATATCTCATGGTATTCCTTCAACGCCTTCTTAATTCTGGCTGACAATGATGACTACACTAAAACTTGAAGAAAAAAAGATGTATTCCCTGTACCAATAACTTTTGATCCAAAATTCATTAATCATTAATCAATGGATTATGTTCCAAATGTATCATGGTTAATGATGAATGATTTTTTCAACTCGAGGCATCCTATAATTTGTTTTCTTTTTATGGATGGTAATTGATTATGATATCACAATCCTTTATTAGTTTAAGACATCTTTTCTACCTCATGTTTAATTCCTTCTGAGTGAATATCTACATCAGACTTTTATGGTCAGTATATTGTTGAAATTTGGATCCCTATAATTGATGCCTCCAAATTTTCAAGGAAATAACCATAGCTTCCAATTTCAAGTCTTGTGTGGGATAATTTAACTCATGAGGTTTAAGATGTCATATTTCATAAGAAATTACCTGATCATCATGCATAAAAACACAACCATGTCCCTTCAAAGAGGCATCATTGTAGATGATAAACTCACCATTACGAGAAGGCAAAGCCAAAACTAGAGCATTCACCAATCCCTTCTTCAGTTCCTGAAAACAAATCACATTCCCCTATCTAAAAAAAATTTAACTCATTTTCATGTTAACTTAGTTATCGGGTAAGATAAGTGTGAAAAGATCTTAACAAACCATTTGTAATAACCTATTATTCTAAGAAAAGTACAAATATCGTTGAAATTTTTAGGTCTTGGATATTCATAAACAACTTTTTTGGTCATGATAAATTGTTTTTTACATCCTTATTTATAATGATCCCATGAAAAGAAATTTGTTGCAACCAAAAATCACATTTTCTGAATTTTCCTTACATTTTTTTCTTTAAGGTTTGTAAAACAACCCTTAGATGTTTTTTATGCTCTTCTTTACTCTTAGAAAATAACATAATGTCATCTAAAAACACAACCACAAATTTAATTTAGAACTCATGAAATAATCTATTCATAATATCCATAAATATATATGGTGCATTAGTTAACCCAAATGACATAATAATAAATTTATAATGACCATATCTAGTATAAAAAGATATTTTAGGGATATCATCTTCTTTCACCTTCAGCTGATGGTATCCTGATCTCAAGTCAATCTTGGAAATGTATTGAGCTCCCTAGATCTAATCAAATAATACATCGATGTGAGGAAAAGGATAATTGATTTTAATAGCGATGTTATTAAAATATCTATAATCAACGCAAAGTCTCATGAAACCATCTTTATTTTTAATGAACAAAAAAGTATCTCCCCATGGTGATGTTCTTGGAATAATGAAGCCTTATCAAGAAAATCATGAATCTGGTTTTTTTAATTTTAGAAGTTCTATTTGAGCCATACGATATGGGGTTTTGAAATTCTATTAGAATCAGGAACTATGTCAATTGTTAATTCGATTTCCAAATCAGGTATGACACTGGGTAACTAATCAGGAAAAACATCAATGTATTTATTTACCACTAGAACATCATTAATATGAACAATTCACTTGTTTTCAAAAATATGAGAAAGATAACTTTAATCTCCATATTTCAACAGTTTCTCAGCTTCCTGATATATTATAAATTTTATGGGTTCATTCTTGTATACATACTGAAACTATATATAAAAAACAACTTCTTTATCTCTACAGTCAATCTTAGCATGATAAACAGAAATCCACTCCATTACTAGAATAACATCAAACTCAAATAAGGGTAAAAATAGGTTTTTATGATAAAGTAACTCCACATACCACAATAGAAATATTTTTATAATTCCTTTATTCTATAATATTCCCCTGGTGTTTTAACAACAAGTTCAGGTATCATTTGTTGAGGTAATATTTCCAATTTAGTAGAAAATATCTTAGAGATGAAGGAATGTGTAGAACCCATATCAAAAAAACTTTATCAAAATCTGAGTAAACAAACAATGTACCTAATACAACTTCATTGGATGGCTTGACATCTGCTGACTTAGTCGCAGAAGATATCACTACACCTTTTGGCCTATGTTATAGCTTCTTTGCATCATTTGGATCTCTCTTGGGGTAGGCATTTGTATAGTGAAACATCTACCCACATTTAAAACACTATATAGTTTTCTTATCAGGATTATTCTTAGGATAATATTCATAACAATCTCACCCCATATGTCCAAACTTACCGCATCAAAAACACTTGCTAGTTTTTCAAAGACAATCCCCAGGGGTCTTCTTGCAATGATTTTCACAAACTCGAAACTAGATTTTCTTACAATTAGATTTATTTGTTTGATTCTTATCCATAACTTTCTATATAGACCTCTTCTTCTCCTTGTTTCCAATGTGAATGTGATAATTATAAAACTCCATCTCTACCCTCTCAACAAATCAGACAAGTTTCTCATAAATTTTTAATTCACAAGAGGCCAAATACCTTCGATACCTTAGAATTAGTCCTGAGTTAAAGTAGTTTATTTTGTTATCAAGATCCAGAATATGATTTAGAGCATACCACGCTAGTCGGGTGATGTTCGATTCATACACAACCACTGAATCTTCCTTATTTTGCTTCAATTAAAGGAATTGATTCTCTATACTATGTTTCACCACCTTAGGAAAATATTTTTCAATGAAATGACTTTTAAATTCAACCAACAATAAGGTTTAAATATCCCCTATATCCATGATATTATTTACCATTTACTACAACTGATCAACTTCACCTTCAAAATAATAAATTGCAAGTCATAACTTTTGATTATCTGACCAACCCATTACAGATAATAACTTTTCAAGGGCTTTAATCCATCCTTCAGTAGCTACTGGGTCAGAATATCCATTGAAAGAAGGAGGGTGTTGTCTCATAAAATGTTCCATTGTTTTCATGTTCCATTTTGGTACATCTGGTATTTATCTTGCATGGATGCCACCACCATTTATTTCCTGTGTCATCTAATCCATTACTATCACAATATTCTTGGTTCCAATACCTACCATTCTGGGTTACAAATTCAGAAGGATGTCATTCTTTTAGTGTCTCTCCTCTTCAACTTCCCTATTATTCTATAGAAAACCATTCTGAACAAACAGATCTTAGTCAAAGAAACATGGTAATATTTAAATTCTATAACATTTCAAATTAACCATAGAGTAAAAAAAACATTTATGGTATTATATTAACATCATCTTAACCCCTAAAGTTATCTAAACCATACATTGAAACCAACAATAAATACTTGTCGTATTACATTACATAATCTTTAATTTTTTCTATAAATATATTCTTTTTACATTAACGGTATTTTAAAGTTTAGAGCATTAGAGAATTGGGATAGAATACATTCATAAAATTACACATTAATACAGAGTGGATACTAAAAAAACATTACTTATTTCTTCTAAAATGTAAAACCTTTTAAATAAAACATGATTCCCTGAAAAATATTCATAACTTTTAAAATGGATTCTTTCTTTTTCTTATACAATCTTATAACCTGTGAAAATTATTTTAAAACTTGGGTTGATATCATAAATCTTAGTAAGGGATATAGAAATAAGGGTGTAACACATTAGTCGATGAACACATGTAACGTATGAAATCATTCTCAAAAGACATACTTTTCACCCATATATACTTACTCTGTGAAATGGGAGATTTACAAAAGATCCACAATGAACCATGATAGCATAAATATAATAATAAAGTTATCTTGGGGAATTACATAAACAATCATGTAGCCATCTTGTCTACCTTATACTTTGTAACCCTCAAGGCTACATTAAAATTTGTGTTACTATCGTAGTTAAACGTGGAGTAACCATACGACTGACCTCCAGCATACACATAACAAATGAATTAGAGGGAGATATAGGTCCCAACATTTATCATAAAAAATTACCCAGAACCAGAACATAATCACACAACATGAATAATTTCATAAAAACATTCCTTTGGAATTTTGTAAATATGAATTTTAAAAGAGGATTTCAAACTAGTTAAAACATTATTGATATTTGTTTAGGTTATTTTGGTGATTCTTTGATCGTACAGATCTCATTTTGTTTCATAAATTAATAACCTGTGTGAAAATTTATTCCAAAACCTTATATAAGTTATAATAAATAAATTATAATCTGATTCAACCATAAAAATGTTTTCTTAACTATTATTTAAGGATGTAAAAGAATTTGAAATCACATCGTCCATGATGTCTATAAATCGACACATCACATATGGTGTTCTAATTCTATGAATAAGTGGGAGAGGAGAGGAAGAATGATGATGAATTTTCCTTGAACATGAGAAAATCCATAATATAAAATATTTATGGAAATTTCATTAATCTTGGATAATAAAAGGTGAGGAATGAAAAATAAAATAAAAGAGCTCAAAATAAAAGAAAAATAGAAAAATCTCTCATGAAAATTCGGCAGCCTGGAGGCGTCAATTAAAATTTCATAAAATAGTTTGATGAGAAGAAAGGGGTCTCCCATAATTCTTACATAATATAAAAAATAAGGTGGATATGTAATGTAATATCTCTCCAATGTCCCAAAGGCCTTCATTATTTATTTATTTTTGATAATCCACCTTTCAAGGGGTGAGGTGGAACCCTTACAAGGATCGTAGGCATAAGTATTACATGGAAAATAGGTCTTAGAGGAATTCATTGACCGTAGGCTTCAAACATTACATATAACCCAGAATAACTACTTGTAACTACTCCTACCCAGCATCTTAATCATGAAATTAGCTCTCCACCTTCTCATGGCTGTTTGACTAGGATTTCCCGTGCATGCATAGGCTTGTCCCGATGGTAGGTGTCATACCCTCTCATTCTTACAATCTGTTTAGCTTTTTCTATGGTAAATTTTCTTTGCTCCTCCTCCTTCTGAAGTTTTTTCCTTGTAGGTTGTCTAGTTTTCATATGCACCTAAGGTGGCCCGAAGTCCTTGAGGTGGCCTCAAGACCTTACTCACCCGAAGGCCTGGGTGGCTCGAAGGCCATAAAGGACTCGGGGACCAAATCGGTGGCTCGAAGGCCCAAATAGGGGCATATTACCACCTGGTACAGTGCTAAACAGTACTTGATACAGTTCCACTATAGTACCTGCTATATTTTTACCCAGTTCCTGCTACAGTTCCTACTACAATACCTACTACAATCCCTGCTACAGTAAAAGAACATTCCCTACTACAGTACTACTACAGTACCCAAAAATTATCCCCCTACCTAGATTTGATCCCAGGTCTCTTGGATGCACTTATGGAGTCCTCACCAACTAGGCTGAGGCTCATGTTAGTAATGGTATATCCCAATATAAGCCAAAGGGAATGAAAAATAATAACATAAAATGAATGAAAAAAAGGAAAATAAAAGAGGATGTTTACCTCTTGATCTCTTCTCCATGAGATCCTTATTAAGACCTCATTTTTGGCCTTTTGGTGAGACTAGTATCTCTAGGATGTGTATAAGATCCTTGGGAAGAGCATTGTACATAACATAGGTAAGGATCAAGGCATGAGAGGTGTGGGAGGAAGAGGGAAATGAGGGTGGTATTTATAGTGGAAGAGAAGAGGTATTTTTCATTGTTTTAATCATTATTATAATATTTTTTCTGAATACTATGAATAATAATAATTCATGTAACCCACAATAGTAATAATAGCATGTCACTTCGATCGAAGTGGCCTTACTTCAGCCTTGGATCACCTATGATGTAGTAAATTAAGTATTTATCTTTTATCATATTTTATCGTATTTTAAAATTCAGAAAAAATTCTAGAATTTCAGACAATCCACATAAATTCACCCTTACCGTTTTTTGATGCGTGGAATTCAAAAATGAACTCCATTTTTTGAATAAATATTCTATATTTTATTAATTTAATTTTTAAATAAGTTCACACTTAATTCAAATATTAATAATTTTAATTCTATAACTTCTTTTATATCACATTGAAAATTTAACCAAGATGTCATTATCCTAAAGCCTTAAGAAAATAAAACATTAATACAATTTACTATTCATTATGGTCATATTACTATACATATTATTATTCATAAGGGTATGTTAATAATCACAAAAAATGAAGCTGGTTTCATTAGACTCAATATATATTTTTGGACACAATTATAGATGACCGTTTTTCAAAATTCAAAACATAAAATCAGAAAAAATATGTTTAAAGGATAGTTATAAATATATACTTAAAAAAACTTTCATTCAATTCAATTTATTTTTAGAAAACCTTGGTGTGTTATAGTTTCAATTAGCTTTAATCTCCCTTGTAACTCCTCTTCGAAATCGGGCACCTCACTCGTGCCACAATTTATTCCACAACTACCCATCACATGAAGTCGTTCCAGTAACATATGTCTACCCCGGATTTGACTATAGTAGCAATATCAAAAACACTGGTCAACAAGGCTAGGCACTAAAATAGTCATGATCATCAAAGTGAGTCTTGAAACCAAAAACCCTCAAGGTACACCATCAAAATATGAAGGTATCAACATGCATAAAACATATAACTTTGTCATCTATTATGCCTTGATCTCAAAACGAATGTAGAAAAAAGATCACTACCAAAACAGAAATCCAAGAACATGGGTCAACCTCTCACATGGACTACCCTTGAAAAAAATAGACATCAACATAAAATGGCCTATGTCTAAACCAAGGGACTCTAGGTCTCCCACATAGCTCTACGGAATAAGCCCCACAACTGGGTTGTAAGGTGAAAACACCTAGCAGAAAAGATAAAATCCTCTAAAAAGAAGGTAAAGATAAAAATATCCAATGAGGTTCAAATCAGAAAACAAGGCCTAAGAGGGCATGATCCTCTCTGAACATCCTCATAAGGAACCAATCCCTTGAGGTCAGAAAACGAACGTAGAAGATAAGCTGAACTAACACTCCATGGGCATCCATATATGAAAATACCCCTTTAAGTCCAGTTCACAAGAAAATTCCTAGTATCCATCGATATATTACTCTGTGATCTGATTAGATAACCATAGGCCTAAGAAATGACACCCTATAAGGGTTCAACGGAAAGGTATCACATGTCATATCATCCTACTAGGGTCAATACACCTTGTGTGCACAAGGGATGAGTCATTATCTTCTCAAAAATATTCCTCAACATAGATCCACACAACTTGGAATCAGAATGAAATATAGATGTAAGAAGACCCAATATAATAAGACTCAATCTTTAGAAAATTCACACACTAGTAGGCCTATATGATGTAAATCTTATGTGCTGAATGTGATACATGGGATACCTCTTTAATTTTCAAGGAATTTGTCAAAAACCATCACTAGCCTCATACCAATGGGAAATATACATAGATCCATAGTAAATCATAGCATCCACACAACATGTGCTTCGCTCGAGGTGAGATCATATACTACTGTAACATCACAAATCCGAAGAACAATCCCATACCCTAGTAACCAGGAATTCCTACCAAAACAAGTGTTATTGATGCACCAACCTAATATCCATCACAAGTTCTGAAACATTCCTAATACTCTTGTCTACCATATCTCAAATAGTAAAGACCTTGAAAATAACACACCTGACACAATTTTGTAACATCCCGATCCGGATGCCACTAAACTGGTGCTCTGAGCCAGTGGGTTATAGGGCCTCAGCACACCTCCCCATATTCCAGAGGCTACAGACTAGCATCAAGGGACTAGGATGTGATAGTGAACATAATATTCCCTCATATCAGAGTAAATGAACAATGGAAATAACTATTTATTATACACAATGGAAAGTAAATAGAGTATGGAAGCAGTAAAAAATGAAATGGAACAAGCTATAATAGAAAAAGAAATCTTTTAAATTCCCAAAAATCTATGTCATACAATAAAATAATGGATACCCATAGGGCCGCCCATACAAATACATGATTACAAATGAAATTGAATTTAAAGTACATAGCTCAACTACTAACTCTGAGCCAGACCACATCCCCAGTCTCTAGATCTTGTAAAACAACACCAACCTGATCAATAACCAAACGATTATCTCTACTCAATCATGAAACTATGGGCTTCATACCTATCCACCATTCACCTTGTGATCAACCTAAAAAGTAGATATAAGGTCTACACATACACCTAAGTGCACCTATAGGGGTGGGAAAGAATCCCTGCAGGCCACCCCTGCAAGAAAACATTATCTATACTACGAAAAGTGTATGCAAAATCAATATGCTCATCTTAGATTAAATACCGCAAAAATGTATTAAAATCACACATGATCCCACATTTGAACCCAAGGTCCATAATCTATGTCAACTAGGGAAGTGTCACCATGGATGTCCATATTTATATATGTATACATGTATAGTCTCATAACTATACCAACATACATAAATATGAATATTAATAAGTATGTGAATCAATAACATGAAACCACATTAGAAGTCTATCCTTGGGTATGTAATCCGGATCCCCTGGACATCTTGTGTAATGGAATTGAGTTCTATGTCATGCCACTCAACCCATATACCCCCAAGTTGATCTCTCAGTCCATTATCCCAATCGACAAATACCTTCTTTAACCAACTCTAGAAGTCTCTGAGCATGCTACATCACTATAGGGGAGTTATCGTCCTACAAGTAGGTTCACATGTACTATCAGACAATCAATTAATCAAGGAGTTTTTATACCAATAGTCAATTCTATAAATAAAGATTCCAGAAAAAACATTTGAACATCTTGTGAGACGCTAAGCTACACCCTTCAAGTCTTATAACCGATTTGGAAGAATGTAATCAATCTGATCATATATCATCCATCATATGAGACCATCGAAGGCATTCCTAAATGGTAATCAAATAATAATTCAAGGCATATGAGTCATAAACCCCCTGAGCCTGTTCAAGGAATCCTTCTACCTGATCTATGAATCACTCAGGGTACATAATATTATAACCTTGTGAGCCAATACAAGGCATCTCTTAACTAGATTCAAGTATCACGTAGGGTATAAACATACCCACACAATGATCTCATCCATGGAATCCTTAAACTAGATCCATGATTCAATCAAGGTTTAATTAAATTCAACAGCCTTCTTAGCTCATCCAAAGAATCCCTCAACTGGATCCATGTATCAGTCAGAGCATATTAGAAATCAACCCCCTCATCCCATCTAAGGAATTCCAACAATGAGAATCCAAGTATCACTCAGGGTATACAAGTCATCAAACCATTGATCCCATCAATGGAATTCATGAAACGAGAATCCCAGATTCACTTATCGTAACTAATTAAATAGTCCACTGATCTCATCCAATGATTTCTTACAACAGGAATCCCATTATCACTCAGGATGCTTAAATAAAATCACCACTAAGCTCGTCCAAGGAATTCCCAAAATAATAATTCAACTATCACTTAGGGGACATAAAAAACATGTAAGGCTCAAATACAGATTCCAAGAATCACCTACAGACATCCCAAAGAAATATATATAACAAAATATATACATTTAAGCTCATTATCTAGGTCTCAGGTAAAACCTCTGGGTACCATTATAATAATAGAAATTAAATGGATTAGATTCTGGATCCCCAAAAATCCTGTCTAAGAATCCAAATAAGGAAAAATTGATCCTTGTAAAAATGTATGGGCATCCCAACAGATGAAATAAACCAGATGTCAGACTTAACATCAACCATTATAAAAAACCTATGGTAAACATACCTACAGCAGCAAAAACCATGTCAAGAGGAAACAATGAGTGAGGGTGGCCCGAATGCCCAACCCAACACTCCAGCCATAGCACCATGGGATTACCAATTCTATAAGGGTTCTAAGGAGACACCTGAATACCATCTCCACCCAAACACGATGTACAACTCATTGTCAGTCTAGCAATGGGAACCCATCAAGTCCCTCAGGTCAAATAATGTGAAGCATCCTACTTGGGATTCTCCGGTCTCAAGAGGTGGCATCCTACCACATAGATACTCTAAACGATACACAATAAAGGGAACCTACTAAGGAACTCCCTAGATCAGAATATTAGGAAAGGCACCCCCATGGTATCCATAGACCCATCTAGTTTCATAGCCACATAGGCCAGAAGGGCATGTCTCAAAAGGGAAAAGTCTTCAAAAGCATAGGTTATTTGTGATAGCTCATAGCCCATCTCAGATCAAATGTCTTAACTAGGTTGGTCATGACACCCAACCAATCATTCATGACCAGGTCTCATTCTCATAAGACAACTGAATTCGATGATTGGAGGAAAAACCTACCCATTTAGATGAATCCCTAGAACACCATTATGAGCCCGCAGATCGCTCCATGGGTTTCACCATCATGATCTACCTAGAAAACCACACATAGTGGACTACTCTCATGTCCCATTCTGACGTTACGGCAAGAAAACATGACCCCCATAGGGTTATAAGGGGATATTACATAGTGTGTCACCATGGAACATGATGTGTACTCACATTGGGCCACACGGGTGTGTACTCTCATCGACATGGGCATGTAACATGCCAAGTACATGGTGGGTAACGTGTGAGGTACACAGTGTGTAACACAGGTTCATGGGTGTGTACCCTACAGGGGGTAAATTCCTATATCCCTCAATCGGAATGGCCATTTACCTGGCCAATCAATGTACTTCTACATGTAATTCTACCCTATATAGGGTCTGACCGTGTACTCTACATTTCCATGTACCCATACATCGGTAGATATGCCAGGGTACTCGACCACATGGCTATGTACTAGTACATGGAATGTATACCCTATACATGGAATTTACTCCTTTAAAGTTCATCTTCCCCAAATATAAAGTACATATGGTGTGTCACCTTGGACTACACACCATATAACCTAGTTTCCCCAAATAGGAAACCCTCAGATCACCGGAATCCCACATTTAAACACCCAAAAAAACAAATTGGGCATCAAGATGCCATAATAAAATAATATTATTCTATTAAACCATTAAACAATGTACTTAAATGGGATTTTTACTAAAAAACAAAAGAATCCTACCTTTGAGTAGAATCCTCAAAAGCTTGGCTTGAATCTCTGGTCCAAAACTATCGCATGATGATTCAGTGCATTAAAGGCTCTGCGGTGGCTCCTACATCTATTCATGTCTCCTACCTCTACCTCTCCCTATCATCTCTCAGTTTCATGGAGTAGGAGCCATCAGAGGGGAATACTTGATATGTATATGGAAGAAAGAAGAAAATAAATAGGAATGAAAAAAAGAAAAATAAAAAGAAGAAAAAGGGGCCCGACCCATCCCCAGTGGCTGACTCAAATTGATGCCTCACCTAAGAAAAAATCCCTATTACGGACTCAATGGTGGATATGGAATCTCACTATGAAACTCCATTGATTAGTTATTTCCGAATGAACCTATACGAATAAATTAATATTTAATTTAATAAATATTAATAATTAATTATTCCAGCAAAATTCGAACAACTTGGAATTCTACCAAACTCCAATAATAAAGAAAACACCCTATTCTAGGACCAACAGAGTGGTCAGAAAAATTATATGAGATCATCTTCTAGGATAAAAGACCTTTTTATCCCTTTATGGGCATCCAAAAGAAACAATTCAAATTTTTGATCAAAATTACAGTCCAAAAAACATGGGTCCTTATATAATTGATATGATCAAATATCAAACAAAATATGGAATTGATAATATATATGATTAATGAATAATATTTTATTATACTAATTATGTCCTTATCCTATGGTTTCTGAAGAAAAATCGTCTTACAATATTTATTCCTAGTGATATATGCAATAATCATCTTTTGAATTGTTCCTTATTCTATTTTTTAATATTTCATAAACATATGTAGTTCGACTAAGTCCAAGATACCTCTTAGATATATATTTATAGATATTTATTCCATGAATATAGGAATCATATATAAGGCTTTAATATAGAATATTTTTTCAACAATTCCCAACTAACTTTAATATTGGCAACAATTTTATAAATTTCATATCTATATATCACTACAAAAACTGAAGCAGTCCTACTAACCTCTTATTTATAAAAAAACGAAATTTCATTTCTAATGAAGCGAAACTATATTATTTCCTCATCAACTTGAATATTCCATAATATCGATTCTAGAATTAGTCTATAAATTGATTTAAATATCTTTTATATTATATTAGCTTCATTTGGTGTTAAAGACACTTCTTTCAATGTTATACATTCATCTTTCAGATGCTTTCATTCAAGATTTTAGTTTCCATATCATTATAAAAAATATTATAGTTATTGTAATATAAATATTATTAAAATATTTTTTGGTATAATGACTAGAGAAAGGGTTTCATTATAGTACACTCCATATCATTTTTTGAAACCTTCAACAATAAATCAAGATTTATTCATACTAAATTTACCATTCATGTATAGATTCGTCTTGAATACCTATTTTTATCCTTTGGGATTCATTTTAGATATAGGTTATCTTAAAATATAAATTTTAATTTTGTATATGGAATTGATTTATAAATTATTTTATTCCTTCCAACTGTAATATTATATTCCATTTACTTCTTACTTATTGTATATGAGTTATTAAAAACACACACCATATTTCATAGTGATAATAAAAACACATATCAAAAGATTTTATAATATTTCTTGTTATATTATGAAATATTTTGTGTTTGGATGATTTATTATTCTATGTAGTCTTGAGAATATTGTCCCTGTGAAAATTCTTATTCAACATGGTCATATTAAAAATTTACTTCTTATAAGTATATGTATTTTTTCATTATCTTCTTTTGATACATGATACATTTCTATAAATATAGTACATCCCTTGGATATAACTTTTATATTTTGTGTATATTATATATAATACAAATTTATTGATTTAGGATGACATATAAATATTTCTTGATGACTGGTTTATGCTATAAATATCATTACCAATAAACATTCATCCCCATACATAAATTTATGATAGGATATTATTTTCTATATATTTTAACACATGGATGCCCATTTTCATATTGTTTTACGTATGATTCAGTGTGTATGATACTATTTGTAATACTTATCCCAAAAATAGATAATGGAATGTTTTCATAACTCATTATTGATCACAATATATAAAAAAATGATGGATTGAGTTGAAATATTATCCCACACTGTTTAAAAAAATTATGAATTCAAGTTTAAGATATTATACACCTTGAAATGATCAATATTTATTTGTCTTCTTACTAAATTGATTCTAGGATTCACAATTTTATTTAGTAAATCTATTGAAGGGATCATATTTATATATTTTACTCAAAATTAAATATTTTATTAAGAAAAAGCACTAGTCAAAACTTCATGGTGGCCTGAAATGTTTAATTCTATGGAAATAATAGATAATAATAACAAAAACTTCTGTAGATGGAGTCTTCGTATAATGATAAATGATTATTATGTCACTATTACATCTTTTTTATCATAGAATATCAATATCATTATTAATCTCTCAGTAATTTTAATGAATCTCCCTCTATTTATTGAGGGAATCATCTCATAATGATATGTAAATAAATATAGTTATATCATTAAATGTAAAGAGTTACTATGTTTGTATAATGTACTAAAGGATATTATAATTTAACCCCACTTATCATGAATGATGCATCCTCCACTGATAACTCTGTTCTTGCTTGATCCATCAATGTGAAATTTTTGTCTATTCTTTAGTGCTCTCAATTTGAACTAGTTTCTCTCTCTATTACTGGTAACACCTTCTGCACCCTATGAGATATGTAGGGTATGCATTGTGAGAGAGAATGAAACCACCCTCTTTTTGATTTCTCAAACAACATACAAAATTGGGGACCTCACATAAACCAATATATAAATAGAATAGAATCAAATACCACTAATTCTATCCTCATCTTGGGCTTTCTAGATTACCAAGCATCATGCTACCAATATCATGTTGTGGATCAAATAATCCAACTTACCTTCTACATGAAATGGTTTATATATACCTATCAAATGTTATTATAAAATCCCCATTTCTCATTAACCTATACTAAAAAATGTGTCTTAGTCATTATACAATGTAGACAAGTATAACATGTATCCATGTGTTTTAACTCAAAATAATCAAAAATCCCTTCTTGATATAACTTACTCAAGTATTTATGATTTACTTGTCTATGTTGACAAATCTACAAAATATTATAGTATTAGTCATCTATATTACAATAATCATATTTTACTGACATGGAATTTAATATTTTGATTTGACACACACACACACAAGATCCATTATTTAGTTATTATATTACATAAAGTAAAACAATTTGTGTCTAAACATAACATAATACGGGTATATTAATGTTATTAACTATTATACTATAAATGGGAAATTATATTGGGAAACATTGAAATGTTAATATCTAAATAGCTAATGTAAAATGTCCATATCTATAAAAAACCAATGATCCAACTCACCACTTACAATCTCATTTAATGTAATTTGGTCTAATATTTTAATATAAATGTTTTAACCAAAATATTAATATAATATCTAGGAGATAGAAAATAAAAATGTAAATTTTATGACTTAAATAACTATTTAATCCCCATGATTGTTTCTCAATAAATTTTTTCTATTCGTCTAGCATACTTTCTTGTCATATGAAAAATAAAAAACTTCTTCCTCAATTCAAACCCTATAAATATTTTTCTTCATTGAAGAAAATTTCATTGGTTTCATCAACTTTAGAATTTCTACTGGAATAATTTCTTTTCCATCATATTTTTACTAAAAGCAATAAAGGTATGTCTATATTAATGTCTTTATCAATAATGTTCCCATCATATTCTACCTAAATAGAACCCATCAAAGTCACAATGTCACCTTAAGAATACCTCTCCATATAACAGAAGATAAAAACTAGTGTTAGGGGTATGAAGGCATTTTTATATAGACCATAGACTTGAAATAAATAACATTAACTTCAAAAATAAATATTTTATCAACTTATAAACCATAATAACTAAATAAATTATGAAATTATAGTTTTTAAATATCCATTTCCCAAATATATATGTTCTAATAACACATTAACTAATAACATTACATATAATAATACATCAATGATAAGTCATCCCAGGGCCAGTTATATACTGAATATGACCAAAAAACATAAATTAAAATAGTAAATACATCTATGAGGTTTTTAAAATCACTTAGATCTTTTTTAATCATTTTCAGTGAGCTAATAATTCCCAAGACCCTATAATAAGAAAATTTCCATGACCTATATTCCATCAAAAGTTCTGGACATTCATTGTGTTTTATGTGAGGATTGTAAATTCCATAAATTTTATAAATAATAGTTCATTTTTAATTAAATTTCATATTATGTAATGTGGATCTAGAAAAAAAATTCATATATTTTGTTATATTATATCATATCATATTAAGAAAAAATTAATCATAATAACCATTGATAATATTTTTTTCGAACAATGAGCATATGATTAGTATAAATATAGTGGTTTTTAAAATCCAATTGACACATATAAAAGAAATGATGGCCTCATCTATAAGGATCATACCCTATGAAGCATAATTATTAGATCTTATGAGGAACATATAATCACTGAAATTTTCCCCTGAACATGCCCAATATGAGATATAAAAACTAAATGAAGAGAGAAAATTTGTATTGGATAAGTTCAAGATCATTGATATCATAGTCCAAACCATGCATGCTAAACCACACAATTAAAATCTCACCATCACACAACCTACCATTAAGGTGTCTTATAGTGTAATAAAATGTATCTGTAACAAGACCATAATAATATGAATATGTATATTATTTTATAAATATATTAATTTCTATATTTACTTCCTCTGATTGTTACTTTATAAATTATTTTTATTTTGATTGGAAAAAACAAAAATTATATTTTCTATTAACACATAATTTCAATTATGAAATTCATTTTTATGAATTAAAGAACATTGAAATAAATGATATTTCATTAAAATATAATTATTAAATAGTATATATTAAATATATTTGATAATATAACGTTATCAAGTAAAACATAATTTTACAAGGGTTCAAAAACAGTAATTATCAAAAAACTGAGATTTATTAATAAATGTATATTCTAATTTTCAACGTGAAAATTAACATATTGTTATTTTTTTGATAAAAGAAATATATATTTTGGAATTATAATTTTGAAATTATCTAATGGGTTATTTTTCATAAATTTCAATGGAATTCAGATTTTTTGGGTAAAGCAAAAATACAGTATAAATACATAGTGTGAATCATGACATCATAATGACCCAAGAGTGATGTAATAATTGATATTAAGTGTATCCATGACAAAATATATGATTTCACATTAATATAATGTAATATTTGTTTATTTAATTAATTTTATAAAGACTTTATGAATCCTTGAACACTTATATTATATTTTAATATTACAGACCAATTATTTACAATCATGACTCACATACACATCACCAAGGGTATAATTTTAATTATTTTAGAACTTGGAATTAAATAATAAATACACCCTTTACCCTTTTTAATAAACCATGGTAAAAAACCATGTGGTGGTTTGTGGTATTGATTACATTAATATACAGGGTCCAAAACCATGGTTGGGGAAATAATAATGAAACCCCATATCTTTTCCTATTTAAACCCTCCCAAGATCCCCTTCATCTTAACTAAAAACACTGACATTGTCCTTACTCTGACCTCCCATCTCTAGATTCCTCCAAAGGTTCCACGAATATCTTATGAAGCTCCTCCAAACATTTTTAAATCACCCAATCAAGGTAATAGATCATTTCATTCCTTTCTTTATTAAATAATATTATTAATTTAATGTATTTTTTATTCCAATTATTGGTATATTATTTTACACATAACTATTACAGTACATTTGAAGTTAAAAATTATCAGATATCCCTTTATCTCTCATTAAACCATTTTTTGAATATTAAAGTACAATCGTTATGATGTCAAACATTCACTATGATTTTCCATGCCAAACCATTTTATTGTGAATATAATTATTATATCCACTCAAGGACATAAAAAAAGAAATAAATATACTTGTTTGATTGGGTACATACATGTATTTATTCTAAAATCCAACATTTTGGAATTAAATGTGATAAAAAATTATTTTCTATTGAATTATATATGTGGAAAAATATGCATGTACATGATATGAAAGAGATGGGTGCACCCAGAATTATTTTTCACTACATTCATGGATTAATGTTTTTGTCGCATGAAACATCATTCAATTGATTAGTGAGTGAACCTAATGAATCATAGGGATCTTTCCCCCATATTATGATGTATTGTTGGTCATCCTAGACCTATGTTTATGAGGTCATGTTTTAAGTTATTGTAACTTTCCCTTGTCTCCTTTATGTTATCATGATATATCATTCTTCTTTGTTCATGTTTATTATTCTCATACTTTTTAAGCCCAATTTAGTTTCTTATTTTCTTAAAAGAAATACATTCTTCATGTCATTCCATGTTTATTCTGTTGTTGGGATTTATAGCCCACCACTTTCTTATTATATCCCCATACTATCACATTCAATTTCACGTATGATGGGATATTATAAGAATTCTAAGGCTGTTTTCAAAAATTATGGTTTACCCCCTATTTGGAGATGTCTTGGGTTGTAGCTAATAATGAAAATAAAGTATAATTATCAGTCTTCCAAGTTGTTTTATGTGAAATATTTTGTAAATAATCAGAAATTAATGTGTAATAAATACAATTGTATTCATGGTTGGTTTCAAAGGAAGGTTTAGTTATTTTTGGGATTATGATTAGAAAAATCTAAATAAATCCTTTAAAATAATACCATACATAATATTACTTCCCTATGTTTTGTTAAAGTATAGAGTTTTTTTCTAGAATATAGATCCCTGTAAAGATACTACAATTGGGCGTGGATTTGGAATAGATTTAGCTAGGGGTAATCTCTGAAAACACCACATAAAGCTAGACTCAATCAGGAACTAGTTTATTAAAATAGACATTGATGAACTCTGAGTTTAATATGTCAAGGGGATATGATTTGGTAAATTAACAACCTCATTTAGAATCACTATTAAGGGGGAAAATATCCATAAGTTTCTATGTTACCAAATAGATCATCGATAACACAGATTAAATCCTATTAAATCATAAAATAAATAAATAAAAGTCATTTATAAATTATCCCTTTAATTTCATTATATTACTTATTATATTTTAAATAGTTTAAAACTATTCATCCCAAATTTTCATATTAATCTATCCAATGACCAGGAATAGGAGGAATGGAGAAAAAAACCGATGTAAAGGGAAATCTGATGACTTCCCAAATGACAAGGCCACCCCCATGGGATAAGGAATTGAGAAATTTTTAAGGATAATCTCTTAGTTTACATAGGTTATAAATAATTTTTTTTATCAGAATGAACTCCTAACCCCCCTAAGAATTAACAAGATTATATTGAGTTCTTTATATGACAAAGGATTATTACTTTCATTGGATCATCAAATCCCTTAATCCTGGAACAATTTATCTACTCTATTGGGAATATATTATCCATAATTTAATGTTCCAAGAAAGAGAAGTTTATATTTTATGTTTATCATATGGAGGGAAAAGATGATCAGTGGTGAAAAATGATCTAGAATAAAAATCATGAGGTAGAAAAAAATCAATTGGTGGAAGGAATTATGAAAATAAAAATTGATAAATATTTTCCTCATGCTCTCGGACTGAAAATGGAATTGTGTTTACTTACCCTCTAGAAAAAATACAATGAATCCATCAGAGAGTACAAGTAAACATTCCCAAGACTTACACGACATGTATCTAACTTTTTCATAAACCTTAAATGAAATTTGGACCGCTTATTTGGTGGGATAAAACCATGACTATGAAAATCCCTACTGATCTGATACTTTGATAACTATGAAGAAATTGTAATATAATCACTCAAATTCAAAATATGGATCATTTAATCCCAATAGTATGATCGGGATGTAAAGAAGAAAGATGAGTTTAATTTTGGAGGTGTGATGTAGAAATCTAATGGTGGTAATAAATTTCTTCATCCCACTTATCCAAATTGTAGAATAATGCACCATAGAATGTTTTTAAATGGGATGAGTAAATTATTTAGTTAAAGGGAAGAAGGTATCCTAGCTAGTGATTACTGAAAATAAAAACCCAACAATGTTTTATAAAAAAGGAATACTCTAGTCTACCATCTACCCTTTCTCTAATGATTTATATACATGAAATAAGATAACTTTGTATATAAATTCACTAAGGTAATGGCGGTAGAATAAAATCATAACAAAAAGACTCCAATGAATTGTGGGACATCTTATGCTACTGCTACTATTTAGGTCGATATTGATTATTATGTTTTGATATGTACATTAGTTATTCATTAAATAATAGATAACATAATTTTTTATTTTTTTTCAATACATTCCGTCATATCATAAAAGTTTAGAAGAACTTTTCAAAGACCCCCACAAAGAATTGATGTAGAACTATCTGAAAAAAATGTAAAATGGAGAAATTATTACATCCCATGTATATAAATCCTCCCCTATCAGAATTTGTAGGTTTAACATCCGAGAGGAAAATTTGATACTACATTTAGTTTAATTTTATAAATTATAGGTATGGATTGGATTTCCATATATAGAGACAATATAAATTTCCTTGAGAAGAAAATCACTATCTGTATGGTGAATCAACCTTCGATTCTATAAAAGTTGAAGGAAATGAAGAAATATTATTTAGCACTAATATATCAGGAATGGATATTATTTATCTATGAGAAATGGTATCTAGATCAAATTATTGAATCAAATTAAAACATCATCCTCTTTTATATTTCCGTTATGATGGAATATGTTGAAGTGTTTCTTAAAGAATTTCATTGTCTACCCCCTAACCGAGAGGTTAAATTTTCAATTAACATTATACCTGGAGATTTTATAATATCTAAGACTCCATATAGAATTTATGTTTTAGAACTTGAAGAGATGAATAAGAAACTATAGGATAATCTAGATAAAGGATTCATATACCCATGTTCGTCACCATGGGGAGCACCAATCTCTATTGTGAGGAAGAAGGATGGGTCATTGAGCCTTTTCATTGATTTTCATGAGCTCAAAAATATCAAAATAAAGAAAAATTATCCTCTTCCATGGATTTATGAATTTTATGATCAACTATGTATTTGGTCAGGTTATTTTCATGTAAGGGTGAAGAAGTAGGATATCCCCAAGAATTCTTTTCATACAAGTTACTTGAACTACGAGTTCATAGTAATGCCATTCAGGATCCCTAATGATCTTAAATGTTTTACAGACTACATGGGTAGTGTCATTAGAAATTATGTCCAAAAAAATGTGGTAGACATGAGAGATGATATTATAATATATTCTAAAATAATGGTGGATCATGAGGGGTATTTGAGAAATGCTCTAAAGACCATACAGAGAGATAAAATTTATGAAATGTATATAAAATGTGTGTTCTGGATAATGGAATTATTATTCTTAGGTAATATTATCACAACTATTTTAATATATGTGGACCCTTGAAAGATAAGAGAAATTTATGGATGGCCAAGGAGGTCATATATGATATAAATCAATAGTTTCCTTGGGTTATCTAGGTATTATCATGAAAATGTGGAAAATTTATCATGATTATAAAATCCTTTATCCAAATTAGTAAGAAGGGAGTCATGTTTTCTTGGAAGAATGAATTTTGAGAGAGATTCATGAGTTAAAAAAACATTCTTATCTCTACACCTCTACTTACATAACCCACAAGTGGGTAACTTTTCATGGTATACAAGAATTATTCAATGAAGTACTTGGGCTATGTGTTAATACAGAATGGAGAGGTGATAGCCAATACCTTAATTTAATTTAATTTTCAAGAATATAACTACCCAAAAAAATATTATAGAGATGGTTGTAGTGATATTTTAATTGAAAATTTATTGATATTATGTCATTTTGGACAAGTCTGAAATATATATTGATCATAAAATCCTTATGTATATATTGACACTAAAAGAGATGAATATGCACTAGAAAAGATGTTTAGAGCTGAAAAAGGATTTTTAATACTCAATACACTACCATCATGGGAATGAAAATATTGAAGATGATGATTTAAGTGTAAACTATTTTACAATTTATCATTTATGATAATTTTTAAGGATCCAATCTATTTAGACATGAATAAAAAGCACATGAGATTCATAAAGGAAGGAACATAAATCATTTCAAAAATAATTTCTTAACCTTCAATTATGGATAAGATAAAGGTTAATCAAAGAGGTGATTTGGAAATTCAGAATAAAGTTGAATATATGAGAAAATTGAAATCCTCGTAGTTCAAAATTAATAAAGGAGTTGTAAGATTTGGGTCACGACTGTGTCTATCATAAAATATCGAGTTAAAAAGGATCTATTGGATGAATCACATATTTAGACATTCTCCTTATATCAGAGGATCAAAAATATGTATCTAAATCCCCAAAATATCTATTGGTGGGACAATATAAATAAGTAACTTAGAGAATACACTTCAGGTTTTCTTGTATGTCAGCAAGTGAAGGCTAAAATAAAAAAAACATAGGGGTTGATGCAACCATTACCTATACCTATATGGATATGGTAGAAAATAAACATGGCCTATTTAATTGGTCTTTTGAATATATATCGAATAATTAATTATATATTGGTGGTGGTGGATAATCTAACAATGGTTTCTTACATTATATAAATTTTATAGGACTTCTCACTCGATCAATATATGAGGATATATATTAAAAAATTGGAGAGGCTACATGGAACAACACTATAGATTGTATTATAATGAGATGATAGATTTATCTCCTTGTTCTAGAATATAATCCAACATGATATAGATATTTAGATTAATTTTAATAAAATTTATCACCCATAAACCGATGTAAAATCTGAGCAGATTATCTAGGAAATCAAGGACCTGTTGAGTGCATGCTCAATTGACCTCAAAGGTGGATTATATCAACATTTTACTTTGGTAAAACATTCATACAATAATACTTACCAATAATGAATCCAAATGTATCCTTATAGATCCCTTTAAATAATGATATGTAGAACACCTTTTTGTTAAGAAGATGCTAGTGAATGAACAATTCTATGTCAACCATTTAATAAGGAAATGGTGGAAAAGGTCAAGACCATTTAGTAGTACATCATGGCTTCTTAGAGTTAGATGAAGAAACATGTTGAAAAATATGGATGAGCCCTATAGATTGAGGTTAGATATAATTTATCCCTCCATATGTTTCTATAGAAAAAATACCTGATATTTGGAATGATGGTAAATCTTAGTATAAGATACATCATTAACTTTTATATCTTTGATCACATCAGACTAGTGGCCAATCGACTAACACTCTCACATAAACTATCTCATGTACATGATGTGTTCAATGTATCCATATTTAGGAAGTACATACAAGACCCCTTATATGTGTTGAATCCAATGGTGGTACTATTGGATAATTATCTTTCATATGAAGTGAAGTCATTGAAGATCATAGATCGTAGAGAAATAGTTCTATAAAATAAGACAAATAACACGGTCAAAGTAATTTTGGGAAATAAAATTTTTTAATAAGTGAAGTGGGAACTATTAGAGGTGATGAAACAAAATTAACTTAATATTTTTTTAGTGTGTGAAATAGAAATTTTTAAGGATACTTTTCTGAAGGGGGAAGATTGTAGGGACCCTAACTTTTATAAATATTATTCCTTTTATGGTGAATTTAAATTCCCTATTACGTATTATGATTATAGAAAACACATGAAAATAATTAGTTTTATTATATGATATCATATTTTAAAGACAGTTAAACATAAAATCCATTGATAATATAGGCATTGAAGAGTGGTATTGTAAATTGTATAAATATAAGGGTCTTCCAAATCCAATAGACATAGACAAAGGAAGTGACGACCTCAACCTGTAGGATAAAACCATATAAATCCCATTTCATTAGAGTATATGAGGGAGGTAGAATCAATTAGATTTTCCCTTGACCAAGACCAAGCTGAGACCTAATAACTAAAGCACGAGCGAAATTTATTACGAGATAAGTTCAATCTCGTTGAGGCCTTGACCCAAACCATGTACGCTAAACTATCCAATGAAAATATTACCATCACACACCTTAAAGTTAGGGAGTTTTAGGGTAAAATAATGAGATATGTATTAATCACCTAATTATATGAATATTTATATTTTATTCTCAATATATTAAAGGTTATATTTACTTCTTATTATTGTTAATTTATTAATAATTTTGATATTGATTTGATAAAAACAACAATTCTATTTTTTGGTAATATGTAATTTCAATTAAGACATCCATGTTGATGAATTAATGAATTTATGAAATAAATTATATTTTAATAAAATATTATTATTAAATATTTTTTATTAATTATATTGGGTATGATAATTTTATGAAGAGAAAAATGATTTTTATACGGGTTCAAAAGATGTTATTGTCAAAAAACCCATATTTTTTCAATAAATGTCGATTCTTATTTTAAAAGTGAAATTTCACATATTTACTATGTTATCCTATCTCTAGAGTCTTATAAAGGTTCCCCCATGCTCTCAAGAAGATCCTTTAAGTCTTTTAGAATCTCCAGCTCAAGGTAAAGGATCCTTTCCATCTCCTCATTTTTTGAGCATCTTCTTCGTTTTTTTCCTTTTATTTGCAACTAATAATGATGGAATTTTATTTTCAACATCCCTCCTACTATAAATTTTATTCCTAAATCATAACATAATATTTTATCTCTCATTAAACCATTTTATGAATCTTTATGTACTGTGTCTATACTTCAAAAATTTAACTATTCATTTTCCATTCCAAACCATTGTATTGTGCATGACATCTCTATTTCAACTCAAGGGACGTGATCTTGAAATTCATGTAATCCTTTTATTAGGGAAATAGATGTATTTATTCTATACTATATATTCATTGAATTAAATTTGATAAAAAATTTGTTCCATGTTGAATGAAATATGTGACAGATGTATGGATGTACATGATATGAAAGCGACGGGCGGACCTAGAATTATATAGAACTATAATGCATTGGGTAGTTTATTAGGAACATGATAAATCATGAATAGGATTAGATAATGATCCAAATCCAACAAATAACTTTTTCTACCATGTAATTTTTTCTTTGAGGTTATCCTTGAGCTATGTTTATGATGTCATATTTAAAGTTGTTTCCACTTTCCCATGTTTCCTTTTTGTTATCATTATTCATCGCACCTATTTGTTCATGTTTATGATTCTAAAACATTATATGTCCCGTTTAATTGCCTTTTGATAAACATCTAAAACTTTCTTCATGTTATTTCATGATTATTTCCTTTTCGGGATTTATAGTTCACCCCTTTTGCATGTATGTCCTCATTTTACCCCTTGATGTTTTAGGTATGATGGGACATTACAATAATGTTAATAAAATTTTTAATAATGAATATGAACCCCTATTTTATGGTATTATGTATTTTACCTAAATACCATGATACACTAGATTTATCAATCTTCCCTGTTTTTTAAGTGTAATATTTTGTAATAGATTGGGAATTAATGTATGATATAGACAAGGGTTGTCATAGTGAATGTGAGTATAAAAATTACTTAGATACTGCCAACATTCCTATAAAATCTTCCACAGTGTATATATGTGAGATAGTCATAAACAATATATTCTATTTCGTAACACTTGTCAAGTAAATAACCAAACTACGTCATCATGTCCTAACCATTCAACAAAAATATATCACCATAAAAACATTGACCCCAATTAATCTTATTCAGTATCATATCATAGTCATGCCATGCCTCTAAACCATTATTGTACCATGGAATCCATCCCAATACCCTAAAATATAATTAGTTTCCAAGTTATATAAGAGGAATAGAATAAGAGGTATTTCTTGGGAAAGATCAATATGTGATACCATAGCTCATAATTTCCCCCTTAACACAACCTGACTTATAATGGAATGATTTAGACTAGTAGTTAACATTAGTGTGGCAATGATTCCAATATCCAATATTCAAGAGTATATTATATATAAATATATAGATAAAGTATAATTGGGAGGCCTTTTCTTAATGAATGCCTATATATCTATACATCTATAATATAGAAAATAACCAAAACCTAGATATTGTATATATATAAATATACAAATAAATGAACAAAATGTGTGATAATAATGCATCCATGAGACATTAAACAATTAAAAAAATACATATATGAAACTATCATATGTAAAAAAATATATCTTAAAATGTCTCAAATAATTTCAATCATATATCAAGGAAAGAACACCTCCTTGTTCTAGGGACAACTAACATGATCTCTGATAACATTCGTCTCAAAAATGACACACCATATGACCCTAAGAACCAACTGAACTAGATCAAACAACTCAATATCCAATAAGGTAACTTTTGAATTGTGAATCATCTACACAGAAAAAGATTATGTGGTTAAGGATACCTTTTTTGTGTATGTATAAAAATATCTAGTAAAATTCTCAAAATAATAATATTGTAGGGAAGATATTTCATGTTTTCTCAGAAATTAAGGAGAAGGGTAAACAAAAACCAAGTATCATTTGAGGATTAGAAAAGAAATTCTATAAAAAATATCATACCACCCATAACTCCTGAACTACACAAATTCTATAACTTTATTTATTCCTCTCCAGAATTATATAGGTTTACCCCACCTCATTATGGGAAAAATATAATATCAATTGTGGAAGGTTACAGACCACTATGGAGAATCTTCCCCCGATACATAGGGGACTACTAAATCTATGGATGAAGGATAGTGCCCCAAAATATAAATGAGTACCTTGAAACCATATATCATATACGGTACCATGTCATGTTTATGATTATTTTACAATGTTACCACTGATTCTATGGATTGAGAAACATAACCTGTAATAAGTTGTAGTACCTGAAATCAAACTATTTTTTAGGGGATCATGAAAACCCCAATCTTACACCAATACCTCACCCAAACATCATAAATTCCTCCAAAACATAAGATCACCAGAATACCCAAATATCCATTAAAACTATATTTGATACCAAATAATATTAAACCATATTGTTTTATAGAAAAAATGCTCAAAATAAACAGTTTTTTAAATATTTGACACTCTGGAGAAGAAATTTTGGAAACATCATAAAGGAAAAAAGTTAATTTTGTTACATTAGGATAACATTATGTTTTCCCCATGATACGTACTTGATAATGTACTTATACAATATCATTATACTTTCTCAACATACATAGAGTGTATTTTAAGTTATATATAATATTAATCCTAAGAGTAATCCATAAATTTACCACATGGCTCAGTTCATATAACTTAACATTCATGTCATGTCCTCCTACTATACATGGATTTTTATGCTAGAGGGTTATTCAGTGTATACCACTAATAATGAGTCATTTAATTAGTCAAACGTGGTTTGTGATCTATATATTCCTTCCATATGTGTCGTATGTGGTGATTGGGTGAGTAATTCACTACACCCTATGTTATATTTTTCTCTAAAATCTTACAATATGAATTATATATCAGGAGTGACTAGGAAATCATAATTATATAGTTGTTTTGGGTGTCTATAAAAAGCATAATGCATTTAAACTACACACCATATGATATTATATAGTACTATGTAAACCCTATCTATAATTAATATGATACATAGTATATTCTCAAATGTTATTCACCATGAAATTTTGAATTTCATGTTTAAAACCTTTTTGAAATTTAAAATAAGGTATGTCATTTGAAACAATACTACATAACAAGTGACCCAAATTCATTCTCTAGGATGCCAATTTGGATAGATCCTCCTTTCATGGTCTTATTGTGTGATACTTTTATTCTCCACCATTATTTATCACCCAAACTAATTACCTATTAGAAATAATTACCCATGGATCATGTCAATACATACCACTACCCATGACTCAAGAAATATTTCACAATGACCACATATGATACAACACCGTGCCCTCACAACTTCCACACATGAGCTAGTACCATTTTCTCAACATTCCACCTAGTCCCATTCCTTGGGTCAGATTCATTTAATTATTATATATTGATATGGGTGATAATGATCATTCATTGAGATATGTAAGAGGAAGATTAGGAAAATATTCCGAAGAATATAGAATAAGTATTTATCTCCATTGATCATTGTAAGAAACTATAAATTCCCCATAATATTACTTTTTTTATGGGTTTGTTGATTATAAGATATATACAGTTAGAGAAATTCATGAATAAATTATTGATCCAATTGTATGTATTGATGTATAAGAATTATGAGTAGATCCTTCAATCAATTTAGAATTCCATGAATCTTACAATTCAACATCAATCAATGATCCTATAGTGCATCAGCTACAAAGAAAAAGATTCCCCATTTTCATTCACCCTATTTATATGTTATATTTATAAAACATTTATAATAGTATAATTTTTAAAAAAGGAATAATTTATGTCATAAAATTAATTAAAAATGGTATATGTTTTAATGCAATGAAATGACACCATGATAGATTCTGAAATGTTGACAAAGACCGTACCTATCCTAAATAAAGATCCTTGTAATACAAATAACTAGGATGTCATATTTTCTATCTAGGGAGATTTTTAAGAGATATTGACATTCTCATGTTGAAGATAAAATATTTAATTTTTAAAATTAATACTAAATAATCATTAAATATCATACTATCCCAAATTCTAAATATGATAAACTAAGAAAATTAAGAAATAACATGCATGAATGAATATTACCTTTAAAAGTACTTCAACCACCACTGGAGGTCCGAACTAAATTTGAAATTGGAATATGAACTATACAAAAAAAGGAAATTTTCCCTATATTTTTTTACAATCTCTTTTCATTGTAATTACACTTATTAACGAGAATTATTGGGTTAGGTTTTATTCTAGGTAGTTTCCTTACAAAGTCATTAACTTAAATTACATTAATATAACCATGGTTTTGTACCCAATGCCTTTTCCGTCCACATTTCACCAATATACATGTAATGAAGTGAATCTACGAACCATTGACATCAACTTTAGAAATAATGATTAACATAAACACCACCTATGAGAGATTTACACTCCCCACATTTGGTGATAAACCCATATTACTATCACATGTGAATAATATATTATATCCAAATTGACTACTGGGTTCCAAAATAAAAATTATAAATATACAAAAGAAGGGACTCAATGTAAGATAAATATAAATTGATAAATAAATAATGTCATATTTTCTTGACAATCATATGATTAGGTGTCTACATCAAAAATCACATGGAAAAAATAATTCTATTAGCTCAATATTTTTTTCACATCAATTGAAACCATACATACAAACCTTTAACCCTAGACAAAAATATACCCCCAACCATATATGTACTAGTTTGTAATTTTTCAGTCTTTCATGAATTTTACAAATAAGTATTTAAATAAATGGAATCATACTCCTCAAAATAGCATAAAGTAACTATTCCTCATTAGTGATCAATTCCTACACAATTCACAGAATATTGTATCAAATGTTTAGTTGACCTGAACAACTGGATCCATCCCATGGATAAAACCATTCAAAACATAAGAAACAACAACACAAATTATACAATCACACCACTATCTTATGATAAATGTTCCACACAATAAATATGGTTGAATTTTTGGTTAAGTATATCCCACCAAGGACCCATGATATGTTGAAATATATAGAGTTTAAAATTATTTATCAGGATATCCATTATAATCCCAAAGGGAATAGTTTTATCAATCCTTATAAGAGGATAGAATTCTCTACATTATTAAAAATCTATTCACTACAACATTTGAGAATAATTGGCCACATGAGATCTCACAATGGAATTTGATATTATGAGACCAGCTCAGTCTATAAAGCAATCCAATTTTCGTTGAAACTTGAGTATACAATATAAAAGTTCAATATAAAAACAAGCATAAATTTTCTCCCAAATCATGATCAACCTATATCCAATCTTACTAGAAATATATATTAATAAAATAAAATGTATTTGATATATTTTTTTAATTACCCAAGATGGTTAAATGGTTTTGATATAGTTTTTATAAGGTCTCTTATACACCAACTCATACAAAATAAGCTACTAACAAGAGGTGAGGGGAAAACCATACATCATGGAGACTATGCCCTAAAATTTTTGTAACCATTAATAAAATGAATAAGGGAATTAGTAATTAGTAGTCAAAGAAAAATCATAATATTAGTTTTGTAACACAACTATAAAAATGAAATCACAATCAATATCAAAGTGAACCATGTCATACATAAATTAGATATTAAGGATTCACAGAAGGCATGGCTATATATTTACAATTAACATAATAATAATATAAAACATATGCACAACTAATTTTTTTTCCAAAACAATAACCCAATATAACTTCAATCCATATCATGATTTATATTTTGAACTTCCTAATATAGTGCCAATTCTATTTACAAAATCCCAATAAAAAAAATATTTACATGCACTACGGCTCCCATATAGGGTGTGAGTTATAAAATCCACAACAAAACCACCAACATGTGTTATCATATATATAATAAATATATTTGAGTGTATTCTTTCATGAAAATAAATGAACTAAAAAAAGTAAAACCCATCTACGGTCATTTTATGCTAACCAAGTTTCCATAACCCAGACCATACCTAATCCATATCTATTTGTAGGATGGAAACCAATATATAACAAGGATTCCAATATATCCACATAGTGAAACACTAAAATCATAGGAAGAAATCAACAGAGGACATAATGTAGTCATCCTCTCCCAAAATACAAATGATCTCTTTATGGTAAGGTTTAATGACTATGTAAGAATTCCACTTTTCTACTTAAGAAGTGATCTAATGAAGGAATAACATGACCAACCACTCATCTTAATAAAAACATCATATTTTGGTAATTTCACATGGATTATACCCACATATAGCAGGATATATAGAAAATGGTCTAAGGTGGGTATAATATATTTAAGAACTCATGAATTCCGAACCAATATAAATCCCAGAGGTAATGCCCCATGAATATCTCCTCCAAAAAAACATATTACACAACAAGTGGTGGTTTTAAAAATAAATAAACCCATGGAAACATATCCATAATTTAATCCAATTCCATAATTCATCTAATGAAATGTAAAGTATTCACCCATTGGAAACCTCTTAATCCCAATTTATATCAATGCTCCATAACTGAAATTCTTGATCACAAGACCATCAATATTGATGGAGGTTAAAAAACATAACCACTATCCAATGTTAATGTGTTATAAACACCATAAATGAACTCATTAAAGCCACTTAATATCTAGGTAACCAATGTGTACCACCCTATTCCATTCCACTATAAGAAGTACCGCTAGGTTCAACAAGGAAAAATATCAATTCGGCACCCCATGATGTCTATTAAATCACATTGGATAAACCCCATGACATCGATACGAAAAATATAATATTTTCAACCACACACACACACACACAAAAGCATGATGGCTAGGTTATTACATCACATATAGTTTCCATAATAGGGTAAGAAGTTTGTACTATAGATTAATGAATCTAGATTTACCAAGGATATATTTTAATTCAATCTAGAACCATTGAATCCATTATATCATCCCCAACCATAGAAAATTTGGGATTTTTAAAGTGGTTTAATGAATTAATGTCCAGAATTAACACTAAATGATAAATACTGAATAAACATACCATGAAAGGATAACTTCAATCGATGAAACTTAAAATGGGGAAGATTAGGGGCTTAGAAATCCTGTGCAATAAAATAAAAAACCCAAAATCGGTGATCCATAATGATAGGTTTAGTGAAAGGATATATAGAGGTTTATAGGGGGTTTTGGGGAAATATTACAAAATAATCCAATCAAACAAGTAGGAAGATCACTAATTTCCCATTCTTCAAACTCGTGGTACTTGATGGTCACCATGTGCACACCCAAACCCCACTAACTATCTAATCAGATTGTAGTCCCTATATTAATTATAATTTATAAACTGGGTACGCTTTTCTTCTTCACTATGTACTTAGTGGACTATTTTTTATAATTTTAGTAGGAGTGCCTTAATACATTACTTTGAAACCCCGATAATCAGCTGATACCTCTTGATAATATAAAAAAATTACTAAAAATAAATAATCTTTATGTAAAAAAGAGTCCTTATTTTTTACATTGAAATTAGTGGGTCATTAGGAAATCCCTCAAAGGTATTTTCAGCCCTGAGAATCATCTTTAGAGGTCCTCTCCAAACCTCTTTTACCCATAGGATTATATATCTAACCCAAAATCATATTGTTACAACCAAACACAACCATGATGTATTATAATTTGAATTAATGGTACTATATTCCAACATAAAAAAAACTTCTCTCTTTAATTTATGCGATGACTATCTCTCCTCAAAGGGCACATCAACCACTATTTCCAAACCATAACATTAAATATAATATGTGGGGTTTGGTTAAAAATAGAGAATTTATTATATATGAAATATGTAATTAATAGATTTATTCCCTAGTGAAATATCGAACCAATATTCTACTAATCTGATCCACCATAAAATATAAAAAAACTCAAAATCTAGGGTTTTAGTTTCCCCTATATACATAGATTTAAATGAACGACTCAAGTTAATTCCCAAAAGGATACGAAATCAACTTTGTCTAACACCAATTGTAATCATGTTTTGTTAGTTTAAGATAAATTTCTAGTCACATGGGTAACCTACTTCTTTTTGACCAATTATACAAGATCATTATTTTTATGCACCACACATGGCTTAATGATCACCAAGTCACCCACCCACAAAAAATATATTAGTAAGTGGAAGGGAATACTAAACATGGATTTATAATTAACCATATTTATCAAGTCCTAGTAGCTATTATTTTACAAATTACTCTATCTAGGATAGATTGTCATCCCATGATCAATTAAAATATATAATGAAATCCTTGAGATTATAATCAAGAATCTAGATTGTCGACTCTAAAAATATATCTATTTGTGTGTAATCATACATACTAAACTTATACCAATTCTCCATAGATCTCTACATGATCTACTACCTACTAAGTTTGAAACTAGTATCTCAATCCAATATTTTACTCATAGGAATCCTAACTGAACTACCTCCCAAAAACAATTCTTAGACCATCTACTAAGTCTCCTAGATAGGTAGGAAATGTGTGAACTTCATCAATCAGTCAATGACCCCCAACACCATATCACAACCACTTAGAGTTCTATGTAGATATATGATGATGTATATGGGAACTTAATCCCAGTTCCATAAAACTATTATATGTGGATCATGTATTTCCCCAAGTCACTGGTGTTATGTATTTATCTTATTGTAGGTAATAAAACATGATAAAAAACCAATGATTTCATTCCTTATGACTTGAAACTAGAAACCTTGGTTGAAAAAATGTTATAACTTGGTCATCCTTGAGTGAATAACCAAATGTTATGTGTTGGATTTGCAAATCAACTCTTTTCTAACGGAATTAAAAAACACCCCTTCGATTGAAATAAGACACCCCGTACCTATGATCATTTTTTAATATGATATTGTCTCGTAATCATCTCCCACATCTATAGACAATCAAAATATGACAGCTGTATGGATTTCAAATGGTCTTCTGGTGAGGTTATAATATAAAGGGAACAAATATCCATGACCTATCAACCCTCTATTATATCAATTTTCATTTATCACATATGGATAATAGTTTTCTTTCAATACTAGACACATGAATTCCGAACTCTAACACATTCCTACAAAGATCATCTACAACTAAAATTTTCTTTCATAGCATTTAATTCATCTCAAAATTAAATTTATATAGGTATGTGACCTAATTATACTTGCTTAGGATCATGGAATACTTGGATAAGATATATCATACTATTTTATAATCAGTGTGGATGAAAAATATATTAACAAATAGATAATGAAAAATATAATTTGGGGTATGAACCACTATAGTGAATTCCATGTCATGGGTAGGGTATTTCTACTCATTGGTTCTTCTCTAGAAATAACAACATGTGAACAGTATATCTCCCTTTATCAATACTGTTCCTATAACAACCTTGGAGGGATTAAAATATTGTTCCTAGACGTTAGATCTTGAAAGGTAACAACATACTACTCAGTCTATTTTAACTTTACCCGATTCATGTTCAAGTCCATTATCAACACCTCCATGAGAGAGGAGTTCCAATTAAACCATTTAAAATATCTGACTAGGAAAATGAAACTCATGGTCCCAACTATGTTCATGGGACTATCCCATGAAATTAATATATTCACACAATATAGATTAATAGATATTTCCACATCCAATATCACATGCCCAAGTAACCCATCTCCCAAATCTAAATATAATAATGTGAGTATATTCCATATTGAACTTGTTCTTCGTGTGGTCTGAATAAAATCTTTGGGTTCATGGAAGGAATCTATTGGTTCCAATGATATACCGAAATTAAATCCCCTAATACTATAAGGAAGCAGTCTAGGTTGGGATGAAAAATTGGATTCATGCGAACCATTAACATCACCATTACATTCATCAGACCGAATGAAATCACAAGATACATATATTTTAAATATTTTATTAGAAATACTATCTTCAGTATATCCTTATATCAAACTCAGAACTGATTATAGCCTGACCATAGGTCAATCATAGAGAACTATTGGAATCTTATACAATGACCAAATATATAATCTACCTATGGTAATGGATACCTATTCTCCCATATAACCTGATTAAACTACTTATAATCTATATAAATCTCCCATATTCTATAATTATTTTTAGTAAAAATAACTAGAACACCACATGAATAGGTACAAGAATGGATAAAAACCATCATCTCAAGATAATCGAGATAGACTTTTATCTGTCTCAAATTAGCTGATGGTATATAATATGATGGTATTGGTATATGATTCTTACAAAACATGATGTTGATTATGAACATAATCTCATATATTAAGAGGACAACCTAAAATGTTATCTCAAAATAAATCCAATAAAATAGTCCAATACTATATGAAAAGTAGGTGGAACCATCAATCAATATTTTCTATGATCATACTAACTACAACTTATAATTCCATATATTGAATTTACATGGTCTTGATATAGAATCAACACCTAAGGGAGAAACTCTTAATAGAATATGTCCTTGAAGGCCTCCCATGATAGGCCCACATGCATCATGTTTTGAACTATAACACTCAACCACCTTCTGGAGGGTCCACAAAGAGCCAAATATTCCCACTTACCCAGACACTCAATGGGTTTCTATACCATATAATAAATACAATCTATGATGTAAATCTATTTATTATAGTTCCAATGACTACATGTTCTCTAGTGATATATTGGATGTTATAGTTGAAAGTATAAAGATAATTATTCTATGGTGGTTATCCCATATTGTGAACCCCTTCCTATATTCAATAAAATATGGATCACCTTATGATTGAGATGTTATATTGCCTACATCATTAGAGTGGTATGATTTTTTTCTCAATTCCCCAATCTTGAACATCTACAGGTAGACTATGTTCACTCCCATCATTTATAAAATTTTTAACCCAGTCTTTAGGTGACACAATGAAATTTACTAGGGATAAAGTTTTATAAAATTCAAAATCATAGATTTAGATAAGCCTTAAAATATTAAAAAATAATATAATCTAATATTATGTATGTAAACCTACATACATACATCCCATGGGAAATTTTTTAAGGGTCCAATAATAAGATATTTAGACACAAAATCTCATTATTACTCATCTAATAAACCCTTATTACTTGAAACTACTTGTCAATCAATGAAATAATAAGTAATAGTTTTAAAAATATTTAGGTTAAATTAGTTAAGTTCCATTAATAATGTATATAATATAACAGAAAAATGAATATTGGTGGTATTTTGTTACTATAATGTATTTTCAGTCACATTAAAGAATGAATACGACATGTGCGAATTAATTTGGAATCATTCAAATTATTCCTCCATAATAGGAGAAAAAATTAATATTACATAAATACTGTATGATTTCATGAAAAAAATACAATGAAACCATAATAGCACAACCAATAAATCAATCTAATTACATTTGGAATTTTATTGTCTACTATATAATCAGTAGACACGCTCGAACATAACAACCCACTTGATTCATAACCAACCAGTATTTAATTTATTATGAAACAAATAGGGATAAAAGAAATGGGATTTGATACAATTTGGAAATTCCCCATCTCAATTTTCCAAATCTATTCCATTCTGGTGAAAGACCTAATAAACACATCCCTATACACAGGTGGTTGTCTATTAGTGGCGAGAGATATAAACATTATTTAGGAAAAATTTACACATGATATAGGGTGACCATCAATGAAATAAAAAATTGGTATAGTAATAAGTAATGACATAAACAGTATGTAATCATAGTTAAAAGATAAATATATAAATGACATGGCATGCTATAAAAAAATGAACCATGTCAATTGTACATATACAACCGATGATCCCCATATTTAGGGGTTTGATATCTATAATAAATAAAATAAAATAATAAAGTAGAGAAAGTATTGAAAAAATATCATAGAGTATTTCTTGGTGCCTCCAATGTACACATCTCTCTCCACCTTATCAATAACAAAACACATGTCCTTTTAACATGGAAAGATCCTTAAAAAGAAAATTTACATGTTTTTTGGGGTTCCAATGTAGGGAGTGGGTAATAAATTCTTCTGGTATACCACCAACATTCCTTATATTGTGTATAATATATATAAACAAGTGGATTCTATGATGTAAATATATAAATGAAAATAAAAAATCACTCATTTGTTCTATAGTGCGCTAAGTAAGTCCATGTGACCATGACTATACCTTCTTTATCTCTAGACAAGAGGAATGGGAGATACTCCATACCAAGGATCCTAATATTTCATCATAAAGAAATAATAGAATCATATTTTATGATATAAATAGGGAATAACATAAAAAAATCTCTCACAAGAAGAACCATATCTACTAGGTTATGTCACCTATATATATCTCATGTCCACTTTTCATCATAGGATGTGATATGACGAGGCTTTAACTGAACTACCTCTCACACAACCCAACCTACCCACTTTATATAAAGTCCTACAGATATTCTTATAGTATAACATGAATCATATAGAATGATCTAAGGAGGGAATAACATATCCATTCACATATGGGTGAAAAACCAATATAATTTACAATATCTAGGATCCTTGAATATCTCCAGAAATCATATTTTAGGACATGTGATAGTGTAATTGGGACCACACCCTAGACAACATTGTCAACCATTATGCCAATTCAAAATTACATCCCAAGACTATAAGGATTTTCCCCATTGGTAACCACTTAAAACCAATCCATTTCTATGTGAAATACTAGATATTCAAGACCATAATCTAATCAATGTTGAAGTATTTTTAAATAAAAAAAATTTATTCAAGGCGAAATCCATAAAACACTATAAATGTGAAAAAGAACACAACAAAAAACATAGGAAACCCATTTATAAAACCCCATTACACTGTATTAGAATAACTAACACAAGATTAAAATGTTTCTAAATTCTAATATAATAACCTATAATTTCAATTTCATCACTCATGAGATACCCACCCACTTGGATACCCAAAATAGAAAAATTTTGGTCACACAGACACACTAACAGACTCGTTCCAACAAGGAGCGTCATAGAATTTTATATAGTTACCATAACATGGTAATAAATTTCTATATCTATCTTCATGGATATAACTAGTAAAATAATGATTTTTGATCCAAAAACTAACAACCAAATCCCTAAAAGAATACAAAAATTGAAAATTAAGGTTTTAAAAAAGGAAAAAGTTGAAACAAGAAATTCCACTTAGGGATTATGAGGGGTTAAACTTATCAAGGAAGAATCATCCCCACCATAAATAATTGAAATGGGGAATAGGGGTGGCTAATAATGTTTGGATAAGCTATTAAGGAATCAAATTTTTTTATAGTTAGGTTGGTTTTTAGAAAAATAGGAGGATATGTTTAAAAAGTTACTCTGATGAAATAATATAAATTCCCTAAAATATAACTTCGATGACCACTAGGAACCAGTTATACCAATACCAGGTATCATGTTTTCACTAGGTAGATACTCACCCCCATTATCCTATTGGTAGTGCTTCATAATCTACCAGTATTGTATTCCAGCAATAAGGTTTTTAGTACCATTTTAATAGGTTATTAATTCTCTTATGCTGTAAAATTTTTGTAGGACTTCCCTAAAACTCTACATTGAAATGCTTCAAATCCAATAAAAATTTACAAGAACATATAAAAATATTTAAGAATAAATAATTTGAAAACTAAATAAGACAAAAAAATTGTACCTTCAAATTTTACGGTTGTTAAAACATCCTCCAGAAAAACCACTTCCTCATGGGAAACCCTATTCACCATTGAGGGTATCATGGTTTCGATGTTATCATGGGGGGGGGGGAGTCTATCCATATTAAAACAATGTCTATATTACAAATTATGGTTATAGAATATAAATTTTCCTCTACCCCTATAATCCAATAATTTCTTGTCTCTTTACTAGTTGGAACCTATATTGGATCCCCATATCATTGACTATGATGATTTAGAATGATTCTGAACATAACTAGGTCATTAGGATTATGTTCCCTACTATAACAATACAAGGTTATTATGTAGTTTATTAATATAATTTCATTATTTATAATTTATTTTGGTACTATATTCAGTTTATTTATGGGACACTGGAAAAATTGAGGGTAAATGTGGGGAGACAAGAGCATGACCATGCTAGAATTAAACCCTCTGGTATAACTAGGTACCTGATGTAGGATACCGATAACAAAATAAATGTGGATGGTGAAGTGGTGTCCTTGTATAGAAACCTTTTACTCATTGTATATGTGTTATCTATGACATATATTTCATATAATATTATTTATGGGTAGACTTTTTTATTATTTATTCATAACATTTTAGTCAAAATTTTGGTTTTCTTTATTTTAGTGGTCACTATGATAAATTTTCCTCAAATATAACTCTGATTTTATCTCTAGAACATCATGTGATGATTTATTTTTTAATTTAGGTATGTATTATGACCCATTGGGGTCATTATATTCACATAGATAATTGCTTCATAAACCTCCCCTTTTTATGTAAGGGCAAAGAGTTATAGTTATTTCCACATTCTATGTATCATTATTTTTTTCTTGTTATGTGAATATGTGATTTCATTTTATTTTATAGGAAATAATGTCTTCATTAAATCTTTATATTTTATTCCCATTGTGATTTAGGTGAACTCTTGGAACACTTTTGGGTTTAGTTAAGTGGTTATATATGAAATGTGCACTGATTTTGTAATTTAACGACTCTTGTGGGATAACTAAAATGAAAAATTACTTATAATAATACATAATAAATTTTTATAAAATACCAAGTGGTTGGTGTGTTTTTAAAAAGTGTTTTAATGTTACAATTATAGACTTCCATGTAAAAAGTTTAAATATTATTGGGAAAATATTAATTTAAATTGTGAATTGGAAATAATAATTAATCTTGAAATTAATAATATGAGTGTAATGACTGAAATTGGAGTTTGAAAATTAAAATTATGTGTTTAAGTTCCATACCCAATTTTTTTAATTCTCAAAATGAATACATAAACATTATTTGTTCATAGAGTTATAATGTCATAATTTTGGAAGTGTTTTTATTAGATGAACCATTTTGAATAAATTTATTTATTGGGAAAATGATTAGGTAAATGGTTTATGCACATATATTTAACATGAATTTTTAACTGTAAACTCCATGACCTGGAATCCACTAAACTGGTACTCTGAGTCGGGTGGTTACAAGACCATAAGCGCGCCTCCCCATACGCCAAAGGATGGCGACTAGCAGCGGGGGTCTATGGAGTCAAGTGGGGAGACTATGCCCCCTTTTTATCAGAGTAAGACACAACAGAAACAAACCAATATGCTGAAACAATAATAAATAAACAAGGAATATGTATAACAACCATTTCCAACAATAAAATATTCCATGTCATACTACAAGTGCAAAAGTGAACAAAATCCCATAATAAATACAACGACTGAAATCCCAAAAACGGTCCCGACTCCAAATCCGGATCCTCCACCAAGAGATACCCTTGTCCACTCACTATCAAGTAAGGACCTTTTCCCTTCTCCTAACCTACAAACATGAAGTCTACTAGGGTACCCAACGACGGCCCGAGCAGGGTGTGAGTACAACTTAGTGGGCCACCACCAACGGTGCCTACAAAATATCCATTATAAACAAGTAGTTCATGAAAAAGGAATATGAATGATAATTACCAAGTAATTACTTGAGGTACCATTGAAAAGTTCCGGTCCAAAGCCATTTTCACTTCCATTACCATTCATTACACACCAATTATCATCACCTACCATCTCATCAAAATTCTATGGTTTAATCACATACACTATGTAACATGGGTGTAGGGCCAAAAATCACATAAAAGCGGGTGAACACATCTTTATCCAATATTACTAGGACTAACCCCCTCAAAGAAACCATATTCTCACCTTGAAGCCTCAATTCGGGTGGATGCAACTGTTAGGAGAATAGATCCTCAGTCCTCATTCCTAACCCATGCATTTAGGGTGGTGTTCAGAGCATCAGTCTTTACTCGACCCATGGGCGTAGATCCTCAAGTCATACCCCACACTACCTATCCATGTGCACATGCTTATATATATAAGTAACCATCAAACATCCGTACCATTTCCCCTTGGACAAACCATTCACAATAAACCAAATGGTAATTAACATTATGCCTTGACCCATTAACACATTACCATTTCACATAATTTTAACCATTCACCAAATTCCCATGTGTTATGCCTATCTCACTAAGCATTCAACACTAAACCCATAATCCATCACATTATGGTCTTTATTCAGTTTACACATTAACCCATTTAACTCGTTAATCATTCCCAAGAATCAACCATTCAACCCATTATATATAACCCTCATGTTATTACCAGGTCTAGGTGCATCACCTAACTCCAATTCCAAGTTCAACCAAACATGAAAACATATTTATCAAGGTCTCTACCCTTTATTACAACAAGGTCACTTGTTCAATCACATTCCCCAAGTTCGGGAAAATCTGGTAAATCCCATGGATAGCCCCAATTAGTTCAAGTCATTCCCAACGCATCCCATGGGGATCGTGAGTGTTTCCATTTACCATTTTGAACAATAATATTACCAAAAATTCCAAGTTTATTCAAAACATAACCAAGGGAAAGAAAGAACACAACTAAACATGCACAAATACCCAAATAACTATGGGATATCACTTGCAGACCACCTAACTCAAAACCACAGTTTAACGCACCCTAAATCAAGTCCTTAGACCTCGATATGACTAGCCTTTAGAGCTTCAAACTAAAAATCACCCAAAAGATAGGGTTTTAGAGCTTCAGAACAAGAAGGAGAGAAAATAAAAACCCTAAACCAAAAAGAGATGAAATTATGGGATTAGCCTTACCCAGAGCTTTGATTCGCATCAAACGGCACCAAAAACTCCATAGAAACGAGGGAGATCGATATCTTGGAACTCTTAGGGGATTTGGTTCATTCCTAGGGTGAATAGGGAGGAAATGAGAGGAAAAACCGAGTGGGTTCTTAAAATTTTGGAGTGGCAAACTTGTAATTTTTGTAGGACCCTGGGACACCCTGAGAGGGGAGGGGTGAATTAGGGCGTCAACTTTTTCTGCTTATAGTTTTGGATCTTGTTCCCATGTTGGTAGGAACCAGTTGAACCTGTATGATGGATATGATTAGTAATGAAACATTCACATGCAGAGATATGACACAACTATTTTTACTTGGTTCACCACTAAGGGCTACGTCCAAGAAGCATATGCCGACAGGTTGTCGGTCGTACCAAAATCCACTATGCTTCACTAGCTATAGATTACAAATGTTCGGGTACATTCACTCTCTTCGAGGATCACTGCCTTTACAAAAGTTTAAGGATAGCTCACTGCGTCCCTCGGGTTACTCCCATTGACTCCCCCTGGCTCACTGCCATTGGTGAAGAACCACTCAATTTATAGACATGAAGGTCTCTTCAATATATGTACATTGAAGTTCTTTGTCTCCTGTTCAGCATGAGACTTTTCTTGCATCAGGGTTTAGAGTTGATTCTCTTTTTAGTTCAATCCTTCTTCTTTAGTGCAATGACTGAATGCACTAGATACCCTTGTCTTCGTTTGCCTGAATCAAAATCACTTATGTGATTGCTCAATAAATGATGCTCAGCTTACTTGTCATCTTCAGAATCAGTTCACCATGTATGCATGAGATCATGCATGTATCATTTAGATTTCTTCTTCAATCTCACTTTGCACTGAAAGTATCAGGGAATATTTCTGCTCTTGTGCAGCTCCAGAAAGGTGGGTGTGCTCCAACAACACCTGGCGCGCTTTTCTAATCCAGGCGCGTAGGTCCCAATACGGCGCGCAAGTCTCACTATGGCGCGCAAGTCTCCGGTGCGCAGGTATCACCAAACCACCTGCGTGACACTACCTTCCTCAACTTCTAACCTGCGTGACTTACTTCCTTTCTCTCCCAAACCGCCTTAGGCGCACAACCAACAAACGGCGCACAACTTCAGATAATGGCGTGCAAGTCCACCTGCGTGACCACAAAATACATGCGCTACTTCCACACCTGCGCGACGGGAGCTCTTATTTTTTAAAGTGTTGAACTCCGTAAGAAATGAGGAGGGTGGTCCTCTATTTATAGGCAAATTGGACCCCCTGCACGGTGGCACACAAGTCACGACGCGCATGTATCTTCCCCTGTAAGTCACTTGCGCGACCAAATTCCAAACTTGCACGACCCTCCATCCTTTTCCATATTTTATGTTTTTGATCTTGAAAAACAACAGGCGCGCAAGTTCCCAAGCCTTCTAGGCATCGGCGCGTAAGTCTCTTCATGGCGCACAAGTCACTTGTGCGACCAGCCCAATACTTGCGCGACACTTATCCCTTTTCCATAAATTGATGTTATGATCTTGAAAAACATATGGCGCGCACGTTTCCTATCCTCCAATACCTCGGCGCGCAAGTCCCTTTTCCAAAAACACTTTTCTTTATTTGTCGATTTTCAGGCCCAAAAATTTGGCGAACACTGGAAAACGGCGCCACCTTGTATTTTCTCTTTCTGTCCGCCTCCAGATCATCCATTCCTTTTTCGATGTCCCTTGAATAAAACATGGATCATTATACAAAGTCCTTGAACTCGACATTCCGCCATGGAATCTCCTTTGTCAACAAATTTTTATGTCGTTTGTTTTCTTTGTCAACAAGAACCACCACCTCAAAAGCACTTCTTCTTGGTGATCTGTATCCTTCAGCAACTCTTCTGTATTTATCACAAACTCCACTATTGTGATATGTATTCTTTAAAGGAATAACTTTAGCATCATCATCTTCTATGACAATGTGATGTGCATGGCTATCTCAGAATTCCAATCCCCACACAACCATCTTAGAATTCCAATCATTTTCACATTGTCTTCTTCATCAACCGTCATGATCGACTTCATGAAAACCATATGATTTAATTCATCAAGAAGTCTCTTGCATGGTTCTCATGCAATCATGAGTAATTTCATGGTCTTCATAAAAAACCCATGGGTCTCATGCAATAATGAGGAATTGCAAGGTCTTCATCAAAACCCATGGTTCTCATGCAATAAGGAGGAATTGCATGGTCCTCATCCAAAACCCCATTATTCGTTAATCATCCTCCGATGGATTAAACCTCACATTCTTCATATTTGTAAACAATGTATAACCTTTGAAACATGTTCTTTGAACTTATGATCAGAACAACAATCGTCTGAATTATCATTCTTCCACTCCATCGGAGTACTTATTGATCTCCTTCATTTTTATCTTCATTGACAATTATTGACAACAAATACAACCTTATACACAAAGTTGTTCCAAAAAAATTTCCCAACATTAACTGGCCGCATGGTTTAGCTACACGGTTTGATAAACCGTGCACAAACCATTCACATGCTACTGCTCGGAGAAGAAGGGTCACACGGTTTTTCCTGGGCAGGCCGCAGGGTTTCCCTGGCCATGTGCAGGCTGTGCGCCCTGGCCTGTCTTACCTAGCTTTCCTTTCATCCGTGCCCCAAGCCCCTGAAACACTCCCAAGGCCTCTCATACTTTCAGAAGACATCCCTTGAAGCCCGAAACAAGGGATTAAACCAAAACATAACAAAAAATGTACTTTTCCAAAAAACCGGGATCTTACAACCTCCCCACCTTATAACGGCTCGTCCTCAAGATGAGTTTCCAAGCCTCATTAATTCACCGAAAAGAAGATTTTGGGCCACAGAGCCCGCATATCTGATTCCTTCTCCCAAGTTTCTTCCTGAACTTTTCCATGCTTCCATTGTACTTGCACTAATGGCAAAACATTTCCCCACAAGATCTTTTCTCTACGACCCACCACACGAACCAGATGCTCCTCAAAGGATGCATCAGCCTCAAGCTCCACATCTTCAAAATCAACCACGTGAGATGGGTCGGGGTGATATCGTCGAAGCTGCGACACATGAAACACATCATGAATCCCACAATACTGCTGTGGAAGAGCCAATCAGTAATCCACTGGTCCGATCCTCTCCACAATCTCAAAATGTCCCACATACCTAGGTGCCAACTTACCCTGCTTTTGAATCTGACGGTGACCCAACCTTGGCGACACCTGAAGGAACACTTTATCACCCACCACAAACTCAATAGGTCTACACCTCCAATCTAAATACGACTTCTGCCTACTCTGAGCCATAGCCATCTGCTTCCTGATCAACTTAACTCTGTATAAAGTCTCCTGCACGAGACTTGGCCCCAACAACTCAGATTCACCGGCCTCAAGCCGACCCAACAGAGATCTACATGGCCTCTTGTAGAGTGCCTCAAATTGTGCCATCTAAATCGTACCCTAAAAACTATTATTGTAGGAAAACTCAACTTACGATAGGTGCCTCTCCCAAAAACCACCAAAGTCCAAGACACAATCTCTTAACATGTCTTCAAACACTCGGATCATACGCCCCGACTGCCCGTCCGTCTGTGGGTAGAAATCCGTCCTAAAAAACACTTGCCTACCAAGCACCTTCTGTAACCCTTGCCAGAAACACGATATAAAATGATGATCTCGGTCCAAGACTATGGTCCTCATAACACCATGCAACCGTACTATTTCTCAAAAATATAGCTCAACCAACTAGTCGACTGTAAAGGTCTCTTGGATTGGTAAAAATGAGTCACTTTCATTAACCGATCCACAGCCAACCAGATTGAATCATTCTTCTGCGGTGTCCTCGAAAGACCAACCAAAAAATCCATTGTTACATTGTCCCACTTCCATTCCGGAATGGGAAATGGATGAAAAAAACCACCCGAGCATTGATTCTTGTCCTTCACCTATTGACAGGTAAGGCACCGTGCCAAAAATCTGGCAACTTCCTTCATCATTCCAGGCCACCAAAACCGCCTTCGGAGATCACGGTACATCTTGGTCAAACCATGATGCACTGCCCACTTTGATGAATGGAACTCACGGATCAACTCTTCCTGCACACACTTTGGCACAACCAGACGATCACGAACACAAACAACACCTTCTGCGTCGATGGTGTAACCAGAAGGTAGCTCCCCACCTTTAAGCTTTTCCTTCATGATCAAACACTCAGGATCAACAAGATGACCTTCCTTAACTCTACCCAAAAGCATCAACTCCATCGTTAAGGAAGCAAGAGTGACCTGAACACTCTCCTCCTGCACCTCCAGTTGCATCTCTACAAACAAATACATCACCTTCCACTCGGTGATGGACTCCTGAACCACCTGATTCTGAACCTTACTGATCAGAGCACTAGCAAAACTGTTTCCCTTTACCGGAGTGTACACCAACTCAAAATCAAAAGACTAGAGATATCCATCCCATATTCACTGCCTAAGATTCAGATCCCATTGTGAGATGATGTACTTTAATCTATTATGGTTGGTAAACACAGTAAATTGTTCTCCCAACAAATAGTGCCTCTAGTACTTCAAGGAGTACACCAATGCAGCCAAATCAAGGTCATGAGTGGGATAGTTTCGCTCATGGGGTCTCAACTGCCTTGAACCATAAGATGAAACCCTCTCATCCTGCATCAACACAGCCCCAAGTCTAATTCCAGATGCATCATAAAATATGATGTACTCCTTACATGGTTCAGGTAAGATCAAGATTGGTGCGGCCATCAACCACTTCTTCAACTCTTGAAAGGCATTATCTCAGGCCTCAGACCACTCGAACCTGATTTTTTTCTTGGTCAGGCCTGAGAGTGGTGCTGCCAAGCGAGAGAAATCCTGAATGAACCTTCGGTAATACCCGACAAAACCCAGAAAACTCCAAACATCTGAATCACTCTTGGGCTGCTCCGAAGATACAACTGCTTGCACTTTCTCTAGATCAACTATCACACCTACCTTCGAGATGATGTGACCCAGAAAATTCACCTCACATATCCATAATTGACACTTTTATAGATTACCGTATATCTGATGCTCTCTTAGCATACCCAATACGATGTTAAGATTATGGGCATGATTTTCGTGAGTTTTAAAGTACACTAAGATATCGTCAACAAAGACAACCAAAAAGTGATCTAGATAGGAATGTAAGATCTGGTTCATCAAAGACATAAACACTGTCGGTTCATTGGTCAAGCCGAAAGACATTACCACAAACTCAAACAACCCATACCGACTCCGAAAAGATGTCTGTGGTACATCAGAAGACCTCACCCTCATCTGGTGATAACCTGACCTCAGATAAATCTTAGAAAACACTAATGCACCCATCAACTGATCAACAAGTCATAAATTCTTGGAAGAGGGTACCGATTTTTCACCATCATCTAATTCAACTTCTAATAGTCAACACACAGCCTCAACGACCCATCGACCTTCTTTGCAAAAATCATGGGAGATCCCCAAGGAGACGTACTAGGATGGATAAACCCCTTACGCTCTAACTCCTCAAGAAGAATCTTCTATTTCTGGAGTTCTTCTGGTGCCATTCGGTATGGAAAAATAGAAACTGGCTCTACTCCCAGCAGCAACTTGATCGTGAACTCAACATCCCTCTCGAGGGGTAACCCCGATAAATCCTTAGGAAACACGTCCTGAAATCGATCCACCACAGGAGGGAAAATAGACTACTCCCTCTTTCATTTTCATCAAGCATGAGACATGCCACTCGAGCCGTGAGTCCACTCAACCGCTGATCAAACGGTCCTGCACGACCTGCTCGAATATCCCATTCGCCACGGTGGACATAAGTGTCACCCTCAATTGAACTGAATGATATTCTTCGACAATAACAGTATATATGCACCTGATATAACACCAACCAATCCATTCACAAGATTAGGTCAAACCTGAAATCTCGAGAATGAATAAGTCCCACATAAAAGGATACCCACCAACTTCCAAGGCACATTGCTTGCAATTCTTGATATCCTCAACCCGCACTCCCAACAGGGTGTTAATTGACATAACTCCACACACCCCTTCCACATGTAAACCAAGAACTACCACAAGTTGAGAAGAAACAAAAGAGTGTGTGGAACCTGTGTCAAAAAATGCACTAGAAAATGAAAGAGCTACAAGGATCGTACCTCGAACAGTTGACAGTCTGGCCTCGCCATCACCAGGCATAAACTGAAGTGCCTAAAGCTGACTTGCCCCTCCAGCTTGAACACCCTACGCCGCACTGCCCTGCTGGTGTGAGCGTTCTTGCCCTGGAGTTCCACATCCACCGCCCCTGCCAGTACAACCCGTGGAGCTCCAACTGCCTACTTGATACGGGGAAACTGATCCCCTTCCCGTATCTGGTATCTACTTTTCCTCATTATGCTCACCTGTCTGCCGAGGGTTCCTACAGAACCTCTACACGTTCCCCATTCTACCTCACGAACGAAACTCAACTAGAGGTCAAGGACACTGACCACGCATATTCCCCGACCTGTTGCACTGATAACAAAATACCTAGTTCCCACTCTGGGTGGATGACCCCCTCTACTGACCACCTTGCTGGAAACATGATAAAATGGCACTTCCGACCTTCAGAAGATGCATCAATTGTCTGCCCATCTGGCACGACAATCCCACCACACGAAGATCCCTTCAGGTTCCCTTCAGAGATGAGTTCCTGATCCATCACCTCTGAAAACATCTTCAAGCAGAAGATATTCACTTGAGACCTGATCTCATGTCTCAATCCATCCTGAAAACACCTTTCTATCACTACCTAATCCTCAGCTAACACTGGGACGAAGCATCACAAATCAGTGAAGCGACTAGCATATTCCATCATCGATAGTGATCCCTGGGTTAGGCTCATAAACACTACAGCCCGCTCCTGCCTCAAAGTATCTGGGTAAAAATGCTCCAGAAACTTATCTTGGAAAACGTTCCACGACATCCCCTCAGCCTGCTCGGTCTGAGCCTGAATGTCCCACCAACGCCTTTCCTGGCCCTGCAACATGTAAACAGCCATATTTACTCGCTTTTCAATTGGGTTCTCCAGATGATCCAGTATCTTCTTGAAAAACTCTAACCAGAACTCTTCTACCTCTGGCCCACCCTCTCCGGTGAAGGTCGGAGGGTGTTGCAGCTGGAATTCCCTGGTTATCTCAAACATACTCGGTGCAACCCGCCCTAGGACCCGATCCATCATCTGCATAAGTCGATCCAAGTTCTCCCAGAACTAGTCTTCTCTACCTTCATTGATCACCAAATTTTCAATCTCTTCTACATGAGGAGTGTTCTCAGCAACATCCTCTCATTTCCCAACTTGTAACCGACGTCCTGGTGGCATCTCTCTACATTTCCAAACACTAGATTTAGAAAAAAACCATAATAATTTCACCACTTCATCAAAAGTTGTTTACTTGTTACAATAACCCATTGCATATGCTAATTTAACAACATTAGCACCTCAAATTCACCGCCTCGACCATCCCTACCATGGGCCATGGTCTACATGGGGTAAACAACCATGCACTACCACCAAACTCACACAACGTTTTACAAAACATTTTCCACTTCGTTTCAAACCCTTATGTTTTATTAAACATCATTTAACCAATTTTTTTGTTTCACTCTTCTCATTATTTCTTGGTTTCATGAAATGCATGATGAACCCTACCTTCCTACCTCACACACCCATTCTGTGCGTGTGCTTTACACAATGCATGCCACCTATCTCCCTAGGTGCCTACAATGATACATGAATGAAAATCCTTGTTTCATTAAGGACACTAGCCAAATATCATAAAATAGTTACATCAAACCACATGTGCATCACCCAACGGTGAAATATCATCAACTGTAACAACACACAACCAAGAACAACATTTTCCACCCAGGGTGACTTGGGTTTTCCGTTGTACATGGGTTGGATACTCCCAAGCATGAGCTCATTACCAAGGACTGACACATCTTAACCCTTGCCAACCTATCCCAAATAACAAGACCTCAGAGAAGGAGTAGAAAGACCTCCTCTGATACCACTTTGTAACGTCTCCGACCCGAAATCCACTAAATCGGTGCTCCGAGACGGGTGGTAACATGACCTTAAGAATGCCTCCCCGTACGCCAAAGGATGCCGACTAGTAGCGGGGGTCTACAGAGTCATGTGGGGAGACTAGACGCCCTTTTTATCAGAGTAAGCCACAACAGAAATAAACCAATAGGTAAAACAATAATCAATAAACAAGGAACATGTATAACAACCATTTCCAAAAATAAAACATGCCATTTCATACTACAAGTCCAAAAGTGAACAAAAGCCAAAAATATAGACAATGAACAAAATCCGCAAAACATTCCTAACTACAAGTCTAGATCCTCCACAATGTGCTACCCAAGTCCACTCACTATCTAGCAAGGACCTTTTCCCTTCTCCAGACCTGCAAACATGAAGTCTGCTCGGGCACCCAACGGCGGCCCGAGCAGTGTGTGAGTACAACTCAGTAGGACACCACCAACAGTGTCTACAAAGTATACAGTATAGACAAGTAGTGCATGAAAAAGGAATATGAATGATAATTACCAAGTAATTAATTGAGATACCATTAACAATTTTAGGGCCAAATCCATTGTCACTTCCATTACCATTCATTGCACACCAATTATCATCACTTATCATCTCATCACATTTTCGTGGGTTAGTCAAATACACTATGTTACATGGGTCTAGGGCCAACAATCACATACAAGAGGGTGAACACATCGTTATCCTATCTCACTAGGACTAACCCCCTCATAGCAACCAAATTCTCACCTCGAAGCCTCAGTCTGAGTGAATGAAACCATTAGGAGAATAGATCCTCAGTCCTCGTTCCTAACCCATGCATTTAGGGTGGAGTTCATAGCATCAGTATTTACCTAACCCATGGGCATAGATCCTCAAGTCATACCCCATGCTACCAAGCCATGTGCACATCCTTATATATATAAGTAACCATCAACCATCAGTACCATTTCTCCTTGGAAAAACCATTCACAAAAAACCACACAGGAATTCACATCATGCCTTAACCCATTAACACATTACCATTTCACATCATTTAACCATTCACCCAATTACCATGTGTTATGCCTATCTCACTGATCATTCAACAGTAGACCCATAATCCATCACATTATGGTCTTTATTCAGTTTATATGTTACCACATTTAACCCATTCATCATTCCCATGAATCAACCATTCAACCCATTCCATATAACTGTTAGGTTTTTACCTAGTCTAGGTGCATCACCTAACTTCAATTCCAAGTTCAGCCAAACATGACAACATATTTATCAAGGTATCTACCCATTATTACAGCAAATTCACCTGTTCAATCACATTCCCTATGTCTAGGAAAAGCCAGCACATCCCATGGATGACCCCAATTAGGTCAATTCATTCCCAACAGATCCCATGGAGATCGTGAGAGTTTCCATTTACCATTTTATAAACAAATATTACCAAACATGCCACGTTTATTCAAAAACTAACCAAGGGAAAGCAATAACACAACTAAACATGCACAAATACCCAAAAAACAATGGGATATCACTTTAAGACCACCTACCTCGAAACCGCGGTTGAACGCACCCTCAATCGAGTCCTTAGACCTCAATCCGACTAGCCTTTGGAGCTTCAACCTATAACTCACCCAAAAGATTGGGTTTTTGAGCTTCAGAATAAGAAAGAGAGAAGATACAAACCCTAAACCAAACAGAAAAGCAATGATGTTATTAGCCTTACCCGGAGATTCGATTTTCATCCCACAGCACAAAAACGCCTTATAAACGAGGGAGATCAACCTCTTGGAGGTCTTAGGCGATTTGGTTCGTTCCTAGGGTGATGAGGGAGGAAATGAAAAGAAAACCCGAGTGGGTTCTTAAAATCCCGGAGTGGAAAACATGTAATTTTTCCCAACTTTAAGTGGCCTCACAGTTTGAAAAACTGCGCGCAAACCGTGAGAGTGTTAATGCCCGTAAGAGAAGGGTAACACGGTTTTTCCTAGGTAGGCCACACGGTTTTCCTGGCCATGCGCAGGTTGTGCGCCCCGGCCTGTCTTGCCTATCTTTCCTTTCTTCCATGCCCCGAGCCCCTGAAACACTCCCAATGCCTCTCTTATTTTCAGAATACATCCCTTGAATCCCGAAACAAGGGATTCAACCAAAACATAAAGAAAAATGTACCCTTCCAAAAAAACCGGGATCTTACATTAACTATGTGTAATAAATACTTTTAAGATAAAAATCCTTATATTTTAAGAGATTATAACATGTTTTTGTCAATTTTAGTGATCATGTTAAGTGATAATAACAATTGGAAAATTTTGATTATTATTATTTTTAGAAATTTGGTTTAAGTGACTATAAATATTGATATTTAAATGAAATTTTCATGATATAATTTATTTATTAAAAAATAAAACGGTTTTAGTAATTATGTGTGTTTATATATAATTTCTTAAATGTGAATGAGTTGTTCATGTGAAATAATTAGTGGTTCAATTTTGATATGTTAACAGGAAAATAAGCGGTGTTTGGAATGATTCACTGTAACAATTTTTTGTATGGAAAGTGCTAAGATGTTGTTAACTTGAATAGAACACTGGGTTAAGCTAAGCCAGTCGATTTTTTGATGTGAGACATGAGTTTCAATTAATCATAGTGAATCCCTAAGTCAATATGGGATTCTAGGTATTTCCAATAATATATTATTATGATTGATGTGGTTGGATAGACTGTTCCACTTTTGGTATTAGTGTTTATAGTATCATTGGCCAAATAATGTATATGTGTATTTGGGTGACATGGTTAGAAACACGTAGTTTATGTGCATTACTAAAAATTATATTGTTATTTCACGTAAAGGGTTTTCAAAATTTATATATGATCATACTAAACTGATGGAAATATTCACTAAATAATCAACCAGGATGTGGTGGTTGAGACCACATTTTGGTCTGTGCTAGGATAACCATGCCAGGTTGAACATTATCATGCCATAGTGATGTTCATGGATGTTTATGTTTTAAAAATAATACGTGGATAAACCATATTATCCTACTCTAAGACATAATGATTGGTTTATTTCATAAAATAATAATTTAGAAGAGTATTAATACTGAAATATGAAGGGTTTATGTAGATAAACATTTCCTTATAAAAATATTGAAGTTAATTTTTTTTAAATTATTCAACTTTATGTCAAAAAATTTATGATAATTTTGTGGAATTGAGGATTCGATTAAATACCTATATAATGAGTGTAATACCATTATATGGTCTTTTTAATTACTATAATATAATTATCCTCAATGTCAATGCTCTCTTTATCAGTATATCTCTATTTCTCTTTAAAAATATCATAATCGACTATGAGTATGAGATGATTCTTCCTATGAATTGGGAGATTAATATTGCACATTAATTCCCGAGGAGGATGGTTTTTGTTTTCTTTTTAATATTAGGGATTACTATCAATCTAATTTGGTGGATCTCGGAAATATTCAAATCAATAGATAAATGTTACATCGTTCTTCATATAAATTTATTCACTCCAATATGAAAAGAATACCCTATAGTTGAATTTTTTCTTCATTAAGGATTTACACTATACCTCAATAGGTTCCATCCCATCGAATATACTTTATTAGTATCAAACTTACTTTTATTTAATTTTGATTTAATTATATATGAATAGATAAATTAAAAAAACTATTTTCACCATGGAATATTCATGTTTAAAATAGTAAATGTTTTTCATGAATTTTATAACCGATGAGATAAATTTTATAAGAATTGGACTTGGTATTATAAAATTTATAAAATAAAATTTGGGTTATTAAAAACTAGTGTAGTAATACATTACTTAAAATTGAGAATCATTTTTGATACTACAATGTCATGGTTAACAGAATTGCGTTCTCTGGTAATAGGTTCCAAGACAATAGAAAACGAGAATGGAAGATATCAAAAAAACATATTGTTTATGGATTGGTGTAAAATTGACTGTAGTTCTGAAAATAAAACTTCAAAAAAAAATGGCTTCACATGAAAAAACTAGTGATGTCTAGTTTATGAAAATTTTATACACAAAAATATAAAATATTTAAGTGGTTATAAATGTTTTTATAAATACCAAATACTTTTGTATATGAAATTATTTATATTAAATTTCTAGTAGTCTAATAATATGAAATAGATCATATTTAAAAATATAAAATATTTATGTTTGTTTATTTTTTGAATATTTAGAAGGATTTTTAAAATTAAAAGTATTTATAATTTTTCTATTTATCCCATTTCTAAATTTATGGAATATTAATTTACATAGTTTTATTCCCAAAATTATTCGAAGATATAAATTTTTAATATAATGAATTGATGTACTATTCAGCTTAAATTTGATTTAAATTATTCATTAAATTATTATACATAAATTTAAATGGCTACATGATATATATGATAATTGATTTAGTTTTATTAAACTTTTAATATATCTTGTTCATTAGTTTTCTGAAGAGTTACACATGAATATAATTTTAGAATATTAATTTTTTAGAATTAATAAGTGAAAAAAATTATTAAGAAAAAAATTAATATAAATGGAATATATGAGATTATATGGTGAGATAATAAAATACAATAAAATAAAAAGTTTCTAATTACTTCCAAAGTGACATTTTTCGTGACCTTGATCATCAAAATGGGTAGGTTCATGATTTATATGGGCACCCATATATTATATTTTGTAAGGAAAATTTTTTGTGGAAGTCGGTTGGAGTTAGGTTCTTAAATTGGGAAAATAATTTTGGTCAAATACATTTGGGAAACTCTGAGAGTTAACCTACCATAGGAATAATGTTGAATTTGAACATATGATGGATTGGGTTATGAGCTATCAACTCAACTATGCAAGACTCATATCTAAATTGAATGACATGATTTTCTAAATATATTGTTAAGTTGTGAGATTAAAAGAAAATATTTATCATTACTTAATGAAATATAAGTATTGTACAAATAATCAATATAATGTGGTTTAAAATGTTTCATAATTTTAATGGGGCCACATTTTAAAAAAATCCTTATTAAATAAATCTAAAACAATATATTCCTATTTTAAATGCATTTATTATTTATAAATAAAATATTAATAACCATATATTATTTTGAGATAAATAATAATTAATAAAAATATTAATTGATACAAATTATACAATTGAATATAAATTTAGTTATAGTTCATAAGAAAAGATATATATTTTTGGATTAGGGAAAACATGTTACTGATTAACTGACAGTTGATGTATTTAATGATATTTAATATATATTGTAACGCACCGACCCCAGCTACCCAGAGTCAGTGCATTACTTCGTAACATTGGCATGATCACAAAAGATCAAGTCTCGAAAGACCGATTAGTTTAGTAGCCTTGGAAACACTAGATACATTCATAAATGTTACATTACATCATAAAGTGAAAAATCACAATAACATAGTATCCATAGTCCACACTTCTATCCCCTTCAGACTATCCCTGTAGGTCAGTCATAAAATATTTCTTCACATCCTGGGAAAAATAAAACATCGAAAGGGGTGAGCTCAGGTGCTCAATATGGATAACAATAAAGCAGAAGCTTTTGTAAATAAAAGTTAACATTTAAGGCAATTTATAACTAAAACAAAAGCCCTTTTAAACTTTTAACTTCAGAATAATATGGAAAAAATAAATTAAATAATTCCATTTACTTACTCACATGGATATTCTACTAGTCAAATAATCACATGCAATATCAATAACCACTTTCATAATGATGGAATGCATAATGCCAGACTATCATAACCACGCAGCCAAGGCCTCATGCCAAGACCACAAATAAGATTTTGCCAAGGCCTCGTGCCAAGACACTAGTTTGTCTCATGAGACCTAGCGATGCATCGAGGAGCTGTATCGGGCTCCACCCGTCACTTATTAAGTCCAATGCATTCCTCATATGAATAGGTTTAAACATATCATAAACCATAACATAATCATATCACATAAAACATGTAGAAAGAAAACATAACCTTTCCACATTTCAATCAAAAGATATCAATACAATACATTTGTATAATAAACACACTTTAAAAACCATTTTCAAGACCAAAATAAAAGAAAGTTAAAACTTTGTATTTATTTTTCAATAAAAAAAATTTGTGGCTTGTAGAGGAAGCCAAAACTCAAATAATGGTCACGGCGGCGGAGAAGTCGTTGTCGCCGCATATGTACGGCAAGAAAAACATTCCCTTTTTGTCGTTTAGTAAAAATCTTTGTATAAAAAAGATTCCTTTTGAATAAAGGTAAAAGTCAAAGGGGTTTATACACCGTATAAAAGAAAGTTGTGTATAAAACAAAATATGCCTCAATGAAAGGATATTGAGACGAAGACCCTTAAAAATATCATTTTTTTAATTAAAGTAGATCTATTATGTGTATTCACTATAAGTACAAATAAATAAAGTAAAAATACAATATAGGACATAATAATATCATGACATAATTTGAATGTAGGAGATTAACCCAAAGAATGGAAATTGGGTTAAGAAATTACCTTACCTCGTGTCCGAATTCACTCGATCGTTCTTTGATCTCCTGAATAATAAACTAGAGTTAATCTCTAACTTCATAAGAACCTTTTTCTAGTTCATTATTCCTTTTATATCACTTATTACCATGTCATGAACATTATGTAATTATTTAAGTTTATAATGGTCATTTTGTTGATCTTAGGTACTTGAGTCAAAAATAAACTTCTTATAATTACAAGTTATTCATGTGGTGATATATCCATTATATATAGAATTATATTAATGATATACATATTATATATCTCATATATATCCATTATATACATGAATTTATAATATTCCATAACGTTTAGAGGTAAGAAATGAAATGCACCGTTCATGGAGACGGTAAGCCGTACATATGCATGAACGCTACTTCCATTTCTATTTTGTATTTAATGAAATAATAATGATATAAAGGTATATTATAATTCCAGTATAATATCATATATAATATCATTTACTCCATCCTTCATACATCCCACATATGTGATTAACGATTCAAATCACTTTGAGGGGGCGGTAGTCCGCACTTCCTAAAATGAAATTATCGCGTTTACCCATAATGGAAATCATAAAGTATGCCATAATTGAAAAATAAAGAAGCATAAGTAAAATTTAAACATAATATATATAGCATATATGAAAATAGTGTCATCAAAATGGCCACCATTAGAGGTGTTAAAAGAATATTGAACAGTCATCGTTTCGTGAGGCAGCAATTCGCCATCCACAGAAACAGTATGTTCTTTAACCATTATATGTAGGTGTGTGTAAGTGTAGATAGAATACTTATAATAACAAAATACTAGTATATTTAGGATACTGGTGTTGTTACAAAAGAAATGAATAAAAAGAGTTTAGGGGGTTGGAGAAGAAAAATAAAATAAAAGAACACAAGAGAAGACATTACCTTAAAATCGGGTAACTCTTTTTGATTTGAGACAAAGGCATCCTTGGGAAGCGTTATTCCCAAAGTGAGGCTTCTAGGAGTAAGAGAGGGAAGTTTGGAGAGTATTTGGGCAGAGTTTGGCCGATAAAAATGTCTTGAATGTGTGAATAAGGTGGTAGTGGTGGGGGCCTTTTATAAGTGGAGAGGAGGGGCACTCTTGGAAAGTAATGAAATGTTACTTTTTTATATAATGATTTTAGGATTTTAAAGGTCCCACACTTATAAAATTCGAGTCTAAGGTGATAAGGGTTCGAAATATACTCATCCAATAGGTTTTTGACAAGTGTAAGCCTTGTATTTAACATTATCTTTTCATTTTATTTAAATCGTTAATTAATGAGGTAATCGCTGCATCATCATGGTGTCATAAATAATTTAATTTATTTAATGTCTAAAAATTATAAAAAAAACTATCATGATGTAGGAAATCTTTTTATATTTTTAATGAATATTTATTGTCAAAAATATGACTTGTATAACCCCATTTAAAATTTGTTTTAGTAAAACAACTCATGTTTGTGACATTTTTATTTTATCATTAAATAAAAAGTTTTTAATGTCATTTTCCTACAAAAGTGGCTCTATGGGGTCCCCAAGTTGACCCATGGATTTTATTGGTCGGCCATTACACATAAAATAGGGGTAGGACAAGTTTAAAGGTATTTTAAAATTTTTATAATATCATTTTTACCTTAAATATCACTAATTACCTTTAATCAAGATTAATTAAACCTAAAAGTTACTATTCACCAAAAAATTATTTTAATCCCATTGAACCACATTTTACTTCCTAATTAAAACCATGAAAGTAAAATTTTTGAAAATTAAATCACAGAAGTGGTAATGTTTCATTTAAATGAAAATCAGTTTTTTAACTACCACTTAGTGGTTTCACTATTCCTCAAAAATTGAAGTTTTTCAGAACAATGCCAAAATTTCACCCTAAGCTATAATTGATATTCTGAATTCAAAAATGAAGTCTATTTTATGAAATTCCAAACATATAAGTTTCATTAATTAATTTTATTATTAATTCCCGCTGTCACAACAAAGAGCGTGTTTTTAAGAAACAATATATATTAAAAGATTGACAATTGTTTATGTCCCATTTCAATGTTAAATTAATTATAATGACCACCATTGGATAAAATGGTAAAAATATATTATAATTATACTTTAAAACCACTAAATAGTATAATTTATCAATATAAATTATTTTGATTAAAAAAGTTTTTTTATGTATTTTTCACTATTCATAAAAAATTGAAAGTCCTCAGAAAATTACAAAAAATTCAACTTAGGATAATTTCAATATTACGAATACAAAAATAAAGCGCATATTAAAATATAAAATTTCTATAATTTTAAAAATTGGTTATTACTATTCATAGTTGCTACTTTGATTAGTCACGGTGTGTTAGAACTCGAACTTGCGTACAATGCAAGCTATTGCATTATTGAAAGAGAGGCGTATCGTGGAAGCTCAGGGTGTTACATTCTCCCCTCCTTTAATAAATTGCGTCCTCGCAATTTGAAATTTTTCTTTGAAAATAAAAGGTTGAAAATAGAAAATACATTTGTGGAAAACCCACATCGGAAATAAGGTTAATAAAAATATAACTTTAAAAGAAAGAAAGATAAGTACAAAGGTTACCCGAGATAGCCCATACTAGGATTCTTTGAAAATATGGATATGGAAGAAAAAAACCATCAAGGTATGATGGAGAGTTGTAGAAAACTGGATTAGGATAAAGTTAACAATAAGAAAATCACAAACTTGTGATTGGTTAAACGATCATTAAATCCCCAGTTGGAAAAGTTAACCGACAACGTTTTTGTTTTAAGTTACCTTTTATAAATTTGAGGAATTTATTTAGGATATTTACTAAGAATGTAAGGAAATATAATTACTTTTCATGTAGACTTTCATTCTTTAATAAATTTTTACCACAAACCCATCTTTCACTCTAAAAGGTAATATAACTCAAAAATATTCTATTTATCCGGATTATATAAGGTTCCAAATATTAACACATACCATTTAGATTAGTAAAACTATTTTTTAATAACCAGGGACTTCCTGTAGGATATTGGTAGGTAATAAAGTCCTGTCGCACTATGTTTGTGGGTTCGATTCCTGCAGCTTTGTCCGACGCGACAGGTTATCCCCCACCCTGCAGGTTGTCCTTTTCCTAAAAATATAGTATTATAATATTCCAAAAATAATATTCAAAAATGTTTTAACCTTAAACAATACTATTCAAAGTTCAACTTAATCCATCCCAACCTTTGTAGTTATCCAAAATACCTGTGTCCAGAATTACATTCCAAATTTTATAAGGAAGGTAAACATAATAAAGATCCTTCTTTACACGTTACAACATGTGAACACCTTCATCATGTATTCTTTTAAAACACTACAACATACTGAATTACCATAAATCCTTATTGATTACATTCATGATCCCTTATTCCTTATAGAATACTAGATATACTCCTTCTGTGAAAAAATGTATACAAATCATTAATCAGTTTCAAGGAAGTTAAGAATATCCAATATAATTTATCCAAATCAATCATGTATTATTCCAAAATCACTATCTCGGTATCAGAACCATATTATGGTTTATCTTTCTCTCAACCATATATTTTCCAAAAATTTAACCTGCTGTGGAGTCACTTTTCTTGGTTCCACACATCTCAAGTCCTTCATGAAATAGTACTGCAGTACAATACTTATATACTCTATAATTATTATAACTAGTACATCATTGATAACACTCAATTGTCAAAATTATTTAATAAAAACATAAGAACTCTAATCATTTATCCTCATCTGTGGTAGTATCATAACTTGATTATTATCCAATAACATCATTTGGGGCATACTCTGATGATTTGGACATTGGTTTGCGTAGTGTCCCCACTCATTGCAGATGAAGCATTGTACATTTGAAACCTTTTTCTTACCCTTGCAGTCACGCACTTGATGTCCTTTTTCTCCACACTTATAACAAACTCTCGTTCCCTTCAGGCAAGTTCCAAGGTGTTTCTTCCCACAGTTATCACATATTGGAAAAATATTCATTTCCCTCGTCCCTTTATCCATCATTCTCTCTTCCATCCTTTTCTTCTATTTCATCCCTTCAAATCCATAAGACTCAGAGAATTCTCTACTTATCTTATTAACACATGATACCATTTCATCATATGTTGAGAACACATGGGAGACTATTTCCCTTCTAAATGTTGGCTTAATACCGTGAAAGATATGATCCTTCTTACTCTTTGGATCATACGTATTGATGGATTTCACATTCCTTATACAGGGCGCCATTTATAAAAAGTGGCATAAACTAGCTTAGTTTATGAATTGAAATACATAATAACAAACTTGCAAAACACTTAACATAAATTGAACTATTTATGGATATAATCCATAATCATAAAAAAAAGTTTTCTTTGAGGAAGTTTATAATCATAACCCTTCATAGTGGTTTTTAAAGAAAATGATAATTATCCTAAGCATATCCCCCGGGAGTGTCGTAACCAAGAGTGTTGTAAGGTCCGTTGTCGTGCACTAGTTCCCGTTCGAGTCTAGCTCAAAGCGGTGTTTTCAGGTTTTACCCCTAGGTACATCTGTGCCAGAGCCACCTCTACCTGCTCGTATCCAGATAGGGATGTATTTCTCAGAAAAATCACAAAATATCTATAATACCAAAATTCTAGGAAGTTCTTCTATACTAATCCTCAAAGTCTATCTTTGGGCTATGTGCTCTAATCAGAGTTTATCTAAATCTAGCTTCCAAGGTTAGTACTAAACTTCCTCTAATACCAACTGTAACGCCCCGGCCCCAGCTACCCAGATTCGGTGCATTACTTCGTAAAATTGGCATGATCACAAAAGATCAAGTCTCAAAAGACCGATTAGTTTAGTAGCCTTGGAAACACTAGATACATTCATAAATGTTACATTACACCATAGAGTGAAAAATCACAATAAAATAGTCTCCATAGTCTACACATCTATCCCCTTCAGACTATCCCTGTAGGTCAGTCATAAAATATTTCTTCACATCCTAGGAAAAATAAAACATTTAAAGGGGTGAGCTCAGATGCTCAGTAAGGATAACAATATAGCAGAAGCTTTCGTAAATAAACGTTAACATTTAAGGCAATGTATAACTAAGAACAAAAGCCTTTTTAAACTTTAACTTCAGCATAATATGGCAAAAATAAATTAAATAATGCCATTTACTTACTCACATAGATATTCTACTAGTCGAATAATCACATGCAATATCAATAACCACTTTCATAATGATGGAATGCATAATGCCAGACTATCATAACCACGTAGCCAAGGCCTCGTGCGATGACCACAAATAAGATTTTTTCAAGGCCTCATGCCAAGACACTATTTTGTCTCATGAGACCTACCGATGCATCGAGGAGCTATAGTGGGCTCCACCAGTCACTTATTAAGTCCAATTCATTCCTCATATGAAGAGGTTTAAACATATCATAAACCATAACATAATCGTATCACATAAAACATGTATAAAGGAAACATAACATTTCCACATTTCAGTCACAATATATCAATACAACACATTGATATAATAAAAAAACATTCAAAACCATTTTCAATACCAAAATAAAAGAAAGTTAAAACTTTGTATTTATTTTTCATTAAAAAAAAGTTGTGGCTTATAGAGGAAGCCGAAACTCAAATAATGGTCACGGCAGCGGAGAAGTCGTTGTCGCCGCATATGTACGGCAAGAAAAACATTCCCATTTTTTCGTTTAGTAAAACGCTTCATATAATGATGATTCCTTTTGAATAAACGTAAAAGTCAAATGGGTTTATACACCGTATAAAATAAAGTTGTGTATAAAACAAAATATGACTCAATGAAAGGATATTGAGACAAAGACCCTTAAAAAGATCATTTTTTAAATAAAGTAGATCTATTATGTGTATTCACTATAAGTAAACATAAATAAAGTAAAAATACAATATAGGACATAATAATATCATGACATAATTTGAATATAGGAGATTAACACAAAGAATGGAAATTGGGTTAAGAAATTCTCTTACCTCGTGTCCGAATTCACTCGACCATTCTTTGATCTCCTGAATAATAAACTAGATTTAATCTCTAACTTCTTAAGAACCTTTTTCAAGTTCATTATTCCTTTTATATCACTTATTACCATGTCATGAACATTATGTAATTATTTAAGTTTATAACGGTCGTTTTGTCGATCTTAGGTACTTGAGTCAAAAATAAAATTCTTATAATTACAAGTTGATCATGTGGTGATATATCCATTATATCCAGAATTATATTCATGATATAAATATCATATATCTCATATATATACAGTATATACATGCATTTATAATATTCCATAACGTTTAGAGGTAAGAAATGAAATGCACCGTTCATGGAGACGGTAAGTCGTACGTACGTATGAACGCTACATTCATTTCTATTTCATATTTAATGAAATAATAATGATATAAAAGTATATTATAATTCCATTATAATATCATATATAATATCATTTACTCCATCCTTCATACATCCCACATATGGGATTAACGATTCAAATCACTTTGAGGGGGCGGTAGTCCGCACTTCCTAAAATGAAATTATCACGTTTACCCATAATGGAAATCATAAATTATGCCATAATTGAGAAATAAATAAGCATAAGGAAATCATAAACATAATATATATAGAATATATGAAAATAGTGTCATCAAAATGGCCACCATTAGAGGTGTTAAAATAATATTGAACAATCATCGTTTCGTGAGGCAGAAATTCGCCATCCACAGAAATAGTATGTTCTTTAACCATTAGATGTAGGTGTGTGTAAGTGTAGCTCGAATACTTATTATAAAAACATCCTAGTATATTTAGGATACTGTTTTTGTTACAAAAGAAATGAATAAAATGATTTTAGGGGGTTGGATAAGAAAAATAAAATAAAATAACACAAGAGAAGACATTACCTTAAAATCAGGTAACTATTTTTGATTTGAGCCAAAGGCTTCCTTGGGAAGAGTTCTGCCCAAATTGAGGATACTAGGAGTAATAGAGGGAAGTTGGGAGAGTATTTGGGAAGAGGTTGGCCGAGAAAAATGGCTTGAATGTGTGAATAAGGTGGTAGTGGTGGGGTCCTTTTATAAGTGGAGAGGAGGGGAACTCTTGGAAAGTAATGAAATGTTACTTTTTTATATAATTAGTTTCTGATTTTAAAGGTCCCAAACTTATATAATTCGAGGCTAAGGTGATTAGGGTTCAAAATCTAATCATCCAATAGGTTTTTTCACAAGTTTAAGGCTTGGAGTTTACATTATCTTTTCCTTTTATTTAAATCGTTAATTAATGAGGTAATCGCTGCATCATCATGGTGTCATAAATAATTTAATTTATTTAATCTATAAAAATTATAAAAAAAATATCATGATGTACAAAATCTTTTTATCTTTCTAATTAATATTTATAGTCAAACATATGACGTGTATAACCCAATTTAAAAATTGTTTTAGTAAAACAACTCATGTTTGTGACATTTTTATTTTAACATTAAATAAAAAGTTTTTAATGTCATTTTCCTACCAAAGTGGCTCCATGGGGTCCCCAAGTTGACCCATGGATTTTCGCGGTCGGCCATTACACATACAATAGGGGTAGGACAAGTGTAAAGGTATTTTCATATTTTTATAATATCATTTTTACCTTAAATATCACTAATTACCTTTAATCAAAATTAATTAAACTTAAAGTTACTATTCACCACAAAATTATGTCATTCCCATTGAATCACATTTTACTTCCTAATGAAAACCATGAATGTAGAATTTTTTAAAATCAAATCACAGAAGTGGTAATGTTTTATTTAAATGAAAAATCAGTTTTTTAACTACCACTTAGTGGTTTCACTATTCATCAAAAATTGAAGTTTTTCAGAACAATGGCAAAATTTCACCCTAAGCTATAATTGATATTCCGAATTCAAAAATGATGTCTATTTTATGAAATTACAAAAATATAAGTTGAATTAATAAATTTTATAATTAATTTCTGCTGTCACAACAAATTGCGTGTTTTTTAGAAACAATATATATCAAAAGATTGACAATTGTTTATGTCCCATTTCAATGTTAAATTAATTATAATGACCACCATTGGATAAAATGGTAAAAATATATTATAATTATACTTTAAAACCACTAAATAGTATAATTTATCACTATAAATTATTTTGATTAAAAAAGTTGTTTTTATGTATTTTTCACTATTCATAAAAAATTGAAAGTCCTCAGAAAATTACAAAAAATTCAACTTAGGATAATTTCGATATTAAGAATACAAAAATGATTCCATTTTGAAATATAAAATTTCTATAATTTTAAAAAGTGGTTATTACTATTCATAACAGCTACTTTGATTAGTCGCGGTGTGTTAGAACTCGAACTTGCGTACAATGCATGCTATTGCATTATTGAAAGAGAGGCGTATCGTGGAAGCTCGGGGTGTTACATATATGATAATGAAAATAATATATAATTTTAATTGATGTTTCAAAGGGATTAACTATAAAAATAACATAAGAATCATTAGCCTCTACTGACGTGCACACTATATTTGTTCATGAATTGGAGTGACTGGATATTTCTATTAAGGATGTTTCTATATGATTCATTTAGATAGAAAATTTACAATAGTATAAATAAGTTATAATGAAATTTACTCAATTTCCATAATTTTTTTAGGATATGTTTGAATTATTTTTAACTACTATATTCTAGTACATTGTTTATAGTATAAATGGGTAATAATTTTATCCAGAAGAAGAAGATTAGATTATTAAATAGTAATCATTAGTAATTGAAACCAAATAGATAATTCATGAAGGTTGGGTAGTTAATTTATAATATTAAATATGGTTATAGGATGAGGAATCTCATGAAATACATTAATGATTATAAGAATATACATGGAAGTTCATATCAATTATTATCATTATATAAATGAATTTATTGATTTTGAAGAGTATATGACACAGAATTCACGCTTCATAAATGTTGAAAATATAAAATAATTCAAAATGAATGTATGAGTTGATGGATATTCTAATTTGTAAAAAAAATCTCTCAATGTTTGGTACTATGCATGGTTCGAATGAAAATGAATATTTTATGCACAAAGGGTACAAAATAAAATATTTCTATATTCATTTTCTGTTAAATGATAAGAGAATTAGTTTGAAAACATTGAGTTTTATGAAAAACACGAGTTAATATATTTAATTTATAATGTTATGATTTTATCTAACTCTATAAAATGGATTAAAAATGTTAGGGATAAAAATGATTTATCCATGATTTCTGAGTTTATCCAATATATTTGTTAAAATATGAGGGGTATGGTCCCAATTATCTATTTTTGGATGTTTTCAATAATAAAATATTTTTTTAGATCAAACTTAGAACACATTTAATTCCATATAAGTGATATCTATGACAAAACCAACTCGGTTACCCTCTCAAATTAGTACCTGAACCGAATTAACACATACACGAAGGGAATTACGAACACCAATGTACTGGAAACTAGCATCAAAGCTATAGAAAATAACAATATGGAATAATTTCAACAAACTTCAAGAAATAGTAGTTCATAAAAGTATATACAATAGAGATAAATAGAGGAAAAGATAAAAATATTCAACAAATAAAAGATACACTAGAAATGATACAACTCCAAAGAATTTAGAACATACTAATGTATAAGTCCTACATAAAAAAAACTAAAATATAATCAATTTCTCCATGTGATAGCATGGGAAACTCCCCTAATCTCACCACTAGAAACCCAGACAAAGATGACCGAAACTGTTCTGCCTTACTACGGTGCCTTGCCTTCTCTAGTGTAGAAGGATATACAATGATCAACTCACCACCAAATGGGTTCACAGGATGTAAGCAACTGAGAACTGTTAGATCATACCCACATGTTACATAACACGTTTCTATACAATAATCTATACTTTATTAACATTAAATTAGAAAATAAATGATAAAAATTTAAATATTTTTTATATTAAAAGAATGGAAAAATGTTTAATTTTCGTTTTTCTATATTCTAATTAAAAACATCAAAAATACTTACAAATAATTTCCTATTTATCAAAGTAGTAAAATAGAATAATAACACACCATGTATTGCATAATAAAAAAAACATAATATCATGATAAAATACTATAAGCCAAAATCACAGGTAACATCACACCAAGGTTTAGTATAGGTTTGGATAGTAGACTAATCATAACACAATCAATTAACAATTGCCAATAAGTCCATAGAACACTAGCCTAAGAATAGAGAAACACAATATTAGTGAATCCCCTAACAATGTCAATATGAATTTCCCATAAAAAGGGACCTATGAAATAGAGGAACACCACATGAGTGAACCCCTCACATTACATGGATCATGTCCCTATGATAAACCTTCCACTTATGTACCCATAGGCATTAATTTTCTCTATTAAAAAAAAATAAATAATAAGAAACCATGCTTCAAAAACCATCTCAATAATCAATTTCACTGGGATTCAAAAACACCATTTTATTTTACTAAAAAACAGAAAAAACATAGTTTTCAAAAACACATTTTTCTCACACATAACTCCACTAATAAATCTTTCCATTTCATTAATATAATAATTTATCAAACATAGAGAAATGTAGTTCATCCTATATAGGATATATATGGAACCACCTACCTCAAAAATTGGTAGTAAATGCCCAAAATGGGATCCAAAAATAATGAATAATACAACTAAAACTATGGAGGCCTAAGAATCAATCCACACCCCTTAGAATCAATTCAATTTATAAAAATGTGCATTGGTGAGAAAAAGTCATGACAAACCTCAACGAATGCTCATGCCACAACACATCAAAAACAAGGTTTAGACTCTAGAGGAAGATCTTATGAAACATATATAAGGAAACTAGAATAATAAATATGATTGATTAATGAATATATTAACATAATGAAATTACATTATTGTGATCTAAGGAAAAAAGTATTACTCACCTAGATAAATTCAACTTAACCCCATTCATGATCAATCCCTGAATGAAATGATCCAAAAAAGATATGTGGTGTCTAAAATTGTCCCTGAGAGCCTATAGGTCAGAAAGGAAGAGGGTTATAGATAAATGAAAAAAATATTCACTCATATTTCACCCTAAAATTAAAACCCATCAGTATTACATGGAGTACGATCCGTTTTCACTTCATGTAATCCAAGAAACATAAGTATGATGAAAATCACATCACCCCAAGTTATAAATACAGATTTTACCATTACAGAGTATGTAATGTAAAATCATGATGTGGAATCTTCATGCCTTGTACTAGTTCAAGGATTCTTCAAAACACCCATTACAGGGCGTGTAAACACTATTGACACCTGCCAAATGAGCATCCTAAAATCTAAAAAGGATGAAATAACTGAAGCATGGGTATTATTTTATCCACAATGCAATAGAAGCTTAGGTGGAAATAACATGTGGATCACAAGAAACAACTAAAGTACTTGTGATTGCATGACCTTAAAAAGTTCATGCGAATGGGTCATGAATAATTAAAAACCTACTAGAGTTAACATAGAGACCATTTTTAAAAGTCACATTACTTCTGTGATGGAATCCAAGTCACTTGCTGATCAAGTGAGAGATTTTGGATGATTCCCTTTGAGTCACATTACTTGTTAGAAGATATGCTCCTGAAAACCAATAAAAATCCTTATAAAAATAAAGGATGAAAATATTCAAAAGGTGGATACATATTATGGTCGTTGATATTCATGAAACACACCACTGTGGTCCACAAGACACCACATAATCTCTAGTGACATTCCCATCTTCCCATCCAAGATCTCACATACATGTCACCTTTATATCGTAAAGCTCCTTAGATATGTCCATTAAAAACCGCATTTCCATGAACCTATTCAAAAATAAACATTGGGGTAATCCACGACAATGCTCATACAATAGCACAAGACCCCTTATTGGTCAAAAAAAGCATCATAGACACATAAGGTGATTGTTTTCGATAACTCCCATAGAGCCATGTGAGATTCCCAGCCTTTGTAAAATAATTAAGAAAGTAAAAAAGTGAAAATGAAGGAAGATTATTAAAGAATGAGATACACAGGCCATCATGTTAATGGGGTTATCCATCTCGGGCGATCACTATTGACCACATGAGTACCACCTCTACAAAACAACATAGTCTCATGAGACCCATTTTATTTCCAACTTGATCTCATGAAGGCCCCCTGACAATTCACCTATGTCTCATGGAATACCCTAGGAAAGTCACCTTAAAATATGTGATAACCCATCCATAGGCATTTGGATCTCACAAAGGCCACTATATATGTTTTCTTAACCTCTTAAAATAACCTTGGTGTGTCAAAAAGGTCAGGAAAAATCCCTTTTATCGGCTTGGGGACCATCAAGGTGTCAAAGGAGGAACATTCCAATGATCATTTATCATCATGTGTTGCACCACGAATGACCCATTATAGGATAATGAAAATTCATAAAACCAAATCCCTCCAACGACTCCAGGAAATATCTTCTAGATACATTCTTTACAAGGCGATGTATAAATGTGTTGGTGAGACAAATAACCCCCCCCCCTAGAAGACCATAAAAAACTACGTATCCATGATCGATCACACATGGGGCACTACAATAGACTTCTTAGAGTGGTTAATCACATGATCACAAGTTACTTCCCATTGTAAAAATCTGGGGACCGACCTATGGGATCACACAACATGCATAGGAACATCACATGATCACATATAGATCGCACGAAGGACTTCTAGTGTCATAATTAATTTTGTGATGGAAATCCCACATCTCGAATGGGTCATGTGAAACCAAAATAATATGCTAAAACATGATAAACGTGAGGCACCTATGTATGATAGGTTATACTAAAGTCTAATGGATGGGGGTATTATCTGATCAAGATATTTGCTGATCATCATGCGCATCACATGAATCATCCAAATCTAACAACCACACAAGAACATGTCACCCAAATCACATAATACTCCATCAACATACTAATTTGATCATGATATTTTACTTTTAAATGATAATAATGTTGAATAAATCCCTATGCTAATTCCAAAAAAGTCTTCCGATTCCCTTTAGATTGCTAGAAAAAACATTGTGATATACTCTATAAATTCCCCCCAAGTCAAGTTGTGACACTAGAAAAAATCATATACGTCATTCTATGTCGATGATGCATATCAAACTGGGTCATGTGATACCCTAGAGACAAGTCTTCTAGGTCATGAAGCACCCCCTAGACATGTCAACCTGGATCATGTGATGTCCTCTGAAAAATCAAGGTGTAACAACCCGAATCCATAGCCACTCAACTGGTGCCCCATACCTGGTTATCCACATAACCTCAATCGCATTTCCCCAAATGCCAGAGGCTACCGACTAGCAGCGAGGGCCTTGGTGAGTCATTTGGGAAACTATGCCCTCTTTTGGTAAGGTATACAAATAAAAGGAAGCAACAAAAAATAGCAGAAGCAGTAAACATCATACAATAACTGAAACTAAATAGCGGAAGCAATGTATAATATAATAATGATGAAAATGATGCAGTAGGTACAAGTATCTAAGGAAAGCATCAAAAACAACAACATGCAGAAATACAACTGAGAACCAAGTACTAAATGTAAACAACAACTCCAACAGCATCGCAAGCTTAGGCTCGGTCCTATGCTCTCCAGCTCCAACCAGCAATCATGTAACTGAAGTAGAAGGGCCACAATCCCTATACACACCTACAACCATATAGCCTGTTTGGGATGAAAAACAGGACCCAAACAAGGTTTGAGACTAATCCCAGTAGGCAACCACCACAAGATCCAGGCCCTACTATTAGTGAGAAATATAGAAAAAGTAAATGAAATAAATGTAGCAGAGAAACAAGGGTATACTAAAGTAAACAATCCTAAGAATCTCTATTCACATTAATTTAGTAATTTAATTCAGTCATTTAATTATCACCTAAGGAATCTAGCAACAACTCTATATTCCCAAAGAAAAACAAGTAACACAACAGGTATCTTAGTAGACTACTTAAACTACAAGTAGTACAAACACAAGCCTGCTCTTTGGATTGGTGGACTCATCACTACCAACCAAAAAATATTCACACTGACTCTCTGGGTGGCTCATACTGGCAGACCCCTATAGTCAAGTAATCATACAAGGCACATACACTCTGGGAAGCACTCACCGTCAATTCCCATGCGGTCCTGCAAAAAAATATATAGACTCTCTGAGGAAGAACAGACGTCTAATTACCCCTATAGTTTCGATACGCACCTAAGAAAACTCTGAGGAATCATAAATTCCAATTCCAATAGGTCCTGCGAACGCTAAAAATTTATAATAGACTCTATAGGGAAGACCTTAATCATTAATTCCCTCTTTAGTCTACTACAACAGGTTCACACAGCCCTGAGCAGTCTAGTCATGCGTAATCGAGTGTCAACAGCCCTAAGTAAGTTCAAAAACTACTTGGATAATAGCTACAATTCATTAAAATCATATAAACAGCAGGAAATACATACAATCAAATATCTCAAGGCAGGCAATCAATGCAACAAGGTATGCCTCACAGGTAACCTAAGCCAAACAGCGGTAAACAGCCAAAACAAGGGGAAACACCCATGGGGTGATCCTCTACATGGTAACAAGAAATAATTAATCATCCAATAACCTCAATCATACAAGAAATATAAGGCAAATAATAATATAGGTTCAAAACCCTTACCCGAGATACCTGATACATGGGAATCCGTCACTTTTTTCAAAAAAACTCAAAGACATTCAACATAGGGAAACAAACCACCTACCACGATCCTAAAAGATAGATATACTTGAACCTTAACCCATGAATTGGCCTAGAATGGAGAAGATCTACAAAAAAGTCTAAAACTTTTAACCTCAGATAAATCTCATAAGAGAAAACATTAGAAAACGTGGCCAAATAGGAACCAAGAACTCACCACTGTGATTCTATTGCAACTGAGGACATTCGATTTGAACATCAGGTGAAGGATCGGTGGCTTGGACAAGATCTGTGTTTTTATCCTCGCTCTCAGTTGAAGAATTTGGAGAAGAAGACGTATTCGGGGTTAAGTCGTGACCCCGACCTGTTTAATGAAAAAATAAAGTACACGGTGTGTACTTTTAGAGTACACAGAGTGTGCTAGGATTTTCGGTACACCGCAATAAGTAGCCTCCTCATCACCCCTACACACCATGTTTGTGGCCCGGACACGGCCAGTGCAAGGCCTTGCGTGGAAACAAAGTACACGGCATGTACTTGTAAAATTTCCAGATTCTCCTATTTTTCCCAAAAATGACCAGAAAAGGAAAACATACCTAAAAAAATGGTCCGGGTTCTTACAAACTTCCCCCATTAAAGAAATTCATCCTATAATTTCTCTAATAGGGTGGAGATGAAGAAACCTCAAATAGCTCTGGCCACTGTGATCGCATATCGGCCTCCCTCTCCCAAGTCTCGTCCTGTACGTGGTCGTGCTGCCATAACACCCATACCAGAGGAACTGACCAGCCACGAAGTAACTTTGTACTATGTTCAAAAATACTGATAGGATGCTCCTCTAATGATTCATCCTGATCCAACTCAACCTCCTCAGGTTAAAAAAACACGAGACAGGTCTGAGAAATAACATCGAAGCTGAGAAACATGGAAGACATCATGCATAGCCTGGTACCTATGAGGTAACTGCAACCTATATGCAACCAGCTTGAATCTCTCAAGGACCTCAAACAGCCCGAGGTATCTTGGTGAAAGCTTACCCTATCTCCTAATCCTCTTGTGTCCCAACCTTGGGGTAACAGGTAGGAAAACCTGATCTCAGACCGTGAACTCCAAAGGTCGTCTTTGCTAATCAGCATAAGATTTATGCCGACACTGTGCAGTATCCATCATCTTCTGAATGAACTCCACCAGCTCCGTGGTCTCCTGAACATGATGAAGTCTGAACATAGCTGCCTCTACTGCCTCCAGCCAACACAAGGGTGATCAGCACGATCTATCGTAAAAGGCCTCGTAAGGTTCCATCTGAATAGTTTCTTGAAAACTGTTATTGTAGGAAAACTCCACTAGAGGCATATTTATTTCCCACGATCCTCCAAAATCAAGGACGCAGGCTCGTAGCATGTCCTCTAGTACCTGAATTGTACGCTCTGACTGGCCATCTTTCTGGGGATTGTAAGCTGTACTCAAAAGTACCTCTGTACCCAAACCCCTCTGTAGCCCTTTCTAGGAATGCGATGTAAAGCATGAATCCCTATCAGAAATTATAGTACTCGGAACCCCATGTATGCGTACAATCTCACGGATGTACAACTATCCAAGCTCATCGACATCGTAGGTCTCCTTAATCAACAAGAAGTGATCAAGATTCGTGATCCTATCAATGAAAACCCATACCACGTCATTCCCTCTAGGTGATCTCTGTAAACCTATCATGAAGTCCATCGCAACATCATTCTAATTCCAATAGGGAATGGTTAGCTGCTGTAAAAGCCCCGCTAGTCACTGGTGCTCTGCCTTCACCTGCTGAAAGGTGGAACATCTCATAAAAACCCAGCAACATCTCTCTTCATAACTAGCCACCAATACTGGCGGTGTAGATCACGATACATCTTGATGAATCCAGGATGAACTACCCAAAATGAGGAATGAAAGTATCGAATCATCTCCCTGCATACATCTGTTGGCCCCATACGTGTCCTTGGAAACACAATATCTAATCCTCACCCATGGTCCATCCGAGAAGAGGGTCCTCTCCTGACATGCTTTCTTATAGTACTAGGCCTTCAGAATCTGATAGCTGCCTCATTCGAACTCGGTCAAGAAGGGTAGAGGTAACAGCTACAGAAGAAAGAAAAGTCTGAACCTTTCTGTCGTGCACCTCCAAATGAATTTTAGAAAATAGAGCCACAAGCTGCCACCCACTATTGGCCTCCTGAACTGCATGTATCTGTGTCCTTCTACTCTGTGCGTCTGCTAGAGCGTTGCCTTTCCCAGGCGTATAAGCAAGCTCAAAATCAAAAGACTGTAGGTACTCAACCCACCTCCACTGTCTCAGATTCAACTCATGCTGCGTCAAGATATATTTGATGCTCTTGTGGTCAGTATATACCACAAAATGCTCTCCCAGAAGATAATGTCTAAACAATGCAAACCATGAACAACTGTAGCCAACTCCAGGTCGTGCGTAGGATTGTTCCTCTCATGTGGCCTCAACTGTAGAGATCTATATACAACAACACGGTCCTCCTACATAAGCACTAATCCGAGCCTGATTCCAGATGCATCATAGAAAACTGTATAACTCCTGCCCAGCTTTGGAAAAACTATAATCGGTGCTGAAGTCAATCTCCCATTCAGATCCTGAAAGGCTGAATCACAGGCTTCAAACCAAACATACTTCACCCCCATCTTAGTAAAGCCCTTCAATGATGCTACTAAGCATGATAAGTCATGTATAAACCACCTGTAGTAACCAGCCAACCCAAAGAAACTTCGTACCTCGAAGACATTCTCGGCTTATCCAAGGTAACTACTGCTCTAACCTTCTCTGGGTTTACTGATACTCCTATCTCTAAGATGACATGACCCAGGAAGTGAATATCATCCATTAGAAAGTGGTACTTTGAGAGCTTAGCACATAACTGATGCTCCCTTAGTGTACTTAGAATGATCTAAAGATGGGTAGCATAGTCGTGTCGAGTGTGAGAGTACACTAAGATATCATCGAAGAAAACCACCACGAAAGAATCCAAGTAAGGATGGAAAATTATGTTCATCAGCACCATGAAAATTGTTGGTGCATTCGTGAGACTGAATGACATAACCAAATACTCATACAGACCATACCAGCTCCCAAAGGTTGTAAGAGGTATCAGATGGTCTGACACGCAACTGGTTATAGCTGGATCTCAAATTGATCTTAGAGAATACTCTGGATCCTCAAAGCTGATCAAAGAGATCATCTATCTGTGGTAATAGATATTGTTTCTTGACTTCCAACTGGTTTATATTCTAGTAATCCACACAAAACCTAACGGTGCCATCTGCCTTCTTCGCAAACAGGACAAGCGAACCCCAAGGAGAATTACTAGGTCAGATGAAACTCTTTTCCTGCAACTCCTCCAACTGCTTCTTGAGCTCCTACAACTCAGGTGTAGCTATCCTATAAGGAGGAATGGACACCGGTTCCGTTCTTGGAATTAGATCAATAGAGAATTCTACCTCTCACTCTGGAGGAAAACCTAAAACGTCTTCTGAAAAGATATCTGGAAAGTGATTAACCAATGGAGGAAAATATCTCTGAGAAGTCCCATGGTCATCCAGATATATGCTAGAAATCTGGGCCGTAACACCGCCCAACCCATGTTACTCTGGTCCCGCTCTGCTCTCCTAGACATCCCATTCGCCCTTGTGAAGAAAAGATCCTCCCTCCGGTGATGTAAAACTCACCCTATGGCGATAGCAATCGATAAGGGCCTGGAAGGAAACTAACCAGTCCATCCCGAGAATGAAATCATAGAATACCATTTCCAAAACATAGAGGTTCCACAAAAAATGACACCCACCAACCTCAAGGGGGTAGTCTAAGCATTGACGCATGCTAGCAGTTCTAATTCCCAAAGGAGTGTCTCGCATCATCACTTCCTCAGAAGTATAAAGTGTAAGTCTAAGGCTTTCCAAGATGTGCATAGAAATAATCCTATGAGAATCTCTTGTATCAAAAAGTGAAGAGGTTAAAACTGAGGCTACTAAAATCATACCTCGAACTGTATAAGGACCAGGATCCTTCTCTTGATGAATCTGTTATACCGCAAAAGTCTGGCCTGCACTGCAGCCCTGTGTAGTAGCCTGAGTTCCCTGAGCTGACCCTCCCTGAGCCTCACCACTATGGCCACAACAAATACCTTGGCCTGAACGACCTGAATAACTCCATCCCCCAGTCTTCTGTGGAACTGGTTATCCTTCTCCTGAGCGCGGAGTCGAAACTGATCCTCCTTCACTAGCCGTTGGAAGAAGAACCTTGCAGAAACCTTGCAGATGACCCATCTTGCTGCATGATTGACACTCCACTAGGTATCTCAGGAAGTGAGGATTATTATTCCCATTTTTACCACATGGATAGAACACCACCTAGTTGCCAGAAGGAATATCTCATCTTCCAGAAGGATTACCTCACTTCCTCATGTCACCTCGTGTAGACATTCGGTGGCGCTTCCTGCTGTCTACCTGAAAAGAATCATTCCTGGAAGCTGAATCGCACTGGTCCACAGATCCGGTCTCCCTCAAGTTTCTCTTTGTGATAAGTGATTGGTTGACTATGAGAGTAATATAAGTCAACTGAAAGATGATCACTTGTGACCTGATGTCCGGTCTGAGGCCTTCCTCAAACTTCCTCGCTAAGAACAACTCATCATTCCCGAGAACGGGAGTGAAACGCCGTAACTTTGTGAAGTGAGAGGAATACTCCATAACTGGGAGAGTAACCTGCTATTGGTTCATGAACTCTCTGGACCTGTTATCCCTTAACGTCGCCTGGTAGAAGTAGTCGTAAACGTATTCTGAAACTCATCACAATCCATAGTCTATTGGTGCCCTGCCTGTGAAACCACATCCCACCATCTCTTGGCGGAATCTCGCAGCATATAAGTTCCCAGCTTTACTCTCCTCTCTGAAGGAATCTCCAGGTGCTCAAAGATGGATAGCATGGCTTCTAGCCATGACTCTGTAGCATGCGGTCCTCCATCCCTTGTGAACGTGGGAGGATGCTGCTACTGAAAAATCCACATCAACTCTTCCATAGACGAGGTAGGATGTTGAGCTCCCTGAAAGGTATGCACGAACCTCATGAAACCCTCTTTGAACTGAGCGTCGACACAGTGTCAGGAATCACTATAGGTTCCATGCTTGGAACGATAGGCAGAACTACTGGTAGTCCCTGATCTTCTGTATCAAGCGTACGGTCACTGCCTAGTTCCTAACATGCAACGGGAGGACGTCCTGGTACCATGAGTTTGCAAGATCACAAGTGCACCTTTATTAAAACAAACACAGTTACAACTTAAGAGAGTAAAACAAAACAGGGGGGGAAAACTTTAGAATTCTGAAAAAACATGACTACACGACATGTTAGTACCACCACATGGCGTGTTTTCCGGAAATTCTACCATGGGCGTTTACCTAGGAGATACATGGTTGTGTAAACCACCGGGATACACAGTGTGTTCTCAAACTACACAGTGTGTACTAACCCCTTTTTCTTCCTGACCGATTACTCCCACACGACAAGGAACATGGACTATCCCAGGAGGAAACTACACGACGTGTTTGTCCAATTATGCGGTGTGTCCTTAAGATTCTTCCCATGTCCATGTCGTTAGGCACACTGACTGGTACACGGACCACTACTACACAGCGTGTCAACATGTTAAACGGCGTGTTTCCCTGCGGATTTCCCAACCCATTTATTCGGCTACACGGCTAGGTCACACTGCTCCTCTAAGACAAAACTACACGGTATGTTGAAGGATGACATGGTGTGTACTAGACATGCCTTACCTGGACCGTGTTGTTCGCGACACGACCTGACACATGACCGACCCTACACGGCGTGTTCCCAATGGACACAGAGTGTGCTTGAAGGAAACCCCCACAGCCAGTGTGGTTCGTGACACGACTGGATACCCAAGTCATACTACATGGCGTGTAAACTAGTACATGGCATGTTCCTACAAGAACTTCACATCCTCGTTTCCCTTTCCACACAGTCAGTGAAACGTCTAAAAACTACACGGCGTGTATTCATGATGTACGTGCCGTGTATTTTGGGGTTTTCCAGACAGTAGCCTCGGAACTGCACCGATCCCCAGAAAACATAGAAAAACAAGCGTTGAGGTTCCAAATTCTGATCTATGGGGGCCCATACTCCTCGCAAATCAAATATTGGCATCATAACCATGAATATAACAAGTAACTACTATAACAATTCACGACCCACCAAATTCCGATCCTCGAGGGCCCATAACACCCCTAAGACCAAAGTTTGGCGTCCATGATAAAGAAGCTCTAAAAAATGATACCCTATCAACATAGCTGGTATTCTATCACAACAGCTATCAGAGCATCATGCATCATCTATATCAAATTCTATCACAACAGCATGAAAATTCTAATGCAACCTAGATGGCATGGACAAATTCATGGCATGCGATCTTCTAAAAAGTGCCTATATGATTCATGAGATGGCATACCCTCATCTCATCGGGTTGCAACAAAATAAAACCACAATCATATAAATAGTAACAGCACAAAACAAGTGCACCACCCAACAGTGAAATCAAGTAAACTGTAATATTTTCAAAACTCGAAAATTGCAATATTCGAGGTAATCTAGCTTTTTCCCTTTACACGGGTTCAAGAAATCCCGGGAACAACTATTTACCATTTATTTATTTTTTCCTATCCCTATCTAATGTCTCTAAACATTATGTCAATAGAAAATAAAAGAACTCCTCTGATACCACTTTGTAACGACCAGAATACGAAGCCACTCAACTGGTGCCCCATACCCAGTTTGCCACATGACCTCAAGCATGTTTCCCTAAACACCAGAGGCTTCCGACTAGTAGCTAGGGCCTTGGTGAGTCATTGGGGAAACTATTCCCACATTTGGTAAGGTATACAATGAAAAGGAAGCAACAAACAATAACAAAAGCAGTAAACAACATAAAATAACTGAAACTAAACAGTGGAATCAACGTATAATATAATAATGATGAAAATGATGCATCAAGTACAAGTATTTAAGGAACGAAGCAAACACAAAAATGTTTTGAAATATAACTGAGAACCAAGTACTAAAAGTAAACAGAAACTCCAGCAGCATCGCAAGCCTAGGCTCGGTTCTATGCTCTCCAGCTGTAACCAGTGATCATGTACCTGAATTAGAAGGGCCATAATCCCTATCCACACTTGCAACCATATAGAATTCTTGGGCCAAAAAGCAGGACCCAAATAGGGTGTGAGACTAATCCCAGTAGGCAACCACCACAAGATCTGTGCCCTACTATCAGTGAGAAATATAGAAAAAGTAAATGAAATAAATGCAGCAGAGAAACAGAGGTACAATAATGTATACAATCCTATGAATATACATTAACAATTATTTAGTAATTTAATTCAGTCATTTAATGATCACCCAAGGAATATAGAAACACCTCTATATTCCCAAACCATAACAAGTAACACAACATGTTTCTCAGGATACTACCTAAACTACACGCTGTACAAACACAGGCTTGTTATTTGGCTTGGTGGACTCGTCAAAAACAACCAAACAATATTCACACTGACTCTCTGGGTGGATCATACTGGTATACCCCTATAGTCAAGTAATCATACAAGGCACAGAAACTCTGGGAAGCACTCACCGTCAATTCCCCTGCGGTCCTGCAACAAAAGCTATAAACTCTCTAAGGAAGCACTTACGTCTAATTCCCCCTATAGTACTAATACGTAACTAAGAACACTCTAAGGAACCACAAATTCCAATTCCCAAAGGTCCTTATAACGATACTAATTTATAATAGACTCTCTAGGGAATCCCTTAATCGTCAATTCCCTCTTTAGTCTACCGCACCAGGTTCACAGAACCATGCGCAGTCTAATCGTGTGTAACTGACTTTCAACTACCCTAAGTAAGTTCAAAAACTACTTGGCTAATATCTACAATGCATTAAAATAATATAAACAATAGTCAATACAAGCAGTCAAATATCTCAAGGGAGGCAATCAATGCAACAAGGTATGCCTCACAGGCAACCTACGCCAAACGGCGGTAAACAACCAAAACAAGGGGAAACACCCATGGGGTGATCCTCAAAATGCTAAAAAGCAATCATTAATCATCTAATAACATCAAGAATACAAGAAATATAAGGTAGATAATAATTCATGTTCAAAACCCTAACCCGAGACACCCGATACATGGGAATCTGACAATTGTTGCACAAAAACTCAAAAACATTCAATATAGGTCAACAAACCACCTACCTCGATCCTAGAAGATCGATATACTTGAACCTCGGTACATGAATTGGCATAGAATGGAGCATATATGCAAAAACATCTAAAACGTTTAACCTCATATAAATCTCATAAGAGAAAGAATCAGGAAACATGGCCAAAGAGGAACCAAGAACTCACCGCCGGGATTCTATTTCAACTGGCAGCGTTCGATTCGGACAGCAGGTGACATATCGGTGGCTCAGAGAAGATCTGTGGATGTACCCACTCTCTTGGTCAACGAATCTGGAGAAAAAGACGTATTTGGGGTTAAGTCGTGACCCCGTCCAGTTCAATAAAAAAATAAAGTACACGGTGTGTACTTTTAGAGTACACGGTGTGTACTAGGCTTTTCCATACACTACATTAAGCGGCCTACACATCACCCCTACACACCGTGTGTGTGGCCCGGACACGGCCAGCACAGGGCCTAGCACAACAAAAGAGTTCACAGAGTGTACTTAGAAAGTACATGGTGTGTACTTGGAAAATTTCCTTATTTTCTTCTTTTTCCCAAAAACGACCAGAAAAGGAAAACATACCTGAAAAGAAGGTCTGGGTTCTTACACTAGGTAGGTCATTTGACATCCTCTAGACACATCATCATGGATCATGTGACATCCTTCGATCAAGATAGCCTTTCCATGTGACAACCTACAAACATGTTGTCCATAGACATTTAATGGACTCGAGGCATGCCTTTTAGGATATGATACACCCTCTAGATAAGTCAACTTGATCTTGAGATTGTATTTAGACATGTTCACTGGTCCACTATAACATGTTAATAAATCCTCTAACATGTATGGAAGAAAATAAGATTACATCTAGGAGACAATAAAGACATGTTAAACCAGAACCCTAGGACATGATAACCCTGTACAATTTATATATAAGGGAATTCACATAGTGTAATAACTAACCAGTGGCATGATTTTAATGCCATAATATAAGGGAAACCTCAGTGTTTAATCCTCCATCAGTGGCCTGATATTAATTCCCCTATATATAAGGGATACCTCAGTGTGTAAGCTCATATTAGAAGCATGATATGAATTCCCCCATATATATGGGAACCTTGATTGTGTAAGCTGCAATCAGTGACATGTTATGAATACAACCAAATAATTGAAACCTGAGTGTGTACACCCCGATCAGAGGCATGATATGAATGCTCTCATATAAGGGAAACCTTAGTGTGTAATCCCCTTTTAGGGGAACGCTATGAATACCCCCATATTTAAGTGAAACCTCAGTGTGTCAGCCCTGATCAACAGGAGATATGATTTCCCCCATATATATAAGGGTAACATCAAAGTTTAAGAACCAATCAACATCATAATGTGATACGCCCCCATATAAAGAAAACCCCAAAGTGTAAATCCCAATCAACAGAACAATGATGTCTCTAATTTCTACCATAACTAGGCTACATTGGACGAATTTCTAGATCCTAAGATCAAATGGTCATCCTCCTTAGTGTAATCCCTCCATGTCTCTGACATTCCAACCATCAAGTCCCAATCATTCGCATGGGTTGATTATCTTGCTTCATCCATCAACATATCAAAAAATAAATCGAATAACACTGTCTCTCATTTCTACCATAACTAGGATAAATATGAAGCCTTCCTAAGGACTGAGCACCATATTAAAATCCAATGGGATTCCATAATATGTATATCCTATATCTATATATAGTGAAACTGATTACTTGATGTCCCTTATTTCTCATATTGATCATGGATCACATGGGATTAGGGAGTTGAAATGATCATCTCATTCACATAAAAAATATCCAATAGACATGGAAGCCTCACTATTTAAACCCTGATTAGTGGAATGATATGAATACCCCCATATCAGGGCATCCACCTCAGGGTAAGTCTCAAGGGAGTGACTAAACTATGATAACTATGGTTCCATTAATAACCAATATATGTAGGACACCTCTTTGAGGCTCTTTCCTAATACCTGGTACCTACGTGCCACATTTATTTTCTTTTCTCATGACATTAATTTGAATGGGTTTAAAAAACTATGTGGGTATTGATTCCTATTATACACATGATAAATAGGGCACCTCATAAAGGGTTAATCACATACTCAAAATACAAATCATCTCCCTAGATGACAATAAACTTCAGAGTACTTGGTTACATTGATTGAAAATATAAATAGCTGTCCATTAAAGAGAAACGGATGAAGAACCTAGTCTACATACATAGGAAATTATTAGTTTTCATCCATCTGGACATAATTGTATTCAAAACATGATCATTCTTTAAGGGTAACCAATTTCGTCTTAGGATTAAGAAGAGATTCACGAACACATCATAAGTCTATATGAGTGTAGTGAACCATAATTATATCAATGAAATTTAACTTCTTATAATTATTTCATATAGCCTAAATAACATAGAATGAAATAAGGAACACAAAAAACATTATAAATGATGAATGAAGCATATAAGAGGAGTTTTCAAAAATTACGGTGCCTATACCAATGGAAAAGTAACTTGAACTTTAGAATACTAATATGACCCTTATGAATAGTAAAACAAGCCAATTGAATAGGGAAATCACAAAAATAATGTATAAATAAAAAATTTTCATCTTATAAATGAAAACATCACATAATATATCACAGTATAATTAAATAAATGTTTTAAAAATGATAATTAAGTATTGATATTTTTTTGATACATAAATGTTTATTTACAATTTTATAATAAATATAATGATTTATTTTTTTTCATAAAATAAATTCATTAATTAGTATTATATTTTTTATGATTATAAGATAATTTTATGATACCTTATATAATATTTGAGTGCATTATAAAACCAGTTATAATTTTAAAATTTGTATTTTTTAGATAAATGGGGATTTAATTAAAAATTAAATTTATAATATTTAATTTTTTTTCATAATTTGTTTTCCATATTTCAATTCCAATCATCAAATAATATTTATTTTATTTTTTTCAAATTTTTCTACAATAATTGATTTTTTTGTGAATAGTGAAATACAGTAATTCACGATACAAGATGAGTACATGAACAATTGAGTCATGGTTGATGTATGGATGATGTAAGAATAATTGGTTCAAAATCATATGCACTAGTTACTTTACATATCCACAAAGAACCACACTATTTATAGTCTTGGGAAAAAATCATAAACAAATTAATAAAATATTCAACAAACACCCCTCTCCTCCATAATAAATAACACCCTCATCACCTCTTCTCCTCACACATCTAAATCCTTTAAATTTATCCAAATTCTACCCAATTCTCTTAAAAATACTATCCCTAATTAATACTATCATTTAGTCTCAATAAAATAACAAAATAAAGTTCATTAAAGAGGTTTTTTATGGAGAATATTTAAGAGGTAAAAACCGCTTTCTTTATCTTTTAATTTGTTTTTAATTTTTTTTCTTTTATTATTATCTTATAACCTCCCCTTATCAAAGTGAAATTATAACTCTAGTATATTTTCTATAATTTAATTGTATATTTTAAATGAAAAAACCCATCACCATTTCTCTTTCCCTCTCTTTTTTTTAAAATGAAAACATTTTCCGTGATGTGTTGATTTATCTCATTCAAAGATAAAAAGATTTAAATTTAAATTACCTCCTTCAAGAAAGGTCATAAAACAATTTTTACAGTAAAAATAGACTGTAATATTTCAATTAAACCATATATAAGGTTCTAAAAGAATTTGATATACATAATATTAATTAATAATACAAAACAAGTTCATGTTGATCGAAAAAATGCCAAAATTTTCTAAACGGTTATCATTAATGTCCTATGGACATGGATGTATGAAATTAAAATGAACACTATAGGTCCTTATAACGTGATGTTAAACTACGTGGTTTTTATAGAAATATGGGTGTCTTGATTCCTTCCCTCACAAGATACATAGTGATGCCTGGATCTGCATTCATGGGATCATATATGAAAAAGGGGGTAATTCCCACCATTACATGTGATTCTGATATGCGTAGAATTTTCCCTTTCAATAACAACATGTGGATTAATTCTTGTCATCATAGGATATTTAGTTACTCCCATATCTCTAATCTTGGGCCCAGTTACAACTATAGGAATAATTCAAATTCTTCATTTACATTAGACCTACATGAAGTGATTTCCATTCAAGGACAACATGTGAATTGATTATTGTCTATACATGATTTCTAGTGATGCATGGATATCTGATTCTTGGGACAATTATAGAAAAAAATATCCCCCCCCAACTCTATGTACTATCCAGGAATGCGTAAAAAAAATCCATTTAATAAATACATACGGTTTCATTATTGACATCACATGATACATAGAGTCACCCAGATCTATAATCCTTGGTTCATTCGCAACATATGAAATTATAGAAACACACCCCTAATTGCATAAGAGATGAATATATGTAATAAATTCTCTAGCTTCATGAAGTTAAACTGTGTGAAAATAGTATCATATATATATTTTCAGAACGAGGACTATCCATAAAAGATAATTTTTCTTATCAATGAGTTAGATCTACGTATAGTTGGTGTGGCTACCTGATATATCTACAAAAGAAGGGATCTTGAATATAACTACCTATAATTGACTATATGTATGGATGGAAGATTAAACTATATCATAATGTCACATACCACTGAAATGTTTCCCCTATATGTAAATTTTATAACCCATAAAATCATGACCCTATAAACTAGAGTACATGGTTCATCTTAAATCTTTTAATCCCCTTGGTCCGTAAGTCAAACATCATGTCTTGAGTGAGTAATGTTTTTTAAAACCATTCATGACCCCAGGGAAGGAAAAAATATCTCTCTATTTGACCTTGCAATAGATGAACAAGGGCTTAATACTACCAACTAGATATATCTTGGACCTATATTTTATTATTTTTTATACTTTTGATCTAGGAATCACTATAGAAGATGCCAACACCATATGGTGTTATAGTCCATTCCTAACATGATTGTCCCATATCATTATTCATGACATGAGAACCTTGATCCAATATTTATAATATTTTCATCACTCTTTTATATTCATTATGGAATACACTTAAACATGGGTATCCTAATTGGGTTCTTGTGTAATATTACCCAACGTATTAGGTCAATAAATGTCACAACCACAATAAACATTAACTTTTTGTAAAATTTGTATGAAATTAAACACTATCCTTTGATGGTCTAAATCACAATACCATAAAATACTATCAAAACAAGCATAAACAATTTGGGGATAAAAACCCACAAAGGGATGATTGAGGAAAATTCATGCCTTTTCTCTCTAAATGAACCATCTCTACTGTTTAAGGATTTATTTTGTGATCAAATAAATAAGGAATAAAGCTCCTAGGGCTCATATGGTTGATATAGTAGAAGCACATCCATTCTCACTGTAGCCCCTTGTCAAGGAAAAAGTAAGAGTAGTTGTTTTTCAAATGTCCTCAATAGGATAATGTGTTTTGTACGACGTGACAAAACTGCTAGGTTGCTCGAATCCTTCTTGAATATAACACATTTCATAATCCATCTTTATTAATTTGAAGTCTGATCTTACAAAACCAGTTACCTAAGCTGATATCCTTATATTGGAAGCCCATGGACCTTGGGAATCTTCTCACATGGCACTTCCTCATACTAGAATGGTCATGGGGAGTGGCTCCTCAAAAAATACTATCAGATACTAGGAAGGCCCCCAAAAAATGCAAGAGATATTTTCTTAATAGTACGAAACATTATAATCTCTTAGTATTACTAATGATTGAACTATCCCCATAGGTTCCCACCTACAGTTAAATAGGGAATTCCTAGAATATTATTTATGATCCCCATTACCATAATATTCAAGTGGATTCGACATCATCAATTTTATGTAACCATATATTATGCCCCTTCTCAAAGTAAGAATGAGACACTACATCCTGGAACATTTTGATAACCCACAACACATGACTCGAGAACAAAATGATGTGGGGGATGATCCTCCCCATATGATACTAAACTGAAATTGAGTGCCAGAATTCTTCCAGGAAAATACTTTTCTACATACCCAACTTCATTTACCAGTTGTTTGAGTCTTCATAAATCTATCATGACCCTCAAAATATAATGGGGGTCGTATCTACTTGACCATACATGTAATCCATATGGACTTTTGTATAAATGATTTAACATACCAAGTATAGGAATCTCCTCTTTATAGGAACAGAACTCCCTTCCTCATGATCCCCGATTACACTATGGAGGAACTGTAAAACATAGGGTGTTTTGGGTTTCCCTAGGTATGTATTACTCATTACATGATTAATCTATTAAATATATTGGAGACATTATTTACATAACCCATATTCCAGCTATCCTGATGGATTTATCATTTTTAATAATTTTACCAACCATCAATATTACTCCCAAAAATCATCTGTGGCCCCTGGAAAAGAGCGGGGACACCTCTGTTTGACAATGATATCAATTCATTAGAAATCGGACATACAAACCAGAGGCATATCCTCATTTCAAGAGAGGGACTCCAATCTTCGTGAGCCTAGAAAAACCCATGATAGAACTCATAACCTTAGGGTGTTTTGGACCATCCTCGTATTTTCGCCACATTTCATATTGATCAATAATGTCATCAAAAAAATACATAAAACTACATGAAATATCATGGTTCAAGATATATGACCATAAAATACAACAAAATAAGGTCCAATCTAAAAGAGGCTAAACTAAATCAATAGAAGGTCCAAGAGAAAAGGCCCTAAACTATAAAAATATAAGGTTCGAGCAAAAATACCTTAAACTAAATCAGTGGAATGTATAATAAAACTAAGGATATACTAAATAAATATAAGGTTTGATTTATATGTAAATAATTTATAGAACATCAATGACTTAGTTTGAAGGAAATGTAAAAGGAAAAAAACATGTTTGAAAAAAACCCATAAGAGGGAGTCCTAAGAAAAAGATGAGTTCATGCCCACTAAGCCTTCCCTATATAAAGTTATGTAGAAATTTGAGATATATTAATGATAATATAAAAATATTATAATAACATCATATGAACTGATATAAAAATAAATATATTCTCATTAGGTCCGTTGAGTTCTGCCAATGATATATCACTTTCCCTCTCAGACACATACTCTACCCAAATTGTCCATTGTGAATAAGGTAATCTCAAGATTGATGGAGAAGATTCATCCATAAAAAATCCCATGTTGTTTGGAATTCCCGAGAATTTACTGAGAAAGATATATCATGGTTTATAAATTTAAATATAGGATGTTTGGTTTACATGATATTGTGTAATGGATGGGAACCATTGATGATCCCTACAACATCAAATCAAAGAAATATCATGAATTATATGAATTATTAAAAGTGGGGAAAGTCCCTTGAATGTTCCAAAGATATATCCATTGTTAGTATGAAATAGGTTAGATCTCAATATTTTGAATCCCTATGAGGAATAAATTAAAATAAATATACATTGAAAATCAAACTATAATATTATTTGATTGAATGAGCAGGAAAAGTCAACAAGTGTATAATAAGAATCATTGATTAAGCACTGAGGTGATGCCAACCACACTTTATTCACTCATACATGAGGGTTAGGGGTCTTAATAAGAGTGGATATATCTTGACTTATTTTCTAATATTTTTCAATAATTATGATTATGCTGAAAGGTTTGTTTTTCTGTGAGCTAAGATATCCTCATATCATAATATATGTGTTTCAAAGGGATCCATTTTGGAATGAATCTCAAATATGAACCAGTGTATCTTTTCTAATTCTACCAAATCTTCCCTTGTTTGTTCAGATATGGGAGTTGCGTATTCAAGATCATTAAATCCATTATTTGTGGAATCCTAGTCTTTCCATGTTAGGAATACTTTTCACATGATCAAATATAATGGTGGGTGGTAAAATATGTGAGTCCCCAAGTCATGAAAGAGTTAGTGAGGATGATATTCATGATTATGAATGGTTTCTAACAGAGTTTTGGTGATAAAGGTGTAGATATACTACCAGACCATCTTATTCATTGTATGATCATCTTCTTTTACTTCTAGAGTGGGTACATTAGATAAGGGAGAGACTGGTTGAGCTCATAAGGAAGCAGGAGAGTAAGCCTCAAATATTCTTATCTCAAAAGATAAACCTTAGTTTGCTCATGTATAAGGGCTAGATTAGACAAAAAAGTATACTCTGTTGTTGGTATGGTCATCATGAGGATGATAATCTTCCTTAAATACTCACCCGAGTGTTCAGCTCCATCATTTCTACAAATATAGGGGTCAGTGAGTAAAACAGTTTTTCCACATGATCAACTAGTGTGGTCAAAACACCTCTTAGGTATGCTTCTACACAATATTTTTCATAATCATAAAAATGTAGAGAAAGGGTTCATGTAGGTAGAAGGAAAATATCAACATTGGTTTTCTTACACGCTAATGACAACCAAACTCGTGGGTTAATCCCAAGAATCTGTTCTCCCCATATTCAAGTAAAAGGGAGGGGAGAAACCCTTTGAATATAGCCAAAGTAGGGAGAAAAATTTTAAAGATTATACAATTTAAAAAAAACTAGATCTTTCATCCTCACTACAAGAATTCCACCCTGGAGGGAGATCTTATATCAACATTCATCAAGAGAACCACCACCATTATCAATAATTGGTCTAGTCGGTGATATATATGGTGTGTAAAATAAGTGATATGATTGAATAAACATATCACCTACCTTATTAGGGAATAATGGCGGTGCTTCAACCTTGGAAATGTCCAAAATATTTGGAAGAATCTTTGTACCCAGGATCTCAATAGAGTTATAGTATCTATAGAAATGGATGTTCTCCCTTATCTAGACGAATAGAAACGGGAAAGGACCAATTATCCTATAAATAATTTTACCCTATATAATATGACCTAGAAGATATTAAAGGCATGAATGAATCAGAACAAATAGATTGAAAGGTCTTCCCTTTTATAACTAAGCTACCATCACTAGCGTGCTAACTCATATTCTCAAGAATACATCCATAGTTCTGAAACCCCACCCATTAAAAAACATGGCAAAAAAACCCACCAGCCTAAGATAGATAGATATTTCTAGTCTCACCTAATATCACATGAAAATATGTTCTCAGGATTATAGTACTACCTATTGTGAAAAAACATTGTCGTGGACCATCCGGGAAAGGCACTAGTGAGGGCGTATAGTGGTCAGCCAAACTCCACTATAATAGATAAAAATGATGATCCAATCCATATAATAAATGACTAAGTGCATGTTCATCACCTCAAATTATGTATCTTTCACCATGTTGAGAATTTCCTTATCCAAAAATCGATTTTTTGAAAGGTTACAACTGTCTATAGAAGGAAAGAACTTGTCATACATTTCCCCAAGGGATATATCATGCCCAGTCGATATATATCCTAGATGGAAATTCCCGCTTTAGAGTGAGACATATGGAATGAATTGGTACCAATCTCCAAAATCTTGAAAATTCTAAAATAAGGTATGATTAATGGTAAAAAATCATATGGGTGACACATATTATTTCATAAATATAGACAATGTGTAATTGGTAGGATAGTTCTAAACTACTTTTCCCAATATGGAATTTCCCCACCAATTTTTCAGAAAATATTCCACCCGGGTACAAATCCCATTTTGAGCTCCATATGTAACCAAACCTGTTCAAATAAAAAAATGTGCTCTAATAGATTTGATCGATGGGATTATGGGAGAAATCAAAGCATTTTGGACCTATAGGGTAGTATATCAACATATATAAAAATCCCTTGGAGCATGATACAACAAGCTTTCCATCCTTAGAAATCATCAACTGAATATAATAAAGGGAGATTAATACTCGATAAGATTGAAGATTATAGTCTGGAGAAGGAATGAAAATTCCATCCAATAATCCAAAGTAATATAAAGGAAAAAAATGTGATAAAGGATATATTTTATGTCTTGATTATATAATCCCTTTCACATTCCCATTTCTAGAATACACAAGATACTTAGCATTAGAGTTATATTTCCCAACAATAATGGTGCAATAGATTGCTGCAATAGAAGGAAAACGAGATCTCAAATCCATATACACAACATTAGATATTATATGTTAGATAAGTGTGAAATATTGTCAAAATAGACACAAAAATATGGAAACCTCATACTAATTACATTAATAAATAATGGTATTCATAGTTTCATAACCTAATACAGGTCTCTTGAATTCTATATCCCATGGCCATCTGGTGGACCACATATCCTGAGGAAATATTGTGTCTTTCCAAATAGTTACAAAGCTCATGATAACTAGACCCTAACATGTCCATATGATCTACATTTTAGTCGAGTGATCATACGACCAAACCAAAAAATCATGTTAATAATAAAAGACAAAAACAAGGCTAGAGATCAATCAATTATTGATGTTGGATTCATGGATGATTCAATGATGTTCTATCAAAAGGCATGTCTTGTGACTAGATCAGGTGATCAGTTCTAGTGTAGAGGTATCACGATTAGAACATGTGGAATGTAGTATAAAGGGTTCAAGGGGAAGAAGTATGTTTCAAGAACTCTATAGTAGTTAATTTCACTTGTAAATGAGATCCCATATGATACCTGATTTATAAGTACTCCATATAATTCCAAGAGTCAAACAAGATCGCAAAAATTGAAAAATACATCAATTAGAGATAGCCTAAAGTATTAAAAGGTAATTTAATTTCCTCAGAACGAAGCTCGTGTCCCCAAAAACGTTTCATGTGGGGGGGGAGGATTCGTTGATTCATGCCTAATGAGTAAGGGAATAAATACCCAAGGAATGGGTATTATAATCTCCCCAAACAAAATAAATAAAAATTGTTTCGAACACATGGATCGAGTCACCTATAAAAGGAAATGTGATTGCATGACCTTTAGTAAGCCATGGGAATGGGTCATGCATAGAGGATAGCCTAATGTAGGTAACACTAAAACCCTTTTTACAAATCTCATTACTTTCATGAAGGCATCCAGGATACTTGATCATTATGAGACAACGTTTAAATGAGTCCCTATGTGTCACGTGACTTTTTGTCACACATATACCTAATAACCATTAATAATATTTATAAAAGAAATGATGGAAATATTAAAATGTATGATTAATTTTATAGTTGTCAGTATTTGTTCTAAATTACCATGTGGTCCACAATAGACCATTGAATACCCAATGAAATGTACACCCTACCATGCAAGCGCTCACTAGAAAACCACCTGCATCATGCAATGGGGTTCAGACATGTCAATTCGAATTTAAGTTTCCATGACTTGATTCAAAGATTAAAAAAGAATATTTCCATGAATATTATCTTATATAACCATAATACCCTTTACTATTCATGTGAAACATGACATAAATGGAGGCTGCTTACCTTCCCCAACACCCGTATAGTTGTACGAGATCACCATTATTTGTAAAATAAAGATTTAAACAAAATGGGTGAATGAAGAATCATTCTTGGAGAGGGAGATTTATGAACATAATTAAAATTGAGTTGTAAAACATAAAAAATCATTAATTATCACACGATTCATCCTTGGAAATACATCATAGTCCCTATTGACCCATTTTCATGCCAACCTGTCCTCACAAAGGCCCCTTGAAATGTCACATTTTTCTCAGAGAAGACCCTAGATAGGTTACCTTTAACCATTGGAGAACCCTTAAATATGTATGTTGATCCCATGAAGGCCCCTATAAATTCCATCCTAACCTTTTAAAACAACCTTTTCATATCAACTTGGTCAAGAAGAATACATTTCATCAGCCTGGATTTAGTAAAAATTAAAATGGAAGAACATTCATGAGGTCATTGATGATCATGTGACACCCCCCAAAATTACCAATGGTACGACCACGAAAAGAATGTATAACATTAATCTATCCACTAAATCTATCCCAAATCTATGAGATACATCTTACACAAGTGTATAATAGCAGTGGTGATACCTATAAATCCCCTCAGGGGACCAAAAAAACAGTATACATCCATGATTGATCACACAAAGAAAAATATGAGAGGACTTATCAGAGTGTAATATCACAAAATTTAAAGTTCCTCCACAAGGTAAAAATATAGAAAATGACCTATGGGGTCATGAAACATGCATAACCACCTTGTTTGATCACTCATTAATCATGTGATGGACTTTTGTTGTAACAACTAGATATTGCGAATAACATCTAGCATATCGACCGGGTCACACAAAATCTGAATAATAATAAATCACTGGATAAAACTAAGGAACATATTAAAGATATTCCTAATCAAATAATAAAGGAAATGAGACTTATGAGAATAGCATATACCGTAATTTTTATGTGATTCACACGACTCATTCATATCGTGAGAAAATAATAGGACATGTCACTCAAATAACGCAAAGCTCCCTCAACATACTATTTGGATCATGTGATGTTCCATATACATGTCAATAATTCCACATGGATAGCTTTTAGAATTCCACAAAAGTCTAATGAATATGTCTAGGATTTCTGGACAAAACCTTATGATGTCATCTAGACATGCCATCTGTGTCAATCGGAAACACCATGAAAAGTTAGTTAGGTCTCACAGTGATGATGAGACATGTCAAATTAGATCATGAAATGTCACATAGAAATGTTATCATGTTCATGAGGCACCCTCCTGACATGTCAACTTGAATCACATGATCTCCTTTGGAAAAACTAGTCAGGTCATGCAACATCCTTCAGACACATCATCTTGGATCATGTGATGTCCTCCAAACAAGTCAGCTAGGTCATGAGACAACCCCAAAACATTCAATCCTTAATAATTTAATTGACAACATACATGTAATAAATTTTATTAAATGTACTCCCAAAAATTCAACTAGATCATAAAATTTTCATTGGACATGTCCACTAGTCAACTAGGTCATGTCCCGATGTCCTCAAACATTTCCGGCTGATAGTTAGGGCACATTAGATTGAAAATTAGAAAATATAAAATTGGTACTACCATACATTATAACCTTTTCCAATGAATATATATGGTAAAACTCAGTATGTAATCCCCAAATAAAGGCATGATATGAATTTCCACATATAATGGAAACCTTAGTGTGTAAGCCCCGATCATCGACATTTTATGAATTTTCCCATATAAGGAAAACGATAGTGTGTAAACCCCTAAAAACGACATGATATGAATTCCCCCATAAATAAGTAAAAAATTAGTGTGTAATACCTGATCAATGACATGATATGAATTACCCCATATATAAGGTTAACCACACTGCGTAATCCTTGATTAGTGACATGATACAAATGCCACTATATAATTCAAACCTCAGTCTGCAAGCCCGGATTAGCGGCATGATATGACTACCCCATACAAGGGAAACCTAAATATGTAATCTTTGATGAATGACATGACATGAATTTCCACATATATATAATGTAATACTCAGGGTGAAAGACCAAATTAGTTGCTTAATGTGATATTACCTATATAATGAAAAATTCAGAATGTAATCCCCGATAAACTAAACCACGATGACTATGATTGATGTCATAACCACGGTATGTAGGATGCCTTTACAGGGCCTGAGTACGAATGGGAATATGACTTTGTATATGCCACACCATGTATCTGACATTCCAAACATAGGAACCGAATCACTCCCATGAGATTATTATCTTTCATCATCCATAACTGGATAAAAAAAGAAACTGAACTAAGATGAATCTAATTATCTACATAACTAGGCTACGTATGATGCCTTCCTACGACCAAATATCCATATTAAACATCATAAGAGTTGTTATAATACATAAGTCATTCATACAAATGCAGTTAAACTAATTAAATTTTATCCATCTTTTCTCACAATAAGTATGGATCACATGAGCATTGGGAGTTTCAATGATCATATCATAGAAATCATGCATCTAAACCGGCAAGTTCAGCCTCAGTGTTGTAGCCCCAATCAGTGGAATGATATGAATACCCCAATATAAGGGAATCTAACTAAGGGTATGGCCCATGGGAATGAATGAACTATGATGAAATTTATTCCTTCTATAAATAAGATATATAGTATATCTCTTTGAGGCTCGAGCTCATTACCTAGTGCCTATGTTTCCCCATAAATGTCCTTTGTCCATGAAATTTAACTGATTGGAATTATAAAACTAAATGGATTCTCATTCCTAAAATTATTAATATATGTAAGATTCCTCATAAAGTTTTAATCTCACCCTTAAAATTATAATGGCCCCGTTAGATGATAATGAACTCTGGAGTACTTGTTCATATGGATTTAAATTATAAGAATATTACATTTAAAGTGAAATAGATGAATAGCATCAGATATATAGTGATGGAATCATTAATTGACCTCACATTATATGTATATGGATGGAAAAAATAATCAGTTTTCTATGGTAATAAGTTCTATATCAGGATAAGGAAGATATTCATGAATATATCATAAATATATATGAGAGTCTCGGATTAATAACAAATCACCCCCCCCCCCCAAAGGGTGTGATCCTAACCTCCCATCTTCTCGAACAGTAAGGGTTCTTAAGTTCCATTAGGTCTTAAACCCTTATTGACCACCTACCTTTGGAAATGAGAGCTATACCCAGTCATAAATGTTGGAACTGTTTAGAGTTTCTATGAAAGGTAAACATAAATTTTGGAACCGATGTAAATTATTATATAGACATTGAACCCCCGCAATCAAATAATAATGACACGCCTTCCATATATTTCTCTTTGAACAAAAATATTAAACATGATATGAAATCATCTACCTATGACATCTCCTTCATAAGGTAAAAATGATACACAACCTTATTCTCATCAAACAATTTTTTTCTAGACACATGGGTGATCACCATCAACATGTATCTTTTTTATTAATCAAACACATTACATGACATTTAAAATTTTAACACCTTGTACGAGTTCATGATTTCTACTCGGAAACTAATACAGTATGCGTATTACATTTTCTCTTCATGTATATCTCATAAAGGCCGTGAAAAGCCAAAATTTAGATAAAAAATTCCCAAAACAACTCCGATATTCTCTAAAAACAAGGTGATCCCCAAATATTCTTTAACAAAATTATACCCCGACTCCATTAATTTAAAAAATAAACATCCATGAATTTTAAGTCATTTTCAACAAAAAATTATCTCTATCCTTGAGAGTCCCAACATAAAAAAAAATTAATTAGGAAAATGAAGTGATGGAAGAGATATAAAATCATATTGGTGATAGTAATTTACAAAATCCTCACTATAAAAATTTGTTTCCCTAATAATTCATGTGGAAGAATGCTATCTGAAAAAGAGGTGAGGCAATTACTCCCTCATAAAAAACTGCGGCTCCCCAGAATCATTATAATTTGATCTATTTGACTTAAAAATAATATAAAAAAAATAAATTTAACATTCAGTACTTTCACCTGATAGTCAATGATATAAATTGAATATTTTACAATAGAAAATTTTGGCTCAAACCCAATCTCCCACCAACTCAAAATTCAAGAGGCATCAAGATGATATTTCTTGACCTACAATATGTAGAAAATATCTTGAATTCCTATCAATTTAACCCAAATATCCAATTGATACGAAACATTATCAATCATCTCAGTGAACTGAAAACGGTCTTACATAACCTATAACAAACATTCTATTTTTTTCCAAGATGAAGGTGGCCAAATTGAGGAGAAAATTTCAAGGAAATATAATAACCTAATGAAAACTTTAAAGTATGATTCCAATGATACTCATAATATTTTAATCAAATCCAATCTGTAACTAGAGGATGATTTATATCAAGAATCATCACTAAAATCTTGTCAATGATACTCATTCCCTCCACTGAGGTCTCTCACATATTTGTCCATCAATGAGGTGATCTTCGAGGGTGACCATAAATATCCTTGAAAGTATTCATTCTGATCTACTTCTAATAAATTTTATTATAAGAATACTCAAACTATACTATATGGATATTGTATGATCCAAAAAAATCCATGACATTGAAACTAAGCATATCCTCTAGTAGCAAAATAGTCTTCTTCAACTAACCATCTATCTATAGATGATATGATAAAATTCATATGACCTGAGACTTCATCCCCTCTTGGAGTCTCCTCAAGAACCTATAAATATTCCTAGGATCCCTTTCCAAAATAATGAAATAACGAAACACATGTAACTTGATGATATCTTGAACAAACAACATACCTATATATTCATGTTTAGTTGTTTCCATGATCTGAATGAAATGAGATGAATTTATCAAATGATCAATCGCCACCTAGATAAACTTATTTTCTCAAGGATCTCATGGTAATGCAGTAACTAAATCCATGGAAACCACATCCCATTTTGAAAATGGAACTGGAAGAGGCTAGACCAAACCAGAGAGTTTTAGATGCTCTTCCTTTGTCCACTGGATGTTTTAATAAGAAGACAAATAGTCTAAATTTTTTTAATTCATACCTAGACACAAGAATTTCAATATGATGACATAATAAATCTTCATAGTATATACATTAACTTCCTATAAAAAACTACGATTTTAACAACCCAAACTGTTATAAATAAAATTTCTATTTTTAATTTAATTATATGTATTATTATGAAAAATGGTTATAGAAAACACATGAAATTACATTGTTTTATTATATTCTATCACGTTTATAAGACCATTTATCATAATTACCATTTATTATATATCCATTTAATAGTGATGATATTTTTATTATAAATATAGGGTTTTAACAAATTCAATTGACACAAAAAAAGGATGTGACGACATTAACTAGTAGGATCATAGGTTATGAAGCCCATATAGAGGAGCTTATGAGGGAGGTAAATCACTAGTTTTTTTCCTATGAACAATCCCATGTTGAGGTCGAACAACTTAATCATGATCAAAACCATTCATAGAAAAATTTCAATCTCGTCGAGATCATGGCCCAAACCATGTACGCCGAACCACCCCATGAATGTCTCACCAACAACACCTTAATCTTGGGGTGTTTGTGGGTGTATTAAAGGGATATGAAGCAAGACCCTAGAAATATGATTATGTACAAAATTTCTTATTGAATAATGAATATGTTTTCATTCTATTATTTTTACTTTATAAATGAATATTATTTTTTTATAATAAAAAATAACAATTTTTAGAAAATATTATAATTCAGATAAGAAATTTATTTTGATTAAATAATTTATTTCTGAAATAAATAATATTTTATTTTAAAATTATTAATTAATAATTTTTTATCAAATATAAATGATCATATAATTTTTATGAACTCAAATGTAGTTTTTTAATGTTTTGTAAACAACTATTAAACAAAAACCTATAATTTCTAAATAAATTTTGTTTTTTTAAACTGAAGAAAATAGAGAAAACTATTTAGATAAAACAAATAGTTGTTTTTGGATTCAAAATGTCAAAATTATTAAATAGTGAATTTTTTATAATTTTCCAAGACAATCTAATTTTCAGGTAAAAAATAAATACTATATATATACTTTGTGTATTATGATATCATAATGACCCGATGTTGATATTATAAAAAAACTATATATCTGATTCAAGACCAAATCATGGTTTTACCTTTAAAATAATGTGATTTTATTTTTTTTTGTTATATTTATAAATCAATTGTGAATTCTCCATAACATATAATATATTTTAAGGATTTAAAATCATTTCTTTAAGTGTATGACTCACACACACTTAATAAAGGGTATTATTCTATTATAATAGGACCTTTTAATTAGAAAATAATTAATACAACTATCATTTGGTAGAAACCGTGGGAAAAATCGTTGGATGGTTTGTGTTTTTGGAAATTTTATTTTATAGATTCTAAAACCTATATTTGAGAAATGATAAATAATTCCCCAGAAATTTCCTATATTAACCCACCCAATCTCCCATTTATCATCACTAAAAATACATAGGTCACATAATTACTCTTCCATACCCTCTTTAGAGTCCTACAAATGTTCCGAAAATCTCTCACGAAGCATTACCCTAACATTTGGAGTCACACACTCCAGTATGGTATCCCCATTTTCTCTTATTTATTCATGTTTCTTTATTATAGTATGCCTTATATTTCTAATTCATAATATTTTATAATGTATTTACATTGTCCCAAGTACTTCTCATTTCATGTAAAAATAATGTGATACCCCTTTCTCACTCCAACCAATTTTATTAATTTTAATTAACACCATTATGCTACCAAACAGACATCGTGACATTTCCATGCGAACACAATTGTGCAGTGAATAAAATACCCATTTATTATCGTGGATATTCACATTTATAAATATATACATATTTTAAATGTGACTAAGATGTATTTATTCCAAACTCCTTTATCACTAAACATAATATGACGACGAATGAATCCATGATGTATGATATTTGTGGCACACTTAAGCATGAGAATCAAATGAAAGTGATGAGTGCACCCAGAATTATATAGCGCTCTAATGAATTGGGTTATTTTTAGTCTCATGAATCTTAATTTTTGGATAGGGAGTGAACATAATTTCTTTTATGACTTTTTACATCCAGATGTCTTAGTTTTTTGACATGACTTATGTTTATAATGAAGTGTTTAAGTTGTTGCCACATTTACCATGTTTGGATTATAATGATTTATCATTCCTTATTATTAATATTCCTTTCATTACTCATTTATATTCGTATTGTATAAAATTTGTTACCTTATAAAATGATTATTCCATTACTAGGATTTTTATCTCAGCCCTTTCTTATGTATGTCCTCAGGTTATCCATTGTAGTATTAAAATCTATGGAATTTTAGAATCATTTTGGAGATGTTTTAAAAAATGTGGTTGTATCCCAGGTTCTAGATGTTATGATATGTACATAAAACCAAAATAAAACATGACATATATATCTTATGGGTTTTATTTTGGGTACTTTTAATTAATTAATAATGAGTTAATGTCTAATAAAAATTAGGGTTTTTATAGTTGGTATTAAAGGAAAAGCATATTTATTTTTGGGATTAGGATTAGAAAAATCTAGCAAAAACCTTAGGTATATGAATAATTATTGGAAACCATCCCAAAATTTTGGTAATTATAGAGTAATATTTTATCAATAAATTACATCCATATATAGATACTTCTAATGGATGTGGCTCTGACACAAATGTACCTAGGTATAACAACTTTGACAAGGTGTGTGGTGCCTAAATTGGAGTAACCTGGTACACAACAATAGGCCTTAATGGACACCTATTTTGAAACTCATAGGGGATATAATTTTTTAAATTATTAATCTTATTATGAACCATTAACAATAAAAAATAACATGCCTAAGAATACGTTTTAATAAATAGACCATGGACCACATAGATTGAATCCTAGAAATTAATAAGTTAAGTAATAAATTTATGTTATAAGTTATCCCATTACTACCACTAAATTTCGGTTTATGTGTTTAATAGTATGAAAATTCTCATCCAAAATTTTTCATTTATTCTATCCAATGGATAGAAATATGAGGAATATGGTAAAAAATCAATGCAAAGGGAAATGTAAGGACTGTCCCAACAAGGTGTGTAAACTGATGGGGAAGGGAATCACAAACATTTTGATGATAATATATCACATGAATCAGGACATGAATAGAACCCTAGATAAAGAGGAGCTCTAAAATCCCCCAAAGAAAGAAAAAGTTGCAATTTAGTCCTTCCAATAACAATGGACTTTGACTTTCAATAAACCATCTGATCTCTTAATATCATAACAATGGATAAACTCAATAGAGATGATCTTATTTATCAATCAATTTATAAACTAGAAAATGTTTACTGTCTCTTTATTGTATGGGGTAGAAGATAATCAATGGTTGATATTGATAAATAATTTTATACTAGAGTAATATATCACAGCAATTCGGTGGGAGGAATAAGAAAAATGGTTTTTGAAAATTACTTTCCTCACACTCCCTTTCTTTAAATGTAAAGGGATTTCCTTTCCCTCATTGAAAGAGATAAAGAATATATTATGGAGTTTTTGTGAAACATATGAATACTTTCATGACACACAATCGACATTGTTGTTACCCCTGAATTCAATGTTCACAGCTTCTTCAGTGCTCTAAAACCTACTCTAAAAAATCATTGTTGATCCATAATATTGATAGCTATGAAAAACATTTTCTGATGTTACCTAAAATTCAAAATTGAGGTTGGTAAATTTAAAGGGTAACATGGGGATAAAAAGTGGAAATTTGAGTTTATTTATGGAATTCATATAGAAAAATTTAATAATGATAATAAATTTTAACAGACCACTTGTCAAAGTTGTGGAAAAAATATTTCTAAAAATTGTTTAGATGAAGAAGGAAATGATTTATGTGTGGAAAGTGTGGTCATAAAGCAAGAAATTATATACAATATAAACAGGCTAATGATATTGAGGAGTGGAATGCTCTAGTAAATCCCTAGCACATTGTTCATTGATACAACTATAAGGAAAAATGGAACTATTCAACCCAATGATCTAAGACAAGGATTTTTTAAGACAACCAATATAACACCCCAAGTTTTAATGGTCATTTTTTCTTAAATAAATTAAAATTTCATTTTATGTATTGAAACACAATAAGACAAAAATTACTTTCACATGACAGTTACTCGGAATACATTACATAAAACAACATCTTGGTGAATGTTACATGCAACATACACATGAAATATGTTACATGCAACACTACTGATTCTACGAAAATTCATTTTATTATTATAATTATTTAAATGCATTAATTTTAACCTTCTTGTTTAACATAATTATATTAATATTAAATACTGATTTCAAAAAAAAATTAAATTTTTGTCATAAAAATATATCATATTGATATTGAAAGTTATAATATTTGGTAAAGTCTTTACTTGTTTAAATATACTGTATTCTTAAATGACCTCTTTTTAGTGTCATTCCATGAATAATAATTAAATAAAATTATAAAGTTTTAGAAATTTACTTTTATAAAATAAAATTCATTTTGTAATTTAGAAATTAGAAATTATATCTAGGATAATTTTTGTGATTTTTCTGAGAAACATCATTTTTGGATGAATAGTGAAAAACTTGATTTAAATTCATAATTTTTTTTAACTAATGTATTTATAATATTAAATTATATTATAATTCAGGTTTAAGGTTTAATTAGATAATATATTTATCCATTAATCCAATTTAGGTCATTTTAGTCAATTTCACAATAAAATTGATTATAAAAACATAGAAAACTTTTAGACGTTTCATCTTTTCAAACTCACGGTGTCGTCCTGTCAGCTAGATAAATATTAAATTAATTTTTTTCACTTTTTTTATTAGAATTTTAAAGAATGGATTCAATTTTTTTATAAGATCAATTTATTATTTTTAAAATCTTAAACTTAGTTTTTTACCAAAAATATTAGTAAAAATGATTAAAATTAATTATGACGAGTAAAATAAAAATTAGGATAACAAAGTACTAATCCTTAAATTTAAGACCAAAAATGACATAATTTTTTATCTAAAACACCATTTTATGGACGTTATTCGGCCATAAACATTCAATTATTGGTTGTTTTTTGTTTTTAATGACTTGTTTTACGAAAGAACATGGGTACACCTACCTTGTTTTAAAAATTTACATGTTTGTCCATTCCCTTCCCTATAAAAGGCCACAAACTCTCCCTTTTATTAACACTTATAAAGAAACATATTATTGGAAAATATCTACCCAATACACTTTCCAAAATACATACCTTTCTACTATAATACTCTACTTGGTATGAAAGCAATCTAGGGAAGCCTTTTGGGACACACTAGAAGGTGTTAACTGATTAAGAGTTAATGTCTTCTCTCAATATCATTTCTTTTATTTTATTTCTCCATCCCTCCACTATATTTATTACATTTTTGTATTAAAACCCAGAAAAATAAATTTAATGGTATTTTTTATGATATTAGTTTACCTATGTTTACACACACTTTCATCTAATGGGTAACATGCATAGTGTTTACATTTATAGAGAATTACCACCTCATGAAACAATGATTGTTCATTTTTACATTACCACCTATCATGGTGGACATTGTGATTAAAAATATATTTATATATGTTACATATTATATTTTTTATGTATTTTATATTCCTTAATCCTTTTATAACACATATATTTATACCTTCAATTTGATATAAATATTATATTTTTGTTTGATTATGTGTGGACTACCACCCCCTCAAAAGATATGTAATTTGTTCACACACTACGTTTAATGTATCAATGATGTGATTATTGAAATTATAAGATATAAAAATTATACTAGAATAATGATATATATAAACATATATACACACATTTTTCATTTACCTTATTTCTTTCAATACGACAATAAAAATGGTAACAATGGTCATGCGTACATATGACTTACTGTCTCCATGAACAATGTAATTTATTTTAAACATATATTTTCAATAGATTATTATAATACAAATAAAATAAATATAAGTGAAATTTATATCATGTGTTAAATTTTTCAAATCATGATATAAGTATAAGGACCAATGATATAACAAATTAAGATACATGCGAAGAATAAAGCGAATATTACCTGATGTGAAACATTAACATTTTATTATTAACAAAAATTTAATATAAAGTAATAATAAAAACATATATATTATTAGATATAACAATATGGTTTTGTAAAAGATTTATAATAAATTTTTATTAGTTTTTAAGGTGGTTTTAATGAATACGATTAGATTCAAGACACAATGTAAGAAAATTCCAACTCACTTTTTATTTTTGTGAGATATATTCTTTATTCACCACCCATTCCTATTGTGTGGTGGGTATAATATCTTATATGAATTCTATTATTCTTGTAACTATATTTATGGGTATTTAAAATTATATTTTATGATATTTATTTAACGGTGTTTTGGTTTCAAAAGATACTAAATTGGTTAAATTGGTTTGTCTCAATATGCCTTCTTCGACACTCAGATTTTATATGTCCCTAAACTATTATTGAAGTTGTATATAAATATATTTTACATGTTATATAATGATTATAATTTTCTTCATAATATTTTATGATTAATGCAATTTCCTTTTATTACATATAATTTATTATCCCAGGTTAACAAATGATAATATTTTATTGGAATAGTCTCATCACATTTCTAGAGTGTTTATTTTTATGCTTCCAATAATCACATCCTATGATCCATATCTAAAGTACAGTCATAAATTTTATTATAATCTAATTATTCTAGTTATATCAATTTATTAGTACCATTTTAACACTATTTGGGAATTAATATATTTAAGAATAGTTTTAAAGAAAAATGTAGTCATATTTCCCACATAGATTAAAAACTTGTTTTATTTCAAAAACCATGTTTTAAAATAGTTTTCAATTTATTTTTCAAATGATCCTTGATGATAATTCTCATGAAATGGGTATTTTTCAAAGATTCATTTATAATTTTACAAATCTATTTTTGAAGGAAAAGGTTTTCAATTTTTTTTATTTTTTTTAAAAGTGTTTTTCAATGAAAAAAGAAATTTTCTAAAAGAAATGTTTTTAAAAGATTATTCACAATTAGTTACCATATTAGATATCATCTGTTGATATTAATTATGCCTTTAAAGGGAATTATTCAATTTATCCATTCATATTATTTCTATAAATGCATTATGTTTTGATGGCATGTTGTTTATAAAACTATTTTTTCTTTCACGTGTTATATGCTTTTAAAACCCGCTCATGTTCATAGGTTATGTTTATGATGAAATGATTTGGGAACTTATATTTTTTCCAATGGTTATAAAATAAATACATGTTTATAAAACTGATTTAATTTTATGGGTTGGGATATTATTATTTATGATCTTGTGAAACATTTATGTTTGACTTCACTATGATATGGGTGTGACCTAGATATCCCTCTAATGAATTGGGTAATGATTTATATCTCATGAGATATACTAAGATAATCGTGAGAGTGAACCTTAACTACTAATGTGGACATTTGTGTGAACCATGACAACCAAGATGGTTTGAGGAGTCAACTAATTATTCTAAGATAACCATGGGAGTGAACCATGAATACCATGATGGTATGGAGAGTGAACCCATACTACAAATATGGTCTTATAAGTGATGCCTTTGCTAATATTGAAATCAGATATAAGTCTTTGTTTCTGGAAAAATTCCATGTTTTATTCCTATGTTATGATTTCACAGCATACATTATTTATTTACTTAAGATTCATGTCTTATGAACTACCATGGTCTATTCCATGATTCATGTTTATTATCATTGATATGCAAGGTAATATCTTCTATTTTAACAAGCATGTTATCATACCCTTAGGCTCATTATTGTTCTTATATATCTCCCTTTAATGCCCTTATTGAGCATCTATGTTCACATATTTTTATGTTTCCTCCCCCAGGTAATGAAGACATGTATTATGTTTGATGTGTCTAATAAAGTTGTTAATAAAGAAAAACCTAGTGGGAGGTAATGTAGGTCATTTATATACTAGTGTTTTTGTTTCCATGATTCCAAAGGAAGTATACTAGTATGATGTTTGAGTGTCTATTCATATAATGTTTTAATTATTCTATAATAGTTATGTATTTTTAATTTTTCAAAAGGGAGGGTCTCTATAGTAAGTATTAGAGAAAAGGTTTAGTAATACCTCTCGAAAATAGGATAATAAAACCGTATTGATGACCCTATGAAAACATTTAATGATAAGTTTTAGGATAAGAAAAGTACAATAAAAAAGTTAATGAAATTTTGGTGAAGGTTATAGTGAGTGGTTTCTTATCAATACATTCCATTATTGGCACTATTAGTATATATACCTATCAAAAAATGTACTTAGGGGTAACGACTCTGAAAATATGTTATGTGCCTGACTCAGGGTAATCGGGTACATGAAAATGGGCCTTGATACACAGTTGGTTTGAAACTCCTTGGGGATATTCATTGGTAATTAACAAGCTCTTCATGAGAAATCATGAAAGATTTAAATAGAAGTTGGGTATTTATAACCTAGAAAAATCAAATGGTTTCATAGGTTAATAATATTTCACAATTTATACATCCTATTAGTGACTTTTCATGATTATGTGGTTCCTAATTATGGGAACTATTTCTTAAAATATGATTTTGGTTTCAGTTAATTGTTGGAACCAGAAGGGACCACGTTAATTGTGATAGTGATGGAAAATGAGATTATTTTTTTCCTAAAGAATCAAATTCTATTGGAAATGGAATGAAAACCTTATTTATATTCTCAAAAAAATCACTAAATTTGAATCATGATAGTATTAAATTTTAACAATGGAGGGAACAACATTATATCAAGTATTTCATGAGGAAATGTCCTCCTTATTTTAGTGGGTCTTATAGTCTACATTTTGCGGAACAATGGACCAGTACTATTTAAAATATATTCTCTATTCTCTAGTGTTGGGGGTAGGATAAATTCATTTTGGCTTTTTACCATATAGAAGGTGAAGTTGACCATTGGGGGAATCTAATTAAGAATAAGAGGAAGTAAGGTGAGATGAAATCATTGGATTTAGACGAGTTTAAGAACTTACTTTCCAACAATTAATTCCCTCATATTCTTCAAACCATGATTGATAAAGTGTTTCTTGAGTTAAAGCAAAGTGATGATAAATTTTTTGGTAACTTCATGGAAAATTTCACTAAACATGCATGGTACCCTTTAGGAATTATAATCCAACCCAAAAGTAATGTTGATTGATTTTTTAACGGATTAAATGTAGGTCTCATAAGGGTGATGGACATACGATACATTAGTAGCTATGAAGAGATTTTTCATTATGCAATCAATGTTGAAATAGATGTTGGATTCACGTATCAATCCCCTGTTTTTGATAAGAAAATGACGGTGGAGATTAATTAAAAATATTAAAACCCTGAAGAGAAGAAGATTAGATTTCATTTTTGCTAAATGTGTTGGAACAATCATGGAGGAATTTGATAATAGGGGTCCAATAAATGGTTTATTTATTGAAGGGAAGGCCACCATACATTTTATTGCCTATGTGATTGGACGAATTTGTCTAAAGTTTAGAACGGAGAAAAAGTGGCATCGAATGAACCTCCAATGGTTCAGTGCTAAAAGTGTAAAGAGAATGAGAATTATTCGAACTAGTGCCCAAACCTAAGAGATAGTGATGATAGTCAACATCAACAACATCTTAATCTGAAGGATAAGTTGAAATATCATGAAATCTCTATTTCCAACATGGAGTTTGATAATGATGTGGTGAAAAGTACACTTACAATAAACTCTAGAACTGTTAATGTCTTATTTGATTCTGAATCAACATACTCTTTCATATATAATGATTTTTTAATGGTGTTAGGATACCAACAAAATGACAATATGTGGAATTAGTAGCGAAAAACTAGATGGTATGATGATTTCATCCCAATTATTTGATTCCTCATCGATTGAATTTTGTGGGAATGTGATTCCTACAAATATTTGTATTCTTCTTTGTTTGAATTTGATGTCATCTTAGACATAGAATGGATTTCTCTAAAAAAATCCCACATCAATTAATAATGAGGTAAAGTTATTTTTGATATTTCAAACCCTCCTTTTATCATCAACAAATGTGATGATAAATATGAACTTCCTATGGACATTACATCCAGTGTATGTTTCTTAATTCACATTAAAGGGGGGTTTTCATCTGAAATGGATTAAGATAAAATAAACATTGATGATATGTCTATTTTTCCAGAATTATTGAATGAATTTACCAAATAGTTTCCTTGTATTATAGAAAATTTTTTAGTAGAGGTCTCAATTGAACACATACCTAGTTCCACACCAATTTCAAGGAATACTTATAGAATATCCAAGATTGAGTTGTAGGAATTAAAGAAGAAACTCGAAATAAATCTTGACAAGGAATTCATTCATACAAGTTTTTATCCTTGGGGTGAACCAGTTATTTTTTTGAAAAAGAAAGATTGATCAGTGTGACTATTTATTGATTATTGGGAGTTGACATGATCACAATCAAGACCAATTATCCTATTACACATATTGATGAGTTTTTTGATCAACTGTGTGGATATAAAGATGTGTCTATAATTGACCTTCATTCTTGATATCATTAATTAAGGTTCAGAAAGAAGGATATAATAAAGATGCAATTTCATAATAGGTATGGTAATTATAAATATATGGTGATGCCTTCTCATCTTACTAATCCCCCTGCTATTCTCATGTATTTAATTAATAGAGTCTTTAGAGATTACATTTATTTGTTTTTGGTAGTCTTTATTGATGACATTCTTGTATATTTAAAGAGAAAGCAACATCATGAAGATTACTAGATAATTATACTAAAAACCCTATGAAATGATAAAATATATGAAGAATTTTCTTTGTGTGATTTTTTTTCTATAAATTTTTTAATTTTTGCATCACATAAACTCAATAGATAGTATAATTGTAGATCCATCAATGACATAGGCTATTGAATATGAGCCTAAACCGCCCATAGTGACAGATATCTGTAGCTTTCTTTGTTTAGGTATATATTATCGATGGTTTTTGGAGAATTTCCCATGATTATATTAAACTCTAACTAAGTTAACCGGGAAGGGTGTCAAGTTCTACTGGACAGATGAATGTGAGGAAAATTTCAAGAAACAGAAGAAAAGGTTGGTAAGTGAACCTATGCTTATGTTACTCTATAGTGGATATGGGTTCATAATATAAAATGATTCATCCCAGAAGGGTTTAGGATGTGTTCTTATATAGAACAACATGGTTATCACTTATGCTCGTGGAAGTTTAAGATTCATGAGAAATATTACCCAAATAATGATTTGGAGTTAAAAGTGGAAATTTTTTCATTAATTATATGGAGCAATTATATTTACGTATTGAAGTTTGATTTATATACCGATCATAAAAATTTAGAAAAATATATTCACATAGAAGGAGTTGAATATGAACCAGAGAAGATAGTTAGAGTTTATAATGGATTATGACTGCTAAATATATTACTCCACTAGGAAAGCGAAAAAGGTGGTTGATGCTTTGAGTCTGAATGATCATGAAATATTATTAATGATGAAGATCACAAAAGATCCAATATTTCTGAATTTTCAAATTATAAATCCTGAATGAAGGGGTAAATATTTTCTATCCCAATTGAATGTTTTAACATTTATCCAAGTGAATATTAATGAGCCAAAAAATGAAAATTCTAGATCTATAAAATGAAGATAGGAATGTTCCTAAGATTGAACTTGAAAAGGGTGGAATTATATGTTTTGGGAACCGTGTATGTGTTCCTTCCATACTATATTTAAAGAATGATCTATTAGAGTAATCTCATAGTTATTAAATATCTATTCATCCTTTATGTGAGAAGATGTTTAAGGACATGAAATAATACTTCTTGGGGGATGGAATGAAGAAAGACATCATAGAGTTTGTATATTGGTTCTTTGTATGCTAATATGTTAAGCTTGAATGACAATAGTCAAAGGGGATATTTCATCCTTTACCCATACGATAATGGAAATGGGAGAACATCACCAAGGATTTTTTCATTGTAATACCAACTACCACAAATGTGTTTAATGCTATATGTGTGGAAGTCAATCACCTTTCAAAGTCAGTACACTTCATTGCTATCAGCGAATAATTATTTTTGGATAATCTTGCTTGGATATATATTAAGAAGTGGTAAGGTTGCATGGAGTACTGCATTATATTGTATCAGATCACGATCTGAGGTTCACCACAATGTTCTGGTGAAGCCTTCAACAAGAACATGATATAGAAATTAGTTTCATCACTAATTATCATCATTATATAGATGGTTAGTTTCAAATAAAAACACAAACCCTAGAGGAAATATTTAGATATTGTTCTCTAGATTCTTAAGGTGGTTGCTATCAACACCATCATATTGTTGAGTTATCTTAAAATAATATCATTCACTAAAGCATTCTCATGGAACCTTCTTAATCTCTTTATGGGGAGAAATTTAAATCTCCAATATACTTGGAGGATGTTGGAGAAAAAATGATATTGGGACCACATATTAATATATAAATGATCAAGAAGGTTAGAACCATTCAATAACATATCAAGGTAGATCAAAGTAACTAGAAAAGTTATGATAATAAACAAAAACGTGATATAGAATTTGAATTTAATTAAAATTTATTTATACAAATTTTATCCTAGAATAACTTTATGATGTTCAGAATGAATGGGAAACTATTACCTAGGTATATCAGTCCCTCTGAATTTCTTTCTTATGATGGAATGGTAGCCTATTGCTTGGAAATTCCTCCATATATATCCCAAGTCCATGATGTATTCCATGTATATATTCTAAGGAAGAACCTACCTAACGCTTCACATGTAATGAACTCAGAGGTTATACCACTGGATCAGGATCATCCTTATAAAGAAAAAACAGTTGATATTATGGACCGATCAAAGAATGTTCTATGAAAAAAGACCAATCGCCTGGTCAATGTTTTGTAGAGAAATCAACAATTAGAGGATGATATTTGGGAACTTGAGGAAATCATGAAGTATAATTATCATCATTTTTAGTGAAAAATGTCGAGGGATAAATTTATTTTAAGTGGGGTAGAATTTTACCCCATGAGTTTTTATAGGCCTTTTTTCTTGAATAAATTAAATTTTCATTTATGTATTTCAATAAACTAAGTCAATAATTACACTCCAATAGAACTGAAAAAACATATGATACATGGAATATCTACTTGAAGTATGTTAAACAGAAAATTGACATGGCATATGTTACATGCAACACCTACTTTGTGTACGTTACACGCTACATTGATGTTTCTACGAAACACCATTTTATTATTATAATTATGTAAATGAGAGAATAATAAACTATCCATTAAAATTAAATACATTAAAAGAAATAAACAATTTTCAAATAATTTATATAATTTTATTATATAAATAGAATATATTGTTAATGAAATATTTAATTTTTGGTAAAGTCCTTATATGTTTTAAAATAATATTTCCCCCAATGAACTTCTGTTAATGTCCTTGTTTAAAAAATCATAAAATAAATTTAAGTGACATTTAGAAATTTAATTTGATAAAATGAACTTATTTTTTTAATTTAGGATGTCAAAATTATCTTACGGTGAATTTTTGTGATTTTTATGTGTAACATCATTTTTAGATGAAAAGTGAAATATAACAGATTTAATTCAAAATTTCCATTTTGTATAATCGATTTATAATGGTTAAATTATATTTTAATTTGTTTTAAAAGTTTACTAAGATCTATTTTTTATCAATTAATCTAACTCAGGTCATTAGAATAATTTTCACATTGAAATTGGGTTTAACGACATAGTAAAATTTTGGACGTTTCTACTTTAAAACCCTGTAGTGTCGTCCCCTTATTAGGATTAATTTTAAATAATTTCTTCTTATTTTGTAATTATAATTTTAAAAATTAAGTTAAATATTTATAATATGAATAATTTAAAATTTATAATTAGTTAGAAATATATTTTGACCATTATCACGTCCTGTCCTAGCGGGGTCCGCACCGTGACTCCCCAAGCCTGCCTCCAATAGGCAAAGGGCTGGTGACTAGCACCGAGTAGGCATATTACTAACATGGGAGGAATTGCCTAAATACCTATACACACACACACACTTCTCGAAGCCCACAATGCTGAAATGTAAAAAAAACTGGGAAACAAAATGCATGCATATAACTAAACTCAACCAACAGAGTACGACAGAATGTAAAGCACTGAAAGTAAACTGAGCCAGAATACAATCCCACCAAAAACAAGAATCTAAAAACTAAAATGTACAACCTGTAAACCCAAAAGGTACTGGGACTGCTGATCATGGCCGTAGGGAGACCTCAGCTTATAGAAAACTCTGAAATCTCTATCCTGTCCTGATCCTCCCTGGACTCTTTCGAAAGGCTGCTTGTCTGCACAAGACAAGACACGTGCGGGAAAAGCCCGTGAAGGGGATAGTATAACAATACTTAGTAGTGGACCCTGAAAACCAGAAATCAATACACAAAATAAAGTACAGTTAGCTCTTCTTAGTATATGTCTAATGAACGTATAATAGGAGAACACAATCCATATATACTCAAATAACAAACCAAGAGACTATGGACATGTCACGCCATAACATACCCCAAATAGGGATTCAGTTCAAAAATTACAAAAACCACTCATCCGGGAGAATTCACTCCATGAGTCTAATAGATTTGATGACATCCATCTGATAAGTACTGTTCATCTGGAAAAGACATGAGAGGTAGATACACTCATTACAAAAAATCACACTTTTGAGTGGGGAAAGATCATGATAAATAGACGAGGATCACTGCCAGGGCCTTGGAAGAAACTGCGACTCATCTGGATTCACCTGCTATGTAGAGTGTCAACACCCTTTAGAAGTGGTCCCGTCGATACCTGACTCTACCTAGGGTCAAGATAGGATTGAGGATCTCACTTTGGGCCTCTAGGAGGGATACCTGACTCTATCTTGGAAAGTCCTACTGAAGGAATCCTACTCTTGTAGTAGGAAATGATACCTGACCTTTAGGGGAATGAGGAAAAAGTGGAACTATCCCAAATGAAACATTTCCAAGATACGGTGTACAATATGCTAAAGCAATACACAACATGTACAAATATCACACGCCATGTCTTCTGACCCTGGGTACTGCCCGTTTACAATGGCCCATGTGGTAAGGTTGGTCATGTATAAGGTCATTACATGATGTGTAGTATATATAACATGAAGTGTCTTAGTAACTAGGGTCGGATCCATGTACACAGCTGTGTGACCATACACTGCTTTGACCCATGTACACCAACCCGTGTAACCAACACATGGGGTGACACATGTTGCTGGCCTCACGAGTCTGTGTGGTGGAGTACACAATTTTGTACTCCACCTCATGTCCGTGTACATCCCAGAATACATGTCGATATTCATGGAAGGTCCAACACACCATGTGATCAGGGTCAAACACCGTGTGATACCTTTTAGACACCCGAAACCCTAGCCGCCACTACAGATACTACAAGGCAGGTTCATTTGGATACATGCCATGCATTCTGGAATTTTCCAGAAACATGAACCTCTGCCAGTGTTCCTCCCGTGATCCTCAGATATCTTTGATAGCAATCTGATCATCATGAAACTTAAGGTATTAGGCCACCCCGACCTTATGGTGCATAATACTTCGGTTTCAGACCTGTGATCAGCCTTGAAAATGTGTTCTGATGCACCCGTACAAAGACCGCTCGAGGAATGAGAATTCCCTGACCGTGCCGATTCGTCTGCCGCCATCACCGTCACACATCTTCTAGGTTGTCACGATGTCGATTCTATAGTTTGGGATTTTTGCGTTGTAGAATGGTTGCGCAATGATCTATTGTTCATCGCCCCATGAAGAACCCGAAGAACATGAGAGAAAAATAAAAGGAGAAGGAAAATCCAAAATAAGAACTGAGGAATGAACCTCCTCCATCGTTCGTCACAGCGTTTATCCCCTCCCATTAGTAGGATCAAACGGAGAATAATCAAACAATTACTAACATGGATTTATTCCCTGAGATCAACCCAATAAAAACCTTCCTGCAAGAACATACGAATCGAAAGATCAACTTGTTTGTGGGTTAATCTGTGTTCGTTGTTTAATCTAAGAACGGGGAAGAAGAATGAAAATAACAAAACCCTACCTCAAGATGGTATCGATCTCTGAAAAAGGGGCCACGCTGCCATCATTTCCATGATCCTTTTACTTCGTTGATGTAGTGATTCACACCATTGATTCATTATCATTTTTTGATGAGAGTTTTTTCCAAAGCTCCATGGAATCTCTAGAGTTTCTCTCAACCTTCTGCCAATGAGAGACATCTGATTAACCCATTAAAATAAGGGAACATGTTTCAAGGTTCTGTTATGCTGAGTCGTGATCATCACGCTGCGGCATTAATGAGTCAGCATTACTGTTTCAGAGTGATTATGGCATGGAATTAATTATTTAAACATCTACCCTGTTATTGCGCTGTAGCCAATGTTTCCAAATAAAATAAAATAAACTTTGAAAATTAATTTAATTTATTTTAATTTCTTTTTAATAAAAATGTCTGAAATTTAACATTTTCCATCGACCCTTGCTAGTCGAGGTTAAAACCATTCTTCGGTAAATTCGTCGTCCCGGAGGCAATGGTGCCTCCAGATTTTTAATTCGGGAATCCGTTTGGAAACTACCGCAACCATGCACATATGCTGACTCACATGACATAAAAAAATGTTCAAACCACCATTCCAGTCTCAATGGGCCTTGAAATTATTTTCTGTCTCCGATCCTAGTCTCGTAATAATTCCATATTATATTTAAAAAATAATACATAAAAAATCGGAGATATTATATTCTCCCCAACTTGGGGGTTTACGTCCCCGAAAATCCAAAACAAAGGCTACTCAAAAATATGTGGGTACTGGGCATGGATCTGAGCCTCCCACTCCCATGTGTTGTCCTGAAGATTCTCGTGCTACCACAAAACGTGTACCACGGGAATTAATCACCCATAAAGGATCCCCCTACTGATCCTCAATCTCCACCAGGTACTTAGGAATGGCCACTACATCCTTGATGTCTAACTCACCCCATTCGATGATGTGTGCGGGTTCATGTATGTACCTTATTAGTTGTGATACATGGATGAAATCATGTAGCCGATGCAACTATGGTGTTAGAGATAGGTGGTACGCCACTTCTCCCACTCTTCGTAGTATCTGGAATGGTCTGATGAACCTCAGAGATAACTTTCCACCCCGACCAAATATTTGTAACTCTCGTCAAGGTGAGACCCGAAGAAATATGTGGTCTCCCTCCTCGAACTCCAGAGGTCTTCATCGCCTATCAGCATAAGACTTATCCCGGCTCTGTGCAGTCTTCATCTGCTCCCAGATGATCTGCACCTTTTCGGTGGTAGCTCTTACCAACTCTGGACGCATGAGTGCTGACTCTCCGGGGTCGGTCCAGAAAAGCGGTGACTGGCAGGGTCTCCCATATAAATCCTTGAAAGTTTCCATACCGATGGTGTAGTGGTATCTATTGTTGTATGATAACTCCACCAGTGGTATATGGTTCTCCCAACTGTGACCAAAGTCCAAGATTGAGGCCTACAACCTATCCTCCATAACATGAATAGTCTTCTCTGTCCGACCATTAGTATGTGGGTGGAATGACATTCTCATGTGTAGATGAGTTTCGAAAGCCATCTGTAATCCCTTCCACAATCAGGATGTGAAACAAGCATCTTGATCCGAGACTCTTTTCGAAGGTACTCCATGAAGATTAACTATCTCCTTCACGTAGAGGCATCCATAGCTCTCTATGGAACTCTCCTCTCAGATAGCTAGGATGTGGGCCGACATTGTGAGTCGGTCAATGATCACCCAAATGGAATCATGCCCCTTAGACATATGTGTTAAGACTTTCATGAAGTCCATCAATATTCCATCGCACTTCCACTCTAGAACTTCAAGGGGGTGAGCTAATCTCGATAGAACGTAGTGCTCAGCCTTCACTTGCGGGCCTGTAAGGCACCGAGAAACAAACTCCGCTACTACCTTCTTCATGCCTGACCACCAGAACATTCATCGGAGATCCTGGTACATCTTCACAATTATGGGATTTAAAGCCAAGGGAGATGTATTAAACTCTCTTAGTACCTCTTCCTACAATGACACTAGTACAACAATGTGTCCTCCAAAAATAAGTATGTCCTCCTCACCTTGAGAATATCGATCAGGAGCATGTCCTATGGATAACTGAGCATGTGGAGCCTCAAAGTCGACATCCCCAAGTTGCACCTCCCTAACTCACTGTAATAGTGGAGGGGTGACAACCATAAACTGCAAGTAAGCTACATCCTTTCTATCGATGAAGGATAACAGTAATGTGGCTAACTACTCTGTCACCTCACTCTGCAAAAATGAGCTCGAACTCTTAGTAAGAGAATCTTCCACCTTGTTCCCCTTCCCAGAAGTATATATGATCTCGAAATCATAGTCCTGGTAGAACTCTAGCCAATGAATTTTCCTCTGTTTCAGATCCTTCTTTGAGAATATGTACTTTAGGCTCTTGTGGTCAGAGTTGATGATAAACTTCTCACCCATAAGGTTATGTCACCACATCTTCAATGTGAAGACCACCATAGCCAACTCAAGATCAGGGGTCACATTGTTCTGCTCATGTGGCCTAAGCTGACGTGAACCATAAGCAATCACTACCTGTCTCTGCATCAGGACACGACCAAGCCCAGTTTTTGACGTGTCATAAAAAACAACGTAATCGACACCCTCCTCCGGCAATCTCAAGATTAGGGTGCTCATCAAACTCTGTATGAACTGCTTGAAATCCTATTGGCACTTCTCCATCAATATGAAGGGTTGTCCTTTCCTGGTCAAGGCTGTCATTGTTACAGATATTTGGGATAAATTAGTAATGAAAATCTGGTAATATCATGCCCGCCCAAGGAAGCTCTGCACCTCTATCACGCTCCGAGGTGTCTCCAATGCTAACACTACCTCCACCTTGGCTGGGTCCACAACTACACCATCAGCTAAGACGAAATGTCTTAGAAAGTGGATCTCTTGAATTTAGGGCTACCACTTTGAGAGCTTCCCATAAAGTTGGTACTCTTAGAGTATGTCTAGAACCATCGGTAAGTGTCTCATGTGCTCCTCCTCTAATGCCGAGTACACAAGGATGTCTTCGATGAATACAACTATGAACCGGCCTAAGTGTGGATGGAAGATCTGGTTCATCTGTCCCATGAACATTGTGGGGGTGTTTATCATGCCAAAAGGCATCACCAAGTACTAATATTGACTATAGTGGCATATGAAAGCCATCTTTGGTGTATCCCCGTCCCATTCTTGTAACTGGTGATAACCTGATTGAAGGTCAACCTTCGACAACCATTGTGCCCCTCTTAGGTGATCAATAAGGTCATCTATTCTCAGCAATGGATACTTGTTCTCCAATGTTACCTGATTTAGGCACCGGTAATCTATTAAATACTTCAAACTCCCATTTTCCTTCTTGGAAAACCTGACTGGGGCTGCCTAGGGTGAAATTATGTGTCTTACAAAACCCTTTCTATGAAAATCCTCCAATTGCACCATCAGCTCGTGAATCTCTGCGAGAGCCATCTGATATGCTGATAAGAAAATCAGTGCCATCTTAGGGTGTAAGTCGATGCAGAAGTCGATTTCCTGGTGAGGAGGTAGTCCTGAAACATCTTCGGGAAAGACGTCCTCATACGCCATCACTACTGCTGGGAACTGGGAGCTCATAACATCTACTGCTCTGAGGGAAAGGCCAACCAATTCCTGAGTGATCGGCTACACCCTCCTATGCATGAGCTTGTTCTTTGCTGCCTGAGTCTCCTTTTCTCCAACAAAGGAAAACCTTGTCCCATCACTATGGACACAACACACTCTTCATCGAAAATAGTCTATCTAGGCATGGACCGAAGATAACCAATCCATACCGAAATGACGTCGTAGGGCCCCGACGCTACCACCAAGAGGTTCAAACCGAAATTCTCACCTCCAAGGGTAATATCACACTATCTATATAGGTTTTTGATCCTCAAGTCTCCTTCTGTAGATGTCTCCAAGCATAAGGATCGAGTCAACGACTCTACCCGAATCTCATGGTCTCACACAAGACATGTGGCAATGAAGGAATGGTTGGAACCTTTGTCTATAAGTACAACATATATGGTGGAGAAGACACAGATCGTACCTCGAATCATCCCTGGAGTCCCTAGGTTGTACACCTCGACCGCATGCAGTTGTCCTTGCCCCCTGTCCCCTAGCTCCCTGATCCTGGAGTGGACCTCTTGGGGGTGGTGGTGGAAGTAAATCGATATTTTTGTCACCACCTGTAACTCTTCCTGATCTTCTTCCACATATGCCTCCTGAAAGGTCTTTCTCCTCCACTCTCTACCTCTTCCTCGGTGGTCCATCCACCTCTTCCTTGTCAGTAGCTCGATGGGTTGGACTATCCCAAGGGAGACTTCCCCTTCCATCGCATGAGTAGAACTATTTCTCCCTAGGATGATTAGATCTAGCATGAGATCCCTAGAATATCGACTCCCTATCCTGGGTCCTCCTCTGAAGTCTCCCATGTCTTGATCCCTGGTTCTGATGTTGGCTCCCCGCCGTAGAGGTCTTTAAACCTGTAAACGTGTTGCCGACTGTTGTCGTCTATCTCTGCTCGGCCAAGAATCTCTCGAACACCAAGGCCCACTCACGCACTCTATCATAATTTGAAATGCATAGAGGCATGAAACTAGCTCGGATGTCTGTTCGTAGAACTTACTTGAAGGTCCGAGCTCTGATGTACTGATCCCTGGCCATATCTATCGAGAACCTGGCGAGGTTAATGAACCTCGATGAATAGAAATCTACCATCAAACTGCCCTAAAGAAGCTGACGAAACGCTTGGATGCACACTACTCTCAGTGTAACCGAAGAGAAATCCTCCCTGAAGAGTCACTCAAAATCCATCTAAGAAATAGTCTCCTCATCATGAGTCTGTGTGGTCAGACTCCACCATCATCCCACAGATCCCTAAAGAAGGCTCGCTCCTAGGATCACCATCTGGTCCACTGGTGTCCTCACTAGATGAAAACTCTAGTCACCCCGTCAAGCCAGTCTTCAGCAGCCTAAGGGTCTGGCTTCCCTCAGAACCTGGGGGGTATCTATCTCTAGAACTCATTGAACACGCTCTCCCTGTGCCCCTCATCGGTTGGTACTGCAGGTACCACATGCTGCTCTAATGGTGGCGTTATAGCAGGTGCACCACCTGGTGGAAACAGATGGGGAACTGGTTCCTGCATCGAAGCCTCATCACTAAGGGGGTCATCCTCATGATCGTGCTGTTGAATCCTTGCGGGTCTGCATCGTGGAGGCATCCTATAAGGAAACAAGATGTTCCATGGTTAATGATTATATTTGGATAGTTGACACAAACGACATGGAAAAAATAACCCATTCTTATATGATGCATGTAATATCCTTTTATTTCCCCGCGACTAGTGTTTTCATGTACCGAGTCGAAATGGAGGTTATCAAAGTCCTGGTGTATGGATACAACGACCGCCGACACCAACACTAGAGTCTCTCGCCTAAAATCCAATCTCGAAATGCTTAACATTGTTTCCCCAAACCAATCTCACAGAATCTTGGTCTTAAGGTAGAACCGACCACCTATGATACCACTCTATCACGACCCGTCCTAGTGAGGCCCGCGCCGCGACTCCCCAATCCTACCTTCAATAGACCATTGGCTAGTGACTAGCACCGAGTAGTCATATTAGTAACATGGGAGGAATTTCCTAAGTACCTACACACACACACACACATTTATCCAAACCCACAATGCTGAAATGAAAAAAACACTAGGGAAAAAATACATGCATACAACGAAACCCAACCAATAATTTACGACAAAATGTAATGTAATAAATGTAAACTTTTCCAGAATACAAGTCCACAAAAAAAAAGATTCTGAAAACTACAAAGTCCAACCTGTGAACACAAAAGCTATTGGGACTACTACTCATAGCCATAGGAAGACCTCGGCCTCTAGGAAACTCAGAAAGCTCAGTACTGTCCTAGTCCGCCCTAGAATCTGTCGAAAGGATGCTCGTCTGCATAAGACATGATAGGTGCAGGAAAATCCCACACATGGGTGAGTATAACAATACTCAGTAGAGGACCTTGAAAACCACAAATCAATACACAAAAAAGGTATAGTCATATATACACAGTATGTGTCTACTAAACATATAATAGGATAAGACAATCTAGATATACTCAAATCCCAAACCCATATTCTAGGGACAAGTCACTCCACATCATACCCCTTTTAGGGATTTAGTTCAAAGGTTCCACAAAGCAGTCATCCGGGATAACTCAATCCACAAGTCTGATAGCTCTGATGACGTCCCTTTGAGATGGATTTTTCATCAGGAAAATCCATGGGAGATAAATACATTCATTATGGGAGAACACTCTCTTGAGTGGGGAAAGATCATGAAACACAGATGAGGATCACTACCTGGGCCTTGGTGGATACCGCGACTCATCTGGATTCACCCGGTAGGAAGAAAATCAACACCGTATAGAAGTTTTCATGTCGATACCTGACTCTACCTAGGGTCAAGAATGGTATAGGATCTTGCACCTGGCCTCTCGGAGGGATACCTGACTCTATCTCGGAAAATCCTACTGAATGGATCATACTCATGTAGTAGGAAATGATACCTAACCTTCAATGGAATGAGGAAAAAGGGGAACTAACCTAAATGAAACATGACCAAGATATGGTGGACAAGATGATCAATCCATGTACTAAAAAGTACACAATGTGTAAAAATGTCACACGTCGTGTCTTCTGACCCCAGGTACTGCCCGTGTACAAAGGCCCATGTCGTAAGGCTGGTCATCTTGAAATATTAGTACACGACGTGTAGTATATATCACATGTCGTGTTTTATTAACTAGGGTCAGCTCTGTAAACGTGATTGTGTGCCCGTACACGGCTTTAACCCTTGTATGCTAACCTGTGTAGCTGGCCCATGGGGTGACCAGCGTTACATTCCTTGCCAGGCCGTGTGGTGGAGTACACGGCCGTGTACTCAACCTCGTATCCATGTACTTCCTTGAATAAATGCTGAGATTCAGGGAAGGTCCAACACGCCGTGTGATCGGGGTCACATGTTGTGTGATACCTATCTGACATTCGAAACCCTAGTATCTACCACTGATACCACACAACATGTTCATCTAGATACACGCTGTGTATTCTAGAATTTTCAAGAAACGTGAACCCCTACCAGTACACCTCATCTGATAATCTGATGTCCCTTCTGGCGATCCGATCATCATGAAACTGAAGGGATAAGGTTTTCCCGACCTCACGGTGCTAAATCCGTCAGTTTTAGGCCTCCGATCGGCCTTGAAATGCATCCCTATTCACCTGAATGAAGAACTCTTAAACAAAAAGAATTCTCGAACCATGCCAATTCTTCCATCACTATCGTCGCCGCACCTACGCTGGGATATCACGATGTCGATTCTCCAGTTTGGGACCGTTCCATTGAAGAATGGGTGCAAAATGATCCATTGTTAATCACCCCATGAAGAACACAATGAATGTGAGAGAAAAAGAAAAGGGGAAGGGAAATCTGAAAGTAGAACCGAGGAATGAAACTCCATTATTGTTCGTCACGATGTTGATCCGCTCCGGTTAGTAGGATCAAAAAAAGCAGAATCCAATAATAACTAACATGGATTAATTCCATGAGACCAACCCAGTAAAAACCCTCCTACAAGAACATATGAATCTACAGATCAACCTGTTTGTGGGTTGATCCACATTCATCATTTAATCCATGAACGGGGAAGAAGAAATGAAATAAAAAACCCCAACCTCAAGAAGGGATCGATTGCTGATGAAGGGGTCGCGCTGTTGCCATCCCTGAGAACCTTTAACTTCATTGACGTAGTGATTCACACCTTTGATTCATCATCATTTTTCACCGAGTGTTTTCTCTAAAGCTCTACGGATTCTCCAGAGTTTCTCTCCACCTTCATCCAAAGAGCAACATCTAATTAACCCATTAAAAGGAGCGAATGTGTTTCAGTGTTCTGTTACGCTGAGTCGTTGTCATTACGCTGCGACATTAATGATTCAATGTTGTTGTTTTAGAGTGATTATGGAATGACATTAATTATTGAAACAACCTCACAGTCATTTCACTGCATATGATGTTTCCAACTAAAATATAATGAACTTTGTGAATTTATTTTATTTTATTTTTACTTTAAATGTCCAAAATTTATCCTTTTTCCCTTAACCTATGATGTTCGAGGTTAGACCCATTTATAGGTAAATTCATTGACCTTGACGCAACAGTGCCCTCATATTTTAATCAAGGCATCCGTTCGGAAACTACCGCAACAGCGCACATATGCCAACTCACCTAACTTAAAAAAAGTTCAATCCACCATTCTGGGCATACCAGGCCTCAGAATGATTTTCCGTCTCCATGCCTGGTATTTTAATAATTACATATAATATATAAGAAATTATATATAGAAAATACGAGACATTAGAAACATCATATCAGTGAATGTGATTAAAATTAACTATGATGATTATGTGAAAAATTAGGCCAATAGTGTATTAAAACTTAAATTTAAGATCCAAAATGACCTAGAAACTATTCTAAACCCCATTTTGTGGAAATTAATTGTCAATGAACCTTATATTATTGATTTTGTTTGGTTTTATATTACTTTTGGTCAGTAAAAACGTGGGTACACCAAATTTGATTTCAAAAAATTCCCAGTGGGTAATTTCCCTTCACTATAAAAGGACACCAACTCTCCTACTTCACACCTGTCAAACAACAGAAGTTTAGCCAATATCTACCCATATATTTACAAAAATCCCTCCCATAATCATATAATCATATCCTTTTGAATAAATCAATTTATGTAAGCCTTTTGTCATAAAGCAAAAAGAGTTACTCAATTAAGAGGTAACGTCTTCTCTCAAAATCCTTTCTTTTATTTTCTTTCTCCACACCTACAATATCTTTATTCCATGATTGTATAAAAAATTTATCCTATATATACTATTATTTTATTATTATAAGGGTTCTATTTAAACATAGAAAAACATCCATCTAATGGGTAAAAAATAGATTATTTACATGTACGGTGAACCGCCACCCAAGGAAACTATGATTGTTCATTTTGTATTTACCACCTCTCATGGTGGAGGTTATGACTGAAACTGTATTTATATATGTTATATAATATATTTTCTATTTCTCTATTCTTATATAATCCTTTACAAAAAATATCTTTATAATTTCCATTTGGTTTAAATATGATAATTTAATATGAGAAAGTGCTGACAACCACATACTCAATGTAATGTGATTTATTCACACACAACATGGAATGCATTAATGTTGTTTTTAGTGAAATTATATGATATATATGAAATAATAATGAAACTTTAATAATGATATATATACACACACAAATTTCATTTACCATTTTCTTTTAATAAGACAATAATAATAGAAACAACGTTCATGTGTACATATGACTTATCATCTCCATCAATAGTGTACTCCATTTCATTATTCGTTATTATATTGATTATTATAATTAAAATATAATTAATATTAATGATATTAATATCATGGTGTAAATTCTTTAAATAATTATATAAGTATAAAGACAAATGATATAACAAATTAAGACACAGGTGAAGAACAAAATGAATATTAACTGATGTGAAACCTTAACATAGGATTGATAACACATAGTTAATATAAAGAGATAATAAAAAATATGGTATTAAAAATAATAATAGGGTTCAATAAAATATTTATAAAAAAATTAATATTTATTATACAAGTTATTTGAAAAATTATGTTGAGACTCAAGAGACAAGGTAATGGAATTTTGAACTCAATTTTTATTTGTGTAAGATACATGTTTAATTCCCCACACATTACTTTTTTTGTGGTGTGTATACTACCCATGGATTTATTCTATGATTATTATACATAAATTTAAGGTAATTTAAACATATATTTTATTATATTTCTTTCATTTGTATTATGTTTCAAAAGCTACCAAATTGGTAAATTTCTTTTGTCTCAACTTTCCTTCATTGAGACTCATGTTTTGTTATGAGTCTAAATTATTTTTCAGGGTTTATATAATTCCAATTTACTTATTATATATTTAATATCATTTTTTAATGATAATTTTAGTCTTTTTTAATTTCATTTTATTACATGTAGAGTATCATTCCAAGTTACCATGTGATAAGTGTTTATTGAAACAATCTCATAACTTTTTTGAATTTTAAATTTATGACTATTTTGATGAAATATATCAAGAAAAATCAAGAGTTTCCTTATCATTTTTTATTCATGTTATATCCATCTATTAGTACTATGTTTTCACTCTTTGTTACTTAAGATAATTAATAATATGTTTTTTTAAAATGTGATTGTATTTACCTCTTCAATCGTAAATATAATTTATTTCAAAATCCATGTTTTCAAAAATGTTTTGGAAAATGTTTTTCAATTGCTCCTTGAAGAAAATTCTAAATGAAAAATTATTTTATTTCTTTAAGAAACTTATTTTATAATTTTTCAAATCTCTTTTCAAAGAGAAAGGGTTTCAAAAAAGTCTTGTGTTTTAATGGTTTTTCAATGTTGAGAGAATTTTTTTTTCATGAAATGTGATCTTTCACAATTTTTTCTCATATAAGATAAAACTTTTTGGTGTTACTCATTACTTTTTGGGATATTATTCAATGTTTTCATTCATATTATTTCTATTAATTGATTATGATTCGACGGCATTGTGTTTATGAAACCCATTTCTCTTTCACGAGTTATATTCTATTAAAACCCAGTTCTTTAAACAATTTTTGTTTATGATGAAATGATTATGAAACCTATATTTTTTCACTAGTTATGATATGATTACATGTTTATAATACTCATTTCATTTCATGGGTTATGATAAGATTATTTATGATATTGTAAGAAATGTATGTATGATTTCACTATGAGATGGTTGGGACCTATATCTGTGTCCAATGCATTGGTTAATTATTTATATCCCATGATATTGACTAATATGGTCTTGGGAATGAACCTTGTATATCAATATGGTCATGTGAGTGAACCATGACTACCAATATGGTATAAAGAGTGAACTCATTCTACTAATATGGCTATGGGGAGAACCATAACTACCAAAATGGTATGGGGGGTGAACCCATAATACCAATATAGTCTTGGAAGCAATGTCTTGGCTACTATGGAAATCATATTATATGCCTATGTGTATTACAAAATTCATTGTTTTATTACTATGTTATGGTTTAATGTCTAAAATTATTTATTTCCTTACGATTTGTATCTTATTAAGAGCCACACTTTATGCCCTAATTCATCTTTATGATCTCTGATATACAAGGTATGATCTTATATTTTCATGATCGTATTATTATACACATGTGCTCATAGTTACGCTTATATACCTCTCATATTTATCCTTACTAAGCATATGAGATCACCCCTTTTTATGTTTCATTCTCCCATTTTATGAAGATATGTATAATTTTTGATGCGTCAAAGAAGCATTCCAGTCCAGAAGAACCTAGTGGGAGATGATGCATCTCATTCATGTATCAGTATTTATGTTTCCATGTTTCATAATACAATAGACTAGTACGGTCTTTGGGAATCTGATTTTATAATGTTTTACATATTCCACAAAATCTTTGTAATATTAATGTATGAAATTAATGGTTTTATATAACAAAAAACCTCCAAGGTATCAATGGATATATTTTTTCATCACAACAACTGAGGTAGATCTCGACAATAAAGTGGTGATAGTTACACTAGTTAGTTTATCAATAATAGAAAACATACTTTTTGATATTAGTTCTATGAATTCTATCATATAAAAAAATTACTATAACAATTGAAACACCACCACATATCATTTGAGTATAGTTGTTCATGAAAATGGAAAATGGAAAAATTATTGCAACATTATAATTTAAGTCCTCACCAATCACTATTTGTGGGATGAACTTCCCAGAGACCCTTATCATACCCTTTTAGGTGTAATTTGATGCAATTATGGGTACGGATTGGATTTACATATATAGAGACAAAATAATTTACCATGAGAATGAAATCCTTATATATATCACGAATCAACACCTAATTATGTACAAGTGTAAGGAGGAGGATAAATATTCTTTAACATTGTTGATACTACATAAGAAAATAAAAAGACTATAAAGAGAACTCTAGATAATTCAAATCCCATGGCCATGTCCCAAAAGATAAAAAGGGAAATCAAAACACTCCTAAAGAACATCACAATGGAGTAGTTGCACATGCCTACATGGTTGAACTGCACGATAGCACTCTGTGACAAATCTATCCAACTGACCTATGCGGAAGAGCTGTGTGGCAGAATGTGTTTGTGCACCTACGTGGAGAACCTGCGCGATGGACCTATGTGGTACACCTACGTGAGCAACATTTCTTTGACCAGGCCTCATCTGTGCCTATAAATAAAGCCCTTGGGCTCCCCATTTCTAGACTGAAAAAATTGAAGAGACTCTCTGAAGCTCATATTTCATAGCTCTTTCACTTAGGTCCCTCAAATTGTCTCAGGTAGCTCTCTAAACCATGAGAGAAGAGAAAAATAAAAGGGAGAAGCATGTTTTGAAAGTCTTTTTACAAATTTTAAATAGATTTGGCTCTCCTATGTAAAACCTATTCTTCATTCATCATTCATACCTACAAGGCATACCTGCGTGCCATACCTGTGTGGTATACATGCCTGACATACCTGTGCGGTACAACAATACAGGGTACCTACACAACATACTTGCGCGAGGGACCTACGCAACCAAATCAAGTACCCTTTAAAAAAAATATATTCATGGCATGTTATCTTCTTCCTTGGTTCCCTTATCTGAAAGGGACTAATTTAAAACTTCCAGAAAAACCTACTTACTTATCAAACTTTTGGGAAAGGCACCTAAACTTGTCTCATACTTGGGTTTGTATTTCTATAGTCACATGTTTCCCACATTTGTTTCACAATGGGGTTAGGATTCATGGAATGTTTGTGGGTTTGTATATCTGCAGTCACATTGACCTTTCTCCCAGAAAAAATGTTGGGATGTTCTCGGTTTGGATGAGGGTTGTGTCTTGACCTCTCCTTTCTCAAAGAGGGGACCCAGAACCACATGTCTCTATTATAAAAGTATAGTTCGAATATAATTTTCCGCTTTCCAACTAGGATCAATTTTAAGGCATCCATCCTGTTGTAAGCCCCCTCACCTTCATCCCTTCCTCCTAACATTGGACCCTTGTTCAATGTAAATAGAATAGAGGGAAGGCTCCTCGCCTTTCCCTCTTCCATGGTCGACGTGCTCTCTTCCATGAGTGGAGGTGGAAAAGTGTGAAGTGTCATTTTTGAATTGTTCACATCTTCTTGTTTCTCACATCGAGAATGAGTCACGTGGTCTTAGATATACGTGATGGTTACAACATGTGCACAAACACTCATTGGAGGGAACTATGAGAACTCGAATTCCAACCATAATCGGGATTTGTAGGAGGCCGTCTCAAGGCCCGAGCTCATTGGACATCCTCCTCAAGAACCTAATCCTAATTTATTTAATTTTGGATTCCTTCTTAAGAAATCCCCAAATTAAACCCCAAATCATCAAGGCATCCTTTTTAGAACGTAATCCCAATGTCATATCTATCAAAGGACCACACTCTCCTATGAGGCTTATCGAACTATGTGGACTTTGATTCCCATCTATATGAGATATGTAGGAAGCCTCATTGAGGTTCAAACCTAACACTTCAAATCATCCCTATTCTCCTTTGGCCATATTCTCAATAGGATCAGATTTTACTTGGAAACCCATATCCTTTCCAAGTCCCTCAGGCAGCTTCAGCATAAGTACCACACTAATTTTCAACTAAGCATCTCTTTCTTATAGGTCCTTATCACATGACCTTAAAATTTATGATGTGTCATATTAAGTGACATTTAACTATGAGGGTTCTTATTCATTTCGCAGGGATACGTAGGTAGCAAATTTTATGGGTATGGTCCCACGATCAAAACAAACCTTCGTATCCCTGGATGATAATAAATTCAAGAGTGCCCCACTAAGTGGATTAAAAACCAGTATCATAACAACGATGATTAAAAGAATCTCTAATCAGTATATTAGAAGATACCATTGATGGAAAACCTCAAATACACATTGATGTTTCCATCAATGAATAACGTTGAATGCGTACTGATGATTCTAAATTTTACACATGTTAATAAGTGATTGTAAATTCCAAGAGAAACATATGATATAATTGGTGAATTAATAAGGATTTGTAAAAATATCATAAATTTATAAAGGGCGTCCCGAAGTAGAGAATAATTCCCCCCAAAAGGGTGTGATGAGTCTGACATCCCATCCTCTCGACCAATAAACGTTCTTAAGTATTGTAAAGTTAAAACTTAATGAACACCAGAATTTGGAAAGTATGTCCCCTTTGGACAAAAACAATTTGAAGTTTCAGGTTCCATAAATAAATCCAATGGATACAACCTAGAAATAGAGTTTCATAAAACTAGAAAAAATGTTTCAGGGAACTAAAAACAAAAATGGTGAACCTGACATGAATCCTTAACCAAGTTAATAATGTTACCCACCTATTAGGCCACAATAAATTGATAAAGGAAGGAACATAGTAATTAATCATGCATTTGTCCATCTAAAGAATATTGTTTTAATAGATCTTGTTGTTGTACTCAGTTTTCCATAGAACTCCCTTCAATCCAAAGAATGGATTTCTCAGGACAACATCTGTGAACTTCCCTACCACTACTGATGCTCGATATCCATCTACGGGAAGGACGCCATCACCAACCCAATGTCTTCAATGCTGGGTCTCTAATGTGCTGGTAAAGGAATATCTCCAGCACGGTACAATCTTGACTTTTGTGGATACTCAATAGGCCCTCCAGGTCAACAACAATCCTTGATCATCTAACCAACGACAACCAATGATCAAGAATCAAATGGTGCCAACCACCATCTCTAAAAATTTCATGTCTTTATCCCTAGAACTCAATAATCAATTACTCTCATACTACAATGAGGTAGATCAAGAGATCACTCAAGAACTCAATTCAACAATGAAAGAGTCCTTCTTGAGGAATCACACCAGTAATCACCACCAGAATCATGCGATAGTGTACCCCCAACATGATGGGGGTGTTGCCTCTGAACGTTTGGCCCAGGTCTCTCAGACCCATCCACACAAGAATAACTACCAAGGAAAAAGTCCTTTCAATAGAGAGTAGGTTCTCACCTCTGACTCCTCCAGAGAAGTCCATCAATTTAACTTGATGGCAAACAATGAGCATGGACATACACCTGTCCATCCTAATTTTTCTTCTTAGCAGACTAATCTGACAGAAACCCACAAATACCACTTTATAAACTCGGTGGAGCACCATGAACAGGCCCATACACATGTTTACAAGTTATCATCCAGTCAGTAGGCTCATCTGACTACATTTGAAGATGTTTTCCAATATAACATGGTGGAAACTGGTAAGCAGGAACATACACTTGTTTACAATCACAAATTCTATCATCATTTTCATCTTCCAGTATTGAAGGAAGTCTATCAACCATAATTGAAAGAAAAAAGTAAGAAGGAACATACACCTACCAATATTCATCAAGCCTTCCAACAGTCTTGTTTGGTAGCACCTGGAGAACTCATTCGGAAAGCACTAAAGACAAATTTGGGGCAGAACCAACTCTCTACCCCCATGTGTGAGTACATTCAATATCCATTGATAGGAAAAGGAGTATAAGATCATGCACATACATCTAATCTAGATACAGAACAGATGTATATTCCAATTCCGATTGCTGAAGTCACCAAACACATCTTATCAATGGTGAAACGGTAGATGCATATTCCAACCTATATTCTGGAAGCATGCCAGAGTATTTTAACAACTACTTCAGCAGTACCAGGGAAATATACACATAAATCTATACCCACACATGGCATGACATATCGACATGCCATCCTAGAAAAGATACACACCTCTGATCTAGTCCCGGAAGGTCATGGGGCATACTCACCCATATCATATGGACAACAGGATCAGGAACATACACCCTTTCCAAATGGAGGTAATTGGTTCATTACAGTAACCACTCCAAGGTAGGCACATATACCTACCAATGTTACCACTTTTCCCAGCATGTGTCCCCAACTAAGAATAAGAGAACATCTAAGAAAGATTCACTCCAAGCATTGTTGTAAAATAATGAGTTAAGCATTGATGTGGCTCCTCTTAATGCTAGAGTTTTTGAAGCCCTCAGATATTTATCTATTACTGATCAAGATCATATCCTCTCATTACCAAATTATGGGAGTGGTAGTTGTAATTTTGATTTTCCTTGTCAGACACTTCATCATGAAGGTTTGATTTATAAAAATTCAGTCAATCCCTAGGGCCTATCATTGGATGAGAGCTACGGAAATCCTCTGTGTGGCTAGAAGTCTAAAGAGAAAGGAGATTTATCTCTTGTTGTAATCCATCATGGTGATCCTACCCATTATGGGATTCACTACGAAATTTATCTCTGTATTAGTATTTCACATTTTCAATACTATTCCATAATTAACAATCTAGCGATGAGAAAGCCCTCTTATCTTGAGGAACATAAAAACACAAATCCAGTCATGTTTGATGCCTTTTCATTTATGGGTAAAACACTTTCTCAACCAGAAGACATCTTAATAGAACATTCATTTTAGGAACCTCCTTTAGGTCATTTTTCTTCTAATACAAAGCATCCACTCTGGTAAAAACTAGTGGAGAAACTTCTTGTGAAAGATGAAGAAGATGTGTTAAACTTGTGGAAACGATTAGCTAAAGGAGAAATCCCAGTCATGTTCTGGCCTTTGGAAAATTCCCAGTATAACATTAAATAATTGATAATAGAAAATTTCATAATGAAATTCATCTCAACTTATGGGAAACTCTTCATCATTTGGAAACCAAAGTCTTACCATACAATGAATATCAAAATCATGTAAAGGTAATAGAAGGGTTGCAGTGCCAAATTGACTTGTCATATCTCTATGTTTATCAACATACAAAGGTTGAAAAACATCAAAGAACACTTCAGAGTGCATGTATCAATGCTCTAAAGAGGCTATGCCAGTTAAGTTTTGATTCCCCGTTTAATGTTCTTATTATAGGATGGGGTGAAAATAGAGCATTGCATTTCACTACACTCCAAAATCAGCAAAGTCTTCCAAAATTGGTTTCATGCAATGTTCTTTTCCACGGTCGGCCACAATCAATAGGTTTTGTTTTTAATCAAATGTACACTGAAGAATATGCCTCATCTAGTTCTCATCAGAATTAAGTCCAAAGAAGAGATTTTTTTGTGCTATTTTTACATCAATCATTTAAGAATCTTGAGCAGGCATCTCGCTTAGAGGATAGAAAACATCAGAAAATGGAAATGTATGAAATAGCACATTGATCTTCTGAAATAGGTGATTTAAGTGATTGTCGGATAATGAACACATCTAATGTCTAAACCAAATTCCACAAAATCAGAAGATAAGTTGCACGAATTTCAGCCATAGCAGTTCAAGAATCACCCCAACTTGCAACGATGGGGGATCATTTAATTCAACCATAAAATTCATTAAACAATATTTGAAGATTTGTAGAAGACGAATAGTAATAACCCCATCCTACAGGGCTGAGGGATTTTTCACATCTACAATCCCTCCTTAATGGAAGTCAGTGTTCTCTAAATTAGGGAAGAAGCCACAAGGAAAGCATACGACCGAACTATCCAATGATTCCCTTCATGTTACTGTCTTCCAAATAGTTCTAGGGAATTCATCATATAGGAGAACAATGAATCATTAATGAAACAATGGGAGACGATCTAGCAGGAACATTGGCAGATTGACATCAATGAATTATGCGATAGTGAATTTTATTAACACCATTGTAGAAGATCCTCCAAAAAATATGTCCAGTTCAGGGGAATCAGAAGATGAATTTCTTGTCCATAACACAGTACATGCCAAGGCCAAATGAAGATGGTGTGAGTACCCAAAATCATAGGCCTACCCAGAATCTAGGTATGCCTTCAAATAAAAAACTCCCCCATCTCCTAAAGGCATCTAACATCGTTAATGGAAAAAATTATGATTGCATCTCACTTTTCCACTAGAGAAGGTCAATATATTTCACTTGAAGAGAGATTTTAACAACACGAAGAGGAAATGAAGGAGTTGAAAAGACTCAACACATAGTTATTTTGAAACAACATTTTTGCTAGATGGTATCCCCAGGAAAGTCCTCAACTTGCAAATTCTGTAGCATCTCCTCAGAAAAAAGGATTTTTAGAAACTACAGATGCAGATAATGAATTCCCCCCATTGGGTATACAACCAGGGAAGGTATCAATACCACCATTAGTGGTTTTACTAGTTGCTACACCAGCTCAAGCTTTAGTTTCTACACCGGCATAGGTTCCATCTCTTTTTGATGTTCCCCAAATTCTTATGAACACAATTGAGGCATTAAAGGCTTGATTGTAAGATATGGAAGAATGACGTGCACCAGTTCAGACAGAAAAATGAGCTTACATTGAATGTGTGGATGCAATTCCCCCCCACCAAATTTTTTGAATACCACATTCCGAATCCTTAATGGTTCGGGAGATATGGATCCACTCCTAACACATTTTGTTTCTTTTTGTGATCCCATGGTGGGAACTTCTAAACAACAATAAGAAGTTAATATTAGGTGTTTTGTGCAGTCATTATAAGGACCAGCTTTTTCTTGGTATACATGTTATCAATCTTGATCAATTACTAGATAGGAAGATCTCTGTCAGAAATTTCATCTCTAATTTAGATAAATGCTACCAAATATGGTAGTTTTTTATCTTACTAATTGTAAACAATTGGATAATAAAGGAGTTTTAGATTTCATTGCATGGTGGAAAGGATTAACATATTCTTTAAGACTAGAACTCCCTCAAGAAGAATTTTTGCCAATATATGTGGCAAATCTGCGTGAACATTTACACACCCCATTGATCCCTGTGAAATACACAATAGGGTTTAAAGACCTTACTTCAATCGCTCAATATATAGAAGACCCTATTATAGAAACTAAGGATAAAACTTGTGTAATTCCCTCAGATCTAGGGATGAGGATATGAAAAGCAGAAGCTACTACAATCACCCTCAAACAATCACCTGTACCTGCTTCTACTTGAGGAACCTCATCGTACCGAAGGGTTCCTCCTCTTGAGCATCAGTATCAATGACTGCCTCGTCAAGATGGTCAAAGAGATCAAACACATAAACAGTTTGAGGAATTACATAATAATGTTTATTCTTTCAGGAATGAACAATTTTCTCATTACTTCATCTCAGCCTTAGAAAACAATTTGGTTCAGCTGGAAAGTCCAAAGAATCCAAATAAAGATGGAGATAAAGATCATCCAAATTATTTTCCCTTTCATCAGATGTTTGGACACCCCATTATAGAGATCTTTGTTTTGAAAGACCTTTTGAAAAATATGGTAGACTCTAGAAAAGTGAAATTGAAAAGTTTATTAGCTCAAGTAGAATGTGTTATTGCTACCAATCTAGAGGAAGAGGGAGAATATCAAGAGGTTAAAAGTAAAAAATGTGCAAAAATATGACGGTTGGATGATCAGGAAAATGATCAACCAGTCTCATGCTATTTTACGAACACAATTGAAACAACCAATTGTGTCTTCTACCAATCCAAGCACAACAAAACCATCTTTATAAAAAGTCCATTCTTCAAAGAAGAAAAGTGATCATAAGGAAAAAGAGTAGTTAAAAGAAGATGATCTTGTGTTAAGGCCAAATATGTCTTTAACCCTATAAGATTTTATTCCATCTGTTTCAAAAGCACGAGAATCACCCCGCCAAATGGTACAACCAGAATTAACATCTGATGAAGAATCCTTGTCAGATGAAGAATTGATATTTGGTTTTGTTAATGTTATCCATTTAACGGATACTTATGCCAATGGTGATTCTGACTATAGTGATCCAGAATTCCTTGTACCAAATTGGGGAACAAGATAAAGGGGCCACGGTTGAGGATACAAGGGAAGATGTGGGAATTTTAGAAACCACCATTTTAACTCTACCCCGACTCAAACCATATATGCGGCAGAAACTCGTGGAAGAGACCTTCAGCGGGCTCAATAGAAAAAAAGAGTTTCTTCGATGAAATATAGGTTGGGTTCGGACACAATTATTTTGATGACTGATTAGAATCCACACCATCTTCTTATCAGAAAATAAATAGACATAGCCAGTCTAATTTTCCAACACCAGTAGTATTTCCATCTTTTTCTCTGACATAGAGTACATTTACATCAGATCCATCAACTTCCAAAGCACTTGCAAAACCACATCTCCATACTGGGAAACACAGACCTTACGACCAAAAGTATGATGCACTGAAACAATTGGCCCATGTACCATCCATCTTTTCGATTTTGGATGCTTTGAATCTGTCAAAAGGTCTTCGAGGAGAACTCATTGAGGCTTTGTTAAGTCCTCAAGAATTTGAAACTGAAGTTTCTACTGCTGAGGTTTACCATATAGATAATGATCCTACAGAATGTCATGCAGTCATATATTTTATGGATAAATATTAAGATGATGTTGTGCATGGGAATATTAGACCTTTTTATTTGTCTGGAAAGGTCAATAACATAGATATCTGACAACCCTTCATTGATAATGGCTCTGGGGTCAACCTCATTCTCATTAGTAGACTTTTTCAATTGGGCCTGACTGAATCTGACTTATCTTCTTCAACTTTAATGTTGCAAGGATATGAAAAGAATGAACAAGAACCTCTTGGCGAGATTACACTCATAACTCAGTTTGTAAAATTTGTGTCTAATTCAAATTTCATGGTTGTTCGCTAGGACACAACATTCAATATTCTACTTGGAAGGCCTTCGTTTCATCAACATGCAGCCATACCTTCATCATACCACCAATGTCTGAAATACTATTTCAATTGTCAAATCGGAACATTGTATGGTGAAAATTCTTCGTTCCGAACATGTGAATCTCAATATATTGAGGTAGAGTTTTCTCACATAAAAGTACTGAAGCCCATGACAAAGGAGATAACCAGAGATAATGCTCCAAATGGACTAAAAATGATCCCAAAAAACCCTTTCATAAATTTGAGTACAGATTATGTGTTACCCATCAAGTAAATTGAAAGGGTAACACCAAGCCTAAAGACTCATCTAGTAACTTCCATAATGTCAATTATGGAAATTGAGCCTGACAACATAGAAGAAATTATTGATACACTAAGAAATTATTCTCAATCCATCAATCCATCTCTATTAACATGTGAAGACCCTTCATTGTCATTAGGATTAGATATGGTGGCCTTTTCATTGGGATTTTCAAATACTGATTTCTCCCCTAACACTAGAAGTTTTTCCTCATCATCTACAATGCAAGTGGAAATAGAATAGGTAATACATAATGAAGAAGAAGAAGAATATATCGAGGTTGCTCTTCCAGAATTTGAAGAAGGTGTCTCTACCACCATGGATGAACTCAGAGAAATAAATCTGGGTACAGAAGAAGATCCACACCCAACTCTAATTAGGGCTGTCATGACCTCTAAAGAACAAGTGGTGTATACATCCTTTCTAAAGAAACATCAATAAATATTTTCTTCAAATTATACAGAAATTCATGGTTTTAATCCAGATATAGCCACCCATTATTTGGGTTTTCCAGAAGAACATCGTCAATTTAAGCAAGTAACAAGGAGAAGAGACCCAACTCATGCCTCTAAAATTGAAGCTGAAGTTGATAAGAATATAAATTCTAACTTATTCAGGGAAGTTTAGTATCCCAAATGGCTGGACAAAATTGTTCTAGTGAAAAAGAAGAATGGAAAAATTATAGTCTGCAATGATTTAAGAGATCTTAACTGGCATTGTCTTAAAAGTGATTTTCCAGTCCTGATTACATAACTTTTAATTGATGCAATAGTTTTCTTTGAAGATCTTTCCTTCATGGATAGATATTATGGGTATAATCAAATCTATATGGCCTCATAGGATGAAGAATCTACAACCTTTATAGACCCTCAAGGTGTTTTTTTCTATCAGATAATGCCATTTTTCTTAAATAATGCAGGTTCCACATACCAACGTGTCGTGCACCATATCTTCAAACCCTTATTATAGAATTTTTTTGAAAGTTATGTAGATGATTAGGTGGTCAAATCTAGAAAACATTCCAATCACTTGGCTAATTTGGAAACCATATTCAATAAACTTCAGCAAAATAGTTTGAAGATAAACCCCTTGAAATGTGATTTTAGGGTAACCTCAGGAAAATTCCTCGGCATCGTTATACACCATCGTGGTATCGAAGTTGATCCTGAGAAAAATAAATCAATCCTTGGTGTGTCACCTTCTCAAAATTTGAATGAATTAAAAGGAATCCAAGGACACTTGGCCTATATTCGGCGCATTATCTCTAATTTGGTAGGAAAGTGTTTACCCTTCAATAGATTAATGAAGAAGGGAATCAATTACCAATGGACTGATGATTTCCAAGAAGCAATTAATACCCTCAAAAAAATCCCTTGAGTCTACCATTATTAATACCACATGTTGAAGGAAGACCAATAATTCTCTATGTGATAGCTTTAGAGTGATCACTAGGTGTCGTCCTCGCCCAAAAGAAAGATGTTGGGAATGAAAAAAAACCTTTACTATCCCAATCGAACTTTGCTTGATGCGGAATATCAGTATTCAAGTATTGAAAAGTGCTTCCTAGAATTAATCTTTGAAGTTTAGAAATTGAGGCACTACATGGAAAATCATGAGGTCTAATTGGTGTCTTGTAATAATCCACTTAAATTTATTCTTAGTCATCCTATTCTTACAGGATTTCTAGCACGGTGGGCAGTTATTTTGCAACAATTTGATATCTAGTTTGTACCTCAAATGGAAATAAAAGGCCATGCACTAGCCGATTTCATTGCTGATCATCCATCTGCAGAAGATACATCGTTTAATACTAAGCTTCCTGATGAAGAGGACTTATCTATTCAAGATAATTCCCAAACATTGGAAATGTATTTTGACGGTTCTTCCAAAAGCCCAACAGTAAAGAGAATGGAAAACCCAAAACTCAACAAGGTTGGATTAGAAATTGTCGTTATTTCACTATAAAAGGCAGTATTGCCTTATTCATTCCTATTATCAGAAGGTGGTACTAACAATGAAGCAGAATATCACTCTCTCATCGTAGGTTTGGAATTGGCCCTTCAGTTGAAAATGGATCATTTAAAGGAAAAAGGTGATAAGGAATTGGTAATCAAACAAATTAATGGGGAATATTCTATCATAAAAGAAGAATTAATTCCTTTTTGTGATTACATCAAAGGGTTAATGGATAAATTTACCTCAAAGCCAAAATTTTCTTATGTCTCACGATCACAAAATTCTTGGGCAGATGCACAGGTTAACATAGCTAAAGCCTTTGCATATCCAAATCAGGATGAGACACTTATTAGTATAACCCATCACCATGTGGTCTCGCCTTCTGTTCAAACCATAATGGAGGAAATTAATGAAATTTTCCCTATTTCTGAACCATATGATCATACCACGGGATGGAAAACATCCATCACCGAATATATTTAAAATGGGTTACTTCCACCAGATAGGTATTAAAAAGGACAGATTCAGCGACAAGCGGCCAATTTTACTCTTTATGATAGTCCATACCACCAAAATATCCTTTACAAGTGAGGATTTGATGGAATTTTCTTTAGATGTATTAATGGAGAAGAGACCATAATTATCATGAATAAAGTACATTTAGGAGCTTGTGGTTCCAACCAATCTTGGCACAAACTCTCTGGTCAGATCTGAAGACTTGGATACTTTTGGCCTTCAATAATGCAGGATTGTAAAGATTTTACTAAAAAATGTCATCCCTATGAATTGCATGAAAAATTAATTCATTAACCACTATAGTGTCTACATAAAACTAAATACTCTTTGCCATTTTCATCATGGGGAATGGATGTAGTAGGACCTTATCCTCCATCCACAACTAAGCAGTTCAAGTATATTCTCACTTCTACTGACTTCTTCTCTAAATGGGCTGAGGCAATACCTCTCAAGGAATTTGGAGACAAAAGCATTGTTATTTTTGACAAAACTAATATCATCACCAGATTTGGTGTCCCTCATACTATTTTGATGGAAAATGGAACCAATGTTTGTTCTTATTAAGTAAAAAAGTTATATCAGGAACATAATATAAAGTCCAGCCATTCATCTCGCTATCATGGGGTGGTCAATGGATAGATAGAGGCCTTCAATAAGGCCCTATCGAATATTCTCCAGAAGATGGTGGGTAAAGATAAGAAATCATGGCCTGAAAAACATTTGAATTATTTATGGGATTATCAAAAAACTATCCATAATACTAACCAAGATACTCTTTATTCATTTGTATATGGAACTGAAGCAGTTTTTCAAGTTTAAATATACTTGACTTCACATAGAGATGTAATATGTGATTTGTTATCTATAGATGAAAGATCTCAGAAATAGTTCAATGAGTTTGAAAGATTAGATGAGAAATGATTTCAAACTTTACATAATTTAGAAGTCTATCTAAATATAATAGCATGAGCTTTTAATAATAATGTTCGACTTCGTACATTCCATCAAGGAGAACTTGTATTAGTTCTTATGGCACTAATGATACCAAGAACAAAACCTCCAAAACATAAACCAAAGTGTCAAAGAACTTATTCCATACATAGGACTATTAAAATGGAGCATATGCCTCAATCTAAATGGATGGAGAGATTATCACAACTCCAACCAATGCGGGATTTTTGAAGAAATACTTTGTGTAGTTTTGTAAAAATAGTCCATGCCGCAAGACTTAAAACTTCACAACCCCCATAGTCTTTACTGCAAGACTTAAAAATGGACAGCCCCTATAGTCCTTGCTACAAGACTTAAAACTACACAACCCCCATTTTCGTGCTGAAAGACTTAACTCTACATAGCCCCCCCCCCCCCCCCCCGTCCTAGTTACAAGATAGTAAACTACAAAACAACCACCAGTTTCCATGTTGCATGATGTTAAAATGTGTATCATCTTTGTCTTTATTGCATGGCATTAAACTACATGACATCATTTTTACAACTACAGTTCTCTCTATTTGACATTTAGATCTTCCCTAAAGAAGTATCATTGACATCATCACTACTCTTTAGTAGTACATGAGTCCCTATGTTTCCTATGTCTATGTTAGATCTGCATAGATACCCTGTTTCAAGAACTACATATATATTGATTCTCATTTTCAATGAGATACGTAGATACGCCTAAATCTATAATTTTGGGCTTATCCATAATCAATAAATCTTCTCATTTTCTTTTCTCCCCTGTATATGAATCAGATCTATAAATAATGTTTCTTTAATATATATGATTTGGTCCTTATACCATTTTATGTATTACGATTTACCATTCTCTCAAAACATGTCAAAAATCCCCCATTCCTCATGTCAAACTCCATTAACATGAGGAATGATTGTTTCAAGAACTACGTATGGCTTGATTCTCATTTGTTTTGAGATACGTAGAGATGCCTAGATCTCCAATATTGGGCTCATCCACAATAAAAAACCCCTTTTATTTCTTTTATAAGAATCAAATCTACATAGAGAACGTTTTAAGAACTATGTATAACTTGATTCTTTCCCAATCAATACATATAGTGACACTTGGGTTTTATCCCTTAATCCAGTTACAATATGTCTTTCCTTTCATATTGGTTCATTATCATTCTTACTTCATGAAATTATACTATATAGAAACCTGATAGCCCTATTCTTTATCTGTGTCACCTTTGTATTATAGAAAAACCCTTACTACACCTTGTTTCTCACACCAAGCATTGCTCAAGTGTGCTTATGAATTGGGTAAATGGATTCTTTATAGAAACAAGGTGTCTCAATTTATTATGGGATAATTAATGTCTTCACTGCATGACTTAAAACTATAGAGTATAATGTCCTCATTGCATGAATTTAAACTGCATATCATAATATTCATTCAGAGAAAACAAAGAAATTCTCCATTTTACATATGTTCTAGATCTATGTAAAGGATATAAAACTAATGTTCAATATTGGTTCGAATATTTTTCATATGCATTGGCCATAACCCCCTTCTATATTTCACACTCTTATTCTTGAATATTTCAAGATCCTCATAATCTTTCTTACGATTTTTGATGACAGAGTTTCTAATACCTGAGAGATCTTTTGTATGAATATGATAGTATGTTTCCATAAAATTATCAAGAAATCGAGAGATTTTTATCTTCCCTTCGGCCAAAGAAAAATAATTTAAATTGCACATCACAACATCCTCACTACAAGACTTTAAACCGCACAACATAATGTCCTCACTGCAATACATAAAACTACACAGCGCCCAATGTTCTCACTGCAAGACTTAAAAATATACAGTATGATATATGAAATTCCAATTTCTGATAAATTTTAACCATTACTCCTACAGAAAATTTGTATAGAGATGGTTTTCCTATTCATGACTTATGTCAGTCTAAAATAGAACATTCATTATTTAAATTCATTTCCTCGAAAGAAACACCCACTGTGGTCTTGAGTCACCCAAATCATATTTTTTCCTATCTACTAACAGTATAATCTAAAAAAAATCAAAAAGATCTTTGGTTTGACTATGTAGTACGTTCCCTTAGGCAGCCTTGCATAAGTTGCCTACATAACAGGTTTTTCATACAAAAGATGACACTATTTGGATATGGAGCATATGTCTGAGTTGGCCATACATAACACATCCCCCATAATAGGTTTGTCAAGTAATGGTAACTTTTTTCATGGATGTGACTCCCCTTATGTTGATACCGGTTTGGATTTGGTGACCAAAAAATCATGGCTCAAAATTCCCCTTGAAAATATTTAAAGAATATTAAAGCAATTATTAGCCACAATGTTTTGTTTGGGATCTAATTTCAAAATTTATGGTCAAATCTATTTGACCTTAAATAATAACCCCTTATAGTTCAACATGCATGACTATAAACTACCAATAACAAAAGACATGGTGGTCATTAGATTGAAAACCCACGAAGCGAACTCTAAACAAAAGTCGAGTCCCAGCTCACTAAACATACATTATTGTATGATTTAGGTAATATTGAGAAATAAAAAAAGTCAAATGTTTTGAAATTTGTGGGGTTATCCATTTAACCATAGAAATAGTCAAATTATGCTCCTTAGGACTATCATATTAATAAGGAAATTTGAGCACAACATTCTTACCATTATAATAATTATTGTCTAACACAATGGAGTCATTATCATCATTTACCTTTAATGTTGTAATCATAGAAAACGGGAATGAATACATATATGATTAAGGACCAATGTTTTCTAATTCATATTAAATCTAACTATCGTCCACAAACTGGAGCCTCTCTATCATGTTTTAGAATAAATTCTTAACCTAACTTTTCATTTGTTGGACCGCTTCATAATCTTTATCAACTGGTTTTTGAAGTTGGGATATCTGAGCAACTCCAACCGCCTCTGCCTGACAAAGTGCTCCCTTAATAGTTGAAATGACAGTTATCCTATCTAGTTGGGTTTCTCCCAATGTTTTATTCAACTGCTCAATTTTTTTATGAATAACATCTAGTTGTTGATGAAGATATAATGACTCCTTCATGGCTTTCTTTAGTTTGTTGGATAATTTCATTTGATTTCTCGTTATGATTTTCCTCCGCCTCAATTGTTATGGCCTGAAAGCCTTCAATATTGACAATTCATGTAGCCTCTTCAATATTTTGTCGTAACTTATTCTCCTGCTCCCACTGGCGAATTAACTCTTTCATAGCATCATGTATTGGTTGATAATTAAATCCACCAAATCCCAATACACAATATAATTCTTGGAGTTTGGAATAAAGGGACATAAATTCATTTAAAGGCTTATAAAATGCTCCAGATATTCCACCATGTCTTCTTACGTTCCATGCCAAGGGAATATTTCATCTCTAAGTATGAATCTGAGTCACTTCCATGAGGTAAAATATACTCAACAAACATGTCATTTAAAGAGATATCTTGTTATACTTCTCTTGAAACAGTAGAAGCTTCACCTTCTGATTTAGGAGATGAAAACACTAAAAGATAAAATCATGATCATTGTCAATTTCAAATGGAAGAAACAAGTATGATTCAGATAGTTGATTATATTTACCCAGCAATAAGTCACCTACATGATTTGATTCATCTCCTGTATTCTCAGTTTCAGTGATTTGAACATATGTTTCTTGAGAAGGGACATTCTGTTAAGTTTTCTCAGTTGTTATATTTGAAGGCTCTAGATAATTTCTTGAAGGAGGATCATCTAGAAGTATTTATCCAACTATAATAGAAGTATAGAGTGGGATAACCCATTCTTGAAGAGCCTTTGCGACATTTTCTGTAGGTAAAGATGCATAAAGTGAACTTTTTATGTAAAGAATCAAATAAAGACGAATAACTACATATGGAAAATGAAATAATAAGGACTTGTGTGTTTGAAATTCCATATTAAAATCCCCAAATTCCTTGATGGAACCTATAATATCAATATTTGGATTAAGGGCTTTCACTATTTCTGTATATGAATCTTGGAATGTTATAGCATCCTCACCATTTATGGTATCCAAAAAATGTAGGTTGATGCCTAAATTGGCTCTATGGATGTTCTGTTCCATCGATTCTTCAATTGGAATAGCAACATCTGGTCATTACAAGTGTGGGACAACATCAGTATTTGTCTTGGACTGCCCTAGGTCTTTATTCCTTTCTTATGAGGTAATAGGAACATCAGTGTTGGTTATTTTGGATCCTCTGAAAAAATCAACCAAGGAATGTATTTACTCTTACCATGGCTTTCCTCTCTCTCATTTGATCTAGGAGCAGGAATAACTGAAACTTTTGATGATTTATCTAATGAAATTTATGATTTTTCAACATGAAATTAGGTTTCCCCTGAGGTTTCTTTTTTGTGGCCTTGAAGAATCATCTCTTAATCCCTTGAGAGAGGAGAGAGAAATAGATCCTACAAGAGGATAAAAATGTGGTTACCGGAGTTTATTGAAAAAATTTTGTTCCCTAGTGATAGTATAAATACTTACTCCTTCGGCAAACACTTCGGATCAATCTCATTGCTCTCTTGAATTTTTTGTTCAAAAGCATGGGGAGTGATTGAAACACTCTTTTTATCAGGAGAGGATTGAGGTAATGGTTTGGGATTATCCATCCCCATTACCATAGTTATGATTCTAGCTCTTGGAGAATGTTCTGGAGACCTAGGAGGATCATTTTTTGCGTCAATGGGAGAACCTGCAGGACTATACTTAGGTGATTCAAAAATTGGTCCAGAACTTCCTTCTCTACTTTCAATCTTCAAAAATACATATTCATCAAGATTAATGATGATAAATGGTAAAGCATAGTTGAGAAAAAATAAAAAGGGAAATACATTCTCAATATTTACATAAATATCCCACTCTTCCTTATAGTTGATAATTTCCCATTTATGTAATCCTAAGTCCAACATATGAGATACTAGTTTAGAGGTAAGGATTTGTTCATCAGTTTCATATATAGAAGCCCCTAGATTCATAATATACTTTTTTACTTCAGCCATGTTATCGTTCGGATTGCAATCAGAAGGTGATTTGATGTCAACAATGTCTGGTATTCGAATTCCATGTTGGAGGAATGCCCATGAATCCCTAAGATCACGAGTTACACCCTCTCAATAATGAATGACTGAAGGTTGCACATAATTCGATCTTGGTATGGTTGATTATGGAGGAGATTCAACACCTTCTGAATGGTGAAATTCTTCAGGCCTCATTTATTAAAAAAGTTCAACAGATGGAATATGGATCACTATTTGATGGTGATGACTAGAACACCTTAGCGTTGAAGGTATTGCTTCTATAGCCCCGGTCTTCCTGGTATAACTCATGCAAAATTGTTTTTTAACGCATTGAAACCTCCGAATCATCTATATCTTTTCTGGATTAGACTTCATACCACGATTTCCATGTGAAATAGTCATTGCAGTTGCCACTAGATATGTTTCGTTTTTTCAAATCCCCTTGAGGATATGAAGAGGCCCAAGATTTGGCATACCCAGCATCCAATCCAATTGATGCATCTGGTGGAGGTTGCATAATTGACAGTTTGGATACCTCTATAGATATTAAGATCCATAATTGTTGCGCAACCATTGGGTGTTCCTCGTATATGACATGTTAATCTTTATATAAAAAAGTAAGTATACAAAATTAAATAGTTTTTATATCAAAATTGTTGAAATACATTTAATTTTACCTATTTCATCAATAACAAAATATGTACAATAGTTTCAAATAATTATATATATATCAAATCATTCATATCCAATCAATGAAAAGATCATATAACATTTAACATCAAAACCCTTGAAGCACAATATGAAATAGTGCAAGAAAAAAGGATAGATATCCTCAAGGAAAGGATCACTATAATTCTTTATAGAAGATTACACATAACAAAATCAATGAAGAGTTCATATTCATGTCCTTATTACAAAATTCTATATAAAAATAAACACCACAAGATTGAATTCTCCATGAATTTCTATATTATATCCCTAGAGCAACATTCCTATGAAACAAAAGATCACCCAATGGGTGAACCCCCAATAAGAATTGGAAAATTTACATAATCTAAACCATCCACTTAAGCATCAAAGGATTACCATGAACACTATTTTCCAAATAATTGCATCAAAACCATGCTTTAAAATCCATTTCGTACATAAATTTCACAATTATTTTAAAAGACCATTTTATTTTTCCCAAATAAGCAATAAATGATATGTTATCAAAAACCCATTTTCCACACTTTAAAATCAACAAAACAATCATTCCATTTTAATTATAAAAAAATTATCAACACCAAGGAAATGAATTTCATAAAAAAATAGGCTAGATGTAGAACTATCAACAATAATCTTGGGTTACACACCGTCACAACGTGATTCATAAATAAGAAATAATGAAAAGACAATAATGGAGGCGATGTAATCTATCAAAACTTCTAAGAAGTATTTCAATTTAGATAAATAATAATCAAAGAAATAATATAAAAACCTAATACAATTAACACTCACACCACAAAATAATCAAAATAAGGTTTATCCTCAAGAGGAAAATCTCATATTGGATCTAGATGTAAATAAGAAGAATCATCACGACAGATCAATGGATCGAAAAACACCACATAACAACACTACCAAAATAAAAGGTGACAAATAAAAATAATTATTAATCACTTAAAGAAATTTATCTCAATAATAATGATGATAAATCATATAACAAAATTATTTAAGTATAGTAGAGGTCTTTAAAATCTCCCTTGAGACCCTCTAGGTTGGAAGGGAAGAGGGACGAGACCGATTGTAAAAACTATCACTTGTAAGATACCCAAAAATAAAAACCCATGAGAATTACATGCCTTGTAATTAATTTTCATGTTTTGTAATCCATGAAATTTATGTACACAAAAAAAACATCACCTCAAGATAAAAATACCGATTTTACCATTACATAGTGTGTAATGTACATTCACGGGGTGAAATTTTCTATCTCTATCATAGTTCATGTCTTCTTCATAGAAATCATTAAATGGAATGTAAAATTATCAAGCCTTGTATCAGTTCAAGGGTTCTTCTTGATGACCAATAAAAAACATGTAATCACTTTACACATCATTCATTTCTCTTGCAGAAAGTTAGATTCCCAAATTCGGCACAATAATCCCCAAAATAACTATTGTATTCTAAAAACATAGAGAGAATACCAAAAATCCATTCAGACATTTATACTAAGTTTATATTAAATTAAAAAAAATCATCTCTAGATGAAACATCTCGAGTTTTTGTTTTTTTCAAATTAGTTTATCCTTTTTGATATTTTGTATTTAATGCCATACTAAAAATAGTTTATTTTAATTTAAAGAAATATGTTTGGTGTGTGTTATATAAAACACTAAGTTAATCATGAACTACATGAAATAAAAATTTTATCATTCTCTAAATATAATTCCAAGATTATATTTCATTACATGAAACAATTAAGTTCCTCGATGGCTTGCGTAACACACAAAACTGTGTTTTATTGAATAATTGAATGTCATTAAAATGTTACTATTTAATATAATAAGATATAAAAAATCCATTAAATTAAATGTTACGATTATTAATAACTAATCTATGAAAATATATTTTTTACACAAATATATGATGAATTAATATGTTACAAAGTAATAAGAAATAAATATGAAATTTGATTGAATATAAATATAAATATTATTATTTTTATTGTCATAAAGCTATTTTACCCTAATAAATTAAATTAATTACAATTAGTGAGTGAAATGAATGTAATAAAAATGTTATATATAATTTCAAATATTTTTTATATTCAACATATATATTCATTAGACATATGATAAGAACAAATATAATTTTACAAATAAAACCCTATTTTTTATAAAGGTTGTTTTATCACCATTTAATGGAAATACCATTTTATATACAATTTTTGGCACTTGTATTTATTTTAAATTTCAAAATAAACTTAATATTTGTAGGATACACATAAATTATAATTTAGGATAATTTTTTTGGTATTTTTAAACAAGGTTTCATTTTTTAATGAATAGTTTAAAATATTGAATTTTAATTCAAAACTGGTTTTTCATATATTTTATTTATAAGGATTAGTTATATTTTTAAATGGGATTAAAAGTTTAATTAGAAAATATTCTTATATGTTAAACCAATTTAGCTCATTGGAATCAATTTATCATTGAAATGAAATATAATAAACACAATAAACCTTTTAATATTTTACATTAAAAAACCTGCATTATTGACCAAACAATTGGATTAAATTTAAATTAATTTCGGCCAAATAAATGATTTAATTTTTTAAAAATGGTTTAAATATCTTCATAAGAATAATTTGTAATGTCTAATAAACTCAAAATAATTTTTTCCAAAAATATTAGTGAATGTAATTAATATTAATTACATCGAATAATGTAAAATTTAGTATAACAATGGAATAAACATTAAAGTTAAGGGCCCAAATAACCTATCCACTTGTTAAAAACTAATTTTATGGAAATATTTCGTCCATAAATCATACATTATTTGTTTATTTATTGGTTTTTTATGATTTTTTATGAAAACCTGTGGGTACACCAAACTTGTTTTAAAAAATGAAAAGTGTGTCCTTTCCCTTCCCAATAAAAGTCCACAACCTCTCTCTCTCTTATTCAAACCTATTGAACAACATAGTTTCATCCATGTTATTCCAAATTCATTTCCCAAAACCCTAAAATTCACCATATAATCCATCCCTTAGTAATAAATAAATCTATGGAATCCTTTTTTCACAAACCAAAAGGAGTTTCCCAATTTAGAGGTAACATATTCACTCGAACTCATTTTTTTTATTTTCTTAATCCTCCACCTCAACTCTATTTATTACATGATTGTAAGAAAAAACTAACATAATAAATCAAATATAATGTTTTTATGTTAATTTTTCTACCAACACTTACACACATATCCATATAATAGGTAAAAAACATATTATTTACGTTTATGATTAATTACCGCTTCACAAAACGGTGATGCTTCATTATCCTTTTACCACCAATCACGCTAGAAATAATGATGGAAAATATATTTATATATGTAATATATTATATTTATTGTGTACTTAATCTTATTTTTCATTTTAAAATTCATATATTTATACTTTCTTTTTTGTTTAAAAATGATAATTTTGGTTGAAGAAGTTTGGAATACCGCCACGTCAAACCGATGTAATTCATTCACACACAACATGCAATGTATTAAGGATGGGTTTAGTGAAATTATATGATATATATGATATAATAATTCTAGATTAATAGTTATATATATAAATATATATAAATAGTTTTCATTTACAATCTTTCCGTCAGTATGATAATTAGACAGAAACAACCTTAATGTGTATGTGTGGCATACAGTCTCCATGAACTGTGTATTATATTTCATACTTCTATATTATATAGATTATTATAATACACATATACTAAATATAAATTATATTTATATCATTTTTTACATTCTTTAAATCATTATATATGTATAAGGATCAAAATATAACAAATTAAGACACTTGCGATGAACAAAGCAGATATTACCCGTAGTAAAACCTTAACATAAAAATGTTAACTATCATGTAATATAAATTCATAATCAAATAATATGTGATATTAGATAAAAGAAATTGGTTCTTCAAACCATTTATAATATATATAAATTTATTATATATTTGATTTAAATGAGTAAAATTAGAGTCAAGATAGAAGGTACGAGAATTTCATCTCATCTTATATTAATATGAGATATATGCCTTATTCCCAACTCATTTTTATTATGTGGTATATAAAATTACCTTTAAAAAGTTATATCATGAATCTTATTGATTTCATGAAATTATAATATTCATGGAAATTTTATTTTCATACATGGGGAGTGTGATTCTATGTTACCAACTTGTATGAGTCTATTGAAATAGTCTCATCATTTATCAAGATTGTTTATGATTATGCTTCAATTGATGACATCTCATGATCCATCCCTCCCAAACACCCATGAATTATCATATCCTTTGGTTTCTCCATGATATATTCATGTATTAGTACCTTTTTACACTCTTTAGTACTTATTATAACTCATAAATTATTTTAATGAAAATATGACTATTTTTTCATTCTATCAAAAATATGGGTTATTTTAAAGTCTTGATCTCTAAAAATGATTTCAAAAATGTTTTAATTTTATTATATGATGTTAGAGGACTTTTTTAAAAAAAAATTACCCTCTATGGTATTAGAAGTAACCATATTTTCATTTTCTTATAAGGTAACTTTTCATAAATTTTATGGTAAAAAAATGAATGTTTGGCATGTATGGACTTACTACCATTGCAACTGTCATTTCCATGAAGATTCAATTGTACATTTACTAGTTTAATTTGAAGGATTTTTTATTGTTAATATTTGGTAAATTAATTGTTTTAAAGTGATTTTCACTAAACTTTTTTCAATGAAATAGGTTTTCTAAAATTTTTATGGGTTTTTCAAAACTTCCAATACAAGATTTCCAAGCTATTTTAAAAGAAAAAAGGTTTTAAGGAATGTTTTATGATTAAAAAATGTTTTAAATGTTTTTAAAAATTCTTTATAAGTTATCAAAGAAAAATGTTTACAAAATTATTTCAAATAAGAATTTATAAGTTTTCTGGTTTATTTTCATTGAAATGGTTTTCAATAGGTTTTAGGTTTGAAAAAGTATTTTTTCAAAGAAGAAATAATATTTTCCTCAATAAGTGTTTTTGAAAGATCATTCAAAATTATTTCCGATCTAATTTGAAATTTTTTTGTGTTACTCATGCTTTTGTGGGGAAATGATTAAATGATTCTAGTAATACAATTTCTATAAATTGTTAGTTTTTTAATTGCATGATGTTTATGAAAATCGTTTCTCTTTCGTAGGTTATGTGCTTTTGAAACCATATTCTTTTCACGATTGGTGATTTTGATACCTACCTATTTTATATAGGTCAGGATATTATTAAATAGTTTTGAATCCTATATCATTCCATATGTTATGATATGATTATTTTTTACAATCTTGTCAAACTCGTTTGTATGATTTTGTTCTTTCTTGGGTTGGATCTATATCCCCCTCCAATTAAATGGGTAATGATGAATGATTCATGAGTATATATGTTCTGCATGAACTCTATTTTAGGGTCATAATGTCATGCGTGAACCTGAATACATCTTCAAAATGTTATGCATGAACCTAGTTTCATGTCCATAAGTTTATCTGTAAACCTGATTTCCGGTTCAAAATGTTATGAGTGAACCTTATTACATGTTAACACAGTTATTCGTTGACCTGATTTCATTTTCTTAATTTTATGCATGAACCTGATTACATGTTCACATTGTTTTGAATGAACCCGATTACATGTTCATAATGATATTCATGGACCTCGTTCAATGTCTGTAATTTTATACAGGAACCTGATTACACGTTCAAAAATATTATGGATGGACCTTTCTGCATGTCCATAAGTTAATGTGGGGGCATGATTTCATGTATCTAACTTAACGAGTTAACATGTATCTACTTATATATGTTCACAATGTTATAAGCTAATGTGCATGCCGCAAATTACACATCTTATTCATATGTTATTCTATCAAGATGCATTATTTTAATTTTCTAATGATCTATTTGTAATGAACTACAAATCATTATTATGATCTCTAATATAATGGATATGATGTTCAAATCTTATGCGCAAGTCCCATACCATTTTATTCCTGATGTGCTTACAAATTCCCTTAATTTACCCTTACTGAGCATCTTAGATCTCACATTTCATATGTTTCCTTGACTCATGTTATGAATACTGGTTTTAGGTATAAGTACTAATTATAGAGATCTTTATGGGAGATTTTGAAGTTATTTCACAAGGATATAAGTTTTTTTCCATGTTTCTAAAAACACTAAAATATTACGGTCTTTGAGAATTTATTTTGTTAATGTATATTCATGTAAAATGGTGTAATATAAATGTATATTAATCCATGGACACTATAGTTATTATAAAAAGAATGTTTTAGTCTACATTTGGAAATTAATATTGAGAAAACCTTAGTTATAACTCTAAGGGATTGTATAGGGTTATGTCTATGGATAAAGATATGTATAGGAAAATATCATAGAATTTTGTTAAAAAATATTTTGAGTGGTTTCCTATTAATAAATCACTTTATAAAAACTACAAGTGGAAGTGTCTTTTCAATAAATGTAATTATGGGTAACAAATATGAAAATATGTCCTGATCTTGACTCCAGGTAATATAGTCAATGACAATAGGACACGATGCAAGCATGGTTTGACACTCTTAGGGAATATGCTTTAGGAATTCAAAAACTCTTTATGAACCATAATGAAGGATTTAAATAGGGTATGTCTATGAATAAACTAGGATGAAAATAAAGTATCATGGATTAAAGAAGTAGGATCCATGATTTATGAACCCTATAACTAATTTTTGATTAATATATTATATCCTATCATGATAAATGTTTCTCATACTATTAATTATTGTTTTATTAAATATAGTGAAATAGAAGAAAAATGGTTAAAATTTAATCTTTCATATATGGAAGGTACGGGAATTATGATAATAAATTTCTGAAGTGGAAATATTATAAAGAAAATCGGGAATGTGGTATGATTATTTCGTATACTTCTAATGATAAAGAGACAGTAACTGTCATGTGAAAGGTATGTGTTTGTTCTTATAGTATTGTTTACATTAAAACATATAAGCATGACTATATTGAGGTTGAAGAACCATGAGACATGATTCATATTTCATATACTAAGAAATAGTTATTAAGGAATAAGTTGATGAATCCAGAGTAATGGTTTATGAATAATGATGGATGAATGAAGTATTTATGTTTTAGAATTTAGAGATTATGTTATATGAATCACTAAATATACAAGAACTTTTAGTATAAGTATTATTTAGGGATGTAAAAGGATTCATTGTGTCACGAACCGAATCTGGTCACCGCCAAAACCGGCACCAAACCCAGCCCGTGACATGACCTGAAGGGCGTTCCCTATCCCCACGGGCTGGCACAAGTGCCCGGGTATCATTTATTTAGGTTTGGAAACGATTTACCCGAATATGAAGGCATAAACCATTAAAAACAATCAATAAACTGAATCTTAAAAATTTATACCAAACGATGTTTAAACAAAAACCAGAACTAAATACATAGGTTTAGAGTCAATAAAAAAGGTCCAAAGACACAATGGAACAGAAACAAAACATCCCCATGGACTCCACATGACAAGGGGTCATCACCCCCAAGTCGTCTCCACTACTCCTCCCCAAGGATGAGGACTAACACCCTGAACCGTCAACACCCTTATCCTTTCCTTTACCTGGGAAAAAAAGGTCTACTTACACCCAAGGGGTGTAAGTAGGGTGTGAGCCTAATCCCAATAGGATACCACCCTATGATTCCAAGGTGCATGCAATACAAGGTGAAAAAGCAAGCAGTTTTAATATGCAATTAAAAGCGACGACAAATTCCACGAAATGAAACTTTAAATTGAAAACATTTTTCAAGATAAAACTTTCATAATGTTAACAAATTTAAATAGGAATATTAGATACTGAATTATAATTCCAAAGACACCCAAAAACAAGGGCAAATACCACAAATCCACTGAGCAACAAAACCGGGAACACCCCTAGGCACTAGATAGTCTTAGGCCCCATGTACCTCGTACCTCAGTGTAATGTAACCATAGTAAAATCCTTTCTCGTGCACGAGCCACTAGTAGGGAACATACCCATAACCTAGTGGTCCCCAATCATCATCCACATAGTTTAGTTAGAGTTGTCGTTATCCAAATGCTAAGTGAAACAGGGACAAAACCCATCCGGTCCACTAGCCGTACTAGTACAAATCCGCCCCACCTAGGTACCCGGGCTTCCCCCTTTGTGCTCAAACAATTTCAGGATTTAACACACATCCATTTTAATGTAAAACACCACTAATGGTCACATACACCAAATACAGTAGCTATCTCATTTTCTACCACTTAAAACACACAACAAAATCTTTGAATTTGAATAAATCAATTTCACAAAATCTCGTGTAGTTTTGCACACAAAACCCCATAAGAAAACCACTTGTACACGATGTTCACAATTGTAAGTTACCAAAATAGTAAAGGCAGCCCAATAAATATCAATTAAAACAACAAATCAATTTTTGGGCATCCTCATGTTAAACAAGAAGTGTTCTCTTTGTAAAACCTTCATTTTCACACAAAAGTGGAACCAAAACTTCACTTCCTTTACAAACACAATTAAAACTCATTATTTGCAGCAATTACCAAAGGGGATAAACATTATAAACATTATTTTATGCCTTATTACAGATCAATAAAAACAACTAAGTATTTATAGGGCATCCCCAAATAAACAAACAAAACACTTCTTTGGAAAACCCCCAATTTCACACCAAATTGGCATTTTAAATTCAATTGCAATGGAAACATCATTAGAACCAATTTTTGTAGCAATAATAAAATTATATAAATCTGAAAATATGATTAATACAGCATGCTAATACACAATGATTTCATCAACATTGGAATCACCCACCAAATCAAATGAAACCATTGAATCATTTGTTCGAAAACACAAACGTACCACCGCCGCACCTCAAGAAGGGTAGATCAAACCTAAAAATAGAAAATTGGACCAAGAAAACCCAAGGTTAAACCTTAGTTTCGAATCCCTACCCACTGGACATTGTTCACTTCAATAATAATGGAGGAAACCCTAAAAAAATAGAATGAAACCCTAATCAATTTGAAAGGGGAAAAGAAATGGACAAACTTACTTGAAAAATCTAGAATGAATCTCCCCAAAACACTAGTATCTGAAATTTAAAACGGCCAAAACTCAGGGTATGGTCTCACAAATATTATTAGGTAATTTAGAAATTGTAATGGAGGGAAAATATTAAGAATAGAAGGAGTTATGAAAGGATCAATTTACCTCTCCAAAATCTGGACGATTTATGAAATCCAGAAAGTTTCGACTATTTGCGAGACTCTATAGAGCTCCAAATTGTGGGAGGAGGGCATGGGGTCGCGCCTGGGATTCTTAGGGTCTATAGGGAGGTGGAATCACAGAAAAATCCATTTTAATTAATAAGATATTAATATATTAATGAAACAATTTAAAACTGGAAAATGGGCCTTCGGGTTGGCCTAATTCTCAAATAAAAACAAAAATCCCCCATGCTTATGGATTTATAAAGGCCCCAAATTTAAATTTGGGGTTAATATATCAGGGGAGAACAATTAGGAGTTGGAATGAGACAAAAATATTAAAAATTGAAAAAGTTATAAATGAAACAAAATTTATTTTTAAATCTGGAATTGGGCTCGTAGTTTCGCACAATTCATGAAAACTCACCTATTCTCAATAAAACCTTTGGAAACCACCAAAACAAATCATGAGTGGAAAATAAATTTAAAATAACCCTAAAATAGGTTACTTACGTGACAATTCTCCCCACCTTGAAAACTTTCCACCCCGGAAAGTCACATCAAGGTCAAAGAAACAACCAAACCCAACTGAGAAACCAATAGGTACACCCTTTCCAGGTTTCACCCCCAAAGGTCAAAACACCTCCAGTGATCAATGATGGAAGGAATACTGTCACAAACCAAACTTACACTAATTTCCTGAAACAATAAAGTACATTCAGGATTTATCCCAAATGAAAACTACTCAAATACAATCTGAACAAGACTCAATCAATTTACCCAAAAAAACAACAACATTGAACAAGGTTACACTTCCCTACTATAACTAAACCATTGGAAACTCTCCAATATCAATGTTTACCCAATGAATATGTAGGTAGTTAGATATCTTCGAATTATAATACCTACTTCCCAGACAAGTCCAAAGAAAAAAAATATGAGTTACTCATATGAAGAGACACAAATGGGCTCCCCATCATAAGAGACAACTTAAATTGTTTTCCCGAGACAGAATCAAGACACTAATAGTGGGAGGCCAAAACATACTCTCTAGTAAAAGGGATATACTTCCATTAAATGTTTATTAAGGAATATTCATGAGAATCATAGTGGGTCTCCCCCCCATAAGAACTGACCATCTTAACCGACCAGCATGGGCCGACACAGAAAGACCCAAAAAGAAATCAAAGATTTATGAAGGGTGCAGGATTAGTCTGCATGGTTTGCGAAACTGTGCACTAACTATGAATATAATTCTTTCTACATGGCTTACTAGCACACGGCCACTACTAAACATGCACAAACTATGTGCTCAACCATGACGAAACCATAGGTTTGAACTATTCCCATCTTTCATACTAAGGATAGGACTTTGTACAAGGGTTTAAATGGCCCTGGGATTTTCCCTGACTACGAGCCAGCTTCTCTCCGAGACCTATGGATGGAGCTCAAATGATTGAAGCATCTTCGGCCTCATAGTTAATATTTGGAAACCCACTGAATGAGAATTATTCTTTTCGGTGCCACCAAAAACTACACCGCAGTCCCAAATAAGTTTTGTAGACATAACACATTCCAAACTCACTTTACCTTATCCCGATATTTCACTGAAACAAGGGCTGAGAAGATACACACACATCACAACTTGTTTCTTCAGGTGAGAAACAATAGAAGTAAAGAACACCTACACTCACATTCCTCTAAAATAGATGATTTTGAAGTTTTTCCAAGGGAGACATTTTCCCAACATAACAGGGACTCTCAGAGGATTTCACTACTTTCACCTATACAGTCAATCGAGTAAATGACATCATAAGGCATCACCAAACATGATCATTTCAACTGATATAAAAAATTCATGGAGAGGGACCTTATACAACATCCCCAAACAACACACAATTCTAGAAAGTGGCCACAATATCCTATCGTGACCATATTTCCCACATCGGTGGTTTAACATGAATTAATGCATCAAAGAAACTTTGAAGAACCCAAAGGTCCTCTTAGACACCATCGAGACACTCATCCACACTTACAACCAAAGAACACTTCAACCTTCGATGAATCATGAAACATTAGAAACTAAGGTTTCTTTCAACCTTCCACAATAACATTACCACTACAAGAGGATCCAAAAATCAACGAAATGAATGGGTGTAGACTCAATCAACAATGATCGATAAAATATTCCTTATATTGATCAACTGGAGGATTTTCCAATGGAGAAACAATATGGATTGCATTTCAGCTATGCATTAACCCTTAATGGGGGCTTACCTTATCCAATGAGAGAACCCAAGGACCCAACCAATCTGGTACATTAGTCAAAACATGCCTCAAACCAGATCCAAACACATGAAGGGAACCACCGTAAAGGCATCCCAAAACATTTTTCAAAAGAGACCACTAATCGTCCCTACAACACAACTTACTGACCAAACCCAAACCCAAAACACAGTTCAAACAGGAGGGGTTCTTGGACTCAAAACATCCCACAACATCAACATTTTCCAAAAACACATAATATACACCATCACAAAAAAAAAATCATCAAGAAATCATGTTTTTTTTAAAAACATTTCTTTGAAAACAAATGTTTCAGCGGTAAGCGCATCCACCAATGGTACCCCATGGGCCTTACACATGCATGTTTCTATGCCACACCAGGCACCCTCCTCATTTCCATCCCGACACTCATCCAGTCATGTCATCAACCATCCCTCTTCCCATATAACCCCATGCATGTGGTTGCTCATGAAAATACCAAAGGTTAAAACAAAAATTCTTTCCACTTTTCAAAACCAAAATGGTCAACCAACACATCCTTTTTCTCAAAACCGCTAACCACGAGATCAAATTCCAACTCACATCTTACAAAACTTTTCAGAAATGAACAACCATTTAAAAAAAATAACTCACTTTCAATATATTCACATCAATTTAAAAACATCTCATCCCATTAAAACACTATTTGATTGTTTAGAAAACTCTATTGTAAACACTTTTCAAAACCAACTTCAATATAGTTCCTGCATTCAAAATAGGTGTAAAAACACCATTTTCCATTTCAAAACAATTCTAAAAATTCAGTTCCACAATTTCATAAATCAATACATTCCTTATTTATTTGGAAATAATTTCAAACAAACTTTATACTTCTTAAAACCAAGTCCTTTTAAAACCAAAGTTCCAAGATTGCAAAACTATAGTACAAAACAATCTGATAGGAAACTAGTTTCAGTGGGTTACTTGGACATATGGTTGGCGGCGATATTCCAATCACTTCACTATCATAGAGAGTGTTATAGGGTATATCCCCAGCTCCACATGGCTTGCCAGGCCCTGCGAGCTTACGGAGACCATTAACCCAACCCTCTTTTCATTTCCCCTAACCATCATTAAAACAAGAAAACCAAAGGACTTAGATAAATCCTGACTTCCCTAGGAAACGTGAATCCTGTCATGAGGTGTGGTGATCAAGCACACTACCCATAACTATAATACCAAGTCCCTACAATCCTAATTCAATGATATCCTGACTCTTCCCGAAATAACATGACCCAAAGAGTTAACATGAACCTCCTCTGATACCATTTTGTCACGAACCAAATCTGGTCACCGCCAAAACCGGCACCAAACCCAGCCCGTGACATGACCCGAAGGGCGTTCCCTATCCCCACGGGCTGGCACAAGTGCCCGGGTATCATTTATTTAGGTTTGGAAACGATTTAGCCGAATATGAAGGCATAAACCATTAAAAACAATCAATAAACTGAATCTGAAAAATTTATACCAAACGATGTTTAAACAAAAACCAGAACTGAATACATAGGTTTAGAGTCAATACAAAAGGTCCAAAGACATAATGGAACAGAAACAAAACAGCCCCATGGACTCCACTTGACAAGGGGTCATCACCCCCAAGTCGTCTCCACTACTCCTCCCCAAGGATGAGGACTAACACCCTGAACCGTCAACACCCTTAGCCTTTCCTTTACCTGGGTCAAAAAAAAGGTCTACTTACACCCAAGGGGTGTAAGTAGGGTGTGAGCCTAAGCCCAATAGGATACCACCCTATGATTCCAAGGTGCATGCAATACAAGGTGAAAAAGCAAGCAGTTTTAATATGCAATTAAAAGCGGTGACAAATTCCACGAAATGAAACTTTAAATTGAAAACATTTTTCAAGATAAAACATTCATAATGTTAACAAATTTAAATAGGAATATTAGATACTGAATTATAATTCCAAAGACACCCAAAAACAAGGGCAAATACCACAAATCCACTGAGCAACAAAACCGGGAACACCCCTAGGCACTAGATAGTCTCAGGCCCCATGTACCTCGTACCTCAGTGTAATGTAACCATAGTAAAATCCTTTCTCGTGCACGAGCCACTAGTAGGGAACATACCCATAACCTAGTGGTCCCCAATCATCATCCACATAGTTTAGTTAGAGTTGTCGTTATCCAAATGCTAAGTGAAACAGGGACAAAACACATCCGGTCCACTAGCCGTACTAGTACAAATCCACCCCACCTAGGTACCCGGGCTTCCCCCTTTGTGCTCAAACAATTTCAGGATTTAACACACATCCATTTTAATGTAAAACACCACTACTGGTCACATACACCAAATACAGTAGCTATCTCATTTTCTACCACTTAAAACACACAACAAACTCTTTGAATTTGAATAAATCAATTTCACGAAATCTCGTGTAGTTTTGCACACAAAACCCCTTAAGAAACCCACTTGTACACGATGTTCAAAATTGTAAGTTACCAAAATAGTAAAGGCAGCCCAATAAATATCAATTAAAACAACAAATCAATTTTTGGGCATCCTCATGTTAAACAAGAAGTGTTCTCTTTGTAAAACCTTCATTTTCACACAAAAGTGGAACCAAAACATCACTTTCTTTTCAAGCACAATTAAAACTCATTATTTGCAGCAATTACCAAAGGGGATAAACATTATAAACAGTATTTTATGCCTTATTACAGATCAATAAAAACAACTAAGTATTTATAGGGCATCCCCAAATAAACAAACAAAACACTTCTTTGGAAAACCCCCAATTTCACACCAAATTGGCATTTTAAATTCAATTGGAATGGAAACATCATTAGAACCAATTTTTGTAGCAATAATAAAATTATATAAATCTGAAAATATGATAAATACAGCATGCTAATACACAAAGATTGCATCAACATTGGAATCACCTACCAAATCAAATGAAACCATTGAATCCTTTGTGCGAAAACACAAACGTACCACCGCCGCACCTCAAGAAGGGTAGATCAAACCTAAAAATAGAAAATTGGACCAAGAAAACCCAAGGATAAACCTTAGGTTCGAATCCCTACCCACTGGACGTTGTTCACTTCAATAAAAATGGAGGAAACCCTAAAAAAATAGAATGAAACCCTAATCAATTTGAAAGGGGAAAAGAAATGGAAAAACTTACTTGAAAAATCTAAACTGAATCTCCCCAAAACACTAGTATCTGAAAATTAAAACGGCCAAAACTCAGGGGATGGTCTCACAAGAATTATTAGGTCATTTAGGAATTGGAATGGAGGGAAAAGATTAAGAATAGAAAGAGTTATGAAAGGATCAATTTACCTCTCCAAAATCTGGACGATTTCTGAAATCCAGAACCTTTCGACCATTTTCGCGACTCTATCGAGCTCCAAATTGTGGGAGGAGGGCATGGGGTCGCGCCTGGGATTCTTAGGGTCGATAGGGAGGTGGAATCACCGAAAAATCCATTTTAATGAATAAGATATTAATAAATTAATGAAACAATTTAAAACTGGAAAATGGGCCTTCGGGTAGGCCCAATTCTCAAATAAAAACAAAACTCCCCCATGCTTATGGATTTATAAAGGCCCCAAATTTAAATTTGGGGTTCATATATCAGGGGAGAACAATTAGGAGTTGGAATGAGTCAAAAATATTAAAAATTGAAAATGTTATAAATGAAACAAAATTTATTTTTAAATCTGGAATTGGGCTCGTAGTTTGGCACAATTCATGAAAACTCACCTATTCTCAATAAAACCTTCGGAAACCACCAAAACAAATCATGAGTGGAAAATAAATTTAAAATAACCCTAAAATAGGTTACGTACGTGACACATTGAATGGTGAAGAAGACATAGAAAAATGATTTCACATATTTGTGATATTTAGATTAAGGTATGGTAACCCTTAATTAGATCCTGATGTTGAGGTAATGATGTTTTGATAAGGATATGCTGGGTATGAATAATTAAATTGGTTGGTACTGATTTCTCTAGAGGTGATTACTGAAAAAGTTTTCGATTTCATAAAGAATGAAGTTTAGAACTTATTTTAATTAAAGAATATATCCAGTAATAATTAGAATAAGGAAACATGCATGTTATCAAAAAGGATTTTTGGTAATTAAAGTTCTTACCATGTTTCAAGTGAATATATGATAAGGATATTAACATGTCTGGAATGTAATAAACAAGTGGTAAATTTTGTTATAGGGGGGATCAATGTTATTCCCCTTTCACAGAATTCTTTCAAAATCGTTGAATTTTCATCTATTGTGAGGGTTATAAGGTTAAAATTTTATAAAATATTTTGTTGAACTATAGCTGATTTCGGTATGATTAAAGTTTCATCTATCCGTATGAGGATTTATAAATAATAGATATCCTATTAAAACTACTATTTTTTGGTGATAACTGATGAAAAATGGTATTTCATATCATGGATATCATGATATATTATTACTTTAGAAATGAAAAAGTCACATTTATTTTTAGAGAAAGAGGTGAAGTGGATCAACGAACAACAAATGGCGATGTTGTCCTGAAATCATGAAAGTATATATTTTCATTAAAATTATTTATCAAATGGAAAAAGGATCATCATTAGAAAAAAAATCTTAGTACCTTCTTTTCTGATGAATCAAATTCTCCCTTATAAAATCATAGATTTATGGCTTTGTGATCATTTACTTTCTCCTGACAAGTTTTCTATCACACTCTATCAGAAAATGATAGTCATGTTTTTCTTCTATATCATAGTTTTCACATCCCACCTATGTTCTTCTTTGTGGGATTCTATTTATATGTTACTTTGTGTAACTATTATGGTTCTAACATTATTTTTTAAGGGATGTTTTAGTATTCATTTTTACGACATGGGTTTATGTGAATGAAACATTAAAGTAGTAAACCTTTGATATACTTATAGATGCTGAAAACCCCTCTTGTCTAGAAAGGGGTTTTTTCGGATGGATATAAGGTATATTTAGACTCGGTGATGTATTCCGGGAGGGCTGGAAAATCCGCGCAAAAAAATCCATGATGTGCATGAAAAAAATTCGCTCCCACGCAGAAAAACATGAGATCCAAGGTAAATTTCTGTGTCGGTACACCATTTTCCTTGTCACTTACCCAAGCACACAATCTTTCACAATGGCCACATGGGCCTGAATTCTTTCGCTCCGCTAACACGAGCATGCAGTCTTTGACGTCGTCCACGCGGGAACACATTCTTCCATGTCGCCGACCCTGGCACGCAATATTTTTCCCCAGCGACCTGGGCACAAATGTTTACATACCGGCACCCAGCGCTTATTCATTCACACCTTCCACCCATCACTCATTCATTCATTCCACCCCCTCCCCCTAGTGCACATTTTTTCATGCTGCCCCCCGGCGCACATTCTTTCGCGTTGCCGACCCAGCTGTGCAATCATTCACGCCGACCAACTTCTACATGGACGCAAGGACCCCAAGCACCTATAAATAGAATGACACCCCTTAAAATTTGGGTGCTGAATAATTGGAACCACCTTCTGTGCACGAAATCAACCTCTTCAGCATGCAAAACAATGGATTTTTGGAATGGGACTATTTCTGACAGGTCTCATAGGTGTGTGGCTTTGCGTAGGACCACTCAGGCGGAACCCTCACCCAAATCCCTTTAAGTCACAACTATTATACACAAGACCCCTTACTTGCGCACAATCCATTGCGTGCAATTAATTTATCTTGCACACAACCCCCTTTCCTTACACGTATTATATTGCACGCAATTCATTTCCCTTGCGCACAATTTATTTCCTTTGCATGAAAAACATCGCCCGGTTCTGGCGTGCAGCTGCTTTGACTTGCACGCCCAACCTTGCACGTAATCCCTTTAGTTTTTGCGCAAAACCTTGGCTACCCTTCCCACAAAACTCTCTATGATTGCATGTACACCCGTAATTTTTTGCGCAATTTTTCCAATTGCTCATCAAATTGTGCACAACCCTCACCAATTGCGCACAAACCTCTGGGAAAACCAACCATGCCATTTCTGCACACTTTCTCCATTTCTGCGCATACCTACCTCCTTGCACATACCTTATTTTTCACGGGTTCAATGTCCCTCTTCCAAAAATAACCTAGGACAACCTCTTGGGCCTAAAAGATCTACACGACACCCCCATTTTCTTGTGTGACCTTATAGATTTTTATGAAGAAATTTCAATGTCCCATGGATGATACTACCTGTTGCGTTGCTTCGCCTCATGCTTCTTCGGATAGCCATGCAATCATGGACCCCCAATGGGATCACCTTAAGACACCCCTTCACCATGGCATTGCTGATTCCCTCATTGCATCAAGGGTGGGAAGGTATCGATTATGTAAGTTCTAGTTGTGTGGAGTGCACCCAATTCGTCTAAGCTGCAAGACGTTAAACTACCAAGTGCCATATTCCTCAGCACATGACGTTAAATTATGACCTCTCCCGATGTCAGGCACGCGGGGAGCCCTGTCTCGGACTGTAAAGACCCAAAAAATTCAAGGGAATTTTTTTTCTTAATTTTCTTTAGATTTTTACAAGAACGCAGTTTCTGACGGCACCTGGTTCCGAGGCCCGGTGTGCCCGGAATCATGTTTCGAAGTTTGGCTCAGGTACGTTCAGTGAACGGACGAGCGGGTTTTTCTAACTTTTGAACAGGTGCTCGGAATCAAATTCTGAGGGCACCAATGGAATCGCAGTGCTGGTAATTGCTTAGAAACGCCTCTTACGAAGTTGCGTTTTTTCTGGTGTGGTTTTTAATTTTTGGGCTTAAAGTTAACAAATAAAATAAATTGTACGACAAACTTTATTTTATTTTACTTAAGCCGCTTGGAAGCCACTTGAAGCCACTTAAAGTAGCTTAAGTTGAGTTGATGCAGATAGGGTGTTATCCAGAAATATCCTACCCTCTTGGTAGGATATTTATGAGGTGGGCCCCGCACGAGCCCCACCGTTCTTTCCGCTAAGTAACGCACCCGCAAAAACCCGTCATTATGAAAGTCAACTGACGTGATTTCCTAATTTCTTAACGCACCAATTAATTGGGCAGTTTTATTCATTGAATTAATTCGATGAATTAATTTAATCGTTTCTTAACCTGTTTTCAATCCATTGGCGTAATAATAAAATAAGACCAACGCACGACTTCTGGAAAAATGCTCGTTGAGAGGTTTTGAAAACTTTGTGCCTTCATCCTCCTTCGCAAAAAACATGAAGAACCTGAATAACTCAAAGAACGCCGTCACCCTCAGAGATTGACGACGCTTCTTCCAAGACGTTCTTCCCCGCAACGATCTCCGATCACCAACTGCTTGAGGTAGGAGATTTCGGGTTTCTTTAAAATCTTCTTTGTGGATTATAGCAACACATGGATTTAATCGATATAATTAAACCTTCATGTTCTTGAACCTCGGAGTTCATCGACGCGTCACCGTATTCCGAGACGACGCGACGACTTTCCGCGACGACGCGACACCCTTCCGTGATGCGACAATCGCCTCCTTCCGCGGTGATCAAATCCACAAAGAACACGCGTGCAACGACTTGACGAGGTAGGTGTTGTTGTCAAATAATTTATATTCCCGTGATTGTTTCTTTTAAAATGAAGAACCCGGTTCATAAGAACAATTTTAATTCATTAAAATTGTTTTTGGTTATGTTTTCTATGTGTTGATTAATCCTCTCGATTGATACCGCCTAACGCGGAGGGTGCGGGCCAAAAAAACACGGCCCGACAACCCTCCAAAGTTTTTCGTTGTTGTGTGGATTTTGAGGGCGATGATAAAACGTGCCGCAAAGGAAATTTGATGATTCCGCAGAGAAGAGCGGGTCCCGGGAGGAGCAGCGGCGCAGACAGGAAGGAAAACGGACCACCAGAGCAACTCCGGTGGCCCGCGGAAGTCTCCAGAGGCGCCCCGGCGTGCCGCCGGGCAGGGCCGCCGCGGCTGAAGAAGCAGCGGCGGCGGCCAGCGGACACACAGCCGCGCGGGTTCGGCTCGCCCGCACGGGACGCGGTAGAAGCCGCGTCCGCTGATGTCTAGCGCGGCCCCTCGAGGGCCGTGACATCCTCATCCCGCGGGGGCGGCGCCCCGCGGTGCTTCCACGGTCGGCCGCTCGGCCGAGCCGAGCCGGGCCGGGCCGTGTCCTGGCCGGACCGGGTCGGGTCGACCCGGTTCGGCCGACCCAGGGGGGTCGGGCCGCGTCGGCCCGGGCCCAGACCCCCCGTATTCGGACCGTTTTCGGTCTTTTGCCCGTAACATGAGATACGGGCCTCCGAATGACACGCCGTCAGTGGCAACGCGATCCTTGGATCGAGATGGTCGTTTCGGTATATCGCACTCAAGGTTTAGGAATACTTTGAGATCAGACGAGTTGGTTCGTACACGAAACCAACCGGGCCCTCGGAGCGGAAACCCTCATATCTTGAGCTACGAACGTCTGTTTGACGTGTCGTTGACTTCGTTGAATTCCTCTAAGTGAGAAGGATATTTTGGAATACTCCGCCTGAGGTTTGGACGTAGGTGGAGTACGGTCGGGTTGGTTTTTCCATAAAAACCAACCGGGCCCCTGGGACGAAAAAGCCAATAACTCTCAGACCGGGCGTCCGATTGACGCGCCGTCTGCGACGTTGAGTTCCTGTTGACGATACAAAACTTTTGGATACATCAACCTCGGACTTTGTGTCAGTTGATGTATCAGCCTCTCGGCTCGTGGAGCGGACCCTCTCGAACGAGCTTGCTGTGTGCGGGAACCCTAGAGCTGGCTGCGACTCCGACGACGACAATGGAGAGATCCTCAGTGGACTGCGACGACGACTGTACAGAGATCTTCAGTGGACTACGACGACTACAGCACTCAGAGATCCTTTGTGGGTCAGTGCTACAGGTCCTGTGTGGGCCCGATCCTGTGTGGGTCCGATCCTGTGTGGGTCAACGCTCAGCGGTTCTGTGTGAGCCAGCGCCTACAGGTCCTGGGTGGGCATGATCCTGTGTGGGTCTTTGCGGTGGTTAGTTACATATCGATCCTTTGTGGGTCAGATCCTTTGTGGGTCATTGCGGGGGTTAGTACCTATCGATCCTTCATGGGTCGGATGACTTAGATGGATCAGTGATCATCTCTATCATCATTTGAAGAAGTATACCCGTGTGAGCTAAAACTCTGTTTTACTCTCCTTTGTGGATTGTGTTGAGCAATCCTATGTGGATTAATTTTTCTCTCCTTCATGGATTGTGTTGTTCTATCCTATGTGGGTTTACATTTTGCTTCCCTATGTGGACTGGGTTGTGCTTGGGCTCAGATATTGGAGCCGAACGAGAATTGATGACTTAGGTATATGTATGGGCATATACCTAAGCAGTGTCGGTTGTTACTTCGTGACTGTATCTTTCCTTTGTGGATTATCCTTTGTGGATTTCGGGAGACCTTCGGGGGTCTCGGGGTCCCTACTGAGTAGCTTATACTCACCCTTGCACGGGCTATGCCCTCACTACATTGTGTTGGTTGCAGACGACGGACAACGCTGATCGTGGTGGAGGCTTGCGGAGCAGGACGGTACCTGGAGGTGGACCACTGGGTTGGACGTACTCGGAGCGGTCAGGTGGACCCGAGGAGCAGTGGAGGCTATCTATACCCACCCTTCAGGTGGGACTTCCAGAGGACGGCTCGACACTGCGGATTTTCTTTTCAGTAGCTATTTTCCCCTTTCAGTTGTACTTTACAGTTGGGTTTGTATTTCCGGCCCCTTTTACTTTCAGCACAGCTTGTTACAGTTTTTACTTAGTGTTTACTTTTCCACTTTCTTACTCTGTGGTGCTTGTTTACTTTTCAAAGGCAATGCCTTCCCTTTTTCCGGGATTTACACCTTGGTGCTAGTCGCCAGCCCCTGGCCTATGGAAGACGGGCATGGGGTAGTCACGGCACGGGCCCCAAGGGCGGGTCGTGACCAATTGGAATCAAAGGTGGTCGGTTCTACCGCAGACTCTGATCTTTCTTCTATGTGAAGCAATAGTGTTAAGCGTATTGGGTGTGGTTCTCAGTCCAGGGAGTCCAGTGTTGGTGCGGAGGCCGACGTATCAGTACACCAGGACCCTGGCATCTGATTTCCGACTTAATGCATGAAAACATTGATTTCATGTGTGTTTTCAAGTTTTCTTTGTGATTACTTGTGTCAGCTCACCAGGTATACTGTTCTAACCATGGCGCACTTGTTTCTTTTTTAGGATGGCCCCACGACGGCAGCTAGCTAAGGTTCCGAGAGTAGAGCGCGACGACAGCCCGCCGAGCGACGAGGCCTCGGTACATGGCCCGTTGACAGCGGAGGCACCGGCGGTACCTCTACCCGCCGAGCCCCTGATGCTTCCAGCTCCAGCCGCTGTCGATGCACGTCGCCTCAGTGCTCTGCACGAGTTTCAGCGCCAGCGACCACCTAGGTTCCGTGGGGAGACGGACACCCAGGCAGCCGAGGACTGGCTGGAGGCAGTGGTGCGAGTTTTCCGACTAGTGAGGACACCAGCAGACCTAATGGTGATCCTCGCAGCGAGCCTACTGCACACAGCAGCAGGACGATGGTGGAGCTTGATTCTCTAGGTGCACTATGAGGCCACTCTCATCTGGATAGACATTGAGGGCCTCTTCCACTCAGAGTTCGTCCCGACCAACCTCCGTGCGGTTTGCATCCAGGAGCTTCTTCAGCTGCGGCATGGCTGCTTGACGGTCGCCCAGTACTCGGTGAGATTCACCGATCTCTCACGCTACTCGACCGACATGGTACGGGACCCGTTCTTCCGGGCCCGGACCTTTGAGAAGGGATTGAGACACAAGATCATGGCATCGCAGATCTCCCTCAGCATCCCGACCCAGGCATGAGTACTGGAGCGATCCCTCTTGATCGAGAGCGTCCTTGCTGATACTTCTCCAGCGGCGAGACTTACCGCGGGGCGGCACGTAGCAGAGTCTTCCGCAGCGGGCAGCCGACGGATGACTCAAGGGTCCCGGCAGACCAGACCCTCACGCAGACGGCCTCAGGACACTGGCTCAGTAGTGCGGGGCACACAACACGGAGCCAGTCTTTCGAGAGGCAGGTAGTCCTACACTTGCGGCGGGCAGGGTCACATGGCTCGTGATTGCCCGACCCGCCGTGCCGAGGAGCATCAGACAGTTGAGGGGCCATCCAGGCAGAGGCAGAGGGTCGACCATGGAGGTCCGCAGGGAGGAGGCAGACGAGGCATAGGAGATGGACGAGCAGTAGGTGGTGGGCGACGCTTTGAGGCTCTACCACCACCACCACTAGGAGGCCCGCCCCGACCACAGGGAGCTGGCGGGCAGAGAGAGGCATAGCTCCAGGCAGCGGAGGCCTACGACCACGGAGCGCCCGAGATGATTCGAGGTACGATCTATGTCTATTCCACCCCTGCTACAGTTCTTATATACATAGGAGCGAGTCACTCTTTCATAGCCGCTGCCCTTGTTCGGAGCTCGGAGATTCCGACAGAGCCGTTGGCTCGATCCTTATGGCTAGAGACTCCTATGGGAGCAGACTCGACGATTACGCACTGGTGCCAGCAGTGTGAGCTTACTCTAGGAGGTGAGAGATTCGGCTGTGATGTTCTTGTAGTGGCGTCCAGGCCTTACGATGTCATCTTGGGCATGGATTGGTTATCTACAGTCCATGCTCAGATTGACTGTTTTAGGCGCAAGGTGCGATGTGTGCGCACCGACGGGAGCAGGTTCACCTTCACCGGAGAGAAGGGAGCCTTTGCAGCATTGGAGGGACTCTCGCAGAGGAGGGGACAACCCATAACTCATCAGTTAGCTAGTCTCATCCTTGGAGCAGTGGACGTGCAGAGTCCTAGTTTTCCTGCAGTGGTGGATCAGTACGCGGACGTCTTTCCCGATGACGTTCCAGGGCTACCTCCTCGCAGAGAGGTAGACTTTTATATTAATGTGTACCCCGGGACAGCCCCGATATCCACTCCAACGTATCGGATGGCCCCTGCTGAGCTTCGAGAGATGCGGGTACAGTTTGAGGACTTGCAGGGCAAGGGGTTCATCTGACCCAGTGTTTTACCCTGGGTTTCCCCGATATTGTTCTCCAAGAAGGCGGATGGGAGCTTGAGACTGTGTGTCGACTATCATCGCCTTAACCAGGTGAAAGTGAGAAACAAGTATCCGCTGCCGAGTATTAATGACCTCTTCGATCAGATCAAGGGAGCACGGTGGTTCTCAAAGATAGACCTCAGGTCAGGCTATGATCAGCTCAGAGTTCGAGACGAGGACGTGCAGAAGACGGCCTTCAGGTGTCGGTATGGCCACTATGAGTTCCTGGATATGCCATTCGGCATAACCGATGCTCTAGCAGTGTTCATGAGCCTCATGAACAGGATCTTCCAGACATACCTCGATCGATTTGTCGTGGTCTTCATCGACGACATTTTGGTGTACTCGACCACGGAGGAGGAGCACGCCTACCACTTGCGGGTTGTACTAGACACACTCTGAGAGCACCAGCTTTATGGAAAGCTCTCGAAGTGCCAGTTCTGGTTACGTGAGGTCCAATTCTTGGGGCACTTCATTTCTAAGGTGGGAGTTGCAGTGGATCCCGCGAAGATCGAGGCAGTGCTAGCTTGGGAGCCACCCACGAGTGTGACGGAGGTGCAGAGTTTCTTGGGTCTAGCCTGATACTATCGGAGATTCGTTCCGGACTTCTCCAGAGTTGCGGCGCCACTCTCAGCTCTGAAAAAGAAGGGGAAACCCTTTGTGTGGTCAGACAGATGTCAGCAGAGCTTCCAGGAGCTGAGACATAGATTGACCAGTGCACTTATCTTGAGGTTTCCTGAGGAGGGAGTTGGATACGTAGTCTACTGCGATGCATCAGGGACCAGGCTCGAATGTGTCCTGATACAGGAGCAGGCCGTGATTGCCTATGGATCACGTCAGTTGAGGCCGCATGAGCAGAACTACGCCACACATGACCTGGAGTTAGCAGCAGTGGTCTTCGCACTGAAGACATGGCGGAACTATCTGATGGCCGAGCACTTTACAGTCTTTTCTGAGCACCAGAGTCTCAGGTACATCTTCTCTCAGAAGGACCTGAACCTGAGACAACGGCGATGGCTCGAGTTCCTCCAGGACTATGACTTTGAGATAATATATACTCCTGGGAAGTGGAACGTGGTAGCCGATGCCTTCAGCAGGAGAACGGGGATTCAGCTACTTGAGGAGGCGACAGAGCAGCTAGCCGCTTTGCAGATATCCTTCATGGATAGAGATGGAGCAGCCTTCATTCAGTCTCTCACAGTCACTCCTCCACTACTGCAGTGGGTCAGAGAGGCAATGCGTGGGGACGCTGACTGTGAGACGCGGCGTGCACAATTATCCTCGGGACAGGCACCTGATGGCTTCTTCTTTGGAGCAGAGCATGACATCCTTTTCAGAGGATGTACCTTGGTACCAGTCACTTTACGAGAGGAGGTGCTGAGAGATTTTCACACTTCTCCTTTGGCGGTACATCCTGGAGTGGTGAAGATGTACCAAGACCTCAGATGACAGCACTGGTGGCCGGGCATGAAGAAGGTTGTGGCAGAGTTCGTTTCTCGATGCCTCACCTGCCAGCAGGTGAAGGCAGAGCATCAGGTACCAGCAGGCTTGGTACAACCCTTGGAGGTCCCGGAGTGGCAGTGGTACGGGATATCTATGGACTTCGTGACTGGACTTCCACGCACTTCTAGAGTTCATGACTCTATTTGGGTGATTGTCGACCGACTCACCAAGTCGGCTCACTTCTTACCCATCAGAGAGCAGGGCTCAGTGGAGAGCTTGGGGCGTCTCTACGTTCAGGAGATTGTACGGCTTCACGGTGTTTCATCGTCTATCGTATCCGATCGGGACGCTTGCTTTACTTCTCGACTTTGGAAGGGGTTGCAGGAGGCGTTCGGGACGCGGCTACGTCTGAGCACCGCCTTTCACCCTCAGACGTATGGTCAGACGGGGAGGACCATTTAGACACTCGAGGACATGCTCCGCGCATGTGTCCTTGACTTTGGTCGTAGCTGGGAGGAACACCTACCCTTGGTGGAGTTTGCATACAACAACAGCTACCACTCCACCATCGGGATGGCACCATACGAGGCGTTGTACGTCAGACCTTGCAGATCCCCTTTGTGCTGGACAGACCCTGGGGAGTCAGCACTTGTGGGACCAGAGATGGTCCGGGCCACGACAGAGAAGGTCCAGGTCATCCAGGAGCGGATGAGGACAGCTCAAAGCTGGCAGACGTCTTATGCTGACAGGAGGCAGAGGCCACTAGAGTTCGAGGATGGCGACCACGTCTTCTTGCGTGTCTCACCTCGACGTGGATTGCGGAGATTTGGCCGAGGCGACAAGTTGTCTCCGCGCTTCATCGGACCCTTCCAGGTCCTCAGCAGGATTGGCGAGGTGGTTTATTGCCTGGCTCTACCTCCTCAGTTTCACCTGGTGCACGATGTCTTCCATGTATCTCAGCTGAGGAGATACGTGCATGACCCGACGCATATCATTGACCATGGGGAGCTAGACGTGGATGATGGGGCGACTTTTTCGGTGGTCCCGGTGGAGATCGAGGATCGACAGGAGCGGGTCCTATGCGGACGATCGATTCCTCTTGTGCGCATCAGATGGAAACACGGGAACCTTCAGGAGAGCACTTGGGAGTGGGAGGCTCAGATGCGTCCTCAGTACCCACATTTGTTTCCCTAGTTTATGATGTATCTTTACAGGGATGTAAATCCCTGAGGTGGGAGTGATGTAAAGACCCGAAAAATTCAAGGAAATTTTTTTTCTTAATTTTCTTTGAATTTATAAAAGAACGCAGTTTCTGACGGAACCTAATTCTGAGGCCCGGTGTGCCCGGAATCATGTTCAAATGTTTGGCTCGGGTACGTTCAGTGAACAGACGAGCGGGTTTTTTCTAACTTTTGAACCGGTGCTCGGAATCAAATTCTGAGGGCACCAATGGAATCACAGTGCCGGTAATTTCTTAGAAACGCCTCTTCTGGAGTTGCGTTTGCTCGGGTGTGGTTTTTAATTTTTGGGCTTAAAGTTAAGAAATAAAATAAATTGTACGACAAACTTTATTTTATTTCACTTAAGCCGCTTGGAAGCCACTTGATGCCACTTAAAGCAGCTTAAGCTGAGTTGATGCGGATAGGGTGCTATCCAGAAATATCCTACCCTCTTGGTAGGATATTTGTGAGGTGGGGACTGCACGAGCCCCACCATTTCTTTCCGCTAAGTAATGCACCCGCGAAAACCCGTCATTATGAAAGTCAACTGACACGTTTTCTTAATTTATTAACGCACCAATTAATTGGGTGGTTTTATTCGTTGAATTAATTCGATGAATTAATTTAATCATTTCTTAACCTGTTTTCAATCCGTTGGCGTAATAATAAAATAAGACCAACGCACGCCTTCTGGAAAAATGCTCGTTGAGAGGTTTTGACATCTTTGTGCCTTCATCCTCCATCGTGAAGAATGCGAAGAACGCGAAGAACGCGAAGAACGCGAAGAATGCCGTCACCCTCGGATATTGAAGACGCTTCTTCCGAGACGTTCTTCCACGCAACGATCTCCGATCACCAACTGCTTGAGGTAGGAGATTTCGGGTTTCTTTTAAATCTTCTGTGTGGTTTATAACAACACATGGATTTAATTGATATAATTAAACCTTCATGTTCATGAACCTTGGAGTTCGTCGACGTGTCACCGTATTCCGCGACGACGCGACGCCTTTCCGCAACGACGCGACACCTTTCCGCGATGACGCGACGCCTTTCCGCGACGATGCGACGCCCTTCCGCGACGCGACAATCCCCTCCTTCTGCGGCGATCAAATCCGCGAAGAACGCACGTGCAACGACTTGACGAGGTAGGGGTTGTTGTGAAAGAATTTATATTCCCGTGATCGTTTCTTTTAAAATGAAGAACTCGGTTCATAAGAACAATTTTAATTCATTAAAATTGTTTATGGTTTTGTTTTCTATGTGTTGATTAACCCTCCCGATTGATACCGCCTAATGTGGAGGGTGCGGGCCAGACAAACATGGCCTGAAAACCCTCCGTAGTTCTTCGTGGTTGTGCGGATTTGGTGGGCGACGATAAAACATGCCGCAAAGGCAATTTGATGATTCCGAAGAGAAGAGCGGGTCCCGAGAGGAGCAGCGGCGCAGACAGGAAGGAAAACGGACCACCGGAGCAACTCCGGTGGCCCGCGGAAGTCTCCGGCGGCCGCGCGGGCCCGGCTCGCCCGCACAGGACGCGGCAGAAGCCACATCCGCTGATGTCCAGCGCGGCCCCTCAAGGGCCGCGAAATCCTCATCCCGCCGGGGCGGCGCCCCGCGGTGCTGCCCCGATCGGCCGCTCAGCCAAGCCGAGCCGGGCCGGGCTGCGCCCTGGCCGGACCGGACCGGGTCCAGCCGGGTTGGACCGGGTCGGGTCGGCCCGGGCCCAGACCCCCCGTCTTCGGACCGGTTTCGGTATTTTTCCCGTAACACGATCTATGGGCCTCCGAACGATGCTCCGTCAGTGGAAACACGATCCTTGGATCGAGACGGTCATTTTGGTATATCGCACTCAAGGTTTCGGAAGACTTTGAGTTCGGCCGGGTTGGTTCGTACACGAAACCAACCGGGCCCTCGGAGCGGAAACACTCATATCTTGAGCTACAGACGTCCGTTTGACATGTTGTTGACTTCGTTGAAATCCTCTAAGTGAGACGGATCTTTTGGCATACTCCGCCCGAGGTTTGGATGCAGGTGGAGTACGGTTGGGATGGTTTTGCCTTAAAAACCAACCGGGCCCCTGGGATGAAAATGCCAATAAATCTCAGACCGGGCGTCCGATTGACGCGTCGTCTGCGACGTTGAGTTCCTGTTGACGATACGGAACTTTTGGATACATCAACTTCGGACTTTGTGTCAGTTTATGTATCAGCCTCTCGGCTCGTGGAGCGGACCCTCCTGAACGAGCTTGTTGTGTGCGGGAACCCTAGAGCTGGTTGCGACTGCGACGACGACTGTGCAGAGATTCTCAGTGGACTGCGACGATGACTATGCAGTGATCCTCAGTGGACTGCGACGACTACAGCACTCAACGATCCTTTGTGGGTCAGTGCTACAGGTCCTGTGTGGGCCCGATCCTGTGTGGGTCCGATTCTGTGTGGGTCAGCGCTCAGCGGTTCTGTGTGAGCCAGCGCCTACAGGTCCTGTGTGGGCCCAATCCTGTGTGGGTGTTTGCGAGGTTAGTTACCTATCAATCCTTTGTGGGTCAGATCCTTTGTGGGTCATTGAGGGGGTTAGTACCTATCGATCCTTCGTGGGTCTGGCGACTTAGATTGATCAGTGATCATCTCTATCATCATTTGAAGAAGTATACCTGTGTGAGCTGAAACTCTGTTTTACTCTCCTTTGTGGATTGTGTTGAGCAATCCTATGTGGATTACTTTTTCTCTCCTTCGTGGATTGTGTTGTGCTATCCTGTGTGGGTTTGCATTTTTTTTTCCTGTGAGGACTGGGTTGTGCTTGGGCTCGGATGTTGGACCCGAACGGGAATTGATGACTTAGGTATATGTATGGGCATATACCTAAGCAGTGTCGGTTGTTACTTCGTGACTGTATCTTTCCTTTGTGGATTATCCTTTGTGGATTTCGGGAGACCTTCGGGGGTCTCGGGGTCCCTACTGAGTAGCTTATACTCACTCCTGGAAGGGCTATGCCCGCACTACATTGTGTTGGTTGCAGACGACGGACAGCACTGATCGTGGTGGAGGCTTGCGGAGCAGGACGGTACCTGTAGGTGGACCACTGGGTGGGACGTACTCGGATCGGTCAGGTGGACCCGAGGAGCAGTGGAGGCTATCTGTACCCACCCTTCAGGTGGGACTTCCAGAGGACGGCTCGACGCTGTGGCTTTTCTTTTCAGTAGTTGTTTTCCCCTTTCAGGTGTACATTACAGTTGGGATTGTATTTCCGGCCCCTTTTACATTCAGCACAGCTTGTTACAGTTTTTACATAGTGTTTATTTTTTCGCTTTCTTACTCTGTGGTGCTTGTTTACTTTTCAAAGTCAATGCCTTCCCTTTTTCTGGGATTTACGCCTTGGTGCTAGTCGCCAGCCCCTGGCCTATGGAAGGCGGGCTTGGGGTAGTCACGGCACGGGCCCCGAGGGCGGGTCGTGACACGGACATTCTCTATGCCCACTTGTCTCCACTGGATTGAGACCATTCCTCACTTGGAATAACATCCTCTTTTCCGGTGCGGCGTCCGTCTGTAGGGAAAGGGAAACCGCCTTGGTGTATGCCCATAGAATTTCTTTCATAAGGCAGTACCCCTACTCCTCCACTCTTTCTGGGTTCCTAATCCCTCTTCTGCTGGGATTTTTCACCACCCAGGCTTCCATCCTAGGGTGAGTCCTGATCTCCACCTCCTTGGGCTACTAACCACAAATAATCCCTTGTTTCCACTTTGGGCTACTAACCATGCGTAAGCCCCTGTTTCCTCTTTGGGATTCCAACTACGTGTATCCCCCGTCTATATCCCATAGATACACCTTTCACGATGTGATTATCTGGTCTTTGCTGCCACTTGTTTCTCACACCAAGCATGACACACATGGGCTTAGAGTAAGCATAGACCATGACATAATCTCCGAGTATCTTAGAGTATAATCCCCAAACCCAACCTGAACTATGAGGTCTTTAATCCATTCCAAGGCAAGGTACAAAGGAATCCTCCCTGAGGTTCAATCCCAACACCCATTGGTCCCGACCATCTTCACACCGGTTCACCAAAAAAATACTGAACTATGAGTTATTTGATCATTTCCAAGGCAGGGTACGTAGGAAGCCTCCCCGAGGTTCAAGACCAAAAACCATTGGTTCCGACCCCCCTTCACGTCAGACCACCTTTGTCCCGCATGACATTAAACTGCATGCCCCATTTCAGTCCTACACGACATTAAACTTCATTCACCATTCCCGAACTATGTGGGATTTGATCCTTGTCAACTGGATAAGGTACATAGGAATCCTCCTCGAGGTTCAACCCCATCCCGCGGTAATCCATTATGATCCCATCCAGCAGTAAGTCGTTGGGACCCCATCTAGAGGTAAGGCATTACGACCCCGTCCAGTGGTAAGCCGCTGTGACCCCATCCGGCTGTAATTCTTTGTTACACCATCCGAAAGTAAGCTATTGTGACCCCATTTGGAGGTAAGTCATTGTCAAACCCATTCAATAGTAAGCCGTTGTCAGGAGTGAACAAAGGGGACTTTGGTTCCCTACTGTAGGGATACGTAGGGTGTCTCTTCGAGACTCAAGCCCAACATCACCATAGTCCTCAAGTTGACTCCATAACATTCTCCACCCACTTCACTTAACCATACATTATCCATTTTGGTTCTTACCTGGGCTACCACATCTTGGTGGGATCATGCTACCTCATTCCCTATTCCCCTTAACAACAATCATGTAGCTAACTATGCGTTAGCCCCAACATCGGTGTTCCCTCTAGGGGTCGCACTCACATGATCCGCTCTAGTCAGTGTTTTGATCATTCCAATCCATCTCCACTAGATGTTAAACTTGCGACATGCCCTATGTTAAACATGGAAAGATGAGGAAAACCTTAGATACATGCCTATGGCATAAAATTTCCTGTGCTCGATGTGGCATGTCTCAGGCTTCTACACCCTCGAGAATCCCTATAATAAGGGGACGAAACCCAGAGGCGCCAGTGTTCCAGCGTCCAGACACACCAGTGATGTCCAACATGTCTACTCCCCCGACCGAAGGTTGTTACCCTGATCGTACCCCTTGGAATGTCTCGACATAAGCGGTGTAATTAACTGGTGTCCATGAAGATATGGTACTGGGAAAAGTTTCACGAACAAAATCTTAATCTATAAGGGAGACCAAAATTTGGTGACGAGTTTCGAGGAGGAATCCATGGAAGGAAGAACCGACATCCCATCATCCCATTTTGATTGAAGAGAAAACGTCCATGAACATGGTACAGATGCCACCCGCCTTTGGAAAGTGGGAATGCGGGGCAAAAAACAGCGTCATCGACCTCGAACATATGAACGCACGTGCCCTGATAAAAGCATTAGAAACAGAAATGGTGAACCCGATGTGATGTTTTTCTCCTCAATATGGATATTAGTAGCATTCGAGACATCAGTGGATTTTCAAGTCACAAGATCCAGCTATCCAGAACCGGGTCCCACCAAGAAAATATCGGGTCTGGTTTGAAACACACTAGATGTTGGGGAAGTCAAAATGTTGGGCATCTCGGTCTGCGACGTTGTAAGCGTGGATCCATTTTACCAGCCATGGAAGATGGAATGGCGTTGGTGCACTGGTCATCGATTCTTTTCCTTTAAACACTAATGGGTTAATGTCCCTACTTTTTTGGAACCGAGCTACTATAGGAATTCAATCACTGCCCACCCACGAACGTAGGGGTAGGGGAATTCCAAGACAATAGTCTCACGCGGATCCGCCGCTTCCACAACAATCTCCATTCCTACAAACATCGAGTGCCCACACACCATTTCTCTGTCTGAATTCATTCAGCAGAGAGTGATCAATGAAATCTTATCTCAGTATGAGGAGGAGGGGATTATCCCAACAAGGGATATGGCCCGCCATGATCTAGAGGAATCTGCACCTCAACACCAATGTCGCCACCGAGGGTCGTTCATGGAGCCACTTCTCCCTACTCCAACGTACAATCATTTGGGGATCCTTTCCCTGGAACTCCTTGAAGACTCTCTACCCTACGCTAAGAAGGTAGGGGATGTTTTGGCCAGCCCGGTTGGGATCCTTTTTCAGGGGCCCCAACGGAGGGCTCCCACTAGGCCACACCGACACCACCACCTGGTCCCACGAGTCGAGGAGCAGGTAAGCCATGTGCCTGCACCGTTGAATCTAGTCTGGTTGACCTGATGCCAGCGTCGTGCACAGGCCGAGGAAGTCACCCACCAAGGGGCATCAACATCAGAAACTACTATGGAACAGGCCACTGACGACATATATCGTCAACCCCTTATGTATGATGACTTGGGGAACTTGTATATCCATCCCAAATCGAGGCCCCAACTGCCCCACAGATAGGATGGGTCGACTCCCCCACCCGTCAATGCAGGTAATGTCCACTGTCAGTAAGGAGTCCCTCCTCGTACTTCCACAATAGAGAACACAGGTCTTCCTCACTTCCAGGATCAGCATGGAAGTCCACCTCGTAATACCCTCATTCTGAATGAGGGACCTCCCCATGATGGTGACACCCAACACAGAAGCCTCTCTCGTTCTCATTAAATTTGGTATGGAGTTATCCCACCTGCCACCGACCACCGGTGTGGGGACGTTGTGCATCCGGTCAATCTCCAGCATGGGGGACGTCCCCATGCTATTACAATAGCTGGAAAAAATCCTCCTCTCCTCAGCAACCAGAGGGGTGAAGTCCAGCCTCGCCTTACCAGCACCCAGCATGGAGGCCCTACCCTTGTTTCTCTTGACCTGTAGGAGGAACTTCCACACACTAATGTCACCAGGGGAAACAAGCATGGGGGTCCCACCCATGCTCTTCTGGGGTCGAGTAGAGGTCATACCCGCTTCAACACTTACCATAGAAGTTCTAACCATATCCCTTTTGATATCTTACCCGGTGCTCCTCGCACTCTGGCTTGCCCAGGTGGAAGCCCTCTCCGCCTGAGCACCAGTATGACAAAAGGTCCTCCTCATGCCGAATATCTACTCTGCCCTAAAGAAGTATCCCGAGGTAGTATAGTGGGTCGCCGCCGCCATAAAAGGAACACTAAGAAGATTTATACTGAGATCAACCAATTTTTATTCTTAGATTCTGAAGCCAAATACGACTAAACGATGGAACCCTCGCCTAGGTCCTCCATGTCAAGGGTCGGGGAAGAAACAGGGTGCATCATCCTAGTACTCCAAGAATGAGAGGTCCATTGGATTTGTGCCTCCCTCAGCAAGTATATATAGGAGGAACACAATTTTGAAACCACTTAGGTTATGGTCATGCAATCACCACCGTCGTTAGTAGAAGCACTATTTACCTCGACTAAAGATCACATAGATCTATTCCGGGGACCAATGATGGATGAGGAGTAGCGCGGTCTTTCAATAGTAGCCCTGGTCCTTGCACCAGGAACTACGGCCCTAAGACTGTCCTACTGCGATGTGGTGGCTAAGTCACTACACTCTTCGGAGGACAGCCCGAGATGCGGCGGTTTGTCAGCTCCCTTGTCATAATCTCCACCGGCCATCCTACCATCACAATGGTCTGCTTCTGTACCACTACCGTTTCATTAGATGCCTCCGATTGATGAGTGTGGTAATGAAAGAAAAGACCCTGAATTTGATCCAAGGATCTTATAGAATATCCTCGCAGCGGACCACTTCCTTGAGATGTTTTAGCCTGTGGCAGTGCCGAATTTCTGCGCGCCAGAATCTCTCACGCTAGAGGAAGTTGAGTGTTTCTGTAAAACCCTTTGGGTGATGCATTTTCTCCTTCGTCACTAGCGAGTGGCTTATCCAAAGAGACAATCACATTTTGAAGACATTGGCAAGAAATGTCGTATGGTTGATCAATCTGTACTTCCTATGGCTCACTGCCTTGAGTAGCTAGGCCGATGTAAGGCCCTCCAGAAAAAATGTGTCCAGAGTTTCAATGTACTCTACTAGATTATCAAAGAGGCTTCCCCCCCATGTGTAGATCCGTGGATATGGGAAATATGTTGCCCTCCTGTTTAGTCTTATATGGTGGCAGCCCGACTTTCTAGGTGATATCGATGACATTCCCCTAGGTAGAGTCACTGTCTTCATGGCCAGTCTATCAAAAGATGATAATGAGCTAGATATACTTTATGGGGACCTCCCCCTGGAGGAGTGCCACAACTATTGGATCTATTGAGGTGGGTTACTCACCAAAAGAGGAGCCTACTGGGTCTCCCCATGCCCATCGAGGCGTTAGTCCTTAACCAGAATCAGGGTAAAGGAAAGGGACTCCTTGGAACTGTCAAGCCTTCCGACCCATCTGGCTCAGTGCAGAAGATGGAGGAAGACCCTGAAAAAGCCTCATTGTGTCAGAAAATTGCTGAATGGAAGAAGGTGGTCGATGACCTCCTCACTGAACGCACTGCAGAGTGCTGGCTTGACTATGATGATTCAAGGTCGAGGTAGTAGGGGCATACACAACTTTACCGTGGTGAATTGCCTTCAGTTAACCTAGACCATCCTGCCCACGCATATAGGGTTGAGGTCGGAGATTACGGCAAGAGGGCATGGTACATATCGCCAAATCCTCCTGAACGGCGTAACGACCCTCAGGATCTAGCTTAGCTCCCCCAGCTGCCCCACAGGTTATTCCACCAGTTCCCCATGAGCTTCAGGGACACCTTATCATGTTGAAGAACCCGCCAACACATTGGCAGTAGGGGATCCCCATCATTACAAGAACCCACAGCTAGATGATCTGATGGAGGCCCTCATTTTCCGTCTCGAGGCATTAGAGATGATACAGGTGGCACTCCCGCCTGATGGAAAGACATATCTAGCATGGGTGGATGATATACCAGCACCATCGGGATTCAGGAATCCCACATTTTCCTCATTCAATAGGACATGGGACCCACCAGAGAACCGTGCCCACTTTACTTCAAGGTGTGGCCCCATGTTGGGAACTCCATCGCAGTTGGAGGCCGCCAAGCTCTAATGTTTTGTGCAAACATTGGAAGGGCCTGTGTTTTTCTGGTACAACCAGCTCTCCATCAGATCAATAACTGGTTGGGAGGACCTCTGTAGGCAATTACTCTACTAGTTTAGTTCCACCACACAAAGGATGAGTATTGCAGACCTCTTTAAGTGCAAACAGAGGCTTGATGATCTCTTCATTGACTTTGTCGCCCGGTGTAAAGGACTCACGTATTCCCTTGACAAGCCACTGACTCAAGATAAATTGACGACGATGTGCATAGTGATTGAAAAGATGTAGATGGTCCCCTCACTGATCACCCAAAATTATACCAGGGGATTTTGTGACTTCTATGATAAGGCCCATTGCTTAGAGGAAGCCTTACAGCAGGCCATGTAGACACATATGTTGCCTCCTATGATCCCTGCGAAAAGGGTTTCCAGGGCTGAGCCTCCTGTAGTGGCCCAAATAGAGTCCCCCAGACAACTAGAGTTGTTTCCAATGGAGTTTCCTCCACAGCCTCGCAGAGGCCCCCTACCTTAGGTGTATCAACTAGACCAGCAGCGCCCACCCCAGAATCGGCCAGTTCCCCCACGCAATGCACCTCCACCTCCAAGGTGAGATAACCAAGCTCCACCTCTGATTCCCTCTTCATCCTGAACTCTCAAAGACTTCCTTACCCTGGAGATGGAAATACCTCCTAGAATCTATCCAGCAGTGGATGACTATTCAAGGGATGGTCAAGGGTATGCCTCGGTTAACAATGTAGAGCTGGTAAACCCCTACATGATTCCTAACAATGAGGAGGAACAGCCAGATCCTCCCAACATCCCCAGCCATCTTCAGCATCGATGGAGCCATGGATATATGGGCCGTTAGAGTTCCTCGGTCAGCACTTCCAACTAGGATATGCATGCTACCAAAACCTGGGAACATGCTCAGAGCAGAGCTCAACATGTGCAAAATTATCATCTGATGGCATTAGGCCCGTCTTCACTGCCGTTTGTGTTGCTGGTTCAGGCAGAGCCACCCTGAAAATGTCATGACCAGCCACACCCTGCTACAGGCTGGTATCATCCATCTGGTCCTCATCTAGTATCCACTCAGTAGGCTTTTACCAGTGGGATTTTCCCAGTACCAGTTAGCCGCCAGTCCGGTCTACTGGTCCCACCATACCTCCTTTCATAGAGTGACCTCCTACAAGCAGAAGTTCACACCTAGCGCAGAAGTACGATGTTCTTAAGAATCGCAACAGTATTTCAGCAAGACTCTCCATACTTGAGTCCCTTCACCTTTAATCATATATTCCTGAGGCTCTCGCTGATGCTTTAAGAAGACCCATACAGTTTGAGATGGTAGAAGCAGTCTTAGAAGCCTTCCATGCCGAGGCAATCAAGAATGCTGAATGCTAGGCTATCGTCTCATTATCTGGAGAAGATGAAGACTCTCTCATATAGGGGAACATTATCCCATTGTACATCGTTGGCCTATTAAATGACATAGAGGTTCAACGCTCTCTCGTCGACATGGGCTCGGGGATCAACCGAATCTCGACTCGGACATTGTGAAAACTGGGATTTTTAAGGTGATATGAGCCCCTAGGACCTAAGAATGAAAGGTTATGATAGGAAAGAACATAAAATAGTCGGAAAGATCTTCTTGAAGACCCAGTTTGGTGGCCTGGTCACCATCACTGAATTTATGGTCAACTCCTAGGACACGACCTACAATGTGTTGATGAGCAGGTTGTGGCTCCACTTTCTTGTGGCGGTTCCCTCATCATATCACCAGTGTCTCAAATACACCCTTAGTGGTTGAGTGGTCATGATTCAAGGTGATGAATCTCTCTTTACCTCTTGTGAAGCCCACTTCCTAGATGTTGGCTACTACAAGAGTAAGAACATGAAAATCTAGACTAATGAGGTCTATCATGCCATGGCTGTGACCAACCAGTAGATAGATCTAGATGACGCCTACGTCTTTCCAATCCACATCTTGGAGACTAAGACCCCAGACATGGGACAATGATTTTTTATTTATAGGATGAGTGGAGAACACATTCATAGGCCTAAGTGATTCCGGAAGATCACCTCGTAATCTTATACAAATCAGGATCAGGTGATCCCGGAGCCTTTAACCCCCATAAGGTATCGGGATGTCCGCCCCATGGCAATGGAGATATGTCATACGTGGTTATTATTCCGGGATAGAATCAATCGGTTCAATCGAATGCACCAATATTGCATTGACATCATCAAGCATGTCCCCTTGGGCTAAAGGCCAGATGTGATCGGATCAGCAACCTTCATCGTTATGGTTGTGGCAGCCCAAGAGTCCTTTGATGTAGTGACCACTGCCGCTCAGGCTTGTACTAGCCTCCCATATGGATCTTCCGACTCAGAAGAAACCCATACTTCTGAGGCTCCCCCATCCACAAGTGAAGAAGAGGGTTTAGAGGATGATCCTCCTTCCTTTGAGGAGGGTATCTCTACCACAGTTGACGAATTGATACATGTGAACTTCAGTAGCAAGGCAGACCTGAGACCCACATTGATTAGTGTTTCCATGTCCCTCAAAGAGAAGCACCAACACATAGACATCCTCAAACAACACTGCAATGTATTCTCCTGATGTTATGCTGAGATTCAAAGACTAGATCCTCAGGTACCCATCCACCACCTCAGTCTCCCGGTAAATCATCACGGGTTCAAGAAGCCTTCCAGAAAGATGCACCCTTCTCACGGTGCCATGGTAGAGGTAGAAGTTGATAAGGTCATCAGAGCCAAGTTTTTTAAGGAGGTCCAGTACCCTAAATGGATGTCTAATATTGTGCCAGTAAGGAAGAATAATTGACAGATCAGGGTCTGCATCGACTTCTGAGATCTCAACCATCATTGTCCGAAGGATGATTTTCCCCTTCCTAAGATAGAGTTGTTGATGGAAGCTATAGCCGGATTCCAAGCTCCCTCTTTCATGGATGGGTACTCTGGGTACAACCAAATCCGAATGGTCCCGTAGGACAGGGAGTTCATTTCATTCAAGGATCCAAAAATTACTTTTTGTTACCAAGTCATTCCCTTTCAGTTTATAGAATTTAGGTGCCACCTACTAGCCGGTTATGTATCACATATTTAAGAAGGTCCTTGGAACGTTGGTGGAATTCTATGTGAACGATCTAGTGGTCAAATATCACCAGAATTAGGACCATCTAAATGACCTTGAGAAAGTGTTTCGCTTCCTCCGTTATTTTCACATGATGATGAATGCATTGAAGGGTGCCTTCGGGGTCACCTATAGAAAGTTTCTCAGATTCTTTGTCAGATATAGGGGCATTGAGATCATCCCAGAGAAGATTAAGGCCATTAGCCAGATCTCTCATCCGAGCAACATTTTGGAGCTTCGAGGTTTCCAAAGCCACTTAGTCTACATGTTCTGATTCATTACAAATCTGGTTTGAAAGTGTAAACCCTTTTCTCGGATCATGAAGAAAGGCACACTCTATGAGTGGGATGAAGAATGTCAGCCTGAATTCGAGAAAATAATGTTGTGTCTACTCTGCCCTCCAGTCTTAATTCCACCCTTCTACCGAAAGCCATTGGTCCTTTATGTGACCACCCAAGACCGATCTCTCGGTTCCCTTCTTGACTAGAATAACAATGAGGGGATGGAGAACAACCATTTCTACCTTAACTACATGCTCCTTGATACATAGACCAGATTCTCCCCCATTAAAAAGATCTTCCTTGCGCTGGTATTCACAGTACAGAAATTGCGACATTGCCTACATCACCACGAGGTACAGCTGGTGTCCTGGGTAGATCCACCGGAGTACATCTTGAACCATCCCTTGTTGACAGGCCGTCTAGCTCAGTGGGTGGTAATTCTATAACAATTCGATATCAAGTATTTCCCTCAGAATGCTATTAAGGGGAATGCATTGGCGGATTTCCTTACTGCCTTTCCGGATCCTGTTGACTGGTCCTTGAATCTCGATTTCCCCGATGAGGCAATCTGCTCAGTGGACCAAGCCATGCCGTGTTGGTATATACACTTCGATGGTCCTTCTCGAAGCCCCACCGACAGGAGGCTCAATGACCCTAGGATCAATAGAGTAGGCCTAGGTATTGTCTTCATTACACCGACACAAGCCATCCTACCATACTCATTCCTATTGTCAGAAGGCTGGACCAAAATTGAAGTAGAGTATCGGGCTCTCATCATTGGCCTCGAGCTGGCTCTCGAGATTGATGTGCCCCATCTACATGTGAAAGGGGACTCTGAACTACTCATAAAATAGATCAACAGTGAGTATGTTGTTAGAAATCCAGAGCCGATACCATTGTTGGGACACACTCTCTAGCTAATGGACTAGTTCCCATCTCGGCCAAAAGTCACTCATATTCCTCAATCTCAGAACGGTCGAGCTGACGCCCTAGAAATCCTGGCTGCATCACATTCAAAACTCGAGTAGGATGATCTGATTATCCATGTGGCACATCAAAGATTCATTTCTCTAGTCACCCTAAATGATGACGACGACCTGAAGGTTGTCCATCTTACCACCGGAGCCTCCAAGTTAGGACCCCCAGATGTTGTGATTGAAGTGACTCAAAACTGGAGCGACCCCTTTGTTGAGTATCTCCAAAATGGTTACCTCCAGGCTAAATGGGCCGAGCACGAGCGAATCCAATTCCACACATTACAGTTCACCCTCCAGGATGCCCCTCTCCATGAGAAAATACTCTACAAGTGTGGGTTTTATGGGTTTCTCCTCTGTTGCAATCAAGGAGTCGAGATTTATTAGGTCATGCAAGATTTTCACACCGGTTCCTATGGGGCTCATCAAACTAGGCCAAAGCTATCTCACCAGATCCAGATATTGGGGTACTTTTGGCCCTCCATGATCAATGAATGCATCGAATTCTCCAAAAGATTCATTTCATTCCATATTCATGATAACTTTATGTATTTGCCGCCAGAACCTCTCCACTCCACCATGTACTCTTTTCCATTTTTGGTGTGGAGACTTGATGTCGTGGGACTAAATCCACGGGCGATAGCTCGCCAGGGCAGGTTCATCTGAACTGCCACAAATTTCTTCTCCAAGTGGGTAGAGGAAGTTACACTAAAAGAGTTCAAGGACCGTTCCATCGTTGAATTTTCGAGCTCCAACATCATCTACCAATTTGGTGTCCCTTATCTCATCCTCACCGATAAGAGAACAAACTTTTGAGTGGTTGAGCTGAAGAAATTGTACGCTAAGTACAACATCCGTTCTAACCAGACCACTTGATATTATGCCAACGAAAATGGATAGATTGAGGTGTTCAAAAAGACCCTCTCTAACATTATACAGAAAATGGTTGGTTAAAATAAGAAGAGTTGACCAGACAAGCTCCCCAATTCCCTCTGGGATTATCGAATGACGACTCGCAATTTCACCTAGGTGACCCCATATTCCCTGATATATGGGACGGAGGCCATCCTACCCATCGAGATTCAATTTCCCTCATTGAGAACATATGTCTATGATAAGAAAGCACCAGATAATGTATCCAAAATACATCTGGTTGAGTTGGAAGTGCTCGACGAGAATAGGATTTATACACTACATAATCTGGAAAGCCATCAAAACAAGATAGTCAGAGCTTTCAAATAAATGTTTGCCTTCGTTACTTTTTACGAGGCGACTTGGTATTGGATTTGAGGGCATCAATGATACCTGGCAGAAAACCACCAATGTTGGAGCCTAAATCGGAAGGAATTTACATAGTTCACATTGTTTACTCTAATGGTGCATTATCACTAGTTACCTTTGATGGTGAGCGTATAAATCCTCCCACCAATGCCAAGTTCTTCAAGTGATACATTTCGTGATCTCTCTGATCCTGCAAGACCATAAACAATATGGTCTAGCATGAACTTAAACTGTATAGTCCTATACTACCTCAATGTGATGGTCCTGCACGAACCTAAACTGCATGATGGTTAAACATGACCTTAAATTGTTCTATCATACATGACTTTAAGCTGTGCATCATCCTTCATGACATTAGACTTCATCTTAAGAACTACGCACGGATTGATTCCCATACTCATGGGATACGTATGAATGCTCAGATGCCTCATCATGTGTCCAACCCTAGCTCCCTCTTATATTATCCCATCCTGGGCATGATTGTTTTGGGGGATCTCACATGGAATCTTGTAGGCTTCTTAAGCCCCACCCATGTGAGGGTTACAATGATTGCACCATGCTCCCTCATTCGTTCTTCTAATCCTCCCACGTCCTAACCGCTTGACGCTAAACTACTTGGCCTTTTCAGAACTACATGTGGCATGATTCCCATCCCCATGGGGTACGTAGGACCTCCCGAACACTTCACCTGTAGGCCCAACCACAAAAAATAGGGACCTTCCATTGGGACAAAACACATGGTGTGGGGCAAGCCTTTTCCCTCATTCAGGTCAAGTTCATCATGACCATACCATGCATCTATCTCCCATAATGATCATTGTCTCTTATCCTTTCCAACATGAGTTGAGATTGCACGGGCGCATTTATGATCCATCGCCCCATCATTTGGGTTCCTGTTATCTGTCACATCCAAAGGGCCCTCCGAATGATAAGGATACGTATCCCAAGGGATCTCCTATCATTTCGGGCCAATGCCCTCAAGAGTTTTAGACAAAAAAAAGATACAAGTCCCACGTTGCGAATATCGTTCGTGGTCGATGCCCATTTTTCTTCCCATTTCGGGTCACACGATATAGATACTGTATTTTGAATTTCGTCAACAACTATCTTCGGTCATTGTCGCCACCCCTATATGTCCCGAACATGGAGTAGTGGATCATTCTGCCCCACCGTCTCTCCAAATTATTGTCTTATTTGATAGGGAGAGTAATTACAGATGTCAGAACCTTATGTGATGGGGAAATCCTAATCCTACTCCTTCTTTCCCACATAAAGAATTGCTCACGTGGGCTTATGAGTTATGATGGAAATGCCCGCATGAGATGTTATCTTACTACTATTGGCCGGGACGCACAACCTTAGGTCTTTCTCCCCCTTTCCAGCCTTGAGCCCATGTTCTCATTCAGGATAGTGTGGTGCGGTAGGGGATCACGTCCTCATTCACGTCAAGTTATTTCTCCATGCCACACATATCCCCTTGAGATATCACATCCTTCCTTTATCTTCTGTTTCACGAGAAAAGGCCTTGTCATGCTCGACATGACCCATCATTTGGGTTTCTGTCACCCTCTATATCCAGAAGGGCCCTGAATGGCGTGGATGCTCAGACAAGGGCTCTCCTACTGTTACGAGAAAACACCCTCAAGGATTGCGATGGACAAATTGATACAAGTCCTATGTTGTGAATCAGGTCAACAGTCAATGTTCAATTTTTCTCCCCCCTTCTGATCAGATAAGGGTTGATACTATGTTGAGGACCTTGTCGGTAGTTTTCCTCTATCATCATTTCCTCTTTGTGGTCTTCCGTAATCATGGTGATTCGTCCTCTTTGTCCCACGCATATGACATTAAACTAGGAATACACGGTCCGAGCTCTATGACCCTAAACTAATATCATCTTTGTCCCCATTGAAAGACGTTAAACTGTAAGATGGCCATGACATTCTGTCCATGGACTAGCCTTAGGCCCCATTGCCTTTTCGGGCCAATGGCCCAAATTCTCACTTAGGGTTATACGATGTGGATCAGGATTATCTCTTCATTCATGTCGGATTGTTCGCTGTGCCGTAAACATCCACAGGTGAGATACCTTACCCCTACCTTCATCCTCACTGTATGACGTTAAACTGCAAGATGGCCATGACATTCTTTCCATGGCCTAGCCTTGGGCCCCTATACGTTTTTGGGACCATGGCCCAAATTCTCACTTAGGGTTTTATGGTGTGCTGCGAGATTATATCCTCATTCAATTTTGGTTGCTCGCCATTCCGTACACATCCCCGGATGAGATAACTTTACACTACCTTCGTCCTCACTGCAGGATATTAAACTACAAGCTGGTCATGACATTCTATCTATGGCCCAGCCTTAGGCCCCTTGGAATTTTCAGGCCCCTAGCCCAAATTCTCACATATGGTTGTACGGTGTGGTGCGGGGTCCTGTCCTAATTCACGTTAGGTTACTCGCCATTCCATACACGACCCTCATTGTGGAATCTTTCCCTTATTAGTGTCGTCCTTTCCCCCATAACTGCTTGTGTCTTGATTCCCTTCATCATGGGATACGTAGGACCGCATGAGCGTTCGGTCTTCAGGTCCATCCCCATCTCATAGAAACCTCCCTATCATTTTTTGCCCCTTGTACCATGTTCTTTCATAATAGGGGTATACAATGTGGTATGGACTCACGTCCTCATTCACGTCGGGTTTATAACAACCCCACCGCATACCTCTCTCTCTCTCTCTCGAGCGACCTTCACTCCCATTCCCTACTTTCATTTCTTTGAGTCAGTAGCCCTTAAGTCGAGTCACTATACCCTCTCTGGTGATTCACCAGTTGGCCCATGAGTACTCTGGTCTAGAACCCAAAGTGTTAGATTCAATGTTGAAATTCTTTCACCCACTTTTCTGGCATCGTCTTCCTCTTCATTTGGGCTTCCATTATCTTTCACCCCCGAAGGGACGCCCAGATGGCATGGATGCCAGGACTAATGGATCTCCTACCATTACAGGCCAATGTCCTTGAGGGTTTAGGATAACAAATTGATTAAATTCCCGCGTTGTGAATATAGTCAGTAGTCGACAGTCATTTGTTGTTCACATTTCACGCCACATGATATGGATGTTGTGTTTCGAACATAGTCAATAGTTATCCTCCATTTTCATGCCAGCCCATTCAACCCTTGAATATTGGTTACATGATTCACATTATTTTCCACCTCATCATGTCCAAATGAAATTTTGACACTCCTAGCACTATCCCTTAGTGCACATTTTCATGTTTGGAGGGCACAAGCCGCTATAAAGGGATCATTTGGGGCTCCTCACAGACTTCCCTTTGGCATGAATTCTAGGTATTGAAATAACCTCTTCCGCCCTTGTTTTCCACACCGAGTTTGACTCATGTGGGATTAGGGATTGGGTTGAAGTCCACACTTACATGGAAGTATTATACTTCTCTATGGTCTGAGCTCTAAAATCATAAACTAATATCTCATTAAGAACTACGTATGGCTTGATTCCCATTTTTATAGGATACGTAGAAGCACCCAAACATCTCGTCTTCTGGTTCAGATCAAATAGAGGATATCCTGTCCATTACCATATCCTCTAACCTTTTCTAGACATCGTCATGAGGATTTCTACTTGGAATCACACACGGTATGATGTGGAGTTCGTACTCATTCATGTCGGGTATACATTATCACACCGCGCACATTCTCTATTGAACCTCATCATTCCCCTTTTTTATGTTCGATCCATACAACATTAAACTATGGTTCCTAGTACCAAATTTATTTAAACCATTGAATCTATACCACACATCTTTAATGTGCATGGTTGGTCTCATCACATGACCCAAAACCGTGGCATTATCGTCCCGGCCGCACGACAAAAAAACGGCACTGCACAATGATATCCTCACTTGAGGGGGCATCATGTTTGGTATCGATCACACACCATACCATTGTTCAATGCCAATATGTAGCTTGATTCATGTGGCATACCTGGATTTTATATCCTATGTCCATCGCTTCAAAAAAACATTCACCCTAAAGGAATAACAAGATCTATTAAATACTGTATCTTTCGAGGCAAGGGCCAGACCCACAGAACCTCATTATCTCTAACACTGGTATCCAACTGTGTCTCATGTAGAAATATGTACGGATTTATTCCCATCCTCATGGGATACATTAGAACACACAGACACATTGTCTCTAGGTCCAGCCCTAAGAATTCAAAATCATGTCCCCCCTCTTTCGGCACCTCAGCCTGAACTCTTTCGGGAACTCGTGGTGTGGTGCAGACTCCTTATGTCATCATTCACGTTAGGTTTGAATCTACCACACCACATACTCCATGGGATCTCCCCTTTCACCCCTTTTTATATCATATGATGTTAAAATATATGATCCCACATGTCCTTGATATAAGACACTAACCTACGATTCTACCATGAACAAGTTCAGAATGCCCCACATTAATCATGGGATGCACTAGATCCCTTTCCAAAGAGGTCCTTCATGGAAGTATGTTTGATCCCTTATTAGATAGATATTCCCACCAAATGTGTTTCTACCATGGTGTCATGATTTCATGTGTGTTTGAATCCATTCAAACAACCCATCACTCCAACTCCATGCTTTGTGTGTCCTTCATTCGGACCCTCGTCCTCTTTAACATCTAAAAGAACCCCCAAGTGGTATGGATACTTAGCCTACGACTAACCTACTATCCTGGGCCAACATTCTGGAAGACTAATGGATGACATTCTGAGTCAGGACCCTTGTTTCGAACATGATCAGCGGTCGGTCTTCATTTGTTTTCCCTGTTTCATACTAATGAAATAAAGATACTGTGTTTCGAACATGGTCAATAGTTATTTTGTTTTGCATTCCACCCCACAGTCTTACTAATTTGGGGTATAGTGATTCACACTTTCCACTCCTCTATGTCCGGATTAATTCTAAGGCCCCTGGCGTTACTCCGCTTGTGCGCTAGAGCGCATTGGAAGAACGACACTTTGATTATTATGAGGTCCCCATTATAACGACCCATACTTTACATACATTTTTATTGCTTCAAAATTTAAGTACACTTATTACAACATATAACAAAACCATGAAAGGACCGTATAGTTATAGTGTCTTTAGAAACTGGGAACCATAAACAAATAGTTTATAAATCATCAACATTTTCTCCATTTTATTTTATCATATCTAGAGTCCCTTTTGGAATATCTTAGTTAATACCCTTCTTCTTGACCTGAGGAAAAGAAAAAATACAAAAGGGTGAGATCAAATGCTCAGTAAGGGTAAACAAAAGAAACAACAATCGCATTATATTCATAAGAACATATCATTTTGGAAATCTTAACCTGAAAAAGAGATCATAATTTCATAACATGGGATAAATCATAGTAGTGAAATGTAATCACAATAATCATAACATAAAACATGAAACATTGTGGAATACACACATAATCATAGAGAATCATTTATTACTAGTCAAGAATCATTTTCAATACTATCTTAGCGGACAAAGTCCATTTCTGAACTGAGTTCACTCCTCATTTCAGTCCTGTATCACTAAACTGGATTAACCTGCCGTTCCTGGCATGTCTATCTCATGAGATATAAACTTTTACCCAATGAATTGGAGGGAGATATAAGTCCCAACCGTCTCATAATGATACCATTCTTATGTTTTCCACAAGATCATAAATCATACATCATAGCATATCCCATGTAATAAAAATGGGATTCTTAAACATCATGCCATTATAACATAATCTATATAAGATAAAAGGACATCATAAAAATAATTCCATCATAACATAATCAAATGAATGTAAAAATAATGATAGAAATAGAACCCCATATTATCTTAGATATAAAATAATTTTGATAAAATACTTGAACTTCATTATTGAGGAAAATATCCTTTCTACTTCAAAAACATTTTTCATTTCTTAACATGTCATACAATTTTGTACTAAAAAAATTTGATTAAAAATAAACTTGAAAACTTGTAAAGGAAGCTTCATGGAAATAATGTTCTAAAAATCCATTCATTCCTTATAACTTTATGAAAAACATTCTTCTCGTACTTTGGCCCGAAAAGTCAAAAAAGTACCTCGTACAAAAAAAACGACAAAAGATTCCTTTCATTTCTTTTACTAAAAACTCACCGAAGGGTAAAATTAGATGTAAAAAATGGTAGGAGGATAGAAATAATATTACATATTGATGAAACATTTATGTGGATGATAAATATTCCCCAGTATATTCTGGAGTATAAAAAATCTCGGATAAAAATGAGATTGCGAGATTTTCCCTTACCTTAGGTCCGATTTTCTTCGTACGTGTCCTAACCTTCTGTATAATGATTTAAATAATGTTATTGAATTATTACAGAATCTTACTCATTGTTATTATATCATATATGGTCATATTATTAGCTTCGTATTTGTAATATTTCATTGCTACTTGTTATTCAGGTGTTTATTGCTTTTCATTCTTATGCGTGTTTTGTCGAATAAATTCTTATTATTATTTTTAGGTTATAGATACCTCATTTCCAGAATGGTATTAGTGTAATATATATCATATTTATTCATTCAAATCATTTATATAATCATTATGCATTGAAGATCATGTAGAACAAGTCGTATCACATCGTGGAGACGGTAGGCCGTACGTACGCACGAGCGATGATATCATTCCCATGATCGTGGAATTATATTGAAGTGTATGTATACTATTTCAGAATAAATATCACTTTAAAATAATCATATATAGTTATTCTTTACACCATTATACCCATCCAAGTAAGGTGGTGGTGGAAAACAGATTACACCACTGCGTGGAGACGGTATTCCGTACGTACGCACGCGCGGTGATTTTATTTTCCATAAGATGGATAGAAGGTGAAATAGGGTTGTTTAATATTTATAATAACATATCAGTATATGAGTGATACTGATGTTATTAATTCATAATAAAACAACTAAATAAGAGGCAGTAGAAGAATAAATAAATTTGAAAGAATCGGTAACGGGCATTACCTCTTCTTTGAAGCGCCTCTTCTTAACCTCATCTTAGGGCACTAAAGATGGTCTTTGAAGAAGACCAGGACCTCTAGGATGTTTTTAGGGAAGTGTAGAAGAGAAATTGGCAGGGGTTGGCCGAGCTTGAAGGCTCAAAGTTGTGTGAGGAGGAGAGGGAGGAGGTGCCCTTTTATAAGGGAGGAGAGGGCACTTTAGAAAAAACATAAAATATTATTTTATAATAAAGTCATATTCGATTTTTAATAGCTCCAAACTGATTTATTTCGAAGCTAAAGTGGGGAAGGGTCGCAATCCTTTCAAAAAATATATTTTAGAAAAGTTTAGGTTACTATTTTAACCATATCATTTATATTAAACTCTATGTTAAATAATTTAACTTTTACCGTGTTTTCTTGTTTTCTTACACTATATGGTTAATAAACATACTATAACAAGCCGAACTAACCCCAAGTGTTTAATTATTAATATATATGACCTTATATAAGTAATTTTTCAGAACATTAGATTTTTAGAAATAAAAGAATAATTAATAATATAATATTTGTTTTTAAAAACTATTTTATGTAAATATTGACACTATTTGGTAATTGATTTTTGTGAAAATCATAACAGCATGATTAGTTCGAAAAAAGTTAATTAAACAAATACTAATATTTCATATTAACCTATAAAATAAGTTTAATTTATGAAAAGTCTCAAATTAAATTTATTTGGGTATTTATAATATCAATTATTATAATATTTCCTTAATATGGTAATTACTGCATCATCATTGTGTCATAAATAAATTAAATTATTTAAAGTCTAAAAAATTATAAATAAAGTACCATTATGTAGGAAATCTTTCTATATTTTTAATGAATATTTATATTCGAATTTATCTTATGTATGACCCTATATTAAAAATGTTTTAGTTATTAAACTTTGATTTTAACTATTTTAAATATTCTTTAAATAAAATAATATTAAATGTCTTAATCTAATCCAAGTGGACCTAAATGGTCATATTTTATTTCTAAGGTTGTTTTTGGTCGAATAAAACTTTTCCAATGGAATTAATACATGTGTTAGGGTAATAATAATACCATTTTTACCTTTAATTATCCTATTTACTTTTAACCGTGGTAAATAAAAGTAAAAAGTTACCATTCACCAAAAATTATTTTTATCTTATTGAACCACATTTTACTCCTTGATGTTAACTGTGTCTCTAGGATTTTCAAAATTTCACTCACAAAAGCGGTGAAATTATGTTTTATATAAATTTTCAAACTCTTCTAGGAGGTGGGTAAAAGATGGTGAAAAGTTCAATAAAATTTTTATATATCTAAAATTATTATAAAATTACTCCGATTAATTACTTTGAAATTATATAGGTATTATGAATCAATTTCGACCTAAAATAAATGTAAATAAAATAAATAATTATTTAAAGAAAAAGTCGGTTTTTAAATAATAACCTGGTGTTTTCACTATTCATCAAAAATTGAATGTTTTCAGAAAAATACCAAAAATCCACCCTAGGCTAATTTCGATAGTCCGAATCCAAAAAGTAAGTCCATTTTAAAAGATAAAATTTATAAAATTTCAAAAAGTGGGTATTACCATTTATAACTGCTAGTTTTAATAATATTTTAATAGCATATAGTTGTTTAGTGAAACTCGGTACTTCGTACAATGCAAGCTATCGAGGAAGGTCGTGATTGTGTGTAAAGAAATCCAAGATAGTGTTGTGTTTAGTGAAAGATTCCTTTTATGATAACATAAAAACAAAATATTTCTCATAAAAATCTCGGGTGTTACATTATACCCCCCATAAAATTAATTTCTCCCTCGAAATTCGTCACATTGTAACAAATAGATGAGGATACCTCTCCCTCATCATATCCTCAAGCTCCCATGTAGCTTCTTCTAATTGGTGGTTCCTCCATAAAACTTTCACCAAGCAAGTGGTCTTGTTCCGTAGTACTTTTTCACTACGATCTAGAATCTCTATCGGTTGTTCTTCATAAGAAAGATATTGCTCCAGAGGTACAACTTCTGAGCTGAGTACATGTGAAAGATTGGGGATGTACTTTCTTAGGAGAGATGCATGGAACACATCGTGAACATGAGAGAGATTCGGTGGAAGCGCCAATCGGTAAGCTACCTTCCCAAGACGATCCAGTATATCGAAAGGACCGATATACCTAGGGCTCAACTTTCCCTTCTTTCCAAATCTCATTACTCTCTTCCAAGGATATATTTGTAAGAACACTTTATCACCCACTTGAAACTCTAGGTCTTCTCATCTATTGTCGGCATAATTTTTTTGTCAACTCTGAGCTTCCCTTATGTGTTGTTGAATAGATCGGACCTTTTCTGCCATCTCATCAATAAGATCAAGTCCTATTAGCTTTCTTTCCCCAACTTCATCCCAGAAAGATGGAGTTCTGCATTTCTTTCCATAGAGAGCTTCATAAGGAGCCATCAGACTACTGGAGTGAAAGATATTATTATATAAAAATTCCAACAATGGTAGGTGTTGATCCCAACCACCTTTGAAATCCATAGAGAAATCTCTTAACATATATTCTAGAGTTTGAATTGTCCTCTCAAACTGACTGTCTTTATGAGGATGATAAGCAGTGCTGAAACTCAACTCTATATCCAGAGTATGTTGAAGACTTCGCCAAAACATTGAGGTAAACCTTGGATCCCAATCAGATATAATGGAAAGTGGTACTCCATGCAATTTTACCACTTCCTTTACATATATCCTGGCAAGCTGATCAAGAGAGAAATCCTTTCTAATAGCAATGAAGTGTGCCGACTTTGTAAGACGATAAACTATGACCTAGATAGCATTACTGTCTTTGGATGTTTTAGGAAGTCCGGTGACAAAGTCCATAGTGATGTTCTCCGATTTCCATTCGGGTAGGGGTAATGGTTGTAACATCCCCTTAGACTTCGGTCTCTCAGCTTTAACTTGCTGACAAACCAAGAATCGAGAGACATATTTAGCAACATCTCTTTTCATGCCATCCCACCAGAAGTACTCTTTCAGGTCCCTATACAACTTCATGCCTCCAGGATGAATAGATAATTAAGAACTATGAGCCTCATCCAGCAGATCCTTATTTAATTCTGGGATGGGAGGAACATAAAAACTATTCCTAAACCTTATTATCCCATCACAATCAAGGTTGAATTCAGGAACATTTCTCACCTTCTTTTGTAACTCTACATCTTCTTTTTGTGCCTCTTTAATCTTCACATGTATAGATGGTTGAACATTAATTTGAGAAGGATATGATTTTTCCCCTTCCATTATAATTCCAAGATCCATCCTTTGTAAATCCTTAAATATTGGATCTTTTGTGATCCTCATCATGGATAATCTAGCATGGTCTGTTCGACTTAATGCATCTGCCACCTTGTTTTCTTTCCCAGGGTGATAATTAATTGAGCAGTTGTAATCCTTAATCAACTCCAACCATCTTCATTGGTGCATATTCAGCTCCTTTTGTGTGAAAATATACTTTAAACTTTTATGATCAATATAAATATCACACCTTTCACCATAAATATAATGCCTCCAAATAATTAATGCAAACATTACCATAGCTAACTCCAAATCAAGAGTTGGGTAATTTTGCTCATGGATTTTCAACTGTCATGAGGCATAAGCTATCACCATATCATTTTTCATGAGAAAACACCCCAATACCTTCTTGTATTCATCACTGTAGATCACAAACCTTTCTCCACTACAAGGAAGTTTGAGCACAGGTGCACTGAATAACCTTCTTTTTAACTCCTTGAAATTCTCTTCACACTCCTCCATCCAAACGAACTTAACTTATTTTCGAGTCAACCTGGTGAGTGGTTTAGATAATCGTGAAAAATATTTCACAAAACATCGATAATATCCAGACAAACCAAGAAAACTTTGGATCTCATTTACTGTTGTTGGTCTCGACCATCTTTCGATAACCTCTGTTTTTGATGGATCCACAGATATCCCATCTTTTGAGATTATGTGACCCAAAAATGCAAATTTTTTAAGCCAAAATTCACACTTGGTAAATTTGGCATAAAGCTTCTGCTTTCTCAGGGTCTTTAATGCAATTATCAAGTGGTCTTCATGTTGTTCCCTGCTCTTTGAATAGACAAATATATCGTATATAAAGAATACCACAATGTGATCAAGATAGTCCTTAAAGACTCTATTCATTAGATCCAGGAAGATAACAGGGGAATTAGTAAGACCAAATGGAATCACTATAAATTCATAGTGTCTATACCTTGTACGGAAAGCCGTCTTTGGTATATCCTCACTTTGGACCCTAAATTGACGATACCCTGAATGAAGAACAATCTTGGAAAAGTATTGTGCTCTGTGTAGTTGGTCAAATAAGTCATCAATGCATGAGAGAGGGTATTTTTTCTTGATTGTGATCTTGTTAAGTTCTCAATAATCAATGCAGAGTCTCATTGATCCATCTTTCTTCTTAACAAATAGAACAGGTGCTCCCCAAGGTGACACACTAGGGCATATGAATCCCTTATCAATATTCTCTTGGAGTTGCTTCTTCAATTCTTGCAACTCAATTGGGGCCATTCTATAAGGTTTCTTTGAAATAGGTAAAGCACCCGGTATGAGTTCTATTGAAAACTCAACTTCACGATTTGGTGGAAGACTAGGAAATTCCTCTGAAAAGACATCATCAAACTCCCGTACAATGGGAATATTCTTAATCGTGAACTTATATCCAACCATTTCAGATAAATAACCTTCATTTAGTGGAATCAAGACCCATAAGATGGAAAAAATTTCCACTAGAAGGTTATGTTCATCCTTGCATCGATAGACGATCATAGATTGATCTGGAATATGAAATGTGACTTCCCTTCATTGGAAATTGATATGAGATCCATATAAAGAAATACAATCCATGCTAATAATCACATATAACTCCACTATAGAAAGGATCCCATGATTTGCTGGAACCACTTTCCCACAAACTTTAATCGGAGAAGAATTGTAAACTTTTGATGCGACTATTGTTCCATTAGGGGTTTTCACAACTAACTCAATATCTAACTACTGAGGTAATATGGAGATGCCCTTAGAAAATTCTTCAGAAATAAAATAGTGGGTGGATCCATAATCAAATAAAACATTTTCTTCTTTAGAGTGGATGGTAAGTGTACCTTTCACCACTTCGTTATCGTACTCCACATCACCGATAGAAATTGCATGTGACTTTCCTTTGTCTTTAGCCTTAAGAGTTTGTTAAAGTCGATCATCATCAAAGAACCATGGATTAGGGCTTTTATTGGCATAATGCCCCATTTCCTTGCACTTGTAACATTGAATTATAGGAGGTTCACTATGTGTACACTTTTCTTTGATCACGTCATTAAACATCTTCTTCCCATCATTGCGGCATTCAAATTCCCGATGACCTTCCTTTCCACATTTGAAACATTTACTTGTCCCTTTAAGACAACTCCCTCCATGTTTCTTTCAATACTTTGAGCGTAAGGGGAAACTCATCTTCTTTTCAGTGTGATCTTTATATTTTCCTTTGAATTCCATTTTTCTCTTCTTATCAAACACATATGACTGATGGGTTACTCCAATATCCATCTCAACCTTGAGAGCACTTCGAACGATTTCCTCGTAGCTATTGAAGTCCCTTATGCCTAATTCCCTTCAAATACTTGGTTTTAAGCCACTAAAGAATCGATCGATCTTACTCTCAGGTTGGATAATAATCCCAGAAGCATACCTTGAAAGTCTTGTAAAATTTTCTTTGTAAGTACCAACAGATTCATCATCGTTTTTCTTTAGTTCAAGAAACTCTTTCTCCATCTTTTTTCGAAGAATACGAGGGGAGTACTTATTAAAAAATAAGTTCTTGAACTCATACCATTACATGGATTCAATTTCATCCCTTTTCCTTGTATTCTAGATAATATTCAACCATTGATCTGCTTCACCTTTCAAATGATAAACTGCTAAGATGAATTTATCATGTTCAGAACATTGAATAACTGAAAATATCTTTTCAGTGATACTGTTCCATTGTTCAGCCACTAATGGATTAGTAGACCCGCTGAATGAGGGTGGACGCTGCCTCCTGAAGGATTAAATAGAATATTTTTCCTTCCATTGCTTGTTTGGACGTTCTGCATGATTCATAGCTTGATAAAGTTGTGTGATCATGGCTACAAGATTTTTGCATTCAAGCTCCCATAACGTTTGGTTTCTCAGGGGGACAATCATTGCATTGCCCGTCACATTCTGCATTAACATGGTTCCTTCAGGTTCCATCCATTGACTAAAACCAAGAATAATAGTGTGAGAAACACTAATTATAATAGGAAAACCAGATAATCATGAATAAATTTCATACTTAAGGTCTTATCATAGGTTATTCATGGCCATTTCTAAAACACTAAGATTTGGTCCTATGCTTAGACATATCCTTAGGGTTCTTACTAAGGATTTCACATCCTAGTTTCCAAAGGTTTACTATACCCTTCCTCTGAAGCCAACTATAACGACCCATAATTTACATTCATTATTATTGCTTCAAAATTTAGGTACACTTATTACAAAATATAACAAAACCATGAATGGACCATATTGGTATAGTGTATTTAGAAACTGGGTAACATAAAAAACTGGTTCATAAATCATCAACACTGTCTCCCTTTTATTTTATCATATCTAGAGTCCCTTTTGGCATATCTAACTTAATACCCTTCTTCCTGACCTGGGGAAAAGAAAACATACAAAAGGGTGAGCTTAAATTCTCAGTAAGGGTAATCAAAAGAAATATCAATCACATAATATTCATAAGAACATATCATTTTGGAAATCATAACCTGCAAAAGAGATCATAATTTCATAACATGGGATAAATCATAATAGTGAAATGTAATCCCAATAATCATAACATAAAACATGAAACTTTGTGACATACACACATAATCATAGAGAATCATTTCATAGTAGTCAAGACTCATTTCCCAGACTATCTTAGTAGAAAAAGTCCATTTCTGGACCGAGTTCACTCTTCGTTTCAGTCCTGTATCACTGAACCAGATTAACCTTCCGTTACTGCCTTGTCTATCTCATGAGATATAAACCTTTACCCAATCCATTGGAGGGAGATATAGGTCCCACCCATCTCATAATGATACCATCTTATGTGTGCCACAAGATCATAAATCATACATCATAGCATAACCCATGTAATAAAAATGGGATTCTCAAACATCATGCCATCATAACATAATCCATATAAGATAAAAGGACATCATAAAAATAATTCCATCATAGAATAATCAAATAAATGTAAAAATAGGGATTGAAAGAGAACCCCATACTATCATAGATGGAAAATAATTTTGATAAAATACTTGAACTTTATTCTTGAGGAAAATATCCTTTCTACATCAAAAACATTTTTCATTTCTTAACATGTAATACAATTTTAAACTAAAAGAAGTTCATTAAAAATAAACTTGAACATTTGTAAAGGAAGATTCATGCAAATAATTTTCTAAAAATCTATTCATGCCGTATAAGTTTATGAAAAACATTCTTCTCGTACTTTGGCCGGAAAAGTCAAAAAGTACCTCGTACAAAAAAAAAACAAAAAAAGATTCCTTTCATATCTTTTACTAAAAACTAACCTAAGGGTAAAATCGGATTTAAAAAATTGTTGGAGGATAGAAATAATATTACATATTGTGGAAACATGGATGTGGATGATAAATATTCCCTAGTAAATTCGGATGTATAAACAATCTCAGATAAAAATGAGATTACGAGATTTTCCCTACCTTAGGTCTGATTTTCTTAGTACGTGTCTAAACCTCCTGTATGATGATTTAAATAATGTTATTTAATCCTTCCAGAATATTTCTAATTGTTATGATATCATATATGGTCATATTCATAGCTTCATATTAGTAATATTTCCTTGCTACTTGTTATTTAGGTGTTTATTTCTTTTCCTTCTTATGTATGTTTTGTCGAATAAATTCTTATTCTTATTTTTATGATATAGATACCTCGCTTCCAAAATGGTATTATTGTAATATATATAATATTTATTCATTCAATTCATTTATATAATCATTATGTATTGAATATCATCTAACGAGTCACATCACATCGTGGAGATAGTAGGCCGTACGTACGCACGAGCGATGCTATCATTCCCATGATCGTGGAATTGTACTGAAGTGTATGTATACTATTTAAGAATAAATATCAGTTTAAAATAATCATATATAGTTATTCTTTACACCATTATACACTTCCACTTAAGGTGGTGGTGGAGAACAGATTACACCACGACGTGGAGACGGTAGTCCGTACGTACGCACGCGCGATGATTTCATTTTCCATAGGATGGATAGAAGGTTAAATAGGGTTGTTTAATATTTATAATAACATATAAGTATATTAGTGATACTAATGTTATTAATTCATAATTAAACAACTAAAGAAGAGGTAATAGAAGAAGAAATAAATTTGAAATAATCGGTAACAGACATTACCTCTTCTTTGAAGCGCCTCTTCTTAACCTCCTCTTAGGGCACTAAAGATGGTCTTTAAAAAAGACCAGGACCTCTACGATGTTTCTAGGGGAGTGGAGAAGAGAAATTGTCTGGGGTTGGCCGAGATTGAAGGCTCAATGTGGTGTGAGGAGGAGAGGGAGGTGGTGCCCTTTTATAAGGGAGGAGAGGGGGCACTTTAGGAAAAACTTAAAATATTATTTTATAATAAAGTCATATTCAGTTTTTAATAGCTCAAAACTGATTTATTTTGAAGCTAAAGTGGGGATGGGTCGAAATAATCTCAACCAATAGATTTTAGACATGTTTAGGTTACTATTGTAACCTTATCATTTAGATTTTAACTCTAAGTTAAATAATTTAACTTTTACTGTGTCTTCTTGTTTTCTTACACTATATGGTTAATAAATTTACTATAACAATCCAAACGAAAACCAAGTGGTTCATTATTAATATATATAACCTTATCTAATTAATTTGGCCGAACCTTAGATTTTTTAGATATAAAATAACAATTAATAATATAATATTTGTTTTAAAAACTATTTTATGTAAATTTTGACACTATTTGGTAAATGATTTTTGTGAAAATTATAACAACATGATTAGTTCGAAAAACGTTAATTAAATCAATACTAATTTGTCATATTTACCTATAAAATTAGTTTAATTCATGAAAAGTCTAAAATTTCATTTATTTGATTATTTATAATATCAATTATGTTAATATTTCCTTAATAAGGTAATTGCTGTATCATCCTTGTGTCATAAATAAATTAAATTATTGAAAGTCTAAAAAATTATAAATATAATAAAATTATGTAGGAAATCTTTTTATCCTTCTAATTAATATTTATAGTCGAATTTATCTTATGTATAACCCTATATTAAAAAAAATTTAGTTATTAAAATTGGATTTTAATTATTTTAACTATTCTTTAAATAAAATAATATTCAATGTCCGAATCTAATCCAAGTGGACCTAAATGGTCATATTTTATTCATAAGGTTGTTTTTAGTCAAATTAAACTTATCCAATGGAATTAATACATTTTTTAGGGTAATAATAAAACCATTTCTACCCTTAATTACCCTATTTACTTTTATCCGTGGTAAATAATAGTAAAAAGTTACTATTCACCAAAAAATATTTTTATCTTATTGAACCAAATTTTAATCCTTGATGTTAATCGTGTATCTTGAACTATAAAAATTCCACTCACAGAAGCGGTAAAATTAAGTTTTATGTAAATTTTCAAACTGTTTTAAGAGGTGGGTAAAAGACAGTGAAAAGTTTAATAAATTTTTTATATATCTAAAATTATTATAAAATGACTCCAATGAATTAATTTGAACTTATATAGGTATTATGAATCAATTTTGACCTAAAATAAATTTATATAAAATATATAATTATTTAAATAAAAAGTCGGTTTTTAAATAGTAACCCAGTGTTTTCACTATTCATAAAAAATTGTAAGTTTTCAGAAAAATACCAAAAATTCACCCTAGGATAATTTCAATATTCAGAATCCAAAAATGAAGTCCATTTTGAAAGATAAAATTTATAAAATTTCAAAAAGTGGGTATTACGATTCATAATGGCTAGTTTTAATAATATTTTAATAGCATATCATTGTTTAGTGAAACTCGGTATTGCGTACAACGCAAGCAATTGAGGAAGGTCGCGAATGTGTGTAAAGAAAGCCAAGCTAGTGTTGTGAGTAGTGAAATATTACTTTAATGATAACATAAAAACAAAATATTTCTCATAAAAATCTCGGGTGTTACACCCGTCCTCCAATTGGGCCTCTCCCATTTCATCCCAGAAATCCAAGTTTGTTGTTCAAAACATGGATTCCTGAAGCTTGGTTGGAAATATTGCATTCAAATGAAGTAATAGTTTGAGAATCCCTTGTCTCTCACATCAGGCATGACCCACGTGAGTTTAGGAATGGATTGTTATTTATTTCATGATTGTTTTTGAAATACATCGAACCAAACAAACAAGTAAATAAATCTATTCATACATGCAGTTTAGAACTAGAGTCAGTAAAAAGAAAGGAGTTTATGGGTTCGACCAAAAAAGGTCCGTTAAGGATCAATATCTTGGAAAAATCTCTCTTGCGCCGCTACCTTTTGGCTTGTGGCCTCTTGGATTTTCTCCACCCCTTGCGAACCTTATCTTTATCTGTGGGAGCAGAGTGTAGTTCACTGACCCTAGAATGTTCTTGTTCCTATTCAGTTTTAAGTGAAGTCATTTGGTGACCTGCTTCCACTAGTTGCTCTTGGGAATCCTCCAGTTGGACCCTCAATTACTCAATAAGATCAGAACAGTTTTCAATGAATGCCTCCTTTTCTTTCGCATGTTCTTCAAGGCATCAGACAACTTATTCCACCTTCAAGAATGCTTGGGTACTTCTTGACTCTTTCTAAAACCAGGAAATGTAAGAGTGTTATCCTTTCTCAGGTAGATTCTTGTCCATGTAGTCGCGGACTTTCGAATGAAGACTTTGAGCATCCACCCCTCCACCACAGAGAAAGCGCAGACAGGTGAGAAGTGATCCCATCTGTTTTAGCCATTACGCCTGAGGCTGATTGAGAAAGCACTTGATACACTTCCACCCTTTGTGCTGAGTCATACGGCTCTCATCGGCCTTCTCTGAATCAGAATAATCTATCTCCTCAGGATCTGTAGGTTGATAGTTGTGGAAAGCAGCAAAGAGACTAGTGGTAGGGTTTTCTTTGGGAATTCCTCCTAAGGGGTTAGCCTCTTCAACACCTGGGTGACATTCCTTTCTCTCATCGGTCTCGGAAAATACTTCACCAACATCAGGCCCCACCCCAACATTAATATCTCTAATATTCATAGCTCTTTGCTCACTAAGTGCCTAGGCCGGCTCAGTTAGGGAAATGTGCCTTGAATGGACCGACACTTTTACCATCGAATCACTCATAGATGGTCTGGATTCAGCGTTCTTCTGAGCTTCCAATTCCATGATTACATCACAAAAAATAAACGTCTTGATCAGCTGGGTTCTCTAATAGACAATACAAGTGTTCGAGTTATAAATCATTAAAGAAGTCAGTGCATCGTCCTCTGGCATTCCCGCCATCATAGGAGCCGTCACAGTGGGGGATCCCTCAACACTCGATAGCTCAACAATGTGAATCAGCTCCCCATCTTGTTTTGTTGGTACTTCCCCCCCTTCGGATAGAGCTTCTTGATCAGACCCAATACGCTCCTGAGAAAGATGAAGAAATCCGATTGAAATCACAAAAAAAAAAGAGAGAGAGAGAAGAAGAAAAAGGGAGGGGAGGATGGATAAGGAATGAGGCATGCCTCAAGTAGCTTAGTTATGTCCGCATCGGAGCCAAAAATCATTCCACTCTCACGAAGGCTCCCTTAGTGGGCTATTACTTGAGACCCTCCACCTCTAATATCCTCTTCAGATTCCCCCACGTCTTCACCCTCTCTTTATTCCACCTCCTCTTCTGACTCACTTCCATCTGGATCCTTGTCACTGTCGTCATCCTTGGACAACATCTTTTCTTGATCATGATCTTGGCCAAGCAATAACATCACCAAGAAAGGTTGTTCCTCAAGCTGACCTCATTGACATGAATACATATCCATGGTCGTCAGGTACGTATGCTGTCAATGGAAGTTCACCCTGTCATCAACCTGGATGAGTCCGGCCTCTAGCAGTTAGATTCCACCTCGTGCTATATTTTTCCAGAGGTCTTCGACACCCATCTACTGTCATATGGTCAATCTGGCCGATCACAGGGCTGGGAAGATCACATCATCACATGGTTGAAGAAGATAACTTATTTTCTTCCCAAGAAGCTCCCTGACCACTATGTGATCCACTCTTCGCTAGGTGAATAGTGAATGGCCACACCGTGCGACGTTCCCACTTCTATAGACCTGGCCTGTGGAGGTCCAGTAGACCGACTTGCTTCCGGACTTTCCTCTACAACAACACCCTATCTTCTCTCTCGCGGCCTAGGTTCTACACTAGATACCTTGAGCTACCAAACTCACTTCCGAAAAAGTACCTTAGGGTATGCTACAACCCATTGTTCGGTATATTCTGTCGACATGCCAACATCAACTCCAGTAGGGGGAACGATAATGACATCACTAGAGCCATGACTTGGGAACATTAGCCATATTTGGAAAAGAATGCACGAGTTCCTCTTCTACCAAAAATCTGTATACACTTTCTTCGGCATCTACTAGAGGCATCCAAATTTTGCGGCAAATCATGATGGCACGTAGGGCTCACAAAGGAACTTCCCATCAACCGAGGCCACAAGAACCCCACCTCTGATTCTTGGGAAGTATTCCCTTTACTCTAGTGATCGTTGACCATTCTCTATCATTAGGCCAGTCAGAGTGGGGAATGGACTAAAAGTAAAATTGGCATGATTACCAATTCTGAACCTCACCCCTCCTCATTGAGCGCTAATGGAATGACCCCGACAATATTCCACAAATAAGGTCACAGGACCTTTCCTGAGGGGAGAATGGAGTTTGGAAAGGTATATACGCTGTAATGAGCCACGATCTAGCCATGAAGGATTTGGAAGGGGAAAAATATCCTCCTCGGTGAGCCCCCTCCTGAAATGCGCCTCAAAATGGCATACAAATTGGCTAACACAGGGACTCTCAGGTTGAACCTCTAATTAGCGTCCATGATGTCAGCAATCACAAATGTCACTGGATAAACTACCATCCTTGTGTCCCTCACTGGTAGGAGCCACCCACTCAGGAAGGTTGTAAGAAATCTGGCATACCAGACGTTTGGGTCCCGACTCTCATTTACACTGAAGCCCCATGATTGATATTCCCCCGCCTCCAGGAGCCTCCAGTACGATCCACTTTTTCTCCTCTGTGCCAAAGTTGGAAACCATCTTCCTCGCCCCGACATCATGACTTCTCGATCTATTTATAGAAACAAACTAAACCATTTTTTATAGGTGATGTCCTTCAAAAAATCCTTGACCCCCAGCCTCTCCTTAGCCAGCTCCAACTGATGCCATGTTAGGATGTGGGTTTATGATCTATCTCCCCATATGTTCCTAGTTGGAAGAAATTCATCGTATTGGTGCTCGTCCAAAGGGATACCCCCGATGCAGTGAACATCCCAAAGTCTGATACTGACTTCTCCATGGTAAAGATAGAAGGCATTCGTATTGGGGGACCATCATGTAAATAACTCTAGCCCGATTTCATGTTGATAGTATAAATGAAACCGTGACGTCCACACCACCTCTAACAATCCAATGTGCCGCAGTTCGGCCCCAAACTAGTCACACGTTTGGCATACCCAATACGCCTAGGACCATTAATTTGTGAAATTTCCACCAAACCATATGTCTCAATCCTGTATCCAACCTTTGGTTTCGACAGTGACACTCTGTAGGAAAGTACTTGCATAATGGGCCGGAGAATCCTCTACGACTTGGTCACTTACCGAAATAGTTTTGTTCATGGGGTTTAGGACGTAAACATGCATATGTCTAGTTTATCTAGAAGGGTGGCCATTTTTAGTGATATTATACCGAGGGAGTTCATCCTCACAGGTCACCCATGAATGAGGCACATCGACTTCAAATCATGGCACAAGTACTTCCTCCAAAATACCAAAATATCATATTGGTAAGTTGTTAGATAGCACATATTACTCATGGGATGGTGTCAAAATGATAAATAGAGTTTGGGTACTAGATATAATCTTTTAGACACCATAAAACTCAAGATTGACAACCATCTCGACCCTTCGAGCGGCAAATGCAGCTTCTCTCTCAGCGTCGGCCCGATTAGCAGCCATTTTCATCCAGATTAGTCTAACGGGTCTGAGCGAAAAATCAGACATTGGTGCAAAAAAACAGGTAGTGGCGTGAATAATCATAGAGTGATCTGAAAAACTGAGGCAGCGGTTCATAAAACAAACAGCCAAAGTTGGAGAATTCTGAGATATGAAAGTGTTTTTCACGCAAGGCAAGGAAGTTTTACGTGCGTGAGAGCTTATGACTTATTGCGCGAGAAAAATACGTATGGGTTGAGGGACCCGCAAGGGTTTTTATAGGCACTGAGAGGGGTTTTTGCGCTCGTGAATACTGTTTTTCGCATGACTGAAACATGTTTTTAATGCCATTTCAATCTTTTACGTGTTGATGCTATTTTTGGCACGCACCCATCACAGGAGGTTGTGTATCTCATAGTTTCCCTTGGAATAAAAATTTTGTGTATCCCCGTGGATCAGATTATGAGGGGTGGCATTTTTAGACTTCGAAAAATGCTTCAGTCTTAGAAAAGGAAACTTTTCGGATATAGTGATGGTATATTTTGACTCGGAGATGTATTTCGGGATGGCTAGAAAATCCGTGTGAAAAAATACAATAGGTGAAAAAAAAACATCTCCCCTATGCGGAAAACCGCAAGATCTAAGGGAAATTTCCACGCCAGCACACCATATTTTACACCTCTGACCTGGGTGAAAAATATTTCGTGCCAACCTTGCAGCCATGCATTCTTTCGTGCCACCGAACCGGTTGTGAAATCTTTCGTGCTGGCCACGTGGGCGTACATTCTTTCGCGCCACCGACCCGGCGCCCAATATTTCACGTCAGCGACCCGAGTGTGCATTATTTCATGCCGGCCACCAGGCGGGCATTCTTTCAACTGGCCACTCGGCGCAAATTCATTCGTGCCCCCCTGACGCGCATTGTTTCTCACCCCCTCACCCATCACACATTCTATCACGCCACCAACTCGGGCACATAATCCTTCACACTTGCCAACTTCCACGTGGATGCAAGGACCCCGAACACCAATAAAGAGAACTATTCCCCTTAAAATTCGGGGGCTGAAGAATGAGAACAACCTCCCATGCACGAAAACAACCTCTTCAAGGTGCAAAAAATAGATTTTAGGTATAGGAATTTTCACGATATGTCTCCTAGGGGTATAGCTTTGCGCATGACCACTCATGCGGAACCCTCACCCAAATCCCTTAAATTCATGACCATTTTGTGCAAGCCCCTTCCCTTGCGTGAAATCCACTACGCGCAATTCATTTCTCTTGCATGCAACCCCCTTTCCATGCACGCGTTATATTGAACGCAATTCATTTCCCTTGCGTGCAATTTATTTCCTTTGCACACAAAACGTCGTCCGGTTCTAGAACACAACTTCTTCGACTTGCACGAAAAACCTTGCACACGATCCCTTTAGTTTGTGTGCACAACCTCAGCTCCCCTTCACACGCAACTCTCTCCGATTGCATGCACACCCGGTATTTTTTCGCAAAACTGTTCCAATTGCACATCAAATTGTGCATAACCCTCTCCAATTGCGTGAAAACCTCAGGGACCACTCACCGTCCATTCCCGTGCATGTTCTCCATTTGTGTAAGAGCCTCCTTCCTTTCACTTACCTTATTTTTCACATTTTCTACGTCCCCCTTTCGGACATAACCTTCGAGCACCTCTTACGCCCAAAAGATTTACAACACACCCCCTTTTCCTGTGCGACCTTATAGATTTTCACGAAGCAATTTCGAAGTCCCTTGGATGATACTGCCCATTGCGTTACTTCGCCTCATTATTTTTCACACAAGAACACTAATGACTATTGCTTTTTCGCATAGCCATGCTAACATGGACCCCCAGTGGGATCATCTCGCGACACCCCTTCGCCACGACGTTTCCAATTCCTTCCTTCCCATAAGGGTGGATGGGTATCAGTTATGTAAGTCCTAGGGCTGTGGAGCACACCCACATTGTCCAAGCTACAAGATGTTAAACTTCCAAGCACCATCGTCCTCAGCACATGACGTTAAACTATGAGCTCACCCTGTGTCGTGCACATGGGGTGCCTTGTCTCAGGCATTCTCTATACCCACTGGTCTCCACGGGAGTGAGATCATTCCTCAAATAGAATGACATCCGCTTTATTAGAGCGACGTCCGTCCATGGGGAAAGGGCAACCGCCCTAGTGTAAGCCCATATCCTTTCCTGTAGTAGGAACCACCCCTGCTCCACCTCTCTTCTTGGGTGCCAAAACCCTCTAATACTGGGAATTTTCACCACCCGGGCCTCCATCCTGGGGTGAGTCCCAATCTCCACCTTCTTGGGCTACTAACCAAGTGTGAGCCCCTATTTCCTCTTTTTATGCTAACCACGTGTAAGCCCATATTTATTCTTTCATCCGCCAACTACGTGTAGCCCTAGTCTATTTCCCACAGACGCACCTTTCACGACGTGATCATCAGGTCTTTGCATCCTCTTATTTCTCACACCGAGCATGACTCATGTGGGCTTAGAGTAAGCATCGACCATTACATCCTCTCCGGGCAGCATAGAGTGTAATCCCCAAACCTGACCTTAACTATGAGGTCTTTGATCCTTTCCATGGCAAGGTACGTAGGAAGCCTCCCTGAGGTTCAATCCCAACAACCATTGGTCCCGACCATCTTCATGTTAGGTCACCAAACCCATCAAAAACTATGAGGTCTTTGATCCTTTCCAAGGCAGGGTATGTAGGAAGCCTCCCGGAGGTTCAATCCCAACAACCATTGGTTATGACCCCCCCCCCTTTCGCGTCAGACCACCGTTGTCCAACATGACATTAAACTGCATGCCCACTTTTAGTCATGTATGACATTAAACTGCATTCACTATTCCCAAATTACGTGTTCTTTGATCCTTGTCTCCTGGACAAGGTATGTAGGTAACCTCCCTGAGGTTCGACCCCATCTAGGGGTAAGCCATTATGACCCCATCCAACAGTAAGCCGTTGTGACCCCATCCAGCAGTAAGCCGTTGTGATCCCATCCAGCACTAATCCATTGGGACCACATCTGGAAGTAAGCCATTATGACCCCATCGAGTGGTAAACCGTTGTCAACCCCATTCGACAGTAAGTCATGGTCAGGGGTGAACTATGAGGAATTTTATTTCCAAACATAGGGATATATAGGGGGTCTCTTCGAGACTCAAGCCCAACATCACAGTCATGATCAAGTGGACTCTGTATCATACTCCACCCACTTCACTTAACCATCCATAATCCATTTTGGTTCTTACCCGGGCTGCCACATCCCAGTGGAATCGTGCAACCTCATTCCCAATTCCCCTTAACAACAATTGGGTAGATAACCACGTGTTATCCCCAACATCGGTGTTCCCTCCAGGGGTTGCACTCTCCTCGTCCGCTCTAGTCAGTGTTTCAATCAGTCTGATCTATCTCTACTAGATAATAAACTCACAACATACCTTGTGTTAAACATGGGAAGCTGAGGAAACCTCATATACATTCCAATGACTTAAAATTCTTCATACTCGACGTGGGATGCCTCAGGATTTAACACCCTCGAGAAGCCCTATAATAAGGGGAAGAAACCCAGACGCGCTAGTGTTCCAGCGTCCAGACACGCCGGTGATGCCCAACGTGACTACTCCCCTGACTGAAGGTTGCGGCCCTGACCAGACCTCTTGGAATGTCCTTACAGAAGCAATGTAATTAACTGGTTTCCATGAAGATATGGCACTGGGAAGAGTTTCATGAACAATGTCTTAATATATAATGAGACCTGTATTAGGTGATGAGTTCCAAGGAGGAATCCACGTAAGGAAGAACTAAAATCCCATCATCCCATTTCGATAGAGGAGAAAACATCCCTGAACAAGGAACAGATGTCGCCCGCCTTTGGAAAGTGTGAATGTGGTTCAATAAACAGCATCTACGACCTCTAACAGACGGACATGCGCACCCCAACAAAAGTGTCAGAAAAAATACTCAATTAAATTTTTATGGTGAAATTAAATTTAACGGTATTATAATGTAACACCATGATATTTTGTGAAATTTTTCATATTAATTTTTTCTTTTTGATATTTTACATTTCACACAACGTTGAAAATAGTTTATTTTTTAATCATCTATGTCTAGATTGCATTATCTGCAACACCAAGTTAATCATGCACTACATGAAACACACAATTTAACATTATCTACATATAACACAGTGGTAATCTTGTGTTACATGATATAATGTCTTTCATATATGGCTAGTGTAACATGTAAGACCATGTTTTACCAAATAATATTAAATCATTAAAATGTTAATTTTTAATATAATATGTTATAACATAGCTGTTAAATTATTGGTTATGAATAGTAATAACTAATTTTTGAAAAGAACAGTTTACACAAATATAATTTGAATTCTTAGCTTACCATGTAATTATAAATGATTATGAAAACCAGCTAAATATAAAAGAAAACATTATTATTTTTATAGTCACAAAGTTGATTTACCATAATAAATTACATCAATTTCGATTAGTGACTGATATTAATGAAATATATATGTTATATATTATGTGAAATATTTCTTATAGTCATAAAATAGAGTCATTTTATATAAGATAAGAACAAACCCAATTTTATGCATAAAAACCTATTTTTTATAAATGTAGTTTTACCACTAATTAATAGAGAACACATTTTAAATAAAATTTATGAAAATTTTATAGATTTTAAATATAAAAAAACTTAATATTTGCACGAAAAACTAAAAAACTATGTTAGGATAAATTTTTGTTATTTTTCTACAAGGTTTCATTTTCTAATGAATAGTTTAAAATATGGAATTTTAATTTAAAACAATTTTTTCATGTAATTGATTTATATAGTTAAATTATATTTTAAATTGGTTTAGAAGTTAAATTAGATAATATTTTTAATATTAAAAATATATAATTTATAATAAGTTAAATTAAAATTTTACCAAAATTATTAGTGAAAGTAATTAAAATTAATTACATCGATTAAGGTGAAATTAATCTTAACAAGTGAATAATCTGTAAAATTTAGGGCCCAAAGACCTAGATAATTATCCAACAGACCTTTTATGGCCATATTTAGTCCATTAACCTTCCATTTTTTGTTTTTTGGGTTTTTATGTCATTTTATATGTAAAAACATGGGTACACCAATCTTTTTCTCAAAAAATGCCAAGTGTGTCCTTTACCTTCCCTATAAAATAAAACTACCTCTCCCTCTTCTTCACACCTGTCAAACTACTTAGGTTCATCCTAGATATTCTCTATATACATACTAATATACCTAAATTACTCCTAGAAGACTCACCTTGGGAATAATTTAATCCAAGGAATCCTTTTGGAACCGACCAAAATGAGTTACCTGATTAAGAGGTAACATCTTCTCTCAATCTCCTTTTATTTATTTTATTTCTCCACCCTCTACACTCTCTTTATTCCATGATTTTAAAACGGAAACTATATATTAATCATACTATGATGTTTTTATGATATATTTATGACATACACTTACACACACATCCATCTAATTGGTAATGAACATATTTCTTAAGTGTACGATGAATGACTGTATCACTAAATGATGATTGTTCATTATTCCTTCACTGCCTCTCATGGTGGAAGTTATGATGAAAAATATTTTTATATATGTCATATATTATTTTTATTATTCCTTTAATATTATTTATTCTTTTACAACACATATCAATATACTTTCCATTTGGTGTAAATACGATAATTTTGTCTGAGGAAGTGTGGACTACCACCCCCTCACAGCAATGTTATTCATTCACACACTACATGGAATGTATTAAGGAGGAATTTAGTGAAATTATAGGGTGGAAATTATATAATAAAACTAATGTAATGATTATATATATACATATATATAAATATATGTTAGTTACATTTTTTTCTTTCAATACGATAATTAAATAGAAACAATGTTCAAGTTTACGTACGACCTACCGTCTCCATGAATGATGTATTCCATTTTATATTTCTATATTATATAGATTATTATAAAAAACATATAATGAATATAAATGATATTTATATCTTTTTTTACATTCTTTCAATCATGATATAAGTATAATTACTAAAGATATAAAAATTTAAAACTCATGTAAAAAATAAAGAAGATATTACTCGAGGAGAAATAGTAACATAGAATTGATAAAAGGAGGGTAATATAAATTCATAGTAAAACTAAATGTGATATTAGATATAATAATATGGTTATATAAATAATGTATAATGAAAATAAATTTATTATATAGGAGTTTATAAGGAGTATGATGAGTGTCAAGACACAAGGTAAGGTAATTTCATCTCACCTTTTATTACCGTGAGATACCTGCCTTATTCACCACTCACATTTATTGGGTGGTATATATACTACCCATTGAAATTGAATATCATGAATGTTATAGTTTTTTATTATACAATAATATTCATTAAATTTCATTTTTTACATGTTGATTATAATTCTATGTTACCAGATTGTGAGAGTCTATTGAAATAATCTCGTCCTTTATCGAGATTGTTTTTGATTGGGATTAAATTACTAAAATACAATGATCCAAATCTCAATAACACACATGAGATATATTATACTCCGGTTTTTACATGATATATACATGTATTAGTACCATTTTTATGCACTTTGTTACATAGGATAACTACAAAAATGTTTTAATGAAAATCTTACTTTATTTTTCTTTTTGGTCGAAAACATGTGTTCTTTTCAATCAATGATATCTAAAATTTATTTAAAAAATGTTTTAATTTTATCATATATTGATAAAAAAAATTGTACCATGTTTTACTTTCTATTTTCTTAGAGGCAATATCCTTTTCATATTCCTATCAAGGTACTTCTCATAACATTCAAGGTAAAAAAGGGATTATTTGGAATGTACAGAAATAAAACCATTTCAATTATCATTTCCATGAAGCTTATATTGTTCTTTTAAACGTTTAATTTAATGAAAAAATGTTTTATTCATATTATGGCCAATTTTGTTTTAGTGCTATAAAATTAAAAAGGGTTTCTAAAATGTTTTATGGGTTTTTAAAAGAATCCACTAAAAGATTTTAAAGCTTTGTTCAATGAAAAATATTTTCAAGAATGTTTTATGTTTAAGATATGTTTTGAAAATTTTTAAGAGTCATTTATAAGTTTTCAATGAAAAATGATACTATTATTATTTCAAATAATTATTTTTTTATTTTAATTTTATTATAATGGAATTTTTTTTGAATTATTTTATGTTTTAAAAAGGTATTTTCCAAAAAAGAAAGGATATTTCCTCCGAGATGTGTTTTTAAATGATCCTACGAAATCATTTCTTATATAAGATGAAATACGTTGGTGTTACTCATTCCTTTTAGGGGGAATGATTCATTGGTTCCATTCATTATATTTTTATGAATGGTTTATGTTTTGATGTAATGTTGTTTTTGAAACCCATTTCTCTTTCACGGGTTATGTGATTTTGAAACTCTCTTCTTTTCATTGGCGGTGATTATGAGGCCTACCACTTTTCAATAGTTAATGATATGATTAAATTTTCATCATGCTTAACTCATTTCAAAAGTCACAATGTGATTAATATTAATAATCTAGTGTCACTCATATGTATGACTTTGTTATGTATTAGGTTGGATCTATATCTCCCTCAAATTCATTGGGTAACAATGGATGACTCATGAGTATATATGTTATCCATGAACATCATTTCATGTTCACAATGTTATGAATGATCCTGATTACATGTTAAAAATGTTATACATGGACCCGGTGGCATGTCCAAAAGTCTATTCATGAACCTGATTACATTTTCACAATGTTATGAGTGAACCTTATCACATGTTCAAAATGTTTTGAATGGACATGGTATAATGTTTTTAATCTTATGAGTGGACCTGATTATATGCTAACAATGTTATGTGTAAACATGATTACATGTTCACAATGTTTTGCGTGGACCTAGATTCAAGTCCATAAGGTTATGCATTGACATTATTACACATTCATAACATTTTCCATGGATTTGGTTACATGCCGATAAGTTGATGTGGGGGCCCAATTTGATGTCCTTGACTTAATGGTTGAACACGTGTCTAGTTATACATGTTCAAAACATTATAACCCAATGAGCAAGACACAAATTCCATGTCATATTCCTATGTTATATATTCATGAATTACTCTCTTAATTAATATATGATCCATGTCTTATGAACTTCCACTATTTATTATGATCTCTAATATGTAGGGTACGATCTTCAAATATTATACTATGGTTCCATACACTTTTTTTCATGTTATGTTTACACACATTCTTTATTTACCCTTACCGAGCATCTGATCTCACCCATTTCTTGTGTTTCCTTTCCCCAAGTTATGAAGAATGGTTTTAGGAAGATGTTTTAAAGGTGGAGATCTTTATGGGAGATGTTGAAGATATTTAACTAGGATACTAGTTTTTTTCCATGTTTTCAAAGACACTAAACTATTACAGTAATCATACATATTTCTTTTAATATAAATAATATTATTATGAAATGATGTAATATCCATGAATATTAAACTTCTGTCTCTATAATAAACAATAGGTAATATTCCCCATAAAATTATCCCCCTCCTTGGGAGTCCCAACATGAACCAAAATTAATATGGAAACAACTCGAGATAATATATATATCTGAATATTAGTAATGACATATTACATAGATATATGAAATTTATTTTTTAACTATCAAAACTTATGTAATTTGTTTTCTTTAAAAACACATAGGATTTCATGTTTTCTTGCTGGATATTTTGAGGGGAATAGTTTTTTTAAGATGTTAACTAAAATATATTTTGGACTTATAAAATTTCAATGTGTAACAAATAAAATAAAATACATTTGAGATTCAAAGTGAATGTTAATTAATATGTTAATGGAGTTTTGGATGATATGGAAAATAATGGTATTAATGAAAAGTGTTACATTTGTAACCAAATCATCTCAATGGAAACATTACAATGAAAATGGTTCAAAATATGATAATGATAAAATTAGTATGATTTAAAAACTGAAAACAAAATTTAATAAATTCCAATATTTGAGGTTTTGATGTAAATTTAAATAATATGTTTTCATAGTTGAATATAAGGAGTATTATTCATCATATCTACATTATTAAATATATATTTCATCATAGTTTTGACCAATTAAATGAATTTAGTGGTTGGATTTTATATTCTGGTTACATAGACATGTGAATGTAATTAAATAGATATGAAATAAGTTAAAAAACAAGAAAAAGTTTACAAACATAAGGCCTTTTAATGGTTCGTAATATTGGATAAGATTACATATACTCTTATGTATGGTATCACTAGTAATCTTATAGAATTTTATGAAAATAAAATGTACCATGTTTTGTAAAATGTATTCTACAATTTATCATTATTTCATGTTAGAAACATTTAATGTATGAATAGTAATGATAATTATCCTATCAAAGTATGAATTTGATTGATAACAACTAACGTTCACAATAGTGTGTAATAGGCTATAAAGAAATGTTAATGTTAACCTGAGTAGTATATCATATAGGGATATGGAATATGTTCCTAAGGCCCAAGAGGAGCATTACGCAATGGATGACCCACCAAGTATACCAAATTCAGTTACATAAACTATTTATTTGATATGTTATAGATTTATGTTTCATATTAAATAACCATACCAAAGGTTGGAATGTTACCTATCATTATTATACTTAAACATTGATAAATTGTTTTATAATAGTCTTGAGTATAAGTTATATGGAGATGGTTGGGTATGTTACTCATCATGTCTTCATTTGAGGATTGAACATGGTGGTATTTTTGTCTAATATAATAATTCTTTTACTTAATACATTTATTTAGATAGATTGAGGGAGTGTATAGAAATAACTTTATTATGTTCCTTTAATTTATTTTTATAAATTTTGTTTTTGGTTATCTGATGTGATCATCCACATTATATGTGAATGAATTATATTGTGTTCAACTATTTAGTCTGCCTATACATAGGTAATTGAGAACATATTAGAATGATATATGGGAATGATATTATCCATAACTATTGTCCATGAAATGTATTGGACAAAGTGATTATATGGATACACATTTATATATTGATATAACTAGTGGATATTAAAATAGATATATTTTTTTGAAAAATATAATTCTAAATATTTCAATATCATTGAAGAATTTCTAAAAATCACTCTTTTCTTACAATAATAGATTCAAGAATTCATAATTATTCTTAATGATACAAAGGCTAGTGGGGTCACACATTATAGTTTCAAGAATAAAGATTATATTTTATTACAATGTATTTGTATAAAATGTTGAGGGTTAGTCAAAAATAATTTTAGAGTATATCCAAAATATATCTGTGGTGAATCTTCACAAGTTGTTACATATGTTTTATCATTTGGTAAAATGATTTATGAATTTTTAAAAAGGTGGTTTAAATTTTATAGAAAATTAATATTTTGGATATAAGTTCACAATTTGTTAAATATTATAAGTAATAATTTGAATGTATGAAAAATTACAAGAATATTTTATTAAAAGAAAGATATTTATGGAATTATGAAATAACATATTGACTATTATGTGGTGGTTAACACCACATCATGGTATATACTGGGATATAACCAACAAAAATAAATTTCACCTGGCCATGATAAAGTACATGATATATTATATATTATGCTAATATATATTGTATATATTCTCCCCCTTGAATCCATCATATTTGATTTATATTGATATGATAATAATTTAGGGTACACTTAATGATGTAATATGATTATTTTAAGGAGATGAAATTTTCAATTTCAATAGTATAAAGTTAAAAAGGTTTTTTACATATTAAGATTTATTTCGAAATGTTTATGGAACATTTTGGTGCGTCATGAAGTATCCTATATGTCCATATAAGGAGGTAAATACCATGATGCAATATATATTATTTTTTTCATAGATTTATTCCCAAAATCATATATATCTCTTTTAATCACTATATATATTTAAATAATTTTATAATAAACCATGAGGAAAAGAGTACCTTCCCATGTTTTTGGTTGTTCATCTATCCTATGGATACCCTAGGAGGGAGGAGTGTATTGGATACTTCTTAGTGATCATTATCAAGACGCCAAGGAACATCATAGAAATATTTAGATAAAAGAGAAATGGTGCACCAATATTTATCCCATTTTATTTAAACGAACATGAATGTATGATAATATGGATTTAATATATTTTGGTAGTTTTTTTTCAACATTTGGACAAGATTTATCAACTCCAAAATAGTTTATAAACCCTAATTGATTTTTATGGTTAAATTGGATTCTACTCAAGATTTATTCTCAGCCAATGTAGGTATACACCATGTTTTCTTACATATAATTTGAATGATATTATATTTAAAGGAATGAATACTCTATAACAAGTTTGACACCATGACCTTAATTACCAGGTCTAATTAAGAGTGTTGCATGACCTCATCTAGATATCCCCATATACAATATGTCACCAACAAGTGGTAAGGGTATGAATTCCATCAGTGGGGAGACTATAACCTCAATATAATTTTCTTCTAAAAATAATAATAAATGAAATATAATAAGGTAGAGTAAAAAATGATAGAGAAAAAAATCAAATGGAGCACATGTCATATAATTCATAAGTAAACGAGCTCAAAAAGTTTTCATAAAATCATAGTATATATAAATTAGTTACGAAAATAAATAAAACCATGGTTTCCTCTAGAGTACATCCCAATATTGATCCTAGCCCCACGGTACATGGAAAAACCATATGCCATGATCCCCTTACCCTTCCAAGGATCCCCAAATAGGAAATCTGTGTGTGCCTCAAAATTTTAATATAGGGTGTGAGTGATAAAAAAATTTGGACAACATCTATGAATCCTTAAAAAATGGTCACATGTTTAATAGGTGTATTAAACGATAAAATAATGTGAAATAAATCATAACAAACACATACCACGCAATTTTGTGCTAACCAAGACACTACAACCCCAAATTTATTTTTAAAATTTATATGATGGAATAATGATCAACATGTTGAAAATTATCAAGAACTTTCGATAAGTATGGTTGGTTTTCACTTATATTCTTTAGGTCATCAAGTGTATATACTACAAATTATATTCAAGTAATCATGTTCTTACATGTTCCTCAGTGTCATCTTGGTATCAAGTTCCATCCAAGCTACAAGGTTACACCACTCTAACCCTAGGTAGGGGTTTGTAGTGATCATTATCACATGTCAAGGAACCCCCAACCCCTATATGGGTAGTCATACCATGATTTTAACCTATTAGAATTACCCATAAATACCTCAAACAATAATTTGATACACACAACAAGGTAGAAGATACCAATATAAGAATAGCATGGAATCATGAAAATATAGTATCACTGAATAGAAACATGTGATAATCATTAATAATGGTAACAATATATTCTTCAACAAACATGGAATAAGGAATTGGAAATGGGTCTTATTGGATAGTCACACACCCACATGCAATCATACTCAAGAATGGAATAAAAATAATCCAACATAAGATTAATAACATGAAAAAAATGTATATAAGATCTCCAAAAGGTAATGAACATCTAACCACAAGTTTTTTATGGATAACTCCAAGGAATCTCAAAGGATCAAAGGAAAAAAATTCACACACCCATGGAAAATGGGATCAAAAATCAAGGATTCATTATGGTAAAGAGACTCATGTTGAGTCAATAATGTTATACTTATGAATTTTCCATTCCTTCATACTTGGGGGATATTGTTATGTCATTAATACATTCCTTATGACTTTACCATTTCTCTTTCTTTGAAAATCACAAACACCTTATCTCAAAAAAAATCTATTTTTACCCTATGTTTCACTTCTATACGGAAAATTTCCTTTCCTAAGGAAATTTATCCTTACCATGTTTCATTGTCCATATCATAGTTTCTCTAAGTATGAAATTTGATTTGAAAACAAAACCTCAAGAATCTTATAAATACATAGATAATAAGAATTCTATTTTAGGATCTGAATTTTCAAAATTCTAGTTATGAACTCTTCTGAGTTCTGACTCCGAATTATGATTATGAATTCTGGATATGAAATCCTATGAGTTTTGACTCCAAATTATGATTACGAATTCTGGATATTAAATCTTCTGAGTTTTGACTCTTAATTCTGAATATGAATTCAGGTTACAAAATTTTTGAGTTTTGACTCCAAATTCTAATTACAAATTCTGGATACTAAATCCTATGAGTTCCGACTCTGAGTTCTCTGAATACAAACTCTGAACTCTTATGAGTTTTGACTCCGAATTCTCATGAACTCTGAATCCGAACATTGTGAGTTCAGGTTTGAAATTCTTGTGAATACAGATTCTGAATTTTCTTGAAATTCCATCTCTGGAATTCTATAGAATTTAGGTTCCAAATATCGAGAAAATAGAATCTGAATATCCTTGAATTATTGGCTCTGAATTCATTTCTGGTTAGACTCCGAACGTTTTTATTTCCTTAAATTCTAAATATTGGATTTTAGTTATGTAGCTAAATTTTTCTTACACGTGTTTTTTTATAAAACGATGTCATGCTTTCAGTTACTAACTAACCATTGTTTGAGTGACGCGTGTAAATTTCACTCCAAAATTCAAGGAAAAATATGACCATTGGAGGAGGGAGCCGTCCGTGGATGTTGTGCCTATAAATTGGAACTCATTTGAAATATCTCACAACAAGTTGATCAATCTAGAAATTAAATGCTGCTGAAGTGATTTCTAGAAAGAGAGAATTTAATGCTTTGTGTGTACTGAACTTCTTGTTCAGATTTTCTTTGTGCGACTCCGATTATTTTTGTGTACAATCGAGGGATTCTAGGGATAGGAAGACATAGGTGATCACTACCTTGAAGTGGAGGGATTCCTTGCTTTGGATGACAGAGGTGCCGACTACATGAAAGTTGATGGCTTGTGGGGTTTCGCAAGACAGACTCTGATCTTCGTATCAAGGGCTTACTCTAGAGTGGTTAAGATAGACTTTCTTGAAAGTATTAATCAAGGGGCCTTTATCCAAGTTTGTTGGATACCCTTCTCTTTGGGTTAAAATACTTATTACTATTACTTTTTTTGTTACAAGTTTTTCCACTGCATTTGTATTGTTGATGAAAGTATAACTATCTTATACTTCTTTATAATTGTAATCTATTTTAGTTAGATACTATATGCTTTAAGGTAGAACTTAATCTTTGTAAACTTTTATTAAGTTTCATTTTCCAGAACCATCATTCCAGATTCACATTATAAGAATCATATTTCTGGATTCAAGCATGTATGTAGAACTAGATGTTTTGTGAATTATCTTGTTTATCCTTGTTAAACAAAACTATTTTTAAAAGTTCCAAAGGAATTTTTTAAAAGTATACAATTCACCCGCCTCTTGTATTTCAAGCATCACTAGACACTTGATTCATAATCCTTATTATTTCAATACTACATTTGGTATTATAGAGTATATAATACTCACATACCATCTCAACAATTGGTATCAGAGTATTGGTTCAATCTGAATTAATCTCACGATTAGATTCAGAAGATAATTCTTCTTTTTCTTATTTTTCGGAATCAATTTTTCAGATCTGTATAGTTCGGATTCATATTTTTTGCTTATAGATACTCTTGTTCTATTTTTTCCTTACCCAACAATATTTTCCTTGTTTACAAACTATTTCTATTAAGATGTTTTGTGTGGAAAGGTTTTTTGTTAAAGAAGGTAGGAATCAATGTAGCTTTCATAGACAATCTCAATCCAACTAGACCACCTATCTTTGATGGAAATGATTATGAATATTAGAGAGATCGTATGAAGACTTTTTTTATCTATATTGGGTTGATAACTTTGTTATGCTTACTGGAAAATATAAAATCACCAACAAAGAAGTTAGTACCTTTAACAATCAAGAAAAGCATGAATATCAGTTGAATTATAAGGTACGCAATACTCTGCTTTTTCCAGGACTAGAAATATATATAGCCAACTTTCATCTTGTGAAGCAAAAAATTATACATGGAAGAAACTCAAAGTTACTCACCTTGGAACTTCTAAAGTTATTGAAATAAGAAGATCCATTCTTAGAGCTGAATATCATGGTTTTTCCTTTCCTTATGGAGAACCCATATGTAAGGGGAAATAAATATTCATGACTATTGTGAATAGTTTACAATCAATGGGTGAGAAAGGATTAGATGATGAAGCTCTTATTGATAAGATCATAGAAATCATGCCTAATGAGTGAGAATCCAAGAGGACAGTTATAGATGAGAACAGAAAGGTTACTCGAGTTTCCTTAAATGAGCTATTTGGAACTCTTCTTTAGAATGATACTAGTAGAAGAGAGATGCTAATAACATCAAGAAGAATAATGGAAATGGAAGTGTTGCTTTTACTAAAACATCTAATCATATGAAAGCTATGACTCTTGAGAGAGTTACCAGATCTATGTCTAAGAAAGTTGCTATTCAATAAGAATCTAGTGGAAGTGAATACTCAGAGAATGAATTTGCAAATCTTGCTCGAAGGATGAGCAAGATAGTTAGACATAAAAACTTTCAATCCAGATATAAGAAGAATGAAAGGAAATATAAGAAAGGTTCAGAATTTACATGTTATAAATTCAAGAGATCTGGACATATAAGACCTGATTGTCGCATGATCAAGAAGAAAGAAATAAAAGAAAAATCATTCTAAGAGAAACAAGAAGAATTATTACAAGGATAAAGCTAAGAAACTATTGAAATCTTATGACACCTAGATTTCCAGTGGTGGTGACTCTTCAGATTAATATTTGGATTATGAATCTTATGGACAGAAGAATCTTGGTCTAATATCCAGACTACCTATTGACAGTAATTTTTTAATGGATAAGGTACACAATCCTGAATCAAAGACCAATGTTTCTCTAAATGAAAATTATAGTAATGATAGATATTATAACTCTTCAGATGAATAATTTTTTACAGAAGAAGATACTACTTTACCTACCTATGAGGAAATTTCTAGGTTTTCCAAACTTATTGAGATTGAGAATTCAATAATGATGAAAAATCTTGATAAGGAAAATTCTAGGAATACTATTCTTACTAAGGAAATATCATATCTTTCTAAAGTTCTTGATAAGAAAAATGTTTATTTTGAAGGGATTTCAAAAATTCTTGAGGAAGTAAATTCGGAGAAGGATAAACTTTCTAATGATCTAGAAAATGTAATTTCTAAGAAAAAGGCTTTCGAGCCTAACTCTAGTCAAAAATCAAATGTTTTTGAAGATAAGAACTTGGTTATCAAACTCAAATATGAAATATTTTACTTAAGGAAGTGTTTTTCAAACATTACCTTTGGAAAGGAAATTTTTGATAATATGTATTCTCAAATCTGACCTCTAAAGAATAGTTCTGGTTTTGGTTATACAAGTTATAAACCTGTTTTTAGTAACAATTATTTTGTTCCACAATGTGCTCATTTATCACTAAGTTTCACTGTGGCTGAAACTGTCCAAAACATTGTTCCTTAAAAAACCCAATCTTTAGGATTTCATAAAGCCTATTTTTCTAAGAATATGTGGGTGCCTAAAATTTTTCTTTTTAAGAATTCCGGATCCAAGCAAGTTTGGATTCTAAAAACCTAAATTTTATCTTATTTTTTGGATAATAGAGAAGGTACCATTAATAATACATGGTACATGGATAGTGGATGTTCCCGACATATGACTGGTAACAAAAAATATTTTGAAAATATTATCAAGACAAAAGGAGGAAAAGTAACTTTCAGAGATAATGCTCACGGAGAAATTATTGTTATAGCTAACATCATTCTTCTTGAAAAAACATTTATTTCAAATGTGTTATTTGTTAAGGGTCTTAAGAACAACCTCATTATCATAATCAAGTTATGTGATTAAGGTTACCTTGTGAATTTTAGGAATGACAAGTGCTTAGTACATAATTCCAATGAAGAGTTCATTCTTTCTTCCCATAGGCAAGATAATGTTTACACACTAAACATAGAATACCTTTGAAGCCATGATCTACCGTGTCTTAGTATAATGGAAGATCATTATTGGTTGTGGTATATAATTTTAGGACACTGTAACCATAGGAACTTATGAAAAATTTCTAAGAAAATATTAGATAAAGATCTACGGGAGCATAGATTTTATTATTCTATTGTTTGTGACCCTTGTCAATTTGTCAGGAAACATAAATCATGTTTTAAATCAGTCGGTAAAGTCACAACTACTAATTCATTACAGTTAGTGCATATGGATCTTTTTTGGTCTTACAGAAACTGGATGCATTGGAGGAAAGTAATATGTATTTGTTCTAGTTGATTATTACACTAGATTTACATGGGTCTATTTTCTAGAAAAAAAGTCTGATTCTTTTTCATATTAAAAAAGATTTAGAGCCCAAGTTAAAAATGAGAAAAACCTTCCATTGAAAACTATTCATAGTGATCATGGAGGAGAATTTCAAAATTCTTATTTTGAAACATTTTATAGTACAAAAGGCATTACTCATAACATCTCACCACCGATAACACCTAAAAAAATGGTTTTGTTGAATGAAGAAATAGAATTCTTCAAGAGATAACAAGAACCATGTTGAGTGAATATTCTGTAGCCATACATTTTCGGGCTGAAGGTGTAAGTACTGCTCTTTATACTATAAATCTAGTTTTGATTAGACATTTTCTTAATAAAACTCCTTATGAGTTTTGGAATGGTAGAAAACCTAGACTTTCCTACTTCATGGTTTTTGATTATAAGGTCTTCATTTTGAATACTAAAGATAATATTCATAAATTCTCACCAAAATATGAGGAAGGAATTTTCTTAGGCTACTCCACAACTTCTAAGGATTATAGAGTTTTCAATAAAAACACTTGTACTGTTGAATATACAGTTCATGTGAAATTTGATGAAACTAATCGTTTTGTTTTTAAACAACCCCAAACTACATCTTCGGATGTATTTTCAAAAAGAGATTATCAGCCTTTGTTAAAAAATCATTCTGATAAGGTAAATGTTCAAGAAGATACTTCTGAAACATTTAACCCATAATATTTTCTACCCTATGTTGATCAACAGGTTTTACAAAACCCAAATCGGATGTTTCTTAAGAATCATCCTAGTGATAACATCATTGGTGATGTGAATCAACTTGTAAGTACTAGAAGTTCCTTAATAAATGAAGTATAACATCTAGCATTTCGTTCCCAATTAGATCCAAAAATCATTGATGAAGCTTTAGGTGATGATTATTGGATCAAAGCCAAGCAAGATTAACTAAATGAATTCGAAAGGAAAAAAGTCTGGATCTTGGTTGAAAGACCTAAGGAAACTTCTGTAATTGGAGTAAAATGGGGTTTCAGAAACAAGTGTGATGAAAATGGAATAATTATATGAAATAAAGCTAGATTAGTTTCTAAAGGCTATAATCCTCAAGAAGGAATAGACTATTAAGAAAACTATACTCCAGTAGCTAGACTTGAATCTATTCGTATTTTACTCGCCTTTACAGCATTCTTCAATTTCAAAATTTTTCAAATTGATGTGAAACATTCTTTTCTTAACATTTATGTTCAAGAGGAAGTTTTTGTTGAACAAACTCTTCTTTTTGAAGATAGAAAACATCCTGATTATGTTTTTAGACTTACCAAAGATTTGTATGGTCTTAAAGAAGCCCCTCGAGCATGGTATGACAGACTTATGAGATTTTTGCTTCAAAATAACTATGTTAAGGGAAATTCAGATCCAACCCTTTTTATAAATAAAGATGAAAAAAATGTTTTTATTGTTCAAATTTATGTAGATGACATTATATTTGGTTCAACTCAGCAATCTTTAACCGATTTCTTTGCGGATCTAATGAAATATGAGTTTGAAATAAGTATGATGTGTGAGTTAACATTTTTCCTTAGTTTTAAAATTTCTCAAAAACGAGAAAGAATCTATATATCCCAACATAACTATATTAAATATATTTTTAAAAATTATGGGTATGACAACACTAAGAGTATATGTACTACCATTGGTACCTAAACCACACTTGATCTTGATAAAGCTAGAAACCAAAAGATCAAATAACTTTTAGAGGTATGATAGGAAGTTTAATTTACTTAATACCTAGTCGTATAGATATAATATTTTTAGTATGATTATGTGAAAGATATCAATATAATCATAAGTAATCTCATTTAACGGCAATGGAAAGAATTTTTTGCTACATAATGGGGACCATGGATTTAGGACACATTTATACTTCAAGAAATGATTTTATTTTAAAATGTTTTTCAGATGCAGAATTTGGTGGATGTAGAATTGATAGAAAAGCTACATCTAGAAATTGTCATTTATTAGGAGATTCATTAGTTTCTTGGTCATGTAAGAAGAAACACTCAGTAGCACTTTCCACTGTTGAAGATAAATATGTAGCAGTTGGAAGTTGTTGTTCTCAAGTGTTGAGGATGCAACACACACTCATAGACTATGGTATGAGATTTAGAAAAACAAATTTTTTTGTGATACAAGTGCCATTTACCTTAGTAAAAACCCTACACATCACTATCATTCAAATCACATAGATATTAGGCATCACTTTCTTAGGGACCACACACAAAAAGAGATATCATTCATCAATTTATCAGAACGAAAGATAAACATGCTGATATTTTCATAAAATTTGTACCCTCTGATAGATTTGAATACATTAAACAGAAGTTAGGAATGATAACCGTAAGGTAATCCTCCTTAATAATTTTTTTTGAACAAATCTCCTTACAGTAATAAACTCTTTTTCATAGAGGGAGTACATTCGTAATGAAGTTTTTCATGCTTTTCGTAATGAAGTTTTTAATTCTTTTCGTAATGACGTTTTTTATATTTTTCATAATGAAGTTTTTCTATTTTTCATAATGATGGTTTTCATGATTTTCATAATTAAGTTTTTAATATTTTTTGTAATGAAGTTTTTCATATTTTTCGTAATGAAGTTTTTTTTCATACTTAAATTTTTTCGTAATGAGGTTTTTTCATATTTTTCATAATGATGTTTTTCATATTTTTTTGTAATGACGTTATTTTTCATAGTTGAAATTTTTTGTAATGAAGCTCTTCATACCTGATATTTTCATAATAATGATTTTCATATTGATAATCTGTGTTTTTATTCGTACTCATGTTTTTCGGAATCAAATATTCTTCAAGAAGAATTTTCATAAATACGAATAATCTTCATAGGAATCTGAAAGGTATGAATCTTTCTTGAGTTTTCGTAATCACCTTTTACTTGCTGATAGTTTCTTTTGTTTTTTAAAATTTCTCAGATTTTGGTTTCCTTAAATCCGATTGTTTTCTTTTAAAAACCTCAAAACATCAGATTCAGCCAAATTTTCCTTGCAACTATCATTTCAACCGTCAGATCTATTTAGATGAATTCTCATCCATTGGATTTAGATGGGAAAATTAACAGTCGCATCAAATCCTATATAAAGGGGATCCCTGATGGTTGTCCCACATCAGTTTTCAAAGATTTTGCATGTCGAAGCTCTGCCCCACTAAAAAAGCCCATTCCAGATTTTCAAAGTTTTTCAATTCCAAATGTCTCGTGAATTTCTTTCTCAAGCGATGTCTACTGTCAAGCCGATTGTGGAGTGGCAGATATATAGGGATAGGTTGGTGCATCATAACTTCTTGAATAACTATGAATCTATGATTTCTAAGAACATTAAACTCAATGGATGGGAAAGTGTTTGTATTTCGAATCCAGGGGCCCAAGATCTTGTGTATCCGGATTTTCTGATAGAGTTCTATGAGTCAACTTTTTTATTTAAGGAAGATGGTACAGAAAAATTTTCCTTCAAGATTTATTGAAAAACATATGCACTTTCTTACACAAAGGCTGCTATCTTGGTAGGGTTATCTTATATAGGAGAGGCCGAATTTTGTTCTCACAAGTTACCGAATGTACAAGAATGTTTTATCAAGGTAAAAGATATTTAGTTTCTTGGACTTATAGATGTCAAGAAAGAAAATATTTCTCACTTATCTACCAACAAATGGATCCTACAGTTATGGGTTCAGGGTTTTATCGTACCGAGAAACGGTGATAAGGACACTCTTCGGAAAAGTGATATGTATTTCTTGGACTTTTTGGTAAATCTAAGGAAAATAAATATGATCAATAATATTCTCATTATGATAGAGAATATCAATAATGGGAATCTAAGAGCACAGATAATCATGTATCCTGCCCTACTCTCCAAGTTGATAGTTCAGTGTCTTGAATCATTCAAGATCCCTTGCAGTTCCAAGACGAGGAAATGAAAAGTGATGTTAGTAAGCGATGAAACATTGAAAATAATTAATGATGGATTTTTTAAGGAATAAAAAGAGTTTTGTGGATTTCCAGTAGAAGAGGTAGAGGCCATTCTGAAGAAAGTAGAAGTGGGTAAACCATCTAAGAAATCTTGAATGAAAAGGAAATTGAAGGAAGTAGAAGCTGAAGGTGAAACCCCTAAAGCTATGGAAGCTCAAACCGCACCTCCAAAGCCCAAGAAGCCGAAATCTTATCATGATGAATTTGTTGAGAAATGGAGGGAGGATAAGAAGGAACAAAAAGAAGGGGAGCCATAGTTTGGTCTAGACCCTGCAGAGGCCAAAGCATTGTAAGAGAAAGCTGCGGATGAGCTTGAGAAGAAATCCAAAGAGAAGAAGATTAAAAATAGATGTTTGAGGAAGATATTGTGCAATCTCTTTTGAAGGATACTGAAGTTGCATACAAGAAAATTCCCGTAGCGAAATCCTTTTTTGTTTAACCATTACTTGAGACACTTGGGAAAAAGTTTATGACTCTAGAAAAAGTTCAAGAAAAGGTTGCTGAATAGATAGAAGCTGTGGAACAAGTGAAAGAAAAGGAAGAAGGTAGTAATCGTACTAATGATCTGATTAAGCAAGTTGAATATAATCATGAGAAAGAAAGTGCTTCCTAAAAATTTTCATTCCAGACTTCTCATGCCATATCTTCAATACTTGCTACCCTTTGAGTTGATGAGAAGTATGAAGAGGAAGTAAACAAATTAATCGAGGAAGAAATGTATAATCACTACTTCACTCATCATGAGTGTAACACCCGAGACTTTTATGTTATATAAATCATCAAAGGAATATTTTTCTACACAATACTTGCTTGGCTTGCTTTACACGAAATCGCGACCTTCCTCGATAGCTTGCGTCATACGCAATACCGAGTTTCACTAAACAACGACATGCTATTAAAATATTATTAAAACTAGCCGTTATGAATAGTAATAACCAGTTTTTGAAATTTTATAAATTTTATTTTTCAAAATGGACTTCATTTTTGGATTCAGAATATCGAAATTAGCCTAGGGTGAAATTTTGGTATTTTTTTGAAAACTTTCAATTTTTGATGAATAGTGAAACCACTAAGTGGTAGTTAAAAAACTGAATTTTTCATAAAACGTAATTTTACCGCTTCTGTGAATGGAATTTCGAAAATCCGAGAGACACGGTTAATATCAAGGACTAAAATTTGGTTCAATGAGATGAAAATAATTTTTGGTAAATAGTAACTTTTTACTTTTTTTACCGCGGTTAATAGTAAATAGGGTAACTAAGGGTAAATATGATATTACTATTACCCTAACACATGTCCTAATTCTATTGGATAAGTGTAATTCGACCAAAAACAACCTTATGAATATAATATGACCATTTAGGTCCACATGGATTAGATTATGACATTTAATATTATTTTATTTAATGAATAGTTAAAATAGTTAAAATCAAAGTTTAATAACTAAAACATTTTTAATATGGGTTTATACATAAGATAAATTCGATTATAAATATTAATTAGAAAGATAGAAAGATTTCCTACATAATTATATTTAATTTTTAATTTTTAGACTTTAAATAAATTAATTTATTTATGACACAACGATGATGCAGTAATTACCCTTTTAAGGAAATGTTAACATTATTGATGTTATAAATACCCAAATAAATGTAATTTGAGACTTTTTATGAATTACACTAATTTTCTAGGTTACTATGATATATTATTGTTGATTTAATCAACTTGGTTCGAACATATAATTCTGTTATGACTTTCACAAAAATCATATATCAAATAGTGTCAAAATTGACACAAAATAGTTTTTAAATCAAATATTATAGTATTAATTGTTATTTTATTCCTAAAAATCTAAGGTTCGGCCAAATGACTTAGATAAGGATATATATATTAATAATAAACAACTTGGGGTTCTTTTGGTATGTTATAGTAAGTGTATTAACCATATAGTGTAAGAAAACAAAAAGACACGGTAAAAGTTAAATTATTTAACTTAGAGTTAAATCTAATTGATAAGGTTAAAATAATAACCTAAACTTGTCTAAATCCTATTGGTTGATAGGATTTCGACCCATCCCCACTTTAACTTCGAAATAATACCCTTTGGAACCATTATAAACCGATTTTGACTTTAATATAAAATAATATTTTGAGATATTCCTAAGGTGCCCCTCTCCTCCCTTATAAAAGGGCACCTACTCCCCCTCTTCCTCACACCACATTGAGCCTTCAAGCTCGGCCAAAACCTGCCACTTTCTCCTCTCCACTTCCCTAGAGACATCCTAGAGGTTCTGGTCTTCTTCAAAGACCCATTTTAGTGCCATAAAAGGAGGTATCAAAGAAGCACTTCAAAGAAGAGGTAAAGCCCATTACCGATTCTTTCATCTTTATTTCTTCTTGTTTCATTATGAAGTAATAACGTCAGTATCACTCATATACTAATATGTCATTATAAGTATGAAAAAACCCTATTTCACCATCTATCCATCCTACGGAAAAAGAAATCACAGCGCGTGCGTACGTACGGAATACCGTCTCCACGCCGTGGTGTAATCTATTTTCCACCACCACCTTACTTGGATGGGTATAATGGTGTATATAATGACTATATATGACTATTATAAAGTGATACTGATTCTGAAATAGTATACATACACTCCAATACAATTCTACGATCATAGGAATGATATCATCACTCGTGCGTATGTACGGAATACCGTCTCCACGATGTGATGCGACTCGTTCTACATGATCTTCATTTCATAATGATTATATAAATGAATTGAATGAATGAATATGATATATATTAAACTAATAACATTCTGGAAATTAGGTATCTATAACCTAAAGATAAGAATAAGAATTTATTCGACAAAACACGCATAAGAACAAAAAGTTATAAACACCCGAATAACAAGTAGCAATGAAATATTACTACTGAGAAGCTAAGAATATGACCATATATGATATCATAAAAATAAGTATGATTCTGGAATAAGTCAATAACATTATTTAAATCATTATACAGGAGGTTCGGACACTTACAAAGCAAGTCGGACCTAAGGTAAGGGAAATATCACAATCTCATTTTTATCCGAGATTGTTTATACTTTGGTATTTACTGGGGTGTATTTTATCATCCACATCCATGTTTCCTCGATATGTAATATTATTTCCATCGTCCTACAATTGTTTAAATCCAATTTTACCCTTTCGTGAGTTTTTAGTAAAAGATATGAAAGGAATGTTTTGTCGTTTTTCGTACGAGGTACTTTTTGACTTTTCCGACAAAAGTATGAGAAGAATGTTTTTTTAACTTATACGGTATGAATGGATTTTTAAAACATTATTTCCAAGAAGCTTCCTTTACAAGTTTTCAAATTTATTTTTAATCAAATTCTTTTAGTTTATAATTTTATGACATGTTAAGAAAGGAAAAGTGTTTTTGAAGTAGAAAGGATATTTTCCTCAAGAATGAAGTTCAAGTGTTTTATCAAAATTATTTTCCATCTAAGATAATAAAGGGTTCTGTTTTTATCCCTATTATTACATTGATTTGATTATGTTGTGATGGAATTACTTTTATGAATTCCTTTATCGTATATGAATTTTTTTATGATGTCATGATGTTTAAGATTCCCATTTTTATTACATGGGTTATGCAATGATGTATGGTTTATGATTTTCTGGCACACATAAGAATGGTATCATTATGAGATGGGTGGGACCTATATATCCCTCCAATGCATTGGGTAAAGATTTTATATCTCATGAGATAGACATGGCTAGAACGGTAGGTTATACCGGTTCAGTGAAACAGGACTGAAACGAGGGTGACTCGGTTCAGAAAGAGACTTTGTCCACTAAGATAGTCTTGGGAATGAGTCTTGACTAACAAGAAATGATTCTCTATGATTATGTGTGTATGCCACAAAGTTTCATGTTTTATGTTATGATTATTTTGATTACATTTCACTGCCATGATTTATCCCATGTTATGAAATTATGATCTCTTTTGCAGGGTAAGATTTCCAAAAGTTATGTGCTTATGTATACAATGTGATTGATCTTTCTTTTGTTTACCCTTACTGAGCATTTGAGCTCACCCTTTTGTATGTTTTCTTTCCCCAGGTCAGGAAGAAGGTTATTAAGTAGGATATGCCAAAAAGGGACTATAGATATGATGAAATAAGTGGGAGGCAAAGTTGAGGCTTTATGAACCAGTTGTTTATGTTTCCCAATTTCTAAAGACACTATACCTATACGGTCCTTCCGTGGTTTTATTATATGTTGTAATAAGTATGCTTCAATTTTTAAGTATTAACAATGTATGTAAAGTATGGGTCGTTATAGTTGGTATCTGAGGAAAGGTATAGTCAACCTTTGGAAACTAGGATGTGAAATCCTTAGTAAGAACCCTAAGGATAAGTCTAAGCATAGAACACAATATTAGTGTTTTAGAAATGGCCATGAATAACCTAGGATAAGACCTTAAGCGTGAAAATTTTATTCTTGATTATATGGTTTTCCTATTATAATTAGTGTTGCTCACACTATTCTTCTTGGTTTAAGTCAATGGCTGGAACCCGAATGAATCGTGTTAATGCAGAATGCGACGGGAAATACAATGATTGTCCCCCTGAGCAACCAAAAGTTATGGGAGCTGGAATGAAAAATCTTGTAGCCATGCTCACACAACTTTCTCAAGCTATGAATCATGCATGACTTCCAAACGAGCAAAGGAAGGAGCAACATTCTGTTGAATCCTTCATGAGGCAGCTTCCACCTTCTTTCAGCGGGTCTACTGATCCATTAGTTGCTGAACAATGGATTAGTACTACTGAAAAGATATTTCAGTTCTCCAATGTTCTGAACTAGATAAATTCATCCTAGAAGTGTATCATTTGGAAGGAGATTCTGATCAATGGTGGAATCTTATTAAGAATACGAGGCAAAGAGATGAAATTGAGTCCATGGAATGGGACGAGTTCAAGAACGTATTTTCCAATAAGTACTTCCCTCGTATTCTCCGAACAAATATGGAGAAAGAGTTTCTTGAACTGAAGCAAAAGGATGATGAATCTGTTGGTACCTATAAAGAAAATTTTACAAGACTTGCAAGGTACGCTTCTGGTATTATTATCCAACCTGAGAGTAAGATCGATCGGTTCTTTAGTTGCTTAAAACCAAGTCTTCGAAGGGCGTTATCCATAAGGGACTTCAATAGCTACGAGGAAATCATTCGATGTGCTCTCAAAGTCGAGATGGATATTGGAGTAACCCATCAGTCATATGGGTTTGATAAGAAGAGGAAAATGGAATTCAAAGGAAAATCTAAAGAGCACACTGAAAAGAAGATGAGATTTCCCTTATGCTCAATGTGTGGAAAGAAACATGGAGGGAGTTGTCTTAAAGGGACAAGTAAATGTTTCAAATGTGGAAAGGAAGGTCATCAGGCATTTGAATGCCACGATGATGGGAAGAAGATGTCTAATGATGCAAACAAAGGAAGGGATACACAGAATGAACCTACTACACTTCAATGTTTCAAGTGCAAGGAGATGGGTCATTATGCCAATAAATGCCCTAATCCAAGGGTTGATGATGATGGTCGACGTCAACAAACTCTTAAGGATAAAGAAAAAGGAAAGTCACATGCAATTTCTATCAGCGATGTGGAGTACGATAACGATGTGGTGAAAGGTACACTTACCATCCACTCTAAAGTAGCAAATGTTTTATTTGTTTCTGGATCCACCCACTCTTTTATTTCTGAAGAATTTTCTAAGGTTATCACCTTATTACCTCAACAATTAGATGTTGAGTTAGCTGTGACAACACCTAATGGCACAACAGTCGCATCAAAAGTTTATAATTCTTCTCCGATCGAAGTTTGTGGGAAAGTGCTTCCTGCTAATCTTGTGATCCTTCCTATAGTGGAATTTGATGTGATTCTTGGCATGGATTGGATTTCTTTATATGGATCTCATATCAATTTCCAAATAAGGGAAGTCACATTTCATATTCCAGATCAATCTATGATCGTCTATCAATGCAAGGATGAACATAACCTTCCAGTGGAAATTTCTTCCATCTTATGGGTCTTGATTCCCCTAAATGAAGGTTATTTATCTCAAATGGTTGGTGAGAAACTCACGATTAAGAATATGCCCATTGTACGGGAGGTTGATGATGTCTTTCCAGAGGAATTACTGGTACTTCCACCAAATCGTGAAGTTGAGTTCTCAATAGAACTCGTACCGGGTGCTTTTCCTATTTCAAAGACACCTTATAGAATGGCCCCAATTGAGTTGCATGAATTGAAGAAGCAACTCCAAGAGAATCTTGATAAGGGATTCATACGCCCTAGTGCGTCACCTTGGGGAGCACCTGTTCTAGTTGTTAAGAAGAAAGATGGATCAATGAGACTCTACATTGATTATCGAGAACTTAACAAGATCACTATCAAGAACAAATATCCTCTCCCACGCATTGATGACTTATTTGACCAACTACGCGGAGCTCAATACTTTTCCAAGATTGATCTTCGTTCAGGGTATCATCAATTAAGGGTCAAAAGGGAGGATATACCAAAGACGGATTTCCGTACAAGGTATGGACACTATGAATTTATAGTGATGCCATTTGGTCTTACTAATGCCCCTGCTATATTCATGGATCTAATGAATAGAGTCTTTAGAGACTATCTTGATCAATTTGTGGTAGTCTTTATAGACGATATTCTTGTCTATTCCAAGAGCAAGGAAGAACATGAAGATCACTTGAGAATTATATTGAAGACCCTGAGAAAGGAGAAGCTTTATTCCAAATTTACCAAGTGTGAATTTTGGCTTCAAAAAGTTGCATTTTTGGGTCACATAATCTCAAACGAGGGGATATCTGTGGATCCAGCAAAAACAGAGGTTATCGAAAGATGGTTGAGACCAACAACAGTAACTGAGATCCGAAGTTTTCTTGGTTTGGCTAGATATTATTGACGTTTTGTGAAAGATTTTTCATGATTATCTAATCCAATCACCAAGTTGACTCGGAAAGGAGTTAATTTTGTTTGGATGGAGGAATGTGAAGAGAATTTCACGGAGTTGAAAAGAAGGTTATCCAGTGCACCTGTGCTCACACTGCCCTATAGTGGAGAAAGGTTTGTGATCTACAGTGATGCATCCCTGAAGGGATTGGGGTGTGTTCTTATGCAAAATGATATGGTGATAGCTGATGCCTCACGACAGTTGAAAATCCATGAGCAAAATTACCCAACACATGATTTGGAGTTAGCTGCGGTAATCTTTGCATTAAAGAATTGGAGGCATTACCTTTATGGTGAAAGGTGTGATATTTATACTGATCATAAAAGTTTAAATTATATTTTCACACAAAAGGAGATGAATATGCGTCAAAGAAGATGGTTGGAGCTGATTAAGGATTATGACTGCTCAATCCATTACCACCCTGGGAAAGCAAACAAGGTGGCAGATGCATTAAGTCGACAAGACCATGCTAGTTTATTCATGATGAGGATCACAAAAGATCCAATATTTATGGATTTACAAAGGATGGATCTTGGAATTATAATGAAAGGGGAAAAATCTTATCTTTCTCAAATGAATGTTCAACCCTATATACATGTGAAGATTAAAGAGGCACAGAAAGAAGATGTCGAGTTACAAAAGAAGGTGAGAAATGTTCCTGAATTCAACCTTGATTGTGGTGGGAAAATAATGTTCATGAATCAGGTTTGTGTTCCTCCCATACCCGAATTAAAGAAGGAGCTACTGGATGAGGCTCATAGTTCTTCATTCTCTATTCATCCTGGAAGTACGAAGATGTATAGGGACCTGAAAGAGTACTTCTGGTGGGATGGCATGAAAAGAGATGTTGCTGAATATGTCTCTCGATGCTTGGTTTGTCAACAAGTTAAAGCTGAGAGACATAAGTCTAAGGGGATGTTACAACCATTACCCATACCCGAATGGAAATGGGAAAACATCACCACGGACTTTGTCACAGGACTTCCTAAAACATCCCAAGGCAATAATGCTATCTGGGTCATAGTTGATCGTCTTACAAAGTCTGCACACTTCATTGCTATTAGAGAGGATTTCTCTTTGGATCAGCTTTCCAGGATATATGTAAAGGAAGTGGTAAGATTTCATGGAGAACCACTTTCTATTATATCTGATCGGGATCCGAGATTTACCTCGAAGTTCTGGCGAAGTCTTCAGCATACTCTGGATACAGAGTTGAGTTTCAGCACTGCTTATCATCCTCAGACAGACGGTCAGTCTGAGAGAACAATTCAAACCCTAGAAGATATGTTGAGAGTTTGATCTATGGATTTCAAAGGTGGTTGGGATCAACACCTACCTTTGGTGGAATTTTCTTATAATAATAGCTTTCACTCCAGTATTCAGATGGCTCCTTATGAAGCTCTCTATGGAAGGAAATTCAGGACTCCAACTTACTGGGATGAAGATGGGGAAAGAAAGCTATTAGGACCTGATCTCATTGATGAAATGGTAGAAAAGGTCAGATCTATTCAAAAACACATAAGAGCATCTCAGAGTCGACAGAAAAGTTATGCCGACAACCGAAGAAAAGACCTAGAGTTTTAGTGGGTGATAAAGTGTTCTTACGAATATCTCCCTGGAAGAGGGTTATGATATTTGGAAAGAAGGGGAAGTTGAGCCCTAGATATATCGGTCCTTTCGAAATACTGGATCGTGTTGGGAAGGTAGCTAACCGATTGGCGCTTCCACCGAATATCTCTCAAGTTCACGATGTGTTCCATGTATCTCTCCTGAGAAAGTACATACCTGATCCTTCACATTTACTCAGCTCAGAAGTTGTACCGCTGGAGCAAGATCTTTCTTATGAAGAACAACCGATAGAGATTCTGGATCGTAGCGAAAAAGTACTACGAAACAAGACCACTCGATTGGTGAATGTTTTATGGAGGAACCACCAATTAGAAGAAGCTACATGGGAGCTTAAGGATATGATGAGGGAGAGGTATCCTCATCTGTTTGTTACAAAGTGACGAATTTCGAGGGCGAAATTCATTTTAAGGGGGGTAGAATGTAACACCCGATACTTTTATGTTATATAAATCATCAAAGGAATCTTTTTCTACACAATACTTGCTAGGCTGGCTTTACACGAAATCGCGACCTTCCTCGATAGCTTGTGTCGTACGCAATACCGAGTTTCACTAAACAACGATATGCTATTAAAATATTAGTAAAACTAGCCGTTACGAATAGTAATAACCACTTTTTGAAATTTTATAAATTTTATTTTTCAAAATGGACTTCATTTTTTGATTCAGAATATCGAAATTAGCCTAGGGTGAAATTTTGGTATTTTTCTAAAAACTTTCAATTTTTGATGAATAGTGAAACCACTAAGTGGTAGTTAAAAAACTGAATTTTTCATAAAACTTAATTTTACAGCTTCTGTGAATGGAATTTCCAAAATCCGAGAGACACGGTTAATATCAAGGACTAAAATGTGGTTCAATGAGATGAAAATAATTTTTGTTGAATAGTAAATTTTTACTTTTTTTTACCGCGGTTAATAGTAAATAGGGTAACTAAGGGTAAATATGATATTACTATTACCCTAACACATGTCCTAATTCTATTGGATAAGTGTAATTCGACCAAAAACAACCTTATGAATATAATATGACCATTTAGGTCCACTTTGATTAGATTATGACATTTAATATTATCTTATTTAATGAATAGTTAAAATAGTTAAAATCAAAGTTTAATAACTAAAATATTTTTAATATGGGTTTATACATATGATAAATTCGATTATAAATATTCATTAGAAAGATAAAAATATTTCCTACATAATGATATTTTATTTATAATTTTTAGACTTTAAATAAATTATTTTATTTATGACACAACGATGACGCAGTAATTACTCTTTTAAGGAAATGTTAACATAATTGATGTTATAAATACCCAAATAAATGTAATTTGAGACTTTTTATGAATTACACTAATTTTCTAGGTTACTATGATATATTAGTGTTGATTTAATCAACTTGTTTCGAACATATAATTCTGTTATGACTTTAAAAAAAATCATATATCAAATAGTGTCAAAATTGACACAAAATAGTTTTAAAATCAAATATTATATTATTAATTGTTATTTTATTCCTAAAAATCTAAGGTTCGGCCAAATGACTTAGATAAGGATATATATATTAATAATAAACAACTTGGGGTTCGTTTGGCATGTTATAGTAAGTGTATTAACCATATAGTGTAAGAAAAAAAAAGACACGGTAAAAGTTAAATTATTTAACTTAGAGTTAAATATAATTGATAAGGTTAAAATAATAACCTAAACTTGTCTAAATCCTATTGGTTGATAGTATTTGGACCCATCCCCACTTTAACTTCGAAATAATACCCTTTGGAACCATTATAAACCTATTTTGACTTTAATATAAAATAATATTTTGAGATATTCCTAAGGTGCCCCTCTCCTCCCTTATAAAAGGGCACCTCCTCCCACTCTTCCTAACACTACATTGAGCCTTCATGCTCGGACAAACCCTGCAACTTTCTCCTCTCCACTTCCCTAGAGACATACTAGAGGTTCTGGTCTTCTTCAAAGACCCATTTTAGTGCCCTAAAAGGAGGTCTCAAAGAAGCACTTCAAAGAAGAGGTAAAGCCCATTACCGATTCTTTCATCTTTATTTCTTCTTCCACTTATTCTTATTAGGTTGTTTCATTATGAAGTAATAAATTCAGTATCACTCATATACTGATATGTTATTATAAGTATGAAACAACCCTATTTCACCATCTATCCATCCTACGGAAAAAGAAATCACCGCGCGTGCGTACGTACGGAATACTGACTCCACGCCGTGGTGTAATCTATTTTCCACCACCACATTACTTGGATGGGTATAATGGTGTATATAATGACTATATATGACTATTATAATGTGATACTGATTCTAAAATAGTATACATACACTCCAATACAATTCCACGATCATAGGAATGATATCATCACTCGTGCGTATGTACAGAATACCGTCTCCACGATGTGATGCGACTCATTCTACATGATCTTCATTTCATAATGATTATATAAATGAATTGAATGAATGAATATGATATATATTACAATAATACTATTCTGTAAATTAGGTATCTATAACCTAAAGATAAGAATAAGAATTTATTCGACAAAACACGCATAAGAACAAAAAGTTATAAACACCCAAATAACAAGTAGCAATGAAATATTATTACTGAGAAGCTAAGAATATGACCATATATGATATCACAAAAATAAGTATGATTCTGGAATAAGTCAATAACATTATTTAAATCATTATACAGGAGGTTCAGACACTTACAAAGAAAGTCGGACTTAAGGTAAGGGAAATATCATAATCTCATTTTTATCCGAGATTGTTTATACTTTGGTATTTACTGGGGTGTATTTTATCATCCACATCCATGTTTGCTTGATATGTAATATTATTTCCATCCTCCTACAATTTTTTAATTCCAATTTTACCCTTAGGTGAGTTTTTAGTAAAAGATATGAAAGAAATCTTTTGTCGTTTTTCGTACGAGGTACTTTTTGACTTTTCCGACAAAAGTACGAGAAGAATGTTTTTTTTAACTTATACGGCATGAATGGATTTTTAAAACATTATTTCCAAGAAGCTTCCATTACAATTTTTCAAGTTTATTTTTAATCAACTTCTTTTAGTTTATAATTTTATGACATGTTAAGAAAGGAAAAGTGTTTTTGAAGTAGAAAGGATATTTTCCTCAAGAATGAAGTTCAAGTGTTTTATCAAAATTATTTTCCATCTAAGATAATAAAGGGTTCTGTTTTTATCCCTATTATTACATTGATTTGATTATGTTGTGATGGAATTATTTTTATGAATTCTTTTATCGTATATGAATTGTTTTATGATGTCATGATGTTTAAGATTCCCATTTTTATTACAAGGGTTATGCAACGATGTATGGTTTATGATTTTGTGGCACACATAAGAATGGTATCATTATGAGATGGGTGGGACCTATATCTCCCTCCAATGAATTGGGTAAAGATTTTATATCTCATGAGATAGACATGGCTGGAACGGTAGGTTATACCAGTTCAGTGAAACAGGACTGAAACGAGGGTGACTCGGTTCAGAAAGGGACTTTGTCCACTAAGATAGTCTTGGCAATGAGTCTTGACTAACAAGAAATGATTCTCTATGATTATGTGTGTATGCGACAAAGTTTCATGTTTTATGTTATGATTATTGTGATTAAATTTCACTGCCATGATTAATCCCATGTTTTGAAATTATGATCTCTTTTGCAGGGTAAGATTTCCAAAAGATATGTGCTTATGTATACAATGTGATTGATCTTTCTTTTGTTTACCCTTACTGAGCATTTGAGCTCACCCTTTTGTATGTTTTATTTCCCCAGGTCAGGATGAAGGTTATTAAGTAGGATATTCCAAAAAGGGACTCTAGATATGATGAAATAAGTGGAAGGCAAAGTTGATGCTTTATGAACCAGTTGTTTATGTTTCCCAGTTTCTAAAGACACTATACCTATACGGTCCTTTCGTGGTTTTATTACATGTTGTAATAAGAATGATTCAATTTTGAAGTATTAACAATGTATGTAAAGTATGGGTCGTTACAATGAGGATATTGAAGAAGAAGCTAAAAAGGAAAAAATTGATAAAGACATGATTGTTCATCTTTCTGAGAGTGAGCATGAGTCTTCAGATGAAGAAGCTATTCTGAAAACCAAGAAAGGAAAACAAGTGTTTGTTGACACACCAACCAAAATTTCTTTAAGGAAGAAGGATGATTGAGGATATTTTTAGAGGAATCTGGTCGAGCTAGAGGAAGAACCATCACCAACCAAAGTGTCAGACTCAGAGTCATCAGCTCTAGGATATGATTTTTTCATTCAGTCCTTGAAGAAGCTAGTGGAAACCATTCTGATCATTCCAACAATTGACTCCAGATCCCAGATTCTCCAGCATAGCATGAATCAGAAATTAGACTCTTTATCCATGGTGATGTATTGGTGTATAAATATTGGGTCTGATTATAATTATTTCTCGTATCAACTATGAAGCCCATAGAAAATCTTGCAAGAAAATGGCGAACTGGTCGAAGAATATAGTTAAGATTTGAGAGAGACAGATGAATTTCAAAATGATGTTAAGGAATATTTTGATACTCAAGATAGAAAAATCAATGATCTTACAAATAGCTTTGAGGAAAAGCTAAATCATGAACATAATTATATGGTTTAGGATGTCAAAGATCTGAATGGTAAGGTAAATCATGTTGTCCAAAGTTGGAAAACAGAAAGGAATCTTCAGATTGAGATTGAAGAAAAGCTAGTGAAGCAAGATGACTTGCTGAAGGCTCAGGCAGAAGCTCTAAAGGCTCAAGATGATAGAATCAAAGCATTATAAAAGAAATCATAGGAAGATCACAAGGAGCTGAAGAAGCTAAACACCATCGTGAAGTAGCTGATACACAAGGAAAAAAATGAAAAATAGATTCAAATCTGATCTTTTGTTGTATCTGTTTTTCATTGTACAAATTCTTCCAACCTTAATGAAATTGTATTTTCTTTTTTCATTTGGATGTTTGTACTAATATTTTAGGTACCATATTTTTTCCATTCCCTAATAATCTTTTTGAAAATCACAAAGGGGGAGGAGGAAAAAGAATTCGAAGTAAAGAATAAATATCCCTAAGTAAAGGGGAGTTTATGTAAGGGGGAGTTGTTCATTACGAATATTTCCATACTCAATATAATGAAAATTATCATTCGGGAAATCTAGAATACGATCCTTAGTGTTCCAAAGCATAAGGGGGAGTTAGTCGTATTCATCTTTTCCAATGTTAAAAGGGAGATAAGTTTTATTTACAAAGTCTAGAAAAATATTTTCTAAGTCCTTTTATTCTTTTTCGTAAGGATGCTTGTGCTTTCCAAAAAGGGGGATATTTTTGAGTCAATAAGGTTTTCCTTATGACTTTCCATTCCATCATACTTGAGAGAGATTGTTAAGTCATTAAGGCTTTCCTTATGACTTTACCATTCTTCTGGTTTTGAAAATCACAAACACCTTCTCTCAAGTCAAATCCCTTTTTACCCTATATTTCACTTCCATAAGGAAAATTTTATTTCCCAAGAAAATTTATCCTTACCATGTTTCATTGTCCATATCATAATTTTTCTAAGTATAAAATTAGTTTTGAAACCAAATCCTCAGAATCTTATAAATACTAAACTATAAATAATTCTGTTTTAGGATCCTAATTCTCAAAATTATGGTTATGAACTCTTCTGAGTTCTGACTCAAAATTCTGATTACAACTTATAGATACGAAATCCTATGAGTTCTAACTCGGAATTCTGATTATGAATTCTGGATACAAACTCTTCTATGTTTTGACTCTGAATTCTGAATACGAATTCAGGTTATGAACTTTCTATGTTCTGACTCCGAATTCTGGTTACGAATTCTGGTTACAAACTCTTATGAGTTATGACTCTGAATTCTCATGAACTCTCACTCCAAACATTGTGAGTTCAGTTTCCGAATTATTGTGAATCTAGATTCCGAATTTCCTTTAGACTCTGGAATTATATAGGGTGCAGGTTCCAAATTTCTAGAAAACAGAATCTGAATATCCTAATATTATATAATCCGAATTCATTTTTTTTAGACTTCGAACTTTCTTATATCTTTAGATTCTGAATATTAAATTTCAGTTATGTAACCATATTTTTCTTATAATTATTTTGTTATAAAATGATGTCGTGCTTTCATTTATTAACTAACTGTTGTTTGAGTGACACGTGTACAGGTCCCTCTGAAATTCACAGAAAAATATGACTGTTAGAGGAGGGATCCGACCGTTGAAGTCGTGTTTATAAATAGGAGCTCATTCGAAAGAGATCACAACAAGTTGATCAATCTAGAGATTACATGATGCTGAAGTGATTTATAGAGAGAGAGATACTTTAATAGTTTGTGCATACTAAAAGTCTTGTTCAGATTTTCTTTGTGCGAGTCCGATTGTTTTTGGGTACAATCGAGGGATTCTGGGGATAAGAAGATAGAGGTGACGACTACCTTGAAGTTGAGGGCTTCCTTGCTGAAGAAGACACAGGTGATGACTACTTGAAAGTTGAGGGATTGCAGGGATAGCAAGACAGAATTCAATCTTCGTATCGAGGTCCTACCCTGGTGTGGGTAAGACAGACTTTATTGGAAGTATAAATCAAGGGACCTTTATCCAAGGTTGTTGGAAACCCTTCTCTTTGGGTTAAAAGACTTACTACTGTTACTTGTTTTTAACAAGTTTTTCCGCTACATTTGTATTGTTATAGAAAGTATAACTATCTTATACTTCCTTATAATTGTACTTTGTTTTAGTTAGATTCTATACGCTTTAAGGTAAAATCATTATCTTTGTAAAATTTCATTAAGTTTCATTTTACGGAACCATCATTCCAGATTCACATTCTCGGAATCATATTTCCCGATTCAATCAAGTGCGTAGAACTAGAGGTTTTGTGAATTACCTTGTTTAAACTTCTTAAACATAACTATCATTAAAATTTCCAAAGGAATTTTCTAAAAGTATACAATTCACCACCTCTTATATTTCAAGAATCACTAGATACTTGATTAAGAATCTCTATTATATCGATCATACGTTTGGTATTATAGAGTATATCATACTCACATACCATCTCAACAACTCAAATTTTAATAAAATGAGATTTATATAAATAAATAACAAAAAAAATCTTCGATGAACTAGAAGGATCTTTTAGGGTTTAGTTTCATGGAATATATGTAGATATTACAAAAATTACATATGTATAATCTAAGCCCAAATATTTTTCATTTATTTTTGGGGAATCCTTTATAGTTCCATCATTTTTCATTTAACTATAAGTCATATCCTAGGGAAATACATCAACATGAGTGATAATAAAGCACAATAATGAAAATAAAAAAAGTAAATACATATAATGTGAGAATGCATAAAATGAATACTGCTTGAAAAAATGAATATGAGGCATACCATAATTCAATGAACATGAATCATAAAATGGAAATGTGGCTGTAAAAAACTAATAAATTCATAAGCATATGAAATAAATCATGGAAAATAAAAATATATGAATCATAAATTAAAATGATACATGAGAGAATAAAATTGACCTAAGATATGAAATTGTGGAATACACCAAAGCATAAAAAATCATTTCCTTAGTAGTCAATGATTTTTCTAAGTCTATCATTGTTCATTAGTTTTACTCCCAAAAAAATTGTATTATTTGAGAATCACTCCCATAACTATCATAGAGAAATGGGTTCACTCCCCAAACCATAATATTAATCAAGGTTCAATCCAAAAACTGTCATAGAGAAATGTGTTCACTCACAAAACCAGCATATTAGTCAAGGATCACCCCTAAGATTATGATGGTGGACAATGTCCTTACTAAACCTGGTACACTAAACAATATATTCCTATTTATCTCATTATATATCATTATTTAGAAAATTCATAAATTATAACTAAACAATTTCATTGATAATATTTTGTAAATAAGGAATGGGTTTTTTATAAAAATCATTTCATAGCTCCTCTTAAATACTTAAACATGACATCATTTTTACTAATGAAATAGGAATATGGGTTCATATATGTAAATACATGAATAAATAAAATTGGTTACATCTAGGATTATTCCCTTATAATATTTCTGTTTATTTCTAATATGATAATTTATCATGCAGAAAAGTGAAAATTCATGAAACAAATTCAACAACATGATAGTATAAATTATTGACATTAAAAATAGAATAATATGGGGGAATGAAGGCACAAAATTTTTAAAATGATATTTTGGTATTATATGGATGAAAAAAATAGAACGAATAAAAGGAAAGTTTATTGAAAATTAAAAGACACATAATATGGATATTCTTAAATGAGGAAGAAAAGGAGGATAAAACACTTACATCGACATAGTAATGACTTAAGAATATGTAATAATTAAAGGGGATTAATTATTTCCCATAATTACAATATATACTGGATTGTAAATGGATATTTATAAGGACATTACAATATATATAATTTAGATTCAAAATCTAAATACACATAATAATCTTGAATTGTTGAGAAGAGAGAGTGACCACTACTAAATTTTGGCAGCATAATGGTACATGAAATTGAATAAGAGAAGGAATAATGGGAGGGAATTGAGGTATCCGATTGATAAAACAGTACTTGGGTAGTATATAGAAGATAAAATGTTCTTGAAAATAGTTAATCTATAATATTATGTAAACTCACAAAAAGGTGGATCTTGAATGAATAAGAAGAAGGTGAGAATTTCTCTTACCTTGAAGAGTTACTTCCTATATCATTGAAGGGGAAATCATAGTAACTTTGAGACACCTTAGAGAAAAATTAAATTAAATTTATAGATTGTAACATAGAATATATTTAATTATTACAATTATAGTGTGTAGATTTGAGGTTGGAATTTGGCATTTATACTTTAGGTGGGGTGGATTTAATTGAATAAATAATAATCATTTTTTATAAGGCCGACCATTATTGGGTAAAGTTAATTCCAATTTTTTTCATAATTAATGTTATAAATGATTTATTATGTCATGGGAAAAAATAATTCCCCATTTAATGTTCTATTTTTTGTATTTTAATCTTTTACCTTTTCATATTAACCCGCTACATTATTTTACCAATACCACAATTTATTTATTATTAATGTTGTAAATATTTCTTCAATAAAAATGAAATTTACCTTATTACTTAATTTGGGACTTCTTAGTAAAAATAAACAATCCATTTTAGTTAATTTTATTTATAAATGGGGTAAAAATCATTTTTAATCTGATACATTTATAATACATAAATATCGTGTTCCAAATAGTCAAAATTGAAGTTTTCAAAAATGCTAATCATATGTTTCTAAATGAAACAAATTATATACCATATAATTCCTTAAATAATTTTTGATTAATAATAGAGGCTAATTTGTTTAAAATATATATCATATTCTAGTTATATGACATGAGTCATCATATTTATTAAGAAACACTTTTTTAAATTTTTAATCGAAAAATCAAATTTTTTAAATAACGACCATAAATTTAGCCAAAGATAATTTCAATGTTCTAATCCCAAAAATTAAGTTTATTTTACCATAAAAATTATATATGCATTAGAATTTTATTTTCTAAATAAATAATTATTTTAATATAAATTAACTTTTTATTAGAAAAAAACATTAGGACCATTATAAATATTACTTTAGGATAAAATTATATCATTTTAAAAATATATATATGATTATTACATGATATAATTTTTTATATAAAAAATAAGAATAAAATTTTTTCAAATATATTATGTTCTATAGTATCCGAAAGAAAAACTGTTTTAATTATGTCATTAAGAAATCCTGATGACCATTTAAATTCATCTACTTAACGAACAATAATAATTATCGACCTTTTTATTGAATATTGTTCATAATTTTGATCAACTATATTAGTTGAAAAAATAAATATTGATTCTCTATTTTTTCCTATAAATATATCATCATTAATACCCTTTATCATTATCTTTTATTTGAATCAGGGCTCAATATCATTTCTATAGTGAATTTTGTATGTTTTACTTTCAATTTCATTATTGTTGTACTTTTGTATATTTTAATTTATTCATTATCTATTAGTCTTCCCATTTTAATATTTTAAATAATAATTTTAACTTTTTTAATAGAATGTGACATTCTAAAATAAAGGAAATAATGATTTTTTAGTTTAATAGTAACTGTTTTATATCATTTTAATTTTAATGGTTGTACAACTTCATTTCAACCTATTAATTTAACTATATCACCTTCAAATTTGGGAAATGGTTTGAAATGTGATAATGTTATCCAAACATGAAGAAATACACCAGAGGATGTTCTTTCACTATATTTTCATTATTATTAGTATTAAGTGGTTGTGGATTTGCATCTCCATGAATGTTTAGAGAAATCTGGTCACCCTTCCAAAATTTATAGGGCACCCCACTTCCTTTAATATAATTAAATATATTTAATTTCCCACAGTTGTTGCACAATGGATATTTTAGGTTCTTATATTCCTTTACATGGTCAGGGTATTTTCCAATGTCTTGATCAATCTTTCCATTTTTATCATTCAACACATGGGACTACTGGGCATATCCACACACTATTTCAACCCTAATATAACTCTAAATAATAGCTTAATATATTTTGTAGTCCTTATTTACAAAATTCCTCTCCATATGGTTTCTCTTATCATCAAAGAATTTATTAATTTTTCACTTAGGATGCATAATTAATCTAGAGGTGTGTCCATAAAGTCTTTTAATGTTCATTTTATAGCTTACCACTGATTCATTTTTATTTTTATACTGAACTAAGAATTAATTCTCCCTTTTTTCACATAAAAATGAAAAAAACAATTGAAAAATATCCCAATAAATAGAATATTAAAGAAAATATCTTTTCTGTCGATATAATAAATTTTTCTAAAATATATGGGTTGATATATCATAAAAAATAATGTGTTATTTGAATCATGCAGGATTCGAATACTAGTTGTTCCTCCTTTGGTGAAGTAATATTTTCTACAATGTCTTGATTGTTGTTCATGGTGTGAGATAAATGATTAATTATCATTATGAAATATTCCAATATGGATCCCTATATTTGTAATTCCATCATCATTTTGACCATTGAGTTCATTATTTACACAAATCCATCTATTTGTTTCCATTTTTTTAAACGAAAAAACTTACGTGAGAAATTTTTTAGAATATATAATATTATAACAACAATTCTAATGGAATGAATAATCTTAAAATTTTCTAATATCATGTTTTTTGAGTATATATATGAATCATAATTAATTTTCTAAATCATATTTTTTTCATTCATAATGTTTTGTAGAAGAATATTATTAAAAAAATTATATCCCTTAGTAGTATCATACAAGGTGTGTGTAATGGCCCCTTATCATTCACCAGTTCTTGAACGATTCTAGCTCAATATGGTGTTTACGGTTGTTTACCCTTGGTACAACTATTCTAGAGCCACATCCACTTGTAGTTTCCAAATGTGGATTTATTTTCTCAGAAACCACTAACATAATACCCACAAAAATACAAGTATGTTATAAATATATTCTGACTTATCATTATGGTTTTTGCTACTGTTTTTAACACTAATTTCCAAAAATATCTAAAAAATATTTTGATAAACATTATTGAGACCAGAACATTAAATATATGACTTCAAAATAATTATTTAATATAAATTTACATTAACTCAAATAATAATTTGGGGTTTAGTGTCACAGATATTAGGTACACGTTACTTGAATTGCGTAAGGATAACTTAATATAAACATTAATAAATTTTTTGGGAGAATCCTTTATTACTAAATCATAATTAATATAACTACAAGTAATATCATAAAGAAATACATAAAAATAATGGGGTTTTTATAATGTCTCGTAAGTGAAATAAACAACTGAAACACTTAGCACGTGAGAAAACAGAAAATGAATAAGGCATGAACATATGAATTTGTGGCATTGCATAACCAAAATAACATGAATCATACCATTGAAATGTGGAAACAATAGAAAAATAGGACATTCATAAGTATTTGGAATAAAGCTTGTAATTTCATATGATATGTATCATAAAGAAACATGATCCATGAGAGAATACCAATAGCATAAGACATGGAATTATAACATACACATAATCATAGAAAATGTTTTCCTTAATAGTCAAGGATCATTTCCAAGACTATAATAGTGGATTGGGATCCCTCCCGAAACCATCTTACTATTCAAGGTTAACTCTGGAAGATATTATTTTGGAATATGTAGTCTCCCAAAATGATTTTATTATTCATGGTTCACTCTAAAGACTATCATAATGTAATGGGTTCACTCCACAAACCATCGTAGTAGTCGAGGATCACTCATAAGACTATCATGGTAGACAAGGTGCTTTACTAATGTAGTTTTAGTCTTATTTATGGTTCTATTTATCTTATGTGACATTATTATATACCCAATTAATTTAGTATAACGAATAATTTCATTAATAACTTGTTAAAAATGAGTAATGAGTTTCATATCAAAATCACTGCATAAATGTGCTTAAATGATTGAACATAACATCATTTTTCTACCCATTAAATGTCCATATATGTTATATATAATTACATTGATGAATCAATAATACACATCTAAATATATTTGAATTCATAGGTATGATATTTGGTTATTCACAATATGATAATTTCTCATGTAGAACTGAGAAATCTCGACAAACGATTTCGACAACATGAAAGTATAACTTCTGGCATATAAAAATTGAATAATCATAGGGAATGATGGTATCCAATTTTTAAAACACTATTTTATAATTATATGGTATAAAAAATTAATGAATAAAATGAAAGATAATAGAAACTTAAAATACACACAATAAAGATGTAGTTGAATAAAGAAGGAATGGATGAGAAATCCCTTACTTCAGTATAGTAACAACATTGGAATATATTGTATTGAGATGGGATAAATACAAAAACCCAATGTTTTATCAATGGAATTCCCTTCTTAAAATTATTCCTTACATTATAATCACATTAGGAAACACAATGACATATCATGATACTATGTTATCATTGAACATAATTTTTCCACATCTATGTTTTCAATTTTGAAAAACTGACCTACACAATTGCTATTGATAAGATTTTTGGAGTCTAATAGAACAAACATATTTTTTTGGTGAATATTAACCTAATCTTATGAAGAATAACATACCCTAATGAATAGTAATATAACCCTTATGAATAGTAAATCTTCCATAATAATAGTAACCTTAACCATGAATGATTAAATAAAATTTAGGCATCTTATAAGTGATAATTTGACCATAGTAAAAATAATATTGTTTTTTTGAAAGTAATAAATAAATAATTATAATTAATTAATTAATTTTATAGAATATGAATTTTCATAAAAAAAATTCATAAATTATAATTTCTATGTCTCTTGGTTTTAATATAATTTTATAAGAGCTCATGTAAATTTCGAAAGCGTTATGAAATCAGTTTTAATTTTAAAATTGTATTTTTTAAGTAAATCATCATTTTATATAAAAATTAATTTAATAATATTTAATTTTTTTTTCAAAAATAGACTTTGTTTTTCATTTCTACACATCCAAAAATGGTTAGGGCGAATTTTTTGTATTTTTCCGAAATACATGATTTTTTTGGTGAATAATAAAATAAATTAATTTACCCTATAAATACATAATAATTTAAATCCACTATTCTAGACATCCCAAGTGATGTAAGAACCCAAATATAGAACTAATATTCCATATTTACTGTTATTGGTCATGGAATCATCATTATTTCTTTTCTTGGTGGAAATTAATAAACTAATGAATAAAATATTGAGAAAACCCATATCCCCTCCACTATAAATACCACCCTTCACACCCTCATTTCCTCAGACCTCTCAAGCTTCAATATTTGTCTAAAATCTTCCCAAAAAATTTCCTTGGACCCTCACCCCACATTCTAGGGCTACTGGTCTCATCAAAAGGGCAAGCCTAGGTTCATTAAGGAAGATGTCAAGATGTAGATTCAAGAGGTAATTCCTCTCTCTCTCTCTCTCTTTTCCTTTAATTTCCTTTCAATTTCATATTTTTTTCTTAATCACTCCCCACATATACTCATAAAAATTGTATGGTAACTCTATTATCAAACATATACTATAATTTTATTATAATAATGGGATAATTTATCATCCAAACCCCTTCTACTCTTATTTTTATTTTAAAAAAATGTTGTTCTTGAGGTGTTAATTTATCACTTTCAAGAATGACATGTTTTATTTTTCCCTTTACAGCCTCAGATATGTCCAGGAAACCATTTTATTGTTGGAAAATATTCTTTTATATGTATTATAACCTATTAAATGTAATGAAACTAACTTATGTACATATTACTAAATGATTAAATAGAATAAGTTCGTTGTGGTTGAAAAACCGCCCGAATTAACCCAAAAATTAATCATTAAAAAATAATCTAATGATTTATCCAAAAGGTACATAATTTAAATCATTATAAGATCAATAAAAATAATTTAATATCATTAATATCTAAAAAAATCAGTTCTATATGTTAATCCATGTTTTACACGGATTTCCATTTATGAATTCAAGTGAACCGCTCTAGAAAAACCAAAAAAATAAACATTTCCAAACAATGTATTTAAACCTTATAACTCATCCAAACACCCATGAAATAAATTAATGAAACCATAATGAACCATATTCTTGTAAAAAAGGTTCTTTAATTGTTAATTAATAAATATGATGTGGATATACTTGACATTAAATTGAAGAAAGGGTTTGATACAAGGTAATGGGAAATTCTTGAACCAAACCTTCTTTCTTAGGATTCTACCTTTTTAACTCCATGTCCAGTATGAGTTCTCCATAAAAATAATTTATTCATCATTATATTAGTTTTTTAATATAAATGATCTCTAAATGATTTTTTTAAAAACCCCGATGTTTTCCAAAAGAACTCTTCTTTAAAATAAACTGACCCTTTTTAGTTCTTGAATATTGTTTCACTCTTCAATCATAGTTAATTGTCAAGAATGATATTCCCTCTTTATTTTGGGAAAAAATGTTTATGAATGAATTATCTATTATGTGAAACCCATTTATTTCCATGTTTTACATTATGTTCATGTTTTACATATTTTTATTGTGTCATGCAAGATAATTTAAATATTATGATATGACGGGTGCACTCGAAATTATATAGCGCAATATGAATGTTTGAATGTGATGGGTGTGCCTGAAATTATACAGTGCTCCAATGCATTGGGTAAAGTAATGAATCTAAATATTTAATCAGAAATTATTATTTAACAATATGATATCATGGTTCATAACTATGTGTGGTATTTGACCACGAAGATATAATGTTCAATTTTTATGCATTGCCACATTCCAAGTCATTTACTAATGTTTCCTCTCATGTTCATGATCTGTTTCTTAAGTTGTGATTTTTCTCAGAAATTATTAATTTTTTCTTATATATCACTTTAATGGGCTTTTATCTGACCCATTTTGATGTATATCCTTAGGTGACTACATGTACGCCTGAGATGTTAAGAGACAATAAGAAGCTAGAGAAGAAGGAATTAAATAAATGTTTATTCATGATGTTGTAAATGTTATGTTTGGTCCTAGTTTTTCTAAGACACTAAAGTTATGGATCCTCATAGTGTAATAATTTAATGATGTTTATCTTTATAATGGTGTAATTTTAATTTATGAAAAGGAAGGCTTGATATAGTTGGTATTAGAGGGAAGGTTTAGTCAATTTGGGAAATAGGATTAGTGAACCCTACAAAAAACCCCTAGTATTAGGAAATGTACAAATATACACATAAGAATATTTACATAGGGATACCATAAGTTATAATTTTAGTGTAAATAATAAAAATTAATATCTTAATCATTACTTGTTGACATATGTTTTCTTATAAAATTTTCTATTTTAGAAAATGGTGGGAACCAGGAGAAACCCGGCCAACAACCCATGAGGGGGCCAATACAACAATTCCACAAATGACATAACCAATGCTTTGTGAGGTGGAGTTACAAAAATCATGGAGATGAATAACCAACTATCACATGTTATAGACAATAAAGAGAATAATGGGGAACATCCTCCTTCACCAAATAGGGTGTAACTGGTTATTGAGTGTTTTATGTGGCCACAACCACCAACATTTCGTGGAAATTCTATTCCACTAGTTACAGAATAGTGGTTCAACTCCATGGTGAAGATATTTTGTTTTCTTCACTTCCCTGAGAGGGAGAAGGTGACATTATCAATTTATTGTCTAGATGGAGAGGCCGATCAATGGTGGTCTTTGATTAAGAACACTAAGCCCCGAGATGAAATTGAAGAGATGGAATGAGAAGACATTAAGATCATGTTTCCTAACAAGTATTCCCCAAGAACTCTTCATAAAAAATGGAGATATAATTAATAGAGCATTAGAAAAATGAAGGATAATCTATCACAAACTATGAAGAAAATTTTACAAGGCTTTCAAGGTATTCTTCGGGTTGTGTTATCAATAATGATAGAAAAATTGATAGGTTCATTATTGGATTAAATTTGTACCTTGGAAGGGATCTTGAAATTCAAGACATTGGGAGTTATGAATAAGTTTTTTGATGTGATCTCAAAGTGGAGATGGAGTTTGGAGAGTGGTCCCATGGAAATGTTTATATGGAATGAAAGATGGAATTTCAAGTTGGGGGACCTATTGATAAAGGTGGGAAGAAAAATCAATGAACTAAATACAAAAAATGTGGGAAGTTGCATCATGGGAACTATCTAAAAGGGACACAGAAATGCATTAAGTGTGGTAAAGAAGTACACCTTACTACAAATATAGGTAGTAAGGGAACTATGCAAGCTGGTTCTCTAAACCTCAAGTCCTCGAGGGTAATTAGTGTCAATAGCCTCCAAATCCAAAAGAACAAGGTAAGGATTATGAAATAATTAATGTATAGGTAAAGAAAGATTATGAAGTTTTATAAGGTACACTTCCTACAAACTCTAGAATGGAAAAGGTCTTATTGGATTTTGGTTCTACACATAAGTTTAAATCCTACATGTTTTCTAGTACTATAGAACCGAAGCCCTGAAACCTTGATGTAATGATATCTATAAAAATACCAAGTGTTGCAATCATTGAAACACAAGTGTTTAAATCTTAACCTTTTGGTTTATGTGGGAATATTCTTCTATAAAATATTTTAATAATATTCCTGGTGTTATTTGACGTGATAATGGTAATAGATTGGATCTCGCTATTTAGAGCAAATATCAAATATCAGGAAAAATAAATATACTTTCATATTCTGAACCATCCCACGCTCATCTACAAATGAAGGTAAGATCATGAAAATCCATTGGAAAATCCTTCAGTAGTGTGGGTGTTTATTCCCCATGAATAAGCATTCCTCACCCAAATAGTTGAGTCAAATTAATGTATTAACCTTACGAAAATTACCAACACAAGGGAATACCGTGATGTATTTCTTGAAGAGTTACCCAGACTTCCCCTAGACCATGAGGTAGAGTTCTTAATCAAACTCATAACCAAAGATACTCGTATCTCCAAGTGTCAATATAGGATGTCTACTATCAAACTAGATGATTTAAAGAAGCAAGTGAAAGAGAATTGAGAAAAAGGTTCATACTCCCTAGTGCATCACCTTGGGGTGTACTAGTGCACTTTGTGGAGAAGAAAGACGGAACAATACAACTATGTATCGATTATCAGGAACTTAACTAGATCACCATAAATAAAAAGTATTTTATTACAAGGATTAATGACTTGTTCAATCAATTAAGATAAGATCAATACATTTCAAAATTGGATCATCATTCTGGATATCATTAGATAATGGTGAAGAATGAATATATTTAGAAGACTGCCTTCCATACAAGGTATGGGAACTATGAGTTTCTGGTGATGCCCTTAGGACTTATTAGTCACCCTAAAATCTTCATGTATTTTATGAATAGAGTCATTAGACATTACCTTGAAAAATTTTCAGTAGTTTCTATTGATGATATTCTTATATAATCCAAGAGAAAGCAGGAAAATAAAGAACATCTAAGACTTGTGTTGGCATCATTGAGAAAGGAGAAGTTGTATGCCATGTTCAGAAAGTGTTACATTTGAATGAAACAAGTCCTGTTCATAAGAAATCTGATCACAAGAGAGGGAATTCATGTGGCCCCTTCAAAAACAAAGGTGAATGTGGAATGACCCAGGCCCTCTAGTGTCAACGAAATCTGTTGTTCAATTAGATTATCTAGGTTATACCGAAATGTTGTGAGAAATTTATCACGATGGTCAATCATGCTAACTATGTTAACAAGGAAAGGGGTAAATTATGTATGGATATAAGAATATGAGGGAATATTCAAGAAGCTAAAGAGAATGCTGATCACTGCACCTATACTCACATTACTGAAAAGTAGAGAAATATTTTTAATATATTGTAATGCTTCAAAGAAAGGCTTGGTTTGCGTACTCATGGAAAATGATAATGTGATAGCCTGCGCCTCATGGTAGGTGAAGATCCATGAGCAGAACTACCATATGCCTGACCTAGACCAAGCAGCCATGATTTTTCCTTAAAAATCCCACAGAACTACTTTTATGGTGTGAAGTGTGTCATATACACCGACCACAAGATCTTAAAGTATACATTCACTCAAAAAGAGCTAAACATTCATCAAAGGAGATAGTTAGAGAAAATCAAGGACTACTATTTCTCAATTCCCTATCATTATAGAAAGGAAAACAAGGTATATTCTGCTCTAAAATGAAAATAACCTACTTCTCTATCCATGTTATGGATTGAGAAAGAACACCACTTCGTGGATATGTAAAGGATTTATTTGGAACTCATAAGGGAAGGGGATACATCTTAGATTTTCGGAATGATTTCATAACCATCAACCCAAGGGATAATTAAGGAGGCACCAAGGGATGATCTTCAGTTACAAATGAATGTGAAGGCAGTAAAGGAAGGGAAGCCGCACATGTTCCATATCGACGATGATGGTGGGATTCTGTTTAGAATGTAGATTTTTGTGCCTTCATCAACCATGATAAAAAGGAGAAATTTCAAAGTGAACATAAATTAACTTTTTCTATCTATCCTAGTAGCCCAAAGTTGTACCAAGAGCTTTGAGAACACTTCTAGTGGGATAACATGAGGAAGGAGATTGCAGAATATATATCAAGGTCCGTGGTATGTCATTAAGTTAAAGTAGAGAAAAAAAGTCCCAAGGGATGACACAACCATTACCAATACTCATGTGGAAATAGGAGAATGTCAATATAGACTTTTTCAGGGGTCTCCCGAAGACATCGAAGGGAAATAATGCGATATATGTTGTGGTTGACTTGATCACCAATAATACATGTTTTATCACTATTCTGAAAGATATCTCAATGGAACAACTTGTAATGATATATGTGAGGGACGTGGTGAGACTGCAAGGTGTTCCACCCTTGATTGTTTCGAATTGTTATCTACGGTTCACATATATATTTTGGAGAAGACTCTAACATGATTTGAGTACTGAATTGAATTTCAGCATGGCTTATCATCCCTAACCCGATGGCCAATCTGAAAGTACTATTCATAATCTTGAAGACATGCTAAGAGAAAGCTCTTTAAAATTAAAAGGGGGATGGGATCAAAATCTTTCATTGTTTGAGTTCGCATAAAACAATAGCTTCAACTCAAGTATTCATATGGATCTATTTAAATTTTTGTATTGAAAGCGAAGTAGAACTTCGACCTGTTGAGATGAAGTTGTAGAATGAATGCTACTTGGACCCTATCATGTGGAAGAGATGACAGAGAAGGTTCAAGTCATTAAGAAACACATCAAATCTATGAAGATTATGAAAATGAGATATGTTGAGATCCGTCTATGGCACTTGGAATTTGTTGTTGGAGATAAATTATTCCTTCGAATATCACCATGGAAGAGAGTCATGCGGTTTGGAAAGAAAGGGAAGCTAATCCCAATGTACAATGGACCCTTTGAGATCCTTGTCCACATAGGAGATGTGACCTATAGGCTTGCACTTCCACTGAATATGGCTCATGTTCATGATGTGTTTCACACATCACTCCAGAAGAATACATACCAGATCCTTCACATGTACTAGAATTCGAGGTGGTACAATTGAAAGATGATCTCTCTTACGAAGAGTAATCAATAAAGATTTTGGAGAGGAGAGATAGGGTCCTATGAAAAAAAACAACCCACCTTGTCAAAGTGTTGTGGAGGAACCATAATTTCAAATAAGCAACTACGAAACCTGAAGAGGCAAGGAAGGAGTAGTACCCTCATATGTTTTTGTAAAACAAAATTTTGAGGGTGAAATTTCACATGGGGGGAAGAATGTAATGACCCAATGTTTTATCAATGGAATTCCATTCTTAAAATTATGCCTTATAGTGTAATTTCATTAGGAAACAAAATGACATATCATGATAATATGTTATCATAAAACATTAATTTTTCTTTATTTATGTTATGAATTTCGAAAATCTGACATACACGGTTGCGATCAGTAAGATGATTGGAGTGTAATAGAACAAAGTTCATTTTTGGTAAATAGTAACCTACCCCTATGAATAGTACCATATCGTAATGAATAGTAATATGACCATTATGAATAATATGTCTTCAAAAATAATTGCAACCTTACCCATTATTTATTAAATAAAATTTAGGCATCATATAAGTGACAGTTTACCATAGTAAAAATTATTGTTTTTTAAGTCGTAAATAAATAATTATAATTAATTAATTAATTTAAAAGAATATATACTTTCCTAAAATATTTTCATAAATTAATAATTCTATGTCTTCTTGTTTTAAGATAATTTTATATGACCTTAAGTAATTTTTAAAAGCATTATGAAAATAGTATTATTTTTGAAACTCTATTTTCAAGTAAATTATGATTTTAATTATTAATTAAATATATTATATTTAAAAAATAATTTTTGAAAAATGGAATTCATTATTGGATTCTAAACTTTGAAAAAAATTTAGAGTTAATTTTTGGGGTTTTTCTGAAATACATGAATTTTGTGATTAGTAAAATACATTAACTTACCTTATAAATACATTATAATTTAAATACATTATTCATAACATTACAAGTGATGTAAGCATACAAATTTAGAACTCACATTCTATTATTACTATTCCTGGTCATGGAATCATCACTATTTCTTATCTTTTGTGAAACTAATAAGCTAACGATAAAAATATTGAGAAAACCCCTCTCCCCTCCCCTAGAAAGACCACCCTCCACACCCTCATTTCGCCACAAATACCAATCTTCAAGACATGTATAAAATCTATCCAAAAACTTTCCATAGCCCCTCACTTATGTCCAATATCTTCTGGTCCCATCAAAAGGCAAATCCTAGGTTCATTAAGAAGGATCTCAAGAGGATGATTCAAGAGGTAATTCCCCTCTCTCTCAATTTTCCTTTAATTTCCATTCAATTTAATGTTCTTTTCTTAATCTATCCACACCTTTCCTCATGCAAATGTTATGGTAACTCTAATATCATACATATAATGTAATTTTATGATAGTAATGTGATAATATATCATCAAAACCCATTCTATGATTCTTTTTATTTTAGGAAAGAAAATGCTGTTCGTGGGGTGTTAATTTATTACCATAAAGAATGACATGCTTTCTTTTTTCCTTTACTACCTTCCAATATGTTCATGAAAGTATTATTTTGGTTGGGAAATATTCTATTATATGTATTATATACTATTTAATGTTCTGTAACATACTTATTTACATATTAGTAAATGATTAAATAGAACAACTAACGTGTGGTAAAAAAACTGCCCGAATTAAACCAAACAATCATCATTAAATTCTTATCTAATGATTAATCCACAAGGAATATAATATAATTCATTATAAGATAATTTTATCTCCTGTAATATCATTTATAACCAGAAATTTGAGGTCTGGATGTTTATCCATGTTCTACACAAACTTTCATTTATGAATACAAGTGAACCACTCAAGAAAACCCATAAAAATGAACATTTCCAAGAAATGTATTTAAACCATATAACTCATCCAAATTACTATACACTAACCAAATGGATCCATAATTAACCATATTAATATAAAAAAGGTTTTGTAATTATTATTAATGAATATATTCTGGTTATATAGGACTTTAATGTGAATAAGGTGTTCAGATACAAGGTAAGGGGAAATTATTGAACCCAAGTTTCTTTCTTTATGTTATCCCTCATGCACTCCATGTTGGGTATGGGTTATTCTTAAAAATTATTTATTAATAATTATATTAAATTTTCTGTGATATACATGATCTCTAATTGAATTTATAAAAAACCAAATGTTTTCCAAAAGAACTATTCATTCAAATAAACACACCATTTTTTACTTCTTGAATATTGTTTCACTCTTCAACTATGGTTAGTGGCCAAGAATGTTATTACCTATTTATTTTTGGGACCAAATGTTTCTAAAAGCATTATTTGTTATGTGAACCCCATTTATTTTTATGTTTTATGTTATGTTCATGTTTTATATATTTTTAATGTTTCATGCATGATAATGTAAATATTATGTAGTGATGGGTGTGCCCGAAATTATACATCACTCTAATATATTGGGTAAATTATAGAATCTCATGGGTTAAAGTGAAATTATGTGCGAAAAAGATGATATCTTTGTTCAAAACTATGTGTGGTAGTTGACCACTAATACATGATGTTTCATTTTTATGGATTTCCACATTTTAAGTCATTTACTAATGATTCCTCTCATGTTCATGATCCTTTTCATAAGTTGTGATTGTACTCACCCATTGTTATATTATTCTTATGTATCCTCTTACTGTGATTTTATCTCTCTACTTTTGATTTATATCTTCACATGACTTTGTGTACTAATGAGAGGTCAATATCCAATAAGAAGCTAGAGAATAAGGAACAAAATAAATGTTTATGTTTGATGTTGTAAATGTTATGTTTGGTCCTAGTTTTCAAAGACACCAAACCTATGGATCCTCATGGTCTATTACTATTATGTTGTTTACCTTTATAATGATGTAAAAGTAATGAAAGAAAAGGCAAGGTTTCTATAGTTGGTATTAGAGGTGAGGTTTAATTAATTTGGGAATTAGGATTAGTGGACCCTTGATAAAACCTATAGTATTAGGTTAATTAAAAATATGCACACAATAAGCATTACATAGTGATCCCATAAGTTACCCTTTTTGTGTAAATCGTAAAAATGAATATGTTATTCATGACTTATTGATTTATGTTTTTTCTAATCTTCTCTATTTTAGAAAATTGTGGGAGCCAGGAGAGACCAGGCTAATAACCCGTGCAAAGGACAATGTAGTGATTTTCCAAATGACATCCCCAATTCATTGTGAGGTGGAGTTCAAAAAACCATGGATATTCTTACCCAACAATCATATATTATGATTAATAACGAAAATAATGGGGAACATACTCCTTCACCAAAGAGGGAGCAACTGGATATCGAGAGTTTTATGCGGCAATGACCATTGATGTTTAGTGGATGTTCTAATCCACTAGTTGCAGATTAATGGGACAACTCTATGGAGAAGAGCTTTTCTAATAATTAGTTTTCTAAGATGAAGAATGTAAAATTAGCTACTTATTGTCTTGATGGATAGGAAGATCTATGGTGGTATTTAATTAAGAACACCAAGACAAGAGATGAAATTAATTATATGGAATGGAACGTCTTTAAGATCATTTTTCATAACAAGTATTTCACACAAACTCTTTGCACGAAGATGGAGAGAAAATTCATAGAGCTCAATAAATTGGAAGAAGTATCTTTCACAACATATGAGGGGAATTTCAAAAGGATTCCAAAGTTCACTTCAGGTTTTGTTATCAACAATGATAGAAAATTCTAAAGATTATTTAGTGGATTAAAACCACACCTTCGAAGGGATCTTGTAATTTGAGACTTTGGGAGTTTTGAAGAAGTTGATCAATGTGATATCAAAGTGGAGATGGAGTTTGAAGAATGGTCCCATGGCTATGTAGATAAGAAAGGAAATATGGAGTTTCTAGACGATGGATCTAATGATAAAGGTGGGAAGAAAACTCAACGGCCCACATGCCAAAAATGAGGGAATATGCATCCTTGAAATTGTCTCAAATGGAAAAGAAAATTATTCACATGTGGGAAAGTACACCATGATCAAGAGTGTCTAAAAGACAAGATAAGGAAGGATAATGTGGTGGAAAAAATTAGAGAACCACCCATGGTTCAATGCTACAACTGTAGGGAGAAAGGGAACTATGCAAGCTAGTGCACTTAACCTCGAGTCCTCAAGGGTAATCAGCATCAGTAGCCACCAATTCCAAATGAACAAGAGAAGGATTATTCCATCACTAATGACAAAGGGAAGAAAGATAATGATTTTTTTCAAGTTACACTTATTATTCACTCAATAATGGAAAAGTATTATTTGATTATGGTTCTACGTAGTCCGTTATATCACACATGTTTGCTAGAACTATAGAATCGAAGACCCAAAACCTTAAAGTAGAGATACTTGTAAAACCACAAAGTTGTTAAATCATTGAAACCCATGTGTTTGAATCTTCACTTGTTGGAATATGGGGGAAGAATCTTCCAGAGAATATCGTAATACTTTCCATGGTGGAATTTGACACTATAATGGGAATGGATTGGCTCCCTTTCTATAGAGTAGATATTAACTACCAAGAAAAAATAAATATGTTTTCATATTCTAAACCATCCCACACTCATCTAAAAATACAAGGACGATCAATAATATCCTTTGAAAAATCATGTATTATAACGTGGGAAGTTTCATAATGGTTCAATGCTACAACTATAGTGAGTAAGGGAACTATGAAATCCGGTGCTCTAATCCTCGAGTCCTCGAGGGTAATCAGCATCAACAACCTCTAAAGCCAAAGAAACAAGGTAAGGCCTATGAAATTACTAATGTATAAGTAAAGAAATATTATTAAAGTTGTACAAGGTCCACTTCTTATTAACTATAGAATGGAAAAATTCTTATTGGAATTTGGTTCTACACACTACTTTATATCCTGCATGTTTTCTAGAACTATAGAACCAAATCCCATAAAACTTGATGTAAAGATATCTGTAAAAACACCAAGTGGTGAAATCATTGAAACCCAAGTGTTTTAATCATTCCCTTTCGGCGTAAGTGGGAATATTCTTCTATAAAAACTTGTAATAATTTTCATGGTGTAATTTGACATGATAATGGGTACGGATTGGCTCTCATTATTTAGAGAACATATCAAATATTGGAAAAAATAAATATCCCTTCATATTCAGAATGACCCGACGCTCATCTAGAAATTCAATGGAGATCATGATAATACTTTGAAAAGTCTTTCATCAGTGTGGGTGTTGATTCCCTATAAAGAAGAATAACTCAACCCACATGGTTAAGTCAAATTAATGTTTCAACATTGCGAAAATTCCCAACACAAGGGAATTCAATGATGTATTTCATGAAAAGTTACCCTGACTTCCCATAGAATGTGAGGTAGATTTCTAAATAGAACTCATACCCGGAGATACTCATATATCCAAGTGTCCCTATAGGATGGATACTATGAAACTGAAGGGGTTAAAGAATCAGCTTAAAGAGCATTTGGGGAAAGGGTTCATACTCCCTAGTGAATCACCTTGGGGTTTCTATAATAAAGGATTTCTATAATAAATTATCTAGATCCTTGTGGTGTAATACGATTATGTTTTCTATCTTTATAATGATGTAATAATAATGTAAAAAAGTCAGGGTTTCTATAATAAATTATCTACCATACTTATAATATAAGTTGGATTGTAAAGGTATATATATAAATAAAGTAAAAAAATATAAAATTGAGATTCAAAATACAAATACAAATATATATTTTTAATGGAAGAGAATATTGAGAGACCCCTCACTATATTTTTGCATCATAAATGTACATAACATTTACTAATAAAAGGAATAATGGGTCGTAATTGTGGAATCCAATTGAAAAAATGGAATTTTTATGTATAGGTAATATCTATATTTAATGAAAATAAGTAATATTTTACATTAAGTAAACTCTGAAAAATGAATCACTTGAATGGAAAAGAATAATATAAATTTTTTCTAACCTTAAAGGGTTGCTTCCTAAATCCTGGAGGGGGGATTAGAAAATTAAATAATCCTTGGGGACACCATGGATGATATATAGATATCTGAATAGGTTATAGCTTCATATATTATATTTTTTTAGATTAATGTGGGGGTGGGAAGGGGTATTTATACATGAGGCGGGGTGGATTTAAGTGAATAAATATTTAAAAGTTTGTATATAAGGTTTTTCACTATTGGGTTACATCAACTCCAAATATTTTGGGTGATAATTAATGTATTAAAGGATGGTTTATGTTTTTAAAACCTAGATCAACCATTTATTGTTGTTTTTTAGTTATTTTAAGATTTTACCTTTTAACATTAACCCGCAAAAATATTTTACCTATACTGAAATAACTCTTTTTTCACCATAATAATTTTTTTATATCTACAAATTAAATTGAAATTATTACCTAATATTTACAATAAAATTAAAAATATTTAATCCATTTTACATAATTTAATTTTTAAACATTGTAAAAATCAATTATAAAATGACACACATATAACACAGAAAAACCATTTTTTGAATGTTTAAAATCGTAGTTTTCCAAAATTTTATGCATGAGTTTCAAAATAGAACACATTATGATGATTTTTTTTCATTAAATAATTTTTTATTATAAATATGGATTATTATTTTAAAATTTAGGTCATGTTCTAATTATTTCATAAGAGCCTTCATATTTATCACTAAACCCTATTTTTTAATTTTTAACCCAAAGAAACTTCCTTAAATAATTAACCTAATTTAAAACGTTGTTAATTTCAATGTTCTAAGTCAAAAAAGTAAGCAAATTGAATAAAAATAGTTTTAAAAATACTATTATTTTAATTTTTAAATAAATCATTAAATTAATGAAAATTAATAATTTAATATACAAAATCAACATTTAGACCGTTAAAAAATTACTTCAAGATTAAAATAAAATATCATTTAAAATTAATTTTATAATATTATTTCATAAAACAAAATTTTATTTAATACACATAAAATACATTATAATAAAATATTATTCATAGTCTCTGAAAAAGAATAAAATTTTAATTATATCATTAAATTATCTTGATGATTGTTTAATTGCACCTACTTAAACAATGATAATAATAATAACAAAATTTTTAATTAACTAATGGTCACAATTCTAATAAAATTTATTTTTTTACAAATATAAATTCTTATGATAATATTTCCCTATAGAAAAAAAATATTATTCTTACTCTTCATTAGGGACTTATATTTGAATCAAGGTTCAATATTATTTCCACAATTAATGTTATATTACTAAATCTACTTCTTTTCGATAGTGTTGTTTGAGTGTGAGATGATTCTAGGGGATTTTTGTGGAAATTTTTATATATTTTACTTTACATGTTATTTTCATAGTTTTCCCATTTATATATTTGGATTAACAATGTGGATTGAATGTAACTTTATTAAATTACGGAATTAAGTGTTGCCAATTTTGTAGAAAGTGTTTTCTTTATTTTTACTATTCATAGTTTAAAAAGATAATGTCAACAATGATGTTCAAATTTCATTATGGAAATTAAATAAATCTATATTTGTTTCCAATAAATAATTCACTATAAAATAAGAGTTCTATTAGTAACATAAAATAATATTCAGGGTGTTATATAAGGCGCCCATTAATGAAATAAATTCAGTGGTATGCAATAGGAAAGACAATGGTTAAATATATATGTTATCGATCAAAGATCGAATCATGAATTCATTTATAATTCTAGAATAGATCCTCGAGTCTAGAAAAATATATTTGATTCATCATCAATCTATCATTGCAAAATATATACAATATGTGAATCAAGAAGAATATAGCAAGATTGTTGTTCTAAATTACATACCAGGAAACATCCAACATTGATGAGTATTTTAGCTTTGGTCAAGGAGGTTATCATTGATACATATATCTGCCATATAATCCTCATCAGATCAAGAGTCCATAATCATTCCACCACAAACAAGTGGTTGAGGAAGATGATTCATGAACATTGACTTGTATAATGTTCATTATTGAAGTTAGATGTCGATTTGGTCAAGAAATGATGTCAAATAGCTTGATCCACTATATATCTATGAATAAAGGGAGAAAATATCAATAGGTATTCAAGAAGTTCACTTATTTAACATCAATAAACACACATATATCAATAATGAAGAATTATTATTCATTGACCTAATAAAATACAATTTATGTATTTTTTGATCAGTACAAGGAAAGAGTGACAAGGGAAGATAATTAGGAGTGATCAGATTAGATACATGATTTTTTATATTCGATTCATGGAAATTAGGTTCAATATTTAATCATTAAGGGGGTAAAAATACAAGTTGGATTAAAATCTCACAGGGTTTATTAATTTCACCTCCAGACTGGGAACCCCTGCTAGCCGGTGGGGTCTTCACTAGGTAGGAAACTCACTAGAACCACATTAAGAAAGTGGTAGATATATTCTAAATTCCCCAAGGTTGATACCTTTATTAAGTCTCCCACCATCAAAACCCAATACCTTATCCATATAACATTGACCTATAAAACCTCCCTATCATATATGAGAAATTATAGGAAAAATAAATTTCAGGAACTTATTAATCCCGTATAACATAAACATTTAAGGATGTTAAAATTCTACCCATATAATTAATTCTCATACCTGATAAGTTATATTAAAGGCTAAAATCAATAAACATGGGCCGCTGATCTATGAAATCATCCTCTCACTCCTACGACTCCTCCTGGATCAATCCATGCCACCATAGAATCTAGAATAGTTGTATCACCTTCACTCAAAAGACATTCTCACTTTGATCAAAGATATTCACTTAGTGATACGCATATAATGTTACATGATTTATCTATATATATTTATAATTGATGATCTATGTATGATTTTCCATGTAACTCTAGATTTGGGACATATAAATCAGGTCCTACAAAACTCATTTTCAATAATGAAAATATATATTGAATGTTAATATCCCAAAACACTCAGTGATCTTGTGGGGTCCAACATAGCATGACACTAACATTCAATTATTCATAAAATGTTAGTGGGATAACCAATGAACTTCTCTCAAAGAAACCTTATCAGTTATAATCAATTCCAAAAAATAACCCTACAATACATATATGAATTCTATATTCTATGTGATGCGATCAACCTCTTTGGAATAAACATCACCATCTAAGAGATCTCTTATACCATAATAGTCCTTGAAAATACTACCTAACAACCCTTATCCCAATAAATTATTAATGAAATGGAATACCATAGACAGACTGGTAAGGTTTCATAATAATCAAATCCTAGTAACTTTTGTTGGATATAAAATTAATGAAGGATAGGTGACCATGCCGACCCCTAGTAAAGCCTAGTGAACATGAACAAAACTTATCATCTAGTATGTGAATCATACACTTTGACTATCCATATTTTTGAAGATGAAACTATGTACTCAATATCAAATGATTCCTAAATTCCTTCTACTGGACCTACCAAAATCACTATGTGAATGATGCATCTCTTTACGATACTATTATCTAGGGGAATCCATGTATGCATAATATCTCATATAAAATTACATATCTTTTCTCAATCATATAATAACCCAATATCATGGAAAAGTAATGAATTATAAAAATTCATCATCTGATCCATAATCACCCATAAAATATTACATATACCTATGGATTTTGGAAACCCATTCAAAAATAAAACTTTGACACCCTACCTCTTCTAAATGAGCATATGAAGTGGTTGAAAAGAAATCACTAGGATGTTAGTGCTCAGATTTTATTCTCTGGTAGGTAAAGAAGTGAAAGAAATATACAAATGACCCTCTTTATCCATGGACACTAGAAATACCACCTAAATTAATGGTAAATATTTATCAATCTAGGTTTAACCCCCCTATAGAGGAATGCAATTATTTCATTATCTATTTTATGATGGAACCACTGACTGCCAATATGACATGAAAAATTTCCACATTTTCATCATCGATCGACCACCTAGGTATTAGGGTATCTCAATAAAGTTTTTCATTCATAAAAAACACTCTGAATACATCTATTGTGAATCCCTTACCTATTCTATTAAATAACATGTGGCCAATAATGGAGAACATTTTTTTGATCCTTTATATTCAGAATAATACATCATTTAATAATCCAACACCTTATCAAGAATTTCTATTCCTATAAAGGCCATTCACCAAGATCATGATTGACCTGTATCTTATGTGTAAGAGAATATGTAATAAAATTTCGTATTTTAGGGGAATAATCCATCTTAGAGTGGAACATCTATAAAATTCTATCATGTTCCCCCATCCCAAGCTGAGGTCTCTCTATATGAATATATGGAGAAGGCTATTGAGGTTAGTGTGAAAAAAAACTATAACTAAATAGATTATGTCACTAACCCTTCAAATCATGTAATATGACTATAACGATCATGTCGTGAGAAATATTGTTCCACTAATGGGATTGATTCCCACATGACACATAAGATGCTACCTGGTGTCACTATATTAGTACATGTCCCAAACTAACTTTTGATGCATCACATTATACAACATAAATATTCCAAATCATGGGAACTATCAATAATATAAATTTAGTGAACCTTATATTATACTCAAGAAATTCCTTTTCACTCATATATGATCCCTGGATGTCCACTCAATTCTTTATTTGTGTAGTCAAGGGTGATGGTAAATGAGGGAAGGCTTGGATAAAATGTATTTAGTAACATGATAATCCATGAATTCTAATGATCTGAAACACATTACAAAGTCATGTTTAGGGAATAACTATATTAACATTATACATGTACATGGATATACCAATCTGAAACAACACATTCCATAATAAATATAACTCATGAATGAAAATGTTACAATTCGATAGCTTTTCATAATGTTTATTTTCTTGAAGTTTCATTGGGACTATCCCAAGATATATAGAATTAATCTCTGGGGATGATGAGTAGATGATGATGTCTCTAATTAACGCCATGTTGAATGAGTCAATATATGGGTCTATGATCTTTTTTATGAGATCTGTGGAAAATTTAATCTCATTCATCAATCCAAACATTTTCACCATGCACTCAAATTTCCTATAACTACTATAAAACCCCATATTCATGATTTCTTAATTTCTAACCCTTAAATAGTGATAGATAGATAAATGATTAGTCTTATAGACCAATAAGCTTCCCAGTAACTAAAAAAATAGATCATAAATCTTAGAAAATAGATTTTTTTACTTCATCATCATTTGGATTAGCTTCTAATAAAATATATTGAGTCAAAAAATAACATCCACCATCTTGGTGAAGAAGATAGGTTTTCCCCAAAATGGTATATTCATATAGATAAATCCATTATTCTCCAATTCGTTGATCAATACCTTGATATCCCTTAACATAGATAGCGCCATACATTAAGGAGGTATCAAAATAGATTGGGCCCCTCCTACCCAAACAAGATCCATATTAATGTAAACTATTTTATTATGGATAAGTATTGTAAATTATCCATGAAATGCATCCTGAAAGTGATCAATAATTGGAGTAAAACTAGAAGGGGGTTCCATTGATCCTACTAAAAGTTACAAATCTGCAATCTCTGCCATTATTATTCCATGCTAACTCAAGTCAAGACCCAATCACCCTGCTACCAGTTCCCATTCACTAGTCATTATATACTTATATACCATTATTGATGTAAATTATACCCATGTATATTAGTAATCAATGTGATCATGGAATTTGGTCATCTATTATATTCCAAGAATCACATCAAAGATCATTTTTAAAGGATCAGGACATCCAATAGATGTTTATAACCATATAAGACTATAGTGTGGCATCATTAGAGATGGTCCACCTTCACGCCAAAAGGTGTATCATGGTAATGTAATTCAGAGGAAAATATTAACTTGTATGATATGCCTAGAATGAACTTTTTATGAAATATTGGAAGAGGAATGACTATTATTATGAAAAGTGGTTGGAAATGTAGATGTTATTAAGACCAACCCATGAATAATAGATGACCCCTTACCACCATTTTTTGGAGTCTCATCAACTTCATAAAAATGGACTCTCTCAACTCTAGTACCCTATCCCTATGACACTTAATTATTATGACTCATTATCATCTAAGGGGTATGATCCCACTTCAAATAACCCTATATAGATCATTAGGTTATTAATCATGCGTATCCTTCACCCATGTGGAAACTCAGCCTCAATAACCTGGTGGAAATATATTGGAGATGCCTTATATTACCATACTTTTGTAAGGTGTTTTGAGAGGATATATATAACATGTTATAATATCTTACTATCCCATAATTCAAGCACTTATGAAATCCTCATATAGGGGATTAAGAGGTCATAATCCACCACACCATTATACAACTACTCTATTGGACACCCCAAGTCTTCATTTTCTTAATACCTGAGGTGATTCTCTCCACAATAGTTGATGGCATTCCCACATTATCACTCATGTGTGGAAGATGAAAAACATATTGATCCTCTTATATATCCCTGTAAATAGTCACATAATTTCTTAGAACCTTTGGAAATATCATTATGTTTAAGATCCTTACATTTCATCGGATGGAAGGATAAATACCAATAATGAACATCCTATCCTTATATTTATTATCCTCATACAATATAAGGGTATAAGATAATATATTGGTGAATTTAGTTTAGTATGAAGATACCATTATAGAACCTTTTTTATATCCATGATCTCTTGTACTAGGACTTGATTCAGTGGGTCCGGGAAGAAATCGATAAATAACAAGATCTAAAATGTCTCCCCGGTGAGACCCTCTCTCCTTACAAAATGTGTCACCACACGCTACCAATGCATGTTGTGTCCCTATAACATGGACTAATATTTCTCCACCTTGTAGTCCTCTGGTTTCATAACATGGTCAAATACACCTTCTATATTGTCTATCCAATCGTATCTATCTCAGGGTCAGAAGATTCCCTAAAAGGTTGTGGATTCTATAGCTAGAAGTGTTTGGAATAATAAACGATTGAATTTAGAACCCCTATAACCTAGGAAAGAATAGTAAGAATAAATAATTAAATACAGAGTGGGATTAATACATTTTATTCTAGATCATGTGTGGGATTGTGCTCTACAACATACTCTAGCAGAACAGGTGGTGGAACAAAAAGTTCCTCCAAATTCGGATTTTCCCAAATGTTGTTAGCTGGTAGTCCCATTAGTCATGTCCAAGGAGATATCTTTTGTATCATGAATGAAAAAAATTTGGAACATTTTAGATGGATCCTAAGAAGTATAAGGGTTTACTTGAAATTCTTCTTATGATTATACCCATATCCCAAGGTATACCCTACATTTTTCTAACCACGACCACCTACACATATGTCACAATCACATATATATTAAAAACATAGAAATACAATCTATTAGACCAATTAATGAAAGCATAAATACATTATAATAGTAATGATATATATATATGTATTGCAAAAAAGTATAACTATATCCTGAAAAATAGGAAAAAATCAAGGAATTAAATTTAAGAACTAATATATAGCACATAAACATGTATATATATTTCATCTTATGTACATTACAACTAATGGTGTATAAACACACCAAAAACACATAAAATAGTTACAAAAATCCCCTAAATGGTATCTTTGAGGTCCATTACACCCGATCCTTATAAAAATAGGATAATTCCCCTACTTGAGTCACACACAATTATCTCCTTCTACCATGTTCTAGGTATTTTAAAAATAAATAAAGAAAAACTTTTCTATATTACCATTTTGTCACACCCCAGCCTAAACTACGGGGTCCAAGATAGAGAGTAACATGTATAAATGTTCTCCTCTCAATACCCAAGACGTTTTCAACTATTAGTGAGGGTATAAAAACTATCAGTTGGCATACAATACACAAAATATCATCTCCGTTCATAAATAATAATAAATATAATATATAAAATCATATTGAAATTTTTTGGATAAAATAATATCAAATTGGAGTCAATTTATTCAATACATAAGTAAACGATCTCCCAAAGTGTAACTCTAAAACAGATTATATTGAGTGGAAGTAATAAATAAATAAAACTATGATAACCTTAATTTTGTGTCTTTTTACCACGCTCATCTCTATGCTCCTTGGTTTAATAGTCTAAAATATGCCCCTTATCCTTTATCATATCCCTATATAAGAAATTTTTATCTCCATTGAAACTTCCATACAATGTTTTGGTTATAAACCTTGTAATAATGCACCAATGTGTACTAAAAAATTTACAAATAGATAAAATTTTTATTTCCTTATAGTAATAAATTCGTAATCATGAATACCAAACACATACCCGTCACTCAAGATCTAACCAAGACATAATGAGAAACCATACAATATTAAACTCTATGTTGGAAGGATGATCATGATGTCCAAAATAGTCAATGAATATCCACAATGATTGTGACATCTCTCTTGAAATTGTCATAAAATCAAGGTGGAATTTTACTTGGTATCCAAATGGCTTCGATTTATACAATACTATATAGTATCCTCAATGCTTCAAGTTCAATCTGGGGCCACAAGGCTATCATGCACCATCATCATGTAGGGGTCCCCCATTTTCATTAACATATTTCATGTGAAGTCACCATTTATGGGGTAATCATTCCACAATGGTCCCCTTTCATGAATTCTTTGGAAAAACTACAATAGTAATGTGATGCCCATATTAAGGAAAATTATAATAAGACAAACATATCATGGTATTATGAGAAAAAAATTAGAATAATATAATATCATGTGATCATCATTAATCACATTAATAGGAAATTATAAAATACTTATGGAATAAAGAATTAAAAATGGGTCTTATAGGATATACACACACAGTAATACCCACATGTGATCACACTCAATCATTGAAAATAAAAAATATAACATCATAATCATATCATGGAAACTAGTGTATACAAGGTACCAAAATGGTTTTTTACATCCTACATCATGTTGTTGATGATGATATCAATATTTCATCAAGGGATCGAATGATGAACATGTTTCATACCCATAGATTTGGAGCTCACAAATCAAGTATGACTTAATGAGGCCATTAATATAATCAATTTCAAGGTATGTCAAAGGAAGGGATTCTGATTCACGTAATCTATTATCTATCATAGAAGAGATAAAAAATTCAATATAAATTCAAGACGAGAACCTCATGTCTATCCCATAATCACTGATTAATCATCCATCCATCAATAGAAAATATATTCAACTTGAGAATTTTGTGAACCTATTTTCTATGTATTATGTATATATAAATACCTTCAGTCCATGTCAACTATGAATTCAAATAATTAAATTCCTAAACAAAATAATTATATCAAAATAACTCATATATAGCTATACTATTTTTCCCAAAATCCTATAAACTCATACATAAAATATAAATTTTATATCCAACCACATCCCATTTACAATACCATGTTCAAATAACACATATCTATATAGTAGTATAAAAACCATATCATAAAAAAATGTATATACCACCATTTTATAATATTTATACTTTGTTCGTCCAAAACTTACATATAATAGGTTTTCATGATACCTTCTCTATTCCACCAATATTCTAGATGTTGAAACTAGAGGAGATGATATAAGAACATAATTAGTTAAAATATGCATGAAATATCATTTCCATTGAAAAATACTAAATTTACATTGATTTATATACAATAACATCCAAATAAACATTGAAATCAATATATATATATATATATATGTCTAACATTAATCAAAACACAAATCCTGTAATAACATATTAATTAATACCATGTCATACACCTCTACATACATAAGTGTTCTCCCAAGGGGTTGATAAAATTCTTAATTTTTTTAAAATGTAATTGTTATATAGAAAAAAATTCCACAACATCACCTCAAGTATGTATCTACATCTCTATCGTGCTACTCCCACAAAATATTCTACATATGGATCCTTTCCTTGATATAAATTAAAAACTAATGTTTTTATATACAACAAGGTGAATATGGAATGTGTGTGAACGAAAATATATTAAAAACTAATAATAAGGCCAAATGATTTTCCATAGTTTATATATATATGGGAACAAAAATACTAATGTATAAAAATATGTAACACTAAAATTTTAAAAAAACTTGTCAACACACAATGTGCTAACCAAACCTCAATAATTTTCAACCACACTCACTTTATCCAATATTGGTATTATTCATATTCATACACTATACATATAAATAATATTGATAAAAATGGTACTTAGACTATCATTTTAGTATGAAATTTAGTGATTAGATTCCAAGTCATGGGTGTGTGTAACATAGAAAATTCCTTATAAAAATAATCACACATTGGTTACCTATGATTATATTTGGTGACCCAAACATGCAAGGATAACCCAGAGCAATTAAGAACCATATCATAGTAGGAATTTTTTGTAGACAAATCATTTGGAATGTGAATCAAAATCAATGTATGGGTGCTACGTAGACTGATACTCTAAGAAGTGTGTCAAAATCATGAGAGGGGCATAACATATCCAATAATATTAGGGAAAATAGATGACATAAGGTGTTTAAATATTTAATAACCTCCTTATAGTATGATAAATTATAGAATAATTCATATCATATGGATCCATGTATTATGTGATATCTAGTTATCATCTGATTTATTCATTTAGAATAGTCTATAACCTGAAATATACAGCGATACATAGTGATGACAAACAATACCAATGATACTATATCAAAAAAATTATATACCAGTTCTCACCATTCCATTTTAAGAATCCATCTATAAAATATTTTAAAATTTCTATACTAACTAATGTGGCCATTATTTAGAAACAGTTTCTACATAAAAATCTTATTTTAACGAGTTTATAGTGATAAAATGTGAATATATTAGATAATTTCTGATTAATGGTTTAATTATTGTTGTAAAAATAATTCTTTAAATATTTTCATGAAAATAGATGTTATTGGTTGTTAAATTTTTTAATTTAATTTTAGTTTATTTCATTATTTTTTATAACATATATTTTGATTTATTTTGGCTTATTTCCATTTTAATAATGGTTTTGGATTCATTTTGAGGGTTTTTAATATGTAAAAACAATTAATTAAAATTCAATATTTTTTGTTTAGATAATATTTTTTGGAATCATTAATTTTAATTATTTCATGAATTGGAATATTTAATTATTTAATTTGGTACATGATGCTGTTTGTTTTCATTTTGAATAAATTAAATTATCACAAATAATAATTATATTTGAAGGTTACATCCTTCGATTGACCAGTGACTATATAAAACCTATGAAAAGAGGGGAATGACAATTTAATCAGCCATGTATCGTAAATGACCATAAGAAATATATTTCAGGTGACTGTAACTCTAAAAATAGTGATGAGGAGATGAGTGACCATGAGTTCAGACCAACCTACCATGTTGACATACATATCATGAGTACTGAATCTAATGATCATCCATGTATAAGAAAATCAACCCCATGAAATTTTTTAAATAAAAAGAGATTTTTTTTTTATAATGAACAATAATCCAAAAATTTAAATTGATGTTGGGAAGAGGGGCTTTTGTGGTGGATGTCGAGGGTCGGATTGATCTTGACTGAAATAATAAACACTACTATAAAAGAGGACTTCAATAGCACTATAAAATGACTTTATTAACAATAAAAAGAAAATATAATTAGACTGTGGTTAAAATAATAGATATTTTATCAGCATTATAAAGAACCATTAAAGGGGTCCTTTAACATCACTTTTGTTTAATGGTGTAAAATGTCTCTTTTAAAAAATATTTTTTAGAGATATTAAATGGGGCCTTTAACAATTCTTTTCTAATGCTGATAAAGGAAGCACTGTTAAACGGGGTAATGTTTTTTTTTCAATTATCCATGATCTGGACCCCTTTTATCGGCACTTCCATGACACATCTAATAGCACTCCCAGAGCATTTATCATCACTTTTCACCCCACGACCAATTTTATTAGCACTTTGTGAATTTCCAGCCTCATGCACGCCCACATGGATTCAAACCCTGCACCGATCCTTTGAATATGGAACACCTTTCCCACTACCCATGTTGGGTTTTTGTATGTTTAATGATATTTCGATATATATACACATATATATGTTTTATTCAAATATTTATATAATTAATTTTAAATACTTTTATACAATATATATGTGTAATATATATAATTATATTTTGTAAAATATATTATATATTATATTCATTTAAATATATTAGAATATAATATAAATATATATCTATCTATTAATAGAAACTCATATATGGATATATAAAAATTACAAATATTTTTTTAATGGAGAAAATGGTTATATGTTGTTTAAAATACATGTTAAGAATATGTATTGATTTTCATATAATATAATATATCTTTTTACATAAATATGTTGATATATGTATTTATATGAGTGATATATTATAATAAAATATAAGAAAACATGCCTATATTTAATTATAAAAAACATTACAAATTATGAAATGAACAAAATTTAAAAAAATATTGATAATATAAATGTAATACCTGGGAATAAATTATGCCTAAAAAAAATCAATATGACCCTCTTAAACGAGGCTGAAAATCCATCGAAATTTAAAAAAATATTTATGTACTTCAAAAGAAAAATCATATTTAGAGTAAATTTGTGCATTTATTTCATGGAAATATGTGATAAAGGTTTACCTCGATCACCAAGTATGTAAATAACATCACATGCTTTGATTTGATATGTGGTAGGACCCAAACAAACACACAGATAAAAAGTTATACTTGTTTGAAGTTCGAGTTACATTTTCTATTATTTTAGATCTTTTATTAATTTTTTCTTTTTTTTATCATTATTATTATATTAAAATACCATTATATAGTAATAATAATACAATTATTAACTAAATATATTTTCTAAATTATTTCACAAGTCACTATCATTGTATATCTGATATATAATATGTGTAAATGACAATTTTCTTAATCTAAAACATATTTTAAAAAATATATATTATATTTTTATAATTATAAATATATTACTATATTAATATATTATTTCAAATAAAATATAATTTTTTTGAAGTATTTCATTATCAATGCTATAAAAAACTGCTGATATAGGAGGGGGGATCTTTATTAGTGCTTCTAAAAAACAATGATAACCCCTATTATTGATTCTAAAAATGCACTGATGAAAAAACCCATTTAAAATTTTTTCTTTTTAGAACTATTAAATTCCCCCTTTAATAGTGATAAAAAATCTCAGTTAAATCCCTAGTACTGGATAAACAGATTTTTGAAGTAGCAACATCCAAAACTAAAGAAAATACTCGATTTAATAAATGCTATACACACATGAACTGTTGATCTCCAAACTAATGAAGGTTTAAGAAGTTGATTAAAACCTAAGATGATAACATATAAGTGGAGTCAATGAATAACTATGGAAGGAAATAGAAAACAAGATGAGGATCTCCATTGGTGAAGACTCTCACTCATTGCTCGATTATTAGAGACAAATGATCAAAGCTATGATATATCATAATATAAATTGAATAAAATAATCTATTTGAATTGAATTAAGATGGTTTGGATGATTATTTTAGATTTCATAGATTTTTTAAGAATACAAGATCATTCCAATGTCCAACTTAAGCTGACTTGGGTAGTCATGTTAGCTTGCGAAGATGGAACTAAGTTCGAAGAAGTTAAACATAGATCCATGGCAGTTCAGATAGAGTTAAATATTGTTATGTTTTTTTTTTAATTTGTTACAGTTCTTTCATTTAAGATGGTGTATGGTACCCATATATTCCCAATTATATAACTGAAGTGTTAGTAATGCACTCACACTAGGCGTCAAATCCTTTTCCTCAATGAATCCCATGCATGTGGAGTTGGGATACCATATTTTATCTAGTTGAATAAATATCTATTTATAACAATGTTACCATGTTTTGATCAATTCCTAGGATGTATATGTGTGAAGAAAATAACTTGGCAGTGATGCTCTTATTTGGGGTTGATCATATCTAATCCACCATTAATGAATATAATAGATTCTGGGAAAAGTGTGAGGAAATTTGAAGAATATAGAGATGAGTTATAAGGTTTGGCATAAATGATAGTATTATAGGAAAAGGTTCAAGATAGAGTATTTGTAGAGTTATGATCAAAATATGGGATTATATAATGTTAAATTCAGCCACTTTATGGTGAAAATGGATTAAAATACATGGTTACGTTAATTAAAATGTATCAATTCAAGTTTAATGAAGGGGATGACTTCAGTTTTCTGATACTAAGATATGCATAATAACCTTTCAGAGTTTCTAGAGAAGAAGATGATATTCATCCAAGTTCTAATCAAGTTGGGTTTTGGAATTTTATCCAAATATCTTAGATACTCTCATTATGTATTTCACGAGAATCTAGTGAAGTACACATGGGAGCATGCAACATGAATGAATCTTCGTTTAAATTATTCTTGTCATCGATTTCAGTTTTTTGTTAGATAAGAGGTTGTTGTGGGATTAAAATCTATAATTACTCATTATTGATTGCATGATCAATATCATGGAGATATAAACTATATTAGATTCATTTTATATAGGAAAATAATTTCATTTCTCTTCTATATTTCGATTATTATGATTATTTAGATCCTATTTCTAAATAAAATTTACTTTTGTTTCTTATTTCTCTTTTTTCTGATATCAGAATATTAGTTACATATGTCTAGTCTTCAAGTCCTATTTTAGGATGTGAAACCTCATACTGCCTAGAAATCAATATCATAGTGACCACCATTTTTTCTATTAAACTTTTATCATTGCAGATATTTATAGGGAATTAGAGATACATTCCAACATTCATTAATAGTACCGGTCTTCAAATCATTCCTATTTATTTTCTCCTACTTATCTTTGATTATCTGACTTTAGTGTCTAGGTGTTGTTACATGAGTGATTATTTCATGGTGATTTGAATTTCTTAAATGTATTCTTGGGTGAGGTGGTTCTATTGAGTTATTCATTTCAATTTTGAGATAGTTTTCATGTTATATAAGTAATTTTGTGCATAAAATCTCAATTTTTAAGTGATAAGGGTGTGTGAGCTTGGAAGGTGAACTTTAATTTAGTGAGGATGATGATTGTTGATATAATCTTTTTTTGGATCCATTAAAGGTTTTTGTGAGTGGATATACCAATATATATACCTATTTATAGATATATTTCATTTCATTTAATTTTTCTTGTTTAATTTTTTCCTATTGCCACTTCAATGTTGCAATCTTAAAAAATTTGATTTTCATTTATACTGGTGATTCATCCCTTTTTAATTTAACTCTTTAAAAAATAGACAAAAATAAAAAACTAATTTTGATGAATCTTTAGGTCAAACTAAACTACATCCTTCAGGCTGACCCTAAGGATACCCATTGTGCAATATCCTAGAGAAATATAAATGTATCTCTAAACACTCTGATGATGTGTGAATTTTTACTAAACCATTTTCTAGAAACCATCACATCAAATTTATTATAGATAAATTATATTATTATCAACTATACATAGAGATCAACCATACCTATGATAGCTCACCATACTTAATGATCATCTCTTAGATGATCTCCCAATCCATAGGCTGCATTTGTCATTTTATGAACTTGAATACCCAAATAATCTAAGATGAATGTCACACTATCCAATTATATACATGGTGGGTTATTTTTTAAAGTCACAATGGATGATATTTGATCCTCGTTTTATAAATTCATTCACCCTAATGTGATTTTTGAGACCTTATGTCTTTTCTACACTTTATTCATACACCGATTACCCTGAGATAAACAATTCTCTTATAATAAATCATTTGATCTAGTGTAATTGGAATACACATTTCAATCATGTTAGGACTCATAAGTTATCTCCTAGTATGAACCCTATGAAACTCAATGTTTTTCCCACGGCATAGACCGTGGTTCCAATCCCATTCCTTATCCCCTGAGTAATATCATCCAATAAGATAAACCTAAATGTTGAAAAAAAACACTACATTGTTTTAAAGATAGTGATATATATTTAACTTGGGCAGCATGTGAGGGTGATGAGTCACATATCAAGGAATATTCGAAGGTGATGATCTCTTTGTTGTAATGTTATATATGTGGTGATGCATTGTTCACATTGTCAATGAAATAAAGGGTGATACATAATTCACTCTCATGGTGTGTTCAAACTCTGTGAGTTTTATACCTTTATAGAAATGGAGAAACTAGGTTTGGTCACGTGTTCCATGGATGTTTATTACTCGATATATCTATTAGTTTTCTATATTGTTAATTAAATTTTATTTCACACATGCACTTATATATTTTTTATTTTTGAGAAAATCAGGGTGTGGATTATTCTTTTGTGACTTCACCACAATTTTTTACCTCCGTAATTGAGTATATCTCATTATTTCAAATATTTATCATGGAAAGGGATATAGGTTCGATAATTGAGATATGATATTTTTTTGGAGTTTCCGAACCAGATCAGTTCGGGTATCATGACTATTTTTTTGAATATATCCTTTATTACATTTTCTGGATCCTAATATATTTAATCAACAATGAGAGATCCTTTTTATAATTATATAACTAATATGTCATTACAATAACATAATTTTTTATATGATACATCTTTTTTATTTTATTTTGGATGAAAATTGACTATGATGTCTATCTTTATACAATCATTTTATTGTGATGGCTAGTTATTAATATTTCTTCTATTATTGATTGTGGATTTCTTTACTAGTAAGGGTATATTCTTCTAATAATATACAGAGATCTTCACACCTAGTTTTTCAAACTCTCATGTGTTGGGATGTTTATTTGAGAAGTGTGATACTATGGTTCAACCACTATAGAGGGAATTTTGGCCAGGGACATTATAAAGTGGTATTACATTTTTTATATTCATTTTAATTACTATTTTGGAATGCTATATAAGGGATAATATTTGTATAGGAATTGATACATGTTTTTACATTACAATAGATAACCTATGTATAGGGGATGCTGGAGTTTCCAAGAATGATATCATATATATTTGTTATTGATTTTGTTGTTTCATGAGTTTGAATAAATATGATCCTTGGTATGATGATTTATGGTTTATGGTATTACTCTTAGCCTGAGGTGGAGAGAGGCATTTGATCATCCATCATTAATTCCATGTATAGATAACATTTTTTGTACTTATTTGTGGCTTATGTCCAGATGGTTGAATGATTGTTTAGTTGTTTAAACTTCCAACAATAACATATATAGTGTTTACCTATATATATTTATAGAGGAACTCTATATTTTTCATCCATGATTATTTGATCTTTCTATTGATATACATTAGTGGGTTTTCAAAACCAATGTGAGATTGGACCTAACCCATCAGTGGGTAGAATGGGATATATATAAGATAATTTACATAACCCTTATAGCATATGGTCCATGTATACTGTGAAGGTACATGTGATAGTAACTACATATACAATCCATAACATCATAACCCATATTATAAATATATTCTACACCATTCAGATGTAATTTTAATCATATTACATTATAGAGTCATCCAAGTGAACATCAGGAGGGACGGTGTTATCCTATTCCTTAATTCAATTAGTTTCACTATCATAGTATACTTCATATCCTACAATATGTCGAATAGGGAATTCCAAAGGTCATGAAAACCATATCATACGAGATTATAAAGCATCCTGTATATTATGTATTTATTATTTTAGCTGAGGGTAGATCAAAGTGTACAAATTTTTTCATAGAATACATGAATACATTATTTGGTTATCTTGAGAAACTCCAAGAGTAGAGGGTAAAAAATTATTGTTATCTATTGGGTGGACCATCTATGCCATAATGAGGAATTTTTATCTAGGAAAAATTATATGTGGGGTTGTCATAGAAGGAATTTCATAATCTTTTAATTTACGAAATTTTTTCTAGAGAGTGTTATGATAGATATTTCTAGATATTCCAACCATTTATTAAGGGGACCATATAGTTTATGGAATACGTTGACTTGTTTAATGACTTAATACTCATTTCTCAAGTTATTGAGGGAGAAAAATTTAGCTAGGTATTTCATTTTTAGTATACAATGATGAATTTTATTTCATCATAGGTGAAAATAATCTATTGAATTTGTTCCTAGATATCATGAATTAATCCCTCATATTCGAGTGGAAGCAATGGTAGGGTAAGAAATACATGAAATATTATTGTTATAATGAAACTAAGAGTGGATTATTGTGTAGTTTAAATTGGGGGGTATTATGATTCTCACCTGCAAGGTAATTCAAATTTTGGATATGGAATGGGATAATCACTTCCACGGAGAGTGAAGGATTTTTTCGGGTGTTATTATTATGTTATTATAGGGAATATTTTACTCTATTATGAGATAATATTCTAGAGGAGTGCCATTTCATTGGAGTCACGGGGCAACTATAAAGGTTCCATATAATAATAGTATATCAAAAAGATTTAGTGGGTATGGTTAGACATAATATTCTAGAACTGGTTTAGGAGAACCACAAATGTATATCATATTAGATTCCTTTAACTATTCAATTTGTAGAGGAAGATGTGGTTTCTATGTACTAGGGAATTTATATCTGAAGGGTGATTCCCATCTGTATAGTTAGGGGTTAAAATATTATTTTTGCGAATTTGTCATGTTTAATGTAATTCATCAATCTCTTACTAACCGGGGTGAAGGTCCATTAAATGTTTGAGGTATGATAATGGTATCATCTACCCATGCATCATCTTCATGTGAAGTAGGTGTAACATTTTTTTATCTACCAAATATTATATATATCATGATAATGTGGTGGAGTATATATATAAGGTAATGTGTCTCAATAAACCCATAGTGGTGTGACAAAAGGGTTTTTAGAGATTTCTAGATCATTCTATCATGATTAGTATGTATATGATTCAATGGTATTTATATGTTTTGGGGATATTTAATTATGATGTGATACTAAAAATGTACTAGTTTAATCATTTTTAATCATATATAAAATAATATAATAAATGGAAATATTGGATGTACATTGAGGGTAGTTATTATACCTACGTCAAGGTGGGGGATTGATAGGTATACCATTTTGGCTCTAACCATCATCACCTGGGGGTAATCATAGACTAGTTTTATAACATAGTATTTAGTAACGTGGTGACTCATCATCTTATATTTCCTCCTTCTTTTATCTAGTTCATTTATATATTATTTGTGGAAATATCTGAATTTAAATTTTATAGGAGAATTGAGTTCATAATAGAATTTATAATTGGTTATGTGTCCATATCCATTCCATTATATATGACATATCCGATAGAGATTAGGGAGATAATGTTTAAAACATGGGAACTAGTGGTTAAAGAATTAATTTTTCTAAACATCTCACCTTGTGGTTCTTCAATATTATTTATCATGAAGGAGGATGACTCCTGATGTCGATTTATGAATTATTAGTGGTTAAATGATGAAATGGTTAATAACTAATGTCTTATTACTTGTATAAATGACATGATGGACCTATTGAGGGGATATAATTACTTATATAATATCAAACTAAGGTTGGGTTATCATAAATTGTGGGTGAATAATTCTGATATACACCATACAGATTTCCGGAATAGGTATGTCTTGTATTAGTACTAAAGGTTTCGTTTGGACTGAAGAAGATTCTAGTAGTGTTTATTGACCTAATTAATAGAGTTTTACGCACACACACATATATATATATATATGGATTATTTCCTCATAATTATTATTTTTGATAATATGGTGTACTATTAATCACAATAGAAACATGATTTAAATGTAGAGAATAACAAATCACATCGATAGAGTTTCTTTTGTAGGACATGACCATGTACTGTTAGTTCTTGATCTGTTAGTTTCACAACTTATGGAACATGATCTAAGAGGTAGACATATCTATAGAACACAAGATGTAAAGTAGTGGTTTCATGAGAGTGATTGTGGAATGTGTTTAAAATACATAGCCTGCTAGGTTTAGAAGGATACTATAGAAGATTTATTTAGTACCACACCTACATGAAAGAATCAATGAAATCCGTAACTAAGAATGTATTATAATTTCATTGAACTAATACTTATGATAAATCTATCCAAGAGATAATGGTTATGATTACATATTAAAAGATATTAAATTTATTTAATCTATATAATGAGTATACATTATAGTTTTTTGTGGAATGAGTCACGATTTGATAAGTTAGGGTGAATGATATTTGAGTAGTCACATAAAAGACATAGATGTAGAGGTTGTATGATCTGAACTACACAAAGCAAAGCCTATAGATGGAAAGAGTGATTCAAATGTTTAGATTTTTGGTGTCACAACCTACTGGGTAATAGGTTCATGTTTCAATATAATCAAAATAGTTATATTTATATATTTTATGAAAGTTTCTCTAACCATTAATAGAGAAGAACAATTACGTACCTTCAGTATTTTAGCTTTAAGACAGAATACACCACTACTGAGAGGAAAAATAGCAGTCAGTGAAATGTGTAGGAATGATCAAGCCGGGGTGGTGAATGATGTCAATCAGGGGATTAATATTATTATCATGACATATATATGTATTATTCATTGTATAAGATATAGAAAAAAAAGTAATGTCTATTCTAAAATGTACGACCTATCAAAGGGTAAAGCTTGAGAATTAATGACACATTTTCCTTCTTCTGACTTTACCTCTTTATGAGTGGATGCTAAATGATATCATGATGGATTTTGTGATGATATTACCAATTTGAGATGAAGTGGAAATGGGGTATGGGTTGTTTTGGAGTGATTAGTGAAGGTTACACATTTTGTAAAGATTATAGTGACCCACTCTCTTAATTAGACATGTTGGTTATATGTATCGAAGGTATTGTGTCTTCATGGTTTCTATAGGATTATAACTTATGTATATTAATACTGATTAAAATAAATTTTCTATGATTTATTGTATAAGTTTTTGTAAACTCAAGTACATTTGTGTTCTTCCTACTATCATTACACATAGAGGAATTATAGGTATACAATCTTGGTATTAGAGTACATTCTTTAAGCATATTAACTATATTTTGGAATATTTTGGGGGAGTGTAACCTTGTTCTTAGGGGAATATATATCCAATATTTATCAAGAATTCATCGAAATTGTACTTTTTGAAGCCTTATATTGTATTCCATAAAGGTATACGAGTCTTATAATATTGGTCAATGACTTTTACAACATTCTTTAAAATATATTAATTTTATTTAAATGTAATTAAGTAAACTTTAGATAGGGTACTGTTCATATAATTGTTTAAAATTTCATCTTTTGGAGTTTGAGGTGGGAAAAAAATTATTATTACTTGTGTCTTCTTTCTTGAAGCATAGGGGGAATCAAAGTCTTGGAAGTCGGATATAAGGATTCTGGGGCCATTCCAGGTTTTGAAGAGGATCATTACTATTATGTATAAATTTTTTATTCCATATAGATCTATTGATATTAATGATGTATTCCACATTACTCCATCTCATAGAAAATATAATAAACTTCACCACATGTTCAACATAAAAAATATTGAAAAAGAATTTGACGGGTCATCTAAGTAATGATTTTTCATCATACTGGAATAAAGCAATAAAATATGACAATTAAAGATAATTTGTATTGGATATACATGGTGGAAGAAAATATATATTTTGGAAGAGATTTGGATGTAGGATACCAACATTTGAGCATAGTGGACCTCACTTTTTTATATACAAATCATACTGAGGAAAATATAGGAAAAATATAATATGGAGGGGTATTTGTATGATGATAAATGTTATAGAGTTACAAAATTGATATAATTTTTTGAAAAAATTGTTCTATTTAGGGATTTTGGGTTTTTAGATGTATTATTGGGAATAAAGGGTTACAATTAGAGGTTTTTTGTTTGGTACAATAATTATTTAATTTATGAGAGACTAAATCAGTTACCCATTCAAGAGTATCAGATTTCTAGTGGACATGATAATGAAGGTTTATAAATAGAGGGCCACTAGTTACCCTGTAGGGGTGGCTAGGTACCCAGTTTCCGGTTGGAATATCTTTTTTTCAAAATTTTTGATCAATTTATTTTATAAAATTAATATTTTTTTAATATTTAACTCACCCTTTCTTTCTCTTCCACTTTAATCTCAACCTATAAACTATATTACTTTATATTTATACTACCACAAAAGTATTTCTTCATCGTTCTAGATTAGAATAAATATCTCTCTATCATGTTTATTTCATATGGGAAATCATAACAATCATACTTCTATATATTTTAGTTTTCACTAAGTATTTCTACATTCAATATTAGTTATTCCATAAATTATCAGTTTAATTAGGTATCTTTATTTCTATCATTTGAATCTATTTATTCTTAGTATATTCAATATGAAGGGATATACTAAAATGATATAGGTTATATATAAAATATTTAATTAGTTTAAGTGAATTTCATTTTCATGTGGTATAAGATTAACACAAAAAATTTGTGTATTCCCAAGAATAATTCGTAAATTTATTCCTTTACCACCTTGGGTATGGGGTGGGTTGTTATGGGAAGAGAGTGTTCACGCGAGATGTGTGTATCCACACTATATTCACTAATTAATATTCATTTTGAGAAAAGTTATAGGGAATCATTATTTGGGTATTTGGATGGGATATAATTTATTTATATATGACTATAATATCACCATATGGTTTCCAAGACCATTAATCGTTATAGGGAAGTCTTTAAAAAATATTTGATATGAATATATTATCCTTTATATAAAACTCTGGTATAGTTCGTATCTTAATGTGCACGACCCTTGATGTAATGAGTAAAATTTGAAATTTATTCCTAGAGAGTAAATATTAGATCAATAACCCTTATGATAATTTTTTGGTGATGAATCTTTAACTTAATCTATTTAAATTCTGACATATCATTACCTGAATTGATAATACTATTTATTCCCCACTCAATTTAAACTATTGTCTAATGAAATATAAAAAAAAATAAAAAAGGATTTGGTAGAACCTCATCAAACCTCATAATAGGATATGCCATTTTTGAATCACAATGTGATAGATATTAGTTGTACATCAACCAATTGGTATTATATATATCAATAGCTCATTATCCAAAATGGAAATATTTATCTGTTGTATATCATACACAATGAGTATGTATTGGTGGTACAACTTCCACTAATGTTTTTTCATTGGTGGTATACCATCCACCAAATATATATATTTCATTGGTATATCCTACACCTGAATATTTACTTATTGGTGAAACATCTACATGCATGTTTGGATATTGGTGGTGAATCATCCAAATAGAAGAGTTTTAATGGTTGTATATCTTCCACCCATGAATGGGTAGTGGTGATTTATAATCCACCTAAAATTAGAGGTGAATAATTCCACAATTCGTACCTCATTACAAATTTTCATAATTAGTAATTGATCATTCATATGGGTGGTATATGACTATGATTCATCATTCACTAAGATATATTTCATGGTGGTGACCTATTCACCATGAGGTAAACTCATTCACATTGATTATGATAGGCGGGGAGATATCTCATTCACCCTCAATGTGTGTTTAGATTAGGGTAGTTTCATTCCATTATATCATTGGTTGATGTATGTGTGGGAGTATGTTGTTTGGATGTTTGGAACTCCATGATAGTGTGGTTATGTTTTATATTTTTATTTTATTTAAATTTCAAAATACACATATATATTTTTGATTGTCAACGACCAGATAGGGGATGGACTTTGAATTTGTACTCACACCATAATTTGGTTCCTTCATACCTAATCATATCTCATTATAATATATATAGGTAATGTTATGTAACCATGGTCTGATAGTTATACTAATAGAATAGGTGTGATTAGGCAGATGTGATTTTTCAATGACTTAGTTCTAGTTTTGGGGTTGTATCCTTACAATTGATTAGATTTATTCACTTTTGTGTTTACCCATGGGAGATCTTTTTTTACTTGTATTTTAGTTAAGACATTATAGTAGCTCAATTTTATAGAATATCAGTTTTTATTTAAATTTCTATGGAACGTTACTATGATTTATACCTTTATGAAACTAATATATTATAACTATTATTTATTATAATTAATTCCCATATTTTCTATAGTTGTCATTACCAGTGAGGGTTTAATAATCTCTTCATATACATTGAAATTCATAACTATTCAAAAAAATAGAAATATAGGGAAGAATTGTTAAAGATAACGATGATAATAAAAAATTATGGTAGAGGGGAACCATCCTGGTGAAATTATAATTAACCATTCAAAGTAAATTCTAGAGGGTGAAGTTTTATTTAATTTAACACCAAATCACATATATACCCCTCTAAAATTAATGTAAGGTTGTGAATGAGTTCTTGGTGGGTACCACTGTATATTTACTCTCTATAGATCAAACAATACAAATTCATTAACTTTTATGGTATCCTGTTTAGTAGGGTATCCCATGTATTGGAAGGATATAGTGTTACCTTTTATCTCTCATTGAGTGACCCTAGGTTTTTCTATATAATTGTAGAAACAGTGCTATATAGTTTACTCATAAACTCCACTAATCACCCTAAATACTATATAACCATATATAATAATTCTTAATATTAATTAAATAAATTAAAAAACATTTTTAATCCTTAATTTTAAATTTTAAATGATTTATTTTTATCTCATTAAGGTTTTTACTTGATTTCAGTTACATGTACCAGTACAATTCTTTAGATATAATTAGTGTATAAAACCATAAATATATTATTGAGATGATTCTTCTTTATATTATTGATATTAAAATTAATAATGAAACAAGATTAACTCTGTGTTATCTATGAAGGTATGTGGTCTATGGATAATTCCCTATCTATATTGAATACAATTTTCCCTATATGATAAATACACCCATCCATCTTGAGAACATTATTAAAATATGGGATTCATTCTCCTATCATATCAACAATTAGTTTATTTGAGATCTCATATTTTCTTACCTTTTAGTTTATTGATATTGATCTTTGAGATTAAAAAATATGATGTATTTGTCCCTATCCAAAAAATACATCGATGACTCACACTAAATTGATGATAACTTAATCATTTAGACATTTAACGAATTATACATGTTTCTAGGGTATATATAATTAAATTCTCCTACTAAAACTTGGGGCTTAGAATATAATTTGTATTCCAATTCATATTATTTAATTTATTTTCATAGAATTATAGTAATGTTCTTGTACCACTCTTTGAAATTTTTAATTGTGTGAATATAATCTTTTGGGAAAATAGTTCAATGTGATAAAATATTCTTTTTTTTATATTTTATATACAACAAAAATAATAAAAAATCTAATTATTTATATTTATTATCACTCAAAAAATTCTTAATTGATTATTAATTTTCCGGACACATTTTTTTCATATCACAATACCCCTCGCCATTGGATTTGTTATCGATATTCACTCAAATATCTTTTTGGTATATCTTTTTATTTTTATTTTTATATCATACACCATGTACATGATAGTAATTAATGTTATTTAGGTTGTATTCATTAATATAAACTATATTAACTCATATATCGTTGATTTTGAAGTGTGATTCCTATCTAAAAATCATATATTTTAATTTATTTAATTATTTCCTCAAAATTACACCATGAATTGTATTCCCACTAATCATGGTACCAATTTTGTTAAGAACACACCTTAATTTTGTTGGAACCCCTAAAAGATATAATCCCTCAACTATCATTAAATGAAATACTAGATCAATGTTTTCTCTCCAAATAATTTTATTAAATGATTATTTTGACTTGATAAGATATTTGATGGATTTTAATTATCTGAATATAGGAAATTCTATTTAATATTAGAATTATTAATAATTATTCTCTTCACATTCTTACAAAAACAATTAAATACAAATAATTAAACAAAACATAAATATTGAAATTATTTTTTTATAAGAATAATTTTTAATTATTATAATCTATGGGAAAATATTGAAAAAAACAACTAGAAAATACAATAAATGTTAAATGATCATGAAAAATAATCGGTTATAAATTTTTTACTATTGGTTGGTTTTTATAGTGGCGATAAACTGACCTAGAACCTAGGGAATGTAACTCCTTGAGTTTAACTCGACTGATGTTGATGTATCCAACACTATCTAATGTCTATTGTTTATTTGATATTCCTTTTCATAAAGTCTTGAACCACCTAAATTATGGAAATATAACTTTATAAATATTAAACACATTCATGAAATGTGAAATATGAGTTAAGGGTTACATAAAATTAATAATGAACATAAGGTCCCATACATCATAAAATATAGAGGTATGTCACGTAAATCATTATTATTTTATTTAACTATTTTTATAATTTTTAAGGATTATAGTAATTAGGACTAAATTAATAAATAAGACAAAAAATTCATAGGTCTATTTTTATAATCCTTATCCATAATGAAACAAAATAATAAACTCGAAAAATCTACTTGGTCAAGTTCTTCAATTACAAAAAATATTAAGAAAATATTTTTTATTTTACTAATCTTTTTTATTATCCATTAAAATACTCTCTCTTAAAATTATAAAATATAATAGTAATTTTTTACTACATTTTTTATATTATTTTGTACAAAATACATATTTTATAAATTTTTCAAAAATATATATTAATAAAATTTTCAAAAATAAAATAATGATAATAAGAGTCGTTTCATGTGTAGCCTAATATACATGGTCTTGTTTGGGTCATGTTTTTCTATAGAAAGGTGAGAATAATGTAACCTTATAGAGACCCAAATCTTAACGTACATGGACATTACATTGTTTTTTTGGAATACTTAATACATCTAAAAAACAGACGCCCGAAGACCGTATTAGTTTAGTGTCTTTGGAAACTTAGAACGTAATCTTCTAATCATGGTGAAAGATCTTCAACATCTCTCATAAAGATCTTCCCCCTTTGGTTTCCTTACCTAAAACCTTTCTCTATATCCTGGGGAAAAGAAAACATAAAAAGGGTGAGCTAAAATACTCAGTAAGGGTAAACATAGAGAACTTAAAACAATCCATAAACATTTGAATGCAAAAACATGAACATAAAATCTAAACATCAAAATCTTGAGAAGAGACGTAAATCATGGAAGTATGTAAGGCATATATAACAAAGGAACATCATTCATGATAAAATGGCATGTTAATAAAACATGTAATTGTGGAAAACCATTAATCACATGATATGATTTCTATTGTAGCCAAGGCATTGCTACCAAGACCATCTTAGTGGACAAAGTCCCTTTCTGAATCGAGTTTACTCCTCGTTTCACTCATGTATCACTGAACCAGATTAAATTACCATTCCAGACATGTATATCTCAAGAGATATAAATCTTTACCCAATTAATTGGAGGGATATATAGGTACCACCCATCTCATAATGAAATCACTATTACTTGTGCCACAAAATAATCTTAAAACAGTCATCATAACCCAAAGAATAAAATGGCTTTCATAAACATTATCCCATCATCACATAATTCATATAAAACAAGTGGATATTTCATCATAAGAAAAGTGAAACCATATAAATCATAGATACATTATACTTGAAACATACACATATGAAATAATGTCATCGTAGATGGAAAATGGTTTTGATAAAACACTTGAAATAAATTCTTGAGGAAAATATCCTTGCTTCTTCAAAATCATTTTCTTTTCACAAAATCCCAAATAATTTTAAAATAAAATTATTTTGTTGAAAATATTCATAAAATCTTGTAGATTAAGCTTCATAAAAATTAGGTGTTATGAAATCGTAAAAATCCGTTCATGCTGTATAAGGTAAAAATAACATTCTTCTTGTACTTTTGTCAGAAAAGTCAAAAAGTTCATCGTATGGTAAACACAAGAAAGATTCATTCCATAACACAATGTAAAAGTCAAAGAGGGGTAATAATGACTTTAAATTGAATCATATTAAAAACTTTATTAAAAACATTTTCATGGACATGGATGATAAATATAACCCCAGTAAATACTTACGTATATGCAATCTCGGATAAAAATGAGATTGCAAAAATATCCCTTACCTTATGTCCAATTTCTTCCATATGTGTCCGAGACTCCTGTATAGAGGGGTTAAACATATTATTAACTTTTAACAAAACCATAATAATATTTATGATATCATATATGGTTCAATTATGTATTTATATTACCCGTTCATTTGTTAATTCCATGTTAAAGCAATGTTTGGGGTTATATTTTTTTCATTTTTCGTACGTGTTTGGACTTGTTGTTCATGATAATATTATTACTTATATTAGGATTTACTTACATAAAAAATTTAAATCATGATTTATATATCATATATATTGAGTATATATATATATAATAGATAGATGAATGAAATGAAATACACTGTTCATGGAGACGGTAGGCCTTACATACGCATGAACGTTGTTTTCCTTTCCTTATTGACTTGAATGGAAGTAAGTAGATGATATATATATATACACACACAAACATAAATCCATTAGCTTTATCATTTCATATATTTCATTATTATTCATTATATATACTTTATAATCATTTTTAAGTGGTTAACATGGAGAATGAATCTCATAGCGTCGTGGAGACGGTAATCCGTATGTACGCACGAGGGATGATATCATACCCAAAATTGTTGAATTGAATTGGAGTGGATGATATAATATCTCAGAATATGTATTATGTTATAATAACTATATATAGTTATTATTTACACCATTATACCAATCCATGTAAAGTGGTGGTGGAAAAACAGATTACACCACGGCGTGGAGACGATATTCCGTACATACGCACACGCGGTGATTTCATTTTCCGTAGGATGGATAGAAGGTGAAATGGGGTTGTTTCATATTTATAATATCATATCCTTATATTAGTGATACTTATTTTATTACTTTATAATGAAACAACTAAAGAAGATGAAGTTGAAGAAGAAAGAAACTTGAAAGAATCGGTAGAAGAGATTACCTCTTCTTCGATGCACCCCTTTTAGTCTTCCTCTTAAGGCACTAGAGTTGGTCTTTTGAGGAGAACAGAACCTCTATAATGTTTATAGAGATGTTTATAAGGGAAATGGGTAGGGTTTGGCTGATCTTTAATGCTCAATGTTGTGTAAAGAGGAGAGGGAGGAGGTGCCTTTTTATAAGGGAGGAGAGGGGCATCTTCATAAAAACTTAAACTATTATTTTATAATAAAGTCATATTCGGTTTATAATAGCTCAAAATTGATTTCTTTATAATATAATGTGGGGATGGGTCGAAATCCTCTCAAAAAATAGGTTTTAGACAAGTTTTGGAGTACTATTTTAACCTTATCATTTAGATATAACCCTATGTTAAATAATTTAACTTTTACCATATCTTCTTGTTTTCCTACACTATATTGTTAATAATCATAAAATAATAAGACAAAAGAACCCCAAGTGGTTCATTATTAATATAGATAACCTTAGATATTTCATTTGGCCAAACCTTATATTTTTAAGAATATAATAACAATTAATAATATAATATTTGTTTTAAATTATATTTTATGTCACTTTTGACACTATTTGGTAATTGATTTTTTTGAAAATAAAAATAGCATGATTAGTTAGAAAAAAGTTAATTAAATCAATACTAACATGTCATATTAACCTAAAAAATCATTCTAACTTATAAAAAGTCTCATATTACATTTATTTGGGTATTTATAACATCAAGTATGTTAATATTGCATTAATAAGATAATTATTTCATCATCATTGTGTCATAAATAAATTAATATTATATAATGTATAAAAATTATAAATAAAATAATATTAGGTAGGAAATATTTTTATCTTTATAATGAATATTTATAGTTGAATTTAACTTATTTATAACCCTATATTAAAAATGTTTTAGTTACTAATCTTTGATTTTAACTATTTTAACTCTTTTTAAAAATAATAATAATAAATGTTCTAATCTAATCCAAGTGGACTTAAAGGGTAATATTTTATTCCTAAGGTTGTTTTTGGTAGAATTACACTTATCAAATAGAATTAGTACATGTGTTAGGGTAATAATAATATCATTTTTACCCTTAATTACCCTATTTACTTTTAACGGTGGTAAATAAAAGTAAAAAGTTAATGTTCACCAAAAATTATTTTTATCTTATTGAACCAAATTTAACTCCTTGATATTAACCGTGTCTCTTGGATTTTCTAAATTTCGCTCATAGAAGTGGTAAAATTATGTTTTATGTAAATTTTCAAATTCTCCTAGGAGGTGGGTAAAAGACGGTAAAAAGTTCAATAAACTTTTTATATATCTAAAATTATTATAAAATGAATCCAATGAATTACATTGAACTTATATAGGTATTATGTATCATGTTTGACCTAAAATAAATTTAAATAAAATAAAGAATTATTTAAATAAAAATTCTGTTTTTAAATAGTAACCTAGTGTTTTCACTATTCATCAAAAATTGAAAGTTTTCAGAAAAATACCAAAAATTCACCCTAGGCTAATTTTAATATTCTGAATCCAAAAATAAACATCATTTCGAAAAATAAAATTTCAAAAAGTGGGTATTACTATTAATAACTTCTAGTTTTTATAATATTTTAATAACATATCGTTGTTTAGTGAAACTCAGTATTGCGTACAACACACGCTATCGTGGAAGGTCACGATTAAGTGTAAGCAAGCCAATTCAGGGTTGCGTGTGGTGCAATATTCCTTTGTTGTTTTATATAGTATAATCCAACCATATTTGATTTATACATTGAATATATATATACGCACTCAATGTTGCGTAGAATAACTTCTATCAAAGGAACTTGAAATTTTGTGTAACACGAGCCAAGAATAGTGTTACGTATACAATGTTGCGTATAGAACAAGCTAATTTTGGTGACGTGTAAAACAAAAGACATCAATGAAATTAAAAAGAATAATTCTCATGAAATCTCGAGTTGTTACATTCTAGCCCCCTTAAAATTAATTTTTCCCTCGAAATTCGTCGGGGTTATAAATGGTTTACTACTTGAAAGTATCTTTCAGAGAAACCCACATCATAAAAAGAAATACCAAAACATAACTTAAAAAAACTAAAGTATGAAATGTAATGGTTACCGAAATTAACTCATCTCTGGGTTTCCACATAGGAGAACAAAGGTGAAAATATGCATCTGGAAGAGAAATCAAACCATCAAGTTCCGATGGAGAGTGGTAGAGAACAAGGCTATGAAAAAGCCATCAATCACAAAGCCATAAATTTATGATGATCTAAGGTTCCATCTGATTTATCGGGTATGAGTGTACTAGGACAACGTTTTTAGTTTTCATGATCACTCCCCTAATGCTGAAGAATTGTTTAATTAAAAGAAATACATAATTGATTTTCGTAAAATATCACTGTTGTTCGTGCCTTGAACAATATTCACTTCATCTCTTAATGAAATGAAGTTGAATTTGTCATTCGTGAAGTGTTAGCATATCATGTGATAGAATGATAGGTCAGTCCATTTGTTTCTATCACAAAAAGTTTAACACAATTTATTAAATATACATAAGGCTATCTATCTTAAGATTAATCATATATGGTTTCTAAAATGGACTTATTCTTCATCTATCATAGCGCTTAATAAAATAAAACTAGTTTTTACTAACTAGGGACTTCCTGTAGGCCAATGGTATGCGATAATGGTATGTTGTACATCAGTTATGGGTTCGATTCCCACAGCATTGTCCGACACGACGGGTTGTCGCTCGTCCTATGGGTTGTCCTTTTTCTAAAACTATACTATTATAAAATTCCAGAAATAATATCGAAAAACAAGTTCTATCTTTAAATAATACTATCTTATATCCAATATAATCCATTCCAATCTTTAGGCTTATCCAAAATATATCTGTCCAATCTCATAGTATAAAGAAAATGATTACTAGAGAGTTCATATACCAAGAATGTGAACACCATCATTTATCTCCCATATATCATAAGATATATCTTGTTGGTCATATTCAAAACATGTGAATACCTTAATCATGTATTCTTTTGAAACATGAATTACCATATAACCTTAGAGAAAACATGAATTCTGTCAAAAGTTTACTAATTACACATACCAAAATCCCAAAATTTCTATATACTCAAACCATGATATAACTATTTCCTTATATCAGTCATGATATCATGAATACTATCAAAATTTCATTTTCTCTTTATCCCTTCATTATACGCATATCATCTTTTTTCCAAAAATATCTAAATAAACTTTCATGGTTACCATTACCATTCAACATATACTTTCAAATAATTTTGGAAAAAAATAGTGTAACAATACGTAGATGTTTCTTTATTCCATAGTACCAGTAAATTACCTATACAACATTACTCTTGATAAAGATACAATCATTCCACTACCTTCTTAAACCATTGACCAAGCTTTGACACTTCTTTCATCTCACATATCATTTGTATTCTCCTCATCATCATCAACATAAATACTACCCATACAACCATGCTGACTCTCTTCATGAGACTTTCCCTTAGGTAATTGTTTTGCACAATTCCCATAAATTCCACATTGAAAACGTTTAATCATTGTTGATGTTGTCGCATTACCATTATCCTTGTCCATGGGGTTATCTAATCCTTTTCCTTTACACTTACTAGATTTGTGTCCTTCTTTTCCACACCCAAAGCATCATCCAATTCCTTTGAAACATTCTCCTTGATGCCTCTTCCCACATTATTTACATGAGGGAAATTGAACTTTCTTTCCTTTATGATCATCCTGAGACTCCATCTTTCTCTTATTAGTCGAGTCGGGAAACTTACCAATGTTGAAATTATTAATCATATTATGAGATTTCTTATTTATCATAATAAAGATTTTTGGACTTCGAAATCCCGTTTCATTTAGTTACTCATGAGGAATATTATTCCATTGTCCATCATATCCTCCATTATCGTGAATCTTCCTGTTTCTAGCCATTTTCTAAAACCAAAAAAGAATAGTGTGAAGGGAAAAACTCATGCAATAAAAACAACATAATAAAGGGGGAGTACCCTCAATATATAACATCATAGGGTTAATAATATTATTGTTACTGTAATTCTAGGACTATAACCTATACATATAGTTAACCTTAGATATATCCCTAGACATACCTTATAAATATCTATAGAGATTTTAATAAAGTTTTCACATCCTAGTTTTAAAAGGATAACTAAACCTTTCCTCTGATACCAACTGTAGTGACACAAAACGTAACGTACATAAGCATCACATTACTTTTATGGAATACTTAATACATGACAAAAATAGACGCCCAATGTCCGTATTAGTTTAGCGTCTTTGGAAACTCGGAACGCAATCTTCTAATCATGGTGAAAGATCTTCAACATCTCGCATAAAGATATTCCTTCTTTGGTTTCCTGACCTAAAACCATTCTATATATACTAGGGAAAATAAAACATAAAAAGGGTGATCTCAAAATCTCAGTAAGGTTAAACATATAAATCATAAAACAATCCATAAACATTTGAATGCAAAAACTTGAACATAAAATCTAAACATCAATATCTTGAGAAAAGACATAAATCTTAGAAGTACGTAAGGAATATATCCTAAAGGAACATCATTCATGATAACATTTCATGGGAATACTACATGTAAATGTGGAAAACCATTATGCACATGATATGATTTCCATAGTAGCCGAGGCATTGCTGCCAATACCATCTTAGTGGGAAAAGTCCCTTTCAGAATCGAGTTCACTCCTCGTTTCAGTACTGTATCACTGAACCAGATTAACTTACCGTTCTAGCCATGTCTATCTCATGAGATATAAATTTTTACCCAATGCATTGGAGGGAGATATAGGTCCCACCCATCTCATAATGATATCATTCTTACTTGTGACACAAAATAAACTTAAAACATTCATCATAACCCAAAGAATAAAATGTGTTTCATATACATCATCCCATCATCACATAATTCATATAAAACAAATGGATATTTCATAATAAGAAAAGTGAAACCATGTAAATTATAGAAAAATTATACTTGAAACATACACATATGAAATAATTTCATCTTAGATGGAAGATGGTTTTGATAAAACACTTGAAATGAATTCTTGAGAAAAATATCCTTTCCTCTTCAAAATCATTTTCTTTTCACAAAATGCCATGTAATTTTAAAAGAAAAGTATTTTTTTGAAAATAGTCATAAAATCTTGTAGAGTTTTCTTCATAGAAATGAGGCGTTATGAAACCATAAAAATCCGTTCAAGCCGTATAAGTTAAAAATAACATTCTTCTCGTACTTTTGTCAGAAAAGTCAAAAAGTTCCTCGTATGGTAAACACAAGAAAGATTCATTCCATAAAAAATTGTAAAAGTAAAAGATGCGTAATAATGACTTTAATCATACATTGAAGAATATTAAACACCTTATTAAAAACATTTTCATGGACATGGATGAAAAATATAACCCCAATAAATACTTACGTATAAGCAATCTCTGATAAAAATGAGATTGCAAAATTATCCCTTAACTAATGTCCAATTTATTCTGTATGTATCTGAGAATGCTGTATAGTGGGTTTAAACATATTATTAACTTGTAACAGAAACATAACAATATTTATGATATCATATATGGTTCACTTATTATTTATATTACCCATTCATTTGTTAATTCCATCTTAAAGTAACGTTTGGGGTAATATTGTTTTGACTTGTCGTACGTGTTTGGACTTGTTGTTCATCATACTATTATTACTTATATCATGATTTAATTACTTCCAAAATGTAAATCATGATTTATATATCATATATATTCAGTATATATATATAATAGATAGATGAATGAAATGAAATATGCTGTTTATGGAGACGGTAGGCCGTACATACGCATGAACATTGTTTTCCTTTCCTTATTGACTTGAATGGAAGTAAGTAGATGATATATATATATACATAAATAAAGTAGCTTTATCATGTCATATATTTCATTATTATTCATTATATATACTTTATAATCATTCTTAAGTGGTTAACATGGAGAATGAATCTCATCGCGTCGTGGAGACGGTAATCCGTACGTACGCACGAGCGATGATATCATTCCCAAAATTATTGAATTGAATTGGAGTGGATGATACAATCACTAAGAATCATTATTATGTTATAATAACTATATATAGTTATTATTTACACCATTATACCCAGCCATGTAATGTGGTGGTGGAAAAACAGATTACACCATGACGTGGAGACGATATTCCGTACGTACGCACATGTGGTGATTTCATTTCCCGTAAGATGGATAGAAAGTTAAATAGGGTTATTTAATATTTATAATAAAATATCAGTATATTATTGATACTGATTTTATTACTTTATAATGAAACAACTAAAGAAGAAGAAGGTGAAGAAGAAAGAAACTTGAAAGAATCGGTAGAAGAGATTACCTCTTCTTCGACGCACCTCTTTTAAGCTTCCTCTTAAGGCACTAGAGTTGGTCTTTTGAGGAGACCCGAACCTCTATAATGTTTATATGGAAGTTGAGAAGCGAAATGGTCAGGGGTTGGCCAAGCTTGAATGCTCAATGTTGTGTAAAGAGGAGAGGGAGGAGGTGCCCTTTTATAAGGGAGGAGAGGGGAACCTTAAGAAAAACTTAAAATATTTTTTTATAATAAAGTCATATTCGGTTTACAAAATCTCCTAATTGATTTATTTCGAATCTAAAGTGGGGATGGGTATAAATCCTCTCAACCAATAGGTTTTAGACAAGTTGAGGTTACTATTTTAACCTTACCATTTAGATTTAACCCTAAGTTAAATAATTTTACCATATCTTCTTGTTTTCTTACACTATATTGTTAATAAACATACTATAACAAGCCAAAATAACCCCAAGTGGTTAATAATTAATATATATAACCTTATCTAAGTCATTTTGCCGAACCTTAGATTTTTAATAATAGAATATCAATTAATAATATAATATTTGTTTTAAAAACTATTTTATGTCAATGTTGACACTATTTGGTAATTGATTTTTGGGAAAATCATAATAGCATGGTTAGTTCGAAACAAGTTTATTAAATAAATACTAACATGTCATATCAACCTAAAAAATTATATTAATTTATAAGAAGTTTCAAATTACATTTATTTAGGTATTTATAACATCAATTATGTTAATATTTCATTAATAAGGTAATTACTGCATCATCATTGTGTCATAGATAAAATAAATTATTTAATGTATAAAATTTATAAATAAAATAAAATAAGGTAGGAAATCACTTTATCTTTCTAATTAATATTTATAGTCAAATTTATCTTATGTATAACCCAATATTAGAAATTTTTACTCATTAAGCATTGATTTTAACTATTTTAACTCTTTTTTAAATAAAATAATAATAAATTCCCTAATCTTACCCAAGTGGACCCAAAGGGTAATATTTTATTACTAAGGATGTATTTGGTCAAATTAAACTTATCCAATAGAATGAGGACATGTTTTAGGGTAATAATAATTTCATTTTTACCCTTAATTACCCTATTTACTTTTAACCGTGTTAAATGAAAGTAAAAAGTTACTATTCACCAAAAATTATTTTTTTCTTATTGAACCAAATTTCACTCATTGATGTTATCCATGTCCTTTGGATTTTTGAAAATCCACTCACTGAAGTGGTAGAATTTTATTTTATGTAAATGTTCATATATTCTTAGGAGGTGGGTAAAAGACGGCGAAAAGTTCAATAAAATTTTTATATATCTAAAATTATTATAAAATGACTCCAATGAATAACATTGAACTTATATAGGTATTATGTATCAATTTTTACCTAAAATAAATTTCAATAAAATAAATAATTATTTACATAAAATGTCGGATTTTAAATAGCAACCCAGTGTTTTCACTATTAATGAAAAAATGAATGTTTTCAGAAAAATACCAAAAATTCACCCTAGGCTAATTTGAATATTCCGAATCCAAAAATGAAGTCCATTTTGAAAAATAAAATTTCAAAAAGTGGTAATTACTATTCATAAGGACTAGTTGAAATAATATTTTAATAACATATCGTTGTTTAGTGAAACTCGGAATTGCGTACAACACACGCTATCGCAGAAGGTTGAGATTGTGTGTAAAGAAAGCCAAGTCAGGGTTTCATGTAGTGCAAGATTACTTTGTAATTTTATATAATAGAATCAAAACATATTTCATTTATACATTGAATATATATAAATATACACTCAATTATCCGTAGAATAACTTCTATCAGACGAACTAGAAATTTTGTGTAACACGAGCCAAGAACAATGTTGCGTATACAGTGTTGTGTATAGAACAAGCTAATTTTGGGGTCGCGTACAACACAAGATATCAATGAAATTAAAAGGAATAGTTATCATAAAATCTAGAGTTGTTACAAACCTAGTCAGGTCTTCCCTAGTCTTGGTCAAGTTAGGTTCCTCTCTTAAGTAATCCATCAGTAATTCCACTAGCCAGGCCATGTAGGTTGGGTATAGTTTTGGAAACCATCTAGCGACATCGCTATATGGCCTTAGTCATTGGTGCTGTCTAGGGAGAAATTTCATTCTATAATATGAAATCTTGAATTATGAATAGTCTATAATTCTTAAATCTGTACGGAACATAGGATAATTATATATTTAATTGAAAAATAATGTTAATCAAAAATAAAAAATTATTATTTTGATACAACAAATAGGATTTCGTGCACAATATAAACATTATTCAGAAATGTTGGTTAAAATATTTATGATAAATATTTACATAAATATAATGTGAATGAGATCTAAATATTTATTTCATAATTAGTTATTTACAAAGAAATAACTACTTCAATAAATTAATCATTGATTTGTTCTTTAATTTCAATTTTTATTTTTTTTTAAAAACTCATACTATAGATCCTTTAGTGATACCTACATGTTCACCCTAAAAAAATAAATATTATCGTTGATTCATTTGGTTCTAGAATAAAAAAGAGATATTGGTCAAATATTTGGTATTTATTACACATGAATCTATCATCTATTTCTCTATAAATCAATATAGAAATGACCAAGGGTTATCTATCTATGTAGAACATGAATGATTTTTTTGTCCTATCAACCTAACTAAAATTAGTTTAATAACATTTTGTATATTGGGTTTAGTTATATATAAATGTACATAAATGCCTTTCATTTTAAATTTAAAATGAAAACCCCATGTCATAAACCCTAGTATTTAAAATATTATAAAATAAATATTTTATTCTATTTATTTTATTATTAGGAAAAATAGAAATTTCCATTATATTATTTAATTTTTCACTTCATAAATATTAAATTAATATAGAAACATATTTGAGAAAAAGTGATGTTATTAAATATTTCAGGAAACTAAATAATTATATGGATATAAAAAATAAATTATTTATACAATTTTCCATTAAAAATTATTAAATTTAATCATCAAGGAATAATTTTGAATGTATAATAAAATAAAATTAAACACCATTATTATTTACATTAATAACTTGGGATTTCATTTTGAAAATTATAACTTAAAAACATATTGATCATAAAAATTAGATAAATATTATTCCTATAAAAATATTAAATTGAATCTTATGATATATTGATAAAATATGTGTGTGACCCAATAAGAAAATTTCCTTTTTGTATTGGGGTATATCAATCAATCATGTGTGGTATTTAAAAACATATCCAGTCCCTCAAATTGAAAGTGAAATTTCATAGTAACGAAATCCCTTTTATAAATTGAAAATATTTAATTCAACCCCTTTTTTTAGAATTCCATCAATTCAGTTGCATTTAATTTCCATAATTCCTTTATATATTATCTATATTTCTTTACATAATAATAAAAAATTCCTATAACAAACATGTATATAGATTTAGGCTCCACACTCTATCTCATTCTTGGAGAAAAAAACACATTCAGTGATAACATGGAACGAACAAATCCATTATTGGTCAATAAATTAATATCGCATCTCTAAAAAACACCCATCGTAATATTAATCTCTATGAGAATTTTTTTTATGATTTTTATCATGGGTTAAATTTAAAAACTCATAAAATATATTAATAATTATATAAATCCAATTGATCATAATACACTCTATATGGTAGAAAATTATAATTAAACATAATATGTGGAATTATTTTAGTGGGTTTTTTCTTCATAATCTATATCTCTAAGAAATCATCACATATGAAATTAATTGTTAAAATTATCATCACTTAAAATCCCCATGTACCTAATAGTCATTCCAATCATGGATCAGAGCATGAATGGTAAGAAAAAATGATACTCATTAATTTTTTCTAATGAAATTTGGGGTTATATTGGTTACATGAGGTGCAATAATCTTCCAGAAACAAAGAAAGAATAAATGAAAATAAAAGATTGTCAAACCTTATAATAAAGAAATTTTAGAGACTACCCAACCAAAAATTCATCCAACATTTATGAGTGGATCTAAAAATTCTATGATATCAGATTCCATCATTAGAAATATCATTTACTATATTATGGAATCACTAAAATAAAAAAAAAAACACAATAGGATACGATGATAAATAGATTAACTCTAAAAGTGACATTAATCTAGGTGGATAGATGTTCTAAAAATTGTGAAAGAAACCATATAGAAATACATTTCTTGTGTCTTTTTAGAATGTCATTCCAATTAAAAGAACATTACTCAAAGAATATTTATATGGAACTCACAGATTATCATTTTAATGGGGACTGCTATATCCTACTAATGAAACATACATTCCATGGCCATTATCACAAAATATAAACATATTATAAAATAATATGTTACCATAATAAATCATATATATATATATTTATTTACACTAAAAAATGTATATGATAAGTTAATTAATAGTAAATGACTTAGTTTGATCGTGGGAACCAAATATAAAAAATGTTAAATATTATTGATTTATCATCTTATTGCACTTTGAATTCTTCTCTTATATTATATGATATAAATAAAATATGTTTTTTATTGATAAATAAAATATGTTATCTACCATTAATTTATCATAAATTCTTATTGACTTATTAATTATATTTTATATTGAGAAATAAAATATACTATTTATTATCAAATCGTATGAATTATGTATTAATGAATCACCTAAAGAATATTTATCATATTAATTATCAATTCATTACAATAAATAATTATATATAATTTAATAAAATTATTTATTTAGGATCTATATAATTATGTGTTCAAGATTAAGTCATTAACAACATATATACATACTTGAGAAAGAATCATAAAATTGTTATTATTATAAATTCTATGTTAAAATAATATAATGAAAAAAATTAACTTTTATAAATTCAGATATATATGAACTAGTCCTAAAAATGAATTTTTAATTAAAATTATAACTGTAGTATAATATTTAATGATAAATTATCTGATAGGAATATTGAATCTTCTTGAACAGATATCATCTAAAAGAGTTCCCCAATCCTTTTGGACACTATGCCTCCTGTGTGCCTCCCAATAAGCTAGAGGCATTTCACTAGAAGTAAGGGTTTAATGTGTTGAAGATGGTTACCTAGAACCAGATTCTTTTTTACTTATATCATAACTTATATTCATGGTCTTGAATACTAATAAATTAATTATCACATGATTATTGTTCTTCTGTGTGTCATAGTATATGATAATGTCATAAGAGTAGCTATTATAGTGAATGGTCGTAGAGGATCCCTACAATGATGAGAACCCGGAAGTACTATGACACTTTTCATTAAAATATATTATACAAAATGTTGATATCATTTTTTAGGAAAAAATGATACATGCTATTAGGGATGGAGACACATAGGACTTTGGGGCACCTTCTCATGGTTTATTCCCTTGTGAGTGTTTAGAAGGATATTATGAGAATGAGACCCTCCAGTGGAAAATCTGCATTTCTATCTTTCATTTTGTATTATCTATGAAAACATGTATATGGTTTTGTATAATTTATGATTATTATTAATGAGTACTATGAATGGAACACTTAGATTTAATGATAAAAACTTTGATGACATATTTTTCTGGCACGATAGGATATATTGGGTGTGTCATGAGGAATATTACATTAATGAATAATGCGAGAATGTATTTATCTATTCTGTTATTTAATTTATATTAATATATAAATACATTTCATGGAAATTATATAGCATAAATAAGTCCATGGACCTGGTGATCAATAGGCTTGTTTTATTTTTGAAATGTCAATGAATGAGATACTGAGCATATAGGTTGATGGAACTGGCATGAAAATGGCTCGAATGGAATTTTTGTGATAACGTGGTTATATTACATGGTAAATGTTCATACTAGGTGACATGTTGTTACAGAATAAAATTCTTTCTCTATGGGTTCCATCGCATGTTGTTAAATGCTATCCTTAGACTTTAAGGTGATCCGCCTAATGCCACTGAGAAAGAGGCCCAATGGGTCACACACTAAGTGTATCCACTATCTCAGTTAAATAATATATATTTAAAAAATAGAATAATAATTATTCATAGTTTCTGTTTAATAAATATTATTGGATGCCTCATCATATTTATGCTAACACTAGTTATTCAAGATAATATATTGTGGATGAAAAATTTGATAAATATTTATTTACTATTTAGTGAATATAATATTTATATATATATATTGTAGAATAATGCTGTGAAATTTATTTAATAAATAAATATATATTTTTAATGGTCTAATAAATATTATGTAGGATTGGAGAACAGAGTTCAAGGGTCAATTGAGAAATAATAATGTTGAATATTATTTTATTAAATAATAATTAATTATAATTCGCAAGTTAGGAATGTGTCAAGAAAAAAGAATAACAATACTATTATTATTTGATATGGGTTTTCTCTAGGATTAATGAAATAAATAAAGTCACTTATGAAATTATGTTATTTTAACCCTAGAGATAAGAATAAGAAATTATGTTCATTTTCTCATAACCCTATCTGAGAAAATTGTTCTACAGAACAGATTGAAGAAAATATCTCAATCCTAGAGAGTTAATCCATATCTACAAACACTCTCAACAATGAGAGAGATCCTCCCCCACCTTATCAAGTAGAACGCATTGGAAGATGTTCTCAAAGAGATCTCCGGAAGACATTGAATGAACAAGGATCATCTGTGATATAACCCAAAGACTCCGTCATTTATATCCAGAGATTCATGGAGCATGCATCGATAACTATTAGAGGAATCCTATAATTGGACTCTGTAATAAAATACCATCACACTATAGATATGTAACTGGAGCATCATCAATCACTGAATATACTTGGAGGTAATTTATATTTCATTAGATTAATTTTAAAAAACATATGTTGATCTCTTATCTATTAGCTCCGGATTAATAAACCATATTTTTCATTTGATTCAAATTCGATGACCACATCATTTATCGTTTCTTAATCTCAGATTAATAATTGATAATGAAAAAAATAAATGTTTAAAACTATCCTTCATGTGCTTTCACTGCGCCTGAAACCTACAAGTGTTATCTGAGTGGGAACATCATTTTTTATAATTATTAGTTTTGTTCATGATTTACGCACTAATAATTTTGTTTTAAATTCGAGTTTTATCATTCCTTAAATATGAATTAAGGGATATATTTCTTCATCTATCGTTTCTTGTATATCTAATAGAAATGATAAATTTTATGATTAAAATATAATATAGGATCTCATCTGGAGGTACCAAGGATCCTGGGTGTGCAAAAATAGACAACACATTGGGTAATCAGAATTACACTCTTTGTAGTCTTGTTCCATGCGTCAAGATTGATTCAGAGATCAATTGGATATTTTTTCATTGAATATGACATTAATTATAGCATTACTTCACCTCTTTTTGACTTGTATAAACTAGCACATGGTCAACTGAACTTCATTCCATTTTTCATAATCGACATGGCTTCTAGTCCATTTGGGTTCGGGGAAGAGATTTGTATTCCATACACGGCCTACCCGACTAGTGACTGTGTAACATGGAGTCAAAATAGATTGTGTCCCACTGGACACACTTTATACTCCATGATTTCTGAAGTACACCTCACATGCTGAATCCCTAGGAGAGTAATCCTAATAAACATTGAAAGGTTTACATTCCATGTAAATTGGATCTACATGCCCTTTAATTTTACCAGATTACACATATTCAAAATTTATTTATTTTAATATGTAAAATTTGAGAAAATTACTTGCATGTGGTTAGAAAGATATGACACACTATATGATAGGGTTTAATATAAAAAAATATTCAAATTTTTATTCAATATTTTCATATGTTTTTTATCTTCAAATATTGTATGATTCTTATTACATGTTGATACTCTACGTTCAATGAAGCATAACACGTGGCTGAAAAATCATGAAATTTATGTAATTATATGTGATGTACAATCCATAAAATTTCATAATAAGTCATTTATGATATATGTTACAAGAGTAAAATAGTATATGAGTATAATATTTGTTGGGGAGAATCAGATAGGTATTCACTGTGTTTCATAAATGGTAAAAGTTATGCACAAAATTAATTTGAAATGAATTTAATTAATTTTTTTTTAAATTATAAAGGATGAGAATCTCAAGTAAATTTAGATAAGTATTAATATAAATGAATTGATTAATTAAAGATAATAATTAATTTATTCACTAGTTATTTATCTTAAATAAGAAAAATTAAGAATTGAATGCTAGTTTTATTAAATGTGTAATTCATTGCATGCTACTGTATGATCATATTCTAGACCAGACCTTTGTATGTGATTGGATTAATTCTTATTTATTGTTAAATTTAATTGTGGTATTTCATGCATTCTCTCCTCATTAATATGTAGAGATTGTGTGCCCATGGTTTATTTTATATAATCCCCTTTTACCCCTCACCTAAGTATGAGTGAATGAACATTTAATGGATAGAGTTCCCAAGCTAGTAGAGGCATTTGAAGTTAGGATTTGAGGTGAAACAAATCCAAGAATGATACAAATGTGGAATGGTGGAATATTTTAAACATAGACCTTGGACTGGTTCAAGGTGTTTCTCCTTTAGTTTAGTGATTATTTTATCAACCACAAGATAAAATAACCAATAGAAAAATATCTTGATCATTCACTCTATTTTGTTTCAGTCAGTTTCACAGTTATTCATTATAGATGTTTTATCATGATCAAATAATTAATGAATTGAAAAGCATACAATATGGAAATAAAATAAACTAACATATGCGTAAATATTATCTGAAGACATGGTTAATCACCTAAGTAATCCCACATAATATTAAAAGAATGTGATAAAGATAATAATTTAAAATTTAAACAGAAATGATAAAAGCCCTCAATAAAATATTAAGTCAATATGGCCTTCAATTACATAACTCTGAATCTAACCATTGTTCATAGTTCTTGACCAGAAAAAGATGCAGTGCTATTAGTTGTTAGGGTATTATAACTTGAGGTTTTGCATTGTCTTGACTTGGTTCACCTCAAGGTCTCACTTCCAAAGAAGTAATTTTTTTAACTAAGAGGAAAAGGTTGAGGAAATCCAATTATAGTATTTCCGGATTGGGGAGTCCACTCAACGGATCAAGGAACCATGAGTTAATGTAGATGGAATTTGGAATGGCTACATAAAAACTATCAATTTTAATGACAAACTAATGTTGTGTAACGAGAAGAGAAATATGGATCCTTTCCGCTATAATGTCTAACAAATTGGAACTACCGAAGAAAGTGCAGATGGTTATTACTTTTTTATAAAATAGTGGGAGACTAATAAATATAATATTTATTTATTTTATAAAATTTATTAGATAATGTTCTAAATATATTCTTACATTAATTGTAGAAACAAGATTTAAATGACACCAAACTTATCATTGTGATCCATACTCGAGAAGGAAAACCCTCTCACCAGCACGAATTTATAGGAATAACAGAGGTGTTTATGTTCCATCATTCTTAATGAATGAAATTATATGGTCAGGAAGAACCTTTACCAGTTACTCTTAGAAATATGGTAAGGGGTGAAGAGTTATCTCTCTATGAGAAACATCTTAATGATTCTAAAAATGTTTAGTGGTTCATGATATCATCCATGTCTAATGATATTTTAAAGCAACGTGAGGAAATTGATAAATATAGCATGATGTCTCACCTTTGGGATATCTATCAAGAGAAGGTGAGACAAGGGAGGTATGGGATATTCAATTATCTATTTACCACTACACTTGGTGCGTTTGTGCCACTTGGGCCTCATGTAGTCATGATTATTGGCAACATTGAATTCCAAGAAAAGCTGGGGTTTACATTCCAGATTTAGTTTCAAAAATATGTCATAATTTCATCACATCCAAACACATTCTCTCATTTTATTATGAATAATAATTTTAGGAATAATTAGAATAATCTATTAGAACATCATACCTTGATTTGCGATGTGAATTAGGATATAGGTCATGATAGACCTGGAGTCGTTATAGTGAATATGAAAAGTAAGAACAAGGAAAAGGGGACTAATATCTATAAATAGTATAAATATCACGTGCACCATCCTTAAATTAAGGGGAGGATATAGAGTCAGGGAAAGAAAAATGAGGTAGAATGTCATTTATGTTATAATTGAGGATACTGAAGAGGATCTGCACCCAGCTGAAAGGGTCAGCTAATGGTGCCTTTGAAATCGAGTTAAATATTTCGATATCAACACATTGGGTATTAGATAAAGCTTTTGGGGCTCACATATATGTCCAAGTGTAGGAATGGAGTAGATTTCATAATAGTTCTAAAGGAGTGGTGGATTTGAGAGCTATCAATGGTGAAAGGATGAATGCTCTTTCCACTGGTGATTAACACCTTTCATTTAAAACATGACAGATTTTGATTTTATTTGATTTTTATTATGTACCTACTTTGGGATGAATTTATTTTGACAATCCCAAATCATGTTTAATTTTATAATAGGTTAGTTGTTTGACAATTTATTTCAATATATTTTTATCTCATTAATTTTCTAAAATCATTTTACAGTATAAAAAATCTCTAAGTCAGAGGTCTCTGCTGAAGGATTCTGGTAAGAGATCACTGTTTTTAGTCCACTGTCATGGTCACCATTGAAAAACCTACATCTGAACCTTACCGCTTGAATTCATTGGTGAAAAGGTCACCGTTGAAGACCTTACTAATAAAGGTTACCGCTATAAGAGCTAAGTTATAAAGTTACTATTGGAGGTCACCAGTACAAGGTCACTGTTGTAAATCATACTGTTGGAGTACTTGTGGAAGCATACCGATGTTGAGTCAATGTGCTAGGTCACTGTTTTGACAAGGTTGCTGCTACAAAGAGTTTCTGTTAGAATTCCACTTTCATAATTATTACTAGAAGTCTATCATTGGTGAAGTATACCATTGGTAAAGCCTAGAATTGGTAAAGTCTACCGTTAGTAAAGCCTACCACTGGACAAGCCTGCCGTTGGCAAAGCCTACCATTGGATATGCCTACCGATAGAAGTATACTGCTGATTAAGCTTGCTGCTGAAGATGTTATCGATTGACATGATACTGTTACCAGTCTACTAATAACATATTCTATACTTTATATATTTTATTAATATATTAATAACAGTCATATTTAATTGATTTCATGCATCTGATATTAATTAATATTGTTTTTAGACATATCAGGAGACCATATCTTGACAATAGGAGTTATGAGAAAGATTGCATGTGATGTACTTACTCCTTCTGTCAGACCTAAAATTTGAAAGAGAAAGAGACTAATGAAAAAATATATATAGAGGCACAGAGGAAAACAATGAAGAGTCTAGAAGTTAAATGCATTACTGAAGAAAAATAAGAAGAACCCTCCATTGCATATACTGAAAATCCAATTACTTCACGGAGATCTTTTTGAAGAACATATTCAAGGTTGTAATCCTATGGTTGAAAGAACCCTTGTACCAAGAATTTGAACATCTCAATACCTATAATCTAGTACATTAATGTTGCAACACTCTGTTTTTTGAGGAAATAAGAAAAGAAGAAAGAAAACCATCATTTCATTAACTCCAAGAAGTCGAGAGCTAATCTTCAATCACATAGAGCATTCTAAACTCCATCCTAATTTCTCTGGCTCTACTGTGTTTCTTATTTTACATTTCTGAGCAACATCGGTTTGTTACACACACACTGTCTCCTGTGCTTTAACTGGGGGATACTAAAAATACCCACTCAAAACTATCTCAACTCTTTTTTCCCACACATAAATATAGAAGAAGTCGTGTGTGTCTTGGGTTCTTGTTTTCCCACGTAGAACTGTGGTAGAGGTTTTAGAACCGGGACAGTTTGTAAAACATATTGTAAAAATAGATATAGGTTGTGTATCAAGTTTATTTATACAAACTCGTTGGTGGTAGGTGATCACCAAGTGGAGATGATTAGGTTTCATCTTGAGATGGAACTTCTGTTTTATATTGTTGTGAAAATCCCCATAAACTCTATTTTATTTTATCCACTGCTTATACTTTTCTAAGATAGAAAAATGTTTTTTCATTCACTATGATAGTTAGTTTTGGTTAGTGTGTGTAACACCATGAAATTTTATGAGAAGTATATTTTAATGGAATATGATATACACAACATCAAAGTAATCTTTCACTACACACAACATTGGCTTGGCTTGCGTTACACGCAAGAACAACCTTCCTCGACAGCGTCTGTTGTACACAATATCGAGTTTCACTAAACAACGATATCTTATTAAAATATTATATAAAGTATCCGTTATAAATAGTATTAACAGCATTTTTAATTTTATATAACATTATAATTAATTTTACACATGATAGGAGAAAAAAATCATTTTTTCGGATAAAAGAATTATTTTTTTTCAAAAATACAGTTTTTCACCTTTTGATGCCACACCCATTTAAGGCTAAATTTTGAAAAGTTTATAAGTTTAATTTTACAAATTAAAATTATTCCTTTGAATCAGGATATAAAAATTTACATTGGATAAATTTTTGATACTTTTCTGATAACTTTCATATTTTGATGAATAGTAAACATACGCTAATTTTTAATTGAAAACAACTTTTTTCATGAAAATAATTTATATAGTTAAAATATATTATTTAATGGTTTTAAAGTATAAATATAAATTTTTTTACCATTTAATATAATTTATGTAATTAGTATTAAGTTTACATTGAATTCATAGATAAAAACATTTCAATCTTTGGCAATGTTTTATCTTTTAAAACTTGATTGCTTAACAATGGGATTAATTTTAAATTAATTAATACAACTTCTGTGTTTTGAATTTTCAAAAACTGATTCCATATTTGGATTCATTGGGTCCAAATTATGTTAATAGGTTACTTTTTTTTGATATCATGAATAGTAACTATGATAATTTTTATTTGCTACAGTTAAAGGTAAATAATGTAATTAAGGGTAACAATAAGATTGTAAAATTACCCTAACACTTGCCAAAATTCTATTTGATGAATAAAAGTTGGCCCATACCACCTAAGGATATGAATAGATTCATTTCATGGACCTTTAACCATGAAGATGATGTAATTATTATTAAAACTAAAGAAAGTGACAATATGTCACTCTCTTAAATCTTATAAGTGTAATAATTTTAATTTAGTGACAAACTTCATAAAAAATCGAACATAAATAGTCTCCAAAAATATAATAAAATTATATACATCATGTGAATTTATTTATAATTTTTAGGGATTAAATAATTATCATTAAAGGTGACGAAATAGTGATATTGAAATTATTTTATTGATTGAAATATCAAATAAATGATTTTAAAAATATTAAAATAAATATTATACGAACTATTTAATGTTCTCCACTACATTTATAGATAAATATTAATTTTTATGAATCTGTTAATTCTTTTAGTTCGAATATATCCTCTATGTAGATTTTGTTTAAATTCAAAAAAAAAACGAATAGTGTCAAAATTGACACTATTGTTATTTTATAAAAATAACAAATTATAGAATTGTTTAAAAATCACAAAAATATTTATAAATTATAAATTTAAATTTATATGTTCTAAAATGTCATAAATTATCTAATTATAGATAATTCACATCACATAAGTAATTGTATATATCAATTTGAAATTTAGAATATTATTACCACAAATAAAATTAAATAGATTAAATAAGGATAAATGAAGTTGATAATGTTTAAAATAAATTTCCAACATTTCTAAATTTTATTTCTTGATGATATTACAACCCTATATCATCTAATATTTTAATTGGAGTAATTTTGGTTGTTTTTATGTGGGGTTTCAATTTATTATAAATTAATATTTTTTAAATTTCCAAAGGTGACCCTCTCCTCCCTTATAAAAGGGAACCTCCTCCCTCTCCTCCTCACAACATTTTGAGCATTCAATATCGACCAACCTCTGCCCATTTACCTTCTCAACTTCCTTAGAAACATACTAGAGGTCCTGGTATTCTTCAAAAACAAATTTTACTTCCCTAAGAGGAGGTTTCAAAGAGGCGTGTCGAAGAAGAGGTAATATCTGTTACCGATTCTTTCAAATCTATTTCTTCTTCGACATCCTATGAATTAGTTGTCTAATTATGAAGTAATAACATCAGTATGAATAATATACTAATATGTTATTATAAATATTCAACAACCCTATTTCACCTTCTATACATCCTACAAAAAATGAAATCACCGCGCGTGCGTACGTACGGAATACCATCTCCACGCCGTGGTGTAATCTGTTTTCCACCACCACCTTACATGTATTGGTATAATGGTGTAAAGAATAACTATATTTGATTATTGTAAAGTTATATTGATTCTGAAATAGTATACATACACTTCAGTACAATTCCACGATCATGGGAATGATATCATCACTCATGCGTACGTACGTCGTACCATCTCCACGGTGTGATGCAACTCATTCTACATGATCTTCATTGAATAATGATTATATAAAGGAATTTAATGAATAAATATGATATATATTACACTAATACCATTCTGTAAATGACGTGTCTATAACCTAAAAAAGGAATAAGAATTTATTCGACAAAACATGCACAAGAAAATAAATCAATGAACAGCTGAATACCAAGTAGAAATGAAATATTACTAATAAGAACATAAGAATATGACCATATATGATATCATAACAATGAATATGATTCTGTAATAAGTAAATTACATTATTTAAATCATTATATGGGAGGTTCAGATACGTACAAAGCATATAGGATATAAGGTAAGGGAAAATCTCACAATCTCGTTTTTATCAGAGATTGTTTATACTTTAGAATATTCTGGGGCATATCTATAATCCACATCCATTTTTCCAAAATATGTAATATTATTTCTATCCTCCTAAAATTTTTAAAATCCTATTTTACATATTGTTTAATTTTTAGTAAATGATATGAAAGGAATATTTTTTCGTTGTCAGTACGAGATGCTTTTTGACTTTTCCGGCCAAAGTACGAGAAGAATTATTTTTTAACTGATATGGCATGAATGTATTTTTATGATTTCATAGAACATTATTTCTATGAATATTCCTTTACAAGTTTTCAATTTTATTTTTAATTAACTTCTTTTAAAATTTTATGACATGTTAAGAAAGGAAAAATGTTTTTTGATGTGGAAATGATATTTTCTTCAAGAATAGAGTTCAAGTGTTTTATCAAAATTAATTTATATCTAAGAAAATACAGGGTTCTGTTTCTATACCTATTATTACATTGATTTGATTATGTTGTGATGGAATTATTTTTATGAATTCCTTTATCTTATATGACTTGTTTTATGATGTCATAATTTTTAAGAATCCCATTTTTATGGTTTATGTTATGATGTTTGATTTATGATTTTGTGGCACATATAAGAATGGTTTCATTATGAGATGGTTGGGACCTGTATCTCCCTCCAATTCATTGGGTAAATATTTATATCTCATGAGATAGACATGGTTTGAATGACATGTTAATCCAGTTCAGTGATACAGGACTACAACGAAGAGTGAACTCAGTTTAGTAAAGGACTTTGTCCACTATGATGGTCTTGGAAAAGATCCTTGAATAATATGAAATGATTTTCTATGATTATCTGTGTATTTGAAAAAGTTTCATGTTTTATGTTTTTATTATTAGGATTACATCTCACTACTATGATTTATCCCATGTTATGATATTATGATCTCTTTTGCAAGTTAAGATTTTCAAAATATTAGGTTCTTATGAATATGATATGATTGATATTTCTTTTGTTTACCCTTACTGAGCCTTTGAGCTCACCCTTTTTTATGTTTTCTTTTCCCCAGGTCAGGAAGAAGTGTATTAAGTAGGATATTCTAAAAGGAACTCTAGATATGATGAAATAAACGGGAGACATTGTATATGATTTATGAACCAGTTGTTTATGTTTCCCAGTTTCTAAAGACACTATAACTATACGGTCCTATCATGGTTTTTTTATATGTTGTAATAATTATGCTTCAATTCTGAAGTAATAACCGTGTATGTAAAGTATGGGTCATTATAGTTGGCATCAGAGGAAACGTATAGTCAACCATTGGAAAATGGGATGTGAAAGCCTTAGTAAGAAACCTAAGGATATGTCTAAACATAGAACACAATATTAGTGTCTTAGATTTTGACATGAACAACCTATGATAAGACCTAAAGTGTGAAATTTTATTCTTGATTATGTTGTTTTCCTATTATGATTAGTGTTTCTCACACTATGCTTATTGGTTTTATTCATTGGCTGGAACCCGAAGGAACTATGTTAATGCTGAATGCGATAAGCAATGCAATGATTGTCCTCCTGAGCAAGCAGAAATTATGGGAGCTGGAATGACAAATCTTGTAGCCATGCTCACACAACTCTCTCAAGCTATGAATCATGTAGGACTTCCAAACGAGTAAATGAAGATGCAAAATTCTGTTGAATCCTTCATGAGGTAGCGTCCACCTTCATTCAGTGGGTCTTCTGATTCATTAGTGACAGAACAATGGATTAGTACCAAAGAAAAGATTTTTTTAGTCCCACAATGTTCTAACCATGATAATGTAATCTTAGCAGTATATCATTTGGTAGGTGAAGCTGAACAATGGTGGAATCTTATCAAGAATACGAGGCAAAGAGGCAAAATTGAGTCCATGGAATGGGAAGAGTTCAAGAACTTATTTTTCAATAAGTACTTCCCTCGTATTCTTCGAACAAAGATGGAGAAGGAGTTTCTTGAACTGAAGCAAAAGGATAATGAATCAGTTGGTAACTATGAAGAAAATTTTACAAGACTTGCAAGGTTTGCTTCCAGAATTATTATCCAACCTGAGAGTAAGATCGATCGATTCTTTAGTGGCTTAAATCCAAGTATTCGAAGGGCATTAGCCATAAGGGACTTCAATAGCTACGAGGAAATTGTTCGATGTGCACTCAAGGTTGAGATGGATATTGGAGTAAGCCATTAGTTATATGGGTTCGATAATAATAGGAAAATGGAATTCAAAGAGAAATATAAAGACCCAACTGAATAGAAGATGAGTTTTCCCTTATGCTCAATGTGTGGAAAGAAACATAGAGGGAATTGTCTTAAAGGGACAAGTAAATGTTTTAAGTGTGGAAAAGAAGGTCATCTGGTAGTTGAATGTTGAAATAATGGGAAGAATATGTCTAATTATGTGAACAAAGAAAGGGATACACAGAATGAACCTCCTACACTTCAATGTTTCAAGTGCATGGAAATGGGGAATTATTCCAATAAATGCCCCAATCCAAGGGTTGATGATGATGATCAACGTCAAAAAACTATTAAGGCCAATGAAAAAGTAAAGTCACATGCAATTTCAATCGACGATGTGGAGTTTGATAACGAAGTGGCGAAAGGCACACTTACCATCTATTCTAAAGTAGAAAATGTTTTATTTGATTCTGGATCCACCCACTCTTTTATTTCCCAAAAATTTTCTAAGGGTATCACCATATTACCTCAACAATTAGATGTTGAGTTAGCTGTTACAACCGTTAATGGCACAACGGTCGCATCAAAAGTTTACAATTCTTCTCCGATTGATGTTTGTGGGAAAGTGCTTCCTGCAAATATTGTGATCCTTCCTATAGTGGAATTTGATGGGATTCTTGGCATGTATTGTCTTTCTTTATACGGAGCTCATATCAATTTCCAAAGAAGGGAAATCACATTTAATATTACCAATCAATATACTCTCATCTATCGATGAAAGGATGAATATAACCTTCCAGTGGAAAATATCTTCCATTTTACGGATCTTGATTCCAATAAATGAAGGTTATTTATCTCAAATGGTTGGAGAGAAACTCACGATTAAGAATATGCCCATTGTACGGGAGTTTGATGATTTCTTTCCAGAGGAATTTCCATGTCTTCCACCAAATTCTGAAGTTGAGTTTTCAATAGAACTCATACCGTGTGCTATTCCCATTTCAAAGACACCTTATAGAATGGCCCCAATTGAGTTGCAGGAATTGAAGAAGCAACTCCAAGAGAATCTTGATAAGGGATTCATAAGCCATAGTTCATCACCTTGGGGAGCACCTATTCTATTTGTTAAGAAGAAATATGGATCAATGAGACTCTACATTGATTATCGAGAACTTAAGAAGATAACTATCAAGAACAAATATCCTCTCCCACACATTGATGACTTATTTTTCCAACTACACGGAGCTCAATACTTTTCCAAGATTGATCTTCGTTCAGGGTATCATCAATTAAGGGTCAAAAAGAGGATATACCAAATAGGGCTTTTCGTACAAGGTAAGGAAACTATGAATTTATAGTGATGCTATTTGGTCTTACTAATACCCCTGCTATGTTCATGGATCTAATTAATAGATTCTTTAGAGACCATCATGATCAGTTTGTGGTAGTCTTTATAGAAGATATTAATGTCTGTTAAAAGTGCAAGGAAGAAGATAAAGATCACTTGAGAATTGTATTAAAGACCTTATGAAATGAGAAGCTTTATTCCAAATTTACCAAGTGTAAATTTTGTCTTCAAAAAGTTTCATTTTTGGGTCACATAATCACAAAATAGGGGATATATGTGGATCCAGCAAAAAAAGAGGTTATCAAAAGAGGGTCGAGACCAACAAAAGTAACTGAGATCCGAAGTTTTCTTGGTTTGGTTGGATATTATCGAGGTTTTGTGAATGATTTTTCACGATTATCTAATTCACTCACCATGTTGAATCAAAAAGAAGTTAAGTTCTTGTGGACAGAGGAGTGTGAAGAGAATTTCAAGGAGTAGAAAAGAAGGTTATCCAGTGCACCTGTGCTCACGCTGCCTTGTAGTGGAGAAAGTTTTGTGATCTACAGTGATGCATCTAAGAAGGGATTGGGGTGTGTTCTCATGAAAAATGATATGGTGATAGCTTATGCCACACGATAGTTGAAAATCCATGAGCAAAATTACCCAACTTATGATTTGGAGTTAGCTGCCGTAATCTTTGCATTAAAGATTTCCAGGCATTATCTTTATGGTAAAAGTTGTGATATTTATACTGATCATAAAAGTTTAAAGTATATTTTCACACAAAAGGAGCTCAATATGCGCCAATGGAGATGGTTGGAGCTGATTAAGGATTACGACTGCTCAATTTATTACGACCCAGGGAAAGTAAGATAGGTGGCAGATGCATTAAGTTGGCAAGACCATGCGAGCTTATCCATGATGAGGATCACAAAATATCCAATATTTATGGATTTAAAAAGAATGGATCTTGGAATTATAATGGAAGGGGAAAAATAATATCTTTCTCAAATGAATGTTTAACTATCTATACATGTGAACATTAAAGAGGCACAAAAAGAAGATATAGAGTTACAAAATAAGGGGAGAAATTTTCATGAATTAAACCTTGATTGTGATGGGACAATAAGGTTCAAGAATCGGGTTTGTGCTCCTCCCATCCCAGAATTAAAGAATGATCTGCTGGATGAGGCTCACAGTTCTTCATTCTCTTTTCATCTTGGAAGAACAAAGATGTATAGGGACCTGAAAGAGTACTTTGGGTGGGATGGAATGAAAAGTGATATTGCTGAATATGTCTCTCGATGCTTGGTTTTTCAGCAAGTTAAAGATGAGAGACAGAAGTCTAAGGGGATGTTACAACCATTACCCATAGACGAATGGAAATGGGAAAACATCACTATGGACTTTTTCAACAGACTTCCTAAAACATCCAAAGGAAATAATTCTATCTAGGTCATAGTTGATCGTCTTATGAAGTCGAAACACTTCATTTCTATTAGAGAAGATTTCTATCTGGATCAGATTCCCAGGATATATGTGAAGGAAGTGGTAAGGTTTCATGGAATACCACTTTCCATTATATATGGTCGGGATCCGAGGTTTACCTCAAAGTTATCGAGAAGTATTCAACATACTCTAGACATAGATTTGAGTTTCAGCACTCCTTACCATCCTCAGACAGACGGTCAGTCTGAGAGAACAATTCAAACTCTAGAAGACATGTTAAGATCATGCTCTATGGATTTCAAAGGTGGTTGGGATCAACACCTACCTTTGGTGGAATTTTCTTATAATAATATCTTTCACTCTAGTATTCAGATGGCTCCTTATGAGGCCCTCTATGGAAAGAAATGCAGTATACCAACTTTTTGGGATGAAGTTGGTGAAAGAAATCTATTAGGACTTGATCTTGTTGATGAGATGACAGAATAGGTCAGATCTATTCAACAACACATAAGAGAAGCTCAAAGTCGACAAAAAAGTTAAGCTGACAACCGAAAAATAGACCTAGAGTTTGAAGTGGGTGATAAAGTGTTCTTACGAATATCTCCTTGGAAGAGAGTATTGAGATATGGAAATAAGGGAAAGCTGAGCCCTAGGTATATCAGTCCTTTTGAAATACGGGATCGTGTTGGGAAGTTAGCTTACCGATTGGCACTTCAACTGAATCTCTCTCAAGTTCACCATGTGTTCTATGTATCTCTCCTAAGAAAGTACATACCTAATCCTTCACATGTACTAAGCTCAGAAGTTGTACCCTTGGAGCAAGATCTTTCTTATCAAGAACAGCTGATAGAGATTCTGGATCATAGAGAAAAATTTCTGTGGAACAATACCACTCTCTTGGTGAAAGTTTTATGGAGGAACCACCAATTAGAATAAGCTACATGGGAGATTGAGGATATGATAAGGGAGAGGTATCATCATCTGCTTGTTACGAAGTGATGAATTTCGAGGGAAAAATTCATTTTAAGGGGGGTAGAATGTAACACCCTGATATTTTATGAGAAATATATTTTTTCTTCTGTCTTCTGTTATACGCAACATCAAAGGAATCTTTCACTACACACAACACTAGCTTGGCTTGTGTTGTACGCAAGAGCAACCATCCTCGATAGCGTGTTTTGTACGCAATATCGAGTTTCACTAAACAATGGTATGTTATTAAAATATTATATAAATTAGCAGTTATAAATATCATTAACAACATTTTTAATTTTATATAACATTAGATTTCATTTTACCTATGATACGAGAAAAAAAATCAATTTTTTGGATAAAAGAATTATTTTGTTTCAAAAATACAATTTTCCACGTTTTGATGGCACACCCATTTTAAGGACAATTTTGGACAAGTTTATAAGTTCAATTTTAAAAAATAAAAATATTCCTTTGAATCAGGATATAAAAATTTACATTGGATAAATTTTTGATACTTTTCTGATCACTTTCATATTTTGATGAATAGTAAAAATACGTTAATTTTAAATTGAAAACCAATTTTTTCATCCAAATAATTTATTTGGTTAAAATATATTATTTAATGTCTTTAATGTATAAATATAATATATTTTTACAATTTAATATAATTTATGTCATTATCATTAATTTTACATTGAATTCATAGGTAAAATCATTTCAATCTTTGGCAATGTTTTAACTTTTAAAACCTATTTGCTTAACAACGGGGTTAATTTTAAATTAATTACTACAACTTCTGTGTTTTGAATTTTGAAAAATTTATTCCATATATGGATTTAGTGGGTCCAAATTATGTTAATAGGTTATTTTTTTTGATATTATGAATAATAACCGTGGTAATTTTTATTTACTATAGTTAAAGGTAAATCGAGTAATTAAGGGTAATAATAATATTGTAAAATTACTCGAAAACTTGCCAAAATTATATTGGATGAATAAAATTCGACCCATATCACCTAAGGGTTGTAATAGATTCATTTCATGGACCTTTGACCACGAAAATTATTTAATTATTATTAAAACTAAAGAAAGTTACAATATGTCACTCTCTTAAATCTTCTAATTGTAATATTTTTAATTTAGTGATAAACATCATAAAACATATAAAACAAATTGTCTCCAGAAAGATAATTATATTATCTACATCATTTTAATTTATTTATAATTTTGAGGGATTAAATAATTATCATTAAAGGTGACACAATAGTGATGTTGAAATTATTTTATTGATTGAAATATCAAATAAACAGTTTTAAAAATACTAAAACCAATATTATATGTATTATTTAATGTGCGCCGCTACCTTTTTTAGATAAATATGACTTTTTATTAATCTATTAAAGCTTTTAGTTCGAATATATGCTCTATTTAGATTTTATTTAGATTCAAATAAATGAATAGTGTCAAAATTCACACTATTGTTATTTTATAAAAATAACATATTATAGAATTGTTTAAAAATCACAAAAAGATGTATAAATTATAAATTTAAATTTTTATGGTCTAAAATGTCCTAATGTATCTAATTATAGATAATTCACAGCACATAAGTAATTATTTATATTAATTTAAAATTTAGATTGTTATTACCACAAATAAAATTAAATAGATTAAATAAGGATAAATCAAGTTGATAATGTTTTAAATAAATTCCCAACATGTCTAAATTTTATTGGTTGATGATATTACAACCCTATATAATATAATCTTAGAATTTGAGTAATTTTGGAAGTTTTTAAGTGGGGTTTTAATTTACAATAAATTAATATTTTTTAGATTTCTAAAGGTGTCCCTCTCATCCCTTATAAAAGGGAACCTCCTCCCTCTCCTCCTCACAACATTTTGAGCCTTCAATATCAGTAAAACTCTACCCATTTCCCTTATCAACTTACCAATAAACATACTAGAGGTCCTGTTATTTTTCAAAGACCAATTTTAGTGCCCTAAGAGGAGTTTTCAAAGAGGCGTGTCGAAGAAGAGGTAATATCCGTTACCGATTCATCCAAATTTATTTCTTCTTCCACTTAATCTTCATTAGTTGTTTCTTTATGAAGTAATAAAATAAATATCAATAATATACTGATATGTTATTATAAATATGAAACAACCCTATTCCACCTTCTATCTATCCTACGGAAAACGAAATCACCGCGGGTGCGTACGTACGGAATAACCTCTCCACGCAGTGGTGTAATCTGTTTTCCACCACCAGCTTACCTGGATGAGTATAATGTGTAAATAATAACTATATATGATTATTTTAAAGTGATATTTATTATGAAATATTATACATACACTTCAATATAATTTCACGATCATGGGAATGATATAATCGCTCGTGCGTATGTACGTCCTACCGTCTCCACGATGTGATGTGACTCATTCTACATGATCTTCATTGAATAGTGATTATATAAATGAATTGAATGAATAAATATTATATATATTACACTAATACAATTATTTAAATGAGATATCTATAACTTAAAAAGATGAATAAGAATTTATTTGAAAAAACATGCATAAGAACAAAAAGCAATGAAAACCCGAATAACAAGTAGCAATGAAATATTACTAATAAAGAGTTAAGAATATGACCATAAATGATACCATAACAATGAATATGATTCATTAAAAAGTAAATGAAATTATTTAAATCATTATACAGGAGGTTCAGATATGTATAAAGAATATTAGACCTATGTTAAAGGAAAATCTTACAATATCATTTTTATCAGAGATTGTTTATACTTCATAATTTACTGGGGAATATTTATCATCCACATCCATGTTTCCTCAATATGTTATATTATTTCTATCCTCCTAAAATTGTATAAATCTCATTTTACATATTGGTGAATTTTTAGTAAAATATATGAAAGGAATCTTTTGTCGTTGTCAGTACGAGATACTTTTTGACTCTTCCGGCCAAAGTACGAGAAGAATGTTTTTTTAAATTATACAAAATTAAGTGATATTTATGATTTCATAGAACATTATTTCCATGAATATTTCTTTACAATTTTTCAAGTTTATTTTTATTTTACTTATTTTAAAATTTTATGACATATAAAGAAATGAAAAATGTTTTTTGAAGTAGAAATGATATTTTCCTCACGAATGGAGTTCAAGTGTTTTATCAACAATATTTTCCAACTAAGAAAATATAGGGTTCTGTTTCTATCCCTATTGTTACATTTATTTTTTTATGTTGTGATGGAATTATTTTTATGAATTCATTTATCTTATATGAAATTTCTTATGATGTCACGATGTTTAAGAATCCCATTTTTATGGGTTATGCTATGATGTATGATTTATGATTTTGTGGAACACATAAGAATGGTTTAATTATGAGATGGGTGAGACCCGTATCTCTCTCCAATGCATTGGGTAAAGATGTATATCTCATGAGATATACATGGTTGTAATGGCAAGTTAATCCAGTTTAGTGATACAAGACTGGAACGAGGAGTGAACTCGGTTCAGTAATGGACTTTGTTCTCTATGATGGTCTAGGAAAAGAGCCTTGACTAATACGAAATGATTTTATATGATTATGTGTGTATGCCATAAAGTTTCATGTTTTAAGTTGTGATTATTAGGTTTACATCTCATTACTATGATGTATCCCATGTTATGATATTATGACCTCTTTTGCAGGTTAATATTTTCTAAATGTTATGTTCTTATGAATATGATATGATTGATATATCTTTTGTTTACCCTTACTGAGAAATTGAGCTCACCCTTTTGTATGTTTTCTTTTCCCCAGGTCTAGAAGAAGCGTATAATGTAGGATATGCCAAAAGGGACTTTAGATATGATGAAATAAACAGGAGACAATGTAGATGATTTATGAACCAGTTGTCTATGTTTCCATGTTTCTAAAGACACTATACCTATACGGTCCTATCATGGTTTTGTTATATGTTGTAATAAGTATGCTTTAATTCTGATGTAATAACCTTGTATTTAAAGTATGGGTCGTTATAGTGTGTATATATACTTAATTCAGTCAACATGTTTCAAAAGTTTAATTAGTGATTACATTTATTCAACTGAGGACTCATTAGCTTAGAGAAACTTATTGATCAATTAAACATTTATATCTATACCGCCTCAATTGACAGGGCTGTTTTGAATAGGGGAATTTTTATCATAATGGTTTTAACATAAATTTTAATTGGAACTCAATTCACCGCCCCCATCTTGAGTATCCACTCTGACCAACATTTGGTATCAGCGGGCCTAATTTCCAAGTGTTCAAATTCTTTTCAACTGTTATTTTAGTTATATCTTAAAGAGATTAATATTTCTGTCATATCTAAATTTTCAGTTCTTTAAATTCTAAGTAACAATGGAAACACGATTGAAGGGTTTTCTACTAAAATGACACCTTTCTTTAACAGTAATAACTTTTCTCAGTGGAAATTAAAAATGAAAATGCATCTAGAAAGCATGGTACCTAAAATCTGGGATACAATTTAAGAACAAAATGTATTGTCTGCTGCTACTAGGGACACGTGGTCTCTGTTCACTAAAGCTACATATAATAATAACTGTAAAGCAATGAATGATTTGTACTGTTCTCTAGGTGATGAGGAATTCAATATAATATCTTCTTTCAAAACTTCATATAAAATTTGGGATACTTTATCTATTTCTCACGAGGGAACAAATAATGTTAAAGAAATGAGATTAAATACATACACTATTAAATATGAAAATTTTAAAATTAATCCTGATGAACTTACTTCTGAAATGTATCTTAGGTTCAATAAAATAGTGAATACTATGAGTCTTGTTAAAAAACTAGTGGACAACAAGGACTATATTTTGAGATTGCTTCGATGACTGTATGAGAATTTATATTATTTTTCATCAAATAATTTTGTTTCATTTTTTTTATAAATGATAGAGGTATGTGGTCTTTCACAGTTAAATCATTAAATTTTCTATAATAAATTAAAACTATTTACTATATTATAATTTTAATGTAAATTACCTTATTAATTTAATTTAATAATAATTATTCCACATTATTTTGGAAAAAAAGAAATGCAAATTATCCATTCACTATATAAAATGAGATAAATGATACGTGAACCATATAAGTACATGACTTCCATCTTCACGACCTCTATCATGGGATGTTCAAATCCTCATTATTTTAGTTTTCTAAAATTTCAAACAACATCAATTTGAACCCTGTAAGTTAAAATTTATGTCTTGATGAATTGAATATAGTCTATGATCCTTATGATGTATATATTTATAATAATTAACACTTTTAGTAGGTAATTTTCTTTCATATTTTCAAATTATATACTGAATATTATCCAAAAAAACATAATATTTTCTCAAGAATGAATATGTTTGTACACTTAGTAGTTATTTAAACTATAAATTATATTTATTTTTGATTTCAAAACCAGAATTAATTTTTTTAAACCATGTTTGTAACACCTCAAGATTTTGTGAATTTTTTTTCAAATTAATTTTATCTTTTTAAAAAATTTCATTTTAGGAAACATAATTTTTTTTTAAAGCACTATGTTTGGATTCTGTTTTATGAAAAACAAATTAATCATTCAGTTTATGCAATATAAATTTTATCTTTCTCTATATGACACATTGAGATTTGCTTGTGTTATAGTCTACAATAACTTTCATTGATGTATTGTGTATCTGGAAAGACCGAGTTGTACTAAACAACAATATCTTATTTAATATAACATAGCCATTAAATTATTTATTATAACTATATACTGTTGAATATATATTTCACCCAATTATAAGATGGATTCAAAGGTTACCAATTACTTAGAAATTAAAATATAAGAACTCATTGAATATTAATGATCTTTTTTATGACCTCGATGATTTTTTTATTTATTAAAATAAATTAATTAATATTTATGAGCCATAATGTGATATATATGTTATATTTTTAACAAAATATTTTTATTATTCATATAATAGAGATGATATGCATAATATAAGAACAAACCCAATGGTATGCTTAAAAAATTGTATTTTTTTAATAGAAGCTTCAATTTATTTTAATGGAGATCCCATTTTAAATCAAATTTGTTGAAATTTAATGGATTTTATATTTCAAAATATACTTTATCATTGAAATAAAAAAATAAAAAATATTTTAGGTTAAATTTTTGGTATTTTTCAATAAGGTTTTATATTTAATGAATATTTAAAAATATTCAATTTTATTTCAAAACATCTTCTCCATATAAATTATCTATAAGGTTAAATTATATTCAATATATTATAAAAGTTTAAATATATCATTCATTTATAAATTAATTCAAATTGTTTCATTGGAATAAATTACACTTTGAATTTGGGCATAAAAAATTTCAATCTTTTCGACATTTTTATATTAAAAACCCACGTTGTCCCCCTCCATTGTAGGATAAATTTCAAATTAATTTCTTCTTATTTAGTGATTCAAATTTGAAAAAATGTATTAAATATTCTGAATATGAATAATTTATAATTTATAATAATTTCAACTTAATTTTTGACAAAAATTATTACTGAATGCAGTTAAAATTAATTACAATGATTGAGGTAAAATTAAGATTAACAAGGGAATAAACCTTAAAAATAAGGTAAAATATGACCTATAAATATATAAAACACCATTTTTATGTCCTTATTTCATCTATAAACCATCCATTATTTTATTGGTATGAATTTTCGTTGGTAAAAACTTATGTACACATAACATGTTTTCAAAAATTCTAAATGTCTCATTTTCGTTCCCTATAAAAGGCCACCACATCTCCCACTTCATGAAACCCTTAATCAGCTTATTTTGAACCAATAGCTACCCAACAAACTTCCAAACACACCGAAATTCATCCTTAAATGATCCTTTTGTGCATAAATCCTTCCATGTAAATACATTGATGAAAAAAAGTGTCACCTAATAAAGAGGTAACATCCTCCCTCAAGATTCATTCTTTTATTTACATTATTCACTCTATGAAATCATTTTATTCGCTGTTTTTCAACAAAAACTGTATAATAAATATTCTATGGTTTTTATGATTATTGTTAAATCTAAATTTTCATACACTTCCATATAATGGTCAGCGAACATACGGTTTAAGTCTACTATGAACTACGACCTCACGAAATGATGATTTTTCATTTATCCTTTACCACCTCTCATGGAGAAAATTATGATGTAAAAATTATTTACATGGAATATATATTATATATATTATGTATTTAAGAATATCCAATTTTTTTATAACATACCATTATTCATTCTATCTTGTGTAAATATAATAATTTCATTTGAGGATGTGTGAGCTACCCCCCCCCTCCGCAAAGCAATATGATTGTTTCAAACACTACATGGATTTTATTAATGATATTTTTAGTGAATTTAATTAATATATATATAGTGTAATAATAAAACTATAATGATCTTATATACATATATACATATACATATATTTCATTTACTTTCATCTTTCAATATGTCAATAAAATGGAAGCAGTGTTCATGCGTACCTACGACCTACTAACTCCATGAATGGTTTATTCAATTTCATACTTAATTATTGTATAGATTATTATAATAAAACTATACTTACTATTAATTATATTTATATCCCATTTATAATTTTGGAAATAATTAGATAATTATTAGGATCGATGATATAACAAATTAAGACACAAACAAAAAAAATGAGAATTATACCTGAAGTGAAACCTTGAAATGGAATTGATAACTAGAGGGTAATATAAAATAAAAATAAAACCTTATATTCTATTAAATATAATAATATGGTTCTTTATATTATTTATAATAAAATTTCATTTATTATAAATGACTTTTGAACAAGTATGAAGAGATTCAAGACACAAGGTAAGATAATTTCATCTCACTTTTTCCCCTAAGATACATGTTTTATTCACCACCCATTCCTTTTATGTGATGTGTATAATACCCATGGACATTTTATATGATTCTTATACTTAAATTTATGGGTATTTAAATATCTGTTCTATTATATTTCTTTCATGGGGTTTATGTTTCAAAAGTTACCTAGTGAGTAAATTAATTTTGTCCCAATTTGCATTCCTTGAGACACATGCCATGATGTGAACTTATATTTTTCTCTGAGATGAATATACTAACATATGGGATGATAAATCGTGAATATAATTATTTTCATGATTTTTTTATGATTCGTTTAATTTAATTTCCTTACATGATGTGTGTAATTCAATGTTACAATTTTGTAAGAGTTTATTGAAACAATATCATTATTCATTGATATTGTTCAAGATGATTCTTCCATTGAAAATATATTATGATCAATCTCTCAGGATAACTAAAAATGTTAACATAATATCTATATTAATTATATATCTATGTATGGGTACCATTGTTTCAATATTTGGTACACGATAAGACATAGAAAGTGTTTTTATGAATGTATGACTTTAACACTCTCTTCAATTTGAAATTAGTTTTCCTTCACAACCATGTTTTATTAAAAGGGATTCCAATAATTTCATTGTACTCTACTTTAATATTTAAAATACATTTTTACCCTTTTTTCTTTAATCAATTTTCGTAAGGGAATCTTATTTTCTCTTTATGAACATGTTGTTTTTCTATGTTTTTTTCAAGAAAATGTAATGTTGTTTTTACCACGTATGGATTTACCCAATTCCATTTATGTGAATATTCCCATGCATGTTTAGAAGGTTAATTTTTATGAATATGATTTTAAAATAAATTTTAAATGAAATGGTTTTCAAAACAATTTCACCTTTTATTTATATGTTTTCAATGTTTTTTAAGGAAATAAGTTTTCAAAAGGTTTTTAGGATTGTTTTATACATTTTGATGGAAAATGGTTTTCAAAATGTTCTCATGTGACTTTTATAGGTTTTTAAGGAGAATTACTTTTAAATCATTTTCCAGATCCTTTTTTATGTTCTCATGGAAATTGGTTTTCAAATAGTTTTCAAGCAGCTTTTATATGTTTCCAAGGAAAATGGATTCCAAAACATTTTCAATATTATTTTATATGTTACAAAGGAAAATAGTTTTCAAAATGGATTGAAGATAATTTTATATATTTTCAAGAAAAATGGTTTTCAAAAGTTGTCAAGCTGTATTTGTATGTTTATAAAAAATGGTTTCAAAAATGTTTTCAAATATACATTTATATGTTTTCATGTTTATTTTCATGAAATTTTCATTCAAAAGTTTTTATTTTCTAAATAGTATTTTTCAATGAATAATGGATATTTTCCTTGAGAAATGTTTTTAAAATATCCATTCATATTATTTAATGAACGTTTTATGTTTAAGTAGAATGATGCTTTGGACACATGTTTCACTTCTATGGGTTATATTCTTTTGAAATACGATTCTACTCATGGTTTATGCTTTGATTAAATTTTTATGAAAACTATCTCTTTTTCAATAGGTTTTTATTTAAGGAATTGATAATGATACATATTTCATTTCATGGGATTATTCTATGATGTTTATAAAAACCATATCTTTTTACGGTTTATGATATGATGAAGATTTTATTATCTTGTGGCACAAGTATGAATGATTTCATTATGAGATGGGTGGGACCTATATCTCCCACCAATGCATTGGTTAAAGATTTATAACAGATGAGATAATGATGGTAATCATGTTGAGGGGCTTGATCCACTATAGGAAGATAGGTAATCCCAGTCCCTTACAAGTAAAGGACTATGATTGGGGATGGTGGTTTGTCCCAGCCAGTAGGTGTAGTCAACATTATGATAGAATATAGGGAGACTCAATCCTTTATGGTAATATGTTGAAACGAAATCCATTAAAAGGAAAACATTTCAACTAGGGATGGTGGTGTGTCCTTCCTAATAGGTTTTGTCACCATTAAGATCGAAGATGGGGAAACCAAATCCATTATAGGAAGATGTGGAAACCCAATCCTTTATAGGGAAATAATGGTGAATAAGGATGGTGGTGGGTCATGTTCCATAGGCGAAGGTACCATGACATGTCTTAATAAATTCTATCTATTCATCTAGACTTATAGTTAATGATATCATATGTTTATGTATTCTAAAATTCCATATTTTATTCTTATTATATTTTTCCAAGGATTAAGTTACTTATTTCATTACAATTCATGTCTTATGAGCTGACAAGATTTATTCCATGTTTGATGTTTCATATCACATGATAGAAAAGATATGATCTTTTAATATTATTATCACATTCACATACCATTATTCTCATGTTTATACTTACATGTATCCATTTTTTACCCTTATTGAGCATCCAATATCATTTTTTATGTTTTATTATCTAATTTACTAAGATTTCTATTATGTTTGACGTTTATAAGAATTGGTCCAGTCAACAAGAACATTGTTTGAGATAATTTAACACATTTATGTACTGGTGTTTACATTTCCATTTTTCAAAATGCACTAAACTAATATAGTATTTTGGAAACTATTTTTTAATGTACAAAGTATTCCACAAAAGTTATTTAATTTATATGAACATTAATACTGGGTCATTGTATATGGTATCATAGTGAATATTTAGTTATTTGTTGGCAAGTAGGATGAGAAAAACCTAGTGAGAACCCTAATGACACATCTAAGGATAAGACTAAGGATGAAGAGAAGTGTATGAAAATTTCCAAGAATTTTCGTAAAGGATTGAGTGAGTGGTTTCCTAGAAATACATCCATGTTTGAATTATACATGTTGATGTGTCTTTGAAAAAAATGTTCCCAGGGGTAGAAACTCCGAAAACATGTTCCAAGCCTGACAAGGGGTAATCTAGTACATGAAATTCGGACCTACTCCACACCTAGTTTGATATTCATGTGAGATATTCTTTGATAATTAAAAAAATATTCAAGAACCAGAGTGACAGATTTAAATATATGTTAGATATAAATTAATTTAGATAAACCCAAGGTTTCATAGTTTATTAATGGTGTCATAATTTAGACATCATATAATTAGTTTTCATTTTTTTGCGATTCCTCACTATGATAATCATTTCCTACTCAATTCTTATAGGTTTTAGTCATTTTAGGGAACCAAAAAGAATTATATTAATCTTGGATATGATGGAAAATCTATTTATGGGCAGTTAAATGAGATGATCACTGTAGTGAAGGACGTTGTGATAATTCCTAATCAGGTTTCAAGGAACTTGATCTGAAATGTGTACATTAACCAACTATCATACTCACCAAATAAGTGAATAAAGGATTTAGTTGAGATTTCACATAATGGAGGCCATGGAGGAATAAGGATTCAGTGTCCATTATGTCAAGATAGTGGGAATAATCACCTAATTGAATGACTTTGAGGAAAAGGAATGTGTTTTGATTGTGGAAAAGATGGACACAAACCAAGTATTTTCAAAGGGAATATTAAGGGATTCGATAAGGAGATCAATGAGAATATTGGCCTTCCTAAGACATCATCAAAGGTAAAATTATTCATATGTGGAATTAATGGCCATTATGAAAATAATTGTCTTAAAGGTAAAGCTCTAAAAGATAATCAATAAGGTGGTACAACTTATAGTCATATTGATGAGGATGAGGTGACTATATATGTAATGCCAAAGTAAATAGGTATTAAATAAATGGACGATGCAACTTAATTATGGATTATGGATGATATAGAATAATTTATGTTTTATATATTTGGATTCAAAATTTATATTCAGATATACAAGGATTATATAGTTTACGTTTTTCTTTAAGGATTCAAAAGTTTTTGTCGAATGTTTCTAATGGATTGGAAAAGTGATTTAATGACAATGTGATATTTTCATTAATGAAATATAACCCTTAATATATACCTTATATTAATATAATATTGTTTTTATGAAGATATGTTGGATAAGAATAACTAAAATGGATGGTGCAGATTATCTGAGAACTGATAATGTATTTTCTAAAAAATCAATCTATGTTATCATATATGTAGTTTTCAACATCTTGGAATTAATGAATATATCTAGTAACGTTTGGAATAAGGATACATGTTGTTTTTAAAAAATTATTTATGGTAATTCTGGATATTGTAATGTGCTAATAGAGTATACAATGAGTGTATTTAAATGTTTCGAATGTGACAATCATGTGATACATTGTGATATATGGGGGATCAATGTTAATATGATTTCATGAGCTTATTTATAATATTTTGTATTTTCATACTTCATAAGGTTTATAAGGATACAAATTCCTAAAATATTAAGTTAAAATTTAAGGGTATTATTTATGCATTGAAAACTATTGTTAAAATGATATTTAGTGATTAACCCAATTTAAATGATGCACATCATATTGAAGAAATAATATTAATGTGTTTTTAGAAAAGGGGATCATGTATGTTAGTTGACAACCAATCAACTCTGAATTGGTTTTTGGTCTTAAACCCATGACTGAAAAATGACAAGGGTTTCATGCCTACCTTTAACATATGCGCTACCATAGTTAATGTGTTATTATTTTTGAAGAATAAATATTTAGGATGGAACAGTAGTGTTACTTTTTATTCTTATATATTAATTTATTAATAATATTTATTTTGAAGAATAGTTAGAGAAAATAGTTATCATTTTTATTCTTTTATAATCCTTATGATATGTTGACAGTGTATTTTAGTACTTCAGGCATCAATGTTAATTTCTTAACATCAATTTCATAAAGTAATGGATGAATTAGAGAATGATAAATCACAAATAAAAATTGAATATTTTATACAAATATATCATGTAGGTATAATTGTTTTTATTCTAGGAAAATAGATGTATTTCTCAATGATAGGATAATTATAAAAAAAATGTGTTTCACTAATACCTTAATTTTTATTGAATCCGCGGACTTTTTGATCTTCGTAGATTTATAACATTGGGGCCCTAAAATTTTATTTATTCATTCTGTTTTATTTGATTGATAACCTCAATCAATCCCTAGAAATGTTTATTTTTTTCCTCTATGTCCAATATTTACTCCCAACTTATGTTCTCCTATGAGTAAACCTGGTTATATGATACTTAGGGTAACTGTTATGGTTCCAAAATTACCTTTTTTAAGGTATATTTTTTTATTAATTTTTTTATTTCAGTTTCTATAAAATAAAAATATCAAGTATTAAAACATTGATATCCCTGATGAATTTTGTGGAAAAAAATCATTTTAGGGGGGTAGGGTTAGAATGTAACACCTTGAGATTTTGTGAAATATATTCTTTGAATTAATTTAATATTTTTGATATTTTGAATTTCACACAACAACAATGATTTTTTTGAAGAACCTTGTATAGATTTAATTATATGAAAAATCATGTTAAACATACACTATATACAACATAAATTTTATCTTTCTATATATGGGACACTGAGGTTAGCTGCGTTACATTCAACAATGAATTTATTCGATGGATTATGTAACACGAAAGACTAAGATTAATCAAATAATGTTATATTATTTAATATAACCTACCAATTAAATTAGTGTTTATAACTAACTTATTGAAAATATATGTTTTACACAAATATAATATGGATTCTTAGGATTCTAATTAATTTTAAATAAAAAAACAAGAACCAATTGAATATAAAAGATATATTTGTATTATTATGAACCCAAGGTATTTTTACATAATAAATATAATTAATTAAAATTATTGGGTGATAATAATGTAATGTATATGTTATATATTAAATAAAATATTTTTTATATTCATCCAATTGAATTGGGAGACATAAGTTATGAACAAATTAACATCAATACTTAAAACTGAAATTTTTATAAAGGATGTTTTACAACCATTAATAGAGATCCCATTTTAAATCCAATTTTTAAGGAATTTATAAACATAATAAATGAACATATACTTAATACTTACACAATAGGAATAAAAATCAGGTTTAAATAAATTTTTAGTACTTATCTGCAGGGTTTCATTTTTAATGAACAGTTTAAGATATTTAATTATAATTCAAAACCAATTTTTAATATAATGTATTTATAAAGTTATATTATAATTTAAATATTTATAAATGTTTAATAATATAATTTTTTTATCGATTAATTCAAAAAATTTTATAGGAATTAATTTCAAGTAGAATTTGGGTATAAAAAACTAGCAATATTTTGGATGTTTTTACTTTAAAAACATGCAACGTCATCCCTTTTACGGGAATAATTTTAAATTAAATTATGATTGTGATATTACTGGAATTTGTAAATATGGATTAAATATTTTTAATCATTTTAATAAATATTTTCTAATAATTAATACTGAATTTTTTACAAAAAAATAATATTTAAATCAATTAAAATTAAATAAAGTGATTAAGGTAAAATTAAGATTAACAAGGGAATAAACCATAATTATAAGGGACCAAATGACTTATAAACTTCCCAAACACACATTAGATGGAAATATTTCGTCTACAAACCATCCATTATTTATTTCAATGTTTTATATGACTTTAGTTAGGTAAAAACATTGTTACACCTAAATTGTTTTAAAAAATGAAAAGTGTGTCCTTTCCCTTCTCTATAATAGGCCACCATATCCCTCTTCCCCATACATCTGTAAAAAATTATTTTAGGAAAATAAATTACAAATACACATTCCAAAATCCCTAAAATTATCATTGAAGCCTTAAATTCTTCAAAAATCCATCCACGGAATCCCATTTGTGAAAACCACCTGGAGTTACCCGATTAAGAGGTAAAAACCTCCCTTGAGATGCCTTTTGTTATTTCCATTCTTTAATCCCAAAAATCATCATATTCTAGTGTTATATAAGAAAATAAGTTTCCTTAATATAAAATAATATTCTTACTCTATGGTATATACCAAAAACATACACACACTTCCATCAAATTTGTAATGAACATATTGATTACCTGTACAACAAACTACCTACTCTCTAAATGATGATTCTTCATTTTTATTTTACTACATATCATAGTGTGCATTAGGATAGAAACTACATATTTATTATATATATATATATGTGAAATTTATAATTTCATAATTATTATTTAATTTTTATTTATAACATTCCCATTTTCTATCCATCTTTTAAAAATATGATAATTTATTTTAAGGATGTGTGGAAGACCACCCCTTCAAAGTGATGTGATTCACTCACACACTACAATTAATTTATTAAGGATATGTTTAGTAAACCTATACGATATATATGACATCATAATACTTATTTAATGATATTATATATGTATTTATATATACATTTGTGTCATTTAATTACCTTCTTTCAATACATCAATAAAATTAATGTAGTGTTTATGTGTACGTACGTCCTACCCTCTTTTTGATGGTGTATTCCATTTCGTACATATATATTAGATATATTATTAAAATACAAATATAATTAATATTAATGATATTTTTATCAAATTTTCTATTCTTGAAATTTTGATATATGTATAAGGACCAAAGATATAAAAAATTATTACACAAGTGAAAAGTAATGAGAATAATACCCAAAGCGTAACCTTACCAAATAATTGAAACAAGATTAAGTAATAATAAAACCTTATACGGTATTATATATAAGAATATGCTTTTATAAAAGTTTTATAATAAACATAAATTTATTATACATGAGGTTTGAACTAGTATGATGAGAATCAAGACACAATGTAAGGGAATTTCATCTCACTTTTTATTTCTGTGAGATATGTGTTTTATTAACTACCCCTTCCTTTAGTGTGGTTCTTATAATTCCCATAGATGTATTATATAATTATTATACATAAATTTATGGGTATTATCATATCCATTCTATGTTATATAATTCATTGTACTTATGTTTAAAAATTTACTATGTTAGTAATGTAATTTTGTATCAATTCTTTTTCTATGACACCCAAGCCACATTATAAAACTATATATATATATATATATGAGGTCTATATAATAATTTTGATATGAAAAATAATTAATATATATATTTTCTAAGCTTCATAAATTTTTTTTTCTTACTTTGTGAGTATAATTCAATGTTACCATGTAGTAGGAGTATATTGACACGATCTCATTATTTGTCAATATTGTTTTAGATTATGCTTCCATTGAAAAATTATTCTAATACATATAACAATAGGTCCTAGGAGATTTATTCACCTAGTTATATTCAAGATATCTTCATGTATTGGTACTATTTTTAAATTCTTTTGTATATAAGATGATAAAGAAAGTGTTTTTTAAAATTCTAACTCTACCTCTCTATTTGGTCAGAAATCAGTGTTCCTTGAAATTATTGTTTTCTAAAAATGTTATCCAAGAATATTATACTATTATCCAATAATATTTAAATTGAATTTTTCTCTTTTTATCTATACCAATGTTTTTCCAGGGAATATTCGTTTCTCTTTCCAAAAAACTTGTTTTTCTATTATTATTAAAATGTAAACGAAATGTTTTTTTACCTTGTACGACATGTATGGATTTACCCACCATTATTTATGTTAATCTTCCTTTGATATTTAATAGGTTAATTTTTATGAATATTATTTTAAAATTAATATTCAATTAAATGTTTTTCAAAATTATTTTACTATTTATTCTAATGTTTTAAATGTATTTTTTTAGGAATGTTGTTTTCAAAATGTCATTATGATTATTTTATAACTTTGAAGGAAAATGGCTTCCAAAATTTTTTCATGTACTTTTATAAATTCTCAAGGAATAAGGTTTTCAAAAAAAATTCATGCATATTTTTTATATTCTCATTAAATATGGGCTTCAAAACCTTTTTAAGCACTTTTTATATTTTTTCATGGGAAATGGTTTTAAAAATGTTTTCATGCTCCATTTATAAGTTCCCAGGGAAATTTATTTTCAAAATTTTTTCAAGATACTTTTATATATTTTCAATGAAAATGATTTACAAAACTTTTCAATCTCTTGATATATTTTTACAAATAAAAATGAATCAAAAAATTTTTCAAATATTTTATTATAATATATCAAGTTTATTTGTATCAAAATGGTTTTCTAAAGGTTTTATGTTTTAAAGAGATTATTCAATGAAGAAATGATATTTTGCAAAAACAATATTTTCAATTTATCTATCCAAGTAGTTGTACATTTATGATGAAATCCATTGAAGTTACTCACACCCTTTTATGAAGTGATAAAAAGGTTAAATTAATATTATTTTTTGAATATTTTATGTTTTGGTGGAATTATGTATATGAAACATGTTTCTCTTCCATAGATTAAATGCTTTTGAAACTCGCTTCCATTTATATGTTGTGATTTGATAAACTGATTATGAAACGTACTTATTTTCCATAGATTATGATGTGATGAAATTTTAATGATACCCATTTTATTTTATGGGATTACAATAGGTTGTTTATTGAACCCATCTATTTTTATGGGTCCTGATATGATGAATGTTTTACTATCTTGTGGAACATGTATGAAGGATTTTATTAGAAGATGTGTAGGGCTTATATCTCCCAACAATGAATTGGGTAATGATTTATACATCAAGAGAAAATGATGGCAATCAAGATGAAAATATTGATCCCCTATAATAAGGTGGGGAAACTAGATCCCTTACAAGGAATGTAATGTGACTAAGGATGGTGGTGTGTCCCACCCAGTAGGTGTAGTCACCGTGAAGATGGATGATGGTGAAAAATTATCCATGATGAAAAGATGGGGAAACTCATCCCTTTATAAGGAAGTGAATGTTACTGGGGATGGAGGTTTGTCGCTCCTAGTTGGTGAAGTTACCGTGGGGATATAATATGGGGAAACTTGATCCATTATATAAAGATAGGAAAACTCGATACCTTATAAGGAATGAACAGTAAGTAGGGTGGTGGTTCTTCACATTCAATTGGTGTAATTAATATTAAGTGATATAATAAGTTCTATATGTGTGTATTGATATATAGGGGATGATATCACATGTTTGTGTATGCCAAAATTCCATGTATTATTAATATAATATGATTTCATAGCTTTAGTTTATTATTTCATTAAAATTGTTGACTTATAAACTGCCAGGATTTTTTCCATGATTCATGTTTTTGATCTTATCTTATGAAGGGTATGATATTATATTGTTATGATCATGTCCTCATTCCCCTATTCTCGTGTATATCCTTACATGTATCACTTTGTTTACCTTACAATGAATCTGAGGTCACACCTTTTTCTGTTTCCTTCCCCACGTTATGAGGATGTGAATTATGATTAACATGTCAAATAATGGTGCTAGTTAAGAAGAACTAGGTGGGAGATAATGGATCTCATTTTTGTATACATGTTTATATTTACATGTTTCTAATGGAACTAAACTAATACAGTATTTGGGTATCTATTTTTTATTTTATTATGTAATCTATAAAAGTAATGTAATGTATATGTACTTTAAGACTTAATTGTTATAGAGTAGAAATAAGTTCACACCAATTTATGGAAGAAAATTAAGAAAACAAGCATACAATTATGATAAGTATATATAATAAATCATAAATAATTGATTCATAATAATAATATGATAAATAAGAATCAACACACTTAAAAAATTTCTATTACATTGGATAAATTATTGTTTATTAAATCATGAAAGAAGATTCATCCTTTGAAATCCATTTTTATTTTGATTTTTTATTCACTTTTCAATAATTTAGAAATATATATTATTTCCTTGCTCCTTCTATTTTTCAATATTATGAAAATGGTAACTAATATCAACAAACATATAATGACTCTGGAGAAGCTTATTAGGAATCAGTGGTATATTCATAACCCATTAATTATTATCATTTATATTTGGATAATACAAAACATCAAAATATTTTCTTAACACTCTTTTGGACTATTTTTATTTAACAAAACAAATCATTTCAACTTATTTTTTTTTAAATAGGATTCTTCCATTTTCTTTATTAATTTCTCCTTGAATAATAAAATAATAAGAAACTATAACCACTTCAAATTAGTCCATCTTAGTTTTTTTCAAGGATAATTTTAGAACTAAATATATATATCATTTTCCACAATTAAAAGATAAAACAAATACTCATGATGACTAGTTTAAGATTATTTTAACAATTCTCATTAATATTGATATTTTTAGAAATATATACTATACAATATCTCAAAATCATAATAATAATAATAATAAATAAGTGTTCTTATCCCACAACGTATAACTATAGATAACAGTAACATGAATTAGAGACTATAATAAAAGAGTAAACAATGAATCACTATATATTTTTGTATTCCATGCTCTAATACTCTAGTAATTATTGGATTCAATATATATTTATGTGGAATAAATTTTGAGATAACCATATTTTTTTAGAATTAATTTAATGTCTATATTACCAAGAGATAAAAATGGTAAGAATAGATGTATAAATATACTAAATATTAATTCTGTCATTAGACCCCAAAATGATGTTTGGAGAAGAAATATTTCCCACCATAATTAGACAATGAATATAACTATATTTCTAGACCTTAATTTGTACTTATAATTTCTTAGTTTTCAGTGGTTATCTCGACTCCCTAGGAAACTATGTTTTATAAACATGGATTTTCTTCTCATTCGATAATATTTTTCAGTAGTTGGATGTAAAAGAGACTTGATATTTCCAATATAAATAAAAATATATAGATGATTAAAAGATGATAGTATTCATATATTTATTTTTTCCATTCATTTCAATTTATTCGTCCACATGAGGTAGATTTAAGATTTTTTTGACATAAATATTGGGGGGACTAAGATGGATTTGGGTGGTTATTTTATAACTAGAGAAGATATGTTGAACAATAAAATTTTCATAGAATATAATTATTTAAGGGATCATCCAAGGGACGTAGATACAATAGGTGCATCAACTATATCATCAGGGATGTTTATTTTGGATTCACTTCCAAATAAAAAAGACCTCTTCAGTGGATAAAACCAAAGTGATCTAATTGAGTTTATTTGGGCCAAAAATGGGATTTCAATCCCTATATGCAGGCTACATGGCCTTGGGCCTTCGGGCTATGTAATGGTTCACACTCTACCCAGTCAAAAGAGGACATTTCTTTAATAATAAATTGAGGCTTCGGTCCCAACAGAAAAAAAATTCTAACTGGTATAAAATATCTTGGTCTTGTTATCTCTGTATTATATTATTTTTAGAAAATCATGATAAAAATTATAGGATTAAGAATCTAGATCATAAATAATTCCTTTTAAACCAAATTTACATTAGCACGTTTGTTAAAAGGATCAGTGAATGGTGTTCAGTGACCAAACTTATCCACTAGAGTGAAATAAAGAATATATGATTTTTCAATAAATTACAATGGTGATATTCACAGTAATGCATAGCCATTAACAATTCATAGAAAAATAAGCACACATAGATAATAGGAAAATCAAAATTATAGTCATATTTATTTAAGATTTTATGAAATAATTTGGAAATTATCTAATTACATATGTGTTCCACTTCTTGAGCTTCATTATTTTAATGATGAATTAAGTTATTTTACTATATCAATCATTATATATTATAATAATTAATTAATATCACCATATTATCATTTTCAAGGTGTAAAATCAAGAGTTTTTTCTTTTAAAGGGAAAAAATAAAATAGAAATAATTAAATCTATTTTTATAATTAATACGCTTTAGCAAGATACACATGAATTATTAATCACCCACATATATAATTTTTCTCTCTTTGAATAATTAAGTTAGTACATGATTTATTTTAAGGAATGGTATTATAATTATGATCATAATTTCATATTCATCATCCATCTCCAAAATTGAAAATTTAGTTATAATTGTAACATCACCCACCTTCATATGCACATCCCCTATAATCATAATTGATTTTTTTTTTTGATTTTTTTCAATTAAAATAAGGAGTATTTGTTTCATTTGAATATCTAATAATAGATTACTTACAACCAATGGAATCATACAAGTAAAACCCAATCTCAAATTTTACAATTTTTTAAAAGTTAAATAATATATGGTATGTAAAATTGATAATATTCAATGATCATTAACTTTTATATTTATATTCCATTATAATAAAAAAATTAAGACTCACAAATGGTAATCACCTGCGAATTCTAGAAATTTTTATTGATCCTAAAAATATGGTTGAAAATTTTAAAATGTTATATAATTTTATGTATACCCTTCTAAAATGAGATTTTAATATAGAACAACTGAAATATTAAAATGAATTTATTATATTGTGCCTCAATTTTATCTTGTATCATGAGCATTGGGAATATAATAGGTAATTTTTAGCAATTAATTAAATATACTATATTTATCTTTTTTTTAAATATTTATCAATTATATATCATCTTATTTCCTCACATTATTTTATGTGTCATTGGTTAGTTCATCTATCTATTTTATATTATCATCAATTTTTTAAAGGTTGGGGTCGAAGCTTCATTTATTACTAAATCAAGGCAAATACCTCTTTAACTGGGCATAGGAGGCCCATTATATAGCTTGAAGGCCTAGTGGGAATTTATCCTGATACTTGGCCTATAGGCCCAAATTTTTTGGCCCAAGGCCCATTATGTGAATATTACTTCTACAGTACCTGCCTGCTACAGTCCCATGCAGTACACGCTGCCGCTACAGTGCTCTTCCACCGCTATAGTGACCTACCTCCTCTATAGTTCCCGCCGTTGCTACAATGTTACCATTTCTATAGTACGCTATTTTACTTCTACAGTAACTATGCCCAATGGGTTTTGGACACCCATTTTTAAGGTAGGATTACGGAGTGCTTACCACTATGTAAAATAAATTTTCCATTAGATGTAGTGTACTTAGAGGTGTGTTTTAATGTTTCATTGATTGATCTTATACATTATTTTGAAATATTCAATGAGAATATTAAATGTTATTAATAATAGGCTCATAATGTTTTTTAGATATTTCTCAATTTGAGTGAACCATTGCATAAAATGTGCCAATATTATTTTATTTTACTAAAAATATTATGTGGTTTCCTTTTAAAATAAAAATATCATATTATTATTTACTACTATGTTTGATATTTGTTTACTTTTAGTTTCCAATGAAAATATTATTAAGGAAATGAACATGTACTATAATTTTATTTTGAAAATAGATGTGTAACATGACTATTTCCAATTTTTTCCACTTAGTTTTTTTAAAATATAAAATTATATTTAATAGTAATAATTAATAACTATATATTTTGTTTAAAAAATAACAAGGATATTTTTATCACACATTGTTTTATTATAATGGAGTTTTTTCATTACAATCATCACAGATATTCTCAAAAAGGGATGAACCTTTAGATGTTTCACAAGAAGTAGGTTGTGGTTATGTTGGTACTCTAGTAATTAAGGTATATATTAAAAATATCAAACATTTTTCTCCTTGATAATGTAGATTCATATTCTCTTATACATAATATATAATATACCTTAGGAGACCTCATTTTTTATTTCCATTGAATAAAACTATAATACATTTAATCTAATAAATTTTTAACATCCTCTATTGAATTTATCATCAAACTAGTGGGGGAATCAACAATAAATCATTAATTATTAATAATTTGAGATGAAATATTTTCAACCATATCAAAATCCTCACTCAATGATGGGGTAACTATATCCTTTTGATATTTATCAAGATTTAGGTTGTGGTTATAGTGTTACACTAGTAGTTCATATATAGATTCTAAATGTATGGACATATTTTCCCCCCTAATAAAATATAATTATATTCCATTATAAAAAAATATATATATCTTATAATTCCTCATTTTATATATCTATTGAATAAGATCACTAGATAATTAGTCTAATATATGTTGAGCATCCTCTAATGAATGTTTTATAAAAAATAGTCCAAGGATCTTCAATAAATTATTAATTTTTATTGACATTTAATGAAATATTTTTAAATATATGTAAATGATGACTCAAAGATGATGGAACTGTCATAGAATATCATTAAAGAGCATCTAAGACTGTAATACTGATTCTTTTTCTTTTAAGTGAAACTGATTATTTATTTTCACATTTTAATTGTTTTTGATGATGTGATGTATTTCATGAAAATATTTATTTCTATATTTTTTAATTAATAATTTTTTTCATTAAATTATCATTTAAATATTTTTTATAAAAACCCTTCATCAATATATTATATTTTCTTAGTATTATTACATTGTTGGTGATATAGTTATACATAATAGTGTAATAAATTTATATAAATTTTTACATATTGATGTACGAGTCCTTGTGTTTTATATAATTGAACATTAACACATTATAAATTGTTCAAAGGACACCTATTTTTAGCCCAAAATTTTGGTTTTCATTAGTGGATACAAAATAGTTGGTATATATTTCTAGATAGATGAATGTGTGTATAAAATATTAAGAATTACTAATTTCTCATACTATGAATTTATCTATAAAATTAGATTAATGAATTTCATAAATAGATTTTATTTATTTGTCTTATAATTTTTAACTATAATTGATAATCAATGGTGACTAAAAAGATAATTGATAATCATATGATTACATTTTAAAGGATTATTTTTTTTACCTATCCTTGGATGAGTGGATAGAATTTTATTCATTCACCTATAATATTCAATGAAAAATAAAAACATAATAATAGAAAGAATAAATATGAAAATACACAATGGATACTGAATCATGCCAGTTGTAGGGCACGATAAAACAATTGTTACCTAAGTTAAAATTCAGTAATGTGGTTGACCTAGGTTGAATCGTGAATAGGAGTGAATAAAAAATAGTATGTCACTTTAAAATGAGGGTAAAAATGTTGAGTTTTTGAAAGAAATTTGATATTCAAATGATTAAAAAACTCTAATATTAAAAGGGAGATTAGGTCAAGGTCAGGTTCCTAATTGTAATTCTATCCTTGTTCAATTTAATTCAAACATATTTTTCAATGTTGATTAAAGTGAGTTTCGACAATCGTTTCCTTATAATTCCATGGTGAAATTATGTTGGTGAGAGAAAACCTTACAAAGATCTTGGTTTGGTCAACTATCCTTCCATGTTAAAAATAGTTGTATTGAATGTCCTTAATTGACACGAGCGATACTTGATCAGGTCTTGTTTATCCCAAACAATCAAGAACATTCACTACCCCTTTTACACGTACTGACAATCATCAAGTACTTCACCACTAATTCTCGTTCTATTCCATCGTATATAAACTAGAAATTAGTGGAGGTAGATAATAATTATTTTACCCAGGAAAAAATCAACAACGGAATTAAAATTCAAGAATGATCGCAGTTGATTATAAAATCCACTATATGAAATTGAAAACAAATTTGAAGAAGAAATAAATTTAATTCAATTACGTCCAAGAACTCACGCATTTCAAAATTGAAAACCAACCCTTCCCCAATCACTTAAGATATTTAAACCACCATGGTAAGGGTAATCAAGACTAATGGGGAATAATATGGCATACAAAACTATGAAAAAAAGGGAAAGCTGAAATGTTCTCCTCCATGGTGTCCCAGAAGGAATGTGATGCAATGAGAAATGCTTTGAGAGGGAGGATCTCTCCTCCTTTTATAGCTAAAATTTGTCCCCTGAATTTTGATGCGTTGTATCCCCATTAAATGACATCTTTATTCGTTTACCCTTCTTTAATGTTGTTAAAAATTCATTTGGGAATTTCACCTCAAAACCTCAGTAGACTTGGAGAAGTAATCAGAGAGTTAGGCATGTTTTACTCTCACAATTTATTCTGTCCAGTCAAACTCGCCAAATCGCAAAACTCCAGATTATGATGATTTAATTACCCTTAAAATGGAAAATTCCCGCTTCCTGCCCTTCAAGAAAGTTGATAAAAACTCCTTGCACGTCCACCCACCGAATTTCATAACAATTGTTCCCACCAATAATGAGTTAGGGACCCCACGAAAAAATATGACAGATCTGTAAACATTTTTCATGTTCCCACTTGTGAGCTTCTTTTAAGATTCCATATGAACGATTCAGCTTTTGGTCCAAATAGATGAAATGAATCCCTGGACGTTTAGAATATGGAAAAGAAATATTTTTTCAATTTAAATTAGTGTAGAAACGTTATGGAAAAAATACAGAAATAATTTAAACAGTTAAAAATCTGAAATGGGCCATTTTTACTATTAAGCTCAAAATATTACCAATATCATAAAAATGCCGCAATTAATTTTAAAGTAACACTTTGGTGGGATATAAAACAATGATATTTAATATAAATTAATTGAAAATGTTTTCTCTATCAGAGACTAATAAAGTAATAAAATAATATTCTTCTGGTTCTTAGATCCCGGAGAGTTGTTACAAAAAATGATCTCTAACAAAGAATCTCAAAACTTTTACAATGAATCCAAGTTTATTACTATATAAAAACATCCCAACAAAAAATTAAAATGTTATAGTAATGTTGATATCTAAGGTCAATCCCATAAAAAACTGATCATCTTTAAATAAAATGACAATTTGTTAGATATATTAACCTATGCATAAAAATTAAAAAGAAATAATTTGAAATGTTTAACAATTAATTAAAAAATAATAATAGATGAATGATTTCATTAGAATTTATTTCCAATGAATAAAAATACCATTAAGTTATAAATTTGAATAATATAGTTAGTTATAATATTATAAATTCAATTGAATTATATTTATAAAACACCCATTAATACCATCTTAATTATTTAAACATAATAGGATCATAATAATTTAATTTCACTATAATGTGTTAATGTATTACCTCATTAAAAAAATATGAAACAATATTAATCTCATATTTGAATACATTCTTCCCAAATTTATTTCTATGCTTTATTAACCCATTTTAAAAAGAATTATTAGAAAATTAACATGAAATATATTATTCGATAGTAGGATTTATCATCGTTGAGAAGGATTTATAAAAAGCCTCAAACAGATCTTTTTATATTATTGAGGTTTTGAAGTGTTTGTTAGGGGATGTTATAAACACTGAGGAGTCTATGTCTTCGGCATAATTCCTAAAAAGGGATATATTAGTTATTAAATAAATTAAAATATAGTACGAAATCATATCTTTATATGTTTAGGCAAATATAATCCCCATATACAAACTAAAATGACATCTCAAGATAGAAATACATCCACATTCCAATGAATAATCACCACATGAGGTTATCCATGTATATGGTAATAAAAAAATTCATTATATACTATAAAATATCTAGAATCATATATTGGTTTTCCTTCATCTACAAATGAATCTATGCATAAAAATCATTTATCATAAGAAATTTCGTCGTTCTTGTTTCCCAAATAGTGAAATTTAGCCATTAAGCAAGGTGCATCTAAAGTGTGTGAGAATGGGCCATGCTAGGACATAAAAAATGAGTTATTAAAATAAATAAAATGAAAAATATTTTTAAATGTATATAATAATAAAAAATAGACAACAAAATACACCTATATTAGTTCATCATGCACTAACATGGTTTACATAAACTATAACCATACCTGCTTCATCCAATACTGGTAAATGTTTTGGTCATATACCATAGCGATACTAAAAAACATAACCATAATGATAATATAACACAAAATCAAATATCTCAGTCCTAAGGTTAGTAAATGACCATTGATTTGGGTGGAAGATATCCAATCCCTCGTGAACCAACAACATAACAAATAAGATACTACACACTTACTGAACATAGTATCTGAATGATTATGTGTTTTCATATACATAATGGGTATGGAAAAAAATATAACATGTTAATAATGTAACTATAATTAATGGAACACTAATCACATTACCATTCTTCCACATTCATCATAAAATGTATTACATCTAAATAAAAATGAGTTCATAATATTTCCAAACTCTCATAAATATACAAGAAAAATCAAAAACAAATAATCTAACCATATCATTATAAAAACACTATGAAACACCAAAATATTTTATAATTTTGTTCAAATTAATTTAATATTTTTTATAGTTTTCATTAGTCACAACAAAGAGTTTAAATAAACCCTGACATATTATTAAAATAATAATATTTAATATGATAGTTGTCGCATGGCCGTGGGAATGGTTGTTAATTGAAAATATTATATAAATAATTAAAATATGGTTTAAACATGTATATAATATAAAATATTATTTTCTAAATTTTTGAGAAATAAAAATAATTTCCCTTTTCAAAAGAAAAATAATTATTTAGATAAAATAACTTTTTTATATAGAGAAGTGTCTTTTGAATAAATAAATTATAAAAATGGTAAATTATTTTAATTAAATTTATTTATAATACATTCATCCAAATTATTTACATTAATCTTCTATTATATCTAGATATGAAATAACAATAAATCTAATTGAACACTTAAAAAATATTTTTTTTTCTAAAAACCAGTTTTCTCGCATTTTATCACTTATAAAAAAATTAATTTGTGACAATTTTAAGAAAATAATTTGAAAAAAAAATTATTCTTGAAATAATAATATAAAAATTATATTATGTTGATTTGTTGTTTATTTTTATGAAAATTTACATTTTTTATTTATAGTGACAAATAAAGCACTTTAATTAGAAAATGAAATTTCATTCATTCATTTATAATGTTATAAATTAATTTAAATTGTCGTAAAGTAAAATTAATTCAATAATACATCAATTAATATAATTTAAATCATTTATATTAGCTTAATAACGAATTTTGATATAATCACATGGTAAATTTTTTTACATTTTCTCTTTAAAAACATGTTTTCTCATCACTTATGTGGGATTAATTTTAAATTAATGTTTTCAATTTATTATAATAGAATTTGGTAAAATGGAATTATTATTTATAATAAGAATAATTTAAAATTTATAATATCGTAAAATACTTTTTTCCAAGATGAATAGTGAATACAAGAAATATTCATTCTGAGGATAAGGCAAAAATGTGTTTACTAGGGGGTTAAATGAAAGAAATAAGAGTAAAAATGACATATAAACTTCTACAAAAATAAGGAGAACGAAATATTACAACCAATTCACCCAAATTTATTTATAATGTAATAATTTGGAATATTTTGATATATGAAATCATGTGACCTCTTATTCATTTACAAAATACCATGTGTGTCCTCTCCCACACTTATAAAAGGTCACCCTCTCTCCTCTCTTATTCACACCATCACACCTATTATTTCATAGATGACCTGACCAAATAACATTAAAAACTCACCCTCATGATCCTATAATCCTTTTTTATGAAATATATCATATGAAGGCTTTAGTGAAAACCTTAGGAATACACATAAGGAAGAGGTGATGTTCTTCAATGAGAGTCATTATTATTCTTTCTCCACGTCGTTCAATTATTATTAAAAAAAGGTTACTTAATAACCATTGTATATTAAATATACTGGGTTGTTTTTATAATAAGGTAGTCATGTACATCCTTCTCCACTTCTGTTAAATGGGTTACGAAATCATAATTCGTCTGTATGGTGGACTACCGCCTCCCAAACCCATGTCATTCATTTTCCCCTTACTATGTACGACCATAAAAAAAAGATGAAATAAATAAATTATATATAAGATATTTAAACATAATCATACATATGGATTCATTATATCATATATATCTTTTTTCACATTCCATTTCTTACATTATAGGATAATGTCACTCGCGTGTACGATGGACTACCTCATCCTGAAGCGATGTTATTCATCTCTCAACTAACGCATTAATGGAAGGTTATAAGGATGATTTTAATGATTATTTTTATATAAATTAAAAAAAATTATATTAATGACAAATTTATCATTCATTAAGGGTGACAAAATTATTTATTAACTCACTTAATTATGATAACTTCGTTCATATAAATATGTACTACCACCTTCAAGAAGTGATGTGACTCTCTATTTTTATCACAACACCACATGATTTTTTTTTGAATACTTAAATATGTAAATATTTATTTAGGATGTTATTCTCATTTTATAAATTATATACATCACTTACCTCTATTTCATAGTGATCATTAATAAATGTAAATGTTACACAGGCGTACATACAACATACCATCTCCATGGTCATAGAATACTTCATTAACCAAATCCTTCTTTCATGAAAATTATTAAAATTATATTTGATGAAAAAATATGATAATTATTTAAGTATTATTATTTTGTATGTTATGGAATCTTGATCAAAGTATGTGTACTTAAATAATAAATGAAAACATATTCGAAAAATAATAAGGTTATTAACTGAAATGTGAATTTAACAATGAATTATTAATAAATTGGTAATAAAATTAATTAAGTAAATATTATTTGGTGTGATATATATATGTATAGTTATATAATAAATTTAATAATAACCTTATATTAATTATATAGTTGTTTCTAATGAGATTGAATAAAGTAAACACATTTGGTAAAGGGATTTCTAGTCTCACTTTTATTTCTATAAAATTTAAGCCATATTCACTAATTGTATATTTTGTGTCATGTATATAATTCTTTATGATGTGATATATCATTAATATATATTATTTCATAAATATTAATGTTTTTATAGATGATATTATTTAATAGGGCATAAGATTAAAAATTTACTCAAGAAATAAGTGATTTCCATTTCTCTTTCACTTCTTTGAGACACATTATATATTAAATAAATATTTATTTTATGTGATTTATATATGTAAAATGAATTAAGAATATTATTATTCTACTAGAAATTATCTTGGTTTTCATATCAATTTTAGTATCTCTATTTTAATGTGTATTTAGTTAAAATGTTACCTACGTGGTAATGGATTTTTCACTCAATTTTATTTCACTGATATGTATATTATGTTATGTACATGTATGCTTTCATGTGGTAAAAATAAAATACTCTTTAAGTGTAATATCATGAATTTATTTTTCCAAATTATATTTCAACATCCACATTATTTTTTTATTTCGTGGGTATTATGATTTTACATTGCCAAAGTGTTCTATCTTATATTTTACAATCTCATAATTTGTTGGGATTGTTTATGATTAAATATCTAATGTTGATATCTCAAGATATACCTCTAAATTATTCTCATTAATTTTATTCTACTATAGTTATTCGTGACATTTTAAATCAATATTAATCTTTTTTAACTCTTTTTTATGTCAAATAATGATTAAATATTTTAAAGAAAATTTAATATTATTGATATCCTCTATAGAAAATTTGTTTATTCCAAAACCAGGTTTTCTAAAACTCTTTTAGAAAATGTTTTATTACATGATTATAATTTTTTTAGAAAATAAACTGTTACACTCTTTTGAATTTTTATAAAATCTTTTAAAAATAATTTTTATATCATTTTCAAAAAAAATATCATTTGTATTTTATAAAAAATATGAAAAGAATAATTGTTTTAAACATGTATGAAATGAATTATATTTCATGCTATCATGACTACTCAAGGGATTCAATATTACGTTATTTTTTTTAAATTTTGTCTTTAAATAAAATATATGCCTTAGTATTTTTTATATTTTTTATATTTTAAATAAACTATTTCAAAAGGAAAGGTATTTTAAAATGTATTATATTTTTAAAATTTTCTTTTCTATGTGAAATGTATATTTTTCCAAAGGAATGTTTTAAATATTAAATAAAATAATTTTACATCTAATATTTCATATACTAATGTTTCCTATTCCTTCTGGGGATATAATCCAAGGAGACAATTCTTATTCATTCTTTTAATGATTTATGTTTAAGAGGACATGTTATTTATTAAACCATTTATCTTTCATTGGTCATACCATGATAAAATTCTTAGGAGACCCGCTTATTTCATGGGTTATGAATTGATGATATGATTATGAACCCTTTCTCATTTCTACATGCTATTATATGCTAAAATGTTTATGAAACCCATTTCATTTCATGCATTATGATATAATTAATGTTAATGATATTGTGGAACATAATAGTATAGTTTTCATTATGTGTTTGGTGGTTCAAATATCTCCCTAAAATGTATTGGGTAAATATTTATATCTCATGAGATAAACTGGACTAGAATTGGGAGTGAAACCATTTTAGTAATACTGGACTAGAATTTGGAGTGAATATGGTTCATTAAGACAATACTGGAAATAGGACTGAACAAGATTCAGTAAGCATGTGATAGAATAGGAGTGAATTTGCTTCAATTTTGGAATTTGTGCACTATGATGGTTTTTCGAGTGAAATGTCACTATAATATTATTTTTGGGGAATGAAAAATTTCCCATATCATAACCTTTTAAGAGATCATTGACTAATATGGAAATAATTTTCTATTCCCATGTGTATGCCAAAACCACTATGACTTATGAAAATGTTAGGCTCTCATCTCTCATGTTCTTTGTTTCTCTTATCAATCATTGCTTGTGAACATCCAATAATTATTTCATGAATCATGTTTATGATCTATGACATGATGGGTATATACATCTATATTTATGTTCGAAATCAAGTACCCTTATTCTTATCTCATTCTTGCATACAATCATAGATCGATATCTATTGTTTTACCCTTACTAAGCATCCGAGCTCACACATTATTATGTTTAAATTCCCAAATATACGAACAAAGGTTTTATATAGTAAATATTTATGAAGAGTACTAAATGTGAATATATTTTTTTGGGAAAAATTGAAGATCACCCCCCAAATTAAAAGTCTATGTCATGATTTTACAAGAACTATACTGTTACAACCCTTTGGTGTGTGTTTGTACAATGTAATGAATATTCATATAAAATGATGTAATATCCATGTATGTGAAGCTCAAGTTTCTATAGTTGGTATGAGAGGAAATATTTTTTTAACCTTTAGAATCTATGATGAGAAAAAATTAATGAGATATGTAGGAATATTTCTAATGATACATTTATCTATATATTTAAAGATAAATATAAGGTTGAGTTAATGTATATAAATATGTAGCCTAACTTTTTTGTAAATGATAGAGTGAGTGGTTTCTATGAAATTACAATCTTGTGTGGGTATTACATGTTATTAATGATCTGAAATATATATACCTATGAGTAACAACCCTGAAACATCATATTACTCTATAATCAACTGGGAACTGTTATATGACAACAATCCCTGACACACACCTATTTTGAGACTTTTGAGGGATATGATTTATAAATTCTAAAACTCTTTATGAACTATAACATCCAAGACACTTATTTCACATAAATACATGATTTAGTACATAATATTACACTTAATATGACCCAGAAGGTCGATATTTGTATTATCACTTGTAATTAGGCACATTACATGACAACATAAAATAGGAAATACATCAGTCTTATTGAAAACATCCTTAACATTATCATAATATTCAATGGTTATTAAAACGGGATGTGATAACATGGGAAAATACATAATAAAGGGATTAGATATAAATCCCAGTGAGGGAATAAACATGACATATGGTGAAACAGGTTAGGGAATAGTTATATTAATAAGGAATGAAATGAACATGAAAAATAAGGCATAACAGAGCATTATAATCATAACATGGGAAGTATGGTAACAAATTAAAACCCTATATCATAAACAAAGGTCAAGCATAACTACGAAGAAATGATGATGGATAAATACTATAAAGGAATTAGGTTCACTCCTGATCCCAAAATTACGTCTCAAACCCACACTATCTATTGGAGCACTATATAATTCTGGGAAAACCCATCACTTTCATTTCATTAAAATTTTTATGTAGACACATAGGTCATCAAAAATAGATTCTTTCATCATCATATGTTAGTCCACATTCATGTAACTTGAAATAAATAAATGTAAGTCCCAATTCAAATAAGTATATGCGCATAGGGAAGAACACCCTTGATTGGAAATGTCTGACATATTCAATACAAAATTATTTGGAATGGAAAGTCATGGTGAAATTTCTTCATCAAAATTTCATCACATAAAAATTAATTAAAATATTTTATTATAGAGAAAGGGGTTTCATATAATTCAGATATTAAATAGGTTGTAATAGAGATATTAAAAAGGCATATCCCAACATAATGGAATGGATATAGGGGCTATAAGATAATAAGAAAACACTAATAAGGAAGAGAAGGTGAGTACCCCTTACTTGAGTGTGTGATCTGAATGTATGAGCCTCTTGAGAGATTGGGAAACCTTGGGAAGACTCTAGAAATATGATGGAAGAGTAAGTACAAGATAATAGTATTTTGAGTGAATATAAGTAGGAAATTGGGTGGGTTTAATTATTAAATGGCTATTTGAATGTCTAAAAAAAATTGTAAAAAAATCCCCCCATGGATAATGTCTATATTTTAATTAAAAAAATATTTTTCATTTATCAAATGTTTTCTAAATATGTAAATTTTCTCTTTTAAAATGAAATCATCATTTGGTATGAAATGCTGGGTTTTTTTAGCAGTAACAGTTTTTGAAATCTTATAAAAATATCATTTGACATAATAAAAATAATATGATAAATTATATTTAATAAAAATTGTTTAATAAAAACATTTTATTAAAATATTATTTATTTTAAAATCCATCAATTCATCAAAATAAATTCATTAATTGAATTTGATTATTACCCAAAAACTATTTGAATCATAAAGATAATTTAAAAAGTTAAAATAATAGGATGAAAACATATTCATTATTCTATAAATAATTATGTACATTATCATATTTATAGGGTCTTTATATATTTCCATTTAATACACTAGAAAAAAAATCTAAGAGTACGGTGTGTGATGGTGAGACATTCATCGTGTGGTTTGGCACACATGGTTTGAGTCAAAATCATAATAAGCTTGAACTTATCCCCTAAATGGTTTAACTCATTCATAATTTTTTGGATATCAGCTTGGGAATGTCCATGTGAAAATCCTACAGAATCTATCTCCCATTAAAGCTCTAAAAAATGGGCTTCATAGGGTGCAATCCTACTAGTTGAGGCGATTAATATTTTTCAATGTCAATTTGATTAGTTAAAACCCTATATTTATACTAATCATGTGAACATTGATCAACATCTATATTTTCAATAGTAAAGATACATTAATGGTATTATTAAATCCAAAATGAGTGCATGTTTTTTATATTCTTATTACATAATGAGATATTTTATTAAATTGTAATTGGAATTTTAGTTATAACAGTTCAAGTTGTTACAATCATCCCCACTTAAGAAATTTCACTCTCAAAATTTTTATATCCCACAATAAAATTGGTGGAGGTAACTATGTTTCCTCAAATCCTACAATTACCAAAAAACGTCTTCAATCTTGTTATATCTACACAATAATTTGACAATGTTCATTTCCTTATCTTGTAGAACATAGTCTATATGATCTAAGATCTTCAATTGATGATCCTCATATGAAATTTCATTCTCTAACGACACCACCTCTATATTGAGAACATGTAAGGGGTATGTAATATACCTTCTCAATAGGGATACATGGAAAACATGTTGTACTTGTGATTTATTATGTGGGAGAACATGTTTGTTTTCAACCACACTAATGCGATCAGGAATCTCAATTGGGATTATGTATCTTGGACTAAGAATTCCCTTCTTCCAAAATCTCATCACATTTTTAATTGAATTTATTTATTATATATTCATCCAAATTATTTACATTAATCATCTATTATCTCTAGATATTAAATAAGAATAAATCTAATTGAACAAATAAAAAATATTTTCACTAGAAACCAGTTTTCTCTCATTTTATCACTTATAACAAAATTAATTTGTGATAATTTTAGGAATTTAATTTGAAAAAAACTGTATTCTTGAAATAATAATATGAAATTTATCTTATGGTGATTTGTTTTTTATTTTTCTGAAAATTTTCTTTTTTTTATTTATAGTGAAAAATAATGCAGTTTAATTAAAAAATGAAATTTTATTTATTTATTTATAATGTTATAAATTAATTTAAATTGACTTAATGTAAAATTAATTCAATAATACATCAATTAATCTAATTTAGATAATTTATATTAGCTTGATAACGAATTTTTATAGAATCACATGGTAGAATTTTGGAGATTTTCTCATTAAAAACATGTTTTCTCTTCAATTATGTCGGATTAATTTTAAATTAATGATTTCAATTTATTTTAAAGGAATTTCGAAAAATTGAATTAAGATTTATAATAAAAATAATTTATAAATTATAATATGGTAAGGAAAATTTTTTCAAGATGAATAGTGAATACAATAAATATTCATTCGGAGGTTTATGTAAAAATGTGTTTACTGAGGGGTTAAATGAAAAAAATAAGAGTTAAAATGACATATAAACTTCTATAAAAACAAGGAGAAGGAAATATTACAACCAATTCGACTAAATTTATTTATAATTTGATAATTTGGACCATTTTGATATATGAAATCATGTGATCTCTTATTCATTTACAAAATAAATAGTGTGTCCTCTCCCACACTTATAAAAGGCCACCCTCTTTCCTCTCTTATTCACACCATAACACCTATTTTTTCATAGATGACCTGATCAAATACCATTAAAAACTCACCCACATGATCCTATAATCATTTGTTTTTTATGAAATATATCATATGAAGGCTTTAGTGAAAACCTTAGGAAGACACATAAGGAAGAGGTGATGTTCTTCAATGAGAGTAATTTTTATTCATTCTCCAAGTCGTTCAATTATTATTAAAAAAAGATTACATAATAACCATTGTATATTAAATATACATGGATATTTTTATAATAAGTTAGTTATGTACATCCTTCTCTATCTCTGTTAGATGGGTTACGAAATCATAGTTCAGCTGTACGGTGGACTACCGCCTCCCAAACCCATGTCATTCATTTTTCCCATTCCATGTATCATGATTAGGAAAGATGAAAGAAATAAAGTATATAAAAGATATTTAGAACATAATTATACCTATGGATTCATTATATCATATATATCTTTTTTTCACTTTCCATTTCTTACATTATATGATAATGTCACTTGTGTGTATGGGGGACTACCTCGTCCGGAAGCGATGTGATTCGTCTCTCAACAAATGCATAAATGGAAGGTTATAAGGATATTTTTAATGATTGTTTTTGATATACATGAAATAATTATTATATTAATGACTCATTTATCATTCATTAAGGTTAATATATTTTTTTATTCACTCACTTAATAATGATAATGTCATTCATATAAATATGAACTACCACTTTCACGAAGTGAGGTGACTCTCTGTTTTCATCACAACAACTCATGATTTTTTTAATATTTAAATATGTAACAATTTATATAGCATGTTATTCTGATTCCAGAAATTATATACAGTACTTACCTCTATTTCCTAGTGAACATTAATAAATATAAATGTTACACATGCGTACATACAACATACCACCTATATGGCCGTATCATACTTCATTACCTAAATCCTTCTTTCATGAAAATTATTAAAATTATATTTGATGAATAAATATGATTATTATTTAAGTTTTATTATTTTTGGAGGTTATAGAAGCTTGATCAATGTATGTGTACTTAAATAACAAATAAAAATATATTTGAAAAACAATAAGGTTATTAACTAAAATTTGAATTTAACAATGAATTATTAAAAAATTGGTATTAAAAGTAATTAAGTAAATAAAATTTTTGTGATATATATAAGTATAGTTCTATAATAAATTTAATAATAAAATTATATTAATTATATAAAAGATTTTAATGAGATTTAAGAATGTAAAGACTTTCGGTAAGGGGATATCTGGTCTCGCTTTTATTTCTATGAAATTTATGCCATATTCCCTACTTGTATCTTTTGGGTCATGAATATAATTACTTATGATGTGATATATAATTAATGTATATTATTTCAGGATTATTAATTTTTATATCGATTATATTATTTAATGCGGTATATGATTCAAAAGTTACTCGGGCATTAAACAATTTCCGTCTCTCTTTCACTTCATTGAGACACATTCAATATTAACTAAATATTTATTTTATGTGATTTATATATGTAACAGGAATTAATATTATTATTATTCTAATAAAAATTATCTTGGTTTTCATATCAATTTTTTATCTATCTTTTATGGTGTATTTGTTTAAAATGTTTCCCAAGTAGTAATAGATTTTTTGCTAAATTTTCTTTTATTGATATGTATGTTATGTTATGAACCTGTATTCTTTCATGAGGTTAAAATAAAACTATATTTATATGTAATATCATGAATTTATTTTTTGAAATAATATTTCAACGTCCATATTATTTTATTATTTCTTGGGTATTAGGATTTTATATGGCCAAAGTGTTCTGGATTTTATTTTACAATCTCATAATTTGTTGGGATTTTTTATGATTAACTATCCAATGTTGATATCTCAAGATATACCTGTAAATTATTCTCATTAATTTTATTCTACTATGGTTATTCATGACATTTTAAATCAATATTAAACTTTTTCCTCTCTTTTTTATGTCAAATAATGAAGAAATATTTTTAAGAATATTTAACATTATTGATATCCTCTATAGAAAATATATTTATTGTAAAATTAGGTTTTCTAAAAAAGTTTAGAAAATGTTTTATTATTCGTTTCTAATTGTTTTTAGAAAATAAATTGTTATACTTTTTTGAATGTTTATAAAATTATCTAAAATTAATATTTATATCATTTTAAAAAAAAACTATCATTTGTATTTTATAAAAAATATTAAAAGAATCATTGTTTTAAACATGTATGAATTGAATTTTATTTCAGGCTATCATGAATACTCAATGGATTCAATATTACATTAAAATTTTTTAAAATTTATTTTTAAATAAAATATATTCTTTAATATTTTTGATATTTTTTTTATTTTAATTAAAATATTTTAAAAAGAAAGTTATTTGAAAATGTATAATATTTTTAAAATTTTAGTTTCAATGTGAAATGTATATTTTTCCAAAGAAATGTTTTAAATTATAAATAAAATCATTTTACATTTAATATTTCATATTTTGATGTTTCTTATTTCTTTGTGGGGATATTATCCTAGGAAACCATTCTTATTCATTCTTTTAATGATTTATGTTTATTATGACATGTTATTAATTAAACAATTTTCTTTCATGGGTTCTATCATGATAAAATTATTATGAAACCCGCATATTTTGTGGGTTATGCAACAATGAAAAGAGTATGAATCCTTTAACATTTGTATATGTTATTATATGATAAATTTATTGTGAAACCCATTTCATTTCATAGGTTATGATATAAATAATGTTAATGATATTGTGGAACATAAAATTATGGTTTTCATTATGTGGTTTGTGGTTAAAATATCTCCCTCAAATGTATTGGGTAAACATTTATATCTCATGAGATAGACAAGACTATAATTGGGAGTGAACCCATTTTAGTAATATTGTACTAGAATTTAGAGTGAACATGGTTCTTTAAGACAATACTGGAAATAGGAGTAAATATGATTCAGTAAGCATGTGATAGAATGGGAGTGAACCTGGTTTAGTTTTGGAATTTGTGCACTATGATGGTTTTGCGAGTGAAATGTGACTACAATATTTTTTTGGGGAATGAAAAATTTCCTATATAAAAACCTTTGAAGATATCCTTAAATAATATAGAAGTAATTTTCTATTCCCATGTGTATGCCAAAAACTCCATGAATTATGAAAATGTAAGGCTCTCATCTCTCTTATTCTTTGTTTCTCTTATTAATTATGGCTTATGAACATCCAACATTGAATCATGTTTATGATCTATGACATGATGGGTATATACATCAATATTTATGTTCAAAATCATGTAACCTTATTCTTATCTCATTCTTTTATACAATAATAGATCTATAACTATTATTTTCACCCTTACTAAGCATCCAAGCTCACCCATTATTATAATTCCATTCACAAATATAGGAACAAAGGTTTTATATAGTGAATATTTATAAAGATTACTGAATGTGAATATCTTTTTGGGAAATATTGAATATCACCCCATAATTAAAATACTATGTCCAAGATTTTTGAAGAACTAAACTGTTATAACCCTCTGGTGTGTGTTTGTACAATGTAATGAATATTCATATAAAATGATGTAATATCTATGTATGTGAAGCTCAGTTTTCTATAGTTGGTATGTGAGGAATTTTTTTATTAACCTTTATAATCTAGGATAAGAAAACCTTAATGAGATCCATAAGGTTATTTCTAATGATATGTTTAGGTATATATCTTAAGATAAGTCTAAGGTTGAGTTAATGTATATAAAAATGTATCCTATCTTTTGTAAATGATAGAGTGAGTGGTTTCTAAGAAATTACAACCTTTTATGGGTATTACATGTTATTAATACAATGGAATATAAATACCTATGAGTAAAAACCTTGAAACATCATATTACTCTATAATCGACTGGGAACTAGTGTATGACAACAAGCCATGACACACACCTATTTTGGGACTCTCAAGGGATATGATTTATAAATTCTCAAACTATTTATGAACTATAACAACCATGAGATTTATTTCACATTAATACATGATTTATTACATATTATTACACTTAATATAACCCGGAAGATCAATATCTATAGTATCTATGGTAATTAGGCACATTACATGACATCTTAAAATAGGAAATACATCAGTCTTATTAAAAACTTCCATAACATTATCATAATATTCAATGGTTTTTAAAACGGCATGGGATAACATGGGAAAATACATAATAAATGGATTAGATATAAATCTCAATGAGGGAATAAACATGACATATGGTGAGACATGTTAGATAATAGTCATATTAATAGGGAATGAAATGAACATGAAAAATAAGGCACAATAGAGCGTGATAATAATAATATGGGAAATATGGTAACAACTTAAACCACTATATCATAAAAAAAGGTCAAGACTAACTGCAAAGAAATGATTATGGAAAAATCCCATAAAGCAATTAGGTTCACTCCCTATCCCAAAATGACGTCTAATGAGACCAAACATCATCCAATACATTGGAGCGCTATATAATCCTAAGGAAACCCATCAAATTCATTTCATTATAATGCTTATGTAGAAACATAGGTCATAAAAATTGATTCCTTCATCATCATATATTAGTCCACATTCAGGTAGCATGAAATAATTATATGTATGCCCCAATTCAAATAATTATATGTGCATAAATATGAACACCCTTGATTGGAAATGCGTGACATATTCAATACACAATTATTTTGCATGGAAATTCATGGTGAAATTTCTTTATCAAAATTTCATCACATAAAAATTAATTAAAATATTTTATTATATAGAAAGGGGTTTCATATTATTTGGATATTAAATTGGTTGTCAAAGAGAAATAAAAAAGGCATATCCCAACATAATGGAATGGATATAGGGGCCATCAGATAATAAGAAAACACTAATAAGAAAGAGAATGTTAGGATCCTAATTATTCACTGAAAGTGGATAATATTGATTGTTAAGATCTTAATATTAATGCGTTTAAAAGTTCATAAACATCAATTTTAGTCTAATTCAGAAATTGAACTTCATTTCCCATCATTGTGTAATTAATGCTTAAAGTGTCAATTTGGGACCACTCAATAATTTGCTTGTGGAAATTAAAATATTCATAATTTTAATTTTATATTTTGGAATATTATTAATCACTTTATTTGGAACATTTTTTCTTTTGGGTCTTATGGATGAATCACAAGTGAAGATGGATATTTGTGCACTTGAAGGCAGAAACTTGCTGGAAAAAGCATAATGGGCCTAAGGCCCATAAAACAAATGTGGGGTCAACAAATAAAGCCCAATGAAGCTCAAATTTATACAGTAGAAAGATAAAAATATAAGGACATTTTATTCAACTGTGGCCGGAGCTAATTCTAATTTTTTCATGATGATAAAGGGATCTGTAGTTGAGATTTAAATGGTGGACCCGACATTAATGCACAGAAATCCATCCCTCCATTTCGACCATAACTTCCAAACGGATGAGCCAAATTTCCTGAAATTTTTACATCTCATAGAGGACAGATGGAAGAAGATATGTTTCCCCTACAACCCCTCCATATTTGACTTTTTTCAATTACAAATTTACACGTCAATATGGTGGACGAATATGGATAGTTTTCCGGGTCAACTTCGAAACATCAATTTCCTTTTTATTATTCACCCTCCTTTTGACTCTATTAATTGTTGGGGGGTGAATTGATTGTGGGGGTGGATCTAAGGATCCTAATATGTCTATATAATGAGCTATTGGTGAAATGAATAGGGTGGATATTTTTCTAATCATCTTTTGTTGTTTGTTTCATTGTATGGTTATGCTTCCAAATTCCCTTTGTAATGTTTTCCATTTCCACGTATGTTTCTTTTTTGTATCTTTATGTTCTTAATAAACTTATTTCTCTTATATATTTTCCATTTCATTTATTAAAACTTTATTATCACAAATAACAGTGATATCTCTGTGTTGTTGTGAATTTGTTCACACATATGTGTGAATTTCATTCACACAAACAGAGGAGTGCTCGTTATTTCCACGGTTTTAATTTCTTCAATCCAATTCTTGTTAGTCATCTTCCAACCACCATTGAGAGTATACCATCAATATAGGGATAAACCTTTAATGGGTTTATCTTAGGAGGATGAAAAGGCTGGATTGAATGTTATTTTATGAACGAATTATTGTTAATTGGATAATTAATTTAAGACATCCATTCTTCAGTAATTTATACTCTTCATCTTTACTGTGTTTGAGCAAACTAAATTCAATTACTAAATGACCATATACCTCAAAGAGATCATTAATTTGGTTCTCTAAGTGTATAGGGGATTAGTAATTGTGTGTAGAAAGCACCAAACCAGAAAATTATGAAGGTAGTGTTATTTTTGAAGAATGGATTCATCAAGAATTAATAAAACCAAAATTTTCTAAAGAAGTAAAATTCATTCAATCCACCTTGAGAATAATCCTAAGATCAACCCATTTTCTTTGAATTGAATTCACATAGATTTATTAGTGTTCTTTAAACCATCCAAAATCAAACCCAAATTTGGCTACTTCATAGCCCATCCTTCACCAAATCATAGCGTCTCAAGGTTACTTCTTCGGTCCCTGTGGATTTGACCCCTAAATGTACTACATCGACTGATTTTACCAGTATGGTAAATTTGGGTGCAACCAAATTTTCATTGGGGATACTTTTGAGGGATGCCTTATAAATGTTTAAAAGGTTTTGTCAAGGTGCGAGGATAAGAATCTCATACTGAATTGGGAAAAATTCCAATTCATGGTAAGGGAAGGACTTGTTCTAGGTCATCTGGTATCTGGTATAGGGATTGAAGTTGATAAAGCTAAGGTTGAAATCATTCGTCACCCTCCCTCTCCTAAAACTGCTAAGGAAGTGAGGTCCTTAGGACATGATGGTTTTTATAGAAGGTTCATTAGGAATTTCATCTCTATTTCTCGACCACTTTGTGCTCTATTGGTAAAGAATTATCCATTTTTATGGACAGAAAGCTGTAAGGAATCATTATCTATACTCAAGTCAACTCTTATATCTCCACCTATCATGCAATCTCCAAATTGGAAACTTCCTTTCGAGCTCATGTCTGATGAAAGTGACTTCAGTGTAGGAGCAGTCTTAAGACAACGGTGTGAGAAAACTCCATGTGTAATTGCTTATGCAAGAAAATCATTAAATGATGCACAATTAAACTACACCACAATTGAGAAATAGTTTCTTTCTATTGTCATTTCCTTAGAGAAATTCAGGTCTTATCTCTTAGGATCACCGATCATTGTCTTCACTGGCCATTCAACCCTAAAATACCTTTTCCAAAAACAAGATGCCAAGGCTAGATTGATTAGGTGGGGCCTTCTTATTCAAGAGTTTGATTTAACTATTAAGGATAAATATGGTGTTGAAAATATTGTAGTTGATCACCTCTCTAGGATGTAATTCAAAGACAACTCACACCACCTCTCTGTGTCTGATTCATTTCCCGATGAGAACCTACATTCAGTGAATGATTGCCCTTGGTATGCTGACATAGAAAACCATTTGGTGATGGGTGACATTAAAAAATTCATGGGGACCCAAGCTAATAAGAAATTCCTTTCTGATGTCAAACACTATGTGTTTGATGATCCTTACCTCTTCATGTAATGTCCTGATCAAATCATCAGGAGAAGTATTCCCGAGTCTGAGCAAGAGTACATTCTAAAATTTTGTCACGGAGAGGCATGTGGATGCCACTTTTCTACAAAAGAACCACTGCAAAGGTCCTCCAAAGTGGTTTCTACTGGCCGAACCTCACTAAGGATTCCTTCCAATTCTTCAAAAGTTGTCCTCAGTGTCAGCAATTAGGATCCATTGCCAAATGGAACCAAATGCCCCTCAATCCCATTCTGGTCGTTGAAATCTTTGATTGTTAGGGAATTGATTTGATGGGGCCCTTTAAAAACTCTAAGGGATACCTCTACATCCTCTTAGCTATTGATTATGTCTCAAAATGGGTTGAACCCATTCCCACCAGGTCCAATGACCACCATGTTGTGATCTGATTTCTGAAAGAGCATATATTTTCTCGATTTGGAATTCCTAGGGCTATAATCAGTGATCGTGGAAGCCATTTCTGCAACCGACCATTCTCTTCACTCATGTCTAAGTATGGTATTACTCATAAAGTTTCCACTGTATACCATCCTCAAACCAATGGTCAAGCTGAGTTGGAAAATATAGAAATTAAGCAAATTCTTGAAAAAACTGTTAATCCCTCTAGGAAATATTGGTCCGAGAAACTCTTAGATTCCCTTTGGGTATATCGAACTGCTTTCAAAACTATCCTAGGCATGTCACCATATAGATTGGTTTATGGAAAATCATGTCATTTACCTGTTGAAATTGAGCATAAGGCCTTTTGGGCAATAAAAAAATGAACTTTGACATTTCTTTGGCTGAAACAAAAAGTAAATTAGATCTTAATGAACTCGAGGAACTTAGGATGGAGGCTTATGAAAATTCAAGGATCAATAAATCTAAAGTTCAAGCCTACCAATCTAGGAATCTCAAAGTAAAACACTTTGAACTGGGAAAATTTGTGCTCTTGTATAGTTCAAATCTTCATCTACACCCAGGAAAGCTAAGGTCCAGATGGTCTGGTCCATACCTAGTGCATCATGTGTACCCTCATGGGGCAATAGAGATTCAAGATCCCACAAGTGGTCATGTCTTCAATGTCAATGGTCATAGGTTAAACCCACTCATTGAATCATTTAATAAACAAGAAACCAAGGGGGGGGTTTACTGATCCAACATATGAACCAGAGAAAAATGGATACATTTAGGGTAAAAGTAGGGCTAACGACGTTAAACAAAAGCGCTGCACGGGAGGCAACCCGTGGTTTTCATGTTTCCAATCACTGTGAATCATCTTTTGTTTCCTTCTGCTTCATTTGGTCATTTTTTATTATATAGACTGTTGAACTGTTCTTCTTTTATGAGTATGGATGGGTATGAAAGGGGATCACCGTATTCATTCGTGTCACGCGGTGTGATCCCTAAGTAATACCTTGCCCAGAAAATATAAAGAAGACAATGTATCATCAGTTTATTTTATTTTATTTATGTTTTTGTAGGTAAAAAAATTAGACTCTTGACCTGTTCTTCTTTTATGAGTATGGATGGGTATGAAAGGGGAGCACCGTATTCATCAGTGTCACGCGGTGTGATCCCTGAGTAATACCTTACCCAGAAAATATAAAGAAGACAATATATAATTAGTTTAATTTAAAAAAAACATGGAAACCCATAAAAATGATGGTACATGGAATTAAATAAATCATTGTGTTGTCTATTTTTTCTGATTTGTCTTTATTTTTATGGTTCAGGAACTATTTTGGGTGATACATGTTCAATCAAGGAGGTGCCTACAATCCCCAAGAGATCAGAGGAGTAATCTGGAGCATCATGAACTTCAACTTCAAAAACCAGGTGAATTTGTTCCATGTTTATCATTCTAAATTTTATCTTTTAACTCCTTTCCTACCCCCGTATAACTATTATTTTCTTTAAACACTGGGGACAGTGTTATTCTATGTTGGGGGGAGATAAAAAATGATTTTTTTTGTGAATAAAAACATGCATGAAAAGAAAAATTCCATTAACCATAAACATGACAACACACATTGCAAACTCTAAAATTGGATATCAAATAAATTTTGCATGCCTTGATTTTGATTTTAATGCAACTTTAAGTTCATGAGCATAGTTTTTGGAAATTGCGGTTGTCCAATGTGATTTTTCAATGTTTAAATTATTATCCCCTTAATAAATATGCCACAATGCACGTCTATTGGATCGTGGGTGTAAATTTGAGTTATTGGGTCCCTTTCATTATAGCATAGGGTTCTGGGGTCACTTTTAGTGTAATTTGAGTGTCCAAAAAAAACAAAAACAAAAAAATAGACCACATAGAGAAATATTTTATCCAAATGCGTGGCATCCGACACTTAGGGATCGTGACTCCATAGTTGTCTTGCCCAGAGTTAGGCTTTATATCTCTTTTGTAGAGCTTGAAATTGACAATATGTGTGGCGTCCGACACTTGGGGATCGTGACCCCATAGTTGTCTTGCATAGAGTTAGACTTTTCATATCTATTGTGGATAAAAAAATCATCAAAAATAAAAATAAAAAAATGGATACTCATATTAAGGTTTAATGTGATTCCCACCTAGCGCTTCCATTTTTCCCCTTGAACAACAAAATGGGTCCCATATCTTTTGTGATGCACGACCCTTTATCATGCTTAATTGAAATTGAATGAAATGTGGCGATGAATTTGAACAAAGGAATGGGCTTGGGCTTGGGATATGCTTATGGACTTAGCTTGTTTTAAATGATTTTGATGGGTTCCATAATTTTTTTGGAATGAGGTCTTTGGGTGAGCAATGTGTATTTAAATGTTTTTGGAAAAGGGGATTTGAATTTCATATTTGTAATATATTTTGCTCGGGACTAGAAAAACTCAAGTTGGGGGGTGTGATTAGTCACTAAAAATGGCTAATATTCATTGTTATGATCTTAATATTAATGTGTTTAAAAGTTCATAAACATCAATTTTAGTCCAATTTAGAAATTGAACTTCATTTCCCATCATTGTGCAATTCATGCTTAAAGTGTAAATTTAGGCCCACTCAATAATTTGATTTTGGAAATTAAAATATTCATAATTTTAATTTTATATTTTGTTATATGATTCATACCTTTATTTGGAACATTTTTTCTTTTAGGTCTTATGGATGAATCACATGTTAAGATGGAGATTTGTGCACCTCAAGGCAGAAACATGCTGGAAAAAGCATAATGAGGCTAAGGCCCATCAAACAAATGTGGGGCCCAAAAACCAAGCCCAATGAAGCTCAAATTTATACAGTATAAAGATAAAAATATCAGGATCATTTTATTCAACTGTAGCTGGAGCTAATTATAATTGTTTTCATGATGATAAAGGGGTCTGAAGTTGAGATTTAAATGGTGGACCCGACATTAATGCACAGAAATTCGTCCCACCATTTCGACCATAACATCCAAACGGATGAGCTAAATTTCCTGAAATTTTTACAGCACATATAGGAAAGATGGAAGAAGATATTTTTATTCTACAACCCCTTCGGATTCGGCTTTATTCAATTATAAATTTACACGTCATTATGTTGGACAAATCTGGACAGTTTTCTGGGTCAACTGCGAAACATCAATTTCCTTTTGATTATTCACCCTCCTTTTGACTCTATTAATTGTTGGGGGGTAAATTGATTGTGGGGGTGGATCTAAGGCTCCTAATATGCCTATATAATGAGCTATTGGTAAAGGTAATAGGGTGGATATTTTTCTTATCATCTTTTTTTGCTTGTTTCATTGTAAGGTTATGCTTCCAAATTTCCGTTGTAATGTTTTCCATTTCCATGTAAGTGTTTTTTGAATCTTTATGTTCTTAATCAACTTCTTTCTCTTATATATTTTCCATTTCATTTATTAAAGCATTATTATCACAATTCATAGTGATATCTCTGTGTTTTTGTGAATTAGTTCACACATAGGTGTGAATTTCATTCAACCACACAGTGGAGTGCTCGTTATTTCCGCGGTTTTAATTTCTTCAATCCAATTCATGTTAGTCATCTTCCGCCCACCATTGAGAGTATACCATCAATGGAGGGATAACCCTTTAATGGATTGATATTAGGAGGATGCAAAGGCTAGATTGAATGTTATTTTATGAACGAATTTTTGTTAATTGGATAATTAATTTAAGACATCCATTCTTCAGTAATTTCTACTCTTCATCTTTACTGTGTTTGAGCACACTAAATTCAATTACTAAATGACCATATAACTCGGAGAGATCATGAATTTGGTTCTATATGTGTATAGGGGATTACTAATTGTGTTTAGTAAGCACCAAACCAGAAAATGATGAAGGTAGTGTTATTTTTGAAGAATGGATTCATCAAGAATTAATGAAACCAAAATTGTCTAAAGAAGTAAAATTCATTCAATCCACCCCGAGCATAATCCTAATATCAACCCATTTTCTTTGAATTGAATTCACTTAGGTTTCTTAGTGTTATTTAAACCATCAAAAATCAAACCCAAAGTTGGCTACTTCATAGCCCATCCTTCACCAAATCATAGCGTCTCAAGGTTACTTTTTCGGTCCCTATGAATTCGAACCCTACATGTACTACATCGACCGCTTTCACGAGTAGGGTAAATTTGGGTGCAACCGGATCCTTTACATGAGTGTGTGATCGGAATGCATGGGCCTCTTTAGATATTGGAGAACCTTGGGAAGACTCGAGATATTTGATGGAAGAGTAAAGACAAGATAAAATTATTTTGAGTGATGATATGTGGGAAATTGGGTTGGTTTAATTATTACATGACTATTCGAATGTCACAAAAAATGGTAAAAATTCCCACCATGGATAAGATCTAGATTCTAATTCAGAAAATCATTTCCATTTATCAAATTTTTTCAAAATATGTAAATTTTATCTTTTAAAATGAAATCATCATTTGTTATGAAATGCTGGGTTTTTAACAGTAACAGTTTTTGAAATCTTATAAAAATATCATTTGACTTCATAAAAATCATATGATAAATTATATTTAATAAAAATTATTTAATAATAACATTTTATTAATATATTATATATTTTAAAATTCCATCAATTCATCAAAACGAATTCCATAATTGAATTTTATTATTACCCAAAATACTATTTGAATCATAAATATAATTTAAAAAATAAAAATAATAGGATGAAAATATATTCATTATTCTATAAATATTAATGAATATTATCATATTTATAGGGTCTTGAAATATTTCCATTTAATGCACTAGAAAAAAAATCTAAGAGTAATTTGTGCAGTGGTGAGACATTCATCGGGTGGTTCGGCACACATGGTTTGAGTCATGATCTTAATGAGCTTGAACTTATCACATAAATGGTTTAACTCATTCGTAATTAATTGGATATAAGTTATGGATTTTCCAAGTGAAAATCATAGAGAATATATCTCTTATTAAAGCTCTAAAAATGGGATTCATAGGGTACAGTCCTACTAGTTGAGTCGGTTAATTGTTTTTTCAATGTCAATTTTATTTGTTAAAACCCTATATTTTACTAATCATGTGAAAATTAATCAGCATCTATATTTTAAATATTAAAGATACATTAACGGTATACATAAATCCAAAATGAGTGCATGTTTTTAATATTGTTATTACATAGTGAGATATTTAATTAAATTTTAATGGGAATTTTAGTTATAACTATTCAGGTTGTTACAATCATCCCCACTTAAGAAATTTCACCCCCGAAATTTTCATATCCAACAATAAAATAGGTGGAGGTAACTATGTTTCATCACTTCCTCCAATTACTACACAACTTCGTCAATCATGTTGTTTCTATAAAATAATTCGACAAATTTCACTGCCTTATCTTGTACAACATAGTCTATATGATCTAAGATATTTACTTGATGATCCTTATATGAAAGTTCCTCTCCTAACAACACCACGTCTATATTGAGAACATGCAGGGGGGGGTATATACCTTATCAATAGAGATACATGGAATACATGTTGTGATTGGGATTTTATAGGTGGGAGTACATGTTGGTTGGTCCCCACACTAATGCGATCAGGAATCTCAATTGGGATCATGTATCTTGGACGGAGCTTTCCCTTCTTCCAAAATTTCATCACATTATTCAATGGAGATATGTAGAGTAATACTATGTCCCCATCATCAATATTTAGGTCTCTTTGATGATTGTCAGTGTAGCACTCCAATCGACTCTTAGAACCCTTGATGTGCTATGTAATTGTATTAAACATTTCAATAATTTCTTTGACAATTTCTAAACCATGAAATTTTCATTACCCAACTTCATCCCAACAGCAAGGTGTTTTATATATCATTCCATAAAGGGATTAGTAGGGATAGATTTGGATGATTGTGTGGAAACTATTGTTGTGATATAACTCGACCTGAGGTAGATGTTGGACCCATACTTCTTTCAAGTCCATAGAACATTTTCACAAGATGTCTTCCAGATTCGGAAACGTTTGACTAGATTGGTCATCAGTTTGATGATTATATATCGTATTGAAGTTTATATTAGGGTTAAGAGAATTTTATGGACTTTTATATAACATAAATGTGAATCTCGGATCTCAATCAGGTACAATTGATAATGGTACTCTAATAATCACTACCATTTCTTTGATGTATATTCATGCAAGGTGATCTAGTGAGAATTCCTATAGAATTGTGATAAAGTGATTTGTCTATGTAATATGATCCACAACATCCCATATAGAATTATTTCCTATGAATTTATTTCAAATTTAGGTGAAAAATTCCATCGTGATGTTTTCACATTTCTATATTGGTATGGGTAATGGTTGCATCATCCCCTCAATTTTATTCCTTTCATCCTTAACTTTTTTACATAACAAGAACTTTATATATATTCATCCATTTCATTCTTCATATTATTCCACCGGTAGCGCTCTTTTAGATCTGGATACATCTTTGTAATTCTAGGGTGAATAGAGAAAATCGAACCATGTGAATCATCCAATACTTCCTTCCATTAAGTTAGGATTTTTTAGCACACATAGTCTGGACCAAAATCTAAAAACTCATGCTTTTTTAACATTGAACTCCAAATATTTTACTTTCATTATAGTATATATATTCATTTTAATTCCCAAATCATATCTTTGAGAATCCATTGACCTATCTAAAATAGACAGTGGATAAATCATATGTGAAATTATTGTTGAAGTTCATTCCTTTATGATTCCCATGTCTATCTTTTTGAAATCCATGAATATTGGATCATTCTCAATAATCATCAATGATATAATTTCTGGATATTTTTTTACATGGATCATCAACCAATTTATTCACTTTTTATGATGGTAGTGAATTGATAATTCATATTCCTTAATCAGATATAACAATATTTGTTGGTGCATATTCAGTTGTTTCTATGTGAATGTATTATTGAGTCTTTTGTGATATTTATATAGTTCACACTTCTACCCAAGTAGATAATTCTTCCATATTTTCAATGAAAACATCACTATCTCCAAATCCAGATTATGTGTTGGTTAGTTTTGTTTTTGAACATTCAATTGCCTTGAAAATTTTTCTATGACTTTGTCATTATAGATTAACACATAGCTCATGATCTTCTTCAAAGCATCACCAAACACCATGAAAGGTTCTTCACTTTTGGTTAGTCTATGTATAAGTGTATTTATGAGATTAATTTTTCATCTCCTTAATTATCTATTAAAATTCATCATTCCAAGATAACACGACTCCCTTTCATGTAATATTGGATAGAGGGTTTGAAAATCATGATTAATTCCAAAAAAATAAATGATAATACCCAGCTAAACTAAGGAAACTATAAATGTTTTTCAAGGATGTAAAACTCAACCATCCTTCAAATTCTTATATCTTTTAAGGGTCAACATATATCCCATTTCTTGTTATGATATTCCCCCATAATGAGATACCCATCAACTAGAACTCACCTTTTATGTACTTGGCATAACAAATCTCATTTTCTATGTTCTTTAGCATAGAGCTTAGACACTGGTCACACCCCTCCTTGGTTTTGGACAATAATAAATTTTAATATTTAAATACTAAATTTTTTTAAGGTAATCTCAAATACTCTATTCATAAATTCCATGTATATTTTTATGGAATTTGTGAGTCTGATATGAACGTGTATGAACACATAGTGCACTTACCTTGAACAAAAAACCAATCTTATAGACATCCTCTTTCTTCACACTAACTTGGTAATATCCCAACCATAGATCCACCATGAAGAAGTTTTTTTCTCCATGTAGATGACCGATCATGTCATAAATTTATGGAAAAGGATAATATTTCTTTATCGTCAACTGATTAATCTCACAATAATAAATACAATAGTGAATTGATCTATCATTCTTCATGAAGAAGAGGACCATTAAACCCCATGGTGAATCACTTGGGTGTATTAACCCTTTATAAAGATTCGATTATTGTTGTTTATTTATCTCCTCAAGTAAAAAAACAACCATTATATATTGATTCCTGGAAAATAACAACACCCCCTGTATAATCTTGATTAAAAAATAATATCTCTTCTAAGAGCAAGACCCAAAAATTCCCCAGGAAACAAATTAGTGTATTACCTCACAATAAGTTTTCCATAAGGGATGTTTTATTCCATAGACTCAATCATTTTAGCTAGATACTCTTGTTTTTATGGTAATGGTTTCTTTTAATGAGATGTTGGGGCTAAATTAGATTCATTTTCTTCTATCACATGAATAGAATCGGGGTCCGATTTGAAATACGGAGAGTGATTTCATTTTCATATAGATTTATGATAGATCTATATAGGAAAATATAATATATTACTAAAATTTCAACAAATTCCACTATAGGAATCATTAAAAGGATATCTACAAAATTGAAACCCAAAATTTGGACATGATATGAGTCTTATACATAGGATGAAATGATTACCTCGTTTTCCTTTTTAACCCAAATCTATACTTCCATGATTTATGGTGGGGTTTGAATAGTTATCCTAAACATTTTGATATTAATAAATTAATAAAACAAGAATAAAAAAGTCAAATTATCTATTATTGAATGAATAACTAGAGTATATGTCACCATAGCATTTTTAGGGTCAACCTCAGCACTTGTGATCGAAATCTCACCCTAACTGAGATGGAGGTTATTGGTTGTCTCTAAAAACCCTTTCCATAATGTAATGTTTTGAAAATAATTGTGTTTTCTTATAGTTAACAAAATGAAAAATGCATAGTATATTGACCAGATAATTTCGTTTTTCTATCACATTGGTAGTTATATCTTATATGCAATCGGTAAATACTTTTCCTTCTTTACTACTCTAATGAATTCCCTCTTCCATGAGAGGAAATTTATAGGGTGCTTATTTCAGCACCTTTGACAAGTGGAATGTTGAAATTTCATAGTTTTGTTATATGTCTCTATCAGTCCAGAAAAATTAAACTCCACATTAATATTCTTATCACCATGATACCCTCAAGATTCAACGATCTCCATTTCGACTTCGAGGTCACATAAAACATTTTAATCATATCTATCAAAGTATTAGATTGATAGATATTTTCATGGACTATATTTTATCCCACAAATGATGTTGTAGACCTTGAATTCAGTGGTAATGAAAAATTACAAGGTGTATCATACAAGTATTGTGAATGTTTCTTCATATGACTTAATATATTTATCATCTTTTTCCAAATAGAAAAGAAGTTTCTTTTCATTTTATGTTAGAGAGTGTGAGGGAAATATTTATCAGCTTTTTTTGTAATTCCTTCCACACCATTACTTCAACCAATTACATAGGCTTCATATTCTTGATCAAGGTCCACCATCGATTAACATATCCCTTCATACGATAAATTGTTAGAAGATCCATCTATTATTTGAAAAAATGGAGGATGGATAAGAAATTATCAATGGTGTTGCTCAGTTTTTTAGTGATTAAGGTATCAGATGGCCCATTGAAAGTCAAAGGCCTTGGTCGCATAAAGGACTCAAAAATTGCTTGTTCTCCCTTTAGAGGATTTGGATGCTCCTCTGGATCTTGGATTCTATTCAAAACCTGAGTTAGTTGAGATATTTTTATAATAAATTTAATGATTCATACTCTCATTAGGTTGATCATCTCATTTTTTCAGTAATCATATTGCTTGTCACATTGACTGTTTTCCCGATTCCTCAAGTTTCCAAGAACTGGATAGAATGAAAGGAAAATTATGGATGAGTATTTTTACTATTAAACACATAAAAGAAGAATATAATTATATTAAAGGTAAAATATAAAAATTATATATATATTCTTAACATATGAATTTTTAGACTTTAATATATGTTCTCCATAACCTATACCCTATAATATACTATTATTGGTATTTTTTATTCCCTTAATAATGGTTCATAATGATCTTATGAATTTACCAAAGAATATCGCCTAGGATTGTCAAACCAAGTGTGCAGTAAGGCACATTTTTGTGTACTAGGTTACATCATGTCATCCCCAACCCACCTTTTCAGTGTTATTGCACCTAGGTAAATCTATGTGAGAACCATTTCAACTTGTAGTATCCAGACACAAATTTTTATTCTTGATAACACTTACTCAATACTTACCAAAATTTATGTATGTTTTAATTAACATAGTTTTTTACCCAAGTATTTTTCAATAATTTTCTAATTCAAATCCAAAAAATAAATAAACTTTTCCTTTGATACCAACTATAACCACCATCCACACAATTTCACATCAATACATGAATTGTTACCTAAGATTACACTTAATAAAACCTAGATTTTTGAAAATTTTAGTGTTATTTTGAATTAGGTACATTACATAACAATTTAAAATATGAAATATAGAATATCTATTGAAAACATCATTATCTTGATCATAATATTCCATGGCTTTTAAAACTGCACGGGTAAACCTAGGGAAATACATAAGAAATAAATAAGATATAATTCTTATTAAGGTAATAATAATGAATATTGTAAAACATGTTATAAAATATGAATATCAATGTGGAACAAGTGGAACATGAACTATAATTTATGATATAACATGATAATCATAACATGGGAAATGTGGAAACATCATAAAACACTTCATCATAAGCATTTGTCAAGCATAATTTACAAAACATCAGGAATTGAAAATTCCAATAAATGAATGGTGTTCACTCCTTGCCCAAACATAACATATCATGGGACTAAACATTACCCAATGTATTAGAGTGATATATAATTATGGGCACTCCCATCCCATTCATTTCATTCTCATGCTTGGGTTTGCGATATAGATCATATAACATGGATTCATTCATAATCATACATTATTAAATGTTCAAGGAGTGTAAAATAAATATAGATAATTTCAATTTGAAATAAGTATAATTTGATAAAGTTGAATACCCTTGATATGAAATTAGATAGGTATTCACTACACAATTATTTGGCATGGAAAATTTTTGTGAAATTTGGTATCATAATGACATCATATAAAAATTCATAAAATGGGTTTATGAGAGTGAAAGGGTATCTTATAAATTGGAAAAAATATATCATATTTGGGACTTTTAAATACATATATAAACCTTTGGAATTCGAAATAGATTTCATAAGAAAATAATAAAACTTGAGTAAAGAAGAGAAGGGAATGATCCCTTACGTGCCTGTACGACTTAAAATGTGTGGGAGGAGAATGTTGAATTCTTGGGGGAACAATGGGAGGAATCAATAGAAAGGTGGAAAGATTAATTATGTGATAAATGGATTTTTAGTGAAGTTAAGTGGGATATTTAGTGGGATTATAGAGGAAATGATTGGGAATTCTTTATTATTTTACAAACATAGGTGTTGGAATATATATAATATAATTACCAAAAACCAAAAAAATTACCATGGTTATCTCCATTGGATTCTAATAATTTGGAGTTATTAATTTTTTTATAATTACAAGGATCTAAATTAATAAAATAATTCATATTAATATGTTTATGTTATTTATATCCTTAAAGAAATTATTTTAAAACAATAAAATATATAAATGGTTTTGGAGGATTCATAGAGGATTTCAAAAATTAACAGAATAAATAAAAATATCATTATTGTATTGATAAAGCATGAAATTTTCCTTTTATTATTATTATAGTTTTTAAGACGTAAATATTTGAACAGTATGATGTCATCAATCACAAAGTATATATATGTGGTATTACATGTTTACATAAAAAATGTTTGTCTCAGAAAATGTTGGAACATTCATGATTGGATGATTTTTTTGCTATGATTCCAAAAAAATAAACATTTTATCTAATTTTTATCTAAATATTTTAATGTTAGCATTTAAAAGAAAAATTATATTTATTATGAAATGGATGGTTTTTTGACAATAAATGTTTTCAAACCATTATAAAAAGCACATTGGACTTCATAAAAATTATATGATCATTTATATTAAATTAAAATTATTTATTAATAGTGTTTTATTAAAATATTAACTATTTAAAAAATCCTTTAATTTATGAAAATAAATTCCTTAGATGAATTTGATTGTTACCGAAAATACTATTGGTATCAAAATAAAAATAATTTATAAAGTAATTATAATTGGATGGAAATATATTATTTATTCTATTAAAAATAATATACATAATCATATTTATATGGTATTTATACACACACCTTTAGTACACTAGAAAACAACTAAATATTATGGTGTGTGATGGTGAGACTTTCATAGGGTGGTTCGACGTACTTGATTTTGGTCGTGATATCAGTGAGCTTGAACTTCTCCCATAAACAGTTTAACTCATGCTTAAGTTGTATGATATTATCTTTGGACCGGTCAATGGAAAAGCCCAATGATGTTATAACTCTCAGAATCTTTAATGAATGAGCTTTATAGGGTATGATCCTTCTCGGTTAGGCCATCACATTCTTTTCCTGTGTCAATTAGATTTGTAGAAAATATATATTTATACAAATAACGTGATCACTTTCCAATAGAAATATTATCAATTTTAAAGATACTTTTATGGTATTTTTAAATCTAAAATAAGTTCATGTGTTTTTATATCCCTATTAAATACAATAAAATTTAATTAAATATTTAGTGTAATTTAACATATAAATGTTTAGGTCGTTACATGGACCGACATTATGGATTTAAATAGATGAAGACTTTGTAAAACCATGGATAAACATAATGTGTAATAGATTAAAATTAAGGTGTCGGAATTTCGACCCCTATGTGATTTTAGACTATATTATTTTATATTATGATTAAATCTTCTCACACTATGATTTCCCATCTTAGTCAATGCAAGGAAAAAGAAATAATTGGATTAACATTGAATATGATGGACAATTTTATGATGAGGATCCAAATGGGATGATTACTAGAATAATGTATGTTCTGATTATTCCTAATAATTTTTCACTAAACATGATTAAAAATGTGTACATTAGAAAAATCTCATACACACCAAATTAGATATGGAAAAATTTCATAATACTTTGGGTGATGTTAACCACCGATCATACATGAGTCAGTTTCATATATGTTGACAATGTGGAAGGACTCACCCATGTGAATGTCTTGTTGGAATGAGAGGTTTCATTGAATGTGAAAAAGAAGGAAACATAGACACTACAAAGAGAAAATTAAAACATTAATTAATGTAATGGTTTGGAATATTGGTCTCTCTAAGGTACCATCGAATGTTTAATTATTAATATGTATAAATTATAAGAATTATGTAAATTGATTTCATTGGGGGAAACCACATAAAAAAATCAGTAAGGTGGTATGAGTAATGGTTACACTAATAAAAATGAAAAGACTATGAAATATGTGTGAATAAATATATGTATTGGGGAATACGAAGAAGAAACCTAGTAAACGGATTAAGTATGAGGTGAAATAATTTAAGTGTTAATGTAATGGAATTTAATAGCTATGAAATATATAAGGATTTTTTAGTATACTATTTTGGTAAAAAAAAATCAAGAATATGTTGAATTGTAGTAATAACCTAGACAAGTGATTTAATTTAAGACAATATTTTTTAGAAGAAACATGATTATAGGAATGTAACACATAATATGTTTCTTATGTTGGGAAAATGGATTTTTCCATGGATTTTGAGAAGATTTATATGGATAATGTAAATAGAAAGTATCAGTGTCCTCAGAACTAAAAAATATTTTTTTGAAAAAGTGGCATGTGTTATCATTTATTGAGTTTCAAACATTATTAGATCTATGTAATGAATTCAATAATTAGTGGTTTTATTCAAGTAATGAGAGGCATTTATTATTTCAAAAAAATTATTTTAATTCATTTTATTAGCATGTTTCAATAGAATGCATGATAAAGGTATTGAAATGTTTGTTGTGTGACAATGAAGAGCCACTTTATGGTGTATGGTATACTAATAATAATTTTATTTAGAGACCATATTTATATATATTTTTATTTTAATATCTTATAAGGGTCATAAGGTAATCCATTGATGGAATTTTTTATGATAAATCTTTATGAGGATTTAATGATTTACGTATCACTTCACCATATAATGATTTATCTATAATAAACAGCTAGTGAATAATAGTGTTTTTTGTGATTATATGTTAAGACAATAAAATTAATTATCATTTTATTTTTGTATATAATTATCCATTCATGCTTTAGGTAAAATAAAATCTCATTCATTTATTGGGGTAATAGAAGAAGATAAAATTGATCAGGTCATAAGAAAAGGGTGAGATGATGCTTATAAAATGTAACGAAATCACGAATGTATATCTTCTCATGAAAATTCATGAGATTAATTTTTATCCTATTATAACAATTTATGATGATATCAATGACCTTTTTCATGTTTCTTTATTTTATGGACATTATGGTCATCAACTTTATCTTAATCACCTAATTTGTAGTGATCAATTTTATCTGTCATTATTCATTAGTAATTAGGTGTTAGATTTATATTAAATGTTCATGTTTTCACTTATCACCTATTTTATCCAATTTGGAATCCTAGTATGTGATATTATAGATTACATATGAACTTCCATTTCACTTCTTCAATTTGGTGTTTTGTTAAACATCATTACTATGTGAGATTATATGATGGAATAATTGAATGTTCAATATTTTATGACCAAGATAAATTTCAAGGGACATATTCATTTTTGGGGGGTACAATGGAACACACCAATTTGTTATAAAATTTATTTATTCAAACTAATTTAATCTTTTCGATATTTTTCTTTACAAAATATACTATGTTTAATGAAATTCTGGCATATTATTAAATACATTTAATTTAATATTATAGATTTCACCTAGACATTGGAATTCTGGTTTTGAATAATATTAAATAAATAATGAAAATTTGGTTGAAAAACATATATAAATATAATTATTTGATGTCTAATTAATTATAAATGAAAATAAACATGTTTTGAAAATAAATGAAGTCTTTCTTTGAAAAACAATATTTATATGCATACGTGTGTTTTTTTCATTAAATTTTAAGATCACTTTTTGGAAGCTATTTTATTTAATATTATATATTATATACTGTTCCAATATTTTTACAATCATATTATGGGATATGTAGTCAAGAAATAAAATTAAATCCAATTTTATAATTAAAATTTTTATTTTTCAAGAATGATTATACCTTGAATTTTTTTGGATATATAATAAAAATAAATTTTAAAAATTTTAAAATATTAAATTAATAAATGTAAAATTATTTTTTAAATATTATTTTTCAAAATATCTTGGGGTTAACAATTTTTATTCTTTTGAGAAGTTTCATTTTTGTTTGAAAAGTAAAAATACATCATTTTAATTGGAATTTTCATTTTTATTTAATTTATATGTAATGTAAAAAAATATTTTACATTTTTATTAATATAAAATATCTTCATCTATAAATAATTTAATCAAATTTAGGTCAATGAAATCAGTTTTAAATTGATTTTCTATATAAAAAAATTGCAATATTTTGAACCATTTCTTTTCATAAACAAACAATCTTTCATGTATGATGGATTATGTTCAAATTAAAATTCCAAATTATTTGAATAGAATTTGTAAAATTTGATTTCATATTTGGAATCATATTTTTTTTAAAATTATTAACAATTAGAACTTAAATTGTGACCAAAATTATTAGTGAATGCTGTAAAAATTATTTATCGCGGTTAAGGTAAAAATGGGTTAACTGAGATGTTAAAAATTACAAGGGTAAAAATGACATATAAATATGTATAAAAACTATTTTATGGAAATATGTTGAATTATAAAACTATATTTTTTATAATGGCCAGAGTTTGACCATTGTGACACATGTAAAATGGGGGACCAATAATTTGTTTAAAAAAAAACATAGCATGCCCTCTCCCCACTTATAAAAGGCCCCACAATATCCTTTCTTATTTACACCATTAAACGACTTTTGATTAGAAAATTAGCACCAAAATCAATTCCCAAAATCTGTCATGTCATCTTATAAAACTTATTTTGTGCAGAAATCCAACCTTGTAAGGGTTTAGTGTAAACCTTAGGAGTATACGCAAAGAAGAGGTAATGTTCTTCAACGAGAATGATTATTTTATTTGTTTCTCCACCTACATGAATTATTATTAAACCATGATTATATAAAAAGCTCAATATATTCCATATGATGTTATTTTTTCTAATAATAATTTTATTAGCTAAAACCTTATCCACTTCTATGAAATGTGTTACAAAATCGTCGTTCATGTGTACAGTGGACTGCCGCCTAACAAACTAATGTCATTCTTTTGTCCATTACCACCTTTCACAGTTGGGTATTTTGATGGTTAAAATGTATATATATATATTATATTTATAATATAATTATTATTAATTAATTATTATATCACATATATATAATTTCCATTCTAAGGTGATATTATAACATCTCTCGTGTGTAAGGAGGACTACCTCCTTAAAGGGAAATATAAATCGTCTTTCACTAAAAGATAAAATGGATGTTCATACAGATAATATTAAAATATATATTTGATATAAATTTTTTAATTATGATAATAATAGAATATCTATATTTTTGGAAGTATAATATATCATTTTATTTTTCAGTTACTTACAGATGATAAAATCATTTCGGTACATGTGGAATACCGCTATAATGAATTGATATAACTATTTCATTCTCCCAAAAAAATATCACGGATGATATGTACAAGATTATTTAAAAAAATTATATTATATTTATTATATTATTATATTTCTATAAATAGAACATATTACTCACATAATTTTCATAATGATCATTAAAAGTGTTAACGTTAATCATGCATGGGTACTCTCTACAATCTCCCTGATAGTAACATATTACATTTAATAAAAAATTACTCTTTATTTGAATAAAAATTATATTTTATGTATCAGTATAAATCTTAATTAATGATTATTATTCTTTAAGTTATTCAACCATGACCAAATTAAGAGAACTAAAAATAACAAATCAAAATGTATATGAAAAACAAAGTAGTTATTACCCAAAACATGACTTTAAAATATAAAAGGACATAATTAAATAATATATGGTATTACATATATATGTATATATGTATGGTTATGTAGTAAATTTATAATAATATTAAACTTATTATACATGAAGTACAAATGAGTGACAAATAAGTCAAGACTTTCGGTAAGTGTATTTCAAGTATTACTTTTATTTCTAAGTGACTTATTCCAAAATTAACCACTGATTTATTTTGTGAGGTGTATATATTTCTCTATGACATGATATTCCAAGATTATTCCAAATTTCAGTATAATTAATTGTTCTATTCATTATATTATTTCATGAGTTTTAAAATTCAAATGTTACCCATATAGTAAGGGATTTTTGACTCACTTTTACTTTTGTGAGACACATTCCATATTCACCACCTATTTCATTTATGTGGAATGAATATATTCCATGATATATATTATTATTATTATCCTAAAAAAATTTTGGGATTACATATCCACTTGAGGATATCTATTTTATGAGTTTTATTGTTAAAACCTTACCAAATTATTATGGTATTTTTTCTCAATTCTCATTCATTGAGATATATATTTTGTCAAGCACCAATATTCTTCAAAGAGGTTAATATTAAGACAATTTGACATATAATATCATGAATTTCATTTGTCATCATTATATTTACAAATCCTTTTTATGTTATTCTTTCTTGGGTATTATGATTCATGGTAACCAATGTGGTATGGTTTTTATGTTACAATCTCCTCATTTAATGATATTATTTATGATTAATTATCTAATGTTGACATCTCAGGATATAAATTTCAATAATTCTCATGAATGTTTTTTCCTCTGATTATTCAAGATATTTTAATCAATATTTCCAATATTCTACACATTTGTACCTAATATAAATAATAAATTGTTTTTAATAAAATATTACTTTAGTTATCTCCTTGGTTGAACATTTGATTTCATCCAAGACCATGTATTCTTAAGTTGTTATTAAAAATGTTTTACCTCTTTATTATAAATATTATTGAAAGATATTTTTACCCTTGTTTTTATTGTCTCAAAATTTTTTAAAAGGAAATTTCATGTCAATTTCAAAAATAATTCTTGTTTAGATTTTATTAAAAAATTAAACAGAATATTTTTTTTAACATTCACAACCCATTAAATGTTTCCCTCGATCTTGACCACACGATGATATATAGCTTACCATACATGTTTTTTATTTTATTTATAATTAATATTTTTTCCTTAATATTTGGTAGATTTTTTAAATTCCGAATAATTTATTTCAAAAGAAAATGATTTTTAAAATTTCATATTTTTTCAAAAAAAATTATTTTAAAAGTTGAAAGAATATTTTCCTCAATAAATGGTTAAAATGAATGATTAATATAATTTACCATATAAGAATTCATCTTTTGATTCTATATATGACTTAGTGGGGATATGATCCAGGAATCCATTCTTATTATTTCAATGAATGGTTTATTTTAAAAATGACAAGTTTTTTATGAAACTCATTTTACTTTCACGGGTTATGCAAGGATAAAATGATTATAAAACCAATATATTTTCATGGTTTATAATATGATGAAATGATTATGAAAATTTTATCCTTTATGTGTTGTATTATTTGATGAAATGTTTATGATACACATTTCATTTCATGGGTTATGATATGATATTTTTCTTTAATCTTACAGTACACATAAACAATGTTTTAATTATGTTATGGGTGACACCTATATCACCCCCTAACGAATTGGGTATAAATTTATATATCATGAGATAGAATAGAATAGAACGGGGTGTAAATCAAGTTATTTAAAACAAGAATGGAATGTGGATTCAACATAGTTTAGTACGACATGACGAAAATTGGGAGTATACTTGGTTCATTAAATAAATGTTGGAATGTGGAGTGAACACTATTAGTTGATGGACTATGTTCTCTATGATGGTTTTGGGAGTGGAAATTGAATAATATAATGGTTTTATGAGTGGACTCATTCATTATGATATTCTTGTAGTAATCCTTAACTAATATGAAAATTATTTTCTATTGTTATTGGTATGCCACGAAATCCATGCCTTATAGCGTTATTATACTATTATGGATCATGTTCTTTGATTCCATTATGATTCTTATATTATGAACTTCCAATATTTAGACAATGATTAATGTTTATAATCTATTTGATATTTCATATGAACATCCTATGTTATTTTCAATATCATGTACGCTTATGCATATCTTATTATTTAATATGATCATAGACTGATATCTCATAGATATACCTTAACTGGTTATCTAAGAACACCCCTCTTATGTTTCCTTTCCCATTGTTATGAAAAAAGGTTTTATGTAGGGTATATATTTGAATAATAATAAATGAGATGGTCCTTTTGGAAAAAATTTAAGGCCATTTGCTAAATTAGTATACAATGTTCCATATTTGCAAACATGCTATACTATTATGACTCTCAGGTGTGTGACAATGAAATATAATGAATATTTGTATAATAGATTGTAATGCAAATATAAGATAAGGTTTGGTCACTATACTATCATCCCAATTTTACTATATTCAATATTCTTAAGCATCAATAGAACCCATGGTGTTCCATACTCACTAAACCAACATAGTATATGAATGTATGTGGCTCGAACCGTCATGCCACACAATCTCTCAACTAAGAGTTCATATCCAAAGATAGAATTGTATGTATCATACAATCTTATACAAAGAAAAATTAGTTTTGTTTTATGACTCTCCACCCTCACACTTGAAGAAAATTATCACTAAGGAACATGTGTTAAAGTATTAATCTATATAACCCTTTTAATTACAAGTCACTCCCCATAGTTCTTAATAAAATGTAGTTAATACCCAAGTACCATATTATATACTATTTTATAATTTAGTTCCATTATTTATGGAACACATATAACCAAATACCTAGGTTTCATCCCTTATTTATAGAAACTACAATTAAATCCAAATGTCACTAAGAATTCTCACCCCATCCTTCTATATAAACATTATTCACCTATGGTTTTAATTTCATACCTATTTTGGATTTGGTTTCAAAAGGTGTGCATTTTAAAATTGAGATAACGGAAGGATGAATCTTCCCATAATGTAAATATTTATTTATTTTTATGAGATTTTATTGTTCTAAAAATATTAATGAAATCGTTCCATTCAATAATACTGGTTACCATTTTTGATGAAAGTGACTAATTAATACTAATAGTTTTAAAGTAACACTACATGAATATTTTTATTTTCCATATTATGACATATAATGTTATATTAATTGTTAATTAAGATAAAATTTAAATCCAAATAACAAGGTACTCTAAATTTCAACAACAATAAATAAATCATGAGGTTTCATAAAGAGTAGGAGCGTACCATGGTGATTATACTGACCCTATATAGGTCATCAATCATATTAAATTTTATAAAACAATACCCATTTAGATTTAGTTCATAATTTAAATCCATGTAATAGGGAATAACACTATGGAGTATGAGGCATATAATTATAAAATATAAAACATTTTCCCCATTCCATTTAATTAAAAAAAACGTTGAGAAAACAACACGCCTTTTATAGTCAGGAAATAAGGACCAAATGTTATTGCTTTCATATATGTAGTTATTTGACAATTTTATCATACTATTTATTCTTATATACCAATGATGATTTCATATTATAGTTTAAGTCAATATGATTAGGACCACTAGATAAAGGTCCATTATAAGGTTTTAAATGTGGGATTTATATATTGGCAAACATTTTAATATATGATAGTATATGATACTAGGGAAAGTGTGGAAAATATTCTATATAAGTGACCCAAATAATAAGGAAATTTCTATAAGGTCCAATTAAATAATTGTATGGTTTTTTAAAATGAATGCTTCAAAATTACAAAAATCCCAATAATATCTTCAAGAATGTATGTCCATATAACACACAAAGTCACTAGAGTTAAGTAATGATTATATTATATTTTAAATTAAATCATTTAGAGTTAAACCAATAAAATATATATTCTATAAAAATAAATAAAATTACTATTCACATGAGTCATGAGATGATGAGAGGATTTATTTAGATTGATAGAACATGAAATAAAAATTCCTCATTAATAGGTGTAAATAAATAAATGGAAAAGAGATATTCAATAGATTTTTCAATTTGTAGGATCAATGTTATAAAAGGTATAAATTATCAATAACCATTTTGGGATTTATAAAAGGATGATTAATTCTAGGTGATAGATATTTTTAAATATTTAGGATTCTTGTTTGAAAATGGATGCATAATTTTAAGAGCCACTCAAATATATAAAATGGATTAAGATTATATGTATAATTTTAGAGGATATGGGATGTGAAAATGTAAACTTTTAGTTATAAAAACTACGTGGAATGACTCTCCTTTGGTTATGGAGTCCATATTGAAAAACATGACATGATTTATCTAGGTAAATTAATTGGATGAGTGTTATTCCAAAGTTATACTATTATATATGTCTGAATACATTTGATTTGGTAAAAAATCTATTCAATCTAGTATTTTTTAATTTCCAACATCCCTTATTTTTATGTAAATCTATTTATTTAATCAAAAATAATAATTGATCACATAAATTAGTTCTTTTTTTGGTTCTATTTTATAAAATTTTATAGAGAAATGGTTTTCATTAAAGTGTCCGAGGGATACAACTTGATTATAAAGTATTATAACACTACAATAGAGTATCTATATTCCTTAATAAATAATTCATGTTATTATATGAGTAGGTCATGAGCTTAAACACTCACTGAACATTTAAATTAGTAAATGTCAACTTACTTATATCTAGTTAATTCATTTATAAATAATACATCTTCAAACAACCAAAAAATTTGACATGGGAGTATATTTTATATTTATGAGGTTTAAAATTGAATAAAATCGATCAATTTTTACTTATAAAACTATATACACTTTTATATATAATTTTTCATAATCTAAAAGAGGTCTAAAGGCCTTTAAAAATGAATTTGAATTGAAAATATGGGATCCATGTCTTACTCATCACCAGAGGTTCTCAACACCACATCATTGAATCAATTTTTTTATAAATATTATTCATTTTTTGTTCATGAAAAATCAAGTATCACTTAGAGATCCTGTTAACATATTATTTTATGTAGTGGGATATTTTTTTCTTAAACATAAAACATATTGTCTAAGGAAGAATCACCCTAGTCTCTCTTAGTAAATGTTCAAGAAAAATATTTCTTGGATCCTATGTTCTTATATATGGATGTTTACAAAAAAATTATAATGTGTGTATTTTGTAAATGGCCACTTAACAACACCCTAAATGTGTAATATTATTAAATGGTGTCACCTAATTCAACCTCAAGAAACTAAAATCCAAAAAACTAATAGAAAACCACATTTAGTGATTTGAGACTTATAAATGTAAAGAAGTGATAAATAAACGATGAAGGAAGATAAGTAGGGATTATTTTTACCATGATGTAATGGATGAATTTTTTAGTTATTGTATATAGCTATAAATGAGGTGTATAAGATTAAAGCTGTAATGTAGGAGAGAAAAAAAGAAATACAAGTTCTGCATAGGTGACTGTAATGGAAATAAAGTATTTTAAAATTAAATTACTACATAATGAAAGAAATAAAATTATGTAATTTTAGATCATAGGACTCTTTTTACTCAGAATACATTTACTATGTACCCATTCATTCATCGGAAAACTTGTATTGGAAAACCTACTGACTGGGGGTCCTTTGGGGTTCTTCCTACCCTAAATTCATCACAAAGTACATATTGGTTGTGTACTTGTTCTGTGGTCACACCTATTACTACATTAGAGAAGTAGTTCCCATAAATTATACCTATGATTCCCCTCTACCTCCGAAATTATTATAACATTTTATAAAATCAATCTTAATAATTTACTGAAATGATTAAAAATAATTCATGCCATGACTTAAAATTTTAGGGTTCCTACCACGGGATTTTCGTCCTTAAGAAACAACCAAATGGTTATTTAATAATTTTTTTAAACTAGATCATCAAATATAATTATCTCTCATATGTATTATCTTCAATGAATCCATTTTTTCCCTATAGAAACTCTAAGGGAATCTAATTTCCTTGAAATAGCTTCCCAATATGATCCATTACCCATACCTATTATTACCTAAATGAAACATCTTCCTCTAACTCAATATCTTTACTAACAATAGCATGTGTGGTGTCTGAATCATACCTTCAGAGTGGATACATGTATAATATATCATACATAGTCATTTCACATAAATGAATCACTATTTAAAAATTCAAAACACTAATACCTTAAAAAATATTATGTGGCCCCATAAAGATTACTATAATAGTTTCTTGCATACTCAACTAAAATGAAGTAATATTTTTGAGGATTTTAAGCATAATCATTCATCACATGTGAACACAAAATTTTGTTTCCACTACTTAGTATATGATGTTTCTAACTTTATGTAGTGACTAGTAATTTCTTAATCCATTTTACCCTCTCAGTGACCTCTTACACCATGAAACAATTGATGATCACTAAGTCATCTACCTTTTGCCGACACAAATGTGATAACATTACTAAACATTTATGTAATAATAGGGGTGTATTTTTATAAAATCTAGATCACTATTATTTTATTTAAAAATATAATGATCTCAACATCCCACCAAATATACCTATAAATTAAATACACAATCCCAATGCATATTATTATGTTTATTTATTTTCGGGTATACTTTTTCATCTTTCCCATGGTTGATAATATATAATTATTTTCATCATATATCCCTTACATTCTATAATCCCTTGTAGAATATGAATTGTGAAGCATAAGTCTCTTCCTTGTATTATTCTTGTATAATCCTCATGCATGTGAACAGTTTTCCACATGTATAGCCTCCCCAATTCATCCACTAACCTCTTATATCAGATAGAAATAATAAATGAGATCTTAATAAGATGATGTAACGTATATCAAAAATAATCACAACCCCTAGATAAGCTAATATTCTCTATTGAGAATTCCATGGAAATAGAAAACTTAAATTAATGAAATTGTTTTTAAGAATCATTTTATTTTATAAATTTTATTACTTTTAATAATGTTATCAATAAAATATATCAATTAAATTAATAAAATTATAAGTAAAAACTAACTTTATAACACTATATAAATAGTTAAGTTAATATAAGGATTACAACATTCACTATTCATGGATGAACATAAATTTTCTATTTTAAAAAAAATATTTATTATATATTATATATGTTTTTATTTAAAAGATAAATTTCTAATATTATAAAATTAGTTTATGACAAAAATAATTTTTTATTCAATAAATTTAATATAAATTTAATTTTTTTTATGTGGTGATTAATAATATAAATTCATTTTTATGCATAAAAATAAATTTTTGTAAAATTATTTCTCATAGCACTATGAATAGATATATTAAAGATAAATTTTATCACATTTTGAACAAAATATGGAAAAATAGTTTTCATATTCACATAATGTATTTCAATAATTTGTAATAAGGTCAACATAATATTTTCCATAAATATATGTTTTCTTGGTAAAAGTGAGTCATAAAGGTAAAGGTTAAAATAAGGTAAAAAGGTTAAATTAATGGATAAGGTCATAAAATACCACAAAACCATACATATAAATGTGTCTATGAGAGATCTAATTATATAATACTATCTTACATTTTTTTATAATTAATTTTGAAACTTGTTTCCTAGAAAATGACATTAAATTTATTACAATAAATTAGTATCTAATAAAAATCCACCTCTTTTCATCTATAAAAGGACACCTCCTCAATCCACCTCAACAAAATACTTTCCCAAAAAAATTTACCACAATCATACCAAAATTACCTCTCTCTCTTTTTTCTATAATTTTTTTAGCCTCTGAACCCATAAAGTATTCTTAGACCCCTAATATACAATATGCATTTTAGGAGAATATTCAAGTCTTCGACATAAGTGTTATTTATTTTTTAGTCGTTATAATAATCCTTATTCTTTTAAAACATCATGAGTCCAATTTTTCTATTTATGAACTTTTTTTAATCATTATAATCTTTCTAATTTATCCTCATACTATATAATATCATGTTCCTACTCATTCAATTGTTATAATATATTCTAATTTGGGTTGGTTTTACCAAATACATGAAAGATGTTATAATTTTTACACCACAAATGACTAAGGAATGTTAAATACAACAAGTATTCTATATTAAAAATTAATTCAAGATATTTTATGTTTTTAGTAGTGGTTTAATTATATCATCAAAAAAATAAATTTTTTATTAAATCACTATTCAAAACATCATATTTTTAAATTTTTCCTACAAAACGTTATCATCAGTTTCATAATTTTATCATGGGATTATATTTCTATATTAATCACATGTAAAAAATATAGATGAACATTATTGATATGAAGAACCTATTGAAAAGGAATAAGGACTACAAACACTGATCCGATTCTTAGGTGGAAAATATAATAGTTGTCACCTAAATATTAATTTGAAAAATAATAAATTAATATATGGATACTAAGGAATGATAAATGAATGCTATTAAATAATTTAAATTTCAATAAGGTTATAAATTACATAAATAATTTACCCAAATAAACTATATATGATGTTTGAGAATATTTGATGAAGTAGAAGCCCAAGATTAAGGATTATTTTCTAATCTCACATTTAATTCATGATTATTTACATCCAATATATTATTTAAGTGATTTATAAGTTTTTTGTCTCTACAAAACCACATAATATCTCCCCATATGTTTATTAATATGTTTTATATGACCAATTACCATTTTAGGTCACGTTTTTTTACAATTCAACTGAAAGGATGTCTATATATGAATCTAACCTTATTCATTAATTTAGGACAAGTATCATTTTCTACAAAGTTATAAATTTTTATTCTTTGAATAATGTTATTCTCTATATTTATATCACAAAAAACCAAAGATACCCCTATACCAAATAATAAAAATAGTACGTGGAAAATGATTAATGTATTTCAAGATTCCCATAGGTTGTTTACTACTTCTTAGGCATCAAGAATCACCTTTACAAGTTGTTTTTCCAATAAAACCCACTAAATAGATCATAACTGGGGATCTAATATTAACTTTAAATATCATAGAATGTCATGATCTCAACTAAATATAACATAAAATAATTAATCAATGATAAGAATAAGAATAAATAAATCCTCACATATATGAAAAAATAGAAATGATAATAAAATATAATCCATAATATGAAAAAAAGGAAATCCAGGAATACATAAAATAATAATATAATGGGATGGGGAGAAAAATGTGAAAAATAATAAGGTGATACAAAAAATGATGAAAAAAAGATATTACCCATCTATTTGTGAAAAAAGTGATCTGTTCCACAATCTCACCACTATTATCCCCTTTTTCACATACCAGAAGAGCCAACATCACCAAAAAATGACTTTTATTTACCTAATTTTGTCCATTAATGGTCTAAATGTACCTGAATGGTGTAAAAAGGGTGTGAGAATAACTATACTTGTAGGATCCATTTATGTGTTTCATGGACAATATTTGTTAAATAAATATGATGATCCTATTTTAAAAATAAAATATATAAAAGTAAAACAAAAACATTTTAAAATGAAATTACTATAATAGTTTTATGTATGTTTATAATATGTATGTTAGTGTGATATAAATAAAAATTTTAGTAATTTACCATGAAAAATAGAAAGGTATATACAGCCAAGTAATCCTTTTTCCGTTACATAATAATATGATTGAGCCTATAATAATAAAATATGAATTACTTATAGAGAGTGTAACATCAATTCATAGTGTGAAGGGGACACCCAATAAAGATAAAAACAAAACATTTTATTTATGTGTTTTGTTATTATTTTAGAAAAATACATTTCTAGTTAGGTTGTGTCATATCTATCCATTATTTTCATATTCCTCTGACCGATTTAACTAGAATCTAGTGTGTTATCATCCCTTTTGGGAGAAAAAAATTCATCAGTTAATTCATTTTCATTTTATATTCTTCATTTTATACAAAACTGTATAAGAAACCCTTAAAAATATTTTTAAAAAATCCATTTAATCAATTTAAAATTTAAAAATCCTAAGAAAATAATTTATAAAAACTTATGTTATATTCAATTGATATTAAATATTAACATGCCACAAAATCATTAAAATGTTTTTTGAAATAATGAAATAATTTGGGGTTCATATAACAAAGAAATATTATGAAAACAGATAAATGTTCAATGAAAAACCACCATCCAATGGTTAAAAACTATATAAAAATTGAAAAAAACATCCTAAAGATAGAAGAGAAAACCCTAAAAACCAAAACCAATACCATTATAATCATCCAAAAAAACCTCAGTCCAATTGGAATTTGGAGATAAATAAAATCATCAAAATAGAGGGAAAATAACTAGGAACGGTTATCAAAACCACTTAACGAGAACATTAATTTATGATTCTTGAATAAAAACTTTTGATACTTAGTAAATGGAAGGTAGGGAGGTGGACATCACATATAGGGGGATGAAGTTCATGTTAGAGAGAAATTATTTGGTTTTCTTGTTAAAAATGTGTTGATATTACTGTAATATATTTAAATTCATATATGTATTGAAATATGACATGGTTTGGCCACATTAATTTTTAAAATGTTCTCCAACCAGGACAATTTCCACTGATTAAAAAATATTGGGTTTACATGGTTTTTTCTTGTTTAACTCAAAAAAATTTAAATATATTGAAAACCTTCATCCTAATTTTTTTCAATTTTTATATGATGAAATGAAAACATCAAATAAAATAATAAAAAATAAATAACTGAAGAGTTTTTTCCAAGAAAAGGAATAGTGTGTGTGAAAATTCTATTAATAATTCCACCTTATACACCTAAAAAGTTATCTGAATTATCATAGACTCGTAAAGAAGAGTGACATTACACCCTAAGGGAATATTCTCACTCCCATTCTATTTTAGAGTATCTCTTGTGTTCCCTTAAAAATAAATATAATGGAATATAATTCCCACTATAACAACCCGAGATTTTTTGAATTATACTTTTTCAAATTAATAAAATATTTTTTGTTATTTTTTAATTATAGTAAATTTGAATATATGTAACACCCTATAGTTTTAAAAATAAATTTAAATTCAATAAACATTGTTTTAATTATATATTTATAACTAGGAATGAAAAATAAATTTTCCACTTCTATGATTTGAATTCTGGAAAATGGTGATCTTCAATTATGATAAGACTGATATTTGGAGCCTGATAAAACCAACATTATTTTTTTAGTGAATAGTAACATACCTTTATGAATGGAAATATTAATAGAAATATAAACATAATGAATAGTAAATTGTATTGTTACTTTATTTTAATAATGCTTTTAGATAATAACATCTTGATTAATTTTTTAATATGTTAAAAAAACGAGTTATAGATTTAAAATTTTTATTTTTGAATAAATTATAATTTTATTTAAAAATAAAATGAATAATATTTAGAATATTATTTTCAAAAAATGGTGTTCATTTTTGAATTATACATGTCTAAAAATGGTTAGGGTGAATTTTTTGTTTTTTATTCTGAAAATTTTAAATTTTTTATAAACATTGAAAGGTAGTAAAATACCGTATATTCAATTTATCAGTTAAATACACTATTTATTACATCATAAATGATGTAATCCCAATTTTTCTGAGTGCACTTTCCCAATTTAATATTTTGATCACATGAATGAATACTAATAAAATTGTTGGTCCAAAATATTAAAATAATGATTAAAATAATGTAAAATCCCTCCTCTCCTCCACTATAAATACCACCCTCATTTTCCTCTTCATCTCACACCTCCAAGTCCTTGAAAACTCTCTTGGTTCAACAAAATCTACTCCCCACTTATTTTCCCCACGTCCTAGAGATCTTGGTCACATCAAAAGGACAAAACCAAAGTCATTAAAGAGAATCCCAAGGAGAAGAGGTCAACATGTAATAATCCTCTTCCTTTTTCGTGTGTTTTTTTCCATCTCATTTCTTTTCTTATAATATCTCTCCCTCCACTTATACAAGAGGTATGAATTATATAAAATAATATATATTCAATATGTTACCATATTTATATAAATTATTCATCATCTTCCTTCCTCTCATCTCCCTCTTTATAAGGACACGACCATAAAACATTACAAAATAATGAATTAAATGAAGAATTCACATTGAAGATCTTTTCAGGTTTAGAGTTCTAGAGTGTTAGGCCATAGCAATTACATTACATCTCAAAAATTAAAAAGTAGACACTTCAACTCAGTTTCCATTTTTTTCATAATATAAAAACTCTTGAAAATAAGATTCATGTCCAGTTACATGTTTCAGACAACATGACTTTCCCTTGATCCCATCATTGACCCTATTCATCTTTAAGTCCTGTGAAAAACTTTTCAGAACATGGGATGATAAAAAAATCTCAGAAATGGTTATAAAAAAATGAAATAAAACATTAATTCATTAATACATTTATAACATAAGAGCTTTAACAGACCTCATGAAATCATATGATTTATGAATAAAACATAGAAATCATAAATCATAAATCATAAATGTAACTTGTGGCATCCATATCCTACTTACATTGTAGCTATCACAGCTACATAGGGAGTTACATTGGAATACCCATCACATTATATTCCTTAAATCTCTTAGGAGAAACAATCGCGTCTACCTCTATCACGTTAGAAAATTCATTGGGGAGCAATCTCGGGCTCACCTACTCTAGGTTTATCATGGAACCACCCATATATGTTGCAATGCCCAAAAACCATAACATATTCATAAAACATGAAACAAATATAAAGGAAAATAAAATTTCCACATTTCAATCACAATATATCATTTAAATATATTGAAATAACAAATCCATTATCAAAATAATTTTCAATACCAAAATATGTAACATAGTATATGGTATTTTTTTCCTTTTAAAAACACTATGGCTTGTTAAGGAAGCCAAAAGATCAAATAATACCCACAGTGACGAAAAAGGTCTTTGTCACCGCTTATGTTAGAGGAAACATTCTTTTTTTCATTTAGTAAAACTACTTGTAGAAAATTTTTACCTTTGAATGAAATGAAAAGTCATAAATATTTATACAGCGTAGAAAAAACTCATGTATAAAACAAAATATGCCTCAAAGAAAGGAGATTGGACGAAGTTCCTTACCTTGTGTCCAGATTGACATGTTTGGTCTTTAATCTCATAAATAATAAACTAATGTTAATTTATAATTTCTTAAGAACATTTTATAAATTTATTATTTCCTTCAAATCACTTATTACCATGTTATAAAAATTACCTAATTATTTAAGTTAATAATGGTCGTCTTGTTGATATTTGGTACGTGAGTCAAAAATGGACTTCTTATAATTACAAGTTGTTCATGTGGACATATTTTCATCATATCAAAAATGATATTCATGATTTAGATATCCAATATATCAAATATATCCAGTATATATATGTATTTATGACAATACATAACATCTATAGATAAGAAATGAAATGAACCCTTCAGGGAGACGGTAAGACGTACGTACGCATGAACGTTAAATTGATTTATATTTCATATTTAATGGAATGAAAACATAATGATACATAGGTATATTATAATTCTAGTATAATATCATATATATAATTTCAGTAACTCCATCCTTTATACATTCCATGTATGGAATGAACGAGTCATATCACTTTGAAGGGGTGGTAGTCCGCACTTCCTCAAATGAGATTATCGTTGTAACATCCCAGGTAAATAAAGAATAAAACATTTTCATATTTATTAATATTTTCGAATTAAATATTAATTTTACTTTAAAGGGGTTGCTATGTTCGATAGCGTACCTGATACCAAACAAAGAGATTCTTCAAAATCTTACGTTGCACACTAGTAATAAAATATTATTATTTTAATTGGTAGTTAACACGTAGCCATTGTATTGGGGGGAATGAATAGAAATAACTAAAATATTATTATATATGTTTATTAAATGTTTTTAAATTTATCCAATAAAGGATAAATACTTAAAATACGAAAAGAATTCAATTTTAAGCACATATATACTCTAATTTTCACTAAGGGTCCACTTATCGCCTTTTGATGGAGAACCGTCATTAAATATAGTTTTGGTCACTCTTATACATTATATTGGACCAAATAAAATTCTTCTTTAGAAATTAGGACATCAAAATTTACATTGTGTAATTGTTTGGTATTTTTCCGAGAAAGTTCATTTTTTAATGAATAGTGAAAAATATTGTATTTTAATTCAAAACCACTTTTTTATATAATTTACTAACATGATTAGATTATCTTTTGAATTGGATATAAAGTGAAATTAGAATATATTTTTACCATTTAATCCAATAGTGGTCATTGGAATTAATTTCACTTTTAAATTGCACTTAAACTAGTTTCAATCTTTTGATATATATTGTTTCATAAAAACACGCTATTTGTTCTGAAAGCGGGAATTAATTATTAAATTTATTAATGTAACATATATGTATTGAATTATTCAAAATAGACATCATTTTTGAATTCAGAATATCAAATATAGCTTAGGGTGAAGTTTTGGTATTTTTCTGAAAAACATCAATTTTTGATGAATAGTGAAACCACTAAGTGGTACTTAAAAAAACTAATTTTTCATTTAAAAATTTTTTACCACCTCTTTGTTTTGAATTTCAAAAATCCTATATACATGGTTGTCATTAAGAAGTAAAATTTGGTTCAATTAGATTAAAATAATTTTTGGTGAATAGTAACTATTAAGTTTTTAATCGCAATTAGAGGTAATTAGTGTAATTTAAGGTAAAAATAATGTTTTAATAATATGAAATGACCTTGACAAATGTCCTACCCTTATTTTATGTGTCATGGCCGACCAATAAAATCCATGGGTTAACTTGGAGACCCCATGGATCCACTTTGGTAGGAAAATGACATTAATAACTTTTTATTTAATGATAAAATAAAAATGTCACAAACATGTGTTGTTTTACTAATGAAAATTTAAATGGGGTTATACAAGTCATAATTTTGACTATAAATATTCATTAGAAAGATAAAACGATTTCCTACATCGTGATATTTTTTTTATAATTTTTAAACATTAAATAATTTAAATTATTTGTGACACCATGATGATGCAACGATTACCTCATTATTTAACGATTTAAATAAAATGAAGAGATAATGTAAAATCTAAGACCTAAACTTGTCAAAAACCTACTGGATGGGTGGATTTATAACTCTTATCACCTTATACTTGAAATATATAATTTTGGGACGTTTATAAACCTAAACTCATTATATAATAAAGTAACATATTATAACCTTCCAAGAGTGCCCCTCCTCTCCTCTTATAAAAGGCCCCCACCTCTACCACCTTACCCACACCTCTCAAGCCTTTGGCTCGGCCAACACCTGCCCATTTTGTCTCTCCACATCCCTCTTTTACTCCTAGAAGCCTCATTTTGGGCATAAGTCTTTCCATGGAAGCCTTCGAGCTCAAATAAAAAAGAGTTACCCGATTTAAAGGTAGTGTCTTCTCTTGTGTTCTTACGTTTTAATTTTCTTCTACAACCCCCTAAACTCTTTTTATTCCTTTATTTTGTAAAAAAACTAGTATATTAAATATATTGGATGTTGTTATGAGAAGTATTAGAGCTAAACCTACACACACCTTAATCTAATGTTTAATGAACATACTATTTCTGTGGTTGGCAATTTTCTGCCTCACGAAACGATGATTGTTCAATATTATTTTAACACATTTCATGGTATCCATTAATATATCACACAATTTATATAAGATATATATTATGTTTATGTTTTCCTTATGCTTCTGAATTTTTCATTTTTGGAATACCTTTATGGTTTCCATTGTGGGTAAACACGATAATTTTATTTTAGAAAGTGCGGACTGCCGCCCCCTCAAAGTGATTTGATTCGTTAATGTCATATGTGGGACATATAAAGGATGGATATAATGTTATTATATATGATTTGATACTGGAATTATAATATAACCTTATATCATTATGATTTCAATCCATTAAATATGAAATAGAAATGAATGTAGCGTTCATGCGTACGTACGGCTTACCGTCTCCATGAACGGCGCATTTCATTTATTACCTCTAAGTGTAATGTACTATTATAAATACATGTATAATCTAGATATATATGATATATATGATATCAAAATAATGAATATCATTCTGGATATAATGAACCTTTGACCATGTGAACAACATGTAATTGTAAGAAGTCCATTTTTGACTTAAGTACCACATATCGACAAAATGAACTTTATTAAATCAAATGATTACATAACATTTATAACATGGAAATAATTTATATAAAAGGAATAATAAACTTGAAAATGGTTCTTAGGAAAGTAGAAATTAACTTTCCTTTATTATTCAGGAGATTAAACAGCAATCGTGTCACGTCAGACACGGTGTAAGGGACTTCGTCTCAATCTCCTTCCATTGAGGCACATTTTTTCTAATGCAAGGCTTTATTTTATACGGTTTATAAACCCCTTTGACTTTTAATTTTATACAAAAGGAATCTTTTTCTACGAATCTTTATACAAAACAACAAAAAGGAATCTTTCTTTTAACGTACGCGGTGACAACGACCTTTTCTGCCACTGCGAGTATTATTTGGTCTTTGGATTCCTCAACAATCCGTAATGTTTTTAAAATAAAAAAATACCATATAATATTTTATGTATTTTGGTATTGAAAATGGTTTTTATAATGTATTTTTTAAGTCAATATACTTAAGTGATATATTGTGACCAAAGTGTGGAAATGTTTTCTTTCCATTATATTTGTTTTATGTCTGATGATTTTATAATGGTACTTGAACATTTGACGGGTGGTTACATGACAAACCATATGAAGAGTGGTGCTGTGAATACTAGGACGAGTGGTTATGTTATAACCTCCAATTCATTGGGTATGGGAGTCGGCCGTATGGATATTCTATTAAGTGATATGTGTGGAAGTTGACCGTATGGTTATTCCATTTAAGTATGTTTATGTCCCAAGTTACCTTTAAATGTTATGTGTACTTTATATGGATTTTATGGTAATATTTTGGTTAAAAAAGGGTAAGTAATGATATTTTATTCACTGAAGAGTAATTACTACTCTATAAAGGTGAAATGTATTACTTTGATAAAGTATTCATGGTTTACTTGTTTTCCTTTTTTGTGTACCCCTTACTGAGCTTTTTATGCTCACCCCGTGTTTTTTTGAAATGTTTTTGACAGGAAATAATGTGGAATAGGGTCAAGTATGGGATCAAGTAAAATTCATGCATCTCAAACATGGATCTAGAAATGACTTTTTTTTGAGTTCATGTTTTGAAAAAAAAGGAAACTTTGTAGAAGTGTCTACTGTGTAATATTTTGAGATGTAATAGTTATGATCTAATTCTCTAAAACACTAAACCTGAAAAGATACTCAATGGGAGTAATTCATTTAATTCAATATTAAGTAATATTTAAGTTCAGGGCCTTATTGTTGGTATCAGATGTTGTTTTAGACAACTTTAGGAGTTAGAAATTGTTAAATTATAAATTAATTTACGGTATGATTGAAATGATATAGCATTTGAATATTACCATGTTGTTTCTAATAAAATATTTATGTGTTAAGAATAGTTTTTCATAGTGGAAACAGAAAAAATTTTCTGGGAACGCATACATAGGGAAATGACCTTTCAAATCAGTATCCTGAGATGGTCAGAATCAGAACTAAACAGTTCGTTGCAGTGATGCCTCAGTTGACTCACGTGAAAAATGTTGGTTGTTTTTATTGATGATATTTTGGTGTTTTATAAAAGTAAAGAGGAGCATAAAATTCATTTAAGGGTTATCTTGGAAACCATAAAATAAAAGAAACTGTATGGAAAATTCCAAAAGTGTGAGTTTTGGTTGCAAAAAATTTCTTTCCTTGGTCACATTGTTTCAAAAAATGGCATAACTGTTGATCCTGCTAAAACAAAAGTTGTTGAAGAATGGCCAAGACCCGCAAATGTAACTGAGATCCATAGTTTTCTTAGTTAGTCAGGTTACTACCAAAGGTTTTTTGAAAATTTTTCAAGGTTATCTAGTCCTATGAATAAGCTAACTTGGAAGGGTGTTATGTTTATATAGACAAAAGAATGTGATGATTGTTTTCAAGAGTTGAAAAGAAGATTGGTGAATGCTCCAGTTTTGGCACTTTTTTCCAAGAATGGTGAGTTTGTTATATACAGTGATGCTTCATTGAAGGGATTGGCTATGTCCTTATGCAGAATTATCAGGTAATTGCATATGCTTCAAGTCAGTTGAAAACTCATGAGGTAAATTACCCTACACATGACTTGGTATTAGCTGCTATTGTTTTTACTCTAAAAATTTCGAGGCATCATTTGTATGGAGTAAAGTGTGAAATATATACTAATCAAAAAAGTTTAAATTATATATTCACTCTGAAAGAATTAAACCTGAGACATAGGAGATGGCTAGAATTAATCAAGGATTATTATTGTACAATTCATTACCATTCGGGAAAAGGAAATAAAGTGGTTGATGCTTTGAGTCAAAAAATTAATGCTTTATTAACCATGATACGTTTGGAATGAGATCCTTTGGTTTCTGATTTGATGAACTTTGGCATAGAAGTTGTTGGTGCAGGAAGTTATTCTATTTTGTTTCAGGTATCAGTGAGATCATCTCTATCAGACAGAATTAAGCAAGCACAGAACAGATACAATGTGTTGTAGAAAAAGGTAGAGCTGGTTCAGAAGGGTAAGTTTCCTGAATTTAATATTGATAATGATTGTGTTTTGAGGTTTGAGAAGATATTATGTGTGCCTGGTGATTCACAGTTGAATAATGAGTTGTTATGTGAGGCTCATAGTTCCCCGTTTTCAGTTCATCCTGGCTGTACTAAGATGTACAGAGATCTGCGGGAGTATTACTGGTGGGATGGAATGAAAAGAGATATTGCTGATTTTACTATGAAGTGTTTGACTTGTCAGTAGGTTAAAGTAGAGTGGCAGTTACTGAAAGGGATGCTTTAGCCTTTACCAGTGCCATAGTGGAAATGGAAAAATATATCCATGAAATTTGTTTTGAGATTACTGAAGACAACTCGAGGTAATAATGCAATCTGGGTTATTGTTGATCGCTTGACTAAATCTGCTCATTTCCTTCCTATTCAAGATAATTTCCCTCTAGATCAATTTTCTCGATTGTATCTTAAATATATATTCAGGTTGCATGGAGTTCCCCTATCCATTGTATCTGATCGTGATCCCAGGTTTACTTCTAACTTTTGGAAAGTCCTTCAGAAGTCGTTGGGTACTGAATTAAATTTTAGTATAACTTTTCATCCTCAATCAGATGGGCAGTCAGAATGAACAATTCAGACATTGGAGGATATGCTACGTGCTTGTTAGATGCATTATCAAGGATGTTGGGACTAACATATTTCTTTGGTTGAATTTTCATATAATAATAGTTTTCATTCCAGTATACAGATGGCACCGTTTGACGCATTATATGGTAAACGGTGTCGAACTCCAGCATTTTGGGATGAAATGGGTGATAGGAAGCTGATGAGACCGGAATTGTTAGAAGAGATGAAAAAAAAAGTTCTGTTGATTCAGAAACACATGACAACAGCTCAGAGCAGACAGAAAAGTTATACAGACAATATGAGGAAGGATCTATCTTTTGAGGTAGGTGAACATGATTTTTTCAAAGTTTCACCATGGAAAAGTGTGATGTGATTTGGTAAGAAAGGAAAACTGAGTCCAAGGTTCATTGGACAATATGAAATTCTGGAGAGAGTTGGATCCGTTTTTTTTACCGAGTGGATTTACCTCCGAGTTTATCTCAGGTACACAATGCTTTTCATGTTTCGATGTTGAGAAAGTATATGCCAGATCCATCTCATGTTTTGAGCCCGGAGGTAGTTCGGTTGGAAGAGAATCTCTATTATGAAGTAAAACCTGTCCAGATTCTTGACCGAAGAGAGAAAGTGTTGTAGAATAAGGTAATTGACTAGGTAAAGGTTTTTTTGAAAAACCATATAGTTGAAGACGCAACGTGGGAATCTGAAAATGCTATGAGGGATAAATACCCCCACTTATTTTGATAAATGAATAAAATTACGAGGACGCAATTCCCAAAAGGGGGAAGGATGTAACATCCCATGTAAATAAAGAATAAAAAAATTTCATATTTATTAATATTTTCAAATTAAATATTAATTTTACATTAAAGGGGTTTCTATGTTCGATAGCGTACCCGATACGCAAAAAATAGATTTTTTGAAATCTTACGTTGCACACTAGTAATAAAATAATATTATTTTAAATGGTAGTTAACATATAGCCGTTTTATTGGCGGGAATTAATAGAAATAACTAAAATATGATTATATATGTTTGTTAGATGTTTTTACATTTATCCAATAAAGGATAAAGGCTTAAAATACGAAATGGATTCAATTTTAGGCATATATACTCTAATTTTTACTAAAGGTCCACTTATCGCCTTTTGATGGTGAACCGACATTAAATATAATTTTGGTCACTCATTGGACCAAATAAATTTTTTCTTTAGAATCGGGACATCAATATTTACTGTGTGTAAATTTTTGGTATTTTTCTGATAAAGTACATTTTTTTAATGAATAGTGAAAAATATTGTATTTTAATTCAAAACCTCTTTTTAATATAATTTATTTAAATTATTAGATTATCTTTTGAATTGGTTCTAAAGTAAAATTAGAATATATTTTTACCATTTAATCCAATAGTGGTCATTGGAATTAATTTCACTTTGAAATTGGACTTAAACTAGTGTCAATCTTTTGATATATATTGTTTTATAAAAACACGCTATTTTTTTGACAACGGGAATTAATTATTAAATTAATTAATGTAACTTATATGTTTTGAATTTTTTAAAATAGACATCATTTTTGAATTATTAATATCAAATATAGCTTAGGGTGATGTTTTGGTATTTTTTTTGAAAAACATCAATTTTTGATGAATAGTGAAACCACTAAGTAGTACATAAAAAAATGATTTTTCGTTTAAATGAAATTTTACCAACTCTGTGTTTTGAATTTCAAAAATCCAACATACATGGTTTCCATTAAGAATTAAAATGTGGTTCAATGGGATTAAATTTTTTTTGGTGAATAGTAACTTTTATAATTTTAGTCGCGATTAGAGTTAATTAGTGTAATTTAAAGTAAAAATAATGTTTTAATAATATTAAATGACCTTGAAACATGTCCTACCCTTATTGGATGTTTCATGGCCGACCCTGAAAATCCATGGGTCAACTTGGGGACCCCATGGAGCCACTTTGTTAGGAAAATGACATTAATAACTTATTATTTAATGATAAAATAAAAATGTCACAAACATGTGTTGTTTTACTAAAACAATTTTTAAATGGGTTTATACAAGTCATATTTTTTACTATAAAAATTAATTAGAAATATAAAAAGACTTCCTACATCATGATATTTTTTTTTTATTTTTAGACATTAAATAAATTAAATTATTTTTGACACCATGATGATGCATCGATTACCTCATTATTTAATGATTTAAATAAAATGAAACGATAATGTAAAATCTAAGACCTACACTTGTCAAAAACCTGTTGTATGGGTGTATTTAGAACTATTATCACCTTATCCTAGAAATATATAATGGTGAGACCTTTAAAAATTGAAACTCATTATATAATAATGTAACATTTTATATCTTTCCAAGAGTGCCCCTCCTCTCCTCTTATAAAAGGCCCCCACCTCTACCACCTTACCCACACCTCTAAACCCTTTGTCTCAGCAAACCCCTGCCCATTTTGTCTCTCCACATCCCTCTCTTACTCCTAGAAGCCTCACTTTGGTCAGAAGACTTTCCAAGGAAGCTTTTGAGCTCAAATCAAAAAGAGTTACCCGATTTAAAGGCAGTGTCTTCTCTTGTGTTCTTATGTTTTATTTTTCTTCTCCAACCCCCTAAACTCTTTTTATTACCTTATTTTGTAACAAAAACAATATATTTAATACACTAGGATGTTTTTATGAGAATTATTGGAGCTACACATACACACACCTTCGTCTAATGGTTAAAGAACATACTGTTTCTAGGGATGGTGATTTTCTACCTCACAAAACGATGATTGTTCAATCTTCTTTTAACACCTTTCATGGTGGCCATTAAGATGTAACTATATTTATATATGATATATAATATGTTTATGTTTTCCTTATGATTCTGTATTTTTCATTTGTGGCATACCGTTATGGTTTCCATTGTGGGTAAACACGATAATTTCATTTTAGGAAGTGCGGACTAACGCCCCCTCAAAGTGATTTGATTCATTAATGCCATATGTGAGAGGTATAAAGGATGGAGTTAAGGTTATTATATATGATTTTATACTGGAATTATAATATAACCTTCTAAATTATGATTTCACTCCATTAAATATGAAATATAAATAAAAGTAGCGTTCATGCGTACGTACAACTTACTGTCTCCATAAACGGTGCATTTCATTTCTTACCTATAAATGTTATGTACTATTATAAATACATGTATATTCTAGATATATCTATTATATATATGATATATATGATATCCAAATCATGAATATCATTCTGGATATAATGATCCTTTGACCATGTGAACAATATGTAATTGTAAGAAGTCCATTCTTTACTTAAGTACTAAATATTGACAAAATGAACTTTATTAAATTAAATGATTACATAACATTTATAACATGGAAATAAGTTATATAAAAAAAATAATAAACTTGAAAAAGGTTCTTAAGAAAGTATAAATTAACTTTAGTTTATTATTCCGGAGATTAAAGAGCAATCGAGTCACGTCGGACACGAGGTAAGGGTCTTCATCTCAATCTCATTTCATTGGGGCATATTTTGTTCTAATACAAGGCTTTCTTTTATATGGTGTATAATCCCCTTTGAATTTTAATTGTATACAAAAGGAATATTTTTCTATGAAGAGTTTTACAAAACGAAAAAAATGAATCTTTCTTTTAACGTACGCGGTGACAACAACCTTTTCTACCACCGCAAGTAGTATTTGGTCTTTGGCTTCCTCAACAAGCCGTAATGTTTTTAAGATGAAATAAATACCATATACTATTTTATGTATTTTGGTATTGAAAATGGTTTTTAGAATTGTTTTTTGAAGTCAATATATATAAGTCATATATTGTGTTCAAATTATGGAAATTTTTTCATTCCATTATATTTGTTTTATGTTTTATGATTTTATAATGGTACTTGGACATTTGACAGGTGGTTACGTGATAAACAATATGACAGGTGGTGCCGTGAATACCAGGACGGGTGGACACATTATAACCTCCAATGCATTGTGTATGGAAGTCGGCCGAATGGCTATTCCATTAAGTGATATGTGTGGAAGTCGACCGTATGGTTATTCCATTTAAGTATGTTTATGTCCCAAGTTACTTTTATATGTTATGTGTACTTTATATGGGTTTTATGGTAATATTTTGGTTACAAAAGGGTATGTAATGATATTTTATTCAGTGAAGAGTAATTACTACTCCATAAAGGTGAGATGTATTACTTTGATAAAGTATTCATGGTTTACTTGTTTTCCATCTTTGTGTATCCTTTATTGATCTTTTTATGATCACCCCAAGTTTTTTTTTGAAATGATTTTCATAGGACAAAATGTGGAATAGGGTCATGGATGGGATCAAGGAAATGTCATGCTTTCTTAAACATGGAATAAGAAATGACTTTTTTTATAGTTCATGTTAAAAGAAAAGGAAACTTTGTAGAAGTGTCTACTGTGTAATATTTTGGGATGTAATAGTCATGATCTAATTCTCTAAAACTCTAAACCTGAAAAGATCCTCAATTGGAATTATTCATTTAATTCAATATTAAGTAATGTTTAAGGTTGGGGCCTTCTAATCGTGTTTACCAATAATGGAAACCCTAAAGGTATGATTTAAATGAGAAATCCAGAATACTAGAAACAATATAAATAAAATATATATCACATATAAATAAAATTCCACTGTAATGTCCACCATAAGAGGTGTTAGGACATAATTGAACAATCATCATTTCATGAGGCGTTAGTTCGCCATCCAAATAAACAGAATGTTATTTACCCATTAGAAAGAGGTGTGTATAATTTTAGGTAGAATAATTCTCATAAAACACCCTAGTATATTGATTATACTGCGGTTGTTATAAAATAAAGTAGTAAAAAGAGTTTAGGGTTGGAGAATTAAAATAATAGAAAATAATTTAAGAGAAACAATTACTTTTAATTCGGGTTACTCTCTTTGGTTTGAACCAAAAAGACTTCTGGAAGAGCCTTCTACCTATGTTAAGGATTCTAGGAGGAATATATAGATCTTGAGAGAACTATTTGGAAGGGTTTATATGAGCTAGGTTTCTTGAGAAGCGTGAAAAATGGGTTAGAGATGAGGGGTTTTTATAAGGGAGAGGAGGGGCTCTTCAGGAAAGTGTGAAAATATTATTTTATTATATAATGATTTTAGGTATCAAAATAACCAATAATTATTAAAGTATAATATAAGATGACTCATGGAATAAATAAAAACATATAATTAAAATTGGATAGGTTTTGGATATTATTTTAATCTATAAAATCTAATTTATTTAAATCATTTATTAATGATGTAAATACTGCACCATTTTTGTGTGATAAATAATTTAATTTATATGATATCTAAAAATAATAAAAAAATAAAATTATTTAGGAAATATTTTTAGCTTTATAAGTAATATTTATAGTCAAAATGTTAAATTATATAACCTCATGTAAAAATTTCATTACTAAAGTTATTTATTTATGTCATTTTTTCCTTAACTTTATGTTAATTAAAATATAGTGTCCTTATCACTCCCATGTGGACACATGAGGTCCCCAAATAGACCCAAGGATGCCCATGGTCGGATATGTATCAACCAATAGGATTAAGACACTTGTTAGGGTAATTTAATATTATTATAATAATATTGTTTACCCTTAATTACCAGATTTACCTTTTAACCATGGTAAATAAAATATTAACTAAAGTAAATATTCAAAATGTCTAAAATTAAAAGTTACTTATTTACACAATTTGGTCCTCCTAATTTCAAATATTTAATCCATTATTCCTATTCAAAACCCAGAAGTGGCATAAATTAATTTAAAATTATTTTGCGTTGTTAAATCAAAAGGCGTGTTTTTAATAAACAACTATCAAAATATTGACACTTGTTTATGTCCAATTTCAATGTGAAATTACATCCAATGACCATTCTTGGATTAAATAGTAAATATATAATCTAATTAAACTTTAAAACAAATTATACAGATAATCTAACCATATAAATAAATTAGATTAAAAGGTGATTTTGAATTTAAATACAATATTTTTCATTATTCATTAAAAAATGAACTTTATTAGAAAAAGATCAAAATTTCATCCAAAGTAAATTTTGATGTAGCTATTCTAATGAAAATTATTATTATTTTAAATAGAACTTATAGATGTTACAAAACTAGATTTAAAAAGGGTTCGCTATCAAAAGGTGATAAATCAACCCTTAAATGAATATTAGAGTATTTATGCTTTAAATATTATTCATTCACATTTAAAGCCTCTAACATTTATTGGATAAATGTAAAAACATTTAACAAACATGTATAAACATATTTTAGTTAGTTCTATTCATTCCCACCAATACAATGTCTAGGCATTAACTACCATTTCAAATAATAATATTATATTATTAGAATGGAACGTATGATTTCAATGTTACCCATTGTTGCATCTTAGGAAAGCCATCTAATATAGAAACCCCTTTAAAGTAAAATTAATATTTAATTCACAAATATTAATAAATATGAAAATGTCATATTTCTTTATTTACCTTGGATTTACATTATTCCCCCCTTTTGGAAATTTCAACCTCGCAATTTTATTCACTTATCAAATAAATGTGCGTATTTATTCATCATAGAATTTTCTGATTCCCACGTTGCCTCTTAAACCATATGGTTTTTTCACAAAACCATTACCTGATGAATTACCTTATTCCAGAACACTTTCTCTCTTCATTCTTAAATTTGGACTTGTTGTTCCTCATAAGAGGGATTCTCTTCCAACTGAACTACCTCGAGTCTCAAAACATGAGATAGATCTGGGATATACTTTCTCAACATTGAAACATGAAAAAAATTGTGAACCTGGGATAAATTTGGAGGTAAAGCCACTCTATATGCAACTGATACAATGTTATTTATGATTTCATAAGATCCAATTAACCTCAGACTCAAATTTCTTTTCTTACCAAAATGCATCACACTTTTCCATATAGAAACATCGAGAAAGAAATGATCACCTACCTTGAAAAAGAGATACTTCCTCCAGTTATCGCCATAAAATTTCTTCATACTCTGATCATTTCTCATGTGCTTCTAAATCAACTGAACATTATTTGTAATCTCTCCTACCAATTATGGTCCCATCAGATTCCTTTCCCCTAATTCATACAAAAAATATGGAGTTCGACACTGCTTCCCATATAATGCCCAAATGGAGCCATCAGTATAATAGAATGAAAAATGTTATTATAAGAAATTTCAACCGAAGAATGATGTTGGTCCCAACTTCCTTGGTAATCCAGTGAACAAGGACGTAACATATACTCTGAGGTCTAAATTTTTCATTCTGACTACCCATCTGATTGAGGATGAAAAGCTGTACTAAAATTTTATTCAGTACAAAATGCCTTCTGAAGGCCTTTCCAAAAGATAGAAGTATACCTCTGATCATGATCAGATACAATGGAGAGAGGAACACCATGAAACCTAACTATCTCATTATCATAAAAATAATAAAGTTTATCTAAGGACAAAGTTTCATGAATAGGATGGAAATTAGTAGATTTAGTCAATAAATTAACAATAATCCAGATTGCATTATTACCTCGAGATGTCTTTGGTAATCCCACAATGAAGACCATGGATATATTTTCCCATTTCTACTGTGGAACTGGTAATGGATGAAGAATCTATTTCGGTAATTGTCAGTATGCTTTAACCTGTTGATAGGTCAACCACTTCATAGTAAAATCAACTATATCTCTTTTCATTTAATCCCAACAGTAATACTCCAGAAGATCTCTGAACATCGTAGTACTAAAAGGATGAACTGAAAACATGAGCTCCACATAACAACTAATTCTTCAACTTTGAATCACAAGGAAAACATAATCTCTTTCCAAATCTAAAAACACAATCATTGTTAATGTTAAATTTAGGAAACTTACCCTTCTGAACCAACTCTACCTTTTTCTGCAACTCCTGGTCTTCCTTCGACACTTTCTTTATTCTGTTTGATAGAGATGATTTCACTAACACCTGAAACAAAAAAGAATAATTTATTACACCAACAACTTCTATGCCAATGTTAATCAAATCGTTAATCAAAGGATCTTATTCCAAACGTAACAAAGTTAATGAATCATTACTTTTCGACTCAAAGCGTTGACCACTTTATTTTAGTTACATATATGGTAAAGGATCATGTAATCATAATCCTTGATTAATTATAGCCATATATTCTATCTCATGATTAATTATTTCTGAGTGAATATATACTTCAAACTTTTGTGGTCAGTATATATTTCACATTTTACTCCATAAAAATGATGCCTCCAAATTCTTAAAACAAAAACAACAGCAACTAATTCCAAATCATGTGTAGGGTAATTTAACTCATGAGGTGTTAACTAACGTGAAGACTAACCAATTATGTGATCATTCTGCATAAGGACACAACCATGTCCTTTCAATGAAGAATCACCGTAAATAAGAAACTCACCATTTCAGGAAGGTAGTGCCAAAATGGGAGAATTCATCAATATTATTTTCAATTCTTGAAAGCAATCATGACATCCTTTTGTCCAAGTGAACTTAACACCTTTTTGAGTTAACTTGGTCATTGGACTAGATAAATATGAAAACTTTTCAACAAACCTCTAGTAATAACCTGCTAAACCAAGAAAACTATGGATCTCGGTTATATTTGTGGGTCTTGTACATTCTTAAAGATCTTTTGTTTTAGTAGGACATACAGTTATGCCATTTTTGGAAACAATGTGACCAATGAAAGAAATTTTGTGTAACCAAAACTCATACATGATAAATTACCAAAATAGTTTATTTTCTTTTATGGTTTTCAATACAACCCTTAAATGAATTTCATGCTCCTCATTTCTTTTATAAAAATCCAAAATATCATCAATGAACACAACCACATACTTATCCAAGAACTAATGGAAAATTCTATTCATAAAATCCATGAATGCAGCAGGTGCATTAGTTAAACCAAAAGGCATAACTTCGAATTAATAATGGCCATATCTAGTATGAAAATAGTTCTTGGGAATGTCTTATTCCATTACTTTCAACTGATGGTACCCTGGCCTCAATTCAAACTTTGAAAAATAATGATATACTTAGAACTAATCAAATAAATCATTGATTTGAGGAAAAGGATGCTTGTTCGTAACAGTGATGTTATTTGATGCTCTATAATCAATGTAATGTCTCATTGAACCATATTTCTTTTTAACAAACAAGACAAAATCATGTCATGGTGATGTGATAGGTCAAATGAAACATTTATCTAATAACTCATGCAATTGATTTTTTAACTCTAAAATTCAATTTGACATTTCTATAAGGGTGTTATGAAATTAGCTTAGCATCAGGAACTAATTCAATAGTAAATTAAACTTCACGATCTGGTATAATACAGGGAATCTCATCTGAAAAAACATCATGGTACTCATTTAAAACTTGTACATCATTAATATGAACAGTTCCTTTGTTTTCAAAGATATGTTCAAGGTAACATTCGTTACCATATTTTACTAGTTTAACAGATTCTTGATATGTTATCAAAAGTAAAGGATCATTCTTGTACAAAAATTGAAAATCTTTTTGGAAAGAATCCACTTTAGCTCTGCAGTCAATATTAGCATGATAAATAGAATACCAATCCATACCCGAAACAATATCAAACTCTACTTGAGGAAAAACAATAAGGTTTTTAGGTAGATTCATCCCGCACACAAGGACTGTAAGGTTCTTATAATTTCTTTTTGTCTCAACATTTCCTCGAGGTGTTTTTACCATAATTTCAGGATTCATATCTTGATAAGGAATTGCCAATTTACTATAAAACTTCTCAGAAATTAATGAATGTGTAGACCCCGAATCAAACAATATATTAGCATAATCTGAACAAACAAACAGTATACCTGATACTACTTTATTTGATGGCCCAAATTCTGATGAAGTAGTTGCAAAGGATTTCACCACCCCTTTCTACTTGTATTCTGTCTGCTTTCCCTCAGTTGAGTTATTTGTTGGACACTCATTTGCATAATGACCCATTTAATTACACTTAAATTATTTTACTGATTATAAATCAGATTTTTTCTTCCCATTACCCTATTATTTTTCAGTGCAATTACGAGCTTTATATCCCATTTTACCATATTAGTAGCACCTACTAGAATTAAAAAGACATTCCCCAACATGATTTTTACCACAATTTTCACAAACTATAAGCTTATGTTTATTACCATCAGACCTTTTTGAAGAGTTCTTCCATTTCGTCTGACACCTCGACCTCTTATTATGTTGTTGTTCAAATAACACCTGATAATCAGAAAATTCCATTTCCAACTTCTCCGCAAATCAATCATGTTTTTCATAACATTTGAACTCACGGGAAGCTAAATACCTTTGATACTTTGTCATTAATCCTAAGTAAAAAATGATTGATTTAACTATCATGATCTCATATGAAATTTAGAGGATACCTTTCCAGTCGAGTTAATTTTTCCTCATAAGCAGTCACTGAGTCATCCTCCTGCCTAAATTCTAGGAATTATTTTTCTATCTTAAGACATACCACAACAGGAAAATATTTCTCATGAAACAAAACTTTGAATTCATCTCAATCTATATAATCAATCTCTTCACTATCCATGATATTTTTCACCATATACCACCATATATTAGCTTCAACTTCTAAATGGTAAATAGAAAGACTAACCTTTTTATATTCTTGAACACCCCATGACATCAAAAATCTTCTCCAACACTTTAATCCTACCTTCTTCTAGCATAAGGTCAGATGATCCTCTGAATGATGGGGGATGTTACCTCATGAAATGCTCCCCTATTGACATGTTCCTCTATGGTTGATCTGGTAGATCTTTTGCATGGATACCTCCACCATTTATATCCCAAGTGATCCATGCCAGAACTACAAAAACTTGTTCAGTTCCAATTCCGACCGTCTCAGGTTGCTGATTTGTAAGTTTTTCCTCCTCCTGATGTCGTCCCATCACAGCTTCCCTCTTTCCTCTATGGAAAACCATTATGAACATAGAAATATTTTAGGCGAACAACGTGGTAATTCATAAATTCTATATCATTTCAATAATACCATAAATAAATTTATGGACATTAATTTAACAATATCCTAACTTCTAAAGTTTTCTATGTTGACATATGATACCGACTATAAGGACCCAACCTTAAAACATTACATAATCATGAATCAAATGAATAATTCACATTGAGGATATTTTCAATTTTAGATTTTTAGAGAGTTAGGATACAACTATTACATTACATCTCAAAAATTACAAAGTAATCACTTCTACTTAGTTTCCATTTTTTCATAAAAATAAAAACTCTTGAATGTAAGAGTCATGTCTAGTTCCATGTTTTAGACATCATGACTTCCCTTCATCCCATCCTTAACTGTATTCATCTTTAAGTCCTGTAAAAAACATTTTGAAACATGTGATGAGAAAAAAAATCTCATCAAGGGTTATAAAACAAAGAAAGAAAACATTAGTTCAACAATACATATATAAAATAATCTCTTTGACATACCTCATATAATCATAAGATTTATGAATAACACATTGAAATCATAAATCATAAAGGTAACGTTTGGCATCCATATCATTCTTACACTATAGCTATCACATCCACATAGGGAGTTACATTGGAATTCCCATCGTAGTATATTCCCGAAATCTCTTAAGAGAAACATTCACGTTTACCTCCATCATGTTACCCTAGGAATTGGAGAGCAATCTCAGGCTCACCCGCCCTAGGTTTATCATTGAACCACCCATATACGTAATAATGCCCAAGAACCGTAACATATTCATAACACGTATAAAATATATAATGGAACGATAAAATTTAAAAAATTCAATCACAATATATCATTTAAATATATTGACAAAAAAATCCATTATAAAATCCATTTTCAATACCAAAATACATAACATAGTATATGGTATTTATTTTCCTTTTAAAAACAGTACATCTTATTAAGGAATCCAATAGATCAAATAATACTCGCGTTGGCGGAAAAATTCATTGTCACCGCTTACATTAAGAGAAAAATTCTTTTTTGTCATTTAGTAAAACACCTCATAGAGAAATATTCCCTTTTAATAAAATGAAATGTCAAAGGTGTTTATACATCATATAAAATAATGTTGTGTATAATACAATATATGCCTTAATGAAAGGAGATTGAGATGGAGTCCCTTACCTCTTGTCTGAATTGACCCGTTCATTCATTAATCTCCTGAAAAAAAACTAAAGTTAATATCTAGTTTATTAAGAACCTTTTTAGTGTTTATCATTCCTTTTAAATAACTTATTACTATTTTATAACCATTTTTTAATCATTTATGTTAATACTGGTCATCTTGTCGATATTTGGTACTTGAGTCAAAAATGGTCTTCATGTAATTACAAGTTGATCATGTGGTCAAAAGTTCATTATATCTAGAATGATATTAATCAATTAGATATCATATATATCATATATATCCAGTATATATATGTATTTAATAAAGTACATAACAATTGGAGATAGGAATTGAAATGCACCGTTCATGGAGATAGTAAGTCATACGTACGCATGAACGCTACATTCATTTATATTTCGTATTTAATGGAATGAAAACATAATGAAAAATAGGTATATTATAATTCCAGTATAATATAATATATATAATCTTAGTAACTCCATCATTTTGCATTCCACATATTTCATGAAATAGTCATATCACTTTGAGGGGGCGGTAGTCCGCACTTCCTCAAATGAGATTATTGTGTTTACCGATAATGGAAACCATAAAGGTATAATATAAATGAAAAATAAATAATCATAGAAACAATATAAATATAATATATATCACATATAAATACAGTACCATATTAATGGCCACCATGAATGGTGGTATGAGAAAATTTTACAATCATCGTTTCATGTGATGCTAGTTCGCCGTCCATGATAATAGTATGATCTTTACCAATTAGATGGAGGTGTGTGTAAGTGTAGTTATAATATATATATAATAAAAACATCCTAGTATATTTAGTATACTTGTTTTTTTTTAAAAGGAATAAAAAGTTTTATGGTTTGGATAAATAAATAAAAGAAAATAATTTAAGAGAAACTGTTACCTTTAATTCGGGTAACTCCCTTTGGTTTGAACCAAAAGGACTTCTTAAAGTGACTTATGACTAAGTTAAGGATTATATGAAAAAGATTGGGATCTTGAGATATTATTTGGGCTGAGTTTGTATGATCCATGTGGCCTGAGAAGTGTGGGGAATGGGTTAGAGTTGAGGGATTTTTATAAGGGGGAGGGGCTCTTTAGGAAAGTATGAAAATATTATTTTATTATATAATGATATTCGGTTTCTAAATTTCCAAAACATATTAAAATTGTAGATAATATGACTCATGGTCAAAATAATATAACCCAATTATAATTGGATAGGTTCTGGATATTATTTTAATAAATATAATCGTATTTTTTAAATCATTTATTAATGAGGTAAACACTACATCATTAATTTTTCATAAATAATTTATTTTATTTGATGTCTACAAGTTATAAAAGAAATACTATGATGTAGGAAATTAAATTATATTTCCAAATAATATTTAAAGTGGAAAATATAACTTACATAATCCCATGTAAAAATTGACTTACTAAAACATATTTGTTTTAGTCATTTTTGCCTTTACATTATGTTAATTAAAATAATGTGTCATTATCACTATAAAGTGGCTCCATGGGGACCCCAAATCGACCCAAGGATTCCCATGGTCGGATATGTATCAACATAAAGGATTAGGACATATTTTAGGGTAATTTAATATTATTATAATATGATTTGTTTACCCATTATTATGAGATTTTACTTTTAACCACGGTAAATATAATATTTTCTGAAGTAAATACTCATAATGTCTAAAATTAAAATTTACTTTTTAACACAATTTGGACCTCCTGATTCTAAATATGGTATCCATATTTCAAAATTCAAAACACATAAGTGGCATAATTTAATTTAAAATTAATTCCAGCTGTTAAAACAGAAAGCATGTTTTTAAGAAACAACTATCAAAAGATTAACTCTTGTTTATGTCCAATTTCAATGTAAAAATACTTCCAATGACCAAAATTGGATTAAATGGAAAAAATAAAATCTAAATAAAATTTAAAACAAATTAATAAGATAATAAATCCATATAAATAAATTAGATTAAAAGGCCGTTTTGAATTAAAATACAATATTTTTCACTATTCATTAAAAAATGACCTTTATCAGAAAAATACCAAACATTCACCCAAAGTAAATTTTTTTGTCCCGATTCTAAATAAGAATTTTATTTTTTTTCAATATAACATATAAAAGTGACAAAAACTATATAAAAAGGGTTCGCCATCAAAAGGATGTAAATTGATCTTTTAATGAATATTAGAGTATTTATGCTTTAAATCAAATTCATTCACATTTTAAGCCTCTAAATTTTATTGGATAAATGTAAAAACATTTAAGAAACATGTATAAACAAATTTTAGTAAGTTTTACTCATTCCCGCCAATACAATGTCTAGGAATTACCTACCATTTAAATTAATAATATTATATTATTAGTGTGCAATGTAAGATTTCTATGAAACTCATTGCTGTTTATGAGGAACTCCAATGAACATATAATCTCCTATAAAGTAAAATAAATATATAATTCAAAAAACTTAAAAAATATTAATATGTCATATTTTTAATTTACCTGGGATGTAACACTCTTGTTCTCAAAAATTAAACCCCCCTTTGTGATGTGTTAGTTTATGAAATGTGTGGATGATGTGTTTCCAATTTCTATTATTTCCTTAAAATATGATCATAAAACCCTTTTAATAGTTGAATTAGAATGAAAATATTATTTTAACCTATTTTATGTTTTGTAATGAATTTATATTCATGATATTAAATTATATAATGAAACAAGTTCACGATTATTGTGGAACTGCCAAAAATGATGAAAAAAATCATTAATGTTTTATCTAATGATACATAATCATATATGATAAAAAATTATTTTTGGCATTATTATATATTATATAATCATATTAATACCATTTTATTTCACTTCTGTAATTTTATTTCTATACGATAAGAAAATCAAATACAAACTGACCATGAAAATCATGAACGCACCCAAAAAAAAATGGAAGAATAAAATACAAATAATTAATGGGTGAAATTATGTTATGAAATGATCATATAATGTGTTATAAACATGAATATGTTTCTTTAATATATTAATAACACTATTTAAACCATTATACTATATTTTTAAAGGATTTTTAAGTATTCAAACCATTGGTAAGAGAATTCATTACCTGATCTCCATTATTTGGGTTAACCTTATACTTCATTATTAATGTGGTATGAAAATTGGTTGTGAGATGAATTTTTTTATAATATGTTGTATTATGTTTATTTAATATGTAAATACTTATTCTATCAACTCTATTAAGTCCCAATTCAATTATATGATATTTACAAGGGTCTTTTATTTTAAAAAACTCTGAAAATTATGTTTTCAAAAATTGAAAAGATTTTTTTATGAAATTACTCATATTGTATGATTGTGTTTTAGTTCTTGGGCATTGATAATTATTTCCCTCAGAATTCGGGCATGACCTCCTGGATGGGATATTCAAACGTTCTGATCGGTTTCTAACGAGTTTGTTCGTAGAACCGGAATCATCCAATGATTCCACATCCATTTGGACCTACTTTCCAAAGGTAGGCGCTCATTAGCTTGTGGAATGATGAGGCTTAGGAATTTTCATTGGTCGAGAGGATGGGAGGTCGGACTCATCACACCTTTTTGAGGGGAATTATTGTCTATTTCGGGACTCTCTTTATAGATTTAAGTTATTTTCGTGAATCCTTATTACACTACCAAGTATAAAATGAGCTTTTCATTTAGTTTTGACAATCAATGATTAAATATGTGAGAAATTTAGAGAATATTTTATATGTATTAGAGTTTCTTCATCAATAGAGAATCATCTATATCTATTTAGAGATTCTTCGTCAATTATAACCTTCAAAACATTCATATAAAAGTCTCTTGGTCATTATGATGACCAGGCTGGTTTTAAAGACACTCAGTGGGGCACTTGAAGTTTATTGTCATTCATAAGGACGTGAATTATTTCAAAGTTGGGATCGAACCCATAGATGGGCTACCTACGTATCCTTTGTTTTGGAAAAGGAATCATAACCCACGTAGTTCAAATGGAAGAGTATGATGTTTATGATTGATGGCTCAAAGCAGGATGTCATAATTACTTTTACCCTCTAAGCTTACGTGAGTCATGCTCGGTGTGAGAAACAAGAGGTATTGGTAATAAAATAGACAATTGAGCCATGATAGATGTAATCATAAGAAATGGTTTGGGGCTTATATATGTATGACTGCCCAGAGGATTTACTTTAGGGAGAAAATCCAGGAACAGGGTCCATAAAGGTATATGTTCTTCATGGAGATTTGAATACTCTAACTTGTGACTTATTCCTAAAAAGGAATACCAAATTAGGAGAGGATTGATATCTGGGTTTTACTCCTGAGAAGGAATCCCAGATCAAACGTAAATTAGGACTGGTTAAAGAGAATTTAAGGGACATGGGTCTTATTCCTGAAAAAGGATGCCCAAGATTTAGGACTGAGACTTATTCTTGAAAAGGAGACCCAGGTTAGGGGACGTGGGGCTTACTCCTGAGAAGGAAGACCAAAATTATATCTGGGACTTATTCCAGAAAAGGAGACCCAGGTTAAGGATTAAGGTTTGGGGCTTACTCCTGAAAAGGATGCCCAAATTAGAGGACTTATGACTGGGGATTATTCCTGAAAAGGAGACCCAGGTTAAGGATTCTCTCATCTTAAAGGATGAGGTTGAATGAATGAACTCTCCATATTTAGTGACATAAGGATATTTAAATCACTAGGTTTTGAGAGATATTCCACTGAATTCCTTTCAGATAAGGAAGTAAAATCAAGAAATCATGCCATAAATGGCTTTGAAGAGTGTCTTGAAGACTGAATCTCGATAAGGAAAGGTGTAATGGATTAAGAGTGGTGAAATGGGAAATAAAGGCACCCAAAAAGGAAGGGGCACACAAGTCTTGGAAGGCGCGCAGGTACTGCAGCGGCGCACAAGTATTGGTCGCGCAGGTATACCTGCGCGACCTGTGGTGTACTTGCGCGATGGTCAACCAGCATTGAAATACTTGAGTGACTCTTTATTAAAGCCTTTAGAATTCTCTTGAGGTTCTTCCAGAAAAGGGTTGCGCAAGTTCTATCGAAGGAGTAAGGCGGCGCGCAAGTGTTGATGAGTTTCAACACTTAGGCCTTCCTCCCTCTCTATAGATCTTCCGTTCTAGGTAAGAAATTACCTTAGAAGTGTTCCAGAAGCTTTGAGAAGAGACTTGGGCGTCGGGAGCTTCAATCCTAGTTTCTAAAAAAGATCCTCTCAAATGGGGGGCCCACAGGGTCTATTTATAGGCAGGAGAAGACCCCGGGTGGTTACTGGGCGGTTATCAATTAGGTCACGCAAGTCACTTGCGCGACCATAAGGGCGTCGCACAAGTGGACTTGCACGACAGTGATATAACTTGCGCGGTGCAGTTGCTTTTGATCCTTTGTTCATGCCTTTGTCGATTTTTGATATTTTCTTCAAAGGTTGAATCACATTGAGCTCAGATATTCCCCTTTTTCGATTTTTAGATTCTGTGACGAAAGGAGAGTCAACAAAAGTCCCCCCTTAGAGTTGGATCCGGAGAGAAATGAGGATTTGACTCTGAGGAAATCGAATACATCCAAAGGAAAAGGGGGTGCGCAAGTCTTCAGGGCACAGAGGCGGGGCACAAGTTCTCTCCGCGCAGGCCTTAAGCGCACTGGGTACGGCGCACAGATAGGCTTCCTGGCCTATAAATACACATCTTTTGGTCGTGTATAGCATCTGATCCCGAATTTCTCGAGCTCTCGCCGCACAAGTCATCGTTGCCGCACAAGTCTCTTTTTTCCACTGTTTCCTCGCTGCCGCGCTACTCTCAAGGTAATAGGACTTGCGCAGTGACACATGCATGACAAAAACTTGCGCGACACATGTAACACTTGCGCGACATCTCCATACTTGCGCGCCTTAATTCCTTAGACATTTTTTTTGATTTCTTTCACAAAGTTTGTGAAAAATTAATTCATTTATAAATTAATTTATTCAACTCTTTGTGCAGAATTAATGGCTCTTAGACCCGGATTAATTGATGAACTCGCTAGCAAGCGGATAGATGATATGATTAACATCATTGTCCATGATTACTATACTGTCAACGATAGTACTCTTCCAGATTTGGCTAAGTATCTGAAGAAATATCATCTCAACTTTCCTCAAAGCACTTATCTACCTTTGTATGGCTATGGTCATCTACAAGAAGTCATTATTTCAGAAGTAAATAATTATCTTCCATTTTCATGGTGTCAGAATTATACCAACTTTGCTTCATAAAATATCTTAGGTGGAGGAGTATTTCTAACTGCTGGAACAGTAGAGAAGGCCTATGTGATGCATCATAGCCCTTGCACACCAGATCTGAAAAAACATACACCTGAGCTTCAACCACATTGTCATCCTCCAATCTTCCGAAATGCTCAGATGGATCAATCCAAAGGCTGGAAGAAAAGTTGGGATTTCCGTCCTGGGGGAGGTGTGAAGCCAACTTGGATGTGGGCATACTGGGTGCGACAGACCTGCGCAAAGTTTATCGAGGATCTGAAGAGAGATGCAATATATGAGGATATATGGGTTGGGCAAACACATGTTTACAGTCATGATAACTTTGTGCTAGAGATACTCAGCCACTGGAGCCCAACAACTACTTCTTTCCATTTGACTCATGGAGAAGTAGGTATCAGTTTGTGGGATGTCCACAAGATCTCAGGGGCTCCAATTTTGGGCGATGTGTATGATGAATTCATTCCTCCCAAGGTGACTTGTAATGATTCAGAGAAGGCTCCTGCTTTAGATCGAGAATTATTTAAAATCTTCCACAGTCTCAAGAGTTCGGAGACCTCATTAACTCATTTTAGAAAAGATATTCATCCGTAATAATGGATGAATGTGTTTCTTATTGAGAAGAAAGGGATGGAGCCAAAAGAAAAAGGATCCAAGAAAAAGAAATCCAAGGATACCAGGCCCAGAAGTCCTACCACCTATCCAAAACCTGAGAAGAGAGGAGCTCCTGGCACATTCTGGCCAATTCTAGAAGCAGGAGAGTTTGAAAAGTGTGGATATGAAGTGAATCAAAGAATTCCAAAGAAAACTCGTCTGGCGGGTTTCTTGGCAATGTGGCTTAGTGTTTATCTCTTGCCGGTCAGGGATTCGAAGGGTGGCGTTAGGCCAGGGACCTTCGTCATTGCGGAAAAGTTGGCTGAGGGAAAAATGGTTGGGTTAGCTACCCCCATTTTAGCAAAGATTCACAGGAGTTTACTTCATGTCTTCCTAGGTAAATCTCCTTTAAGAATAGTGGGACCATTCTAGGTTTTGTGGGGATGGATCGCCACTCACTGCAGGACATACAATGTACAGAATGGATTACAAATTCCTGGAAGCTCTTTCAGACCGTCAGTGAAAGCATTCTCTGGAATTGCTCCATTATATGTTAATGGTTATGACATGAAAGTGAGGCTGAGCATGTTTAAGGAATTAAACTTCTTTCCCTATTGAAGTCCGCCATCCGAGCGGTTTGTTTATGATGGGACAACCCATTTGGATTTGAGGGCATACATGCTAGCTTGCAGAGATGGTGTGTTAGTAGCCAGGATTGATGGAGAGATCATATGTGAGGCCTATGACCCATATAGATTTGCACGCAAATTCAAATGTCTTCAACAGATTGTTGTATCCCCTCCGATACATGTCAGGTTAGAGCAACATCCGATGGTTACTCGACTACTATGGCTGCTGACATCAAGAGAGAAGACTGGGGCAATATTTGATCTACCAGCTGAAAAAGTGGCACATAATTTGACTACATATTATTCCGAACACTGGATAGCATCGTACCCCAAAGGGATTTTGAATCACCCAGTATATCAAGTGGGAAAGAGGAAGAGGACTATAGAGAAAGAAACCCTTCCTCGTGAAGGTGACGCTTCCCCACCTGAAATAGGTTCAACAGACTCTTCTTCTAGAACTGATTCATCGGATTATCATGATGGGGATGATGAGGCACAACCGGAAGAAAAGCGGTTTCGTGCCTGATATAATCCTCTGGCCAGAATTAAAAGTCCCACTCCATCAACTCCTGGTGAGTTGTTTCAGTTATAGTAATTTCAATCACTGCTACTTTTTATAAAGTAATAAGTCTTACTTTCTTATTCTCTATCTGAAGCTGCAGGAGCTGGGAAGAAATTAAAATAAAAAATTGTAGGACCTTCCTCACAGCTTTCATATCTAAGGCCAGAGGCTGTTCAACTATGGAAGAGCTTATACTGTGGTACTGAGACCACCTAGCTAGATTTGTGTGAGGGCCTACAACTTACTGGAATATGAAATCTTATAGCTTCTAAAAATCTTCAATACGAAGATAACCCCAATGAAGTGCGAGCTTACATCAGAGAGATGGAAATGCTCATATATGCCACTGATGACTCGGTTCCTATCACCAGGCGGGTGAAGGAAATGATTGATCGTGGTGCCACTGAGGGGGCTAGTGGTTCTGGAGATGAGGAATGGCAAGAGTACGTGGCTCCTGAAGATGTAATTTTTCTTTCCTTATTTTCTTTGCAACTTGATTTCAGTTGAAGCTTTTTTACTTAAGGAAGTTATTTTCTTCATCTCACAGCTTTCAAGGAAAGGAACTGGGGTTCCTTCGCCACATTATAGCCCTGGTGGTACTGCTATCGGGGATGCTGCTGATTCTCCTCGTGAACCAGGTGAGATATCTCCAGGCCAGCATGCCATGAATGAGGCGCTGAACATAGCCTTCCATTCGCCAATTCAAGTGCCAATAAGGGAGACTACTGATACTCCGAGAAAACAAAAGAAGCAAAGGGAACGAATGAGGAAATCCACAGCTAAACGCTTCATTAGTAGCGGTAAGTCCTTCGAATAATCATGAGTTTATACTCATAATCACATGGTTACTCATATTTCTAAGGATTGTAGGGGCTTCTTCAATTTCCCCCTTGAGGGAAGGGACTGACCCTCCTTCAAAGGCCATGGAGGGCGCTGTAGAACAATCACAGACCCAAGCTGACTTGGTTGCTCCTGGAGAAGAGCTACCATCCATTCCCAGTATCCCTCCTACTGCTGAAGATACTGTCCAGGGTCAGGGGTTGCAGGACATAAGTCGGCAAGAAGATGTAGCAAATGCTTCCACTGGTGAGACTAACCAGGATTCTGAAATATCATTGGATGAAATGATGAATCAATGAATGACTTTAGAAGAATTTTATGATCATGCTAAGTTTTCATGTGATTTAGAAGACCATGGGACTGAGTGCTACCCTTCGCCCATTTTTTTTTTTAAATTTACACTTCTAACCAGGACGGAAAACAATATGCAGTTTCTTCCGTAGAAACTGCTGAACTACCAATGCCTGAAGAGGGTGTGGACATTGATGTCAACCCTACCATTGCAGAAACATTATCTCAAGTAGAGCTAAACCCAATAAACCCTCCTGAGACCCATCTTGAAAATCCTGTTGAGACCGGGAAAGATGGGGATAAGTATTCTCAAGTTGCTGAACCATCCTTGGGTAAGGGATAACAATATTTGTGATTGTACTTTATTCGCAAGACAATCTATTCTTTTGTTATCCTTTGAAGCTAACTAAATCTTTCAATTATTCATGCAGGACCATCAACTGCAATGACTAGATCCGGAGGTGAGGCCTCAGCATCTGCCCCAACAGGAATTGAAAGTGAAGAAGCACTAATCAGGGGGAAAGCAGGACATGGAACTTCTTTATGTGCATTAATTCCATATTACATTCCCCCCTCTGACGATGATGTTGAATCAGATCCATAGACGCTTAAAGCGTTCATCTTTTCACGACGTAAGGCATGGAACAACATATGGAACATCATATCTGGGGTGCCTTTAGAAGAGCTACCATCTAAAATTCCTCGATTGTCATCCTAATTTGTTATACTAGGACTTGGGGGTTTTGGATATGAAAAGATCCACGCCACAGTGAAACGGATCATTTTCAGGAGGGAGCAGGCTCAAAAAAGTCACGAAGATTTGATCAGAGTGAAACTATCAGTCAAGATTGGCGAATTTGAGGCTGTGGTATCCCAATCTGAATCTGATTATGCTGCCAAGATGAAGGAGCTGAAGCATAAAATTAAAGAAAAAGTTGTCCAGCAGGTGCAACTCCAGCAACAGTTAGATGCTGTTATTGGGGAACTTGATCAGCTTAATAAATCATTGGATGAAACTCATATGAATGGCATGAAATCCATCGCAGATGCTAAGAAGGCACTTCATCAAGCTGAAAAGATTGAAGCTGGTCAAGTGTATGAGCTTCAAGTAACTGCTGATAAATCTCAGGATGCCGTAAATAAAATGAAGAGTTATGTTGAAAGCCTCTTGTAATTCTTTGAAAAAGAGAAGAGACTCCAGTCTGTGGATTTTCTTCTAACTCTTGTGTATCAATGAAAAACACTTTAATCTTCAATCATTTGTACCTGCATTCTTTCACTACCTGCTTCAAATTTACTTAAGCCAATGGGCTTAGTAAGCATAGTTTGATTTTTACTAGGATTATTTAGAAATAACCCTATAAACCTTGAATCTTTTAATTGCTCAACATTACCTAAATCATACAGAATGTATGTTTAGTGAGCTGGAACATGACTTTTATTCAGTGTTCCTTTGTCTTTTGTTGGCAGTTTAAAGTCATGCACGCCGGACATAAAGGGGATAATGTTTTATGGTTGAAATAGCTTTGATCAAAATGGATTAAAAATTGATTCAATTCCTTGAAAATTTATCTGAAAACATATTACTGTACTCAAGTATGAGGGAAAATATGTAAACTATGGCTTAAGAATATTTTAATCTGAGGAATGATATGAAAAAGAGCTAAAAGGCATTAGAAGAAGTAATTTCCAAGAATGAAGTTACTATTATTTGACAAAAAACCCGTTAGGGGGTTGAATTATGCAGGTCCACCTAAGGTCATTGGCTGCATGGTCAATTAAATAGCATCTTTCGGCTGACAAGTCTGTTATGTGGAATGTTTATGTAAGGCCACCTATGGGCACATGCTGCATAGTCAGGAAAAAAGAACTCTCAGAAATTTACATTCCTAGTGCTAAAATCCAGTGAAAGTTTATGGAGATTCAAATTTTCTAAAGTATAGAGTTTTCTGTATGGAAAGAGGTACTTGAATATGGAGAAGATATTTCCAGACAAGATTATCGAAGAACTGGATGAATATCACTCCTACGAAGGTATGACCCAAACGTAGGGAAGAAAAATAAACCATAGACTTGAATACTTTCAGATCATGAAAAAGGATATGGGACAAATATGTTAAGGATGGCTATTTTTTTTGCATATTCCTACATACTGTTGTTTAAGACAAATAAGGACAAAAGAGGAATTCTTCCCAAGAATGAAGTTACCACTATCCGACAAACCCGTTAGGGGGTTGAATTATGCAGGGCCACCTAAGGGCATTGGCTGCATATTCAAATAAATAGTATCTTTTGGCTAACAAGTCTGTTATATGGACTGTTTATGCAAGGCCACCTATGGGCATGTACTGCATAGTCAGGCAAAAAAATTCTCAGAAGTTTGACATTTTTGTGACTAAAAGTCATAAAAAGGGTTATGAAGATCTGAAAATATTTAAGGTTAGGATTATAACACATAAATATGGGTATTGTCCAATGTATATAGAGATACATAGGTCAATGATAGCCATAATCATGTTGTGGCTGGGTCCTGAATTGAAATTTTGGACTTCACTACGTATCTCATAAGAATGGGAATCAAGCCATACGTAGTTCTTGAAATGCAGTTTAACGTCATGTAGGACGAAGGTATGAGAGATCTTAGTTTAGGGTCATAGAGTTCAGACCATAATAATGAATACACAATGTGTGTTTTCATGAGGACTTTTCAGCCAAGGGACTAAAAGTGAAATTTGGTGTTAGGCCCAAAAGACTTGGGGCTGGATTCGAGGGATACTCGAACGTTCCAACGTATCCCATAAGGATGGTAATCAAGCCCACGTAGTTCTAGAACTACCCTTTGTACAAATTTGGTTCGTATATGTGAAGGGTGAAAGGGGACTTTAGTGCAATGATGGTTTAACCTGAGATAAAAAGTTTAGGAATTACCATGTATGCACGAAGTCTTTTGAAATGAAACAAGATTGAAAAATAAATGTCAATAATAGTTCTCTCTCAAATGAGGAAATCAAAGAGTATTGTAGTTTATTGTCGTACTGGACAAAAGTGTTGCATAGTTTAACGTCATATAACAAGGACAAAAGTGAATCAATGTAAAGATATTGATTCTAGGGGCGGTTTCACGAATCAACATCATATGAGATGGTGGTGAACCGATGTGAAGAGATTGTTTTTGGGCTTGAACCTTGGGAGGTTGCCTACATACCCATCCTGGAGGGTAAGGATCAAAGTCCATGTAGTTCAATTAATGATCAAGTTGTTCTTGGGGACAACGATCTAATAAAATAAAAAAAATGTTTTTGAGACTTATACATGGTTAGAGGCCCAAAGAGAGTGTTACGGTTGAGGTTTTCTCTAATCTCACGTGAGTCATACTCAGTGTAAGAAACAAGAGGTAACAACAACATTAAAGATGCATAGTTTAATGTCATGTAGGAAATATAAAGGGACTATGCAGTTTAAAGTCTTGCAGTTAGGACTATTGGTGCTGCGCAGTTTAGTGTCATGTAGCAGGGACAAAATACAGTTTAATGTCATGTAGGACATATCATGAATTTTCTATACAGTTTAGCATCATGTAGTTAGGACGATGGGGACAATAGAGTTTAACGTCATGTTGGACGAAAGGGGGACTGCGTAGTTTAATGTCATGCAGTAAGGACAAAATAACACACCATTTACGTCATGTTGAACGCATTGGGGATTTTTTTCACAGTTTAACGTCATGTTGGACGAAAGTGAGAATAGTTTAAGTTCATATGCATGGACCGTGGATGGTGCAGTTTAATGTCATGCTGGACGGTGGTGTAGTTTAAGGTCATACAGGACCTTTGATGATTATATAGTTTAAAGTCTTTCCGGACGTAAGGGACTTTTATACAGTTTTGCGTCATGTAGTTAGGACGTCACATTTTAACGTCTTGCTGGACGTAAGGGACTTGAAAATAGTTTAGGGTCATATGCATGGATCGTTGATGATGCAGTTTAAGGTCATACTGGACCAAGTTGCAGTCTAAGTTCATACTGGACCATTTAGGGAACTTTTTCACAGTTTAACGTCGTGTGGGACGAAGTTGCAGTTTAAGGTCATACAAGACCATTGCTGTATAGTTTAACGTCATATAGAAAGGACGAACTGGTGCTGCACAGTTTAGTGTCATGTTGCGGGGACATACTGGTGCTGCACAGTTTAGTGTCATGTTGCAGGGACATACTGGTGCTGCACAGTTTAGTGTCATGTTGCGGGGACATACTGGTGCTGCACAGTTTAGTGTCATGTTGCGGGGAAATACTGTTGCTGCACAGTTTAGTGTCATGTTGCATGGAAATAATGGTGCTGCACAGTTTAGTGTCATGTTGCGGGGACATACTGGTGCTGCACAGTTTAGTGTCATGTTGCGGGGACATACTGGTCCTGCACAGTTTAGTGTCATGTTGCGGGGACATACTGGGGCTGCACAGTTTAGTGTCATGTTGCGGGGACATACTGGTGCTGCACAGTTTAGTGTCATGTTGCGGGGACATACTGGTGCTGCAAAGTTTAGTGTCATGTTGCGGGGACATCTTGTGAATACTTTGTATTTTATACAAAATATTTCTTCAAAAATCTGGCATTAGTTGGAGTAGTAATGAGTTCTCCATCCATCGAGATTAATGAATAAGATCCATTGGAGTAGACCCTATGTATTGAATAAGGTCCCTCCCATTTTGGTTCAAGCTTGGGAGGTTTCTTTCCTAGTATCATTGGAGTTCTGAGAACTAATACCAATTCTCCCTGAATGAACGAATGAAGACAAACTTTTTTGTTAAAAGCTCGTGCTATTCGATTCTGATAGATTTCCAAGTGGTGCAAAGTGCACAATCTTTTCTCATCTAACCGTTCCAATTCATTCAATCGATTTTGGGATTGCTCATCTGTAGATAACTGATCACAAATGGCTACTCTGAGTGAGGGCAATTGAACTTCAATTGGCAAGACTTCTTTTGTTCCATATACCAATGTATATGGAGTTGACCGCGTTGCATTGCGGGTGGTAGTCCGAGAAGCCCATAAAGCATGAAAGAGTTTATCAGGCCATGACCTCTTATCTTTATCCACCATCTTTTGCAGTATATTTGAAAGAGTCTTTTTAAAGGATTCTATTTGGCCACTGGCTGCCACATGATACCGAGATGAATGGTTGGATTTAATGTTGTATTCTTGATACAATTTCTTCACCTCAGAAGAACAGAAGTTGGTGCCGTTGTCCGTCAATATGGTATGAGGGACACCAAATATAGTAATGATGTTAGACTTGATGAATCTAACAATGCATTTAGAACTGACTTCTTTGAGAGGTACTATCTCTGCCCATTTGGAAAAGAAATCAGTAGCAGTAAGAATGTACTTAAACTGCTTGGCCGTAGCTGAAGGGTAAGGTCCCACCACATCCATTCCCCATGTGGCAAATGGCCATGAGTATATAGATGTATGAAGCAACTCTGGAGGTTGATGAATGAAGTTGGCATGTACTTGACATGAATGACACTTCTTTGTGAAATCAACACAATCTTGTATCATTTAAGGCCAAAAGTATCCAAGCCTTCGAATTTGATCAGACAATCTATGTCCAGACTGGTTGGAACCATAGACTCCTGCATGCACTTCTTTCATGACAACCATTGTCTCTTCACCATCAATGCATCTGAAGAGAACTCCATCAAAACCACGTTTGTAGAGAATTTTCTCTTGGTGGTTTGGGCCATCATAAAGAGTAAAATTGACCACACGTTGCCGGATTTGTTCTTTCTCGGCTCTATCAGGTGGAAGTGTTCCATTTTGAAGGTATTCCCTGATAGGTGACATACATCCTATAGTATGACCATACGGTTCAAGAATGGGACTAATTTCATTAATTCATTCTGTTCTGGCTTGAACATAAGGTGAAATTGCACGACGGTGGGCAATACTGATGGTTGTCTCGTACCGATTTGGATCTACTAGAGCTGTGGCTATATTAGCCAGTGCATCATCTTGAGCATTTTGTGATCTTGGGACATAAGAAAATGTCAGTTCTGAATGGAATTCTGCCATTAACTTTCTGACGTAATCATACAACGGGATTAACTCTTCTTTTCTGATGGCATAATCCGCATTGACTTGTTTGATTACCAAGTCTGAATCACCTTTCTCCTTTAAGTGATTCACTTGTGCTTGAAGTGCTAACTCCAAGCCTGTGATAAGAGCTTGGTATTCAGCTTCATTATTGGTACCATCTTCCCAAAATAAAAAGGAATAAGGTAACAATGCCTTATCTGGAGAAATGAGTACAATTCCGAAACCAACTTTGTTGAATTTAGGATTTTCCATTTTCTTCCCTGTTGGACTTCTGGAAGCACCATCAAAATACATTTCCCATGTTTGAGGACACTCTTGAATAGAAAAAACTTCCTCATCAGGGAGTTAAATATCTGAAGACGTGTCTTCCACTAAAGGATGTTCAGCCAGGAAATCAGCCAGAGCTTGGCCCTTTATTGCCTTTTGAGATACATACTGAATGTCGAACTGCTGCAAAATAACTGCCCACCTTGCTAGACGTCTTGTAAGCATTGGATGACTAAGGATGAATTTGAGCGGATTATTGCGAGATACCAATTGGACCTCGTGATGTTGCAGGTAGTGTCTCAGTTTCTGAACTGCAAAGATTAATGCAATGCAGCACTTCTCAATACTTGAATACCGGGTTTCTGCTTCAAGCATAATTATACTGAGATAGTAGAGGCTATTTTCATTCCCATCATCATTCTTTTGAGCGATAAATGCACCCAATGATCGCTCTAGAGCTGTCACATAGAGGATAAGTGGTCTACCTTCAACAGGTGGCATGAGTACTGGTAGACTCAAGAGGTATTTCTTGAGAACATCAAGTTCTTCTTGACATTCTTCAGTCCACTGGTAAGTGATTCCTTTTTTCAATAATTTGGTAAAGGGTAAACTTCTGCCTGCCAAATTGGCGATGAAATGCCGAATATAGGCTAAGTTTCCTTGAAGTCCTCTTAATTCATTCAAATTCTGAGGAGGTGACATTCCAAGGATTGATCTGGTCTTCTCAGGATCGACTTCAATACCACGATGGAATACAACAAAGCCGAGTAATTTTCCTGAGGTTACCCCAAATGCACATTTTAAGGGGTTCATCTTCAAATTATGTTGTCGAAGCTTGTGGAATATGACTTCCAAATCAGCCAAGTGATTAGAATGTTTTTTGGATTTAACCACCAAATCGTCTACATAGAATTCAACAAACTTCCCTAAGAAAGGTTTGAAGATACGATGCATGGCGCGTTGATATGTTGCACCTGCATTCTTTAAACCAAAGGGCATCACCCGGTAACAAAACACACCTTGAGGGGTTCTGAAGGCTGTAGATTCCTCATCTTCTGGGGCCATTCAGATCTGATTATATCTGGAATATCCATCCATGAAGGAAAGTACTTCATAGCCAGACGTCGCATCAATTAAGAGTTCTGTAATCGGAACTGGGAAATCATCTTTAGAACATACCGATTAAGATCTCTGAAATCGATGCAAACCCTAATTTGTCAGTTCTTCTTCTTTACAGGGACAATATTAGCCAACCACCTGGGATACTGAACTTCTATGACGAAGTTAGCTTTGATCAGCTTATCCACTTCAGCTTCAATTTTGGAAGCATAGGTTGGGTGTGTTCTTCTCGCGGATTTCTTAAATCCTTGATGTTCTTTTGGTTAACCCAAATGATGAGTAGCAATATCAGGATCAAGCCCAGTCATTTCTGTATAGTTCCAAGAGAAAATATCTTTATTTTTCTTTAAAAAAGAAGTATACATTTCTTACTCTTCAAGGGTCCTGGCCGCACTAATTAAAGTGGGCCGTGGATCTTTCTCTGTAACCAGATTTATTTCTCTGAGTTCATCCACAATTCTAGAGATACCCTCTTCAAATGTTGGAGGAGCATCTCTAAGATCTTCCTCTTCCTCTTAATCATGTGCTATTTCTTCCATTTCTACTTGCATATTAGATGACAAAACGAAATTTTCATGATCGGAAGAGATGTCAAAATTTTCACATTTTGAAGAAGAAGTTTCTATTTCCGACCCTATTGATGATAAAGGGCCTTCTTTGGGAAATAAAGAGGAGATGATGGATTTAGAATTGACATCATTATTCACCTCCGATGTTGCTATAACTTCTTCTGGACTGATTGGCGAAGTATAGACCTGTTGGATTTCAGTAGATGAAATGAAGACGTCACCACTTGTGCTGTCATCACTGTTTGGTAGGTTACCAATTTCTCCCATGTTGTTTGGCTCAATTGCCGTAATTGACATTAAGGATCTTTCCATAAGAGTATTTTGATTTGGGCCTATTTTGTCAATTTGACTGATAGGTAACACAAAATCTGTACTCACATATGTAAATTGATTTATTGGAATTTTCTCCAAACCATATAGAGCATTAACTTTGGTAATTTCCTTTATTGTGGATTTTTCTCTTCCCTTCATGTGATAAAATTCTGCCTCAATGTATTGAGACTCACATGTCTTGAACGGGGTCTTATCACCATAAAATGTTCCAACTTGACCATTGAAACAGTATTTGAGACATTTATGGTATGATGAAGGAATAGCTGCACGCTGATGTAGCCAGGGTCTTCCAAGCAAGACGTTGAAAGATGAGTCTTGATCAACAATCATGAAATCCGAATTGGATACAAGATCTCCAAACTGAGTTTTGAGTGTAACCTCGCCCAGTGGTTCTTGTTCATTTTTATCATATCCTTGTAACATCATTGTAGAAATAGATAAATCAGATTCCGTGAGGCCCAATCGACGACGTGTACGGATGGGCATGAGGTTGACTCCTGAATCATTGTCAATGAAAGCTATTCGGATATCCACACCATTGACTTTGCCAGATAAGTACAAAGGTTTTATGTGCCCATGCACAACATCATCTTCATCTTTATCTGTAAAATATATCACTACATGGCATTCTACAGGATTATTCTCTATGTGATAGATTTCAGCTGTAGCAATTTCAGCTTCAAATTCCTGAGGACTTGACAAAGCTTCGATGAGTGCTTCCCGAAGATCTTTTGACAGATTCAAAGAATCCAAAATTGATAACGTGGCTGGTACTTGGGCCAAGTGTTTCAATATATCATACTTTTGATCTAGAGGTATGTGTTTCCCAACAGGAATATGCGGTTTAGCAGGTACTTTGGAAGCAGATGCTTTGGAAGCAGATGCATCTTGTATTGGGATAGAAGTTGGCAACATCCTTGGTTTTTGAAGATTAGACCGATTAGATCCATTTACTTGCTGAGATAAATAAGATGGAATTTTCAATCGGTCTTCCAAAATAACTGTGCCAAGACTGAGTTGATTATTGGCAGAAGAACTTGCTTGTTCTTTTTGAGCTCGCTGAAGGGCTCTACCACGAGTTTCTGCTGCATACACAGTGCTAGCAGGGGTAGCATTGGAGTAGTGGCTTCGGAAAGATCCACGTCTTCCCCTGTATCCTGAACCTCTGGAACTTCCTCGGATTCCCTTATTTGATACAGGGAATTCAGACTTATCAAAATTAAAATTACGACTAGAATACAGATCTGTTAATTGAATCATATTAACAGAACCGAAGATTAACTCTTCGTCTAATAAAGACTCTTCCTGACTAGCCTGTTTAGGTTGTGCCGTTTGATGGGGCGGTGCCCGTTGTTTTGAATTAGATGACATAAAGTATGCCAGAGTCAAATACAATTTAGGCTTTGACACATACTCATCTTCTTCTGATTCTTTTTCCTTCTTTGAATCAAACCGTTTCTTTGAGGACTTTCCCTCTGACAAAGAGGGATTTACCGCAATATTCATGGCAGAAGACAAAATTGGTTTTTTTAATTGTGTTCGCAAAATGGGATGAGTCTGATTGATTGTCTTTCTGACCATCCAATCATCATATTTCTGTGCAATTCTTCTTTTGACTTCTTGCCATTCACCTTCCTCCTCTGGAACTGTAGCAGTAACACATGCTACCTGAGTCGAAGAACCTTTCAACTTGACTTTCCCAAGTAGACCATCATTTGAAGGAGGTCTTTGAAGACAAAAAACTCCTGGATGGGATTCCATAACATTTGATTAAAGGGACAATAATTGGGACGGTCTTCATATCCTTCCTTGTTTGGCCTCTTGGGCAATGGTAATTGAACCAAATTATTTTCCAGAGCTGAAATGAATTAACCAGGAACTTGCTCATTTCAGAAGGAGTATGTTTTACTCTTCAAATCCTCAAATTGTTTTCGTCATTGATCTCTTTGATCATTTGGACGAAACAGCCTTTGTTGTTGGCATTCAGTATGTGGAGCCCTTCGAGAAGATGAAGGTTTTGAAGTAGAAAGAGGTACAGGTGCTTGTTTAAGCATAACTGTAGCAGTTTCTGCTTTACCCATTCTCCTTCCTAGAGCTGATGGAATTACACGAGATTTAACCTTAGCCTATATAAGGGAATCTTCAATTTGCTGAGCGATTGAAGTAAGGTCTCGAAACCCTACTATGTATTTCACAGGGATCAATGGCGTGCGTAATTCATCATGCAAATTTGCCACACATATTGGCAACAACTCTTCCTGAGGGAGTGCTAAACTCAGGGAATACGTTAATCCCTTCCAGCGAGCAATGAAATCAGAGACTCTTTCATTCTCCCTTTTCTTGTAGTTTGTAAGATCGAAAACTGTCATTTTTGGAAAAGTTGAGCTGAACTGAAGAAGGAATTTTTGACGAAGATCCTCCCATCCGATGATTGACCGGGATTGCAAGCTTGTATACCAGACAAAAGCTGGTCCTTGCAAGGTTCGCATGAAGCATATGAGTTTCACTGCTTCTTGCTGCTCTGGATTTCCCATCATAGGATCACAACAAGACACGTAATGCGTCAAATGTTGTTCAGGGTCACCTGATCCATTGAAAGTAGGGAAAACATGGTTTCTAAAACTAGATGGAGGAGAAATTGAATCTACCCATTCAGGGTAAAATTTCTTTTCTGGTTGAACTTGCGCACGTTTCCCTTCCATAGTTTCTAACCGAGCTGTTAATGACTCAATAGTAGTTATTAACTTTTGAGAAACATCAGGTTGAATTTGGTCTTGGGTAGGTGAAATGAATGGAGCATGGACAGACGTGGTGGTTGGTACTGCAACTGATGGTATCACTACCAACCGTTGTTGCGCTTGACCCACGGGATTAGACCTCTGAGGGTGTACTGATAAAGGAGGATATTCTTGATCCATCTCAGTAACTGCAACAAATTCTTTTGGCTGTCGGACTTCATCATTCTTAAGAAGAAGACTACTCTGAAGTAGTTCTGCATTCAACCTTCTTAATTCTTTCATTTCTTCCTCCTGTTGTGAAAACCTTTTCTCTAATGAGAGCGATTGACCTTCTCCAGAGGAAGGATATGTAACCTGATTCTTTCCCCTCCCTTTATTGGATACTTTTTGGTGAGAGGGAAGTGGATTACCTTGGTTATGAGTAATCCTTTGACTTCGTGTATGCACACCATCTTCATTTGTACCGGTGTGTACATTTTCTTGAGCAGGATGCTCTTCATCTAAGTCCCCTGAGTGAGCCTCCTATGGTGGATTAGCAACAACGGCATTGATGACATTGATTGATGCATAATGAATCGTAACCCTTCTATCAGCATTTCTGTGATATTGTCTTCTTTCATGTCTTGGATGAGACATTACATTTTGTTGATTCAATCGTTTAGGAACTTCTTGACGAGCTATAACTCGGAGGGAATCTCCTAATAATTTGGATCTTCGTTCCTATTGGGGCTTCTTCCCCAATCGAGAAAAGACCGACATTCTCTGAGAAGGGGATTGATGATTTGAAAGAGTCCCCAGTCCCGAGAACTGGGGATGATCCTGTTGCTTCCACTCAACTCCTCGAATCCCATTTGTTGACTCTGAGGGTTGGGTTAAAGGAGTCCCCAACCTGACAAGCTAGGGTGGATCCTGACATGCTATGTCTGAGAACTTCTTAAAATCTATCTTGATCTTGTGAATCTTAGTTTGTAAATTAACTGGATTCATTAGCCTGTATCCACTTTAATCACCTGGTTTAATAGACCATTGGATGATTTCCGAAACTTCTGTCATTTGATGATGTGTTTGCTCCATACGATAGGCTTGTGAAATATTCTCACCTGCTTGATGTAGGATAAATTCAACAACTTGTTCTCTATATGCTTTATTTTGAGAGGATCTAGTTGAATCATGTTCTTGAGAAAGCTTTTTATTATGAACAAAGCCCATTGACTGTGGCCGGCCATGGGCAATAACATTGCATGAGACCATTTTCGACAGGCTTTGCTGACTGGAAAGCACTGTGAAATGTAGTGCTCCGTGAACACCCCATCCTTATATATGAACACCATATGGAGCATTGGCAACTAACTGACGCAATTTTCTTAGTGCGCCAAGGCATGAACGTTGAAGGGTTCTCTGTTTCTTTTCAGCCTTCGGATACCGAGAGACTGATAGAGATGCGAAATCAATCTGACGTTGTAGCCCTTCTATTATCTTAAGATGATTTTCATATTCATCATAAGATAATACCTTCTTCTTCAATTGACAAAGTGTTTTCCATATGTTGAGACAAATATCATGGAATACATCTTCCGTCAACATCTTTGGAATATCATACTGGGAGTCAGCCAAAGGCCAAAGCATGACTGGTACCTCACATTTCGCCAGTTTTTTCCTCATGTTCAGCATTTCCTCTTTATCATTAAATGAAGATTCTTCTACCTGTTTTGACTAGAGTTGGTGTTTCCTTATTGCTTCATCGAATTCAACAAGATTGGTAGAGAGATCATTGATCAAACTAGAAGATGCATGGCTTAGGGGTGGTTCGGATAATGACCTACACCCTGGGCTATCTTCTGATTGAGAAAGTATTTCACTTGCTAGCGATAAAGCATCAGACATGACTGGTTTCGCATTTGCAAGTGCCTCAAGATAAGAAGGCTTTCTCAGCACTACATTTTCCGCTGGAGTATTTTCCAGGCAATGTGAATCACTACTGCGGAGAGGACTTTCGCAGCGAAATTCATCATCATGTGGAGGACCACCATAATGGGTTACAGCAAAAGATGAGATCTCTTGCTCCTTGGTCTTCTGACCACACAGAGGGTTCCTGTGGGTCTCATATGAAGGAGAAACTTCAAGATTGATCGAATTTTCATGAAGCAAGCCTTCATGAGTATGTGTTTGTTGAATACTTTCGGAATTAATGTTCCCGTTATTGGGAACTGAGGGAGTAGAATCTTGAATTCCAACAGATAAATGTCTGAGGGCTTCAAGAACTCCAGCATCGAGAAAGGCCTTGTTATAGATTGTCTTTTGATCTCCTGACTGTGCTGGCCGGATCTTTTTCTTAGATGCCTTCTTACTCACTTTGGAAACCAGTTGTTGACGAAAGTGGTTACTCTGAGCAGGTGTATGTGCCTGATCAGGAAAGATGGTCAGGTTAGGCTGATAATCTCCACTCAAATCAGGTGTATGTTCCTGACTTGGTTGCCCGTATGATATGGGGGAGTATGCCCCAAACCCTCTTGGACTGGAACAGATGTGTGTGTCTGTTCCGGAGTGAATCGTTGATGTGTCACTCCCCTGCTAGGGATAGATTTATGTGTCTTTCCATGAGATGATGCTGAAGCTGTTATGATATCCTGGAAAGCATCCAGAATATGAGCAGGAATTTGCTTCTGCTCTTTCACCATTGACAAAATATGCTTGGTGACTTCAGCCGCCAGAACGGGGATATACGTCCATTCCGGTCTTGGAGTAGGTGTATGTGCCTGCTCCTTTCCTCCTTTTCCTGTCAGTGAATCCTGACAGTACTCAAGTGTGGAGGCAGAGAGTTGAGTCTGCCTACTGTTTGTTGTCGGAGCTTTCCGACTGACTTCTCCGTGCTCTACCAAGCGAGACTGTTGGTAGGCTTGATTAATACTAGCAGGTGTATGTGCCTGCTGATTACACTTCGCCAAACGTGGTTGACGAGATCCATCATATGTAGTCAGGAGAGCCTGCTGACTAACTGATGATGTATAAGAAGGTGTATGTTCCTGCCTATAGTACTCTGCCGGAATAGCCTGGCGGGATTGGCGTGATGTTGCCAGACGAGTCTGCTGGACAGCGGAATTAAAATGGACAGGTGTGTGTGCCTGCTCGTTGTTCACCACCAAGTTAGGTTGGTGGACTTCTCCGGAGATGGCATGGATAAAAACCTGCCCATTGTTAATCGAATTCCGTCTCTGGCGGTTCGTCTTGCCTGCTCGGGTTCGAGGAACCTGAGCTGAATGCCTGGAGTCGGTACCCTCATCATGTTGAGGGCACACTACCACACGAGTCTGGCGGCGATTGTTGATGGGAGACCTCGGGAAGGACTCCTGTCTTTTTGAATTAAGGCCCTGAGGGACCTGCTCAATCACTTCCTCAGAGTAAGGGAGCAAATGGAAATTGCGTTCTGGGGATAACGACCTGAAACGGTTGGAGATGGTAGTCAGCACCGCCTGCCTCTTGATCACTGGTCGTCGTTGTCCGGACGACCTGTGTGAGTTGTTCATGTGGAGGGCCTCTCGGGCAGCCTCCAGAGTTGGGATGGTACCGTGTTGACGGTACTCCTTAACCAGCGCATTTGATACCCAGCGTTGAAGACGCTGAGTAGGTGATGTCATCCTCAGAGCGGATGACGCTCCAGTAGGAATAGCAGCAGTGGTATTTGCAGCAGCAGTATTCACAGATGTAAATTTGAGAGCAGCCATTATGGAAATACAGAAGATCTTGGAAAAGAGTGTCTGTTTGATATAACAGACTTAATCAAGATAAAATTCAGCCACTTCATCCTTTGGATGAGCACACATGTCAATTATTGTTTTTGTTAGCCCTCTTATTGAGTTTTAAATAGGGGCTTAACAAATAGGTAAAATATCATTTTAACTTGGTTAAGGATTCACGTCGGGTTCACCATTTTTTGTTTCCCTCGGAATTTGGGGATGGCCTCCTAGATGGAAGATTCAAACGTTCCAATCAGTTTCTAACGGGTTTGTTCGTAGAACCGAAAACATCCAATGATTCCACATCCATTTGGACCTACTTTCCAAAGGTAGGCGCTCATTATCCTGTGGACTGAAGAGGCTTAGGCATTTTCATTGGTCGAGAGGATGGGAGGTCGGACTCATCACACCTTTTTCAGGGGAATTATTGTCTATTCTGAGACTCTCTTTATAGATTTAAGTTATGTTCGTGAATCCTTATTACATTACCAAGTATAAAATGAGCTTTTCCTTTAGTTTTGACAATAAATGATTAAATATGTAAGAAATATAGAGAATCTCTTATATGTATTCGAGGTTCTTCATCAATAGAGAATCATCTATATCTATTTAGAGATTCTTGGTCAATGGTAACCTTCAAAACAATCATATAAAAGTATCTTGGTCATTATGATGAGCAGGCTGGTTTTAAAGCCACTCAGTGGGGCACATGAAGTTTATTGTCATTCAGAAGGACATGAATTATTTCAAAGTTGGGATCGAACCCATTGATGGGCTACCTACGTATCCTTTGTTTTGGAAAAGGAATCAGAACCCACGTAGTTCGAATGGAAGAGTATGATGTTTATGATTGATGGCTCAAAGTAGGATTTCATAATTACTTTTACCCTCTAAGCTCACGTGAGTCATGCCCGGTGTGAGAAACAAGAGGTGTTGGTAATAAAATAGACAATTGAGCCATGAAAGATGTAATCATAAGAAATGGTTTGGGGCTTATGTATGTATGACTGCCCAGAGGATTTACTTTAGGGAGAAAATCCATGAATAGGGTCTATAAAGGTATATGCGCTTCATGGAGATTTGAATACTCTAACTTGGGACTTATTCCTAAAAAGGAAACCCAAATTAGGAGAGGATTGATAACTGGGTTTTACTCCTGAGAAGGAATCCCAGATCAAACGTGAATTGGGACTGGTTAAAGAGAATTTAAGGGACTTGGGGCTTATTCCTGAAAAGGGAAGCCCAAGATTTAGGACTGGGACTTATTCTTGAAAAGGAGACCCAGGTTAGGTGACTTGGGGCTTACTCTTGAGAAGGAAGCCCAAAATTATGACTGGGACTTATTCCTGAAAAGGAGAACCAGGTTAAGGATTAAGGTTTGGGGCTTACTCTTGAAAAGGATGCCCAAATTAGAGGACTTATGACTGGGTATTATTCCTGAAAAGGAGACCCAAGTTAAGGATTCTCTCATCTTAAAGGATGAGGTTGAATGAATGAACTCTCCATATTTAGTGACATAAGGATATTTAAATCACTAGGTTTTGAGAGATATTCCACCAAATTCCTTTTAGATAAGGAAGTCAAATCAAGAAATCATGCCTTAAATGGCTTAGAAGAGTGTCTTGAAGACTGAATCTCAAAAAGGAAAGGTGTAATGGCTTAAGAGGGGTGAAATGGGAAAGAAAGGCACCCAAAAAGGAAGGGGCGCGCAAGTCTTGGAAGGCGCGCAGGTACTGCGGCGGCGCGCAAGTATTGGTCGCGCAGGTATACCTGCGCGACCTGTGGTGTACTTGCGCGATGGTCAACCAGCATTGAAATACTTGAGCGACACTTTATTAAAGCCTTTATAATTCTCTTGAGGTTCTTCCAGAAAAGGGTTGCGCAAGTTCTTTTGAAGGAGTAAGGCGGCGCGCATGTGTGACCACTTCCCTAAAGGGCTGGCCACTCAGGCGCACAAGTGTTGATGAGTTTCAACACTTAGGCCTTCCTCCCTCTCTTTAGATCTTCCCTTCTAGGTAAGAAATTACCTTAGAAGTGTTCCGGAAGCTTTGAGAAGAGACTTGGGCGTCGGGAGATTCAATCCGAGTTTCTGGAAAAAGATCCTCTCGAATGGGGGGCCCATATGGTCTATTTATAGGCAGGAGAAGACCCCGGGCGGTTACCGGGTGGTTATCAATTAGGTCGCGCAAGTCTCTTGCGCGACCATAAGGGAGTCACGGAAGTGGACTTGCGCGACAGTGATATAACTTGCATGGTGCAGTTGATTTTGATCCTTTGTTCATGCCTTTGTCTATTTTTGATATTTTCTTCAAAGGTTGAATCACTTTGAGCTCAGATATTCCCCTTTTCCGATTTTTAGATTCTGTGATGAAAGGAGCGTCAACAATAATGTGGAAGGTTGGGACCTATATCCTTATCCAATTCATTGGGTATTTTTATGTTGGACGTTAGCCATATGGTTACTCCAAGGGTAACTGCGATGGTTACACTAATTTTAAGGTATATATGAGGGTTACAAATTATAAGGTACCTAAGAGGGTTACAAGATTATGTAAGTAAATCCCAAGATACATTTATGGTTCTATTTAGTTTCTAAATTATTTATGTAAATATCATGTAAATATCATGTTTTAAAATAAATGTTTAGATGGGTAACATGTGTGTCTTTTTATGATAATGATATCATACATTATAAATATTCAAGGATTTATGTTTTATTTTCTTCTTTTTTATATACCTTACTGAGATTTTGTGATCATACCATGTTTTGAAGTATATTCATAGGTTATAAGGGTGTGTAAGAGAAACAAGGAAGCCATGTTAAATGTTATGAATATTTTTCAAAGAAATCCCATTTTATCTGAAAAGTTTTACATTTTGGAAGAATTGAATACTATTTTTTATGCTATCCAATCTGTTTAAACGTAGAATTTTTTGAATGAAATATTTCCCAATTTTCTAATGCTCTAAACATGAAAAGATAATCAATGTGAAAATATGTGAGTTCATGATTAATTCAATATTTTGTAATATAGTAAGCCATGGTCCTTATATTTGGTATCAGAGGACGGTTTAGTTCAATTTATGGGACATGATGATGTTAATAGAATACCATAGATTATTTTTACATTTGGTTAATTTTATATGATATTTCATTTAAATATTACCGTGTTTCTTCAACTAAGATATGTTTTTTCAGAATGGTTTTCCATAGAAGAAATAGGGAAGCTGAAGAAGAGAGGAACCAATAGAATGGCGTCCTTTCGAATCTATAGCCTGAAATGGTAGGTATTGGAACCGAGTGGTTTGTGAAAGTAATGGCTCTGCTAACATAAGAAATAAATGGTGGTGGCATCTATTAAAGAGAATAACCATAGGTACCACAACAGAACATGATGTTACTGGAACATTTTATGAGACAACACCATCCTGCTTTCAATGGATCTTATGACCTAGTGAAGGTTGGAGTATGGATTAAAGACATTGAAAAGATATTAGATGTTATGGGGTGTTCAAGTAATCCAAAGGTATCCCATTCCATTAACTTTTTTTTATGGTGAAGCTGGTCAGTGTTGTTCAATGATCCATAATTTCAGGGGTAGATAAGAGACTGATCTCTTAGAGTAGGATGAAATTAAAAGTCTTTTCCTTGAAAAATATTTTTCTAAGGTGTTGTAACTTTGGATAGAGAATAAATTCTTTGAATTAAAGAAAAAAGAAGAAGATTCATTGGCTGTGTATGAAATAAAATTCACCAGACTGGAATGGTATGCTCCAAATCTTATTCTGGGTCACGATAGAAAAAACAATCACTTTTACTCCGGATTAATGAAAATGTATCAAAGGGAATTGACCTCTCGTGAATTCAAATGTTATGATAAATCTGTCTGATGTGCTGAGAGGGTAGATATGGAGTTTTCTAATGATCACATGAACTTTGAAAACAAGGAGATGAATAGGTACAAATGACAATAAATTGGTAAGAATCAACCAAATAAATCAAATGGTAAGAATATATAGCGTCATGTTTGTGAAATGTGTGGATAAAAGCACCCTGGGGAACACATTAGAAAAAACTATGAAGTGTTTTAGATGTGGTAAGTTTGGATATACGTCCTAATATTGTAATGAAAATGATCCTAAGAATAATCCTGATAAGAAAAATGATATGTGTTTAAAATTTGGAGGGGTGGGTCATTACACAAATGCATACCCAATGAGAGATCTGAATGATGCAAAGAAGACAGACTATAAGTAGGAAAGTGTGGTGAGATCCTTTGAGACTACAGTAGACAATGTCGGTTCATCCAATGATGTTGTACCAGGTACCTTGTTTGTTTCATCAGATTTTGCAATAGTTTTCTTTGATACGGGGTCTACACATTCCATCATTTTTGAGGAATATTCTGGTAAATTGGTAATAACCCCTTAAATAATGAGACCATGACTTATTCTTAAAACACCATAAGGAAATATTATAGTGAAGAAGAATTATAATAATAATTCTATTATAGTATATGGAAAGAATTTACCTTCAAGCGTTGTTTTTTCCCATAGTAGAGTTTGATGTCATTTTGGGAATGGATTGTCTCTCAGTTTATCATATTAAGGTTGACTGCAGAGCTAAAGAAGATGTCTTTCAGAATGAGTTTTAGTTCATATACATGAATAAACCACACAATTGATAACATATCAGGAATCCAAGAAATTGTTGAAATATGAAAATGAATGTTATTATGCTCATATTGTTGAAAACAATGGAACTATCCAGATTAATGATATACCGGTGGTAAATTAATACCTTGATGTTTTTTCTAATGAGTTACCCATTCTCATACCTGATCGAGAAGTCGAATTCACAATTGAATTACTTTCTAATTCTCTGAAACTTTAAAAACCCCATATAGAATGGATCAAATGGAACTTATTGAATTGAAAAATCAGTTGCAGGAGTTACTTGGTAATGTCTTCATTTGTCCTAACACTTCACCAATGGGTGCTTCTATTTTTTTATTAAAAAGAAAAATGGTTCCATGAGAATTTTCATTGATTATAGATCCTTGAATGACATAACTTTTAAAACATTTATCATTTTCTTCAAATAGATGACTTGTTTAATCAAATCTAGGGAGCTCAGTAATTTTCCAAGATTGACATGAGATCCTGCTACCATCAGCCAAAGGTGAATATGGATGACATCCTGAAAATTACTTTTCGTACTAGATATGGGAATTATGAATTTATTTTTATGCTATTTGGATTAACTTTTTCACCTATTGTATTCATGGATGTTATTAATATAATATTTCATGAGTTATTTGATAAGTTTGTAGTTTTGTTTAATGATGAAATTATTTTATTTATAAGAGTTAATATGATCATGAAAAACATCTATGGTTTGTTTTTCAAACCTTAATGTAAAATAAAAAGATTGAAAAATTCATCACTTGTGATTTTTGCGTACAATATATTTATTTTCTAGAGAACATTGTAAAAAAGGATGCAAAAACAGTTTATCCTTCCATAAATGTTGTTTATTAATTTCCAAGACATAAATAGTTTATAGAGTTTTATAGTTTTATTAGATTAGTAGGTTATTGCTGGAGAATTGTTAAAAACAATGCACGATTTTATAGTCTGTTAACAAAGATAATAAGAAATAGGTTAAATTTTTTTAGATAGAATATTGTGATGTTTTTTTTCAATAACTGATGAAGAGATTGGTGAATGTGCCAGTTTTTTCCTTGCCTTCCCAAATTGGTGAGTATATCATCTACACTAATGATTCATTAAAGGGACATGGTTAAAATGGTTATGTTTCCAGAATTTAACCTTGATAATGATTTTGTTTTATGATTTGATAAAAGTTTTTGTGTGCCTTGTGATTCCAAGTTGAGGAAATATTTATTGTATGAATCACATACTTATCCATTTTTATTCATTATGGCAGTGCTAAGATATACAGAGACCTTCAGTAGTATTATTGGTGGGATGAAAAGAAAAAAGATATTGCAAAATTTACTGTGAATTGTTTGACATATCAACGGGTTAATATAGAGCGGCATTTATTGAAGGGGATGATTCAGCCGCTACAAGTTCTCGAGATGAAATGGGAGAATATATTCCTGAAATTCATTGTGGGACTACCAAAGACTTATCAAGGTAACAATGAAATATGAGTTATTATTGACCGACTGACTAAATCTGCCCATTTTTATTCTATTCAATATACAATATCATTGGATCAACTTTTTCAATTGTACCTCAAAGATATTTCCATGTTACATGCAGTTCCACTTTCCATTATATCTGTCCAGGATGCAAGGTTCACTTCTATCTTTTGGAAGGGCCTTAAATGGTCATTGAGAACCGACTGAAATTTCAGTATAGCTTTTTGTCCGCAATCAGATGGGAAATCAGAACGAACAATTCAGACATTGGAGGATACACTTTTTTCTTGTTCATAATACTACTAGAAAAATTGGGATCAACATATTTATTTAGTTGAAATTTTTTATAATAATAGTTTTCATTCCTGTATAAATACTGAACCTTTTGAGTCATTTTATGGGAAGCAGTGTTGAACTCCATCTTTTTGGGATAAATTCTAGGAAAGAAAGTTGATGGGACCATAATTAGTAGAGGAAGTGGCTGAGAAAGTGAATATGATCTAGAAACACATGATGATATCTCAGAGCATATAAAAATGTTATGCAGATAGGAGGAGGAATGATATTTCTTTAAAAGTAGGTGATCATGTTATTCATTGAATCTCACCATGGAATAGTGTTATGTATTTTGAGAATAAAGGAAAGCTATGTCCATGGTTCATCAGACCTTATGAAATGCTAGAGAAGGATGGACCAGTCACCTACTGAGTAGCTTTTCATATAAGTTTATCTCAATTACATAATGTTTTTCTTATTTCAATGTTGAGAAATTATGTTCCAGATTCATCTCATGTTTGGAACCCAGAGAGAGTTCAGCCGGAAGTGAACCTTTCATAGGAAGAGAAACCAGTTCATATTCTATATCGCATAGAGAATGTATTACAGAATAAGGTAATCTACCTTGTAAAGGATATTTGGAGAAACCAAAATGTTTAAGAAGCAACATGTTAATCTAAAAATGATATGAGTCAAATGAACCCTCAATTGTTTAATAATTATATAAAATTGTGAGGGTGTCATTTCCAAAAGGTGGGGATATAATAACACTCTAAGGTTTAAAAAATAAATTCAAATTCATGAAACTTTATTTTTAGTAGATATTTATAATAATCCATTAAACATAATTTTTCTTCTTCTATAATTTCAATTTCAAAAAAGGTGATATGAAATTGTGATATGTAAGATATTTGGAGTCTGATAGAACCAACTTGAATTTTTGGTGAATCATAACATACCTTTATGAGTAGAAATATGAGTATTAGTATAACATTAATAAATATGAAGTTGTATTGTTATTTTATTTTATTAATTATTTAAGATAATTAATTCTTGATTAATTCTTCAAGGTATTAAAAAACGAGTTATAGATTTAAAATTATTATTTTTGAATAAATTATAATTTTTTTAAAAAATAAAATAGTAATATTTAAATATTATTATAAATAAATTGACCTCATTGTTGAATTATACACATCGAAAAATGGTTAGGATAATTTTTAAATATTTTTATGAAATTCTTGAATTTCTGATGAATTGCGAAATATGGTAAAATATCATATATTCAATTTCTCAATTAAATACACTATTTATGAAATCCTAACTGATGTAAACCTACTTTTTAGAACTTAAATGATCTCTTTGAAATTTTGATTAAAAGAACAAAGACTATTCATAGTATTTTACAAAAACATAAAATAATGATTAAAATAATGTAAAATCTCTCCTCTCTTCCACTAAAAATACCACCCTCATTCCCCTCTTCCTCTCACACCTATCAAGACTTTAGAATTGTCTATGTTCTACCAAATACCATCCCTAAGTCACTTCCCCATGTCCTCGAGCTAATTTTTTCACCAAAAGGCCAAAACCAAAGGCCATAAGGAGGATCTCAAGTAGAATAGATCAAGAGGTAAGACTCCTCTTTCTTTTTCATGTGTTTTATTTCCAATTAATTTTTTTCTTGTACTCTTTTTAACTCCAATTATCCAGGAGGTATGAAAGATCTATAATCCTATACATTCTATTTACTTCCATGTTCATAAAAATTATTCATTATCTTCCTTTCTCTCCCCTCACTTTTGTTCATAAAATAAATACACCCCACATGAGGTGTCGATTTAAAAAAATCGTGGACGATGTGTTTCCAATCCCATTACATCCTTAAAAGATTATCATAAAATGCTTTTAATTTTTGAATCAGAATTTAAGGTGTATTTTTTAACATATTTTATGTTCTGGAATAAACTTATATGCATGACATTTAATTATATAATGAAAAGAGTTCATGATTATCTAGAAACCATGATAAATTATCTAAACAAACATCATTAATGTTTAATATAATGATCCATCATCATATATGATAAAAAATGATTAATGGTATCATTATATATTCTGGAAAAATATAAATAAAATTACATTCCAGTTCAATAATTTCATTTTCATACAACAATAAAATCAAATACAAATCATCCAAAGAAATCATGAACACACCCCAAACAATGGAAGGAACAAAATACTAATAATTAAATTGTGAAATGATGTTACGAAATGACTATATAATGTGTTATAAACATGAAAATGTATCTTTAATATACTAATAACACTGTTTTAACTATTTTAAATGAGGTTTAAAATAGTTTCAATTAAATGACATCTTCACGCGTTGCACCCTTATATAATGTTGTTTATAATTATCTTGGGAGTTTCAACTCAAAATCACAGCGGATTTGGACATGTAAAATGAGAGTTATACCTGTGTTACTCTCATAATTTATTTTGTCTAGTTAGACTCACCAAATCTCAAAACTCCGGATTGCGATGATTTAATGACCCTCAAAATGGCCAATTCCTATGGCTTGCCCTTAATGAAAGATGTTAAAAACTCCTTGCGCATCCACCCATCAAATTCCACAACAATTGGGCCCACCAATAATGAGTTAGGGACCCCACACTGAAACACGGAAGATCTGTAAATAGTGTTCATGCTCCCACTTGCGAGCTTCTTTTGAACTTACATAAGACCGATTCAGCTTTTGGTCCAAATAGATGAAATGAAGCCCTAGATTTTTAAAATCTGAAAAATCTATAATTTTTCTATTTGGATTAGTGTATAAGACGTTATGGAAAAAATACAGAAATAATTTAAATAGTTAAAAATCTGAAATGGGCCATTTTTACTATTAAGCCCAAAATATTACCAATATCATAAAAATGTCGCAATTCATCTAAAGTAACACTTTTGTGGGATTTAAATCAATGATATTCAACTTAAATTAATTGAAAATATTTTCTCTATCAGAGACTGATAAGGTAATAAAATAATATTCTTCTATTTCTTAGATCTCCGAGAGTTGTTACAAAAAATGATATCTAATGATAAATATCAAATTTTTACAATGAATCCAAGTTTATTATTCTATATAAACTTCCCAACACAAAATGAGAATGTTATGGTAATGATGATATCTAAGGTAAATCCCATACGGAACTGATCATCTTTAAATAAAATGAACATTTTTTAGATATATCAACCTATGGATAAAAATTAAAAAGAAAAATTTAAAATATGTAACAATAAATTAAAAAATAGTAATAGATTAATGATTTCATTAGAATTTATTTATAATTAATAAAAATACCCTTAAATTATAAATATAAATAATATATTTAGTTATAATATTATAAATTCAATTGAATTATATTTAAGAAACACCCATCAATACTATCTGAATTATTTAAACATTATATGATCATAATAATTTAATTTGACTATAATGTGTTATTGTTTTACCTCATTAAAAAATATGAATTGATATTAATCTGGTATTTTTAATACATTGTTACCACATTGATTTATATTATGTATTAACCCCTTTTTAAAATAATCAATAGAAAAAAACATGAAATATATTATTCTATAGTAGGATTTATCATCATTGAGAAGGATTTATAGAAAGCCTCAAACAGATCTCCTTATATTCTCGAGGTTTTGAAGTGGTTGTGAGGGGTAATTATAAACACTAAAGAGTCTATACATTTGGTATAATTTCTAAAAAGGGATATATTAGTAATTAAATAAATTAAAATATAGTACTTAATCATATCTATATATGTTCAGACAAATATAATCCCAATATAAAAACTAAAATGACATCTCAAGATATAAAAATATCCACATTCCAATGAATAATCACCACATGAGGCCAGTCATGTATATGGTAATAAAAAAATTTATTCTATACTATAAAATATCTAGAATCATATTTTGGTTTTCCTTCTTCTATAAACGAATCTATGCATATAAATCATTTATCAGAAAAACTTTCCCCGTTCCTATTTCCCAAATAGTGAAATTTAGCCATTAACCAAGGTGCATGTGAAGTGTGCGAGAATAGTCCATGATAGGACATAAAAAATGAGGGATTAAAAGAATTAAAATGAAAAATATTTGTGAATGTATATAAGAATAAAAAATAGACAAAAAAATACACCTATATTAGTTCATCATGGACTAACATGTTAAATTATTTTAATTAAATTTATTTATTATATATTCATCCAAATTATTTACATTAATCTTCTATTATCTCTAGATATGAAATAAGATTAAATAAAATTGAACACTTAAAAAAATTATCTAAAAAAAAGTTTTCTCTCATTTTAACACTTATAACAAAATTAATTTGTGATAATTTTAGGAAAATAATTTGAAAAAAAAAATTATTTTTGAAATAATAATATAAAAATTATCTTATAGTGATTTGTTGTTTGTTTTTCTGAAAATTTACATTTTTTTATTTATAGTGAAAAATAAAGCACTATAATTAAAAAATGCAATTTCATTTATTTAATTATAATGTTATAAATTAATTTAAATTGGCTTAAAGTAAAATAAATTCAATAGTGCATCAATTAATATAATTTAAATCATTTATATTAGCTTCATTACGAATTTTGATATAATCACATGGTAAAACATTGGACATTTTCTCTTTAAAACATTTTTTATCATCACTTATGTGGGATTAATTTTAAATTAATGTTTTCAATTTAATATCATAGAATTTGGAAAAATTGAATTAATATTTATAATAAGAATAATTTAAAATTTATGATATGGTAAAATAATTTTTACCAAAATGAAAAGTGAATACAAGAAATATTGATTCTGAGGTTAAGGTAAAAATGTGTTTACTGGGGGGTTAAATGAAAGAAATAAGAGTGAAAATGACATATAAAATTTTATAAAAATAAAGAGAACAAAATATTACAACCAATTCACCAAAACTTCTTTATAATGTAATAATTTGGAATATTTTGATATATGAAATCATGTTATCTCTTATTGATTTACAAAATACCAAGTGTGTCCTCTCCCACACTTATAAAAGGTCACCCTCTCTCCTCTCTTATTCACACCATCACACCTATTTTTTCATAGATGACCTGACCAAATAACATTAAAAACTCACCCACATGATCATATAATCCTTTTTTTATGAAATATATCATATGAAGGCTTTAGTGAAAACCTTAGGAAGACACATAAGGAAGAGGTGATGTTCTTCAATGAGAGTCATTATTATTTTTCTCCACATCGTTCAATTATTATTAAAAAAGATTATATAATAACCATTGTATATTAAATATACTGGGATGTTTTTATAATAAGTTAGTTATGTACATCCTTCTCCACTTCTGTTAAATGGGTTACGAAATCATAGTTTGGCTGTATGGTGGACTACCACCTCCCAAACCCATGTCATTCATTTTTCCCCTACCATGTCCCACCATTATGAAAGATGAAATAAATAACGTATATATAAGATATTTAAAACATAATTATACCAATGGATTAATTATATCATATATATCTTTTTTAACATTCCATTTCATACATTATATGATGATGTCACTCGCGTGTACGGTGGACTACCTCATCTGGAAGAGATGTGATTCGTCTCTCAACTAACACATAAAAGGAAGGTTATAAGGATAATTTTAATGATTATTTTTTATATAAATGAAAAAATTATTATATTCATGACAAATTTATCATTAAGTAAGGGTAAAATATTTATTTATTCACTCACTTAATGATTATAACTTCATTCATATAAATATGGACTACCACCTTCACGAAGTGATGTGACTCTCTATTTTCATCACAACACCACATGATTTATTTTTTGAATATTTAAATATGTAGAAATTTATTTAGGATGTTATTCTCATTCTAGAAATTATATACATCACTTACCTCTATTTCAAAGTGATCATTAATAAATTGAAATGTTACACAGGCGTACATACATTATACCATCTCCATGGTCGTAGCATACTTCATTACCCAAATCATTCTTTCATGGAAATTATTAAAATTATATCAGATGAATAAATATGATAATTATTTAAGTATCATTATTTTGTATGATACAGAAGCTTGATCAATGTATCTGTACTTAAATAATAAATGAAAACATATTCGAAAAACAATAAAGTTATTAACTGAATTGTGAATTTAACAATGATTTATTAATAAATCGGTAATAAAATTAATTAAGTATATAATATTTGCGGTGATATATATATGTATAGTTATATAATAAATTTAATAATAAACTTATATTAATTATATAGATGTTTCTAATGAGTTTGAAGAAAGTAAACACATTTGGTAAGGGGATTTCTGGTCTCACTTTTATTTCTATAAAATTTAAGCCACATTCACTTCTTGTATATTTTGTGTCATGTATATAATTCTTTATGATGTGATATATCATTAATATATATTATTTCATAATTATTAATGTTTTTATTGATGATATTACTTAATTGGACATAAGATTAAGAAGTTACTCAGGAATTAAGTGATTTTTATCTCTCTTTCACTTCTTTGAGACACATTCTATATTAAATAAATATTTATTTTATGTGATTTATATATGTCCAATGGATTAATATTATTATTATTCTACTAGAAATTATATTGGTTTTCATATCTATTTTAGTATCTCTCTTTTAATGTGTATTAGTTAAAATGTTACCAATGTGGTAATGGATTTTTCGCTCAATTTTCTTTCATTGATATGTACTTTATGTTATGAACATGTATTATTTCATGTGGTGAAAATAAAACTCTTTTCAAGTGTAATATCATGAAATTATTTTTCCAAATTATATTTCAACAACCATATTATGTTATTATTTCATGGGGATTATGATTTTACATTTCCAAAGTGTTCTATCATTTATTTTACAATCTCATAATTTGTTTGGATTTTTTATAATTAAGTATCAATGTTGATATCTCAAGATATACCTCTAAATTATTATCATTAATTTTATTCTACTATGGTTATTTGTGACATTTTAAATCAATATGAATCATTTTCAACTCTTTTGTATGTGAAAGAATGAAGAAATATTTTAATGAAAATTTAATATTATTGATATCCTCAATAGAAAATCTATTTATTCCAAAACCAGGTTTTCTAAAGCTATTTTAGAAAATGTTTTATTACATGCTTCTATTTTTTTAGAAAATAAATTGTTAAACTTGTTTGAATTTTTATAAATTTTTTTAAAAATAATTTTTATATCATTTTCAAAAAAAATATCATCTGTATTTTATCAAAAATCTGAAAAGAATCATTGTTTTAAACATGTATGAAATGAATTATATTTCATGCTATCATGACTACTCAATAGATTCAATATTACGTTAAATTTTTTAAAATTTCACTTTAAATAAAATATATTCCTTAATATTTTTTATATTTTATATATATTAATTAAACTATTTCAAAAGGAAAGGTATTTGAAAATTTATTATATTTTAAAATTTTTATTTTCTATGTGAAATGTATATTTTTCCCAAGAAATATTTTAAATAATAAATAAAATAATTTTAGATCTAATATTTCATCTACTGATGTTTCCTATTCCTTTCTGTGGATATAATCCAAAGAAACCATTCTTATTCATACTTTTAATGATTTATGTTTATGAGGACATGTTATTTATTAAACCATTTATCTTTCATTGGTCATACCATGATAAAATTATTATAAGACCCGCTTATTTCATGGGTTATGAATTGATGATATGAGTATGAATCCTTTCTCATTTCTATATGCTATTATATGCTAAAATATTTATGAAACCCATTTCATTTCATGAGTTATGATCTAATTAATGTTAATAATATTGTGGAACATAATAGTATGGTTTTCATTATGTGGTTGGTGGTTCAAATATCTCCCTCAAATGTATTGGGTAAATATTTATATCTCATGAGATAGACAGGACTATAATTTGGAGTGAAACCATTTTAGTAATACTGGACTAGAATTTGGAGTGAACATGGTTCTTTAAGACAATACTGGAAATAGGACTGAATAAGATTCAGTAAGCATGTGATAGAATGGGAGTGAATTTGGTTCAGTTTTGGAATTTGTGCACTATGATAGTTTTTTGAGTGAAATGTGACTACAATATTTTTTTTGGGCAATGAAAAATTTACCATATCACAACCTTTTAATAGATCCTTGACTAATATGGAAATAATTTTCAATGCCCATGTGTATGCCAAAAACTTCATGACTTATGAAAATTTTAGGCTCTCATCTCTATTGTTCTTTGTTTCTCTTATCAATCATTGCTTATGAACATCCAATATTTATTTCATGAATCATGTTTATGATCTATGGAATGATGGGTATATACATCAATATTTATGTTCAAAATCAAGTACCCTTATTCCTATCTCATTCTTACATACAATCATAGATCGATATCTATAATTTTTACCCTTACTAAGCATCCGAGCTCATCCATTATTATGTTTAAATTCCAAAATATATTAACAGAGGTTTTATATTGTAAATATTTACGAAGAGTGCTGAATGTGAATATCTATTTTGGGAAGCATTGAAGATCACCCACCAAATTAAAAGACCCTGTCCAAGATTTTAGAAGAACTAAACTATTACAACCCTTTGGTGTGTGTTTGTACAATGTAATGAATATTCATATAAAATGATGTAATATCCATGTATTTGAAGCTCAGGTTTCTATAGTTAGTATGAGAAGAAATATTTTGTTATCCTTTAGAATCTTGGATAAGAAAACATTAATGAGATCCGTAGGGATATTTCTAATGATACGATTAGGTATATATTTAAAGATAAATCTAAGGTTGATTTAATGTATATCAATATGTATCCTAACTTTTGTAAATGATAGAGTGAATGGTTTCTATGAAATTACAACCTTGTATGGGTATAACATGTTATTAATGCTCCGAAATACATGTACCTATGAGTAACAACCCTAAAACATCATATTACTCTATAATCGACTGGGAACTGGTGTATGAGAACAAGCCCTGACACACACCTATTTTGAGACTCTCGAGGGATATGATTTATAAATTCTCAAACTCTTTATGAACTATAACAACCAAGATACTTATTTCACATTAACACATGATTTAGTACATAATATTACACTTAATATGACCCAAAAGTTTGATTTTTGTAGTATCTCTGGTAATTTGGCACATTACATGACAACTTAAAATAAAAAATACATTAGTCTTATTGAAAACTTCCTTAAAATTATCATAATATTCAATGGTTTTTAAAATGGGATGCAATAACATAGGAAAATACATAATAAAGGGATTATGTATAAATCCTAGTGAGGGAATAAACACGACATATGGTGAAAAAGGTTAGACAATAGTCATATTAATAGGGAATGAAATAAACATGAAAAATAAGGCATATCAGAGCGTTATAATAATAACATGGGAAGTATGATAACAAATTAAAACACAACATCATAAACATAGGTCAAGCCTAACTACAAAGAAATTGTGATGGATAAATACTATAAAGGAATCAGGTTCAGTCCCGATCACAAAATGACGTCTAATGAGACCAAACATCACACAATGTATTGGAGCACTATATAATTCTGGGAAAACCCATCACTTTCATTTCATTAAAATTCTTATGTAGACACATAGGTCATAAAAAATAGATTCCTTCATCATCATATGTTAGTCCACATTCAGGTAGCATGAAATAAGTATATGTAAGTCCCAATTCAAATAAGTTTATGCACAAAAAGAAGAACACCCTTGATTTGAAATGTGTGACATATTCAATACACAATTATTTGGCATGGAAATTCATGGGGAAATTTCGTCATCAAAATTTCATCACATAAAAATTAATTAAAAAATTTTATTATAGAAAAAGGGGTTTCATATAATTTAGATATTAAAAAGGTTGTAATAGAGAAATTAAAAGGCATATCCCAACATAATGGATGTGATATAGGGGACATAAGATAATAAGAAAAAACTAATAATGAAGAGAAGCTGAGGACCCATTACTTGAGTGTGTGATCTGAATGCATGGGCCTCTTGAGAGATTGGGGAACCTTGGTAAGACTCTAGAGATATGATGGAAGAGTAAGGACAAGATAATAGTATTTTGAGTGAATATAAGTGGGAAATTGGGTGGGATTAACTATTAAATGACTATTTGAATGTCTCAAAAAATTGTAAAAATTCCCCCCATGGATAATTTCTAGATTCTATTTAAAAAAATCATTTTCATTTATCAAATGTTTTCTAAATATGTAATGTTTCTCTTTTAAAATGAAATCATCATTTGTTATGAAATGCTGGGTTTTTTTTAACAGTAACAGTTTTTGAAATCTTATAAAAATATCATTTGACATCATAAAAATAATATGATCAATTATATTTAATAAAAATTGTTTAATAATAAAATTTTATTAAAATATTATTTATTTCAGAATCCATAAATTCATCAAAATAAATTCCTTAATTGAATTTGATTATTACCCAAAAGACTATTTGAATCATAAAGATAATTTAAAAAATAAAAATAATAGGACAAAAACATATTCATTATTCTATAAATAATTATATACATAATCATATTTATAGGGTCTTTATATATTTCCATTTAATACACTATAAAAAAATCTAAGAGTAAGGTGTGCGATGGTGAGACATTCATCGGGTGGTTCGACACACATGGGTTGAGTCATAATCTTAATGAGCTTGAATATATCTCCTAAATGGTTTAACTCATTCATAATTTGTTTGATATCATCTTGGGAATGTCCATGTGAAAATCCTAGAGAATCTATCTCCCATTAAAGCTCTATATAATGGGCTTCATAGGGTGAAATCCTTCTAGTTGAGGCAATTAATTTTTTTCAATGTCAATTTGATTAGTTAAAACCCTATATTTATACTAATCATGTGAACATTGATCAACATCTATATTTTCAATATTAAAGATGCATTAATGATATTTTTAATCCAAAATGAGTACATTTTTTTATATTCTTATTACATAATGAGATATTGAATTAAATTGTAATTGTAATTTTAGTTATAATAGTTCAGTTGGTTACAATGATCCCCACTTAAGAAATTTCACTCTCGAAATTTTCATATCCCACAATAAAATTGGTGGAGGTAACTATGTTTCATCACATCCTCCAATTACCACACAACTTCTTCAATCTTATTGTTTCTACACAATAATTTGACAAAGATCATTTCTTTATCTTGTAGAACATAGTCTATACGATCTAAGATCTTCAATTGATGACCCTCATATGAATGTTCCTTCTCTAACGACACCACCTCTATATTGAGAACATTCAAGGGGGTGGTATATACCCTCTAAATATGGATACATGGAATACATGTTGTACTCGGGATTTGATAGGTGGGAGAACATATTTGTTTTCCACCACACTAATGCGACCGAGAATCTCAATTGGGATTATGTATCTTGGACTGACAATTCCCTTCTTCCAAAATCTCATCACATTTTTTCATGGAGATATGTAGTGGAATACTATGTCCCCATAATCAATATTAAGGCCTCATTGATGATTGTCAATGTATCACTCCATTCGAATCTTAGAACCCTTGATGTGATACTGAATGGTCTTAAAAATTTCAATCATTTCTTCGACAATATCTGAAACTAGAATTTTTCATTACCCAACTCTATCCCAACATGTAGGTGTTTTACATATCTTCCCATAAAGGGATTAATAGGGATTCATTTGGATGATTGAGTGGAAACTATTGTTGTAATAAAACTCGACCTGAGGTAGATGTTGGACCCATCCTCTTTTCAAGTCCATACAACTTTCTCACATGTTGTCTTCTAGTTTATGAAAAGTTCAACTAGATTGGTCATCAGTTTGAGGATTATATATCGCATTAATGTTTATATTAGGATTAAGAGAATATTAGAGACTTTTCTATAACATAAATGTGAATCTCAGTTCTCAATCAAATACAATTGATAATGGTACTCCAATAATCTATACCAGTTCTCTGATGTATATATGTGGAAGGTGGTCTAGTGAGAAGTCTTATATAACTGTGATAAAGTGAGTTTCTTATGTAATATTATTAACAACATTCCATATATAATTATTTCCTATGAATTTATTTCGAATTTATGTGTCAAATGCTATGGTGATGTTTTCGCATTTCCATTTTGGTATGGTTAATGGTTGCATCATCCCTTCAAACTTATTCCTTTCATCCTTCCCTTTTTGGCGTAACATGAACTTTGATGTATATTCATCAATCTCCTTCTTCATATTATTCCACCAATAGTTCTCTTCAAGATCTCTATAAATCTTTTTTACTTTATGGGTGAATAGAGAAAATTGAACCATGTGAATCATCCAATAGTTCCTTCCATTATGTTAGTATTTTATAGCACACATAGTCTAGACCCAAATCTAAAAACTCATTCTTCCTTAACATTGAACTCCAAATATTTTACATTCTTTATATTATAAATATTGATTTTAATTCCTAAATCATATCTTTGAGAATCTGTTGACCTATCTAAAATAGATATTGGATAAATCATAAGTGAAATTATTGTAGAAGTTCATTCCTTTATGATTCCCATGCATATATTTTTCAAATCCATGAATATTGGATCATTCTTAATTCTCATCAATGATATAATTTCTGGATCATTTCTACTTGGATCATCTACCAATTTATTCACTTTTCAAAGATGGTAGTGAATTTATAATTCATATTCCTTAATCAGCTATAACAATATTTTTTGTTTCATATTCAGCTGTTTTTTGTGTGAGAGTATACTTGAGGCTTTTGTGATCTATATATAGATCACACTTCTACCTAGGTAGAAAATTATTCCATATTTTCAAAGAAAATATCACTATCTTCAAATCCAGATTATGTTTTGGGTAGTTTTTTTTTGAACATTCAACAGCCTTGAAGAATTTTCTATGACTTTGTCATTATAGATTAACACGTACCTCAATATCCTCTTCAAAGAATCACCAAACACCATGAAAGGTTGCCCACTTATGGATAGTCTGAGTATAAGTGTATTTATGAGATTCTTTTTTCATCTCCTTAATTCTCTATTAACCTTCATCATTACAAGAAAACATGATTCCCTTCCATGTAATCTTGGATAGAAGTTTTGAAAATCATGGCTAGTTCCAAAAAAATAAATGATAATACACAGATAAACTAAGGAAACTACATATGTTTTTCAAAGATGTAAAACTCAACCATCCTTTCAATTCTTATATTTTCAAGGGTAAACATATATCCCATTTATTGTTATGATATTCCCCCATAATGAGACACCCATCAACTAGAACTATCCTTTTATGTACTTGGCATAACAATTCTCTTTTGGTATGTTCTGTAGCATAATCCTTGGACACTAGGCACACCCCTCCTTGGTTTTGGAAAATATTAAAATATCATATTTAAATACTACAGATATTTTTAAGGTAATTTCAATTACTCTATTCATCAATTACATGTATATTTTAATTGAATTACTGAGTCTGAAAGGAATTACTATGATCACATAGTGAACATACCTTAAACAAAAAAAGCAATCTTGTGGACATACTCCTTATTCACACTAACATGGTAATATACCAACCATAGATCCACCTTGGAGATGTTTTTTTCTCCATGTAGATGATGGAGCAAGTCATAAATTCATCGAAAAGGATAATATTTCATTATCATGATCTCATTAATATCACAGTAATAAATACAATGGTACATTGATCTAACATTCTTCATGAAGAAGCGGACTAATACACCCCATGGTGAATCACTTGGGTGTATGAACCCTTTATCCAGATTCTATTACTGTCATTTATTCATCTCCTCATGTAACAAAACAACCATTATATATTGATTCATGGAAAACAACAACACCCCAGGTATAATCTTGATTGAAAAATAATATCTATTCTATTAGGAAGACCCAAAAATTACTTAGGAAACAAATTAGTGAACCCCATTCATTAAAGGATATGTTCTCTATGATGGTTTCGGGAGTGGACATTGACTAAAATAATGGTTATATGAGTGGACTCATTCATTATGAAATTCTTGATGTAATCCTTAACAGATAATAATATAATTTTCTATTCTTATTGGTATGCCATTAAATCCATGCCTTATAGCGTTATTATACAATTATGGATCATGTTCTTTGATTCCCTTATGATTCATATATTATAAACTTCCAATATTTAGAAAATCATTCATGTTTATAATCTATTTTATATTTCATATGAACATCCTATGTTATTTTCACTATCATGTACCCTTATGATTATCTTATTATTTAATATGATCATAGACTAATATCTCATAGATATACCTTTACTGGTTATCTGAGCACACCCTTTCTTATGTTTCCTTTCCCATTGTTATGGGAAAAGGCTTTATGTAGGGTATATATGTGAATAGTAATAAATGGGATGGTCCTTTTGGGAAAAATTTAATGTCATTCACTAAATTAGAATATGGTGTTCCATATTTCCAAACTTTCTATACTTTTATGAATCTTGGGTGTGTGACAATGAAATATAATGAATATTCATATAAAATATTGTAATACACATATAGGATAAGGTTGGGTCACTATACTCTCATCCCACTTTTACTATAATCAATATGTTTAAGCATCAAGAGAACCTATGTTGTTCCATACTCACTAAACCAACATAGTATATGAATGAATGTGGGTCGAACCGTCATGCCCCACAATCCCTCAACTAAGAGTTCATATCCATAGAGAAAATTGTATGTCTCATACAATCTCATACAAAGAAAAAGTAGTTTTGTTTTATGACTCTCCACCCTCACACATGAAGAATTTTATCACCAATGAACATGTGATAACGTGTAAATCTATTTAACAATTTTAATTGCAAGGAACTCCACGTAGTTCTTAATTAATCATAGTGAATATTCAAGTCCCAAATTATAAATTATCCTTTAATTTAGTTCCATTATTTATGGAAAACTTATAATCAAATACCAAGGTCTCATCCCTTATTTATAAAAACTACAATGAAATCCAAAATTCACTATGAATTCTCACCCCATCTTCTTATAAAAACATTATTCATCTATGGTTGTACTTTCATACATATTTTGGATTTTCTTTCAAAAGGTCTGCATTTCAAAATTTAGAGAATGGAAGGTTGACTCTTACCATAATGTAAGTAGTTATTTATTTTGATGACCTTTTACTATTATAATAATATTAATGAAATCTTTCCAATAAATAATACTAGTTACCATTTTCGATGAAAGTGACATATTATAAATAAAAGCTTCAAATGATAAGTACAAGAAGACTTTTATTGACCATATTATGACATATAATGTTATAGTAATTAATAATTAAGATAAAATTTAAATCCAAATAATAAGGTACTCTAAATTTCAACAACAATAAATAAATCATGAGGTTTTATAAAGTGTAGGAGAATACCAAAGTGAATATAATGACCCTATATAGGTCATACAACATATTAAATTGTATAAAAAAACCCATTTATATTTAGTTCATATTTTAAATCCATGAGATATGGAATAACACTCTGGAGAATGAGGCATATAATTATAAAAAATGAAAATGTTTCCCCATTCCATTTAATTCATAAAAAGCTGAGAAAACAACTTTTCTTTTATAGTCAGGAAACAAGGAACAAATTTTATTGCTTTCATATATGTAATTATTCGACTTTTTATCCAAGTATTTATTCTTATATACAAATGATGATTGCATATTATAGTTTAAGTCCATATGATTAGGACCACTAGATAATGGCCCATTATAAGGTTTTAAATGTGGGATTTATGTATCGACAACCATTTTATTATATAATAGTATATAATACTAGAGAAATTGTGGAAACTATTCCATGTAGGTGACCCAAATAATGAGGAAATTTCTATAAGGACCAATGAAATAATTGTATGGAGTTTTAAAATTAATGCTTCCCAATTACCGAAATCCCAATAATTTCTTCAAGAATGTATGTTCATATAACACAAAAATTCACTAGAGTTAATTAATGATGATTTTATATTTAAAATTAATTAATTTAGAGTTAAACTAATAAAGGATATATTTTATGAAAATAAATAAAAGTACTATTCACATGAGTCATGAGATGGTGAGAGGATTTATTTAGATCGATAGAATAAGAAATAAAAAGTCCTCCCTAGTAAGCATAAATTAATAAATGGAAAAGATAAATTCAATGGATTTATCAATGTGTAGGATCAATGTTATAAAAGGTATAAATTATTGATAACCCTATGGGGATTTATAAAAGGTTGATTAATTATAGGTGAGAGATATTTTAAAACATTTAGGATTCTTGTTTGAAAATGGATGCATAATTTTAAGGGCCACCCAAATATATAAAATGGATTAATATTATATGTTTAATTGTATAGATTAAGGGATGGGAAAATTTAAAATTTTATTTATAAAAACAATGTGGAATGATTCTACTTTGGTTATAGAGTCCATTTTGGAAAATATGACATTATTTATCTAGGTAAATAACTTGGATGAGTGTTATTCCCACTGTATACCATGAGAGATGTCTGAATACATTTAATGTTGTAAAAAATATATTCACTCTAGAATTTTTTAATTTTGAACATCACTTATTTTTAGGTATGTCTATTTATTTAATCAAAAAAAATCATTGATCACATAAATTGGTTTTGGTTTTAGGTTATATTTTATAAAATAGTCAAGAGAAATGGTTTTCATTAATGTATTAGAGGGCTCATACATGATTAGGAATTATTCGAATACTCCACTAGAGTATCTATATTCCTTAATGAATAATTCATGTTATTCTATGAGTAGGTCATGAGAATAGACACTCATTGAACATTTAAGTTAGTTAATGTTAATATACTTATATCTAGTGAATTCCTTCATAAATAATTCATCTTCAAAAAACCAAAACATTTGACATGGGATTCTTTTTTTTATTTATGAGATTTAAAATTGAATAAAATTGATCAATTTTTACACTAAAAACTATGTATACTTATATATATAATTTTTCATAATCTAAAAGTAGTCTAAAAGGAATACCAAAATGTATTTGAATTGAAAATATGGGATCCATGTCGTACTCATGACCAGAGGTTCTCAAAACCACATAATTGAATCAATTTTTTTTATAAATATTCATAATTTTTTGTTCATACAAAATCATGTATCACATAGAGATCCCATTTAAATATCATTTCATGGAGTGGGGTGTTTTTTTCTTAAACATAAAACATGTTGTCTGAGAAAGAATCACCTTAGTCCCTCTTAGTAAATGTTCTAGAAAAATATTTCTTCGATCCTATGTTATCATTTACGGATGTTCACAAACACAAATATAAAGGGTATATTTTGTTAATGGCCACCTAACTTCATCCTAAATGTTTAATATCATTAAATGGTGTCACCTAATTCAACCTCAGGAAACTAATATCCAAAAAACTAATAGAAAACCACATTTATTGATTTGAGACTAATAAATGTTAAGAAGTGATAATGAAACAAGGAAGGAAGATAGGGAGGGATTATTTTTACAAGGATGTAATGAATGAATTTATCAGTGATTGGATATAGGTGTAAATGAGGTGTATAAGATTAAAGTTGTAGTGTGGGAGAGAAAAAAAGAAATATAATTTCTACGTGGGTAACTGTATTGGAAATAGAAGATTTTAAAATTAAATTCCCATGGAATTAAAGAAATAAAATTATGTAATTTTAGATCATATGACTCCTTGTACTATGAATACATTTACTATGTACCCATTCATTCATTGGAAAACTTGTATTGGATAACCAACTGACTGGTGGGTCCTTAGGTGTTCTTCCTACCCTAAATTCATTAGAAAGTACATATTGGTTATATACATGGTATGTGGTTATATATATTACTATAGTAGAGAGGTAGTTCCCAAAAATAATACCTCTTATTACCCCCCCTCACAAATTAGTATAACATTTTATAAAATCAACCTTAATAATTTACTAAAATGATTAAAAATAATTCATGCCATGCCTTAAAATTTTAGGGTTCCCACCACGGGCTTCTCATCCTCAAGAAACAAAATAAGGTTCTTTAATAATTTTTTAAACTATATCCTCAAATAGAATTATTTCTCATATGTATTATCTTCAATGAATCCGTGTTTTCCCTATAAAAACACTAAGGGAATCCAATTTCCTTGAAATAGCTTTTCAATATGATCCACTACCCATACCGATTATTACCTAAATAAAACATCTTCCTGTTAACAATATATTTACTAACAATAGCATGTGTGGTGTCTGAATCATACCTTTGGAGTGGATAGATGTATAATATTTCATACATAGTCATTTTTCATGTAGGCATCACTATTTAACAATTCATAACACTAATCCCTTACAAAATATTATGTGGCCCTATAAAGATTTCTATAATATTTTATTGCTTACTAAACTAGAATGAATTAATATTTTTGAGTACATTAAGAATAATCATTCATCACATGTGAACACTAATTTTGTTTCCTCGACTCAGTATATGATTATTCTAACATTATGTAGTGACTAGTGATTTCTAAATCCCTTTCACTCTCTCTGAGGCCTCTTACACGATGAACAAATTGATGATCACTAACTCATCTAAATTTTACATACATAAATGTGATAACATTACTAAACATTTATGTAATCCTAGGGATATATTTTTATAAAATCCAGATCACTGTTATTTTATAAAAAAATATCATAATCTAAAAATCCAATAAAATATACCTAGAAATTAAATACATAATCCAAAAGAATATCATTATGTTTATTTATTTTTGGGTATACTTTTTCATCTTTCCCATGTTTGATATGATATAATTGTTTTCATCATATATCCCCCACATTCTATAATCCCTTTTAGAATATGAATTGTGAATCATAAGTCTCTTCCTTGTATAATTCTTGTAGGATCCTCATGCATGTGAACAATCTACCACATGTACATCCTCCCCAATTCATCTACTAACCTACTATATCAGATATAAATAATATATGAGATCTAAATAAGATGATCTAACATATATCAAAAATAATCACAACCCCTGGATAAGCTAATATTCTCTATTGAGATGTCCATGGAAAAATAAAACTTAAATTAATGAAATAGTTTTTATGAATCATTTTCTTTTAGAAAATTTATTACTTTTAATAATGTTATCAATAAAATATATCAATTAAATTAATGAAATTATAAGTAAAAACTTACTTTTTAACATCATATAAACAATTATGTTACTATAAGGATTACAACATTCACCATTCATGGATGAACATAAATGTGTTATTTAAAAAATTTATTTATTAAATATTATATATGTATTTATTTAAATTATAAATTTATCATATTATAAAAATAGATTATGACAAGATTAATTTTTTATTCAAAAAATTTTCTAAAAATTTAATTATTATAATGTGGTGATTAATAATATAAATTCATTTTTATGCTTAAAAATCAATTTTTGTAAAATTAATTTTCATAGCGCTATAAATATTTTTATTAAAGATATATTTTATCACATTTTGAACTCAATATGGAAAATTAGTTTTCATATTCACATAAAACATTTCAATATTTGGTAACAAAGTGAACATAATATTTTCCATAAATATATGTTTTCTCGGTAAAAGTTCATCATAGAGGTAAAGGTTAAAATAAGGTAAGAAGGTTAAATTAATGGATAAGGTCATAAACCACCAAAAAACCTTGTATATAAATGTTTCTATGAGAGATTTAATTATATAAAAAAATATTATATTTTGTGATAATTAATTTTCAAACTTGTTTCTTGGAAAATGACATTACATTTATTACAATAAATTAGTATTTTATAAAAATCCATGCCTTCTCATCTATAAAAGGACACCTCCTCAACCCACCTCAATAAAATAATTTCCATAAAAATTATACCACAATCATACCAAAATTATCTTTCTCTTTTGTCTCTATAATTTATTTAACCTCTGAACCCATAAAGTATTCTTAGACCCCTAATTTACAATATGAATTGTAGGAGAATATTCAAGTCATCGACATAATTGTTTTTATTCTTTAGTCATTATTATAATCCTTATTATTTTAAAAAATCTTGAGAACAATTTTTCTCTTTATGAACTTTTTTTAATCATTATAATGCTAGTAATTTATCTTCATACTATATAATATCATGCTCCTACTCATTCAATTGTTATAATATATTCTAATTTCGGTTGGTTTTACCACCTACATGAATGATGTTATAATTTTTACATCACAAATGAATAAGGAAAGTTAAATACCACTAGTATTCTGTATTAAAACTTAATTCAAGATGTTTTAATGTTTTATTAATGGTTTAATTAAATCATCAATAAAATCATGTTTTTATTGAATCACTATTCAAAAAACCAGATTTTTAAATGTTGCCTACAAACCATTAGCATGAGTTTCATAATTTGATCATGGGATTATATATATATATATATATTAAAAACCTGTAGATAATATAAATGAACATTATTGATGTAAAGAACCTACTGACAAGGAATAAAGACTACAAACACTGAACCAATTCTTAGGTGGGAAATACAATAGTTGTCACCGAAATATTAATTTGAACAGTAATAAATTAATATATGGATACTAAGGAATGATAAATAAATGGGGTTAAATAATTTAAATTTTAATAAGGTTATAATTTACATAAATAATTAACCAAAATAAACTATATATGATGTTTGAGAATATTTGATGAAGTAGAATCCCAAGATTAAGGATTATTTTCTAATATCACTTTGAATTCATGATTATTTGCATCCAAAATATTATTTAAGTGATTTATAAGTATTTTATCTCTAAAAAATCACCTACTTTCTCCCCATATGTTTATTAATATGTTTTATATGACCTATTACTATTTTAGTTCATGTTGTTTCACAATACAACTGAAAGGATCTCTATATTTGAATCATACCTTATTGATTAATTTTGGACAAGTATCATTTTTACAAAGTTAGAAATTGTTATTTTATTTATAATGTTATTATCTATATTTATATCACAAAAAATCCAAGATACCCCTATAAAAATAATAAAAATAGTACATGGAAAATGATTAATGTATTTCAAGATTCCCATAGGTAGGTAACTACTTCTTAAGAATTAAGAATCATGTTTACGAGTTGTTTTTCCAATAAAACCCACAAAATAGATCCTAAACAGGGATCTAATATTTACATAATATATCATAGAATTTCAAGATATCAAATAAATATAACTTAAAATAATTAATCAGTTATAAGAATAAGAATAAATAAATCATCACATATAAGAAAAAACATAAATTACAAGAAAATAAAATCCATAATATGAAAAAAGGAGATCCAAGAATACATATGAAAAATGATATAATGGGATGGGTAAAAAAATGTGAAAAATAATATGGTGATACAAAAAATGATGAAATAAAATTTATTACCCATCTCTATGTGAATAATGTGATCAGTTGCACAATATCACCTCTATTATCCCCTTATCCACATACCAAAAGACCCACAATCACAAAAAAATGACTTTTATTTACCTATTTCTACAAAATCATGGTATAAATATACTCAAAGGGGGTAAAATGGGTGTTAGAACAACCAGTCTCGTATGATCCGTTTAAGTGTTTCAAGGAAAATATTTGGTAAATAAATACAATGATTCTATTTTATAAATAAAATACATAACAGTAAGACTTAAACATTTTATAATGAAATTATTCTAATAGTTTTATGTAAGTTTATAATACAAATGTTAGTGTGATAGAAATATAAATTTTAATAATGCACCATGGAAAACAGTAAGGTATATACAGTCAAGGAATCCTAGGTCCCTTACATAATAATATGATTGAGCCTATAATAATAAAATATGAATTAGTTCTAGGAAGTGTAACATGAATTCAAAGTGTAAAGGGGCCACCCAAGAAAGAAAAAAACTAAACATTTTATTTAGGTGTTTTGTTATTATTTTAGAAAAATCAATTTCTAGTTTGGTTGTGTCATATCTATCCATTATTTTCATATCCCCCCCCCCCCCCGATATAACTAGGATCTAGTGTGTTATCATCCCTTTTATTAGAAACAATTTCCTCGCTTAATTCATTTTCATTTTATATGCTACATTTTATAAAAAAAACTATATATGAAACCCTTAATAATATTTAATAAAAAAAAATTTTATCTACTAAAAATTTAAAAATTAATAGAAAATAATTTATAAACATGTATGTTATATTCAGTTGATATTATTTATTACCATGCCAAAAAATCCTTAAAATGTTTTTTGAAACAAACAAATAATTTTTGGTCCATATAATAATGAAATTATATGAAAACACATAAATTTTCAATGAAAAACCACTCTCCAATGGATGAAAACTATATAAAAATTGAAAAAAAAACAACCTAAAGAGAAAATAGAAAACCCTAAAAACCAAAACCCATACCATTATAATCATCCAAATAAAACCTTAGTAAAAATGGAATTTGGGTATAAATAAAACCATCAAAATAGATAGAAAATAAATAGTAAAGTTTATCAAAACCACTTAACAAGAACAGTAATTTATGATTCTTGAATAAAATCTTTTGATACATAGTAAATGGAAGGTAGGGAGGTGGGCATCACATATAGGGGGGGGGAGGGTGAAGTTCATGTGAGAGAGAAATTATTGGGTTTTTTGGTTAAAAATGTGTGGATGTTAGTGTAATATTTTTAAAGTCATATATGTATTGAAAGACTACATGGTTTTGCCAAATGAATTTTTAAACCGTTCTCCAACTAGGAAAATTTCCAATGATTCAAAAATATTGCTTTCGTAACTCCTCGATCCCAGTTACCCAGAGACGGTGCATTAATTCGTAACATTGGCATGATCACAAAAGATCAAGTCTCGAAAGACCGATTAGTTTAGTAGCCTTGGAAACACTAGATACATTCATAAATGTTACATTACATCATAAAGTGAAAAATCACAATAACATAGTCCCTATAGTCCACACTTCTATCCCCTTCAGACTATCCCTATAGGTCAGTCATAAAATATTTCTTCACATCCTGGGAAAAATAAAACACTGAAAGGGGTGATCCCAGATGCTCAGTAAGGATTACAATATAGCAGAAGCTTTAATAAATAAACATAAACATTTAATGCAATGTATGACTAAAAAAAGCCTTTTAAACTTGAACTTCAACATAATATGGCCAAAGTAAAATCAGATAATGTCATTTACTTATTCACATGGATATTCTACCGGTCGAATAATCACATGCAATATCAATACCCACTTTCATAATGATGGAATGCATAATGCCACACTATCATAACCACGTAGTCAAGGCCTCGTGCCAAGACTACAAATAAGATTTTGTCAAGGCCTCGTGCCAAGACACTATTTTATCTCATGAGACCTACCGATGCAATTTTTTTTAGAAGATAATTATGTATAAAGTTGATAAAATATACTCAAGGGTTTTTCTAAAAACATTATTCAAGCATCTGAAAACAAAATTACTGATTCTGAGACTGCTCGACTAATTATAGGCCATGATGGGTCCACGTCCAATCCCTTATTATCTACCACACTCGAGAGTCAGGTTTTCTGAAAACATTTTTAAGAATGAGTTAAATACATATACATTTTCACTGGGTTTTCATATATTATGACTCGTAAACAACGTTTGATACATACCATTTTCAAAACCAAAATAAAAAAATTAAAACTTTGTGTTTATTTTTCATTTAAAAAAGTTATGGTTTGTAGAGGAAGCCGAAACTCTAATAATGGTCATGGTAGCGGAGAAGTCGTTGTCGCTGCATACATACAAAAAAACATTCCTTTTTTCTTTTAGTAAAAAATTTTTGTATAAAAAGATTACTTTTGAATAAAAGTAAAAGTCAAAGGGGTTTATACACCGTATAAAAGAACGTTGTGTATAAAACAAAATATGCCTCAATGAAAGGAGATTGAGAAAAAGTCCTTTACAAAGATCATTTTTTAAATAAAATATATCTATTATATGTATTCACTATATGTACACATAAATACAGTACAAATAAAATATAGTACATAATAATATCATGACATAATTTGAAAGTAGGAGATTAATCCAAAAAACGGAAATTGGGATAAGAAGTTCCCTTACCTCATGTCCGACATGACTCGACCGCTCTTTAACCCCCTGAATAATAAACTAGAGTTAATATCTACTTGAATAAGAACCTTTTTCAAGTTTATTATCCCTTTTATATCACTTATTACAATGTTATGAAAATTATGTAGTCATTTAAGTTAATAACGGTCGTTTTGTCGATCTTTGGTACTTGAGTCAACAATAAACTTCATATAATTACAAGTTGTTTATGTGGTAGAATATCCATTATCTCCAGAATTATATTCTTAATGTAGATGTCATATATATCCTATATATCCAGTATATACATGCATTTATAATATTACATAACATTTAGAGGTAAGAAATGAAATGCACCGTTCATGGAGACGGTAAGCAGTACGTACGCATGAACGCTAATTTAATTTATATTTCATATTTAATGAAATGAAGTTATAATTATATAATGGTATAATATAATTCCAGTATAATATAATGTATAATAACATTTACTCCATCCTTTATACATCCCACATATGGCATTAACGATTCAAATCACTTTGAGGGGGCGGCAGTCCGCACTTCCTAAAATGAAAATATCGTGTTTACCCATAATGGAAACCATAAAGGTATGACATAACTGAAAAATACAGAAGATTAAGGAAAACATAAATATATTATATATCATATATAAATATAGTGACATCTTAATGGCCACCTTTTAAGGTGTTATATTATTGTTGAACAATCATCGTTTCGTGAGGCAGAAATTCTTCATCCACAGAAACAGTATGTTCTTTAACCATAAGATGTAGTTTTGTGTAAGTGTAGCTCGAATATTTCTTATAACAACATCCTAGTATATTGAATACTCTGTTTTTGTTACAAAATAAAAGAATAAAAAGAGTTTAAGGGGTTGTAGAAGCAAAATAACACAAAATAACATAAGAGAAGACATTACCTTAAAATCGGGTAACTCTTTTTTGATTTGAGCCAAAGGCTTCTATGGGAATACTTATGCCCAAAGTTATGCTTCTAGGAGTAATAGAAGGAAGTTGAGAGAGTATTTGGGCAGAGGTTGGCCGAGCCAAATGACATGAATGTGTGATTAAGGTGGTAGTGGTGGGGGCCTTTTATAAGAGGAGAGGAGGAGCACTCTTGGAAAGTCATGAAATGTTACTTTATTATATAATGAGTTTCGGATTTTAAAGGTCCCACACTTATATATTTAGAGGATAAGGTGATAAGGGTTCGAAATATACTCATCCAATAGGTTTTTTACAAGTTTAAGTCTTAGAGTTTACATTATCTTTTTATTTTATTTAAATCGTTAATTAATGAGGTAATCGCTGCATCATCACGGTGTCATACATAATTTAATTTATTTAATGTCTAAAAATTATAAATAACTATCATGATGTAGGAAATATTTTTATCTTTATAATTAATATTTATAGTAAAAAATATGACTTGTATAACCCCATTTAAAAATTGTTTTAGTAAAACAACTCATGTTTGTGACATTTTTTTTAACATTAAATAAAAAGTTTTTAATGTCATTTTCCTACCAAAGTGGCTCCATGGGGTCCCCAAGTTGACCCATGGATTTTATTGGTCTTCCATGAATCATCCAATAGGTGTAGTACATGTTTCAAGGTCATTTCATATTATTATAACATTATCATTACTTTAAATTTCACTAATTACCTTTAATCGCAATTAATTAAACATAAAAGTTACTATTCACCAAAAATTATTTTAATCCCATTGAATCACATTTTACTTCCTAATGAAAACCATGTGTGTCGGATTTTTGAAAATAAAATCACAGAAGTGGTAATGTTTTATTTAAATGAAAAATAAGTTTTTTAACTACCACTTAGTGGTTTCACTATTCATAAAAAATTAAAGTTTTTCAGAACAATGCCAAAATTTCACCCTAAGATATAATTGATATTCCGAATTAAAAAATGATATCTATTTTACAAAATTCCATACATATAAGTTTCATTAATTAATTTTATAACTAATTCTTGTTGTCACAACAAATAGCGTGTTTTTAAAAACAATATATATCAAAAGATTGATAATTGTTTATGTCTAATTTCAAAGTGAAATTAATTCTAATGAACACCATTGGATAAAATGGTAAAAATATATTCTAATTATACTTTAAAACCACTCAATAGTATTATTTATCACTATATATTATTTTGATTAAAAAATTTGTTTTTATGTATTTTTAACTATTCATAAAAATTGGAAGTTCTCAGAAAATTACAAAAAATTTAACTTAGGATAAATTTGATATTCCTAATACAAAAACAAAGTCCATTTGGAAAGATAAAATTAATAAAATTTCAAAAGGTAGGTATTACTATTCACAACGGCTACTTTGATTGGTTGTGGTGCGTTAGAATCTCGAACTTGCGTACAATGAAAGCTATTGCATTTTTCAAAGAGAAGCATATTGTGGAAGCTCAGGGTGTTACATTCTCCCCTCCTTCAATAAATTGCATCCTCGCAATTTGACATTTTTCTTTGAAAATAAATGGTTGAAAATATAAAATACCTTTTTGGGAAACCCACATCGGAAATAAGGTTAATAAAAATATAACATTAAAATAAAGAAAGATAAGTACAAAGGTCACCCGAGAATGCCAATACTAGGATTATATCAAAATATGGATATGGATGAAAAAAAAAACCATCAAGGTCTGATGAAGAGTTGTATAAAATATGATTAGGAGAAAGTTAACCACAAGAAAAGTACAAACTTGTGATTGGTTAAACGGTCATTGAATCCCCAGTTAGAAAAGTTAACCGACAACGTTTTTGTTTTAAGTTACCTTTCATAAAGTTGAGGAATTTATTTAGGAGATTTACTAAGAACGTAAGGAAATGTACTTACTTGTCATGTAGAGTTTCATTCTTTAATAATGTTTCACCACAAACCCATCATTCACTCCAAAAGGAAATAGAACTCAAAAATATTCTATTTATCCTAATTGTATAAGGCTCCAAATATTAACACATACCATTTAGATTTGGAAAACGTTTTTGTAATAACCAGGGACATTCGGTAGGCTAGTGGTAGGTAATAAAGGCCTGTCCCACTATGGTTGTGGGTTCGATTCCTGCAGCTTTGTCCGACGTGACATGTTATCCCCCAACCTGCAGGTTGTCCTTTTCCTAAATCTATAGTATTATAATATTCAAAAAATAAGCTTCATAAATGTTTTAACCTTAAACAATACTATCCAATGTTCAACTTAATCCATTCCAACCTTTATAGTTATCCAAAATACCTATGTCCAGACTTTCTGTAAAAAGTCTCTAATTTCCAAAATCATTTGTAACATCAGATTCCCCAAACAAGGTAAAGTTTCTCTTATTGCCACATACTAAAAATATGATTACCTTCATCATATTAAAACCTTAATGAAAACAACAAGTACTGCAATACAATCCTTATATATATCACATTATTCCTATAACCATAATATAGTTCTTGAGTCAAAAAACACAAATAAAATAATTATTCAACTTCATCTGTAGTAATAGAATAAGCTTGGCCTTGATCCCTTAGCCTTTTCGAAGGTATGTTTCCCTGACGCTTAGGACATTCATTTGCATAATTCCCCATTTTCCAAAAATTTTAGCATTCAACATTGATAGCCTCTTTCTTTCCCTTGCAATCACGAGCCTGGTGACCCTTTTCTCAACATTTATAACAAACTCTCATTCCTTTTAGGCAAGTATCGGGGTGATTCTTCCCACAATTATCGCATAATGGAAAATCCCTCATTCCCTTTTCCCTTTATCTGTATCTTGTTCCACCATTCTCTTCTTCTCTTGCTTTACATTGTTGTCATAAGACTTAGAGAATTCCTTTTCTGTCTTGATATCACACGAGACAATATCTTCGTACGATGAGAATGATTGTGATACTAAATCTTGACAGAGAAATGGGTTTAACCCATCAATGAAATGATCAATATTACTTCTTGGGTTACGTATATAATCTGCAGCATACCTTGCTAACCTTGTAAAGTTGGCCTCATACTTTGCGGCATTCTCATCCTCCTTTTGTCTCAGACTTAGAAATTGCCTTTCTATATCTGCTCGATGGTCACGAGGAAAGTATTTTTCTAAGAAAGTCTCTTTGAACTCCCTCCATTACATATTTGATACTTCACCATCTTCCTTCGTGTTTTGAATCAATGACCACCATTGATCAGCATCTCCAGTGAGGCGGTAAACTGCCATGATGACCTTCTCCCTTTCGCTACTCCCCAAGGCGTAGAATATTTTCTCTAAGTAGTTTATCCATTGCTCAGATATTAATGGATTTGTACCCCCATTAAATGTTGGTGGTTGTTGCCTCATTAAGCGGTCTAAAATTGATCCTCCACGTTGCGGATCAGGGTTATCCATACGAGTAAGGTTATTATTCATAACCTAAGTGACTTATCCCAGTATGGTGATAAGGTGATCAGCACTAGTTGTGTCACCAGCTCCACTATAATTATCTTGAGAAGGAGGGAAATCCCTACATGGAGTGCGTGCATTGATACAGTTTCTATTCCTCCCACTAGGTGCCATTTCTAAACAATTTCATAAACTATATTTGTTTATGAATCAAAATACATAATTACAAACTTGAAATACACTTAACATAAATTGAACTATATATGGATATAATCCATAATCATAATAAATGTTTTCTTTGTGGAAGTATATACTCATAACCCTCCATAGTGGTTTGTAAATAAAACTATAATTATCCTAAGCATATCCCATGGGAGTGTCGTAACCAAGAGTGCATCAAGTCCCATTGTCGTGCACCAGTTCCTGTTCGAGTCTAGCTCAAAGCGGTGTTTCCGGGATTTACCCCTAGGTACATCTGTTCCAGAGCCGCCTCTACCTGATCATATCCAGATAGGGATGTATTGATCGAAAAACTCACAAAATCTCTATAATACCAAAATTCTAGAAAGTTCCTCTATACTAATCCTCAATGTCTATCTTTGGGATATGTGCTCTAATCAGAGTTTATCTAAATCTAGATTCCAAGGTTAGTACTAAACTGCCTCTAATACCAACTGTAACGCCCCAACCCCAGTTACCCAGAGTCGGTGCAATACTTCGTAACCTTGTAATGATCCCAAAAGATCAAGTCTCAAAAGACCGATTAGATTAGTAGCCTTGGAAACACTAGATACATTCATAAATGTTACATTACATCATAAAGTGAAAAATCACAATAACATAGTCTCTATAGACCACACTTCTATCCCTTTTAGTCTATCCCTGTAGGTTAGTCATAAAATATTTCTTCACATCCTGGGAAAAATAAAACATTGAAAGGGGTGAGCTCAGATGCTCAGTAAGGATAACAATATAGCGGAAGCTTTCATAGATAAACATAAAAATCTAATGCAATGTATGACTAAAACAAAAGCCTTTTAAACTTGAACTTCAACATAATATGGGAAAAGTAAAATCAGATAATGCCATTTACATATTCACATGGATATTCTACTGGTCGAATAATCACATGCAATATCAATAACCACTTTCTTAATGATGGAATACATAATGCCAGACTATCATAACCATGCCTCCAAGGCCTCGTGCCAAGACTACAAATAAGATTTTGTCAAGGCCTCGTGCCAAGACACTAGTTTTTCTCATGAGACCTACCATTGCAATTTATTTTAGAAGATTCTTACGTTTAAAATTGATAAAATATACTCCAGTGTTTTTCTAAAAACATTATGCAAGCTTCTGAAAAAAAAATTACTAATTCTGAGACTACTCGACTAATTACAGGCCATAATGGGTCCACGCCCAATCCCTTCATGTCTACCACACTCGAGGGTCAGGTTTTCTGAAAACATTTTTAAGCTTGCATCAAATACATATACATTTCACTGGGTTTTTATATATTAATACTTGTAAACAACGTTTGATACATACCATTTTCAAAACCAAAATAAAATAAAATTAAAACTTTGTATTTATTTTTCATTTAAAAACAAGTTATGGCTTGTAGAGGAAGCAGAAACTCCAATAATGGTCACGGTGGTGGAGAATTCGTTGTCACCACATACATACAAAAAAACATTTCTTTTGTCATTTAGTAAAAACTCTTTGTATAAAAATATTCCTTTTGAATAAAAGTAAAATTCAAAGGGGTTTATACACCGTATAAAAGAAAGTTGTGTATAAAACAAAATATGCCTCAATGAAAGGAGATTGAGAAAAAGTCCTTTACAAAGATCATTTTTTTAAATAAAATAGATCTATTATGTGTATTCACTATAAGTACACAAAAGTACAGTACAAATACAAGATATTACATAATAATATCATGAAATAATTTGTAAGTAGGAGATTAACCCAAAGAACGGAAATTGGGTTAAGAAGTTCCCTTACCTCATGTCCGACTTGACTCGACCGCTCTTTAACCTCATGAATAATAAACTAGAGTTAATCTCTACTTTCTAAAGAACATTTTTCAAGTTCATTATCCCTTTTATATCACTTATTACAATGTTACAAAAATTATGTAGTCATTTAAGTTAATAATGGTCGTTTTGTCGATCTTTGGTACATGAGTAAAAAATAAACTTCTTATAATTACAAGTTGTTTATGTGGTAGAATATCCATTATGTCCAGAATTATATTCATGAAGTAGATATCATATATATCCTATATATCCAGTATATACATGAATTTATAATATTACATAACATTTAGAGGTAATAAATGAAATGCACCGTTCATGGAGACGGTAAGCCGTACGTACGCATGAACGCTACTTTCATTTCTATTTTGTATTTAATGGAAAGAAGTTCTAATTATATAAAGGTATAATATAATTCCAGTATAATATAATGTATAATACTATTTACTCCATCCTTTATACATCCCACATATGGCATTAATGATTCAAATCACTTTGAGGGGGCGGTAGTCCGCACTTCCTAAAATGAAAATATCGCATTTACCCATAATGGAAACAATAAAGGTATTCCAGAAATGAAAAATACAGAAGCTTAAGAAAAACATAAACATATTATATATCATATATAAATATAGTGAAATATTAATGTCCACCTTTTAAGGTGTTATATGAGTGCTGAACAATCATCATTTCGTGAGGCAGAAATTCGCCATCCACAGAAACCATATTTTCTTTAACCATTAGATGTTGGTGTGTGTAAGTGTAGCTCGAAAACTTCTTATAAAAAAATCCTAGTATATTTAAGATACTGGTTTTTTTTACAAAATATAGTAATAAAAAGAGTTTAAGGGGTTGGAGAAGAAAAATAAAACAAAACTAACATAAGAGAAGACATTACCTTAAAATCGGGTAACTCTTTTTTGATTTGATCCAAAGGCTTCCATGGGAAGACTTATGCCCAAAGTGAGGATTTTATGAGTAAGAGAAGAAAGTTGAGAGAGTATTTGGGCAGAGTTTGGCCGATCCAAATGGCTTGAAGGTGTGAGTAAGGAGGTAGTGGTGGGGGCCTTTTATAAGCGGAGAGGAGGGGAACTCTTGGAAAGTCATGAAATGTTACATTATTATATAATGAGTTTCGGATTTTAAAGGACCCAAACTTATATATTTCTAGTATAAGGTGATAAGGGTTCGAAATATACTCATCCAATAGGTTTTTCACAAGTATTTGTCTTAGATTTTACATTATCTTTTTATTTTATTTAAATCGTTAATTAATGAGGCAATCGCTGCATCATCATGGTGTCATACATAATTTAATTTATTTAATGTTTAAAAATTATAAAGAAAATATCATGATATAGGAAATATTTTTATCTTTCTAATGAATATTTATAGTCAAAAATATGACTTGTATAACCCCATTTAATTTTTTTTAGCAAAATAACTCATGTTTGTGACATTTTTATTTTAACATTAAATAAAAAGTTTTTAATGTCATTTTCCTACCAAAGTGTATCCATGGGGTCCCCAAGTTGACCCATGGATTTTCTTGGTCGGCCATGACTAATCCAATAGTGGTATGACATGTGTCAAGGTCATTTCATATTATTATAACATTATCTTTACCTTAAATTTCACTAATTACCTTTAATCGCGATTAATTAAACTTAAAAGTTACTATTAACCAAAAATTATTTTAATCCCATTGAATCAAATTTTACTTCCTAATGACAACCATGTATGTCGGTTTTTTGAAAATCAAATCACAGAAGTGGTAATGTTTCATTTATTCGAAAAATCAGTTTTTTAACTACTACTTAGTGGTTTCACTATTCATCAAAAATTTATGTTTTTCAGAACAATGCCAAAATTTCACCCTAAGCTATAATTGATATTCTAAATTCAAAAATGATATCTATTTTAAAAAATTCCAAACATATAATTTTCACTAATTAATTTTATAACTAATTCCCACTGTCACAACAAATAGCGTGTTTTTAAGAAACAATATATATCAAAAGATTGATAATTGTTTATGTCCAATTTCAAAGTGAAATTAATTCTAATGAACACCATTGGATAAAATGGTAAAAATATTTTCTAATTATACTTTAAAACCACTCAATTGTATAATTTATCACTATAAATTATTTTGATTAAAAGAGTTCTTTTTAAGTATTTTTCACTATTCATAAAAATTGGAAGTTCTCAGAAAATTACAAAAAATTCAACATAGGATAATTTTGATATTCCGAATACAAAAACGAAGTCCATTTGGAAAGAAAAAATTTATAAAATTTAAAAAAGTAGGTATTACTATTCACAACGGCTACTTTGATTGGTTGTGGTGCGTTAGAATCTCGAACTTGCGTACAATGTAAGCTATTGCATTTTTGAAAGACAAGCATATCCTGGAAGCTCAGGGTGTTACAGCTTTTACATGGTTTTTTCAAGTTTAACTAAAATAATATTACATATATCGAAGAACCTTCATCCTAATTTTTTTAATATTTATATGATGAAACCAAAACATAGAATAGAATAATAAAAAACCAATAACTGAAGTGTTTGTGCCTGAAAAAGGAATAGTGTGTGTGAAAATTCTATTAATAATTCCACATTATACCCCTAAAATTTTATCTCAATTATTATAGACTGATAAAAAGAGCGTACATTACACCCTCATGGAATATTCTCACTCCCATTATTTTTTATAGTCTCTCTTGTATTACAATAACACTAAATAAAATGGAATATAATTCCCACTATAACACCCCAATATTTTTTGAATTATATTTTTTCAAATTAGTAAAATATTTTTTTGATAGTTTTCAATTATAGTAAAATAGAATATATGTAACACCCTATGGTTTTAGAAATAAATAGAAATGTAATAAACATTGTTTTAATTATATATTTATATCTAGGCATTAGAAATAAATTTTCCACTTCTATGATTTTAATTTTGAAAATGGTGATCTTCAATTATGATCAGTAAGATATTTAGAGCCTGATGGAACGAACATTATTTTTTTAGTGAGTAGTAACATACCCTTTTGAATAGAAATATTAATAATAATATGACCCCAATGAAAAGTAAATTGTATTGTTACTTTATTTTATGAAATCTTTAAGATAATAACATCTTGATTTATTTTTCAATGTGTTATAAAATGAGTAATAGATTTAAAATTTTCATTTTTGAGTAAATTTTAATTTTATTTAAAAATTAAATTAATAATATTTAGAAAATTATTTTCAAAAAATGGTGTTCATTTTTTAATTATACGTGTCTACAAATGGTTAGGGTTAATTTTTTGGTTTTTTTACTGAAAATTTTGAATTTTTTATAAACAGTGAAAGGTGGTAAAATACTGTATATTCAATTTATCAGTTAAATACTCTATTAATTACATCGTAACTGATGTAAGCCCCCTTTTTTTGAGAAAACATTCTCCATTTAATATTTTTATTAGATGAATGAATACTAATAATATTGTTGGACAAAAATATTAAAATATTGATTAAAATAATGCAAAATCCCTACATTCCTCCACTATAAATACTACCCTCATTTCCCCCTTCATCTCACACCTCCCGAAGCTTGAGAACTCTTTAGTTTCAACCAAATACCCTCCCCACTTATCTTCCCCACGTCCTAGAGATTTTGGTCTCATCAAAAGGCCAAAACCAATGGAATTAAAGAGAATCCCAAGGATAAGAGATCAACATGTAAGAATCCTCTTCCTTATTCATGTGTTTTCTTTTTAATTCATTTCGTTTCTTATAATATCTCTCCCTCCACTTATATAGGAGGTATGAATTATATATAATAATATACATTCACTATTATACCGTGTTTATGTAAATTATTCATCATCTTCCTTCTTATCCCCTCCCTCTTTATAAGGACCCAACCTTAAAACATTACATAATATTGAATTAATTGAATAATTCACATTGAAGACCGTTTCAGGTTTAGAGATCTAGAGTGTTATCCCATAAAAATTAAATTACATCTCAAAAAATACAAAGTAGAAACTTCTACTCAGTTTCAATTTTTTCATAATATTAAAACTCTTGAAAATAAGAGTCATGTCCAATTCTATGTTTTAGACAACCTGAGTTTCCCTTGATCACTTCTTTGACCCTATTCATCTTTAAGTCGTGTGAAAAACATTTCAAAACATCAGATGAGCAAAAAAATCTCAGTAAGGGTTATAAAACAAAGAATGAAAACATTAATTCATTAATAAATTTATAACATAAGCTCTTTAACATACCTCATGAAATCATATAATTTATGAATAACACATATAAATCATAAATCATAAAGGTAACTTGTGGCATCTATATCGTACTTACATTATAGCTATCAGAGCAACATAGGGACTTACATTAGAATTCCCATCACAATATTTTCCCTAAATATCTTAGGAGAAAAATTCACATCTTCCTCTATCACATTACCCAATGCATTGGAGAGCTATATCGGGCTCACCTACCATAGGATTATCATTGAACCACCCATATATGTTACGATTCCCAAAAACCATAACATATTCATAACACATCAAACAAATATAATTATATGTGTTTATGTAATTTTCAAATAATATCTATAGTCAAAACTATTCATAACACATAAGAAAATACAATGATAGAGGAAATAGTTTTATATTTTAAAATAATATCTATAGTCAGATCTATAAATTATGTAACATCATGTAAAAATTTATTTACTAAAATTTATGTGTTTATGTCATTTTTTCCTTTACTTTAAGTTAATTAAAATAAAGTGTCCTTATCACTCCGATGTGGCCCCATGGGGTCCCCAAATCAACCCATGGATTCCCATGGTCAGATATGTATCAAACAATATGATTTTGACACAAGTTAGGGTAATTTAATATTATTATAATATTATTGTTTTTCCCATAATTACCAGATTTACCATTTAACCATGGTAAATAAAATATTTACTGAAGGAAATATTCATAATGTCTAAAATTAAAAGTTACCTATTTAAACTATTTGGACCTCCTGATTCCAAATATATAATCCATTTTTAAAATTCAAAACACATATGTGGCATAAATTAATTTAAAAATAATTCTTGCTGTTAAAACAAAAAGCGTGTTTTTAAGAAACAACTACCAAAATATTGACAATTGTTTATGTCCAATTTCAATGTGAAATTACTTCTAATTACCATCATTGGATTAAATAGTGAAAATATAATATAATTAAACTTTAAAACCAATTAAAATGATAATCTAACAATACAAATAAATTAGATTAAAAGGGAGTTTTGAATTTAAATACCGTATTTTTCACTATTCATTACAAAATGAACATTATTAGAAAAATATCAAAATTTCATCCAAAGTAAATTATGATGACCCTATTCTAAAGATAAATTTTATTTTGTTAAATAGAACATATAAATGTGACCAAGAATAGATTTAAAAAGGTTTCACTATCAAAAGGCAATAAATCGACCTTTTAAGAAATAATAGAGTATTTATGGTTTAAATATAATTCATTAAAATTTTATGCCTCTAACTTTTTTTGGATAAATGTAAAAACATTTAGAAAACATGTATAATCATATTTTAGTTAGTTCTATTCATTCCCACCAATACAAAGACTTGGAATTAACTACCATTTAAAATAATAATATTATATTATTAGAGTGGAACATAAGATTTCAAAGAAACCTATTGTTGCATATCGTGAAAGCCATCGAACATAGCAACCCCTTTAAAGTAAAATTAATATTTAATTCAAAAATATTAATAAATATGAAAATGACATATTTCTTTATTTACCTGGGATTTACATTCTTCCCCCCTTTTGGAAATTCCATCCTCGCAATTTTATTCACTTATCAAATAAATGGGGGTATTTATCAATCATAGCATTTTCAGATTCCCACGTTGCCTCTTAAACCATATGGTTTTTTATACAAAACCATTACCTGATGAATTAAATTATACCAGAACACATTCTCTCTTTGGTTAAGAATATGGACTAGTTGTTCCTCATAATAGGGATTCTTTTCCAACAGAACTTCTTCGAGGCTCAAAACATGAGATAGATCTGACATATACTTTCTCCAAAATGAAACATGAAAAACATTGTGTAACTGGGATAAATTTGGAGGTAAAGACACTTTATATGAAACTGATATAACTTTATCTATGATTTCATAAGATCCAATGAACCTCAGACTCAACGTTCATTTCTTACCAAAATACATCACACTTTTCCATTGAGAAACATTGAGAAAGACATGATCACCTACCTCAAAAGAGAGATACTTCCTCTAGTTATCTGCATAACATTTCTTCCTACTCTGATCTATTCTCATGTGCTTCTGAATCAACTGAAAATTATTTCCAATCTCTTCTACCAATTCTGGTCCCATCAGCTTCCTTTACCATACTTCATCCCAAAAAGCAGGAGTTCAACACCGCTTCCCATATAATTCCCAAACAGAGCCATCTGCATACTGGAATGAAAACTATTATTATAAGAAATATCAACCAAAGAATGATGTTGGTCCCAACTTCCTTGGTAATCTAGTGAACAAGAATGTAACATATCCTTCGAGGTCTGAATTTCTCATTCTGACTACCCATCTTATTGAGGATGAAAATATGTACTAAAATTTATTTCAGTACCCAATGACTTATGAAGGCCTTTCCAAAAGATATAAGTATAAATGGGATCATGATTAGATATGATGGATTGAGGAACACCATGAAACCTGACTATCTCATTATCATACAACTAATAAAGTTGATCTAGATAAAAAGTATCTCAGACAGGAAGGAAATTAGCATATTTAGGTAATCGATCAACAATAAACTATATTGCATTATTACCTAGAGATGTCTTTGGTAATACCACAATGAAGTCCATGGGTATATTTTCCCATTTCCACTATGGAACCAGTAAAGGATGAAGCATCCCTTTAGGAAATTTTCAGTATTCTTTAACATACTGAGAGGTCAAACACTTTATAGTAAAATCTGCATATCTCTTTTCATTCAATCCCACCACTAATACTCCCAAATATCTCTCTACATCGTAGTACTATAAGGATGAACTGAATACAAGGAACTATAAGCTTCACATAACAACTCATTCTTCAACTTTGAATCACAAGGCACACATAATCACTTTCCAAATCTAAAAACACAAATATTGTCCATGTTAAATTTAGGAAACTTACCCTTCTAAAACAACTCTATATTTTTCTAAAACTCCATGTATTCCTTCTGTGCTTTCTTTATTCTATCTGATAGAGATGATTTTAGTGACACCTAAAACAAAAAAGAATAATTTCCTACACCAACAAATTTTATGCCAATGTTAATCAAATATTTAATCAGAGGATCTTGTTTCAAACGTAACAAGGTTAATGAAGAATTACTTTTCAACTCAAAGTATAAGCCACTTTATTTTCTTTTCTTATATGGTAAAGGATCATGGAATCATAATCCTTGATTAATTCCAACTGACTCTTCTATCTCATGTTTAATTCTTTAGGAGTGAATATATACTTCTAAATTTTGTGGTCAGTATATATTTCACATTTTACTCCATAAAAATGATGCCTCCAAAGTTTTTAAACAAAAACAAAAACAACTAATTCCAAATCATTTTAGGGTAATTTAACTCATGAGTTTTCAACTGATGTGAAGAATAATCAATTACGTGATCATTATGCATAAGGAAACAGCCATGTCCATTCAATGAAGAATGGCCATAAATAAGAAACTCACCATTTCTGGAAGGTAGTACCAAAATGAGATCATTCACCAATATTATTTTCAATTCCTAAAAACAATCATCACATCCTTTTGTCCATGTGAACTTAACACTTTTTTTAGTTAACTTAGTCATTGGACTAGATAACCATGTAATATTTTCAACAAACCTCATGTAATAACCCTCTCAACCATAAAAACTATGGATATCAGTTATATTTTTGGGTCTTGGACATTCATAAAAAAATTTGTTTTATCAAGACATATAGTTATGCCATTTTTGGAAACAATGTTACCATGGAATGAAATATTTTTTAACCAAAACTCACACTTGATGAATTACCAAAATAGTTTATTTTCTTTTAAGGTTTTCAATACAACCCTTAAATGAATTTCATGTTACTTTTTTACATTTAGAATAAACTAAAATATCATCAATGAACACAACCACAATCTTATCGAAGAACTCATGGAAAATTCTATTCATAAAATACATGAATGCAGGAGGTGTATTGGTTAAACCAAAAGGCATAACATCAAATTCACAATGGCCATATCTAGTACAAAACACGTTCTTTTGAATGTCTACTTCCTTTACTTTAAACTGATTGTATCCTGACCTCAATTCAATATTCAAAAAATATTGACCTCCTTGGAGATCATAAAAAAAATCATCGATATGAGGCAAAGGATACTTATTTGTAATAGTGACATTGTATAATGCTCTCTAATCAATGCAAAGTTTGATTGAACTATACTTCTTTTTAACAAACAATACAAGATCACCCCATGGTGATGTGATAGGTCGAATGAAAAATTTATCTAATAACTCTTTCAATTGATTTTGTTAACTCTAAAAGTTTAATTTGAGCCATTCAATAAGGGGGTTTTGAAATTAGCTTAACACCAAGAACTAAGTCAACAGTAAATTCAACTTCCCGGTAAGGTATAATACTAGGAAACTCATCTGAAAAAACCTCAAGGTACTCATTTACAACTAGTTAATCATTAATCTTAACAGTTCTTTTGTTTTCAACGATATGTGAAAGGTATCATTCATTTCCATATTTTCCAGTTTCTCAGCTTCCTGATATGTTATCAAAAGTAAAGGTTGATTCTTGTACAAAATTGAAAATCTATCTTAAAAGAAACCTTTTTAGCTCTGTAGTCAATCTTAGCATGACAAAAAAAAATCCAATCCATACCCCAAATAACATCAAACTCTACTAGAGGAAAAACAATATGGTTTTCATATAGATTCATCCCACACACAAGGACATGAAGGTTCTTATAATTTCTTTTTTTCTCAACATTTCATGCAGGTGTTTTTACCATAAGTTCAGGATTCATATCTTGATATGGAATTCCCAATTTAACAGAATACTTATCAGAAATGAATGAATGTGTAGACCCCGAATAAATCAACACATTTTCATAATCTAAACAAACAAACAGTGTACCTGATACTACTTCATTTGATGGCCCAACATCTTTTGAAGTAGTTGCTAAGTATTTCACCACCCCTTTCTGATTATTGTCCAGCTTCTTTCCCTCTATTGAGTTCCTTATTGGACACTCATTTCCATAATGATCCATTCAATTAACATAAATAATTTTACTGATTGTAAATAAGATTTTTGTCTTGACATTACCCTAATATTTTTCAGTGCAATTATGAGCTTTATATCCCATTTTACCACATCAGTAGCACTTACCAGAATTCAAAAGACATTCCCCAACATGATTTTTACCACAATTTTTACAAACTGTAAGCTTAAGTTTCTTACCATCAACCCTTTTTGAAGAGTTCTTCCCATTTGTCTTTCTCCTCTACTGATTATTCTATTGTTTGTCAAATAACACATGATCATCGGAAAACTCCATTTCCACCTTCTCTAAAAAATCAAACATGTTTTTCATACCTATTGAACTCTCGAGAAGCTATATCCCTTTGATACTTTGGCTTTAATCCTAAGTAAAAATTATTGATTTCACTATCAAGATCTCATATAAAATTTGGATCATACCTTTCCAGTCGAGTGAATTTTGATTCATAAGTAGCTGATGAGTCATCCTCCTGCCTTAATTCTATGAATTTTTTTTTCTATCTTAAAATAGAATGCCTTAGGAAAATATTTCTCAAGAAACATACATTTAAATTCATCCCAATCAAGAGAATAAATCTCATCACTATCCATGATATTTTTCACCATCGACCACCACTGATTTTCTTCACCTTAAAAATGGTAAATAGAGAGAGTAACCTTTTTATGTTCTTGAACACCCCATGACATCAAAAATCTCCTCCAACTCTTTAATCAACCCTTCTCCTAGCACAGGATCAGATGATCCTCTGAATGATGGGGGATGTTACCTCATGAAATGATCCACTGTTGAAATGTTCCTCTGTGGTTGATCTAGTAGATATCATTCATGGATAACACCACCATTTATAGCCTGATTCAACCATGCCATCACTACAAAAAATTGTTCAGTTCTGATTTTGACCATCTCAGATTGCTACTTTGGAAGGTTGTCCTCCTCCTGATGTCGTCCCAACAAATTTTCCCTCTTTCCTCTATGGAAAACCATTCTAAACACAGAAATATCTTAGGCGAAGAAACATGGTAATCTGTAAATGCTAAATCCAATCAATATTACCATAAATTAATTTATGGACATTAATTTAACAATATCCTAACTTTTAAAGTTATCTATATCGAACTTTGATACCAAATATAAGGACTCGACCCTAAAACATTACATAATCATGAATTAAATAAATAATTCACATTGAAGTTCTTTTTTGTTTTATATTTTTAGAGACTAAGGATACAACTATTACATTAAATCTCAAAAATTACAAAGTAGACACCTCTACTCAGTTTTCATTTTTTCATAAAATAAACACTCTAGAAAATAAGAGTCATGTCTAGTACTATGTTTTAGATAGTATTACTTTCCCTTGATCCCATCACAGTATATTCCCTAAATCTCTTAGAATAAACATTCACATTTACCTCAGTCATGTTAATCAATGAATTGGAGAGTTATCTTAGGCTCACCTGCCCAAGGTTTATCATTGAACCACCCATATACGTAACAATTCCCAAGAATCATTACAAATTTATAAAACATAAAAAAAATAAAGGAACGGTAAAATTTCCACATTTCAATCAAAATATATCATTTAAATATATTGACATAACAAATCCATTATCAAAACTATTTTCAATACCAAAATACGTAACATAGTATATGGTATTTATTTTCCTTTTAAAAACATTATGGCTTGTTAACGAATCCAAAAGATCAAATAATACTCACGACGGCGGAAAAAGTCATTTTCACCACTTACATTAAGAGAAACATTCATTATGTCATTCAGTAGAATGCCTCATAGAAAAATATTCCCTTTAAATTAAATGAAAAGTCAAAATTGTTTATACAACGTATAAAGGAAGGTTGTGTATAAAACAATATATGCCTCAATGAAAGGAGATTGAGATGAAGTCCCTTACTTCTTGTCTGAATTGACTCGTTCATTCTTTAACCTCAAAAATAATAAACTAAAGTTAATTTCTAATTTCTTAAGAACCTTTTTAAAGTTTATCATTCCTTTTAAATCACTTATTACCATGTTATAAACATTATGTAATCATTATGTTAATAATGGTTGCGTTGTCGATATTTTGTACTTGAGTCAAGAACGGACTTCATATAATTACATATTGTTCATGTGGTCAAAATTTAATTATATACATAATGATATTCATGATTTAGATATCATATATATCATATATATCCAGTATATATATGTATTTATATCAGCACATAACATTTGAAGATAAAAAATTAAATGCACCGTTCATGGAGACGGTAAGTCGTACGTACACATGAACACTAATTTCATTTCTATTTAATATTTAATGGAATGAAAACATAAATATTCATAGGTATGTTATAATTCCAGCATAATATCATATATATAATCTTAGTAACTCAATCTTTTATGAATTCCACATATGGCCTGAAAGATTTATATCACTTTGAGGGGGTGATAGTCCGCACTTACTCAAAAGAGATTATCATGTTTACCCATAATGGAAACCATAAAAGTATGATATAAATGAAGAATACAGAAGCATAAAAACAATATAAATATAACGTATTTCACATATAAATATAATTCCATCTTAATGGCCAATATAAGAGGTGGTAGGAGATAATTGACCAATTATCGTTTCATGAGGCGTTAGTTCGCCGTCCATAGAAACAATATGTTCTTTAAAAATTAGACGGATGTTTGTGTTAGTGTAGTTCGAATAAATCTCAAAACAACATCTTATTATATTGATGATAATTTTTTTGTTATAATAGAATGGAATAAAAAGATTTATGGGTTGGATAAATAAATTAAAAATAATAATTTAAGAGAAACGGTTACCTTTAATTCGTGTAACTCTCTTTGGTTTGAACCAAAAGGACATCTTGAAGTGCCTTATTCCTAATTTAAGGATTCTTAGAAGAAGATAATAATCTTGAGAAAATATTTGGGCAGAGGTTGGATGATCCAAGTGGCTTGATAATTATGAGTAATGGGTTAGAGTTGAGGAATATTTATAAGGGGGAGGAGGGGATCTTTAGGAAAGTGTGAAAATGTTATTTTATTATATAATTATCATTGGTTTATTAATGTAAAAAACTTATTAAAGTTGAATATAATTTGACTCATGGTCGAAATAAAATTATCCAATTATAAAAGTATAGGTTTTGGAGATTATTTTAATAATTATAATCTCATTTATTTAAATCATTTATTAATGCGGTAAACACTGCATCATTATTGTGTCAAAAATACTTTAATTTTTTTGATATCTAAAAATTATAAAATAAATACGATGATGTTTTAAATAATTTTATATTTCCATATAATTTTATAGTAAAAAATATAACTTATATTACCCCATGTAAAAATTGATTTACTAAAAGATATTTTTTTAGTCATTTTTTCCTTTACAATATGTTAATTAAAATAATGTGTCATTATCACTCAAAAGTTTCCCAATGGGGTCCCCAAATTGACCCAAGGATTCCCATGGTCGCAAATGTATCAACCAATAAGATTAGGACACATGTTATGGTAATTTAAAATTATTATAATACTATTTTTACCCATAATTACATGATTTTGCTTTTAACCATGGTAAATATAATATTTTATGAAGTAAATATTCATAATGTATAAAAATAAAAGTTACCTATTAACACAATTTGGACATACTGATTCAAAATATGGAATCCATTTTCCAAATTCAAAACACATAATTGGATGAAATTAATTTAAAATTAATTCCGTCTGTTAAAACAAAAACCATGTTATTAAGAAACAATTACCAAAAGATTGATTATTGTTTATGTCCAATTTCAATGTGAAATTACTTCCAATGACCAACATTGTATTAAATAGTAACAATATAATCCAATTACACATTAAAACCATTTAATAATATAATCAATTTATATAAATAAATTAGATTAAAATTCTGGTTTGAATTAAAATATAGTATTTTTCACTATTAATTAAAAAAATGAACTTTATCAGAAACATACCAAAATATCACCCAATGTAAGTTTTGATGTCCCGATTATAAATAATAATTTTATTTTTGTTCAATATAACTTATAAAAGTGACCAAAACTATATTTAAAAAGGGTTCACCATCAAAAGGCTCTAAATCGACCATTTAATGAATATTATAGTATTTATGCTTAAAATAAGATTCATTCACATTTCAAGCCTCTAAATTTTATTTGAAAATTTTAAAAACATTTATCAAACATTTATAATCATATTGTAGTTATTTTTATTCATTCCGTTAAATACAACTGCTAGGCATTAACTATCATTTAAAATAATAATATTATATTATTATTGTGCAAAGTAATATTTATATGAAACCTGTTGTTGTGTATTGGGAACGCCAAAAAACATAGTGTCCCCATTAATGTAAAATTAATATTTAACTCAACATTTTTAAAAAATATGAAAATGTCATTTTTCTTTATTTACCTGGGATGTAACACACTTCTTCTGAAAAAATTAAACCCCACTCTACGATGTGTCAGTTTACGAAATGTGTGGATGATGTGTTTCCAATTTCTATTAATCACTTCAAAGATGATCATAAAACTATTTTAATAGTTGAATTAGAATGAAAATATTATTTTAACCTATTTTATGTTCTGTAATGAATTTATATGCATGATATTAAATTATATAATGAAATAAGTTCATGATTATTGGGGAACAACAAAAAATGATCTAAAAACATCATTAATGTTTTATCTAATGATACATAATAATATATGATAACAAAATTATTTTTTGTATCATTATTTATTCTAGAATCATATTAATACCATTTCATTCAACCTCTGGAATTTTATTTCTATACGATAAGAAAATCAAATACAAACCAACCATGAAAATCATGAATGCACCCAAAAAAATTGGTTGAACATAATACAAATAATTAATGGGTGAAATGATGTTATGAAATATTCATGTAATGTGTTATATAAATGAATATGTTTCTTTAATATATCAATAACACTATTTTAACCATTATACTATATTTTTAAATGATTTATAAGTATTCAAACCTAAGGTAAGGGAATTCATTACCTGATCTCCATTCTTTGGGTTAACCTTCTACTTAATTATTAATGTGGTATGAAAATTGTTTGTGAGATTAATTTTATTATAATATATTATTTTACATTTATTTAATATGTAAATACATATTCTATCCACTTTATTAAGTCTCACATAAATTATATGATATTTACAAGGGTCTTTTCTTTTAAAAAACCCTTTTAAAATTCTGTTTTACAAAATTGTAAAGAAATGTTTTTATGAAATTATTCATGTTGTATGATTGTTTTCTAGTTATTGGGAATTGATAATGTTGAAGGTTGGGACCTATATCTCTATCCAATGAATTGGGTATTTGTAATGTGGATGTTAGCCATATGGTTACTTCAATTGTAACTGTGATGGTTACACTAATTGTAAGGAAGCTGTGAGGGTTACAAATTATATTGTAGCTAAGAGGGTTACAAGATTATGTAAGTAAAGCCCCAAGATACATTAATGGTTATATTTAATATATAAATTCTTTGTGTAAATATCATGGAAATATAATGTTTCAAAATATATGTTTATATGGGTAACTTGTGTGTCCTTTTATGAAAATGATTTCATACGTTACAAATATGCTTGGACATATGTTTTCTTTTCTTCTTGTTATATCCCTTAATGACATTTTGTGCCCATACCATCTTTTAAAGGATTTTCATACTTTAGAAGTATGTTTAAGAATAATAAGGAAGCCATGTTAAATGCTATGAATATTTTTCAAGGAAATGTTGTTTTAACTAAAATGTTTTATATTTTGGAGGAATTGAATTATATTTTTTATAATATCCAATATGTTTAAACATGGAATGTTTTGAATGAATTATGTCCCAATTTTCTAATTCTATAAACGTGAAAATATTGTCAATGTTAGAGGAAGTGAGTTCTTGACTAAATTCAAGATTATGTAATGTAATAAGGTCGGGTCCTTATAGATGGTATCAGAGGACGGAATAGTTAACTTTAGGGTATATGATGATACAAATAGAATACCAAACATGATTTTTACATTTTGGTTAATTTGATATGATATAGAATTTATATATTACCATGTTTATTCAATTATGATATGTTTGGTCAGAATGGTTTTCCATAGATGAAACAGGGAAGCTGAAGAGGAGAGGAACCAATAGAATGACATCTTTCCAAATATGCAGCCTGAAATGGTAGGTATTGGAACAATGTAGTTAGTGAAAGTAATGTCTCTACTAACATAATAAATAAATGATGGTGGCATCCATGAAAGAGAACAACCATAGGTACCACAACAAAACATGACGTTACTGGAAAATATTACGAGACAACACCTTCATGATTTCAATGGATCTTCTGTCCTAGTAATGGTTGGAGAATGGATTAAAGACCTTGAAAAGAAATTCGTTGTTATGGGATGTTCAGATAATCAAAAGGTATTCCATTCCATTTAATGTTTTTATGGTGAAGCTGATTAGTGTTGGTCAATGGTCCAAAATGTTAGGGGTAGAGAAGAGACTGATCCCTTAGAGTAGGATGAAATTAAATGTATATTCCTTGAAAATATTTTTCTAAGGTCATGTGACATAGGATAAAGAAGAAATTACTTGAATTAAAGAAAAAGGAGGAATATTTTGTGGCTACTTATGAAGAAAAATTCACCAGACTGGAATGGTATGCTTCAAATCATATTCTGAATCATGATAGAAAAATCAATAACTTTTACTTAGGATTAAAGAAAAGGTTTCAAAGGGAATTTGCCTTCTATGAATTAAAATTTATGAGAAGATTACTCAATGTAATGAGAGGGTAGATATGATGTTTGCTAATGATCACATGAACTTTGAAAACAAGGAGAAGAAGAGGTACATATTACAAGAAATTTGTAATAATCAACCAAATAAATATAATGGTTAGAGTTTCTCGCCTCATGTTTGGGAAAAGTATGGAAAAAGAACCCTGGGGAACGCCTTAGAAAAAATAAGAAGGGTTTTTGATGTGGTATGTTTGGATATATGTCCTGGTATTATAATGAAACTCATCCTAAGACTAACCATAACAAGAAAATTGTTATGTGTTTTTAATTTGGAGGGATGGGTCATTACACAAATGCATCCCCAAAGAGATATCTGAATGATTCAAAGAAGACAGACTATAAGTAGTAAAGTGTAATGAGATCCTTTGACACTACATCAGCAAATGTCGGGCCATGAAATGAAGTTTTACTAGGTACCTCGTTTGTTTGATAATATTTTTAGATAGTTTTGTTTCATATGGGGTCTACACATTCCTTCATTTTTGAGGAATATTTTGGTAAATTGGAAATAACACCTTAACAAATGAGACCAGGACTTATTTTTAAAACACCATAGGGAAATATTATAGTGAAGATGAATTATAAGAATAATTCTATTATGGTATGTGGAAAGACATTACTTGCAAGCATTGTTTTTCCCCATAGTAGATTTTGATGTCATTTTGGGAATGGATTGTCTCTCTTTTTATCATGCTAAGATTGACTATAGAGCTAAGAAAGATGTCTTTCTGAATGAGTTTTAGTTTGTATACAAGAACGAACCCATATAATTGATAAAATATCAGAAAGCTAGGAAATTTTTGAAATATGAAAATGAATGTTATCAAGCTCATATTGTTGAAAACAAGGGAACTATCCATATTAATGATATACCAGTGGTAAATGAATACCTTGATGTTTTTTCTAATGAGTTACCCGGTTTCATACTTGATCGGGAAGTCGAATTTACAATTAAATTACTTCCTAATGCTATGAAACTTTAAAAAGACCATATCAAATAGATCAAATGGAACTAATTGAATTGAAAAATCAGTTGTAGTAGTTTCTTGATAAAGGCTTCATTTTTCCTAACAATTCACAAATGGGCGCTCATATTTTGTTTATTAAAAAGAGAAATGGTTCCATGAGAATTTTCATTGATTATAGATCCTTGAATAACATCATTTTTAAAATCCTTTCTCATTTTCCTCATATAGATGACTTTTTTTATCTACTATAGGGAGCTTAGTACTTTCCCAAGATTGACATGAGATACGGGTACCATCAGCCAAAGGTGAAGGAGGATGACATCCTAAAAATTGCTTTTTGTACTATATATGGACATTATGAATTTCTTTTTATGCAATTTGGATTAACTATTGCACCTGTTTTATTCATTTATCTTATTAATATAATATTTCATGAGTTATTTGATATGTTTGTAGTTGTGTTTATTGATGACATTCTGGTATTTTCTAAGAGTTAATAAGATCATGAAAAACATCGAATATTTTTTTTCAAAACAAAATGTAAAATAAATGGATTGAAAAATTAAGCACCTGTGATTTTTGGGTGAAATAGATTTCTTTTCTAGGGCACATTGTAAATAAGGATGGAATAACAGTTTATCATTCCAAAAACGACGTTTATTAATGTCCATGACATAAAAATGTTACAGAGATTCATAGTTTTATTTGATTATCATGTTATTACTAGATATTTGTTAAAAACATTGCACAATTTTATATCCCATTAACAAAGATAATAAGAAAGAGGTTAAATTTATTTGGATAGAAGAATATTATGTTTGTTTTCAGGAACTAAGGAAGAGAATTGTGAACGTGCCAGTTTTGGCCTTGCCTTCCCAAATGGTGAGTTTATCATCTACACTAATGATTAATTAAAGGGACTTGGTTGTGATTCGATGAATATTTTTTAGGTAATTTCTTTTGATTTATAATAACTAAAACCTTAGAAGTTAAATTATCCCACATGAGATTTGGAATTGGAGATTGTGGTTTTTTTCTTTTAAAATTTGGAGGCATCATTTATACGGATCCAAATATAAAATATATACTAACCACAATAGTCTGAATTATATATTCACTCATATATAATTAAACATTAGGTAGAGAATATCGATTGAACTTGTAAAGGATTATGATTTAACGATCAGTTACCATCCGTGAATAGAAATCAATGTGGAGGATGCCATGAGTGGAAAAAATCATGCATCATTAACCATTTTACCATTGGAAAATGATCCCTTGATTAATGATTTGATAAATTTTGTCTTAGGAATTGTTGGTTCATGAAATACCTCAGTTTTGTTTTATGTTTCAGTGTATTTATTCTTATCAAATAAAATTAAGCGAGCATATATAGAAGACAATGAGCTACTGAAAAAGGTAGAATTGGTTAAAATGGTTATGTTTCTAGAATTTAACCTTGATAAAGATCATGTTTTATGATTTGGTAATAGTTTGTGTCTACCTTTTGATTCCATGTTGATGAAATATATATTGTGTTAATCTCATAGTTCTCCATTTTGAGCCATCATGGCAGTACTAAGATGTATAGATACCTTTAGGAGTATTTTTTGTGGGATGGAATGAAAAGGGATATTGCAAAATTTACCGTGAAATATTTGACATGTAAATAGGTTAATATGGAGTTGAATTTATCGAAGGGGATGAATCAGACACTACCAGTGCCCAATATGAAATGGGATAATATATTCATGAAATTATTTGTTGGAATACCAAATACTTATTGAGGTAACAATGAAATATGTGTTATTATTGAAAAACTGACTAAATCTTCCAATTTTCATTCTATTCAAGATACAATGTTGTTGAATCCACTTTCTCAATTGTACCTCAAAGAGATTTTTAGGTTACATAAATTTCCACTTTCCATTATATCTGTCTGAGATCCTAGGTTCACTTCGAACTTTTGGTAGGGACTTCAATGGTCATTGGGAACAGATTGAAATTTCACTATAGCTTTTCATCCTTAATGATATGGGAAGTACGAGAAAATGATTCAAATGTGGGAGGATATTCTTTTTTCTTGTTCAGTATACTACCAAAACAATTGAGATCAACATATTTATTTAGTTGAGTTTTCTTATAATAACAGTTTTCATTCCAGTATAAAGATGGAACCTTTTGAGTCATTGTATGGGAAGCAGTGTCGAACCGCAAATTTTTGGGTTGAAGATAGGGAAAGGATGTTGATGGGACAATAATTAGTATATAAAGTGGTTGAGAAAGTGAAGATGATCTAGAAACACATGAGGATAGCTTAGAGTAGTGAAACTTTTTGTAGACAGTAAGAGGAATGTTATTTCTTTCAAGGTAGGTGATCATGTTATGCATTGAATCTCACTATAGAAGGGTGTTATGAATTTTCATAATAAAGGAAAGCTACGTCCATGGTTCATTAAACCTTATTAAATCATAGAGATGGATGGAACAGTAACCTACCAAGTAGATTTGCCTCTGACTTTATCTCAGGTACATAATATTTTTCTTATTTTGATGATGAGAAATTATGTTCCAGATTCATCTCATGTTTGGAGCCCACAGGGTGTTCAGCTAGAAGAGAACCTTTCATAAGATGATAAACCTGTTCAGATTTTTGATCGCATAGAGAATCTATTACTGAATATGGTAATATAACTTGTAATGGTTTTTTGGAGAAACCAAATTTCTTAATAAGTGACATGGTAATCTAAAAATGCTATGAGGAAAATGTACCATCAATTGTTTAATAATTATTAAAAATTGTGAGGGTGCCATTTCCCAGAGGTGGGGATAATGTAACACTCTAAGGTTTTAAAAATAAATTGAAATGAAGAAAACATTGTTTTTGTAGATATTTATAATGATCCTTTAAAGATAATTTTTCTACCACTATAATTTCAATTTTAAAAAAATCATGATATGCAATTATGATATGTAAGATATTTGGAGTTTGATAGAACCAAATTTATTTTTTGGTGAAACGTAACATAACCTTAGGAATATAAATTTGATTAGTAATATAACATTAATGAATTTGGATGTGTATTATTATTTTATTTTATTAAGGATATAAGATAATGACATCTTGATTAGTTCTTCAAGGTGTTAAAAAGTAGTTATAGATTTAAAATTGTTATTTTTGAATAAATTTTGATTTTATTTAAAAATTAGAATAGTAATATTTAGAAAATAATTTTTAAAAAATGGACCTCATTTTTGAATTCAACACATTGGAAAATGTTTAGGGGGATTTTTTTTATATTTTTCTGAAATTCTTGAATTTTTGATGAATTCTGAAATACTGTAAAATATTATATATTCAATTTATCGATTAAATACACTATTTATGAAGTCCTAACTAATTTAGACCCACTTGTTTCGAAATAAAATTATCTCTTTACTATTTTGATCACAAGAACAAAGACTATTCATATGCTTTTACAAATATTTTAAAATAATAATTAAAATAATGTAAATCCCTCCTCTCTTCCACTATAAATACCGACCTCAATCCCCTCTTCCTCTCACACATATCAGGACTTAATAATTGTCTACGTTCTACCAAATTCTATATCCAAGGCACTTCCCACGTCCCCAAGCTATTTTTCACACCAAAATTCCAAAAACAATGGCCTTAAGTAGGATCTCAAGTAGAAGAGATCAAGAGGTAATAATCCTCTTCCTTTATCACGTGTTTTCTTTCCAATTCCTTTATTTTCTTATACTCTCTTTAACTACAATTATCCAATAGTAATGAAATATATATAATCCTATATATTCTATCTATTACCATGGTCATGTAAATTATTGATCAACTTCCTTCTTCTCCTCTCCCTTTTGTTCAAAAAATAAATACACCCCACACGATGTGTACATTTACAAAAATCATGGAAGATGTGTTTGCAATTCAATTACATCCTTAAAAAATTATCATATTAAAATTTTAATTGTTGAATAAAAATTTAAGGTGTATTTCATAACATATTTTATGTTCTGGAATGAACATTATATGCATCACTTTTAATTATATAATGAAACAAGTTCATGATTATCGAGGAACCACAAAGAAAATGATCTAAACAAACAGCATTAATGTTTTATATAATGATCAATCATCATATATGATAAAAAAATGATTAATAGTATAATTAAATATTCTGAAAAAATATGAATAATGTTTCATTTCAATTCGATAATTTCATTTCCATACAACAAGAAAATCAAACACAAATCGTCTAAGGAAATCATGAACGCACCCAAATCAATGGAAGGATAGAAATACAAATAATTAAAGTGTAAAATGATGTTATTAAATGACCATATAATGTGTTATAAACACTAATATGTATCTTTAATATACTAATAACACACTTTTAACTATTTTACATGAGTTTTAAAAAAGTTTCAATTAAGACTAACCTGTGGTAAGGGAATTTATAACCGGATTTCCATTCTATAGGTTAACCTTCTACTTCATTACTTATGTGGCATTAAAATTATTTGTGAGGATAATTTAGTTTATATTATGTTGAATTATGTGTATTTACTTTTTAAATAAATATTACATCCACTCTATTATGTCTCACATAAATTATATGATATTTATAAGGGGCTTTTCATTTAAAACCCTCTTTTAAAATCTAATTTTACGAAATTCAAAAGTAATGTTTTTATGTTATTATTCATTTTTAATGATTCTGTTCTTGTCCATGGGAATTGTTTATTATGAAGGGTTGTATCTTTATCTCCCTCTAATTAATTGGGTTTTTTTTCTATTTGAGGTCATCCATATGGTTACTCCATTTGTAACTACGATGGTTAGACAAATTGTAAGGTAGACGCAATGGTTACAAATTAAAAGGTGGTCGAGTGGGTTACAAGATTATGTAATTAATTTTCCAAGATAAATTTATGGTTCTAATTATTTTATGTATGTTTTGTTTAATTCTCTAGTTTCACAAAGTAATTTTATATGGGTAACAATTATGTCTTTTTTTTAAATGATTTCATATGTTACTAGTATTCATGGACTTTTGTATTCTATCCTTGTTCTTATATCCTTTACTGAGATTTTGTGCTCATCCCATGTTTTTGAATGATTTTCATAGGTTATAAAGATGTGTAATAATGTTAAGGAATCATTGTTAAATGTTATAAAGGTTTGTTAAAGAAATCCTGTTTTATTTGAAAAGTTTTATATTTTGGAATAATTGAATGCAGTTTTTTTATGGTATCCGCTTAGTATAAATATGGAATGTTATGAATGTATTATGTCCCAATTATCTAATGATCTAAAATTGAATAGATCCCCAATGTGAAAGGAAGTTAGTTATTGACTAAATTAAATATTATGTAATTTAATAAGGTCAGGTACTTAAATATAAAATTTTATTTTTACATGATAGAAAAATATTTTTATTACATTATAGGTTACAACATGTTATTCTAGTGTTTCACGCAATAATAATTTGTCTTACACAACACACAACATTGAGACTCTATGAAACAACACTTTTTTATGACAATTGTTTAAATAATATAATTATTACCTTGCCACTACACTCAGTAATATGAATACTGATAAATAATTTTTAAAAATTATTTATAATGGTTTTATATAAATAAAATATATTGATAATTAGAAACATAATAATTTTATTGGTATTGTATTTATATGTTTAGAAATATGATTTTCTTAAAAAAACTTCTTTTATGTCTTTCTATGAGAAATATTAAAATTAATTTTAGAAACTCATTTAAATTGAATTTGATAAAATAATTATCATTTTTTAAATTATAATGCCAAAATTAACTTAGGGTGATTTCCTAGTATTCTTATGAGAAGTTTCATTTTTAAATGAATAGTGAAAATACTGCATTTTACATAAAAATGTGTTTTTAATTTAAATAATTATTATACATCACAATAATTTTAATGTAATACTAGATTAGTTATACATATATTAATACAATTTACATCATCAGTATAATTTTAATATTAAAATTAGATATTAAAAATTATTGAGCTTTTAAATGTTTTTACCATCTTCTCGCCACATATGCAAGATTAGTGTTAAACATAATTTCATTAATTCTATGAATTGAATTTTAAAAAATATACATAAATGGTTTTAATCTGTATGAAATTTTTATTCTAATAAGATAAAATAAATTTTTGTTGAATATTAAATTTAGTATATTTATTTACCACATTTATGGGCAAATTTGGTAATTAATAGTAAAAATAATATTATAATATTATAAAATTAAACAAATTGTTTATATAAACGAATTGCATGAGTGCGTTTCAAATTGAAAAAAACTTAAGATGAAATTATAACCCTTTTAAGACACCTGTGTATGAATTTGACATTTATTATATTTTATTTAAAGACAAGTTAAACTTGACATACTCATAATTTTAAAAAGTAAATAATTTTTAATAAAAGATTATATAGAAGATAAATTATACAAATAAATAGTAATTGGAATGATAAAATATTTATCTATATCAAGATAATTTATTTATAAATTTTAGTGAAAAAATAATTAACATGATTTGTGACACATTTATGATGATATAATTGTTAATTAATAAAAGGATCAAAAATATGATATAAAAAAAATATTCAAAAAAATATAATTTGAATTACTAAAGGTTATATATGAATTTAATAGATTGATATGACCTTTTAGGAGTATCCTAAATTGTTTAGTTTTAAATAATCTTTTTTTTGGGATTTTATATAAAGACAGATTTGTGCATAGTTTTAAAATTGACAAGAAGGGTATGTTATAAAATTATAGTTTACTAAATTAATTAAAAATCAAAAAAATAATTAAAAAATACAAAGGGATTATGATAAGGTAAAAAATTTCATAAAGTTTCCATAAATGATCAATTTAACTTATACAAGTAATAATTTAAAACATCTTAATATTTAAAATATTGTTATCGAATTTAAAACTAGAACATAATAATTAAGGATAAATCAAAATGATAATGTTTAAAATAAAACCAAATCTTGTAAAAAATTATTTTATGAAGTTAATTCGACACATATCACATTATTATGGATTTTATGTTTTTTAGTTGGAACTTTTCCTTGAAAATAAATTATATATTATTTATATCATAGATAGTTACAAAGTATCACTCTCTTGTATTTAATATCTCTTATGTGTCCACATAGGTAAAAGATTAAGATATGAAAGAATATTAATTCATATACTGATATAAATATAATTATTTTCATTATAAAAATTTATTTAGTATTTTTATAATTCATATAATTACATGAAAACTACTTCAATGCTAAATCTATATTTATTAATTTAAATGAAAAATTGAGTAATGTCTTTTAATAATAAATAAATTGATATATTATGATATATATAATGTTTTAAAATAATTTAAAAGACCTATAAGATAAATTAGATAAGTTTTAAAGCATTAAATATGATTTCCCACCTTTTCCTGAGGTATTTAAAGTCAAATTAAATGAATAGTGGTAAATTTTACAATAATGATATCATATTGAATGAATTTGTTTTTAAATTATTTTAAAATAAAAATGTTAAATAATCACAATGGTATAGGATATCTTCAAAATTGTTTTATATTTTTCATTTATGGTTTGTTTTTATGTATTTAGATCTAGAATAATCTTATTATATTATAATATTTTGGGGATTTTAAAAAGTGCCCCTTGTCTAAATTATAAAATAGAACCTCATCCATCAAATTGTCACACAACTTTGAGTATTATTTCTTAGGAAAATCATTCAAATTCCCTTTAAAAAATTTCATACTAACATTATAGTGGTTCTGGTGTTCTTAAAAGACCAACTCTTGTATTTTTATGAGGTGATCTTGAGGGAGACCATCGAAGAAGAGGTAATCTTCTTATTGACTGTTACGAAATAGTATCTTCTTCTACTTCATCTTCATGCATTGACTGAATTATAGTATATTAAATCTCATATGAACAATTTTTACTTATGTTATTAGGACTATGAAACAACAATATTGGACCTTTTACTAATCCTACGAAAAACATAAATACTATGCATGCATACGTATGACTTATTATCTCCATGTTTTGGTGTGATCTATTTATCATCAATATGATAATTTTATGGGTATAATTATGGATATAATATATATAAATAATATATATGACACAATTTTTATTCTTTATGATTAATAGATAATTTATTTCCACAACCTTTTCCCATTAAGATAATGATATCCTCACTTGTGCATACGTGCAGCTTATCATCTCCACAAATTTATTAGATTTTCCATCCATGTTAACCATTTCAAGAGAAATTTTAAATAATTATATAATTAAATATATGAATTAATAATTATAATGAAATAATATATATTTCATTTTCCTTATTTTATTCTGTATGATACGAAAAATGAAACATCTTTCATCCATACATACAGCTTACCGTCTCCATTAATGATGTATTACATTTTATATATCTATCATATATATATATATATAGTATATATATATATTATTTATGAGTAATTTATTAAATTATGTTACAATGTAAATCATTATCTAAGAAATATGATCAAGAATAACAAGTCAAAATTGATACTATAAACAAAGCAGTTATTACCCTAAATGTTGCTATTAACATAGAATTGTCAATAGTGGATATTGAAAAGACATTAAAGAACAGTATAGGATATCATAAATATTATTATGATTATTTTTTATGTTAATAATTTGTCTAATATTATTATACAAAAGTTTCATACACGTACGAAATAAATCAGTCCTATGGTACAAGATTTTTGTCTCACCTTTATTTATGGGAGACACATGCTTTATACCTTACTTTATTCTTCTATAAGGTGTATATACATCTCATGGATGTATTTTTATAAGACTTACCCATAATATTATGTTATTTTCATTTTCTGGTAATTTTATTTTTTTCATGGAGCATTTTATTCTATTCATTTTATATAGATCAGTATTTATTTAACAATCTCTTAAGTAATGGGGGTTATTTAATTTTAAGTAAATATAGGGGAATATTAATCATACATGTAAATGTTTCTAAAAACAATCTCAATTTTTTACTATGATCTTATGATTGTTTAATTTCATTTTTACCCATTTTTGACTTTTACTAAATTGTTTGAATGAAATCTTTTGTATTTTTTCAAACAACATACTTTTGGACTTTTCATGTATAAGTTTGAGAATATTGTTTTTTAAATTATATGGCTTGAATGGATTTTAATTCTTTCATGATGCCTTGTTTCATTGAATATTATGTTACAAGCATAAAAGGTTATTTTCTATTAATGTTTTTCTGTCAAAATTTTGTGCAACTTTATGTAAATACACAATTTTCAATGAAGAAAAAATATTTTCAACAAGAAATGTTTCCAAGAGATATTATAGAATTATTTTCCATCTAACCTAAAATTGTTTGATGTTACTTATGTTTTACTAAGGATATAATTCAATATTTCTGTTATTATTATTTATATGAATGGATTACATCTATGATGGAATGATATTTAGGAAACCCATTTATTTTAACGGGTTATATTACAATTGAGTGATGGTTAAGAAAACCATTTCATTCCATGTGTAATGAAATTGGTTGATTTCATTACATAGTGTCCTCGAATTTTTTAAAGGATAAAGTGAACAGTTTCATAGAAATACATCCATATTAGGAAACTACATGTGGATATAGATTTCGAATAGATGTATCTAGGGGTAATAACTCTGACAAGGTGTGTCAGACTTGGATTGATTGTAACCTAGTACACAAAAACAAGCTTTTCTGCACTCTAGGGGATAAGCTTTGGGAATTCCCAAGCTCTTTATGAACCATCCTTATGTATTTAAATTGTTTTTTCTATGAATAACCTTGTATGATCCTAAGGAGTCATAGATTAATGAAGTTTTCAAACATTAGACGTCATATAATCGTCTTTTCATGATTATTCAATTTTATATTATGATAAATGTATCTCACAATATGATTTCCGGTTTTAGATAATGGATGCAACCTGAATAAACCAGGTCAATGATGAATGCAATGGATAATGTAATGATTGTCCTCCTAAAATAAAATTAATGATATGGGAGATGGAATACATAATCATGTCATTATACTCACACAAGATATGAATTATTCTAGACATACAAATGACAAGAGGAGGTAAAAAATTTATTTTTAGTTCTTCATGAGGCCACATCCACCATATTTTATTAGGTATTCTAATCTACATTATTCTGGTGAATGGATCGGTTCCACGAAAAAGATATTTTTGGTCATTCAGTTTTCATACCATGAAAAAGTAGCTTTGCCTATATATTGTTTTGGAAGATGATGTTGATCAGTGGTAAAATCTTGTTAAGAACATGAGGGAAAAATAAGAAATTTAATATATGTAATGGGAGGAGTTTAAGGGGATATTTATCATTATGTTCATACCTATAATTCTATTAACAAAGGTGGAGAATTAATTCCATGGGATTAAGAAAAATAATGATGAATCTATTGGTACCTTTGAAGATAATGTTACCATACTTTCAATGTACACTTCTGGGTTAATCATCTACCCTAAAATCTAAATCGATCGATTATTTGTTGGATTAAAACCACTTATCCAAAAGGCAATGTCAATAAAAAAATTCATAAGTATGAAGAAATCGTTCAGTGTGAAATAAAAGAGGAAATGGATTTTGGAAACTAAAAAGGTTTTTTTGATAAGAAAATGAATATTGAGAATAATGGAAACTCCAACAATTTTCTACATTGAGCAAAGAAAATGTTTAAACTTATTACTTCACCAAAGTGTGTAAAGGAACACACATGGGAATTCATAAATGGAAAAAATGTTGCTTTAGGTGTGGGAAGGCTATCTTTAGAGCATAAGAGTGTCTATGTATTGTAAAGAGGCCAGTCAAGAAAATTAATAGAGAAAAGTCTCAATAAAAGGCACTAGTAAAACTCAAGTTCTATAAATATAGAGTGTTTGGTGACTTTGAAAATAAAATCCCTTATCCAAGGGTTAAATTGGAAGATAATCCTTAGAAACATCTTAAACAAAAATTTAATGGGAAGACTCATACAATCACTACTGGCATCATGGAGTTCTAAAATTATGTCATTGAATTATTGGATTTTTATGTATTGTAATTAAAGAATAATGTTATTGAAGTAAATTTATGGTATTTTCGAATAATGTTTTTCAATAACTATATTTGAATATATATTGAATGGTACTGGTTACCATGAAAATCAATTGAGGTAATATGATGATTTTTTTTGAAAAAAACAATTAAGGGAATGATAACCCTTAATTTTATCATGATTATTAGATAATGATATTTGGATAAAGTTATTTTGGATATGAATAAATAAAATGGATGATACTAGTTACTTCAGAAAGAATAAATGTTTCCTTGAAATGTGGGTTATGATATCGTCAATGATGTTATAACTTTTTGGACTTAAGAATAAGGAAACATGCATGTTTTTAACACATATATATGGAAATTCAGGTTATTATCATGTTTTAAAAGAATACATGATTAAGTTATTCACATGTTTGGAATGTGACATCCAAGAACAACGTTATGTAATATGGGAGATAAATGTTAAGCTGATTTTGTGCACATCATTCTATGGTTTGTGATTTTTTCTTTATAAATTATTATATGGTTATCAATTAATGGAATGTTTAAGGTAAACTTTTGTTAAAGGTTGTTAGATTACATTATTATCCCACTATAGGTTGAATTATTCATAGTTTATAACTTGTGATAAAAAGTTTATTACGGTAAGACATATTTACGGACCTATCATTCTATTTATGGATCTCATGATCTAATAATGATTCATGATTGAAAAATTAAAATTCATTTCATTGAATAAGAGATGAAGTTGAAATTAATCAGGAAAAAAGGGTGATATTGTCCTAAAATCATGAAAGTATATCTCCACATAGAAATTATTAAACAATAGTAAAATGAATCTTTATGGAAAAAGGTTTCCTATTACTCTAATTCATTATGATATCTATGACCTCTTTTAGGATTCTTTATTTTATGGTTTTTTGATTGTTAACATTCTATAGATCCCCCATTTTCTTATGATCAGTGATGTTTATCAATCTCAATAATTATTTATGATTTTCCTCTAATATCAAATCACCACTGATGTTCTTATACATAGAGACATAGTTATAATTTACTTTGGGTAACTGTTATTTTCCAACTTTTACATTTTAAATAGAAGTTTTAGAATTCATTTGTAGGATGTGAGTATTTGTTAATGAAAATTTATTGTGTTAAACCTTTGGAAACCCAGAATAATTTTGATGGAGAAATTCAATACAAGGGGGTAGAATTTAACACCCAAATATTATGTGATTTTTTTTTCAAATTAATTATTTTTTATATTTTTCTAATAATGTGTCGTAGAATATATATTTATATTATTAAATAAGAGAACTAATTTTGTATTACATTATAAAAAACTCTAATTTAAGCTTGTGCTACATGAAACACAGATTTTTAAAATGAATATTAATATATACTTTTCAAATATTACATATATTATTTTTATATAAAAAAATCATATTGATAACGAGATATATAGTAATTTTCGGTATAGTCTTTATATTATTAGAAATACTATTTTCTTAAAAGAACTGATTATTATGTCTTTGTGAATAAGAATAAAAATAATTTTATAAACTATTTGAAATTTACTTTGATTAAATAAAAGCAATTTTTCAATTTTAAAAGTCAAATTTATCATTAGGGTTATTTTTTAGTATTATAAGAGAAGTTTAATTTTTTGATGAATAGTGAATAATACTACATTGTTTTTCAAAATTATTATTTTCATTTAAATAATTATTATATTTTAAGTTCATTTTACTACTATTATGGATAAATTATACATTTATCAATCTAAATTTAGGTCATTTGAATAATTTTTATATCAATACTTGATATAAAAATGTATTGAACATTTAAATGTTCTTTTTACCGCCTTCTCACCACATCTGTGGGATCAGTGTTACACATAGTTTTTCCTATTATGTGAATTGAATTTCCAAAAACATACATACATGCTTGTAATATGTATGATATTTTTTTGTCTAATTGGATCAAAATAATTTTTTATTTAGTATATTTATTTAGTATGACAAAGTGTAAATCATGTAATTGATAGTAAAAAATATTATAATATTACAAAATTATTTTCACATGTGCCCTTATTTTGTATCTTTAGTGGGTTTCAACAAAAATAAATATTAGTATAAAATTCTAAATTTTTCATACCACTTGGGTATGAATATTACATTTATATTATTTTATATTAAGATAAGTTAAAGCTATCATACTCATAATTTTAATAAGTAAATAAATTTTAATATCGGGTTATACCAAAGATAAATTAAACAATAAAAAGTAAATTAAATGATATAATTTTTATCAATATGATTAAAATTTATTTATATTGTTTAGTGATAAAATAAGAAACTTAAATTACGACCCAATGATGACATAGTAACTATTTAATTAATAAAAGTGTCAAATAAATGATTTTAAAAAATAATAAAAATAAATATAATTTGAATTAATTAAAGTTCTCCATGAATATTATTTATGATTATGACATCATAAGAGTGTCCAAAATTGTTTTGTGTGAAATTACCATTTTGTTTGGATTTTATATAAATACCATGTAGTTAATAGAGTCAGAATTGACACTAGTGATATTTTAAAAAATAATATTTTATTAAATTAATTAAAGGTCATAAAAAAATTTAAATGTGGAATATATTTTGATAATGTTTAAAATGTCATAAAATTTTTATTTTATGGGAAATTTACATCATATAAGTAATAATTCATATACTCTTAATATTTGAAATTTTATTACAACAATTTAAATTACACTAGAATAATTATGGGTAAATCAAAATGATAAGGTTTAAAATAAAACCAAAACATTTACAAATATTATTGGATGAATATGAATAGAAACTTGTCAGATTATTATTTATTTTTAGTTGTTTAATGGACACTTTTCCCAGAAAATAAATTATATATTATTTAAATCAAAGATAGTTATAACGTATGACTCTTGTATTTAATATATCTTATGTGTCTCCATAGGAAACAAAATCATGATATGAACAAATATAATTTCCTATTTTGATATAAATGAAATTTTTTCCTTATAGAAATTTATTCTAAATTTTAATAATTTATATAATTACCTTAAACACTTCTTTAATGATAATAAAATATTTATTTCATTAATGGTGAAATAGATTAATTGATTTCAATAATTTTAATTTTGATATATTTTGTAATTTATAATATGCCTAAAGAATTTAATATATCTATAATATATAATAGAGTCTTTTTAGATAATTATATTCAAATTCAAAAGTTTATAGGATTTATGTTTTGTCGAATTAAATGAATATTATTAATTCTAACAATAATGATATATTATTGAATTAATTTATTATTAAATTATTTAGAAATCATTCTAATGTTGAATAATCTCAAGGGTACAATATATGGTTGACCATGTCTTATAATTTTAATTTATGGTACATTTCTATGTATTTAGGTCATGATTAATCTTTTTATAAATTAATATTTTGGTGAATTAAAAAATTCCCCTCACCCCATTTACAAAATGGAACCTCCTCTCTCACTTAATCACAAAACTTGGAGACCTATTTTTTATCCAAAAAATTCCCATTCTCATTATGATCTTCCATAGAAACATTATAGAGATTATTATCTTCTCAAAATACCAACCTTAGTGTCTCTCATAGGAGATCTTGAGGAATATTGTCGTAGAAGAGGTAATCTTCTTACTGTATCGTTCAAAATTGTTTCTTCTCCCACATACGTTTTAGGTGTTGATTCCATTGTAAATTGCACATGAGGCTTAGCCTAGTTGGTGAGGTCTCTATATGTGAATTCAGGAGACCCATGTTCAAAACAATGCGGAGGCATAATTCTGGTACTGTAACAGTACTATAGCACTACTATAGAAGGTATAGTTTCATTACTATGCAGGTATTGTAGTAGGTACTGTATTAGGTACGGTTTGGTAATGTAGTGGCCATAAAAATTCACCTTGGACTACCAATTTGGGCTTGGATTCCTTCATGCCTTCAGGAAACCCAAGCCTTCGAGTCAGCAAGGATTTTGAGCGACCTTAAAGGCCTTCAAGCCACCTCAAGGCCTTCATGGCCACCATAAGGCCTTGAGGGCCATCTGATCTACAAATACCCAGACAAATTCTACAATGAACTAGATCTAGACGAGAATTTAAGAGAGGCGTTCATTCACAAGAGTAGGGATAACATATTTGAAGGAATGAGAAGGTATGTGATTTCCATTGGAAATGGTATTGTGCATCACAGCACAGGACAACTTACCGAACAACGATGCAAAGGTGGAGAGCTGATCAAGATGCAGATGTTGGGGAGGGGAAGTTTCCTTTATTCATAGTCTATATGATTTTCTTAAGACCTATGAGTATTGTATTATCTCGAAGCCTATGGTAAATTTATTCTCTAAACATACCAACCTTGCAAGGTTCCCCCTCATCCCTTGGAATGGGGGTTATCAATAATAAATAAATAAAATAATGCATTCAGGACATTCATGCAGATTCACCTATAAATTAGTAATTCCACGATAAAAAATATTCTATGATGTTATTATGATTTTTTAAAAACCATATTCCATTTTTTATTCATCTAATGAAAAATAAAATCACCACACATGCATACGTAAGGCTTACCATCTCCACGTCGAGGTGTAATCTATTTTTCATCACAAATTTATATGGATGGAAATACTAATGGATAAAATGGACATAAATAATAAATATTACATGATATTTATTCTTTTAAATTAGTATACCATCTATTTCCTCAAATTTTTACCATTAAGAGAATCATATCATTGCTCATGCGTACGTACATCCAACCATCTCCATGACAGGATGAGATTCCCCTTCCATGTTAACCATTTGAAGAATGATTAAAAAATGTATATAATGAAATATATAAAAAAATATTTATAATTGAATTATATATATATATATATATATTTCATTTACCTTCTTCCATTTAGTATCATAAGAAAATGGAAATATCATTCATACGTATGTACGACTTATTGTCACCATAAATGGTGTATTCTGTTTCATATGTCTATATTTTTTATTTACATGTATATAAAAATTATATATGATATATAAATCAGGTCATAAATTCTATAAATATTTAAATCATGATCTATGAAATATGATCAAGAATAAAAATAAAAAATGGTTACGATAAAAATTATCAGTTATACCCCAAAACATTACTTTTAACATGGAATTGTTAATAACGGCTCATATAAAGTCATAAATAAATCACATATTATATTATAAATATTATTATGATTATGGTATAAGTTAATAATATATCTAAACCTAAATTAAATGAGTTTTGGATAGTTATGGAGGGAATCTGACCTATGGTTATAGATTTGTGTGTCACCTTTATTTTTGTGAGACACATATCTTATACACTACATGCTTCTTTTACGTGGTGTATATGCTTCCCATGAAGGTATTTTTTTTTGTGTCATACCCATAATATTATTGTATTCACATTTCCTTATAATTTTATTTCTTTCATGGGGATAAGATTCTATTGATTGTTATGAGATGAGTATTTATTTCACAATCTCTTCAATATTTTGGATTGTTATGGTTTATGTCTCTATTGGGGACTATTTATCATCTATATCCATGTTTTCTAGAAATGTTTTCAAAATGTATTTATTATACCCCTATTGGTGTTTAAATTAATTTTACCTAATTTTTCACTTTTTACTAAACTTTTTGAGAGGACTCTTTTTTCATTTTTATAATGAGGTACTTTTTGACTTTTCATAAAAAAGCACTAGAAGAATATTTTTGATCATATATGACATGAACATATTTAAATGATTTCTTGGTTCCTTATTTCCTTGAAACATATTTTAAAATATTAGAAGTTTATATTCAAAGAAAATGATTTGATTTTAAATTTCAGAATATTTAAATTAATGACAAAAATTACAAAGGAGAAAGGATATTTTCAGGAATAATTTTTAATGATATATATCAAAATTATTATCTATATAACATAACATTTTTTCATGTTACTTATGTTTTTCAAGAGATACTATTTAATTTTACCATTTTTATTTTTTCTATTAATGGTTTATGTTTATGAGGGATTGATATTTATAAAACCCATTTATTTTCATGGTTTATATTATGATTGAATGATATTTTTGAAATCCATTTAATTTCATGGGTTATGTTGTGATTAAATGTTTATTTTCATGTTGAACAAAGATGATTGATTTCATTATGGGAATGGTGGGTAATAAATATACCTCAAATGCATTGGGTAAATATGTATAATTCATGAGATATCTATTTTATTCACGATCTTGATTTCATGTTCACAATTTTATGTTTGGACCTGGTTTTCATGTCCATAATTTTTATTCATGGATCTATGTTTCGTGTCTATATGTTAATGAAAGGTCTTGATACAATGTTTCTAATTTAATGAGTGAACATATAATTATTTAAACATGTTAAAAAAGTTATAGGTATATGTGTATCAAAAAATTTCATCCGTATGTTAATACAATGATTTCGTATTTCTTTATGGTTTATGTCTTGTGAACTACCAATATTTGTTCCATGACTCATGCATACGATCTTTTGATATACAGGGTATGATCATTAAATTTAATGCTCATGTTTTCAAATCCTTATATTCTTGTTATGATAACATATCTTCTATATTTACCCTTACTTTGCATCTGAGCTCCCTGTTTCTTATGTTTCATTTCTATAGGATGTGAAAATGGGGTGTAGTTTTGAAAGAATAGGTAAAAGAATAAGTAGATGTGTTCTAAAGATGTTGTTTTTATTTCCATGTTTCCAAAGGTAATAAACTAATATTGTAACACCCCAAGCTTTCACGATACTCTTCTCTTTCAATAATGCAATAGCTTGCATTGTACCCAAGTTCGAGATTCTAACACACCGCGACTAATCAAAGTAGCTGTTATGAATAGTAATACCCACTTTTTAAAATTATAGAAATTTTATATTTCAAAATGGACTTCATTTTTTTATTCGTAATATCTAAATTATCCAAAGTTGAATTTTTTGTAATTTTCTAAGAACTTCCATTTTTTATAAATAGTGAAAAATACATAAAAACAACTTTTTTTATAAATATAATTTATAGTGATAAATTATACTATTGAGTGGTTTTAAAGTATAATTATAACATATTTTTACCATTTTATCCAATGGTGTTCATTATAATTAATTTCACTTTGAAATTGGACATAAACAATTGTCAATCTATTGATATATATTATTTCTTAAAAACACGCTATTTGTTGTGACAGCGGGAATTAATTATAAAATTAATTAATGAAACTTATATTTTTGGAATTTCATAAAATCGACATCATTTTTTAATTCAGAATATCAATTATAGCTTAGGTTGAAATTTTGGCATTGTTCTGAAAAACTTCAATTTTTGATGAATAGTGAAACCACTAAGTGGTAGTTAAAAACTGATTTTTTCGTTTAAATGAATCATTACCACTTCTGTGATTTGATTTTCAAAAATCTGACATACATGGTTGTCATTATGAAGTAAAATGTGGTTCAATGGAATGAAAATAATTTTTGGTGAATAGTAACTTTTAAGTTTAATTAATCGCGATTAAAGGTAACTAGTGAAATTTAAGGTAAAAATGATATTATAAAAATTTGAAAATACCTTTACACTTGTCCTAACCCTATTGGATGAGTCATGTCCGACCAAGAAAATCCATGGGTCAACTTGGGGACCCCATGGAGCCACTTTGGTAGGAAAATGACATTAAAAACATTTTATTTAATATTAAAATAAAAATGTCACAAACAAGAGTTGTTTTAATAAAACAATTTTTAAATGGGTTTATACAAGTCATATTTTTTACTATAAATATTCATTATAAAGATAAAAAAATTTCCTACATCATGATATTTGTTTTATAATTTTTAGACATTAAATAAATTACATTATTTATGACACCATGATGATGCAGCGATTACCTCATTAATTAACGATTTAAATAAAATGAAAAGATAATGTAACATCTAAGTATCACAGTTGTCCAAAGCCTATTGGATTAGAATATTTCGAACCCTTATCACCTTAGCCTCGAATTATATAAGTGTGGGCCCTTTATAATCGGAAAAGAATTGTATAATAAAGTAACATTTTATTACTTTCCAAGGGTGCCCCTCCTCTCCACTTATAAAAGGCCCCCACCACTACCACTTTACTCACACTTTCAAAACCTTTTGGCTCGGCCAACCTCTGCCCAAATACACTACCAACTTCCGTCCATTACTCCTAGAAGCCTCACTTTGGGCAGAATTCTTCCCAAGGATTCCTTTGGCTCAAATCAAAAAGAGTTACCTGATTTTAAGGTAATGTCTTCTCTAATGTTGTTTTGTTTTATTTTGCTTCTCCAGCCCCTTAAACTCTTTTTATTCATTTCTTTTGTAAAAACACCAGTATATACAATATACTAGGATTTTTTTATGATAAGTACATGGTTTACACTTACACAAACCTTCGTCTAATGGTTAAAGAACATACTGTTTTTGTGGCTGGCGAAATACTCCCTCACGAAACGATGATTGTTCAATATTCTTTTAACACCTCTAATGGTGGCCATTTTGCTGGAACTATTTTCATATATGATATATATATTATGTTTATGTTTTCCTTATGCTTCTATATTTCTCATTTATGGAATAATTTATGATTTCCATTATGTGTAAACACAATAATTTCATTTTAGGAAGTGTGGACTACCGCCCCCTCAAAGTGATTTGAATCATTAATGCCATATGTGGGATGTATAAAGGATGGAGTAAATGATATTGTATATGATATTATACTGGAATTATAAAACAACTTTATACTATTATGATTTCATTTCATTAAATACGAAATAGAAATGAAAGTAGTGTTCATGCGTACGTACGGCTTACCGTCTCCATGAACGGTGCATTTCATTTCTTACCTCTAAATGTTATGTAATATTATAAATGAATTTATATACTGGATATATATGATATATATGATATCTACATCATGAATATAATGTTTGATATAATGGAAATTTCACCACATGAACAACTTGTAATTATAAGAAGTTTATTTTTGACTCAAGTACCTAAGATCGACAAAACGACCATTAGAAACTTAAATAATTACATAATGTTCATGACATGGTAATAAGTGATATAAAAGGAATAATGAACTTTAAAAAGGTTCTTAAGAAGGTAAAGATTAACCCTAGTTTATTATTCAGGATATCAAAGAACGGTCGAGTGAATTCGGAAACGAGGTAAGGGAACTTCTTAACCCAATTTCCATTCGTTGGGTTAATCTCCTACTTTCAAATTGTGTCATGATATTATTATGTCCTATCTTGTATTTATACTTTATTTATGTGTACATATAGGGAATACACATAATAGATATATTTTATTTAAAAATTATCTTTTTAAGGGACTTCGTCTCAATCTCCATTCATTGAGGCATATTTTGTTTTATACACAAATTTCTTTTATACGGTGTATAAACCCCTTTGACATTTACGTTTATTCAAAAGGAATATTTTTATACGAATCATTTTACAAAAGGACAAAAGGAATGTTTTTCGTGTCGTACGTATGCGGCGACAATGACTTCTTCGCCGCCGTGACCATTATTTGAGTTTTGGCTTCCCCTACAAGCCATAACTTTTTTTAAATGAAAAATAAAAACCAAGTTTTAACTTTCATTTATTTTGGTATTGAAAATGGTTTTGATAAGGTTTTTATTATATCAATGTGTTGTATTGATATCTTGTGATTGAAATGTGGAAATTTTATGTTTCCTTTATGCATGTTTTATGTGATACGATTATGTTATGGTTTATGATATGTTTAAACCTATTCATATGAGGAATGCATTGGACTTAATAAGTGACAGGTGGAGCCTGCTACAGCTCCTCGATGCATCGGTAGGTCTCATGAGACAAACTAGTGTCTTGGAATGAGGCCTTGACAAAATCTTATTTGTGGTCTTTGCACGAGGCCTTGGATACGTGGTTATGATAGTCTGGCATTATGCATTCCATCATTATGAAATTGGTTATTGATATTGCATGTGATTATTCTACTAGTAGAATATCCATGCGAGTAAGTAAATGGAATTATTTAATTTATTTTTTCCATATTATGCTGAAGATAAAGTTTAAAAAGGATTTTGTTTTAGTTATAAATTGCCTTAAATGTTAATGTTTATTTACGAAAGCTTCCGCGATATTGTTATCCTTACTGAGCATCTGAGCTCACCCCTTTCAATGTTTTAATATTTTCCAGGATGTGAAGTAGTTTTTTATGAATGACCTGTAGGGATAGTCAGAAGAGGATATGAGTGTGGACTATAGAGACTTTGTTATTGTAGATTTTCACTTTATGATGTAATGTAACATTTATGAATGTATCTAGTGTTTCCATGGCTACTAAACTAATCGGTCTTTCGAGACTTGATCTTTTGTGATCATGCCAATGTTACAAAGTGATGCACCGACTCTGGGTAGCTGGGGTCGAGGCGTTACAGTTGGTATCAGAGGAAGTTTAGTACTAACCTTGGAAGCTAGATTTAGATAAACTCTGATTAGAGCACATAGCCCGAAGATAGACATTGAGGATTAGTATGGAAGAACTTCCTAGAATTTCGGTATTATAGAGATTTTGTGACTTTTCCGAGAAATACATCCCTGTCTGGATACGAGTTGGTAGAGGCGACTCTGACACATATGTACCTAGGGGTAAAACCTGAAAACACCACTTTGAGCTAGACTCGAATGGGAACTGGTGCACGACAACGGGCCTTACTACACTCTTGGTTACGACACTCCCGGGGGATATGTTTAGGATAATTCTCATTTTCTTTACAAACCACTATGAAGGGTTATGAGTATATACTTCCTCAAAGAAAACATTTTTATTATTCTGGATTATATCTATAAATAGTTCAATTTATGTTAAGTATTTTATAAGTATGGAATTATGTATTTTGATTCATAAACTAATCTAGTTTATGCCATTGTTTAGAAATGGAACCTAGTGGAAGGAATGGAAACCGTATCAATGCACGCACTCCGTGTAGGGATTTCCCTCCTGCTCAAGATAATTATTATGGAGTTGGAGATACAACTGGTGCTGATCAACTTATTACCATACTGGGAAAACTCACTCAGGTTATGAATAATAACCTTACTCGTATGGAGCACCCTGATCCGCAATGTGGAGGATAAATGTTAGACCGCTTCATGAGGCAACAACCACCAACATTTAATGGGGGTACAAATCCATTAGTAGCTGAGCAATGGATAAACTCCTTAGAGAAAATATTCCATGCCTTGGGGAGTAGCGAAAGGGAGAAGGTTGTCATGGTAGTTTATCATCTCACTGGAGATGCCGATCAATGGTGGTCGCTGATTCAAAACATGAAGAAGATGAAGAAGTATCAAGTATGGAATGGAGGGAGTTTAAGGATATATTATTAGAAAATTACTTTCCTCGTGACCATCGAGCAGATATGGAAAGACAATTTTTGAGTCTGAGACAAAAGGAGGATGAGAATGTCACAAAGTATGAGGCCAACTTTACAAGTTTAGCAAGACATGCTGTAGATTATATACGTAACCCAAGAAGTAAGATTGATCGTTTATTTGATGGGTTAAAACCGTTTCTCTGTCGAGCTTTAGTATCACAATCTTTCACAATGTACGAAGATATAGTCTCGTGTTCTATCAAGACAGAAAAGGAATTCTCTAAGTCTTATGACAAAAAAGTAAAGCAAGATAAGAAGATAACGGTGGAACAAGAGACAAATAAAGGGAAAAATGGAAAGAAGGATTTTCCATTATGTGATAATTGTGGGAAGAATCACCCTGGTACTTGCCTAAAAGGAATGGGATTTTGTTATAAATGTGGAGAAAAAGGTCACCAGGCTCATGATTGCAAGGGAAAGAATGTGGCTATCAATGATGAATGCTACAATTGTAGGGAAATAGGGCATTATGCAAATGAATGTCCAAATCATCAAGGAAAATTACCTCAGAAAAGGCCAAGGGATCAAGGCCAATCTTATGCTGTTACTACAGTTGAAGTGGAATAATTAATGTACTGGTGCTTTTGGACTTAAGGATTATATTCTGGTTGTAAGAATAATGTGATATATATAAGGATTGTACTACAGTACTTGTTTTTTTCATTAAGGTTTTAATATGATGAAGGTAATCATATTTTAGTATGTGATAATAAGAGAAACTTTAATTTGTTTGGGGAATCTGATGAATTTATTTTGTAATTTAGAGACCTTTTAGAGAAAGTCTGGACAGAGGTATTTTGGATAATTATAAAGGTTGGAATAGATTAAGTTGAACTTTGGATAATATTGTTTAAGGTTAAAACATTTCTGAATATTTTTTTTGAATATTATAATACTAAAGTTTTAGGAAAAGGACAACCTGTAGGTTGGGGATAGCCCGTCGCGTCGGACAAAGCTATAGGAATCGAACCCACAACTATAGTGCGACATGCCTTTATTACCTACCACTAGCCTACAGGAAGTCCCTGGTTATTACAAAATAGTTTTCCTAATCTAAATGGTAAGTGTTAATATTTGGAACCTTGTACGAATAGGATAAATATAATATTTTTGTGTTCTAATATCTTTTTTAGTGAAAATGGGTTTGTGGTAAACATTTATTAATGAATGAAAGTCTACATGACAAGTAAGTATATTTCCTTACGTTCTTAGTAAATCCCTTAAATAAATTCCTCAACTTTATGAAAGGTAACATAAAACAAAAATGTTGCCGGTTAACTTTTCCAACTGGGGATTCAATGACTATTTAACCAATCACAAGTTTGTGATTTTCTTATGGTTAACTTTCTCCTAATCGTTTTTTGTATAGCTCTCCATAAGACCTTGATGGTTTGTTTCTCCTCCATATCCATATTTTCATAGAATCCTAGTATGGGCTATCTCGGTGACCTTTGTAATTCACTCTCTTTCTTTTAATGTTATATTCTTATTAACCCTATTTCCGATGTGGGTTTTCCATAAATGTATTTTCTATTTTCAACCTTTTCTTTTCAAAGAAAAATTTCAAATTGCGATAAAGCAATTTATTGAAGGAGGGGAGAATGTAACACCCCGAGCATTCACGATACGCTTCTCCTTCAATAATGCAAGAACTTGCATTGTACGCAAGTTCGAGATTCTAACACAACATGACTAATCAAAGCAGCCATTATGAATAGTAATACCCACTTTTTAAAATTATAGAAATTTTATATTTCAAAATGGAATTCATTTTTGTATTCGTAATACCGAAATTATCCAAAGTTGAATTGTTTGTAATTTTCTAAGAACTTCCATTTTTTTATGAATAGTGAAAAATACTTAAAAACAAATTTTTTAATCAAAATAATTTATAGTGATAAATTATACAAATGATTTGTTTTAAAGTATAATTATAACATATTTTTACCATTTTATCCAATGGTGTTCATTAGAATTAATTTCACTTTGAAATTGGACATAAACAATTGTCAATCTTTTGATATATATTGTTTATTAAAAACACGCTATTTGTTGTGACAGCGGGAATTAATTATAAAATTGATTAATGAAACTTATATGTTTGGAATTTCATAAAATAGACATCATTTTTTAATTCGGAGTATCAATTATAGCATAGGGTGAAATTTTGGCATTGTTCTGAAAAACTTCAAATTTTGATGAATAATGAAACCACTAAGTGGTAGTTAAAAACTGATTTTTTTCGTTTAAATGAAACATTACCACTTCTGTGATTTGATTTTCCAAAATCTGACATACATGGTTGTCATTAGGAAGTAAAATGTGGTTCAATGGGATTAAAATAATTTTTGGTGAATAGTAACTTTTAAGTTTAATTAATCACGATTAATGGTAATTAGTGAAATCTAAGGAAAAAACGATATTATAAAAATATGAAAATACCTTTACACTTTCCCTACCACTATTGGATGAGTCCAGGCCGACCATGAAAATCCATGGGTCAACTTGGGGACCCCATGGAGCCACTTTGGTAGGAAAATGACATTAAAAACATTTTATTTAATATTAAAATAAAAATTTCACAAACAAGAGTTGTTTTACTAAACCAATTTTTAAATGGGTTTATACAAGTCATATATTTTACTATAAATATTCCTTAGAAAGCTAAAAAGATTTCCTACATCATGATATTTTTTATTATAATTTTTAGACATTAAATAAATTAAATTATATGTGACACCATGATGATGCAGTGATTACCTCATTAATTAACAATTTAAATAAAATGAAAATATAATGTAAAATCTAAGCATCAAACTTGTCCAAAGCATATTTGATGAGAATATTTCGAACCCTTATCACCTTATCCTCGAATTATATATGTTTGGGACCTTTAGAATCCGAAAGTAATTGTATAATAAAGTAACATTTTATTACTTTCCAAGAGTGCCCCTCCTATCCACTTATAAAAGGCCCCCACCACTACCACCTTATTTACACTTTCAAAGCCTTTTGGCTCGGCCAAACTCTGCCCAAATAATCTCCCAACATCCCTCAATTACTTCTAGAATCCTCACTTTGGACAGAATTCTTCCCAAGGAAGCCTTTGGCTCAAATCAAAAAGAGTTACCCGATTTTAAGGTAATGTATTCTCTAATGTTTTTTTGTTTTATTTTGATTCTCCAACCCCTTAAACTCTTTTTATTCCTTTCTTTTGTAACAACACCAGTATATAAAATATACTAGTATGTTGTTATGATAAGTATTTGGTTTACAATTACACAAACCTTCGTCTAATGGTTAAAGAACGTACTGTTTCTGTGAGTGGCGAAATACTGCCTCACGAAACGATGATTGTTCAATATTCATTTAACACCTCTAATGGTGGACATTTTGATGACACTATTTTCATATATGATATATATATTAGGTTTATGTTTTCCTTATGCTTCTTTATTTCTCATTTATGGCATACATTATGATTTCCATTATGGGTAAAAGCGATAATTTCATTTTAGGAAGTGCGGACTACCACCCCCTCAAAATGATTTGAATCGTTAATTCCATATGTGGGATGTATAAAGGATGGAGTAAATGATATTGTATATGATATTATAATGGAATTATAATACACCTTTATAAAATTATTATTTCATTCCATTAAATACGAAATAGAAATGAAAGTAGCGTTCATGCGTACGTACGACTTACCGTCTCCATGAACGGTGCATTTCATTTATTACCTCTAAATGTTATGTAATATTATAAATGAATGTATATACTGGATATATATTATATATATGATATCTAAATAATGAATATAATTTTGGATATAATTGATATTTCACCACATGAGAAACTTGTAATTATAAGAAGTTTATTTTTGACTCAAGTACCTAAGATCGACAAAACGACCGTTAAAAACATAAATAATTACATAATGTTCATGACATGGTAAAAAGTGATATAAAAGGAATAATGAACATTAAAAAGGTCTTAAGAAGGTATATATTAACTCTAGTTTATTATTCATGAGATCAAAGAACGGTCGAGTGAATTCGGACACGCGGTAAGGGAACTTCTTAACCCAATTTCCATTCTTTGGGTTAATCTCCTACTTTCAAATTATGTCATTATATTATTATGTCCTATCTTGTATTTATACTTTATTTATGTGTACATATAGTGAATACACATAATAGATATATTTTATTTAAAAATTATCTTTTTAAGGGACTTCGTCTCAATCTCCATTCATTGAGGCATATTTTGTTTTATACACAAATTTCTTTTATACGGTGTATAAACCCCTTTGACATTTACATTTATTCAAAAGGAATCTTTTTATACGAAGAATTTTACTAAAGGACAAAAGGAATGTTTTTCTTGTCGTACGTATGTGGCGACAATGAATTCTCCGCCACTGTGACCATTATTTGTGTTTCGGCTTCCCCTACAAGCCATAACTTTTTTTAAATGAAAAATAAAAACCAAGTTTTAACTTTCATTTATTTTGGTATTGAAAATGGTTTTGCTAAGGTTTTTATTATATCAATGTGTTGTATTGATATCTTGTGATTGAAATATGGAAATTTTATGTTTCCTTTCTGCATGTTTTATGTGATATGATTATGTTATGGTTTATGATATGTTTAAACCTATTCATATGAGGAATGAATTGGACTTAATAAGTGACAGGTGGAGCCCGCTATAGCTCCTCGATGCATCAGTAGGTCTCATGAGACAAACTAGTGTCTTGGCATGAGGCCTTGACAAAATATTATTTGTGGTCTGGGCACGAGGCCTTGGCTACGTGGTTATGACAGTCTGGCATTATGCATTCCATCATTATGAAAGTGGTTATTGATATTTCATGTGATTATTCCACTAGTAGAATATCCATGCGAGTAAGTAAATGGCATTATTTAATTTATTTTTTCCATATTATCCTGAAGTTAAAGTTTAAAAACGATTTTGTTTTAGTTATACATTGCCTTAAATGTTAATGTTTATTTACGAAAGCTTCCGTGATATTGTTATCCTTACTGAGCATCTGATCTCACCCCTTTCAATGTTTTAATATTTTCCAGGATGTGAAAAAGTATTTTATGAATGACCTGAAGGGATAGTCAGAAAAGGATATGAGTGTGGACTATGGAGAATTTGTTATTCTATATTTTCACATTATGATGTAATGTAACATTTATGAATGTATCTAGTGTTTCCAAGGCTACTAAACTAATCGGTCTTTCGAGACTTGATCTTTTGTGATCATGCCAATGTTACGAAGTAATGCACCGACTCTGGGTAGCTGGGGTCGGGGCATTACAAATATGGTCTTTGGGTGTGTGTTAGTGTAATGTATTAATTATTCTAAAAAAGTGATGTAATGTCAATGTACATCAATCTTGGGTTGCTATAAACATGAGTCGCTTTATGTGGAGAATCAATAAAATAAATTAAATTCTAAACCACAACAATAACCTATTAAAATTACATAACCTTAAAATAATTAACATTATAAGGGTCAGGATGATACTTATTTACGTAAATATATTTTAAACACATTGTGAATCAACCTCAAATAGGGTGGTAACTCTTGTAGATAAGCTACCTTATCAACCCTCACAATGACCTAAAATGGTCCCATGGATATTGGATAATGTTTCCCAATTTACTATGATATGAGTTACCTATATACAGTGATTACTTAAATAACACCCAACTATACATTGAAAATTCCTAAATATGATATTGATGATTAAAATATGACTTATAGAAATTATAATCCATTTCCAATTCATACCAAATAGTTTATTTTATACATATCATCTTCTATACAATATTTTCCCCCATTTTAGAGGTTTCACCCACCTAGGACTAAGGATATACTTATGGGGTATACTATACAAATATTTTGAGTGATCCATTTTGATCCATGGTTATTAACTATTATTATAATTAAAGTTGACCAATACCATGTTATTTTACCACAATCCACCTATATATATGTTGAATGAACAAGAAATAGCCTATAAAATAGAGATTACATTAACTATTTAGTCATCCATTTATTAATGACAGACCATTAATAGATATTCCGTAGATCACATTTAATCCTAGTGGACATTAAAAGATCTATAGGTAAATCATTGGTATATATCAAAAGTTGAAAGAATATAATTATCTATGAATGATCATAATTTCATAGATGTATAGGATCCGAAGATCCTACAATTTCCTAGAATCATTAATTTTAATTAATTGAATATAGTTTGTTATCTATTATATCATGAAATATGTAATTCTTCATGATATTTTTATAATAAAATATAATGACAATGTCCATTGATTTTTGATCCTATATCAATGTGTCTAGAGGAAGAGGATGCATAAATCCTAAGGGAATATTATTCTTATTCAAAAATAGTTTACTAGTATATTCTTAAGATATAAAATCGATTATACCTTATTTTATACTTTTCCACTAGATCCAATGTTTCATATCGTAACTCATATTTGTGGATCATTGATGAATGTCCCAATATAAATGGAGACAATGATGAATTATAACCTTAAATAATGGATTAATTACTACATAGAGGCTTACAAATCAAGGAATGATTTTGAATATCATAAGCTATATACTAGTCGAGTCTTTACCATTTACATCATCAGGATTCAATAGAATTCCAGATCTAATTTTTTCTTTTAATTCATGATCTCACAATGGGATAATTTAAACTAAATGTTTCCTAGAAAATCATACTTCTTCTCTATATTTACATCCAAATTATATTAATAATATTAAATTATTTGACTTTTCAAATCTTATGATATTATAAAATCAGGAAAATGTATATTATTTCTAATATCATTATTAAAAACATTACCCATTACCTAGAGTGTAAGAGTTGTAAATGTTAAATTCTTAGAGGTACTTCGCCACTATCTATATAAAAGAATAATGAATTTTTACGAGAATATTTGTTATAAAATCTTGGGTTCCAAAATTAAATATGAATCTTTTACAATTTTTGTTATTTATCTAGCATTTAATAGATGGAATTACACCTAGGTGTTTATTTTCATGGGTCAGGTAATTTCTCTCTTGTATTCAGGGTTGGTGAGAACTATAAACTAAAACATATAATCACATATCTGAAACCCATAAACATAGTATTGAAAGAAAAAAATAATCATAAACATCAATAAATAGAATAAAAATTGTATATTAGGATAATAAACACGTTAATTCATCAAAGGATTTTGGTTCCTCAGATATCCATACAAACCTCACACCCTTATATGTACGCATAGTAAAAGGAGAAGAAATCCCGGATAAATATTTCCTAAATTTAGGAAAATATCAATCTAAACCAAATAATAATCAAATAAAATATATTTTTTCAAATTCGATCTAGTATAACATCCATCTCCCTCTCAATATTGACTAAAATTCTTTTTTGGGTGGCCACATTACCCATGATCATCACGTATTACATTCAAAAATCACACATTAATGGATATGCATAGGGGATATGATTATGGATGGTTACCAAAAAAATTATAAGTGATGGTCACGAACCCTATTAGTCATTATATATATATATATATCATCCTTAGTGACCAGCATAAAAGGGTCATCTTAGTTATAGAATATTTGATTCATGTGCACCATAATGACCTTGAGAGAATTGGTAAACCAAAATGACATCACATGGTAACCAAAATGGCCACACATTCTTTAGAATGTAGTCTTATTAATATCGTCCATAGTCACTCTATAGTATTGATAACAGAAAAATATATCAATATTAGGATAAGACCATGTCCCTCTATCTAGTAAAATAATTCATTTATTTCATATAAGTAACACCTATTATTAATCATCACCCAGTTCTACATTATATTATTAATTAGTAGGTAAAGAAACAAATCCTATTTTTTAAAAAAATTCTCTAAGGAAACTCAATGATACACACCTAAAAAAATTAACCCTTTGTATCCCAAGTTAAAAAGTAAAATATTTTTTTAAATATTACGATCTCAATGTGGTGGAAAATCTATGAAATAGTTTATTCTAGAAACATGACCAATTAGAAAATTCAAATTTGTTCACCATTGGTAGCCAATGGTTTTATCAGAAAAATACCAATAGTAAATATATTACAAATAAAGAATGATATTGCAATAGTTTTTATTTACCAACATCCCCAATAATGAATGATACCTATAGTATTAGTCCATCCACATTATAAAATGTTGGCCCTACCTAGCCATAATTAAGGTAATATTCCTATTATGATACATGATAGATCCCATGGAGGATAGATATGGTATCCCTCCAGTGATAATAACCAATGTGGACTTTTATAGAATTCATCATATCAATCATGATGATTACATTAAATAAATCAATCTCCAAGATAATTAATCCAATTCCATCTGCACTTCTAATATAGAGATATCACCAGAAGGGCATGAAATGCCATTATATTTCTTCTTCCCAATGAGAGATGAGATTTCAATTAGATAATAAATTACCTCACAGGGAATATTTAATATCATCACAAAATGAAAAATGAACAAAAATATTAGAGGACATAATAACATATAAAGAAACACCTATTCTTGTTGTGATATGGTTGGTACCTCTTATTATCATTGGTATCACATTAGTATCCATAAAAAATTATTCCACTACATGTAAAAATATTTTTTTAGGATGGTTTTGAGGATTTCTATTAGCCAGTGGCTTGTCCCAAAGATGGATATACCCATATCCATATCCAACACTATTCCCCTTATATGGGATTGAGGAATTTCTACCTTAAATTCAACAAACTCTTTGGTAGATCACTTTAAATATTAATATACAGTCCCACATTAGGGTGAGGTTTTAAAAAAAAATCTATAAATAACATAGGATCCTGTGATTTTCTTAATACAATGAGTTCATTAGGAAAACATTATTCATATGAAATATATTTCCACAATGATAATAGGTGACATACCCACTAACCTAATATTCTGATGAGGAGGGATAAATTAGAATCTTTGATCCACCAATACCTCCCTATTTAGACTCATATCTCATTATCTTTTTCTCAACATATATGAATTAAAATCCATTAAAAAATTTTCAAACCCAAATTCCACCATAAAATTAGAATAGTCAATTTCTACCATTAATGATAAATCAAGAACCTCACTAGGTCATTTATAATAAAGTAATAAATCTTGAGATATAATATCCGTATGACACCAAATATTAAAAAATGGATTATAACTATTAATTTCATAAAGATGATTTCTTCATTTTAACCCCTATCTATAACAAATCCTAAATTCATTTCCTTCTTCTGATCAAGACCAAGGCCTAGTCCTTGATCTATATCTCAAAAAATATAAACCACTTCTACGATTATATTCTATTCCACCATAGGGTCATCTCATGGAATATTACCCATTTAATCATTTAATGGTTTCAATGAATAACTTGATGGGAGAATTCCATTACATAAAACAAAACAAGAAGGAAAATCCCATCAAAACTATAAATTATTCTCAATATAAATTCACAATAAAAAAACGTTAGGATTAATAATAATTCATTAACAAATGATAAAAATATAAAATATAAGAAACCAAATTTTGAATGTTTTTTCCACATGGTTGGTTAAACCATGCTTGAACCATGAATGTCTCACCAAAACACAAAAAATTAGGCCACATGAATTAGTTACACATTTCTCATCCCGTGATACTTAACTATACACCATAGAGTAATTTTGATAACCACATATTCTTACTGAAATCTCTTAAAATCCTAGAACAAGTCATATTATGTCTCAGAAGACACATTTATAACATCACATGGAAACATATGTCTCCATATAATGAGTGTTGTTAATAAAATCACTAAAAACTAACCCTTTATGTCCTAATTCATTTTTTTTCACGAACAGACTATCGATACCCTATCTGGGGAACCTGGTCAAGTCCATGGAAAATTATTAAGGGTTTTTTAAATAGTTAATGGGATAGAAACTAGTTCCCAATAATTAAGTATAACTTTGGGAATTATTTTCCCAATAAATATCATTAAGTGGATCTAATCTAATGATTTAACATGACATTTCCAAGTTCTAGAAAGTTATTTTCTCAAATTAGTGGAATTTAAAATAATAAATGAATGATAATAGGAAGAAGATATAAAAACTAAATGAGTTTAAAATAATAAATAATTATATATAATTATTATCTATAATATATTCAAAACATGAGACAACCATAAACACAAACAAAATATAATTGGATGATCATTTGAATCAGTGGTAAAAAAATGTTATACATAAACTCAAACAAAAAATATATCCAATGTTTCTATCCATTTTTTGGTTTATATAGGGTCATGGTCCCACCATTTCTCCTAAAAAATTCATTTGTCAGCTAAACATAATACCCTCAACCACTAGGTGTATCATTTACATTATATGAAACTATCAAAAAATGGTCTATAAACTCTAGGAGGGTGTATGATGTGTGTGAGAAATTCTAAACTAATGGGATTCCAAATTGTGGTTCATAAAGAATATTTGTTAAATAAACACAATAATAATAATTATTATTTTTTGAAAGTAATCATTTAAAAAATTATATAAAAGATATTAATGTTTTTGTAACGGACTAAACATGAATGTTGTGATTCCCATACCCAGATGCAACATAAGAGGTTCTCTGATCTCAGTGGCCTACATGGCCTCAAGCATATATCCTTGAACGCAAAAGGTTTCCAACCAGCACCAAGGGAATAGGGTGTGTCTGTGCAAAGACTATTCCTCCATTACCAGTGTATAGCATGGTGGATAAAAATAAATATAGGTAAATATCAGAATCAATATTAGTAAACAAAAGGAACATAAAAAATAGCTGAGGATAACAATAATTGAATAACTAGAATAACATAAAACAAATGATGATGATATGTCAGGTATCTAGTTAGCTAGAAATCATGGATTCAAAATAGAAAGAAAAATTGCAAAACCTAGTGTAGAAAAAAGGAAGTACATAAACAATCCAATAATCCCAAGATATAGCTCGGTCATCTACTACCCTCTCCATTTTAGAACAACAAGAAATAGAGTGTTTGAATAATTACACATACCTTTATCAACACCTTCACACATTTAATCTACCTCGGGAACCAAATGGCACTTAGAGATGGTGTAAGATAATTCTAAGTGGTCCACCCATAACAGTGTTTATAACAATTGGACAATTTCATGGAATTGTAATTATGTTAATGAATAAAAACATAAAGTAAACAATTAACATATAACTAAATACACATGTACATGATCCTTCCCTTGGATGGTGTCTAAATAAGTAACCAGGGCATTATTCGTATATTATCAGTTTATGGTATAATTCACTTGTTACCAATAGCTAAGGTTCTAATATATATCATGGAAAAATAAAAATGATACATAATAATGATGTTCTAGGTTTATAACCATAGAAAAATAAAACTCGGGGGGTCCCCAAATCTGAAATGATTATAGCATGGCTAAGGGTAAGATTGTATTCCATGGAGTATAGTCCAAGTCATTCCACAATAAGATGCATACCAATTCCAAGGAGCTCATCCATGGTGAAATAGAGCTAAGAAATGACTTGGCCCGGTGGTCATTAAACATGGAATATTTATTTAGATTATATATTAAAGGAGTGTTTCCAAGGAATCACATAATTATATTTAAGGGATCCTAGAATTAATTATTGGATTCCAAAGTTAGACAAGGATATGGATCCAGGTGCGGCTCAACCAAAGTAAGTTGCATCCTTAAATTGGAATGGGGTTCCCAAGTTCTCAAGGAATTACCTAAGGAATCTATGGAAATTTTGAGTTAGTCCACTCCTATTTTGATAGTGATGACATATAATATTCCATTTGTTTCATCCCTATCTTATAATCAGTGATACATGGACAATTAGCATGCAACCATTTAATCTGGTTATAATTAATAAAAAAGTCCATTTGGATCAAGCCATTCCATTCATTAGTGTGAAAATTCCATATAGCATTCAACCCTTCATTTAATCCATTTACATAATTTTAAAATTTCATAGTTCACAATTCTACCTAGAATTAACATGGTAATGGTGTAACTGACATGTAACCTGTTATTAAATTATATTCAATAATTCTAAGTATTATACTAATTATACTTTCTAATTTACATTTCACATTTAATAATCAAATTTAAGAACTTAACTTTTGTGGGTCAAGTGGTGAGCATACATAGCACTTCACAATATGAAATTCAAAATTTAAATCAATCAATGTATTACAGAAATGTTTCCCCTATGAATGGTCAAGCCAAGGAACACCTAAACCACAACTCAAATGTTTAAAAACAGTAACAAAAAAATAATAGAAAAACAACAAACATGGGATTGATGAAGTTGTGGGAATTAACACTAAACAATAATCACATATTTTAACAAGTGGAAAACATTATGGTTCTAATGATTAAAAACATGGAATATAAATTTAACTAACGACACTCGATGAAATCAGCATGCCCCACAGGAAAATTCCAAAAATCAATGTACATGAGGGATGAGTTATAAACCACCCACCATATTCATGAATGAATATCCTCATCTTATATTACCCTCTATTTCATCTTTTAATTGATTATATTTTAGAAAAAAGTTATAATTCATACACCTCAATATCTAGGTTGAGAGAAAGTGAGACGAAGAACGGCTAAAACGGACAAAAGTACTTACTATTTTCTATCCAACGTGACAAACAGAAGCTCGAAAAGATCCCGAATGAAAAATATATCTTGTTCTATAAAGTTGGCCTTCAAAAATATTGAAATTGAGAGAAATTCATGTTAATTCTGCTGAAAATTTGATTAAGGAATATATAGGTGCTTAATTATATCATTAAGGTTAAAAATGAAAAATTACACAATATTAGCCTATTCCTAGTATGGTCACACGATTTTCCAAACATGGAGCAAACCTTGGATCGGTTCCTATAGAATATGGGAATGGTGCATGATTTTGTCACACAACTAGGGAAATTGTGTGCCCACTATGGAAGATGGCTCATCCTGAGAAAGCATTCCACCTGCACTATTTACTCTAACAATGTGTCCTCCCAACAAGGTTTACTACAAACCATGTTATGAGTTTATATTTCACAAAAATATTGGTTCTAGTCTAATAATAAACCCTAGACCCTTGAGAACTTCCCTTATCCATGAATCACCCACATTAGGCCGAAATAAATAATGAGACAGAAATTTAATGGATCTATACTAGAGTGAAAACACCGTTCTTAAAGCCTTTTTCCCTTAAAGAACTCATCCCCATGTTAACCTTCCAAGGGTGGATAAGTACTGTTGTAGAACAACATTTGACTCTAGGAATATAAGTCGGCCTCGTTCCCCTATATCTTATGCTGTATGCAGTCATGCTACCATATCACCCATACTAGAGGGATAGACTGGCCTCGAAGATCCTTCATGCTTTGGTCACTAATACAGACTAGATAATCCTCAAATGGATCATCAACTTCTGACTCAACTTCCAAGGTATCAATGGAATGATATGATTTAGTATAATATTGGTGAAGCTATGAAATATGGAATATGTCAGGCATGGCATGATACCTATGAGGTAGTTGAAACTTGTAGGCTACAGGCCAAAATCTATCTATAATTTCAAACGACCCTATGCAACGAGGTGACATCTTCCCCAGCTTATGTAACCATCTTTTCCCTATCCTTGGTGATACTCAAAGGAAATTGTGATCCCTGAACACAAACTCAAGAGGATTTCTATGATGATCAACATAATATTTATTTCTAGATTGAGTAGTATTCATACATCTCTCGCCCCTAATATTCTTCGGAAAATATGACATTATCACCCATCCTACAAGTGTTGTAAAGTCTCATTCAAATGGTCACATTATACTTCCAAACGTCCAATGAAAAATCTATATGACCTTGATCATACTATGCTTAGTCCATTAAAAATTGATACAATGATCATATTCCAATTGAAACAGTAAAAGGGGGCTTACTCAACACTTCTTGGCTAGAGACAAAACAACATCATTGTCTCATTAAACATCTTGTCAATCATGCTCCCCACTATGGATTTTAGCAAAAAAATAGGGACAATTCCAAACCATAGTATCTCCATCATTGAAATTTTATTACAATTAATACCACTAAGAATTTTAATGACATTTTTCATAAGATATTTAAGAAAGTTAAATAGTTGACTACCCACTAACACCTTTAGCTATGTCGAGTCGTCTTTCAATAAAAATCTCTAACCAACACAAACCACACTCACTTCAACTTGAATATGTTCCATAAAATGGTCCTTCACCTACCATTTACAAAAAAATTAGTATTATATTTTAACCACCTCTGGCCGACCCTCCTCGATGGTGCCTAGCTTAGATAGCCAACTCATCAAAAATAAAACCTCAATGCCTTCCTCCAAGGAAATCTGTATTTTATTTAACAATATTAACCAAATCCAATAATAAAATTTCAATAATAGTCCCCATTCAACCATCATTTCACCACATAAACATTCATTCTTCGGCATGAATAAATGTCTAACTCAGATCAATACCAATGGAATCATCGCCCCTTTTAGACCACATTCGAGCCCAGAAACATGACATGGTAAACTCAAATTCATTAAAGACGAGTCTAAGGATCTATACCTCTATTGTCTAGACCCCATGTTATAATTGATACATTGGTATGAGTGAAGAAATCCACATAAAAATTGACTGAGCCTAGAGAAGCATTATCCTAGTGGTCATGTTAGAAGAAAATGGACAGTGTCCAAGAGTCTGTCCAAGGTGTTCTTACTAAGGAACCCACATATCACTCATGACTATCCAAGGAAAAAAAACCATGCATCCAATGCTCATATATTAGATAATTCACTAACTAGCCCAACATATTTTAAAATATATAACGGTTTAAGACCAATGATCTCTTAGTGCATCAATAATGGTGTCATGATAGGAGACAAGCTCATCTATTTAAATTGATTACACTAATTTATTTTAAAAATTTTCAATAAGATAAGGTGAACAACCACATGTCAATTTCTCCTAAAAAGAGCTTAGGTTCACCTACCGATGCACTGTTACAACCAAATCATAGACCTTCACTACCTAAATAATCAGGATATTGCTCAAGATAATTTCCATCCAAGACCTGTGGTGTTTCTCAATGGTAGAATACATAGCCAAAAATATTAAATTTGTGCTACATAAAAAGCACTGACATGATTCCAAATTGAAATCTTCAAGGGAATTCAAGAAAAACATATCCTTTCCAAATTTACCTTTAAGTATGTGCTCCTTCTACATGGAAAGGAAAATATTAACAAAAACCAATGTGACACTCCCATCTCAAGAGTGTTCCAGTAATTGATAGAAGAGAAAAGACATTTTACTCATGAGTATTCTATATTAAAATCAAATTAACTAGACACCATATACTTCTTCTATTCACACTTTCATATGTTAGTTTATTTGTCAAGAAATCCAAAATAAAATAACACGACGTGTCAAAATAACTGTTTATCTTGAAAGTCATATCAGGCATTGAGAAGAACCCATTTCCTTTAATTACAAAGTTACTTTACTACGGTGATGACTTGAGAATGCACTCAACAAAACACAGCTCAGTGATTTTAAAAAACCCAACCGGTTCGTTATATCGTTTAACAACATGACAGTTTCTGTGTAGGTGAATGAATAATACCCCAATGATCTAATAGTTAGACATAACCTCAATACTATCAATAGGTTATCATCCCTATGTATTAGGGAATCATGTGGTTGATAAGCGAGTCAACCAAGACTCATACTCTCCCATTTTTTCTTTTACCTCAATGGTGATATACCAAGTCTCTCATTACTAAGTAATAAGAATGTGTAACACAACAAGCGAAACAGAAGACCATGCCCTCAGCATGTCTAACCAACTGAAACAATGAATTATTCGATGATCACACCCATAACAAGTTTCAAGGATACCATGACCACTCATCTAAATTATGGTGTTATATAGAAGGTATGAGTCTTAATATGGAAAATGACACCAGAACATCACCAAATGTCAGAAACTGACAACATTTAGAAAGTAATTTTAGCTTTATGGGTTCTAACTATCACAGATATCCTGTTATGAAACACAAGAATTGACCTCACTTGGTCACAAAAAATAGATGTCATGAAGCACCAAAACCATTAATTTAAGACCTTATAATGAATATGAAGGTCTATTTAATAATCTTACATTATCATTTAATGGAAAATAAAAAATATACTTTAACCAAGGACACCACATAAAAGATCTATTTTTAATGTTATTTTTCGTATTCACATTCAACCTTTAATTATTTAAAATTCTCAAAAAGAAACTCAAGAACCAATATTAAACAAAAGAACATGGTAACTGATTTAATTAAAACTTCAAGGAATAACAAGAAATTCATATAAAACTTCTACTTAAACACTATGCATTCTTTGAAATCTTGTCATAATTATGAAATTTATCATAGAAATTGCATTAAACATATATGGTGACCTATGGGGATACTATTAAGACAATGTATGTTAATTATAAAAAATATCCCTATATCAGTGGCATTATATATCAAACTCATAAACATCCATAACGGTTCATCTCAAAAGAAACATGCCCCCACTAACTTACCTGGGAAAGTTGTGTATCTTTGAAGCCAATCACACTCCTCAGAACAGACATATAATCATAAATATATCATCACTAGTGGGAGCAAAATGTAATAGGACTCACTCTAAAATACATACTACCCCATCTACCAGTATAGAAGGCTGGGTATAGGTAAATTCTGAATTATAATTTTTAAGGGTTCTAATTGATGAATGGTCAATAGTACATTTCCTCATCATTTATTGGAATCTCATTCATTCCAATTTGTATTGAAATACTAGGTTCACTTCATTACCTTTCATAAACATGACAATACATGATATGTATGTTTAAACATTCCTCTTTTTTATTTACATTTTACGTATAACTTGTATCAAGGTTCCTTTAAAATGACTGGTCTGGCCCTATGAATCAATGCCCAAACTCCTCATCACTAAGATTAATACCCACTTGAATATCAAAATAAAGACATAATTTGGTAAATTTCACTTTATAACCCATGAGGGCCAAAAACACCTCATGAATTGAAATAGGAAAAAACTAGTTCAAAGCTTGTAGTAGCACAAGAAATATATAAACAATGTAAGGCTCACTCATTAAAAACAAGCATAACAAGCAATGAAAAGAATTAAAATGCACCTATATGATAAGGAAACAAGAAATAAATGTAAATTATAGGTTGCTATAATTATAAATGTAACAATTATCCTTGTCTACATATCATCAGGCAAAATATATAATAAAATCATAATTAAATGATTAATCAACAACACCACACTTCATGTGTATCACCCAATGGTGAAATGATATCAACTGTAATAGGTAAAAGCATAACAAAAATTATAATTTTGGAAATGCGCCATTTACCCCAAACATGGGTTTGCAATGCCTAAGAATGGATTATGACCAAGTTCTAAGCATTCATAATCTATTAATAGTTGTACCAAAATTTTTATGAAAGTGAAGAAAAATCCGATGATACTACTTTGTGATATTCCTAACCCAGATGTCACATGGGTGGTTCTATAAGCCAGATGGTTGAAATGGCCTAGAGCACATCTCCCAAAATGCCATAGGTTTTCAACTAGTAGAACGGGCTTAGGGCATGTACATGGGGATACTGTGACCTCATTACCCGAGTGTAGCACAATACATTAGCATAAACAGAAGTAAATAGTGTATGGAATACAAGTAAAAAAAGTCATTATGAAAATAGAAAAGGATAACAATAACTGAATAACTAGAATAACATTTAACAATATAAGATGATATTTCGTGTATCTAGTTATCCAAAAAAATGAATTAAAAGTATCAGACATACATGAATAAACTAATGTAGAAAAAATAAAATACAAAATCTACCCCAAGTATCTCAATATTTAGCTCATTAATCCTCTATACGACCCATTGTTTAACAACAAGAAGTCATGTTTCTAGACCATTAAGATTTGATTTATCAACACCTACACAAATGAAATATTCTTTAGGTACCAAACGACACCCTGAGTGGGTGAGATATAAATTTAAATTAGACACCACAACTAATGTCTATAACATTTGGCCTACATAATGGAATTATAATTGCATGAAAAAATTCATATATAATGTAAATCAGTACGTTGTATCTAAATAACCAAGTAACTAATTTATCCCTTATATGGTGTCTGAATAAGTAACCAGTGAATTATTTGATTAATACTAATTTATGAATTATGTGACAATTTAACAATTCATCAGATTCCAAGATTTATTAACAAACCTTAAGTAATATTTAATAATGATGTTCCATGGCAGAAACCAGGTTAACATATACCAAAAGGGTCTCCAACTTAGTAATGACTATATTCTAGATAATGGTAATAGTGTAATCCAAGGATCATTGTCCAAGGTGATCTACAATAAGATGCCTACTATGTCCAAGGGGCTTATCCAAGGAAAAGAAGGGCTAAAAATAACTGGGCCTAAGGGGCTTAAATAGTGGAACCTACTTTTCAATTTTGTATCAAAGGGATATACCAAAAGAATACTATAATAATATTGAATGGGTCCTGTGATGGCATACTGGGAATCCAAAGTTTGACAATGTTTGTGATCCAGATGAGTCTCAACTAAAGAAAGCCTCATTATTGATTCGGAATTGGGTTCCCAAGTGCTCAAGGTATTTACCTATAGAATCCAATGTGAATCGAGTCAATAAACTCTTATTTTGATAATTAAATCATACAATATTCCCTTTGGATCATTCCATGTGTCTCATTAGTGTGACAAGGCCATGTAGTGTGTATCCCTTTTATGTAGTAATATTTAATTAGTAAGTCTATTTGGTTCAAGGCTTCTCTTTCATTAGTGTGACTAGTCCAAGTAGCATGAAACCATTCATTTCGTCTATTTAAGATTTTTAAAATGTCAAGGTTCACTCTAATACCTTCGATTAACATGGTATGGTTACTACATACATGAAATTTATTTTTAAATTAAATTTAATAAAGCTAAGTTATATATATAGTATCCTTGAAAACTTCTCTTTAACATTTAATTATCAAATTTATGCAATCAACATAGGTGGGTTGAGTGGTGAGTAATGAGGGGGTGTATTCTTAAATTATAGAGAGTGTAGTTTAGGGGTTTAAAATTTTAAAATCTCTTGGTATTTATTATGATTTCGATGGAAGGTTATTAAAACATTTCAAAAAACTAAAAAATATACCCTAATACAGAAATAAAGATTTTATATGTTTTCCACATTGTCATATCAAACCATGAACTGATCATAATACCTATATTTTTAAAATTTTTAGATGAAAAAGACCTAGAATAGAAGTAAAATTGTAACAATCAAGTTATTACATGAATATATACCATAAAATGGAACCTCATGTGTGACCACTAGATTTATTAGTCACAGAAATTTTCTATAGATTTTTATTTTCCTCATATAATTTAAAAGTATTATTTTTAATATTTTCTACTCAATTCATATTTGGAATTCTTTTTAAAAGTTAAAAAAGAATCTATTTTTTAAAAAAATTCTAAATTAATGCATATTACCTTCATTATTACCATAATTTTATATGAAAATTCCTTCAAAAAATTTCATGGTTTTCTATTGTAATTTATATTCTCACTATTTTAACACATTTTTTTTTATTTTTAATGATATTTTAATAATTTTTTTTGTTCTTATGGATGATTTTTTAATCTATTCCAACATCCTTAAATGATTACTATAAATCACTAAGGATATTATTTAATGATATCATACACCTTATTACAGTTTATTTTATATGACCATGTTATATAAAGGTTTTCTTAAAATTGATCTCTTTCCCAATAGTTAGTTAATATATGATAGAATTATGAATGTTTTCTAGTTCATATGGAACAAATATGCATGGTTTATATAATTATGGTAGGTGGGTATATTATATCACGTTAATGCATTGGATTAAGAATTATATCTCATGATATACACATATAGTAAAAGGGTTTCACCTTACTCTATTACATGAACCTATCGATCAATGTTTAAAGGGAATTGGGAGGGATCCCAATCCACTTGGGGAATCTATCCATAGTGTAATGATAGTTTTTGCAGTAATCCTTGATAAATTAAATTATTTTATTAGATTGTTTTTATGGAACAATGTTAGGAAATATTATCTTTGTGCTAGAATTTTAGGTTGAATGATTTTTGGCTTATGTCTCTACACCACTATTAATCATTTTTTTATTAAACAAACTATTTATGTCAATGGGAATCATTTATAATCAATTTATTATTAGGTATAATTCTCCTATATAATGTCTAAGATATTTAATTATGTAATTATACAAAATGATAATGTAATTTTCTCTCATGACTAATGATTTATATATCCTTATTTTGCAGATACTGAGAATTGTTTTTCATACATTTTTATGTTTCTATTTCCCAAGATAAGAAGAAGACTAAATCTGAGAGATGTAAAAAATATTGTAAAATTTAAAATATGTGTTTCTAATTTCAAATGTCATTAGAAATATGGGTTATAACATTTGATTTGTTATGATCTATGATGAAAATTCATCTAAAATGATGAAATATGAAAGCATGTCATGGTTGGTTCATCTCAGTTGGCTTCAAATTAAAGTTTAATTATATTTAGGTATTAAGTTATTATTAACAATAATATGGAACAAAAATGAAATAATTATGAATCCTTTATAGGAATTGAAATATATATTTAAATAAAACTAAAATAAAATGAACATTTAAATATATAATGGCCTAAAAATTAGTTTTTTTAGGGTTAAAATTTATATTTTACTTTGTTAAAATATACGATGAACAAATTTTTGATATTTTTCCTTTGTAAATTTTTAATAAATAATTAAAAATGAAGTATTTGAATATCCAACCTTTTATTTATAATAATATATTATAATATGTATAATTTAATTTTTTATGAAAATCATTTTTTTTATTTAATGATTACAACATTTGAAGGTTAAGTTTTTATTTTTTAGAAAACAATATTTTTTTGGATGCTGTTTTTATTTAAAAAATATTAATGTATATCCATTTTATTATTTAAAATAATATCTAATTATTATTGAATTAATTTATATTTATAGATTATATATATAATTATATGATTTTTAATTAATTAAATGTATTTTATAAGTCATATAGTTAATATAATATCAATTTTTTCTTAAAAAATGCATTTCATGCTACAATTGTTTATCTAATTTCAGTTTCAATTTAAAATTAAAATATACCAATTATATGAATGGAATATGATAAAATGAGTTCCATATTTCAAATAATAATGATTAATATTATTTAATATGTTCCTATTAACGTTTTTTCATAAGTAAATGGAAAAATAATAAAAATTAATTACCACGATTAAGGTAAAAACAGGTTGAAGGATGAGGGTGAGGATTTATATAGATAAAATAAAAAATGAAATAAAATTTTAATAAACCATATTTTTTAGTTGTATTTAGAAATTAAACTTTTCACCAAATAATATGTGTCATTTGGAACATATGTCTCCAAGAAAGTGACATGCATTTATTGAAAAACTTTGAAAATTTACAAGTCTGTCACTCAGATAAATTATAAAAGGAAACCTCCTCGCCCACTTATTCACACAAATAAAAGAATTTATCTAGAACAAAATCCGAAAATATATTCAAAACATCATTATTAAAATTCTATATATTCAGGTATTCCAAAAATACAAACCATAATGTCCTTAATAAGATATGCAAAGGAGGTTTCTCTATGTAATGTTAATTTTATTCACCAAGAAAATTATTATTTTTTCTTTATCTCTTACAAAAATAAATTATATCTTAAAATTATCAACATAATAAAAAATAAAATATCTTATATACTAAGATTCTATTATGTTAATGGCACAATCTTTAGCCAACTCATTATACATAATATTGATTTTGAAAATTAATATAGTGTCCACGACACTACCCTTTCCCTAATTAAGGAAATGATAGCGTAGCATGTGTGTATGTATGACCTACTATCTCCACAAAGAGATGCGATTAATTTTCCATGTAAAAAATTAAATAACTTTCCTAAAATTTTATACTGTAACATCCCAGGTAAATAATGAAATATGGAATATTCATATACATTAATGTTTTTGAATTAAATATTAATTTTACTTTAAATGGGATTCTATGTTCGATGGCATGACCGATACACAACAACAAGTTCCTTTGAAATCTTATGTTTCCCAATAATAATATAATATTAGTATTTTAAATGGTAGTTAAAGCATATATTTTTTATTGTTCAGAATTAATAGAACAAACTAAGATATGATAATACATGTTTGTTAAATGTTTTTACATTTATCTAATAAAATTTAGAGGCTTAAAATGTTAATGAATATGATTTAAATCATAAATACTCTAATATTCATTAAAAAGTCGATTTACTGCCTTTTCACGGTAAACCCTTTTTAAATCCAATTTTGGTCAATTTTATTAGTTCTATTTAATAAAATAAAATTATTTCTTATAATTAGGTAATAAAAATTTACATTAGATGAAATTTTGGTATTTTTCTGATAAAGTTCAATTTTTAATAAATAGTGAAAAATACTGCATTTTAATTCAAAACTGCCTTTTAATCTAATTTATTTAAATGTTTATATTATATTTTTAATTGGTTTTAAAGTGTAATTATAATATTTTGTTACCATTTAATACAATTTTGGTCATTTTAAGTAATTTTACATCGAAATTGGACATAAAAAATGCCAATCTTTGGATATATATTTCTTAAAAACACGCCTTTTGTTTTAACAGTGGGAAGTAATTTTAAATTAATTTCTACCACTTCAGTGTTTTGAATCTCTAAAAATTGATTCCATATTTTTAATCCAGAGGTCCAAATTGTGTAAATAGGTTACTTTTATTTTTATAAATTATGAATATTTTCTTCAGTAAATACTTTATTTACCATGGTTAAAAAGTAAATTTTGTATTTTAGGGTACAAATATAATATTATAATAATATTAAATTTCCCTAACATGTGTTCTAATCCAATTGGATGATACATATACGACACTGGGTATCCTTGGGTCGATTTTGGGACCCCATGGGGCCACTTGGGAGTGATAATGACACTTTATTTTAATTAACTTAAAGTAAAGGAAAAAATGACCTAAACCAATATGTTTTAGTAAATCAATTTTTACATGGGGTTATATATGTTATATTTTCTAATATAAATCTTACGTGGAAATATAATAAGATTTCATACATCGTGATAATTTTTTAAATTTTTAGACATCATATAAATTAAATTATTTTTGACACAATAATGATGCAGTGTTTACCTCCTTAATAAATTATTTAAATAAATAAAATTATAAAGATTAAAATAATATCCAAAACCTGTACAGTTATAATGGGATGATTTTACTTCTTCCATGAGTCATCATATCATATATATTAAATTTTTTTGGCCATTTAGAAACCAAAAATCATTACATAATAAAATAACATTTTCACACTTTCTTAAAGTGCCCCACCTCTCCCTTATAAAAAGCCCTCGCATCTAACCCATTACTCACACCTCTAAATCCACTTGGCTCATCCAACATCTGCCCAATTAATCTCCATTCATCCATCTCTTCCTCCAAGAATCCTTCCCCTTGGAATATGGCAATTCATGTAAACATTTTGGTTCAAATGAAAAGGAGTTACCCGATTTAAAGGTAATGTCTCCTCTTAAGTCATTTTGTTTTATATTCCTTCTCCAAACCCCTAAACTTTTTTTATTCCTTTTTTTATAAAAACACTTTTATCCTCTATATACTATGTTTTTTTATGATATGTATTCAAACTACACTTACACAAAACTTCTTCTAATGGGTAAAGAACATACTATTTCTGTGGACGGCGAACTAACGCCACACGAAACGTTGATTGTTCAATTATCTTATACCACCTATTATAGTGGGAATTAAGAAGGAAATGTATTTATATGTTCTATATATTATATTTATATTTTTTCTATACTTCTTCATTATTCATTTATATAATTCCTTTTTGGTTTCCATAGTGGGTAAATACAACAATCTCATTTGAGGAAGTGTGGACTACCGCCCCCTCAAAGTGATATGACACATTCATACCTTACGTGGAATATATAAATGATAGAGTTAATGAAACTATATATGATATTATACTGTAATTATAATATACCAATGTATCATTATGTTTTTATTCCACTAAATATGAAATAGAAAGAAAGTAGCATTCACGCGTATGTACGACTTACGGTCTCCATGAAAGGTGCAATTCATTTCTTACCTACAAATGTTATGTACTATTATAAATACATGTATATATTAGAAATATAAGACATTTATGAGATCTAAATCATTAATATCATTCTAGATATAATTAACTTTTGACCACATGAACAACTTGTAATTATAATATGTTCATTTTGGACTCAAGTAACAAATATAAAAAAATCACCATTATTAACTTAAATGATTACATAATGTTTATAACATGGTAATAAGTAATATAAAAGAAATAATAAACATGAAAAATGTTCTTATGAAATTTGAAATTACCTTTAGTTTATTATTTAGGGGATTAATGAATGAATGGGTCTTGTCGGATATGAGGTAAAGGACTTCTTCTCAATCCCCTTTCATTGAGGCATATTTGGTTTTTTGCATGAAATTCATTTATACTATGTAACACCCCGAGATTTTATGAAAAATATTCTTTTAATTTCATTATAATATTAAATTATAATAATTTATATGGTTAAATTATAATATTTAATGGTTTTAAAGTATAAATAGAATATATTTTTACCATTTAATATAATTTATGTCATTAGCATTAATTTTACCTTGAATTCGCAGGTTAAATCAATTCAGTCTTTTACAATGTTTTAAAGAAAACCCCGTTTTCTTTCGACAACGGGATTAATTTTAATTTAATTTCTGAAACTTTTGTGTATTTAATTTAGAAAAATGGATTCCATATTTGGAATCAGTGGGTCCAAATTATGTTAATAAGCTACTTTTTATTTTTGGGCATTGTGAATAGTAACTACGGTAAACTTTATTTACTATAGTTAAAGGTAAATCGGGTAATTAAGGGATAATATAAGATTATAAAATTACCCTAACACTTGGAAAAATACTATTGGATGACTAAAAGGCGACCCATATCACCCAAGGGTCGGATTATATTCATTTAATGGACTTTTTTCCATGAAAATAATTTAATTATTATTAAAACCAAAGAAAGTGACAGCATGTCACTCTCTTAAATACTATAAGTATAACAATTTTAAGTTAGTGATAAACTTCATGAAGCTTAAAACATTAAAATTATAAAGAAATATAAAAGAATTTTCTACATCATTTGAATTTATTTAGAATTTTTTGGGATTAATTAATTAACATTAATTATGACACAATAGTGATGCAGAAATTATTTATCTAGTGAAAAATCAAGAATATAGTTTTTATTAAACTAATAGTGACCATAAAAGGCACAAAACCCTGACCAAAACTTCTTAGTCATGTAAATTTAAGCTATAATCATCCAATGGTCGAATATTTGACCATTTGGAGTATTATATAAGAAATTATGTCACATATATTATTTTATTTTAAATGATGCCAAAGTTGTCACCTTCATAATTTAATAAATATAACAATCTAAATATTGTAATTTTAAGATGATAAATTCGGGTAAAAGTATTATTGTGAAATTTAATAGATTTATCTTCATCATATGATTTTATATTTAATTTTTATGCAACAAATAAGTATATTAAATAATTATACAAAAATGTTGTAGTAATTATTTTATTAAGAGATAAACCAAATAAATGGTTTTAAAAATAATAAAATAAATATTATATGAACTATTTAATGTGATCAAATATTTTTATAGATACATATGACCTTTTATGAATCTATTAAAGCTTTTATTTCGAACATATCTACTGTATATATTTTATTTAAATTCAAATAAATGAATAGTTTCAAAATTGACACTATTGTTATTTTATAAAAATAACATATTATAAAATTGTTTAAAAATCACAAAATTTTTTAAAAATTATAAATTTAAATTTATATGGTATATAACGTTATAAATTAACCAATTATGGAAAATTCACATCAAATAAGTAATTAGTTGTTATATTAAAATTTAGAATTTTATTACCACAAATAAACTTAAATAGATTAAATTAGGATAAATCAAAATGATAAGGTTTAAAATAAGCTCCAAACATGTCTACATTTGATAGGTTCATGAGATTACAACCCTATCTCATCTAATATTCGAATATGAGTCATTCTTGGAGGTTTTTAGGTGGGGTTAGATTTTTATAAATTAATATTTTTAAGAATTCCAAAGGTGCCCCTCTCCTCCCTTATAAAAGCGAACCTCCTCCCTCTCCTCCTCACACCACATTGATCTTTCAAGTTCGGCCAACCCCTGCCCAATTATCTTCTCCACTTCCCTAGAAACATCATAGAGGTCCTAGTCTTCTTCAAAGACCAATTATAGTGCCCTAAGGGGAGGTCTCAAAGAGGCGCTTCAAAGAAGAGGTAATGTCTGTTACCGATTCTTTCACCTTTATTTCATCTTCCACTTCTTATTATTAGGTTGTTTCATTATGAAGTAATAACATCAGTATCACTAATATACTTATATGTTATTATAAGTATGAAACAACCCTATTTCACCATCTATCCATCCTACAGAAAATGAAATCCCTGCGCGTGCGTACGTACGGAATACCGTCTCCACGACGCGGTGTAATCTATTTTACACCACCACCTTACATGGATGGGTATAATGGTGTAAATAATAACTATATGTTATGATTGGAAAGTGATATTGATTCTGTAATAGTATACATACACTCCAATAAAATTCCACGATCATGGGAACGATATCATCGCTCGTGCGTACGTACGGAATACCGTCTCCACAACGCGATGAGATTCATTCTCAATGATTAACCATTCATAAATGATTATAAAGTATATATAATGAGTAATCATGAAATATATGACATAATAATGATACTGGATTTATGTATATATATATGTATTTCATCCAATTAATTCCATTCAATTCAATGAGGAAACAAAAACAACGTTCATGCGTACGTACGACCTACCGTCTCCATGAACGGTGTATTTCATTCCATTTATAGATCTATTATATATATGTATATTATGAATATATATTATATATAAATAATGTTTTATATTCTGTAATTATGTAATCATGATCTAAGTAATCATATGAATAATTACAAGTCAAAACACGGACGACAAATGAAACGATTTTACCCAAAATGCTCTTTAACATGGAATTTACAAAAGAACGGGTAATATAAGGTCATAAGTGAACCATATATGATATCATGACAATTAATATGATTATTTAATAAGTCAATAACATTATTTAAATCATTATACAAGAGGTTCGGATATGTACGAAGCATATCATACATAAAGTAAGGGATAAGTTTTGCAAATCTCATTTTTATCCGAGATTGCTTCTTCGTAAGTATTTACTAGGGTTATTTCTATCATCCATGTATATGTTTTATAAAAGTGTTTTAATGTATTTTTAAAGTCCTTTTTACCCATTTTTGACTTTTACTACATGGTATGTAAGGAATATTTCTTTTGTTTACGTTATGAGGTACTTTTTGACTTTTCCGGCAAAATTATGAAAAGAATGTTTTTTTAACTTATACGACATGAATGGATTTTTAAAACATTATTTCCAAGAAGCTTCCTTTACATGTTTTAAAGTTTATTCTTAATCAACTTCTTTTAGTTTAAAATTGTAAGATATGTTATGAAAGGAAAATATTTTTGAAGTAGAAAGGCTATTTTCCTCAAGAATGGAGTGCAAGTGTTTTATCAAAATTATTTTCCATATAAGATAATATAGGATTCTGTTTCTATCCCTATTATTACATTGATTTTATTATTCTGTGATGGAATTATTTTTATGAATTCCTTTATCTTATATGAATTGTTTTATGATGTCATGTTGTTTAAGAATCCCATTTTTATTACATGGGTTCTGCAATGATGTATGATTTATGATTTTGTGGCACACATAAGAATGGTATAATTATGAGATGGGTGGGACCTATATCTCCCTCCAATGCATTGGGTAAAGATTTTATATCTCATGAGATAGACATGGCTGGAACGGTAAGTTAATCCGGTTCAGTGTTACAGGACTGAAACGTGGAGTGAACTCGATTTAGGTAAGAAAAAAATGGGAAAGATCTTTATGGGAGATGTTGAAGATCTTTCACCACGATTATAAGATTACATTCCATGTTTCCAAAGACACTAAACTATTATGGTCATTGTGTGTCTGTTTTTGTTATGTATTAAGTATTCTACTAAAGTAATGTAATGTCCATGTACGTCAAGCTTTGGGTCTCTACATATTATGTATTATTAAAATTTAATTTTCATTTCATTCAAAGAATATTTTTCTACGAGGCATTTTACTAAATGAAAAAAAGAATGTTTCTTTTAACGTAATCAGTGACAATGAAATTTTCCACCGATGCAAGTATTATTTGATCTTTTGGCTTCATTAACAATACATAATGTTTTTAAAAGGAAAACAAATACCATATACTATGTTACATAATTTGTTATTGAAAATGTTTTTGATAATGGATTTGTTATTTAAATATATTTAAATGATATATTTTGATTAAAATGTGGAAATGTTATCTTTCCTTTATATATGATTTATGTGTTCTAAATATGTTATGGTTCTTGTGAGTTGTTACATATACAGGTGGTTCCATGATAATACTAGGGCTGGTGAGCCTAAGATAGCAGTCTAATGCATTGGGTAACGTGATAGAGGTAAACGTGAATGTTTCTCATAAGAGATTTTTGAAATATACTGTGATGGGTATTCCAACGTAACTACCTATGTAGCTGTGATAGCTGTAATGTAAGTATGATATGGATGCCACAAGTTACCTTTATGATTTATGATTTCTATGTGTTATTCATAAATCTTCTGATTCCATGAGGTACATTAAAGTGCTTATGTTATGTATGTAAGGATGAACTGATTTTTTCATTCTTTATTTTATAATCCTTACTGTGATTTTTTATGCTCATCCCATGATTCGAAATGTTTTTCACATGAATTAATTATGAATAGGGTCAAGGATGGGATTAAGGGAAGGTCATGCTGTCTAAAACATGGAATTGGACATGACTCCTTTTCAAGAGTTTTTATTTTATGAAAAAATGGAAACTAAGTAGTAGTGTCTAATTTGTAAATTTTGAGATGTAATGTAATAATTATGGCCTAACTCTCTAAAACTCTAAACCAAAAACAGATCCTCAATCTGAATTATTCATTTAATTCATTATTATGTAAATTTTTAAGACTGGGTCATTATAGTTTGTATAAGATGTTGGCTTAGATAAATTTAGAATTTAGGATTTTGTTAAATTAATGTCCATAAATTTATTTATGGTATAATTGAACTGATATAGAATTTACATATTACTAGGTTTCTTTGCCTAAGATATTTATATGTTTAGAATGGTTTTCTGTAGAGGAAACCAGGCAGCTGTAATGAGATGGCATCAAGAGGAAAACAACATTCCAAATCAGTAACCAGAGATGGTCGGAATCGGAAAATAAAAATTTGTTCTAGTGATGGAGCAATTGAAATAGGATATAAATTGTGGTGGTATCCGTGCATGAGATCAACTAGATCATCCATAAAAGAACATGTTAACGGTGGGAAATTTCATGAGGCAACATCCACCATCATTGGGAGGATTATCTGACCCTTTTCTAGTAGAAGGGTGGATTGAAGAACTAGAGAATATTTTTGATGTCATGGGGTGTTTAGAACATCAAAAGGATAGCATTTCTATTTACCATTTTGAAGGTGAAGTCGATCAATGGTGGTCGATGGTGAAAAATATCAGGGATAGTGAGGATTTTGATGATCTTTATTGGGACGAATTCAATGGTATGTTTCTAGAACAATATTTTCCTAAGGTGGTTCATCTTAGGATGAAAAATAAATTTCTCGAATTGAGACAAGAAAATGACTAAGTGGCTTCTTATGAATCAAAATTCATTTGACTAGTAAGGTATGATCCAAATTTCATATGAGATATTGATAGTAAAATCAACATTTTCTTCAAAGAATTAAATCCAATTTATAGAAGGGATTTAGCTTTTCGTGACTTTAAAATTTATGAAAAACATGTTTGATGTGCAGAGATGGTGGAAATGGAGTTTTTCGATGATCAGGTTTTCTTTGAAAAACAACAGAATAAGAGGTCAAGGTGGCAGACGAAAGGGAATAAATCTTAAAAAAAATCTAATGGTGAGAAACATTAGTTTAGAGTTTGTGAAAATTGAGGTAAAAATCATGGTGGGGAATGACTTTTGAATTCATTTAAGTGCAACCGATGTGAAAAAATTGGACATAAGGCTCATAATTCCACTAAAAAGAGAAGGGTAATGGTAAGACAAAATCTGATTTACAATTAGTAAAATGATTTAAGTGAAATTAAATGGTTCATTATGAAAATGGGTGTCCAACAAATAACTCAAATGAGGGAAAGAAGCCATACTACAAGTAGAAAGGGGTGGTGAAATCCTTTGAAACTACTTCAGCAGATATTGGGCCATTAAATGAAGTTGTATCATGTACACAATTTGTTTTTTCAGATTCTACTAATGTGTTGTTTGATTCGGGGTCTACACATTTGTTCATTTTTGAGAAGTTTTCTAGTAAATTGGGAATTCCATATCAATATACTAATCATGAACTTATTGTAAATACACCTAGAGTAAATTTGGAGACAAAAATAAATTATAAGAATCTTTTGTATCCTTTTGTGATGCATCAATCCACCTGAAAACCATATTGTTCTGCCTCTAGTAGAGTTTGTTGTTATTTTGTGTATAGATTGTCTTTCTGTTTATCTTGCTAAAATTGAATACAAAGCTAAAGAGGTTTCTTTTCAGAAATATTTTCAATTTGTGTAAAAGAATGAACCTTTACTTTTGAAAACATACCAGGAAGTTGAGAATCTTTTAAAAGATGGAAATGAATGTTACCATGCACATATCGTTGAAAACAACAGATATATTCTGATTAAAGATGTGCCAGTGGTAAATGATTACCTTGATGTTTTTTCTAATGAGTTGCCTAGTATTATATATGATATATAAGTTGAATATAATGTTGAATTAGTTCTTGATGATAATCCAATTTCAGAAACCCCTTCTCTAAGGGCTCAAATTGATATTTTAGAGTGAAAGAAGCAATTACCAGAGTTATTTGATAAAAGTTTCGTTCGACCTAGAACATCAACAGGGATTGCTTCTTTCTAGTTTGTTATGAAGAAAGATGGTTCAATGAGATTTTTCATTAATTATAGATCATTGAATAACATCAATGTTAATAACAAGTATCCTTTTACTCATATCGATGATTTGTTTAATCATCTCCATGGAGCACAATATTTTTCGAAGTTTGACATTAGGTCGGGGTACCATCAATTGAATGTAAAGGAATAAGACACTCCAAAGACCATGTTTCCTACTAGATATGGCCACTATGAATTTTTAGTTGTGCCTTTTGGTTTAACCAATGCACCTACTTTATCCATGGATCTTATGAATAGAATTTATCGTGAGTTCTTGGATAAGTTTGTGGTTGTATTAATTGATGATATTTTGGTTTATTCTAAAATTAAATAGGAGTATGAAAGTCCTTTAAGGGCTGTCTTATAAATCATAAAAGAAAATAAACTATTTGAGAAATTCAGAAAGTGTGAGTTTTGGTTATGGAGAATTTCATTCCTTGGTCACATTGTTTGAAAAAAAGGCATAACTACTGATCTTGCTAAAACAAAATTTGTTGAAGAATGGCCAAGTCCCACAAATATATCTGAGATTCATAGTTTTCTTGGGTTGGCAGGTTATTATTGGAGTTTTGTTGAGGATTTTTCACGGTTATCTATCCCTCTAACTAAGTTAACATGGAAAGGTGTTAAGTTCGTTTGGACAAAAGAATTTGATGAATATTTTCATGAATTGAAAAGAAGATTGGTGAATGCGCCTGTTTTGGCACTACCTTCCAGAAATAGTGAGTTTGTTATTTATAGTGATGCTTCGTTGAAAGGACTTGGTTGTGTCCTTATGTATAATTTCCAGGTAATTGCTTATGCTTCACGTCCATTTAAACCTCATGAGTTATATTACACTACAAATGATTTAGAATTAGCTGCTATTGTTTTTTCTTTATAAATTTAGAGGAATCATTTGTATGGAGTAAAATTTGAAATATATACCGACCAAAATTTTTTGAAGTATGTATTCACTCAGAAATAATTAAACATGATACATATGAGATGGTTAGAATTAATCAGGGATTGTTATTGCATGATCCTTTCCCTTATGGGAAAAGCATCTAATGTGGCAGATGATTTGAGTCAAAAAAGTAGTGCTTTATTAACCATGATACATTATTTAGAAAAGATAGATATCATTAATGAAGAAGATCGGAAGACATACATATGCAAAGCCATGAAGGGAAATTTTCCAGCTAGAGCTGGTTGGCATCGAAGGGGCCTGATACCGCCAGCTGGTGGGCTTCATTGTTTCCTTCCATTTTGGTAAAGGAGAAGGTGCAGATGAAAAGCATTGGCGGAGTGAGAGAATTCTCCTGATGATGAGGCCAAAAGACTGGAATGAGATCCTTTAGTTTTTTATTTGATGAAAATTAGCACTGAAGTTGTTGGTGCAAGAAAATCTTCTATTTTTTTTAGTTGTCTAAGAAATAATATTTATCAGAAAAAATAAATAAATTACATAAGGAATATAGTGATTTGTAGAAAAAGTTAGATTTGGTTCAAAAGGGTATCTTTCCTGATTTTAACTTTGATAATTATTATGTTTTGAAACTTGGAAAGAGATTATATGTGCCTTGTGATTCACAATTGAAGAATGAGTTGTTATGTGAAGCTCATAGTTCCCCATTTTCAGTTCATCCTGGCAGTACTAAGATGTATAGAGATCATCAAAAGTATTACTGGTGGGATAGTATGAAAAGAGATATTTCTCATTTTACTGTAAAATGTTTGACTTGTCAATAGGTTAAAGTAGAGTGACATTTACCGAAAGGGATGCATCAACCTTTACCGATTCCAGAGTGGAAATGGGAAAATATATTCATGGGCTTCATTGTCGGATTACCAAATACATCTTGAAGTAATAATTAAATCTGGTTTATTGTTGATTGATTGACCAAATATGCGAATTTTCTTCCTATTCGAGATAAATTATCTCTAGATCAACTTTCTCGGTGGTATGTTAAAGAGATAGTCAGGTTACATGGTGTTCCCGTATCCATTGAATCTGATCATGATCGCAGGTTTACTTCCAAAATTTTTAAAGGCCTTAAAAAGTGATTTGGTACTGAATTAAATTTTAGTACAACATTTCATCCTCAATAATATAGGTTGTTAGAATAAAAAATTCAGACTTTGGAAGATATGTTAGGTTCTTGTTCACCAGATTACCAGGGAAGTTGAGACCAAAACTTTTCTTTGGTTGAATTTTCTTATAATTATAGTTTTTATTCCTATATACAGATTGCCCCATTTGAGGCATTATATGGAACGTGGTGTCGAACACCATCTTTATAGGATGATATAGAAGAAAGGAAGCTGATGGGACCAGAATTATTAGAAGGGAAAGCAAAGAAAGTTCAGTTGATTCAGAAGCACATGAGAATAGATCCGAGTAGGTAGAAAAGTTATGCAGATAAATGGAGGAAGGATCTCTCTTTCGAGGAAGGTTATCATGTCTTTCTCAAAGATTCTCTACGGAAAAGTGTGATGTGTTTTGGTATGAAAGGAAAGATGAGTCCGAGGTTCATTGGACCTTATGAAATACTAGAGAATGTTGAATCAGTTGCATACAAAGTGGCTTTACCTACATGTTTTTCCCAGGTGCACAATTTTTTTCATGTTTAAATGTTTAGAATTTATATTCCAGATCCATCTCATGTTTTGAGCCCAGAGGTAGTTCAGTTGGAAGAGAATCTCTCTTGTGAGGAACAACCAGTCATGGTTCTTGATTGAAGAGAGACAGTGTTAGGGAATAATATAATTCATCAGGTAAAGGTTTTGTGGAAAACCCATATGGTTGAAGAGGAAACATGGGAATCTAAAAATGATTTGAGGGATAAATACCACCATTTATTTGATAAGTGGATAAAATTGTGAGGACACAATTTCAAAAAGGGGGGAAGGGTGTAACATCCCATGTAAATAATGAAATATGACATTTTCATATTTACTAATACTTGGGAATTAAATAATAATTTTAATTTAAAGGAGATTTTATTTTTGATGGTGTTCCCGATACGCAACAACGAGTTTCATTAAAATCATACATTACACACTAATAATATAATCTCATTATATTAAATTGTAGTTAATGCCTAGTCGTTATATAGGAAGGAATAAATAGAACTAACTACAATATGATTATACATGTTTGTTAAATGTTTTTACATTTATCCAATGAAAGTAAGTGTCTTAAAATGTGAATGAATCTGTTTTAAAGCATAAATACACTAATATTCATTAAAAGGTCGATTTACCGCCTTTTGATGGAAAAACTTTTTTAAATATAGTTTTGGTCACTTTTATATGTTCTATTTAACAAAATAAATTTCTTCTTTATTATTGGGACATCAAAATTTACATTGGATGAAATTTGGGTATTTTTCTGCTAAAGTTCACTTTTTAAGGAATAGTCAAAAATACTGTATTTTAATTCAAAAATACCTTTTAATATAATTTATTTATATGTTTTTATTATCTTTTTAATTAGTTTTAAAGTGTAATTAGAATATATTTTTATCATTTAATTCCATGTTGTTCATTGGAAGTAATTTCACATCGAAATTGGACAACAACAAATGTTAATATTTTGATAGTTATTTCTTAAAAATAAGTTTTTTTGTATTGACCATGGGAATTATTTTAAAATTAATTTTGTCCACTTCTGTGTTTTAAATTTAGAAAAATGGATTCCAGATTTGGAATCAAAATTTCCAAATTGGGTAAATATGTATCTTTTATTTGTAGACATTATGAATATTTGGTTCATTAAATATTTTATTTACCATAGTAAAAGGTAAATCTGGTAATTAGGGGTAAAAAAATAATATTATAATAATATTAAATTACCCTAACATGCACCATAATACTATTGGCTGATAAATATCCAACCACTATCATCCTTGGGTCGATTTTGGGACCCTATGGGGCCACATAGAAGTTATAAGGACACTTCATTTTAATTAACTTAAAGTAAAGGAAAAAATGACATAAAAATATATTTTAGTAAATAAATTTTTACGTGGGATTATATAAGTTATCATTCTGACTATAAATATTATTTGTAAGGATAAATATATTTCCTATGTCATGATTTTTGTTTATAATTTTTAGACCTCAAATAAATTATGTTATTTATAAAACAATAATGATGCAATGTTTACCCCATTACTAAATGATTTAAATAAATAAGATTATAAAGATTAAAATAATATTCAAATTGGTACAACTATAATTAGATGATTTTATTTCGACCATGAGTCATCTTATATTTTACTTTAATAAGATTTGGTCAATTAGAAACCGAAAATCATTATATAATAGAATAACTTTTTCACACTTTCATGAAGAGCCCCTCCACCCCCATATAAATATGCCTCAACTCTAACCCATTACTCACACCTCTAAAGACCATTGGATCACCCAACCTCTACCCAATTAAGCTCCCTACATCCCTCTATTACTATTATAAGACTTCCCCTAGGTAGAATACAATTCTATCAAACCATTTGGTTTAATGTGTAATGAACATAATGTGTAATGAACATACTGTTTCTATGGAAAACGAACTAACGCCTCACAAAATGATGATTGTTCAATTATCTACTACCTCCTATTACGGTGGCCATTAATATAGAACTGTATTTATATGTGATAAATATTATATTTATATTGTTTCTATTCTTATTAATTTTCCATTTATATAATTCCTTTATAGTTTCCATAGTGGCTAAATACGATAATCTCATTTAAGGAATTACAGACTACCGCCCCTCAAAGTAATATGACTTGTTCTTGCCTTACGTGGAACATATAAAGGATATATTTAATGAAATTATATATGATATTATACTGGAATTATAATATAACTATCTTTCATTATGTTTTCATTCCATTTAATATGAATTAGAAATGAATGTAGCATTCATGCGTATGTACAACTTACAGTCTCCATGAATGGTGCATTTCATTTCATACCTACAAATGTTATGTACTATTATAAATAAATGTATATACTGGATATATAAGATATATATGATATCTAAATCATTAATATCATTTTTTAGATAATGAACTTTTGAACACATGAACAACTTGTAATTATAAGAAGTTAATGTTTGACTCAAGTACCAAATATCGACAAAATGACCATTATTAACATAAATGATTACATAATACTTATAACACGGTAATAAGTAATATAAAATTAATAATAAACATGAAATAGGTTATTAAGAATGTATAAATTAACTTTATTTTTTAATTCAAGAGATTAAATAATGAACGGGTGAAGTCAGATACGAGGTAAGGGACTTTTTCTCAATCTCTTTTCGTTGAGGCATATTTTTTTATACACAAATTTCTTTTATACACTGTATAAACAACATTGAATTTCCATTTATTTAAAAGGGGATATTTTTCTTCAAGTCATTTTAATGAACAAAAAAAGGATGGTGTCTTACGTAAGCGGTGACAATGAACTTTTCCGCTGCTGCGAGTATTATTTGATCTTTTGGCTTCCTTAACAAGCTGTAATGTTTTTTAAAGGAAAATAAATACCATATACTCTTTATGTATTTTTTTTTACTGAAAATTTGTTTGATAATTTATTTTTTATTTCAATATATTTAAATGATATATTATTATTTAAATGTGGAAATGTTATCTTTCCGTCATATTTGTTTTATGTGTTTTGAATATGTTATGGTTCTTGGGCATTGTTACGCATACAGGTGGTTCTGTGACAAACCTTGGGCGGGTGATCCCATGATAGCTCTCCAATGTATTGGGAAATGTGACTTAGGTTAGCATTAATGATTCTACTAAGAGATTTAGGGAATATATTTTGATGTGTATTCCAACGTAACACTCTTTGTAGTTGTGTTAGATACAATGTATGTATGTTATGGATGACATATGTTACCTATATGATTAATTATTTCTCTGTGTTATTAATAAATATTATGATTTCATGAGGTATGTTAAAGATCTTATGTTATGTATTTATTAAGTAACTAATGTTTTGTTTCTTTTTTATAACCCTTACTGACCCTTTTTATTCTCATCCCATGTTTTGAAATGTTTTTCACAGGAAATAATGATTTATACGTTAAAGGATGGGATAAATTGAAAGACATGTTGTCTTAAACATGGATCTTTACATGAATTTTTTTCAACTATTTTTGTTTTTTGAAAAAATAGAAACTGAGTAGATATGTCAACTTTGTAATTTTTGAGACGTAATGTAATAGTTATGGCCTAACTATCTAAAACTCTGAACCTAAAGAAGATCCTCAATGTGAAGTATTCATTTAATTAAATATTTTGTAATGTTTTATGGCTGGGTCCTTATATATAAAATGAATAAATGTGATATTTATAACATTAAATTAATTATTTTTAATATGGAACTATATCCTATATCAAATAACTAGAACATCCATGACAAAACATTCTATATAAAACAAGGTAATTAACACCCAAAACAATAGAAATAATAAATGATTGTTTACAATAAAGTGACACTATTTTATAAGGGATCATATATGATATTATAAATATTAATATATTTGTATTATAAATTGTTAATAAAATTAAAAAAAATTATATAGAAGGTTGATTCCATTCAACTAATTGGAATATTGTGGTTTGAGACATCATCTCAATTTCTATTATATTGAGATATATTTTTTATTTTTCATGTATTCATTTTTTGTGTTTTATAGTTTTACCTATTTATATATTTAAGATTAACACATATTTATTTCTGAGGATTAATTTTTCAATTATTTTTTATTCTTTCAAGGTGTTTCAATTTAAATGTTACTAATGAGGTCCATATTTATATTATAATCTCACTTTCTTTTGGGATTGTTTATATTTTTATTGAATGAATCTTATCATTTATCCTTTATAAAATACAATAATTTTCTTATATATTGGATATTTAAGGAGTTTCCAAATTTTTAACCATATTTTCCTCTTCCTATCTATTCTAGCAAACAATGATATATTTATAAGAAAAATAGTTTTTTCATTTATTTTGTTATATCTTTTTTACATCTTCGTATTGTTTAATTTGATTTAAAAAATGAATTTTTTGATTACTTAAAATAATTTATTAATTCCATTATATGTTATCATTGAATTTTTAAATTGGTTTAAAGGAATGTATTTAATATATTATGAAATATTTGTTTTTGATAATGAGTCTAAAGGAATGTCATTTTTAACATATATGGAGCTAACAAACTTTCCTTATCAAATATATTTTCTGATATTTAGATTTTTCAACATATTTTCAATGGTTTTACAAATAATTATTATAAATTAATGATTTTTTGTATTTATCCACTATTTTATTTAATTATCTAGGAGGCATGATTTTATTTTTAAAAACAATATTTCTGAGGAAGTGAGGGTAATATCCTATCCCTTATTAAATTTTTATTAATTTAAATCCTCTTAAATCATTACATATTTTTTGATCACTGTGAATTAATTTTTTCATAAATTTAAATTCTCTATGTATCATAAATATGATTATTTCTTAAAAAGAATATTAATTTTACATAAAGATTTTTTATGAAGCTTATTTGAGTGACTGTGGAAAATATTGATATATCTGTATTCCTTTATCAATATAGATTTTTGTAAAAAAAGATTTTTTTTTATGAATTTAACAAAACATTTGATATTAAAAAAATTAATAATACATGCCATGATGGGTGGGTCCCATTTATATACACCCCCTGATGCATCAGTAGTCTAGTGAGATGAAACAATTAGGCAAGTTGAATGGGTTTTTTATGTAAACCTCCCGTAAATTAAATTATCTTGTTGAATGGTCTTGGTGGCGTAAATATTATGATGTATGAGATTCTAAAATACAATGTTATTAATTTATTTCATTATAAATTCAGTAATTATATTCTATTATATTATTAGTTGATATTATCCATAAATAAATTTTGTGATCTAGTTATCGAATCAATGGTTTCTGTTTTCAGTTACTTATATTCCCATTTGATTATACCTTATTAAATAATGATATCTTCCAATGAAAATAACCTTACATTTCATTGGATATCACCCTAATTTTTATTTTCCCTTTGGATATAGAGATATATTCTTTGAATTGGTTTCCAGGTTCCCTGGTATTTTTTTATGAGTTTTTGGTCACTTTCCAAATGAAAATTAGGTATAATGTATGTATATAATTATCCAATAATAAAACAATTACCATTCATATATGATTAAAACCCTCGTATCAATTATAATTAATAATTTGATAGTCATCTCTTGGTTACTGGAGTCAGGGTCTTCACTTTTGGTAACAGAAAAGATTTAGTAGAAGCCTTGGGATCTACGGTTAGAAAAACACATATTTAGGAACATAAAACTATACTATATTTTTATGATATATCAAAATGTGGAGAAAATACTATTTTTTTGGTAAGTTAGATATTATGTGTTTTTTCCAATCAATAAATATATTTCTAGATACTAAAGGTGGGTGCAATTATGAAATATTTATAAATATGGGTAATAACATATAAAAGGGACCATTGGGGTCTAAATCAATAATCACCCAGAGAACAATAGTGTGCCTTATTGTACACTTGGTTTCGAACTCCTAGGTTTTATAGATAGGTTAATTCATATTTTATTTACAAACCATTATTATTGATTTGAATAAGTTTTTATTTTCCCAAATAAACCATGTTTTCAATTAAATAATAAAAAATACATAGATTTAAAACTTATGTTAACTTTTACATCAAATTTATGATTCAAAACTCAAAATTTAATGAGATAATAAACAACGTTCTATTATTGAGAAATTGATCTAGGAATAATGAATAGTATCAACACTAGTGGAAAATATAGAAATTTCTCTACTTATCAAACCAATACAACATGTTTTTGAACTGGGAAGATCAGGGATACATTAGGGAATATGATCCAAACAATGACTAATATCCTTTACTAAAAGGGGAAAACTATTGTTTCATAATGTTATTATAGTATATTGAATCACTTCATATGATGAAATTCACAATAATTTAGTGGGACTAATAATCTAATTGTAGTTAGGCAATGGAATAAGACCCTTAATAATATTGTTTCCATCTTATGTTGTGATAAATTAAAATAGTCTTAATATTAGTATATTACCTAAAGTGGTATATTTATCAATAGTTCTCATCGATCCAAAATAAATTGGAAGAAGTTGAAATAGAAAAATTGATATAGAGATCCTTTAAATAAAAGATATTTGAGAAATATTTATTTCATGAGAAACATAATGGAAGAAATGGGAAATTTATTCAAAATAAAGAAAAAATAATAGGAATTTATTCTGGAGTATGAGGATACATTTAAAATAATATCTAGGTATACTATGAATTTCATATATGATACGAAATCCCAGACTGAACATTTGTTTTAAGTATTAATAATTGTATTCAAATGGAACTAGCTTCTCAAATGCATTCATTATATGATGATTTTTTTGTGACATTAAAACATAGAAGTAATTATATATATCTAATATATTATAGGGGTATAAAGATAATTACCTTTCATCTGAAACCCAATAAAATGATAAAATTTTGAAAAAGAAGAATACAATGAAGAAATTACCATCTTGTATGAATTATTGAAGGAAACATCACAAAAAATGCTTGAAGGGAATGAGTACTTGTTACAAGTGCATAGAAAATGGTCACCTAGATCATGAACGTATGGTGGAAGAAAGACACCACTTCTATCTAGTGATACAACTGAAATGAAATTTGGAATTAATCAAGAAAATTTCCCCAGTGTTATCGGAACGTACCATACAATAGGGTAAGGGAAGAAATGAAAGATTATGAGATCACTACAATTGAGGATAAAGTTCCCAAAGATATGGTTGTATACACTTTAATAATATAAAAAAACATGGATAATGAATTATTTTACTATGGATTCTTCAATTATTTAATATCTTTTATGTTTTTATAAAAAAAATTATTTTTCCTTGCACATTATGAAGTGAGTTTTTAGTGAAAATTCATAGTTGAAATATCACTATAACAAGGATGTGTCTTGAAGTTCCCATAATTACACATAAAAGTTTTATATTTCATAACATTATTATTATACATATGTTTTAATTATATATAATCCTTGGTATCAATTGGATTTTAAAATAGGATGAAAAAAGAATATTTCTAAGAGAAGTCGATTATGATTTGTGGTCAAGATATGGAATTTTTTATGTTTAGAGTGGAGACTTCTTCATATAGGTAATGACTATATCAAACCCTCGTATTTATTATGAAATTGAATCTTAGTTTATAATAAGAAATAAAAGGGTGGAAATTGTAATTTTTAAATTTATGATTTACCTATTGTACATAAATACACTCATACATTTCTTGAGGAATTACCTAGATATCCACCAGAGTGTGATTTTGATTTTTATATTGATTTAGTCCTCTATGAAACACCTATATCAATGAATCCCAATAACATTTACCTTATGGAGATAGTGTATTTAAAGAAAAAACCAAAGGGTTTGTGTGATAAGGGGTTCATTCAAAATAGTGTTTCACTTTAGGGAGCCCCTCTTTATTTTGATAAGAAAAAATATGGATATATGAGGTTGGGAATTGATTATAATGAATTCAATGAAATTATGATAAACAATAAGTATACTCTATATATAATTTAGGAATTATTTGATCAAATTCATGAATATTAATATTTTTAAATGATTTATCTTCACTCTTAGTATCATTAATTGTGAGCTACGTAGGGAGGATATTTCAAGGAAAACATTTTAAATGGTGTATGGACATTACAAGTTTACAACAATGTCATTTTTGATGACTAATTCGACTACTATATTTATGGATATGATGAACACAATATTAATGGAATATATTGATATTTATTTTTGGTATTCATTGATGAGATCATGGTTTTTTTAAAAGCTATGATGACTATGAGATTTACTTATTGATCATTCTTGAGACTCTTAGGAGAAATAATTTATATGGAAAATTTTGAATTTATTAATTTTAGGTATAAGATAATTCTTATATTGGCCATATTATCTTCAGGGATAGAATATATATTGATTCTATGAAACAAAAATTCATTCAAGTGATGTAGCATACCTACAAAAATAATTGATTTATGTTGTTTCATTTATTTGTAAGGTTACTATCGATGATTGGTTTATAACAATGTGTAAACGGATAAACCATAAACTGATATTAAATTTAAAGGGGTTAAGTTAAAATTTAAAATAGAATGTGAAGTGTGTTTTTATGAATTGAAATGGAAATTTACAATGCTCTAATTTTTACTCTACCATCATGAAATGATGGGATATTGATAAATAGAGATGCATGTATGAGTGGACTTGATTGTGTCATAATAAAAAATGAGAATGTTATTTCCTAACAATAAATGAATTTAAAGTCTCATGAAAATAACTATCCAACCTGTGATTCTAGGTTAGCATCCATGATCTTATTTAAGAGGTGATGATTCTATCTCTATGGAGAAATATGTTATATATACTCATACCATAATATAAAATAAATAATATTTTAACTAAAACTATACAATATGATGAAATGAAATGTCATGAACTTCTCAAGGATTATGATTTATTAATAAACTACCACCAAAGGAATGAAAACAAGGTTTTGGATGAATTGAGTAGGATGAATCATGGAGTTCTAAATGAAATGAGGATTAAAAGAGATCCTAAGTTCATGGATTTAGTAAAGATAGATATGGAAATTATTAAGGAAACACTTACATTACACCTTTTTCAAATGATTATGATACCATATTTAATATAAAATATAAAATATTCCTAATCCAATGATGATAATTTTCATATAAAATTTATTTATTTTATTGATGGAAAATTTAAATACATTTAATTATGGAGATGGAATTCGAAAATTTTGAAAGGCATTATGCTTTCCATCAATACGTGAGATAAAAAGGGAATTTTTCGTTGATTCACATAGCTAAAATTTCTATATAAATAATGGTATCACCGAGATGTATTGGTATTTGAGGGAATATTTTTGAATGGATAACATTATGTTTGTAATGTAACACCCAAATATTCCAATGGTAGAACATTATATTTGATTGTGTGTATCATACGCATCACCAATACTGTAATGGAATATAATACCGCAAGACATGAAAACATATTTCAAATTTTAAAAATTTAAATCTATAAAATATCATTCAATTCATGTCATGCTGAGGGGGCATGCGTAACATGAAACAACGAGTTTCTTCAATGTCTTGTGTTACACAGACGAACAAGTTTTAATGAACAACATGACCTTAAAATTTTATTATTTAATATAATAAGTCATAACCATTTCATTAAATTAGTAGTTATAAAAAGGGTTAACTATATTTTATAAATGTTTTTGTTTCACTAATACAACATGAATTCATAGGTTACAAATTAATTATAAATTAATATAATAACTAATTGAATACAAAGGGAATGTCTTAAAAGAATATATTTTTTATCCCCACAAAGTTGTTTTCCTGAATAAATTAAATTAATTAAAATTAGTGGGTGATATTAATTTGATATATATAAATATATATATATATATATTAAATAAAATATTAATAATATTCGTTCAATATATTAGATAGGCGTGAGATAAAAACAAACCCAAATTTACTCATTAAATACTCAATAATAATTAAATCACTTTTACAACCTTTTGTTTGGTAACCTATTTGAGATCATATATTTGTAACATATATTAATATTATTTGTAAAAATAGTCTTAAAATTTGAATGAAGAACATAAAACATAGTCTATGGTGGATTTTGGTTTTTTCTATGAAGATTCATTTTTAATAAATAGTGAAATATACTGATTAATTTATTCAAAACTGGATTTTTAATCTAATTAATTTATAGTGCTAAATTATATTATTAATTGGTTATAAAGCCACATTATATAAATTATTTATCATTTTATCCAATTTATTTTATTTTAATAAATTTCACATTGAAATTGGGTATAAAAACATAGCAATCTTTAAAATGTTGTACTTTAAAACCCCACAATGTTGTCTCGTCTGCATGATTTTTTTGAAATTAATTTCTACCAATTATGTGATTTTAATTTGATAAAATGGATTAAATATTTTTAATAAGATTAATTTATAATATCTAATAAGTTAAACTTATGTTTTGACAAAAATATTAGTGATAGTAATAAAAATTAATTACAATGATTAAGGTCAAATTTGGCATAACAATTGACATAACATTAAACATAATGGCCCAAATGACCAAGGCACTTGACTAAAAGGAATTTTGGGGCCATAGTTAGACCTTATTATCTATTTCATATAATATTACCAATTTTTTAACCACTTTAAATAGGAAAAACATTGGTGAAATTCCCATTACAAAAATTTAAAAGGGGGCCACTCGTCCTCCAATATAAAACAACATCCCTTCCTCCCACTTCCTCACACCTCTCAAGAAACATTGGATTGAACAAAATAAGCTCCAATATCTGTTAAAAAAACCTCCACAAATCTTATATGTCTCAAATTGGGAAAACCAATCCATGGAATCCCTTTGGTGGAAACCAAAAGGTGTTACCCAAAAAGAGGTAACATTCTTCCTCAAGTTGTTTAGTTTTACTTTCATTATCCTTCCATAAACTCTCCTTATCCTAGAATTATATAAAAAAGTCTAAAAGAAATACCACATTATGTTTTTATGTTAAGGTTTCGACCTACACTCACACACACATCCATTTAATGGGCAACGAACATACTGTTCTAGTGTAAAGAGAACTACAACCTCAAGAAGTGAAGTTCTTCATTTTTCCATTACTGCCTCTCATGGTAGACATTATTATAGACACTATATTTATATTTGATATATATTATATTTATAATTTCTTTATTGTAATGTTTTTAAATCATACCATTATGGTTTATATTTTTTCTAAATATGATAACATTGTTTGGGGAAGTGTGGAATACCGCCCCTCAAAGCGATGTGATTTGTTCACACTATAGCTGAATATATAAATTTTTTTTAAACCTATGAGAAATATATTGAATAAATATAATAATAAAATTATAATATACTTATATATATATATCACTTAATTACCATAATTTTTATATTACAAATAAACGAATGTAGTGTTCAAGCGTACATATAACCTGCTGTCTCCCTGAATGATGCATTTCATTTCTTATATAAAAATATTATGAATTTTTATAAATACCTATATGATGAAAATATATGAAATTTAAATAATATTTTAAATTCTGTGGATGATGAAACCATGAAATAATTAATAAAAACAACAATTAAAACAGTTAAAATATACTTGACAAACAAGTAAATTGACACAAAAATAGTAAAAATAATGAAAGATTATTTTCAAACAGGTAACAAGAAATCATAAGAAGATAATATATGATATAAAAAATATTTTCATGTTTATATTATAATATCGTAACATGATTTATAACACTATAAATGTGTATAAATACAACAAAAAAAGGCAGGATAAGGTAAGGGAGTCTTGTCTCACTCTTAATTCCATAAGGCATACTCTTTTTTTAAAGGTTGGGGCCGAAGCCTCATTTTTATTATTAAATCAAAGCAAAGACCTCTTTTTAACTGGGTAGAGGGAAACCCATTACATAGCCCGAACTCCCAGTGGGCTTGTATCCCATTACAAAGCCCGTAGCCCCAAATTTTATGCCCAATTCACATTATGTGAATAGTAACATGCTGCTATAGTACCTGCACAGTACCGACGCCGCTACAGTGCCCTGCCGCAGCTACAGTACCGCTGATGAACAGTGTCGCCGCTGCTACAGTACCACGACAGTACTGCTAGAGTAACCTGCGCCCCATGGGTTTTGAACCCCCATTTTCCATGTGGTATTACAGGTTGCTTACCTTGATTTATTTTCACTTCATGGTATTTAATGTTTTGATTGGATTTGATTTCATTCTTGGGGATTAATATTTAAATGTTTCAAATTGGTACGAGACTCTTTGGATTGGTTAAAGATTACATTCCTTAAGAAAATATTAATAATAAATAATGGGTATTTCCATTCATAAATGTGAAAAAACGTTGTTGTTTCTACCTGTATCATATATTAAATAAATATACATTTAGATACTTAACATTTTTTAATTTAATTAACTAATCAAAATTTGAGAAATGATTTTTACATGCAATAAATGGGTTGGGGACCATTTGAGGAAATCCCTATGGGTTCTGGATCAGTTAATTCAAGCCCATATATGCATCTGTACCCTCATTAGGTGAATCAGTTTTTTAAAATTAGTATAGTTTAAATTGTCTCTTGATAGTATAGGTTTCATGATCATAGGAATCATTGTATCCAGTAATTACGAATTTTCATTTTTGATAATTCATTTATCATTATCATCCATGATATTATTTTGTTGAAATATCAATGGATGCATTTAATTCTTATTGTTTTGATTAAATTCCATGCTTTTCATTTTATTACCTTTCTATATTGATTATTATTTATCTAGATTATTTAAATAGCATGTGTTTTTAGTTATTCCCCTTTCCATACTGATTTACTCTAATAAATTCATTATTGCATCAATTTTAATTTTCCTTACTCAAAATTTGAGCTCAACCTTAATATATTTCCTTTGAACAGGTTGTAAAGAATAATTCTTTTAATTTGATTTCAAGGATTCCATTTATTTCATTTTTTATGTATCAGGTTTTATTTCCTTTTCCTAATGTATTATGGGTATCATGTGTTTAATAAATCATTCCATAATTGAAAATATAATCCATCCTTCAAGATTTGATTACTGGTAATAAAGAAAATTTAATAAAATAATTCACCAACATTGAGCCTCTGGGGTAAGGGTGTTATAAATGGTATCAATATATGTGCATCATCAACCTTAGAAAGTATATTTATAAAATTTAGATTAGGGAACATAACCCTAATATAGGAATTGAGAATAAATAAAGAATAAGATCATATAATTTTGGTATGGTAGAGATAATTTGGGAATTCATAAAAGTATGTCCCTGCCTAGATAAAAAATGGGGATGTGGTTCTAGAACAGTTTTACTAGGAGTAATAAATCTAACAAGGTGGGTTAAGCCGGACTCGACATAATCTGGTTATCAATAATATTCCTTACTGTGCACCAGGATTGAAACTCCCAAGAGATACTATTAGTATAATCCACATTTTCATTTCAAACCATAATAAAGGATTTGAGGGTAAAGATACCCCAAATGAAACCATGTTTTTTATTATGAGATTAGTTATGGAAAACATTTTCAATTTATCAATAGTGTTTCAATAGTTTAGGGATTATAAATTTTGTTACAAAATGTTATGATATAATCTAGTAAATTTCATCATGTAGATATGGCACATGGATGGGATAATTGTGTCAATACTCGTGGAAAATATTGAGATTTCTCAACAGAGGAAACCAATACATATGGTTTCATAATATAAAATATTATGAAAATAATAGGTAAAACAAATCATGTTATGAAACATATTATTTTCGGGATTGAGGTACCCACTGCAAAAAGTGTTATCCAATGTTGGATCTCTTTATGCGATTGAGTACCCAATCATTTAGTTGGACTACTATCCTAATGATGGTTGAGCATTGGATTATGTCTGGAGGATATATTTTTGGCTTTGGGATGAGATGAATATTTTTTACACTCATGGTGTATGGTATACATGGTGATGCTGATTAATGGTGGTCATTGATCTAAAATATTAGGGAGGAAGAAGAAATATAACCCATGGAATGTACAATGTTTAATAAAAAATGCTTCCATAAATACTTCCCTCATGGGTATTAAACTCATAAAAAGATAATGGTAATCTTTTCAAGGAAAAATTAGGAAGAAAGTGTTGTGATGTGTGAGGATACCTTTACTAGGTTTACAAGATATGCTACAGATTTTATGTGCTATATGGAATGTAAGTATAATTATTTCTTTATTGGACATAATTCAAATCTATGAAGGTCATTGGTTTCTTAGAAAATTTCATCATACAATGAAATATTTTTTAAGGCATTCAAGGAAGAGAATGAATTATATTGATACTATGGCTTATAATAGATGTAATAGAAAGAGTGAAAGGAAAAATAATAATAGATAATGCAAAAAAGGGATAGAGGGATTTTACTATATGTGATAACTATGGAAATAATCCCCATGGTAAATATTTTAATGGATTTGGAGTTTGTTATAAATTTAGAAAAAAGTGTCACAAAAAATATAATGATAATAGAAGATTGAAAACAATGTTATTCATTTTTTTAACTGCAATTATATGGGGAACTGTGAAAAAAATTACCCAAGAATCATTGTAATATACACATGAAGAAGATAAGGGATTAGGGTCAAGCTTATATTATTGATTCAGCAGAAGTAGAATGATTAATATTATTTTTTATCTGGATATAAGAAATATGTTATAAAATTATTTTATTGATGATATTCTCATCACATGACATATTGAATATATAAGGATTCTACTATAGTTCTTTCCAATTAAAAATTTCAGATATTATAATTAATGGTACCAAGAATATTGATTCAGTAGAAATTTAATTTTTTTGAAAAACACATGGTTAAGGGAATGATAAACCATTATATCTTCCTCATTTTAAGATAATGATTTTTGGATAATGAAATGATTGGTTTATAATAATAAAAATCAGTTAAGTATTGAATACCTTGGAATATATCAATCATATTAATAAAGTTGGTTATGCTATCATTGATTGATTCTAAATTTTTTTGGGATTTATGGAATATATCAATTAATATGTGTTTTACTTAATTAATAAGGATGAATTCATGTTCACAAATAAATTTATGCTAATCTGTGTTATTACCATACTTTAAGAGAATACTTGACGATGATGTCCTCATATTTAGTATATGAGGATTAGATATCTACTTTATGTTTAGTGAAGGCTAATGGCAACATAATTTTGGAAGTTTAGTGTCCTTCCTTCCAATGTGTTGGATCATAATCTTTTGGAAATGTTAACTATTTACCAAATGGTTTAGGATAATCTTTTAATTAGGTTTTAGAAATTGAAATATTACATCACCCTACGATACAACCTTTTCTAAGAGATGAGGTATAAATAGTTCAAGTGATGATCAGAGGAAAAGATAGTGTTAATAGAAACATATATTTTATTATATTATTAAAGTGTGAATGAATTTTTCCATTAAAGGGGAAAATGGTCTTGAAAAAAAAATTCTTATTTTCTTCATTTACGATGATATTAATGGCCATTATTCAAACCTATGGTTTAACATTTTATCATTAACAAATTTGATTTAAACATGTTCTCTACAAATCTCCATAAAAACATGATGGTTAGAGTTTTCTTCCATATCAATGTTTCCATTTCCAAACATTGTTGTCCTACTAGGAAACGTAGTTATGTGACCATTATAACTTCCTTTCTCTCTTATTAAAAAAACGAGATATTAACCATATTTATGATTTATCTTTTCCAAATATAGTCTATTTTAAAATATCAAGCCCTAGACTACTGTGATCAAGTTTAAATTATTATAATGCAATTTAATTAATGTGGGGAGAATGTAACACAATAAAATTCCAATGTAAGAAAAATTTATTTGATAGCATATATCACACGCATCACCAAGCATGTTAGGGGATATAATAATCCCAACTTTACAATATATTTACTATTTAAAATAAATTAAATCTATTAAATATCTTAAAATTCATGTTATGTTGAGTTATTGTGTGTTGCATAAAACAATGAGTTTTTTCATGCCTTGGGTTATATGCAAGACTGAGTTTTACCGAACAAAAATATATAATTAAAAATACTATAATTTAATATAATAAAAAATAATCATTCCATTAAATTAGTATTTATAAAAAGGGTTAAAAAAATTTATTGTTATATTTTTTACACAAATATAAAACTAATTCATAGGTTAAAAATTAATTATAAATTAATATTAGAATCAATTTAATATAAAGGGAATGTTTTTTTAGAAAATTATTTTTATGCCCACAAATATGTTTTACCCTAATAAATTAAATTAATTTAAATTATTGAGGGATATTAATATATATATATATATATTATTTAATAAAAATATTTTGGACATTCATCTAATAACATCAATAGACATAAGATAAAACAAACCCAATTTTGTAAATAAAATATTACATATTTATTGAGGAATAATTATAGACTTTTAAAGAAGAACCTGTTTTAAATCCAATTTTTGGAATTTTAATAAATATTATATGTAAAAATAAACATAATATTTAAATTAGTAACATAAAAAATATGTTAGGGCGAGTTTGTGGTATTTTTATATGATGTTTCATGATTTTACTGAATAGTGAAAAATACATAATTTAAATTTAAAACTTTTTTTCATCTAGTTTATTTATAGTACATTATTATATATAAAATTGGTTTTAATAACAAATTATGTCAATTAGTTTTTAATTAATCCAATTTATGTCTTTTTAATAAATTTTACATTGAAATTGGGTATAAAAACCTAGTATACATATGAACATTTTTACTTTAAAAACACGTAGTGTCGTCCCATATATGAGATTAATATTATATTAATTTCTGCCACTTCTGTGAACAGAATGTTTCTAAATTGGATTCCATATTTAGAATAATAATAATTTATAATTTATAATAATCTCAAATTATATTTTTACAAAAAAATATTAGTGAAAGTAATTAAATTTAATTACAAATTTTTAGGGAAATTATTCTTAACAAAGGAATAAACCTTAATCTTAATAGCCCAAATGACTTATAATCATTCCAAAAATACATTTTATGGCTATATGATCACATTATAATACATTGTATATAATTTTTAAAATTATTGTATTCACTTGAAATGGGTAAAACATATATGGAATTCTAGTTCCAAAAATTTAAAAGAGTGTCACTTCTCCTCTTCTATTAAAAGGCCTCCCTTCCTCCCACTTCCTCATGCATATTGTGAAACATTTTCATGAGCAATATCTATGTATACAGATCTTAAAAATTTATCCCCTAAGTGGGTAAGCCTCACCTTTAGTATAAATCCTATCAAGACCCATCCCCCAGGGACCGTATCGAGACTACCCCAAGCCCACCTTCCATAGGCCAGGGGCTGGCGACTAGCACCAAAGGCGTAATTCCCTAAAACTGGGAAGGCATTGTCTTTATAAATCATAAACACACACAACCAGAGTACAAGAGGAAGCAAAAACTAACTAAAAGTAGCAAAACAAGTGTACTAAAAGTAATGGGGCCAAAATACAAGCCCGACTGTAAAGTAAAAATACAACGAAAAGCAAGTACAACTAAAAAGGGACAAACAACTGAAAGGTGAAAGTAGCTCCTAGATCGTCCTCCAGGGTTCCTACCTGAAGGGTAGGTATAGATGGCCTCCACAGCACTCCACGTCAGTCAGACTCTACTGTGTACCGATACTTTGTAAGGTCCTCCTCCAGGTACCGTCCAGTCATGGCGCTCTCGGCCTCCGTCAGCGCTGTCCATCGTCTGCATCCAACACAATAAGGTGAAGGCATGGCCTGTGCTAGGGTGAGTATAACGATACTCAGTAGGGACCCTATTACCATCAATGTCTCACAAAATCCAACAAGGATAATTCACAATGTATGAAATCAACGGATAACCATTAAATAGGTATATGCATATACATATACCTATGTTATCAAGTAAGCCATCTCAATCATGAGGGAAACACAAAGGTCATTGACTCAGCTCAAACCCGGATTTTCATTATCGAAACCACGACTGCTGGAGAACTCATCCTCGGTCGAGTACAGTGGGTCTGTCGTGACACCGAGGCACTTCTCACTAACCTTGGACTGCTGAGTTACTCCTCCTATCGAGTACCGCGGGTCTGCTGCCAACTACCAGGCACTATGTTCGCTGTGGGTCTCCCGCCAAATACTGGGCGCTCCCACTAATAGCCTACATAGGTACATTTCCTATCGAGTATCGCGGGTCTGTCGCCAAATACAGGGAGCACCTCCGTCATGGGTCTGCCGCCAACTACCAGGCACTCTCCACTAGCATAGTCGAATCACTCCGTGTCAAATCGGTCAAGCAGTCATCAGGTCTGTCAGTTACTAGGTCTCCGCAATCTTTATGCTGGTCTCTGAGAGGATCCTCTCCACGAGCTACTGGTCGATACTCCAAGTGTCACTAAGTCTGATGTGGAAGTATCTCAAAGGAAATCCATGTCAAAGGGGTCTAAACGCAACAGACGGCGCGTCAATCGGAAGCCCGGTCTATGAGTTATTGGCATTTACATCAGAGGGGAATGGTTCGTTTTTAGGTTCAATCCAACCCGACCATACACCAACTATGTAAACAACTCAAGTTGGATATGAAAAAGAAATTTTCTCATTCCATTCATTTTGTCACTGTAGACGGTTCGTCGATCAGACACCCGTAGCCCGAGTTATGGGCGATTAGTTGTAATCGGGTCTAAAGCGTTCAGGTCCAAGCTGACCTGGTGGGGCGACCTGACCCGACCCGACCCAGGTCTAGACTAGGGTCCGACCTGGTCTGTGGGTCTGACCCGAACCGAAGGGGCAGCCTAGCCCGAAAGATGCCCGGGCCGGTTGGCCGTGTGGTCAGGCCCGACTGGCAGTGTGGCCCGACCCGGCTGGCCGTGGGGCCTGGCCCGGTTGGCCATGTGACCTGGCAGCTGGCCCTGTGGCCTAGTCGGCTGGCTGTCCACGTGGCCCATCTAGCCATGCCATAAGGGGGAGGGGTTCCCCCCTTTGTTCGTAATGGCAGAAACATGGCGCCGACCCCTATAACCGCGGGACCCTAAGTGTCCCGCCTATGTAGCACGCACCGGCAGACAGCTCAGCCGACCACCCTCCCCTATCCACCACGGTCATATGATTTAGGTCTTCTCTGGTGTGGCGTGGCGGCGCCGCCCCCCCAGCTCTCCCACTGAGGCCCACCCTAGCCAGGGTCCTCCACCACCAGCGCGGCGTGATGGCGCCGCCCCCCTCCGCCGCGACCCGCCTTGGTTGCGACCTCTGGCTGCCCTCTGCATGGCGCAACAACACCACTCACCTCCGTCGTGGTTCGTCAAGGCCATGGCTCTCCTCTGTGTAGCAAGGCGGTGCCTCACCCTCTTGGCGACCCGGCGGCCCTTGCGCCGCCGGTTTCTTTTGCGACCGGCCCATTGCCAGCCAACGTTTTTTGCCACGGTCCATTCCTCTGTCGTCAACAAACAAGATCAACCAAAGAGGGAAGGTCGGCCGTGTTGGTGTAGTCCAAATCCCCCCATGTTATGTTGATAACATTCAACATAACGAATAATAAAATATTAATGATGTAGAACGAAAATAGAACAACTCAAATACCCTTTCCTTGCTTGATGATTGTTCGTTGACGAAGTCATGGGAAAATGAGGTCTCATTTCGTTGAGGTCAGGAAGGAAGAAGTCGAGGATGGCATCAACATTATTCAGGGGTGATTCTTTCTTTTCTTGCCCCGGTCGAAGAAAGAAGAAGATGTTGTTTGCTGATCTTCGGTGGAAAGAGCTTTCTTTTCGTTCTTCTTTGAGAGGATGAAGTTCTCTCTCAAGTCCCACCTTAAATAAATTCCAACCAAATGAAATAATATCTTTGCTTATTATTTAATTGTTGGCTTGAATTCAAAAGAATTCAAAAGTTGAATTAATTTGACGAGGGGGTTCAATTAGTTCTAAGTGGGTTGAAACAATTAATGTAATGGGGGAAGGTGGAGAGTTTAACCCACATAAATGGGGGGTTATATGTGTTCTAAAATTAATGGGGAGTTAAAAGGGTTAAGAACCTCGTGTGGGCCGCACAAAATAAAATCCTCCAAAGAGAGGTTATGTGTGGGTGGCCCCCACCACTAACCTCCACATGGAGGTTTTAACCACCATAAAATAAAAATAATTCATGTCTAATTTTTATTTAATTTTATTTAAAAATCCCGAAAACTATCATCCACTCTCGTTAACACACAACTGCGGTGAAGGTCTCACTAAGCAATTACCGATGCTGCGAGTTCATCAGTGTCCTCAGATTTCAGTTCTGAGCACTGGTTCAAATGTTCTAAAAACTCACTCGCATGTTTACTGAATGTACCAGAGAAAAACATTAGAAATTGATTTCGGGCACATCAGACCCCAGAATCAAGCGCCATCAGAAACTGAAGACTCGTAAAAATCCCAATAATTTAAGGAAAAAAAATTCCATTGAATTTCCGGGTCTTTAAATTCTCCCCACCTCAGGGATTTACATCCCTGTAAGCTACAACTCACACTAAGGGAATAAATTGAGGTACTGAGTACGTATTTAGGCCTCCCGCTCCCATGTTCTCTCTTGGAGGTTCCCGTGCTGCTAGCGAACGCGCACCAGAGGTATCGACCGTCCATGTAGGACCCGATTCAGTCGATCCTCAATCTCCACTGGAACCTCTGTGAATGTCGCCTCATCATCGATTTCCATCTCCCCATGGTCGATGATGTGGGATGGGTCGTGCACGTATATCCTCAACTGAGATACTTGGAAGACGTCGTGCACCTGGTGCAACTATGGTGGAATATTCAAGTGGTAAGTCACCTCGCCTACTCTGCTAAGGACCTGGAAAGGTCTGATGAATCTCTGTGATAGCTTCCCACCTCGGAAAAATATTTTTAGACCTCATTGAGGTGAGACCCAGAGGAAGACGTGGTCGTAATACTTGAACTCTAGATGTCTTCGTCTCCTGTCCTCATATGACATCTTTCTACTCTATGCAGTCTTCATCCGCTTCTGGATGATCTACACCTTCTCCATGGTAGCTTGTACCATCTCTGGTCCCACTAGTGCTGAATCCCCTTGGTCTGTCCAGAACAGTGGCGATCTGCAAGGACGGCCATACAAGGCCTCAAAAGGTGCCATACCGATGGTGGTGTGAGAGCTGTTGTTGTAGGCAAACTCCACAAAAGTCAAGTGATCCTCCCAGCTACGAGTGAAGATGAGGACTCATCCACATATCATGTCCTTGAGGGTCTGAGATTTTCGCGTCTCGCAGTCAGTGTTACCATGTAGCACCTCCCTGAATCGCTCACGAAGTGGGGTTGTGACTATAAGAGACGGAAGATAGGATGCTCCATCCCTATCCAAAAATGATATTTTTAAGACATCTAGCTCCTCTATCGCCTCTCCTAGAAGCTACATGCCAGATCTCCTGCTGAGAGCATCTGCAACAATGTTCCCTTTCCCATGAGTATAGACTATCTCGAAGTCATAGTCTAGGAGGACCTCAAGCCAACACCACTGTCTCAGGTTCATGTCCTTCTGAGATAAGATATACTTGAGACTCTTGTGATCAGAATACATGGTAAAACATTCACCCCTTAGATAGTTCCACCACATATTCAAGGAGAATACCACTGCTGCTAACTCATGGTCATGGGTAGCGTAGTTCTACTCATGCTGTCTCAACTGCCGAGAACCATATGTGATCACGACTCACTCCTGCATCCAGACACACCCGATTACAGTCCCTGATGCATCACAGTAGACTACATACCCTACGCCTTCCACTAGAATCCTAAAGATGGGGGTACTAGTCAGCCTCTGCCTCAGCTTTTGATATCCTTGCTGGCATCTCTCCAACAACACAAATGTTTTACCATTCTTTGTCAAGGCTAAAAGTGGTGATGTAACTTTGGAGAATTCTATAACGAACCTTCGATAGTATCCATCCAATCCCAGGAAACTATGAACCTCTGTCACACTACTGGGTGTCTCCCATGGAAGTACCGCCTCGATCATTATTGGATCCAATGAAACTCCAACCTCTAAGATGACGTGTCCCAAAAATTGAACCCCTCGAATCCAAAATAGTCACATAAAGATCTTACCATAAAGATGGTGCTCTCCGAGTGTGTCTTGTATTACCTTAAAATGGTAGGTATACTCCTCCTCAGTAGTCGAGTAGATCAGTATGTCGTCGATGAAGACATGAAAAAGCGATCAAGGCATGGATGGAATATCATATTCATGAGACTCAGGAACACTACTGGAGCATTGGTTACACCGAAAGGAATAACCAAGAACATGTAGTGGCTGTAATGACAATAGAATGCCGTCTTCTTGTACATCCTCGTCTAGAAATCTGATTTAGTGATAGCCTGATCTGAGGACTGTCTTCGAGAACCATCGTGATCCCTTGATCTAACCAAAGAGGATGTAAATCCTCAGGAGTGGGTACTAGTTCTTCATGGTCACCTGGTTCAGGTGACGATAGTCAAAACAGAGCCTCAAGCTCCTATCCACCTTCTTGGAAAATATAATTGGGGCTGCCCAAAGAGAAACACTGGGCTAGATGAATCACTTTGCCTGCAAGTCCTGTAGCTGTACCCATAGCTCACGAAGCTCCGCGGGAGCCAATTGATATGCTAGAGTAGATATCGGTGTTTCCCCAGGGTACAGTTCAATGTAGAAGTCCACCTCTCTACAAGGAGGTAGTCCTAGATCATCTTCTGGAAAAACATCTGAGTACTGGTCCACCATTACAGGGTATGTCAGACTCTCTATATCAACTGCTCTGAGGGTAAGGCAAGCCAACTGGTGAGTGATCAGTTTCTCCCCCCTCCAAGTATGCCTGTCCTGTGTTGCAAAGGATCCCTTATCTCCGGTGAAGGTGTACCTTGTCCCATCCATGTAGACACACCGCATATTTCTTCTAATACAGTCGATCTGATCATGGACTGTAGATAACTAGTCCATACCCATGATGACGTCATAGGGCCTTGATGTTTCTACTAGGAGATCCCAGCTGAATCTCTCGCCTCCTAGATTAAGCTCTCACTACTAGCACCATTGCGTAATTGTCGAATCAACTCCCATAAGAGTCTCTAGACATAGGGATCGAACCAACGGCTCCTTCAAAATCTCTGAGATCTGAACAAGGGATGTGGAAATGAAAGAGTGACTTGCACCCATGTCTATAAGAACTGTAGCTAAGGTGGAATGGACACAGATCGTACCTCGAATCATCTCCAGAGCATTGTGATCATTGGCCTCAACTACTTGAAGTTGTGATCTTACCTTTCCACCCTCACCCTGTGGTCGGGGTGGACCTCCTGGTGGTGGTGGAGATAGAACTTTGTAACATTTTCCACCACCAGCTGCATGTCTAGCTCATCTGCCATGTCCGCCTATGCCCTGCGGACCGCCTCGATCGAACCTCTGCCTCTGCCTAAGAGGTCCCTCATCTATGTGTTGATCATCAGAGCGGAAGGTCGGATAGTCACGAGCCATGTGACCAAGCCCACCACAAGAGTAACACTGTCCTCTCCTGGAATGACTGGATTTGTCTCCACTCTAGGTGCCCCGCACAACCGATCCTGAGTCGTGCGGTTGACCACCTATAGGTCTGGTCCTCTTGAACCTCTGCGTCATCTGTCTACTGCCAGCTACAGAAGACTCCAATGCAAGTCTACTAGTGGTGGGTCTCACTTCTGGAGACTAATCGGGAAGGAAACTCTCTACTATAAGGGCTCGCTCCAACACCCCAGTCTGCATCAGGAAGCTGTGGGAGCTAACTGGAACTCTAATCTCTTGCATGAGTCCCTGCTCAATGGTCGGGCCCTAAATAACGGGTCTCGTACCATATCAGTGGAGTAGCGTGAGAGTTTGGTGAACCTCGCGGAGTACTGAGCTACACTCATGTTTCCCTGTTGTAGATGTAGTAGCTACTGTACCCGCACCGCTCGAAGGGTGGCTGGTACAATCTTTTCCCGGAATAGGCCCTCGAAGTCTTCCCATAAAAGTGTCACCTCATCATGCATCTAAAGCATCAGACTCCGCCATCTTGTTCCTCTTGATTGAAGGAGGCTGGAAGCAAGGATCACCATGAAGTTGGACGGTATCCCTAATAGTCTGAAGACTCTCACCACAGCCTCTAACCAATCCTCAGTCGCCTGCGGGTTTGTCTCTCCCCTGAACATTGGTGTCCTCTGGCATTAGAACTCGTTCAGTGTACTCAAGCAGCATGCACTCTCTACTGCTAGGGCTGGTGGAATTGGTGGCCCTATGGGTGGTGGTACCACTGGTGCCTCCTCTAGTGCCTCAACTGGGAAGGGGACCTTCACTGAGGCCTTGTCGCTCAGTGGGCTGTCAGTACGTTTATCTCTCAGGGCTCTAACTGGTCATCTATAAGGAGGCATCCTGAAAGAAAAAGATGCGACACAGTCAAACAATTATACCTGGGGAGAAGACCTTGTTTGAGATGACTTAAAGAAATATTTTGAAAACAAAAACACAATTAGTGTTTTCATGTACTAAGTCGGAAATCAGTATTCAGGGTCTTGGTGTACGGATACGTCGTCCACCGCACCAACAATGGAATCCCTGAACTAAAAACCACACTCAGTACCCTTAACACTATTTAATCACAAAAAAGAAATATCAGAATCCTAAGTTCTTCGGTAGAACCAACTCCTCTAAAACCAATTTGTCACGACCCATCCCCTAGGGCCCGTATCGTGACTACCCCAAGCTCGCCTTCTATAGGGCAGGGGCTGACGACTTGCACCAAATGCGTAATTTCCAAAAACTGGGAAGGCAAAGCCTTTATAAATCATAAACACACACAACCAGAGTAGAAGAGAAAGAAAACACTGAGTAAAAGTTGTACAACAAGTGTACTAAAAGAAATGGGGGATAGAATACAAGACCAACTGAAAAGTACAAATACAACTGAAAGCATGTACAACTAAAAAGAAACAAACAACTGAAAGTTGAAAGAAGCTCCTGGATCTTCCTCCGGGGTTCCTACCTGAAGGGCAGGTAAAAATGGCCTCCACAACACTGCATGTCTATTAAAATCCACCGTGTACCAATACGTTGTATGTTCTTCCTCAGGGTACCGTCCAGTTCTAGTGCTCTCAGCCTTTTTCAGCATTGTCCGTCATCTGCATCAAACACAATGAGGTGCAGGCATAGCCCATGCATGGGTGAGTATAACGATACTCAGTAGGGACCCCGAGACCCTCAGGTCTCACAAAATCTTACAAGGATAAACCAAAAGGTATGAAATGAACGAATAACCATTACTTAGGTAATTTACCATACATATACCTAAGTTATCAAGTAACTCAACTCAATTATGAGGTAAACACAAAGGTTATTGACTCAGCTCAAACATGAATTTTCATTATTGAAACCACATTTGCTGGAGAACTCCTCCTCTGTCATGTACAGTGGGTCTGTCGCGACACATAGGCAGTTCTCACTAATCTTGGACTACTAAGGTACTCCTCTTGTCGAGTACCGTGGGTCTACTGCCAACTACCAGGCACTCCGTCTGATGTGGGTTTTCTTCCAAATACCGATCGCTCCCCCTAATATCCTGTAGAGGTACTTCTCTTGTCGAGTACCACGGGTTTGCTGCCAAATACAGGGTGATCCTCCACCATGGGTCTACCACCAACTACCTGGTGCTCCCCACTAGGCTAGACGAATCACTCCAAGTCGAATCGGTCAAGCAGTCGTCCGGTCTATTAGATACTCGGTCTCCACACTCTGTACACTTGTCTCCAAGAGGATCCGCTCCATGAGCTATTGTTCAATACTCCATGTGTCATGAAGTCTCACGTGTATGTATCTCAAAGGACCTCCACGCGAATGGGGTCTCAACGCAATAGACTGCGCATCAATCGGACGCTCGGTCTGTGAGTTATTGGCATTTCTATTCCAGGGGTCCGGTTGGTTTTTAGGTTTTAACCAACCTGACTATACTCCAACTATGTCCAAAACTCAAGTGGGAAATTCCAAAGGAATCGTCCAATTCCAAGATTTTTTTCACCGTAGATGGTCTATCTATTGGACACCTGTAGCCGTAGTTATGGGCGACTCGGATTAATCGGGTCCAACGGGTTCGGGTTGTGTCCGACCGAGTGGGACCATCACGAACCGACCCAACCCAGGTCAAGACTGGGGTCCGACCCAGTCTGTGGGTCTGACCTGACCTGAAGGCGGCCCGGATGGCCGTGTGGCTCAGCACGGCTGGCCGTGTGGCCCGACCCAGCTGGCCATGTTGCATAGCCCAGCTAGCCGTGTGGCCGGGCCTGGTTGGCCATGTGGCCTTGCCCGGCGGGCCGTGTGGCCTGGCCTAGCTAGCCGGGTGGCTTGGCCTAGCCGGCCGTGTGGCCTGGCGGTTGGCCGCGGGTAGCGGGCTGCGGGGCCCGGCTGGCCACGCCGTGGGGGTGGGGGCACCCCCCCCCCCCGTGTTCATCACGGGCGGTGCATAGAGATGGCTCCTATAACCGTAGGACCTGAAGGGTCTCGCCAGTGTAGTGCGCACCAGCGGCCGGCTCAACCGGTTGCCCTCCCCTGTCCACCACGGCCATAGGCCACAGGTCTTCTTCGGCACGACGCAACGACTCTGCGCCCCTGTTCTCCGACCACGGCCCGCCCTGGCCGCAGTCCTGCATCACCGGCGCATCGTGACATCACCGTGCCCCTCCACCGCGGCCCGCCTTGGGTGTGGCCACCTGCTGCCCTCCGCGTGGAATGATGGCACCATGGACCTTCGGGGACGTGGATTTCCTCTGCATAGTGAGGTGGTGCCATGCCCTCATAGCGACCCGACGACCCTTGCGCCGCCGGTTTCTTTCATGGTGGGCCCGTCGCCGGTTGTTTTTGTTCGCCATGGTTCGTTCCTCTGTCGTCAAAAAACAAGATCAACCAAAGGGGGAAGGTCGGCCATGTTGGTGCGGTTAGAACCCCCCATGTTATGTTGATAACATTCGGCATAAGGAATATCTAAATATTAATGACATAGAATGGAAACAGAACAACTCAAATCCCCGTACCTTGCTTGATGATTGTTCGTTGATGAAGTCGTGGGAAAATGAAGTGTCGTTTTGTTGATGTCAGGAAAGAATAAGTCAAGGATGGAGACGGTGTTCTTCGTGGGTGATGCATCCCTTTTCTTTCCCCGGTCAAAGAAGGAATAAGATGGTGCTTGTCGATCTTCGGTGGAAGGAGTGTTCTTCGCGTTTTTCGTTGAGAGGATGAAGTTCTCTCTTAAGTCCCACCCAAAAGAATTTCCAACCAAATGAAATAATTATTTTGTCTATTATTTAATCGTTTTCTTGAATTCAAAAGAATTCAAAAGGTGAATTAATTAAACGAGGGGGGTTTAGTTAATTCTATATGGTTTGGAACATTTAAAGTAATTGGGGAAGGTGGAGAGTTTAACCCACATAAATGGGGGGTTAGAGGTGTTCCAAAATTAATGGAGAGTTAGAAGGGTTAAAAAGCTCATGTGAGCCCCACTAAATAAAATCCTCCCAAGGGAGGTTATGTGTGGATAACCCCCACCACTAACCTCCACTTGGAGGTTTTAACAACCATAAAATAAAAATAAGTTAAGTCTTATTTTTATTTATTTTTATTTAAAACCCCCAAAACTGTCATCCACTCTTGTTAAAACACAACTACGGTGAAGGTATCACTAAGCAATTACCGACGCTGCAAGTTCAAAGGTGTCCCCAGATTTCAGTTCCGAGCACTGGTTCAAATGTTATAAAACCACGCTCATACATTTACTGAATGTACCCGAGAAAAACATCCGAAATGGATTCTGGGCACACCAGGCATCAAAATCAAGCGCAGTCAGAAACTGCGGACACGTAAAATCCCATGAATTTAAAAAAAATTCCATGGAATTTCTGGGTCTTTACAAATACATCCATGGAATCTCATTTGTGAAAACCAAAAAAAGTTACCCAAATTAGAGGTAACATCATACCTTAATCTATTTAGTTATGTTTTCATTATCCAACCTATAAATATAACTATCATATTATAATATAAAAATATTATAATAAATATATTAATATTTTTTTATGTTATGTATTTTACCTTAAATTACACACACTTCCATCTAATGGGAAACGAACTTACCGTTGTTGTGTATGACGAACTACCACTTCACAAAGAGAAGTTGTTCAATTATACTTTATTGACACTCAAGGTAGAAATTGTGATAGAAACTCTAATTATATATAAAATTCATGATATTTATAATTTATTTATTTTTATTTGATTTATATATAAAACACACCCTATAATTTCCATTTTTTGTACATACGATAACTTCATTTGGGGAAGTGTGGACTTCCTCCTTCTTAAAGAGATGCGATGTGTTCACATTGTAAATAGAACATATAATGGATTATTTTATTAAACCTATGTAAAATATATGACATAAATATAATATTAGAATTGAAATATGCATATATATAATTTACATTTCATCCTTTTAATATGATAAGGAAATGGAAGTAGCATTCATGTGTACGTATAAACTATCGTCTACATGAACGATTCATTTCATTTCAAGTCTACAAATATTATGAATTATTATAAATACATTTAATATATATATGTTATATTTAAATAATGTTTCAAAATATTGATATGATGAATCCAATATATAATTAATATGTACAACAAGTTACAAGTTAAAACAAACTCGATAAACTAGTCAATTAACACACAGAATAGTGAAAATAAGGAAAGGTTGTTATCAAACGAGTAATAAGTTATTATCAAAAAATCATAAAAGATATTGTAAAAATGAATATGGTTATATTAAAAGTTAGTAAATTTTTTTTATCCATTACAAAATAGTTTAAATACAACTTAACAGAACAGAAGGACAAGGTAATGGATTCTTGTCTCACTGTTAATTTCGTGCGACAAACTCCATAACTAACCACTTACTTATTTTTTTGTTATATCTACTTCCCCCTTCCCCCCACACATATATACATTATCATGAATTATATTATATTCATGGTATTTAATTTTTCTTTTCATATCATTTCCTTCATTGGGCTTATGATTCAAATGATTCAATATGGTATGGGAAACATAGGAATGTTTAATGATTATATTCCTCAAGAATGAATTAAAAATAATTAAAGGGTATTTACATTTACCACCATCAACATCCCTTGTTCATACATATCCTATACAAAGGAATTATTTATAGGATCATATCTTTTATTGTATACAGATACATTTAGTTAAAGATGATGTTTTGGATTAAATCTATTACGAGATATGTGAGAAATTCTTTATACATGAAATAAATGTGTTGGAGACAATTTTAGGCTAGCCCTATGGGTTGGGGAATGATTAAATAGAGACCTTTGATGAATCTTTAATCTATTGATATGAATATGATGGTCAATAACATAATATTTTAAATTGTTTCTTGACGGTGAAGGAATCATGTACCTAGGATATATGATGCATGATAATTAAGAATTTACTTTATTGAGAATTCATTTTTCATTATAATATATGAGATTAGTACATAAATATATCTATGAATACATTTAATTATCAATTTATTGATCAAATTTCATGTCTCTATGTTTTCTACATTTCCATATTGATTATGCCATGTTTAGTATATTTTAATGGAATTTGTTTTTATCTATCCATCGTTTCATATTGATTTACTCTCATCAATTAATTATTTCTTCCATTTTAGATACCCATACTGAGAATTTGAGACCACCCTTGATATGTTTCCTTTAAAAAAAATATGAAGAATAAAACATTGAATAATATTTCATGGATGCTGTTTATTTCATTTTATTTTATATTTTTGTTATATTTTTTTTTCGCAATGTATTATGGGTATCATGTATGTAATCTAGATTTTGAAAACTTCTAATATGATTGGTCTATTAGGATTTGATTCTTTATAATTATGCTAATTAAATAGAATAATGCTTCAACTCATGGATTCATGGTTCAGGGTGTTACAATTAATTACAGACTATGTATTAAGATTCCTAGTTTTTCAAAAGGTAATGGTTAAAAGATATAATCATAGATGAATAATATAGCCTCAAACTTTTATTTTTTTAAATGAGAAGACCTTACATTATCATTTTTTGTTATATTACCAAATACTCCTAGAAAATATGATGAAATATGAGTTATTGTTTTCCCACCAATCAAAATATTCACATTTCATAGAAATATGAGAACATTTATTCCTTGAGCGCCTTCCACGACTCTATATTGGTAATTTTTTAATACTTATCAAGGAACTTATTTTAATTGTTTCTGATCAAGATACACTATTTATATAAAAACATGGAAGGGTATTAAGAAGTTCCCTGAAATTGAGCTTCATTTGAGCACTGTTGACCACCCCAAAACTAATGTAATGTCTAAAAGGTCTACACAAACATTAGAATATATGTTGTGGTCATGTTCACATAAAATTAATTATATTTTGGATTAGTATTTATTTATAGTATTTCATTCTTATAAAAATATTTTTTATTTAGGTATTCAAATGGTGTCTCACATAGAATTATATAGCCATAGGTGATGTATTCCAAATTGTTGTGATTAATTTGGTAAAAGGAAATTTTTTGGACAAAAACATGTTGTGGAGTAAAAGAAAATGGTTAATATTATTCATAATCATATGAATGTAGATCAAATAAATAAAATAGTTATGCTAATAAACATTAGAATTATTTTCTATTTCAATTGGAAGAGTACGTTCTCATGAATGTATCTTTTTTTAAGCGTGTTACAAGGTACAATAAGAAATAGAAAATAAACTCCAAATACAAATGAACTTTTAAAATCATGAATAGAATTATAGTTGTTTCTTATCAATTGAAAATTAATCCAAGTCCTTATAAATTACATGATGTTTTCTCTATATCATTATTAAATAATTATATTCTAGACCCAAAAATTTTTTAAATTTTTTGTGTAATAGAATTTGATCGTGTGCTATCTTTTTGTGAAGTGACTATCTAGATTATACATAATAAAGTAAAATTATTGAGGAAATGGAAAACTCGAGTAGTGTAACTGATTTGAATAAATCATGAAATGGAGGTAAAAATATGGCAAATAACTGATGTCGTTAAGAAGAGCCACCCAAGTTTTTTCATAATGCAATATCCATATAATTTTTAAGGATGAAATTATTATAGGAGGGAAAAATGTCGCACCTAAGCTTCAATTACAATATGTAAAATTTATATTTTAACAAAAAAATATAACAAATATTTTTTTATTAATGGATTAAAATTTCTAATTTTATGCGATGGATATTTATTTTCATCTTACATGTTCAAAATAATCGTTGAATGCATTTTTTGAATTTTCTATTTGAACTATGATTTTATGAATAATTGAAAATGTTGTATTTAACTATTCTAATAATTATTTATAATATTATGTTATAATTTTAAGAACAAATTATATTTTGAAAATAATTTTTATATAAATAAATATAAGATCAATTTGAGGTAAAAGGGATATTTTCATGAAACAATTTGTTTATCAAAAACAATTTTGTTCTAAAAAGGCATAATGTATTTCTTACTTAATTAATTAAAATAATAAATAATGATGAATGATTAAAATACCATTTATTATTATATATATAATTATATTAACTTAAATCTATCTAGTTATGATTACAAGTCATATCGTTAATATAGGATCATCTTATGATTGAAAAATTTCATTGTTTAAAAAACATTTTTTGATAGGTTTTGTGGGTTTACTTTTGAAATAAATTATTTGATATATATAAATTAAATTTGAGATATTGTATGTCATATTTAGAATCAAAATAATTCATTTTATGTAAAATAATATTAATAACTTTTTTTATAAATAATGGAAATAATAGTACAAATTAATTACCATGGTAACAATAAAAAGGAGTTTATTGAGTTTAATATATATGGATAAGGTTAAAAATGAAATAAAAAGTTGCCATAACCCCATTTATGATTGTATTTTGCAATATCGTTGTAACCATATAATATGAGCCATTTTGGAGCCGTATTTATAAGAAAATAAACTGATGTTATTGAAAACATTGAAAAACCACAACTGTTCCACTCACATCAATTATAGAGGAGAACACCCCCCCACTCACTTATTCAAACCAATAAATCCATTTATATAAAAAAACACTGAAATATATAAAGAAATAATTATAATGGGGAACTTCCCCCCCCTCACATATTCAAATCAATTACAGGTGTATTCTATGGTGGATCAATTTTTTATATAAAATATTTTTCTAGATTCTCTTTGTGTTTTTATTTCTATTCCTTCAATTCAATACAGTCTATTTAATAATGAGTCATTGAAAAATATAAAGAAATAATTATATTTTGTTTGAAAATTCAAAATCATTATATAGTGAAATACCATAACAATCATTATAAAGTACTAATTTATAAATTCTCTAATGATATAACCTTAATTGTTTTCTTACTCATCTATTTGATCAAAATAAACATATTTATTTGTCGCTAAAACCTCTATAAGAGGAGAAATTAAAATATAAGGTTCATAGTTATTATTTCATCCCTAGATGATGTTAGATTAATTTCAAATATGAAACATGAATTCTATATCAAGATATTTCAAATTTTGCCTATACAAAGAAAATTAATCTATTCCCATAATCATATAAAATTATACCAAGGAATAGAAAATGATATTTCATGGATGTATCTTTACATAATCTTTTATTTGAGAAGTGAAATGTACCTTAGATTCAATCATCACACCATCAAGTGTTTTCCCTAATAATTCAATATCCAATTTTTTAGGATACAAATCAATAATATTAAGGAAAATACACTCTAGGAAAGAAAAAATATATCTATGATAAAACAATATATTCACCACTAATGAGGGTACCTATCATCACATAAATTTCAATATTCTATTTGAAATCATATATTAACACAAAATTGGGTTTATTGAATAATATAAAAATAATATCTTATGAAAATTATAATGTGTAATTGTATGAATGTTTAAAATAACTCAAGATATTTATTATTCTAGGAAACCATAATTTTAGCCTATAAAAAATACATTTCAACCTATATTTGTTTAGGTTGGGTTATGTTACAATTAAAATAATCTCTTAAAATAACTAACCCCTTATTATATACCAATAAGGCCCACCTAGTCATAAAATGCATATATTTTACATCATTTTAATTGTTTAAACATTACATCTCACAAATAAACAAGTGATCTCAGACTGAAATGGTTTGGTGTCTTTATAAATAATCTAAAAAACGTTATTATTTCACATTATATATTCAACATATTTGAGAAATAATCATAGGAATGGAAACCCTTATATACATAATACATGTAATACTCCTCAATATTTCTTTTTGAATAAAGACATATGAAATGGGTAAGCTCCAATGCACAATAATGGTAAAAATTGTAGATAAAAATATGAGATCATAAGAATATGATAAACAAGTAGGATTGAGAATAGAATCAAGGTGAATTAATATTTAATAAGAAAATAATAACCATTAAATAATTAAAAATACATCACATTTCATGATGTATGTATTTTCCATAAAATAACACATGAGTCATAAAAAAGATGATTCAATAATTAAGATCCACATAAATATAACATAGAAATGTTGAAATAACAGAAACATAATAAATTTTAACATTGTGAATACATATAACAAAAAATATTTCCTTTCACAACTTTTTAAACATTTTTAAATACCAGAATGTCAATGAAAATTATTTTGAACAAATTTTATCATAATCACATATCACAACTTTTGAACATATATAATCACAATATTTTTCTTGAAAAATATTTTTATCATATATAGACTCAATAATGACCATATACACCATTTAAAATATATATAAACACAATAATTTCCACCAAATACATTATAACTATAGCTGAAATGTCATCTTCATGTAAAAAATCGGTTTCTCATGAGATGAAATGCTTTACCCAATTCATTTTTGGGATATATTGGACTCACCAAACATGTAATGATAATTTATACATATAAGTGTCAAATAAACATGAAAATAATCATAATTCTATTATATAATTATTAACCCCTAAGAAAGAACCAGCTTTCATGAATATTTCAAATCTATATGATCATATACCACCCATTGAATTAAGTTATATGCTATCAATATTTAATCTTCCCATGAGAATCATATTAAACATTAATGGATGTTAACATTGAAGAAATATAATTTATAAGAGCGATATAATATTTTTGGAAAAAATAAAAACAAATATCGTTTCAATTTTGATAAATTATATATTAAATTAAATTAAAATAAAATAATAAAATAACAAAAAAAAGGTTAATTGAATACAATTTATTTTATAAAATAATAAAATCTTAGAAAGTAATAATTATAGAGAAAATTGAGGAACATCAAAATATAAATTAACCCTGAGGTTTTTGAAAATATTGTATTTACACTTATATAAATTATTTTAATTTTTGAATAAAATTAATCTATATAATAATATATTTATCCATAATATGATACATACAGGAATATTAAATTCATAAGAACAATGGAGAAATAATCAAGACTGAAAATAAAAGAGAAGGTCAACTCCACTAAAAAAATAATTTTAGTGGACTTGTGAACCAAATAGTAGTAAAAGAATAATGAAATTTTTAGACCTAAAAAATAAAAACATAGGAATACAATATTTTGTGTTTTAGAGAAAAATAATATGTAATTATCTCATATAAAATTTCGCAATAAATAATATTTATTTCAAAGTGTGATTAAAATGAAAACCTAACCTATTTTATAAAAGTTCAATCTAATTAAATTGAAGGATAGAAAGGAAATTGAATTTTTAATTGAATAAAATAAAATAAAATAATAATGAAATATTTTAAAGAGGTCATATATACACAATATAAATTATAATATGTAGAGAATATAAGACATGTCTCAGTGGGGGTAAATGAGAGAAAATAAAATACCTTGCATTCACACTCAATAAGAAATGATCTATCCAAAGGTATAATATATTTTTGTTGATTAGTATAATATATAAGAAAAAATATTATTTATTTTTAATTATATCATTCATTTATAATTTCTTATAACTAATTTTTTATTCATTCTTTTTTAAAATTAGTATTCACCTGTTAAATCTCTCATTAGTTACGTACTTCCTTCGGAATGCTACTTCTAATCTTAAGTATTTTATAATGTTTTAGTAAACTATATGTTGGACATTGAGAATAGGAAGGTGAAATTTTAAATTTTTTACTTCAATTTTTTATTTTATGGAATTGGTAGAGATAGTTCTTAATGAACAATTTAAATCCTATCATTGAATTTCATTTCAATATAAAAATGATTGTATTAATGAATATAAATGAATATATTAAAATTAAATACCAATAAAAATATCTTAAACCCTTTATTATTCCCTCTTCTTATTGATATATAAGTTTCAAAAATCATTAATGTTGTAAATATGGTAGCATCCTTCTTATAGTTTGTAAAACAGACCCAAAGAAGAAGGCATTACAAATAATTAATGAGAAATAACATAGTGTTATATTATGATAATATCATTTTACAGAAACATGATGATTTTAAAATTAATATTTTGGAAAATATAATGGTATTTATTAATAGTTTAGATAAGGTTGTAAATTATTTTTTTTAGGATAAACTCAATATTTACATTGAAACAATCGCTCATTCTTACACTTTTTTCTTTCAAAATGACGATATTTGGCCTACTTATTTTAACCAAAGCCTATATGATATGGGAGAGAAATTTACTAGAGGTAATTTGAAAATACATTGAATATAATGAATAATTGAATAATGTTATTGGATTTTTTGGATGAGAGGTCATTTTGTAGATGGAAATGGAAGACATTTCTCGGGAATCATGGGCTAGGTGAAAGCTAAAATAGATTCACATGGGAGTTAATAGAGCTACATAACAAAATTTTTTTGATATATGTAGTTTTGATTCCACATACAAAAAAATAATATCAATAATGTCCATATATCATGTTTATTACATAAAATATCATCAATTTTATTTACCACTTTCCACACCTTTTTAGCTAGTTCTATTTTTTATCGCGTAATAATTTTATCATAAAAATATTACATGAAACCTATCTCTCAATTTTAACATGAAGAGTTTTAATTTAATATAATATTATTTATTCTTCTATATTAAAATTTTAGAATTATAGTTAAAAACTAAGAAATATAAAATTATTTTTTTATAAAAAAATCCATTCTAAACTGTATGTTATTCGATTCTAATTTAATATTAATTAATAATCATTACGTGGGTGATAAACAATTTTTTAATTTTATAAAAATTATATTTTAATAAAATAATCCTTAAAAAATTATTTTTTTTAAAACACAAAATTTATAATGTATAAAAAACATTTCTTTGATAAAGGTGGTTTAAAGAATAAATATTATTTTTTTCATCTTACAATCCAAGTAAAAATCATTATATGTTTAGAAATTTGATTTATTATATATATTTAATTATTTTAATTAAAATAAATATTTTAAATAAATCATTTTAATTTCATAAATTGAAAATTCATTATATATCGAAAAAATAATTCATTAAATAGTATCTCTTTTTAATGTCAAATTATTTTACCTTTATTAATTAATACTAAAAATTTCATGAGTTTTTATTCATTTTTTATATATTTTGAAAATATTTTTCAATAAATTATATACAATAAAAATGATGAATTTTAACTTTTAAATTGATATCGATATATAATCAAAACAATGTTTTAAAAAAAACTTTAGTCAGACATAAAAAATTAAATTAAATTAATTTATATTTAATTAATTTAATTAAATTTTATTAATGTTATACTAATTATTCCTTCAAATAAATCAATTAATTTTATTTACATCAATCTTTAAAAGTAAAAAATTATTACAAAAAATAGAAAATTCATAAAAAAAACATTATTCAAAGTAAATGATATTTTATCAAGAGAATAAGTAACTTATAATTTTATTAAATATAAATAAACTTATGTTAAAAAAATTATTTATAAGGACATTTTATATTTCTGTTAACATTTAAATCATATTTATATATGTGAACTATATAACATTAATTACAAATTAGTAACACATTTACTGTTATTATAATCAATGGATATATATATTTTTCTAAGGATTGTATAAGGGATATATTTTAGTCATTAAATCTTTCATACAGAAGTATATTTACAACTCAAACATTATATTCATATAGTTTTAATATTAAATTTTATAACATGTTTTTTTCTTTCTTGAATGGATTTCCAAAGTAGGTGTTCTTCTACTAAAAATGATTGTAAATGACGAATATGATGTCATTGAAATCATAATTATAAAATATTATTATTTTATATGTATTAACCTCATATAATTAATGCATTCTTAATAGATGTAATCATTTAGGGTGTTTTTTAAGGAACTATTTTGAGTGAATTAATTGTCATTTATTCAATTCATTTTTCATATGATAAATTTAAAAATTGTGTTTGGATTAATTATAAATAATAAAACAAGTAACATTTGGATATTAAGTTCATACTTTAATCTAGGATATTAGAATCAACATAAAAATAATTTATCCCCCAAAATATGTTTTCCTTGAGTAAAAACATGATGGTACTTTTTTCTCAATGCATCTTCATGTTCCCATGTTGCTACCCCAAACATATCCTTCCTCAAAAAAACTGACTAGACGTTTGGGCTTATATTTTTCATTGTATTTATAATTATATATATTTATTAATGTTTCATTACAAAGGGAAATCATCTTACACTTTAATAACATTTATTTTTAGTAAATATCAATGATCTAATATATATTTCCTCAAAAACTTATTCTTAGAACATATTATGCACTTGTTAGTGGTTATGTTCGTGTAAAAGGTAATAAAATACCATAAAAATAAGATAATGGTTTTCCATGAGGCCAATGTGTCATGGGATTAACTTTCACTTTTCCCCAAATCACATTTCCATCCACCATGGTGATATTTGAAGGAATACATTTTCTATAACATTAAAAACAAAATAATACTAATGATTATCAACATTACTATTTTATAAACACTGTCCAGTTTAAATATGTTACTAAATATATTGAATCGTAACTATCATTTAATATGGATAATCTAGTACATGTAGCCTTGACTCGCTGTATTAGTCCAAACATGATAGTGATTAACACCGCTTCCTAATTATATCATTATATAGTGATGTTTGAATGGTATAATCAATATTTGTTTTATAGGGGACTCTACTAGGGGAAGGGTTTGATCCAATCCACTTTTAAAATACATAAAAAAGGATAATTGAATATCATCTATAGTGAAATAGTGTTTTATGATTTAATATAAGATTGAGGGTGAAAACTTGTGTAAAAGCCTTGATTTAAATTCAAACCTTTTTGAAGATGTATCTAGAACATTTAGGAAAACACTACATCTTAGTTAGATACAATTTAAAGTGGAACTCCATGATTCCATACCACTTAATTTATTTATATCATGGAAATTAAATCATGTGAGAAATATTATTAAATGGAAATGAAATGTTCAAAAATTGTAATGTGACCATATACTTCCCAAATGGAAGGAAAATTTTTAGAGGAATTAAGATAACCTATAATGAAATCAATCATGATGTTAAAAAATTTCCTTAGAGCTTGCAGAAATTATTTAATCATCCCCTTACAATTTTAATATTTAATCATAACTTTTCCTTGAGATCTCTATATATCTTTTCACTTCATGAACAGATAAATAATGTTGTGTTCTGTTCATCATCTAGTATATCTATAAATATTGATATGTAAGAGATACATATTCATTTTTTATATGATAATGCCATAAATATAATGGTTTATCACTGAAATATTACTTAAATTCTTTTATAGCTCTATAACAACATTATATACCTCCTTGATCTTTATTTGGATTAGTGGTTGAGTATCAATGATTTTAAAATTAATTTGTATTCATTTTACAAAATTCTTCACGAATAAGGTATAATTACCCTTCCTTATTATAGAATCAAACACCTTTCTTACTTTTGAATGGTGAACATTTATTGGGGGAACATTGTCTAATCAACTCCAACAATTTCCTTTGGTTAATCATATATTCCATCTTTGTAAATATATGCATTAATTTATTGGGAAAAATATATATTTCAATCTTTTCCCCATAGATATATTTCCCTAATATTATGAATGATTATATTTCCACTACTATATCTAATTCATAAATTTGTTAATTTTACACATGATCCTTTAATTGAAAAGAGTAATATGCTACAACTATTTTATTCTTCATTAGGACACATCCTAATACCATATTTGATTCAAAACTATCTATCAAAAACCATTCTTCACTATATGGTAGTGTGATTAATTATGCAATTAACAACTTTATCTTAATATAAAATAAATTATTTTAGAATTATTTTATCTATTCTAACATTATTCCATTCCCAGTAAAATTTTCCTTTGGATTTGATAGTCCTAAGAAATCACCCTCAATATAATGATAATATCAATTGAATAGAAGGAAACAACATATCTGCAGTATATTTGTTGGACTAGCTCACTCCTAAATGAAACCTATCGTTTTATGAGCAATATACCCACAATTGTTATTAAATAACCCATGAATTATACTAATTGTTACTATAAGTCACAGTTACTAAATGTTTCTAATAGTTTCACAATTTTAATGGTCTACAACACAATAAATAAATTATATTCATGCTCTTATTCTACAATAGAATATATGATAATATCATCTATGAAGACTAACACAAATTGATTTAGGAAGTCATCATAGACCTTATTCATGAAATTAATAAAGATATTAGGTTAAATTACAAGTCTAAAGGGAATTACTATAAATTCATAGTGTCCATATATTATATGGAAGGCTATATTTAGTATGTCCTCAATTTTATCCACTAATTGGAGATATCTATATTGAACACCCATCATTGGAAAATATTTATCCCCTTTGATTTGATTGAACAATTAATTAATATGTGATAGTGGATACTGGTTTTTTATCATCATCATTATATGTTTATAAGAATCAATGTAGATAAGAATTTACCAAATCATTCTTCTTACCAAATAGAACCAATGAACCCCACAGTGAATCACATGGAAATATAAAAAAACTATCAAAATTATATTATATTTATTATTTAACTTCATCTGATTACTCATGGGTCACTACATAAAGAGTATGTCATATATGCGTAGAACAAGGTATGACTTCTATTAAAAACACAATGTCACAATTTATAATATTTCTAATAATTTTTTTGAGATATTTAAAATATTCCCACACAATATATATCTAAAATATTGTGTCTTTCTCTAAATATTTGAGCTAAATATTTTCTATTATTATATGATATGTCCTATATAATGGTAGTAACTTCTATAGGAATATCATAGTCACCCTGTCATTGATATACACTCATTGTTTGATTTCGTAAACGAAATGTATTTACATATCATAGTAATTAAAATGGGACCTATGTTGGGAGATCTTATCAACAGCTAACGTGACATTAAATATGACTAAATGGATAATAATTAGATTTTTAAGAAGCACATTCCATTAAAATGTAATAATATTATATATATATATATATTGTGTACTAGATATGAAATCATTATACCATTGGGGTTTCCAATGATATGTGAATATCTAATTGTTGGGGTGGAGAATTATTGATTTTAGAAAACATTCCAAATATGAAAGAGTGTGTAGAACCGGTGTCATGTAATAATGTTATAGTTCTCGAGTGGATGATAAGTGTACATTTCACCACTATATTTTAATTATCCATCTCAATGTTTATGAATAAATATGGTATCCCAGTATCCCAATGATTTGTAGGTTTCTAAAAAGGATTATAACCAGTAACCCTTGCTTATGTGTATTAGTATAAGTAATGTCCAGTCTCCTTAAATTAAATATTTTTTATGGGTGATTCATGGGGATGAAATTTAATTTTATGCATTTTATTGGTTAGCCTCTTCATATATATTTGGAATTAATTTTCCTGATAGACTTCTCTTCCATAGATGAATCATCTCTCTATTATGTGGAGATAAATACCTCCATTATTCTTCTAATTATTGTTATATATATGAAAAAAAATTATTTCCCCTTTATATTTTATAATTTGAGTTTCCATATAAAACATTTTTATATTCTATTCCCAAACAAAAATCTGAGTAATGAGCTTCTAAAATTTCAATTTCAGACTTTATACTATATCATAAAATTTATCCATAAATACTGTTGTATGTTATATGAAATTACTTTTGGGGAAATATTTTTAAACCACTAAATAAATAATTTATTTCTTTTAGGATCAATAACAAAGACCGAAGGCATAATGTGAATGATTCATAATGTTTTAATGTACTAATGGATTAATAATATTATTACATAACCATATATAATTATCTATTCATTTTTTAATATTTTGGTTAATGTTTTATTGAAATTATTTTTTTAAACTCTAACCAATCCATAGATTCATTTTCTTCCCCTTCCTCATATTCTTAATGAGGGTCCACTAATAATTAGATAAATATTATAAATAATAAAAATATAAATCTAATTTTTATGAATTAATTATTTTATTATATAATATATATATATATATATATATTATGCTAATACATGTCTAGTAAATTTTTCAATCAAAAAATCCAATAGAGGAGGGTGGTAATGTCCACATGAAGGACGCAATAGAGAGAACATCTAGAGATTTTAAAAAGGAAACTATGTTTGACTATGTAAATGTCAAAAAACACTGATCAAAGATGATAATGTAGAAGTTTATGACAGTATGATATATTTCTTTTTGAATAAATTTAATCTCTTTGATATATTCTATTATACACAACCCAATTATTTCTATGTTCATAATCGTATTCAACTCACATCAATAAGTTTAAACGACCCATGATATATATATATATAACCATATTAACCTACACATTAAATTATCAAGTATGGATAGTATTAACTATAATATTATATATATATGACCTACTCAATATTAATTATTGAAAAAAATTTATAAAATCACCAACCAATTTCTAGTAAAGTAATTTTCTTCTTCAAGAATATGTTTTCTTCAAAAATGATTTTTGTTTCGTTTTAGGAAAAAAATTAAAAATTAATTTTTTCCCATTTTTGAAAACTACATGATAAAATTAAATTCATATTGGAAATTTAAATATCAAAATTTAATTTTGGTGAATGTTTGTGTTTTTTGGAAAATATTTATTTTTCATTGAATAATAAAAAATACAAATTTTTAAAAAAAGTCATTTCTTTGGAATTTATTGAGAAATTTAAAAGTCATGTTATTTTTTAATGATTATTTAAAAAAACCTAAGTGTTATTTAGATATATTTTATCTACTTAATTTCTTTAAAATCATCTTTATATTTATTTTGTATAAGGTTTTCTTTGGGTCTAAAATAGTATTTTACTAAAAACTATTATAAAGTACATAATGTCTCTCTATTTTAATTAATTAAATTAATTCCAAATGAGAAAATTTTTAAATGAAATGTTGATATTACATATTAACATGAAAATAAATGTCATTATGTTCATTTTTTAGATTTTTAATATTTTAATATCGACTTGATGGTTTTTATTTGGAATTTTTCTAGTCAATCAGTGTATAGATCATCAACTAGTAATGATGGAATATTTGGAACAGTTTTCTCTTTTTTTAGATTATTCATATGTTTATTGATTAATGGAAAATGATGAATCATATTATTATATTTTAATACCCTTTGAATACCATTTGGGAACTTTGGAGATTATAATTTTTTGGATCGGACTATAAATAGAGTTTATGCTTTCTATAATGACATACTTATTCTCATTAGCATGAGAATAAAATAAATCATTACCTGGACTTAAGAGACATCCCCAAGATGCCAAATGATCGAAATAAATGCTAAAGGGTTTCACAAAATTTGTGGGAAAATTTACCCTTTAAGAATATACCAACTAATCAAAACTACATAACCAAACAAACCACTATATGACGCATGACAACCATAAAAGGAAAGTCAAAATTTCATATATCAGAATCATACACAATTTACGTGCCACAGTGGAAGACTAAAACATCAAAGTATATAGTTGACAGAAAACTAATAAAATGACAAGATGACCACATGACTCCATACTCTACATGATCCGTGTCTCATAATCACCAAAAGTCCGAGTATCAAGAAGTAGTTCTAAAATTGTGATACTTTACCTTTTCCCATGTCCTTGTAGATGACATTTGAAGAAACACTAATTTTCTAAAGTAGGGACAAATAATAAAACTAAATATGTATTTTCTAGTAACTTTCCTACGTAGAACACTAGGATAGATGAGATAACAACATTTATATTATATAGTTTACATAAAACAATTTACAAAAAAATTTATAATTATATATTTACAACTTCAAAAACAGTTTATATAACACACTTCCAAAATAGTTTATAACTAAATAATATATAATACCAATTTCACCCCATTTTTTGAAGAAGTTATTTTTCATGAAAACAACTAACCAATACTTTCAATCCATTTATCACGTTACCTTTGGCATAACTATTCCATTTTACATATCTACATTACTAACCATGCATGCTTCTTTGTGAGAGTTCAGTACTCATGAGTGGTTTCTCATCGATCTACCCCAGTTATCACAAGGTAAATATATCCCATGTTCCATTACACCTTTGGCACCAATCATAATGGAAATTTTCTACCAAGCCTCGTAAATGGAATATGAACATCCCCACCACGTATGCCTAAAAACCTTGACAAAACCATTTCAATGAAATCCCCATTTTATTGAAAAAACTTTTTCCCATCAAGCCATATCGATAAAAAAATATTTTTCTAGAAAACATTTTTCCAACAAATAGATTCATCATTTCCCAAAATAAATATTTTTAAATAAACATTTTTAAATAAATAAGCTAAATCACATTTCACAAAAATTCTCCAAAAGAATCAAATTCCATTAAGACCATAATTCATAACTAAAGAATATTTATTGAATTATTTACACACCAATTTCATAATAAAATTTATTTAATTAAATCAATTTAAATATAAGACAATAAATTATACCAATAGGAGTCGATATTGAAGCCACCTAACCCCAACCATTTTGAAGAAAATTGAAAACTGAAGAAAAATTATCACAAAATCGGGTAAGAGTTCCACGAAACCACCATAGAAATATTTTCCTACACTACATAATATTTAACTTTTTCCAATAGGGACCTATCTATTGGTAAAAGTGTATATTATATTGGTAAAACATTTTACCAACACATATTTCCCTATCACTAAACTGTTGGTAAAGACTCTGTCGCTAAATTTTTTTGTGATAGATAAAATAGTTTTGTTACAATTATAATAATACCAACAGATAATATATATGTTGGTTAAAGTGTTTAACAACATATTCTTATGAAAATATTTTCTGTTACTAATAGTATTACTAATATATAATATCTATTTATAAATTACAATTCAATAAAAAAAATAATTTTTTTTAATATATCATATATAATTCATTTATTTTAATTATTAAACTGTAGAAGATTGACATAAATTTCAAATCATAGAAAAAAGTAATTATATTAATAATGAAATCTAATTTATAAATGTTAGATTCAAAAATATTAGATCCCCCCCCCCCACAAGATCACCCAGCAGGATACATCACACCACCCCCCAAGAACCCATATCCCATCCATGCCCCACCAACCCAACTCCAGCACCAGCGACCCATCCATGCCTTAGGACCAACGAGCCTCCAATTTGCAAATCAATGAGCATACTGACAAGTTGATGCTATGACCCACCATCCATCTCCAAGATCTACACCACACAAATTCAAATATTAGAACCACAAATTTTTTTCAAATACCAAAAGAGAAAGTCAAATATAAAAAGATAAATAAATGGAATTACAAAAAAAATTATCTGTATAGAAATAGATTGGAGAGGTTAATAATTGCTTAACTATCACAATTTCCTATAGCAGTTATGTATTTTCATGGCCTATCTAGACATTGTGTGATGTTTCCTTATGAATAGTTCAAGATAAACAAGGGAAGACATTTAGTGATAATCTCTAGCTTGATGTTTTCTCCAAATGTGATCTACTACATGATTCAACTTTTGATTGCATCTCGAAAGATGGATATGATGAGAATATTGAATTAAAAAGGTATCTGAAAGTGGGGAATGCTAGAACCATGCATGTATCAGCTATTAGTGATGTATTCTATAGTGAGATAAGGTTTAGAGGGAACAAATTTCTGCTTTCTCAGATGAACAAGATCCAACATCAAAACGAAAGGGATGAACAATTGGTTCAAATGGAAATGGGTCCCACTATTTTCCATTGAACAACGAAACCTTTAGGCTTCTTGTTTAAAATTTTCTCATGGAACTAGTGCTCTAAATGTGGCTGGATTGACATCAGATTGAATCTGTTCATGATATCGAGTTCCTACTTAACAAATGAAAGTCATCCAAATAGAAAAATAACAATGAGTTAATGCAATAAATCTCTATCATAAAACCAACCGAAGGAATGAATAACACACTTGTCACTTGTACATCATGTAGCTGGACATGTGCACCCCTGAAACCACCTGAAAACCATACAAAGATAGCCAAAGAAATTGAGATTCCATTAAAACAAATGAATTGAATATTCAGCCAAAACAAATACAAACCAACCATCAATGAAAACAAATCCCTATAACTGCCAATATGCACCCAAAAAGTCATTAGTTATTTACTCTTAAAAAATTCAAACTGAATATGAATCCAAAACAAATACCATCCACCCATCAAAAATTCAATCTTTTTTATGCATTCATTTATCATAAACCATAAAAAATAGTCATTTTTTATTTACACTTAAAACATTCAATATGCATCCCGAAAGAAATGAATATTCAACCAAAACCATAAACACATTAGTATGTCAAAAATTGGAATCAAACTATAAATATGCAACCAAAACTGTAGGATGTATAATCTCAAATATATATATTAAAATATTTTCACTGAACATGGCATTTGAATGTGAAAAAAATGATCTAAAATACATATATCCATATTTTTTCACTTACCATGGAATAGGAATGTGAAAACATGATGTAATCATCTCAACTACTCTAAACTATTTCAAAGCATCATCTAACTCGACCATGTTGAACAGCCAATGTTTTTTTAGGAAAAAAAACAGTTGATAACGAACAAGAACATGCACATAAAGAAACATAATTCATGCTAATTTTAACACCGTTTTGCAGGAAAAAATGTTCTAATTAACTTTTTCTGCAGCCGATTCTCATATCAAATTTAACCCGAAATAAAACCGAAAAATCCCATAAAAAGATAGCATAAACAGAGAGAAATTGAACTAAGGTCACATCTTACTTCTTCTTGTCTCCAACTCCAGCTGACCTCGTCTTACAGAGCACGTTAGCCATTTCCTTATGCTTCTTCTTTGCTCTCATGTGGGTGCCCAACTTTCCCTTTTCCACCTTTATTTGTAAGGAGAAAATCCAGCAACCTCCCTTATGAGAGACCGCACGAAATGGACTCTCTTACTTGTTATACCATGTCTATCAGAAGGGTGTGGAGGAAATTCCTTCTTGGATACAATAAGACCCTTGTTCAGACCCACAAAAGACCAGTATTTGGTTGTTAAAACCTTGACATCATTGCATCATTTAGACCATAATAACTCAACACAAACAATGATTTATTGTGTTCCTTGTTTTTCGTTATCTTTTAATGACCATGAATATATTTACATTAATGAAACATAATGATTAAAAATATTTGATATTTTGAAAATATCATTACCAACATGGCATGACTTCTCAAGGAATATGTAGTAAAAAAATGAGTGTTCTGTGTCACATCACATACATTTATGTGTTTTATGTCAATTGAAATAATTACAGTGTTAGGAAAATAGAATTTAAACAATTAAGTTGATATGGACTTTATGGAAGTTGCACATTCACTGTATTTAGACAGAAACATGAATATGTTAGTGGCATTAACACTATGAATCATTCAGAAATAAAGAAATATATGCTACAAAGAATAAAGAAATAGATGATGTTATTACTAATCTTTTAAAAAAACTTATGTACATGATATTAGTACATTAATTGTTCTACCAAATCAAACTCAATATGTTCCCTTTGTCGACAAGCCATAGTGAAAAAACACTAGGGATGATGTTTGAAAAATACCTTCAAATAATATTGAATGAACTTTAGAAAGGGAATAGAATTGTTAAACCTATAAATTCCAATTTGTTAGGCGGATATAGAAGAATAAATTTATTTCATTCTTAGTACTTAAAAAGAGGCAAACAATAAAGAAAGGTAACCACATAAAGTACAAATGATGATTTCAAACATAATGAAAAGTTCCAGATACCGAAATATTGAATTATACTAATAAATTCATTGTTAGTGCATAAGATAAATATGAATAGAAATTCAAATTCATGGGCCTAAATAGTGTTGATAATACTAATAATGCAATCATATTAGAAATTACATGGAACTTATGAAAAACCAGGGTCTTAGAATCCATACCCAATGAAATCCCCCACCCATCCACTACCATATTTATAATAATAACATTCTATGATTTCCATTCTCTAACCCAAACTAGAGTTGATCTAATATAGTTAGGATTTTACATGTTAAAGTCAAGATCTCTTTACATTCAACATATAAGATGTGTATGGATTTAAAAACAATGTTTAAGATATTATCTTTTTTAAGTGTTCCAATTTCAAAGATAATAGTTTACATTGGTTTTGAAAAAATAAATGTAATTAAGAGTGTATGATTCAATGAGTATGGAATGTATAAAATAGATGATGCTACCAAGACTCAAATGGAATACCTGTGATTTGTTACATGAGCATTTAGTTATAGTAAATAGTGAGTCTTATAGTCAAATGAAAGGCCTGTGAGTTACCCACATAAGTTTAGAGTTCAACTTGGGTCATTGTTGTAAACATATATAACACGAATTTCTAAAAATCATAAGGCAAAACCACATAATATGGACATCCACCTTCACATCATATTTTAAAGCACCCTCCAACTAGTTTAGTCACCTAAATACAACTACTTAAAAACAAAAAATGAAATTTAAAACTACATATTAAAAATAAGAAATAATTAGAAAAACATAGAAATACTCTATGTCTCTAAGCGGTATGATCAATGATGAAATGAAATGAAAACTTGAGGAACCTCAATATGTCATATCAAAGGGCCCGAAACAAAAAACCAAATATAATATTAAGAATCATTCATAAATCATAAAAATAATAATACAATATCATTTTAATAATTCATGTGAAAGAAAACCTAAAACAAAATAATGAAAAACATGATAGTATTTTTTTCTCGACATTAATTTTCAATCCAAATTATTACAAATTTCAGACATTGGTAATTCATGGTATTTTTTGACTTTTATGTGCAATTAGTAAGTATCCTTGAATAAAATAAAAATAACAATAAATTGAAATAATGTGTACTTGACATCATTAAACAAATCTAAAAGAACAATCCAATCCAAATAATCTTAGGAGGTTGAGAAACAATATTCATTTTGATACAAATTCTAGCAATTGTTGGATGCTTTTTGGAGGGAGTATGATAATCAACATAAAAAAATTTCCTAAATGGATTCCCCAAGATTTTTAGCCTTACTAGGTTTTGAAATGGAAGTGGGAGGCTAGGTAACCACACACTAACAGTTTTAGTAATGGAGTCTTGCTTCATGAGAAAGGAGAACGTCTATATAAAGACATGGAAACAGAAGGATTGAAGAGAATGTGAAAAATTTGACAAAATGCTCTTTTATGAAGAAACTAATAAGAAAAAATAGATTTAAGCAGGCCCACCATTATGCAACACTGCTAACATGAAAAATCATTAACATGCTTATTGGATACTTTCACCACAACCTGTTGATATTGAGAACAAGAGATTAATAAAGAATCAATCATAGAAGATGCTTTAAAAAATTATAATGAGGGGGAACCACTGATGTACTCCAATTCCATTTTTTTTTATTTTCTGAAAAGGACACTTTTTGGTTCAGTGGGAACCATACCCAACTAAAAAAATAGAATACATTTCAGCACCTCATAAAAACTGAAAAAATCCAATACAACATCACTCTCTCGGGTTTAGAACCAAACAACAGTGCACATTTTAGTCTACCAAATCGCCAGCTTCCCAAACTATCCACTATTTCTGCAACATTTCAGGCTTTCCACATCATTAATCAATGCACAATAATTAATAGATTTCAGTTCAACAATCCACTCTGAGAAAATATCAATTCTATCCAGTGAACTTTTTTCCCACTCAAGAAACAACAAAAGGACAAGTAGCACATAGACACAGAAAAATTAGATAGCTTTGAGCTCTAATTTGACACACTGAACATGAAACCAACAGAATCACCAACATCTTCAGTGAAAAATTAGACTCACTTGAAAGAGCTACAATGAGGAAATGTACCAATGATCACTAGAGAACATATGTCTGATCCATGACACCAAACCCTTCAGTGCACCAAGATCCATTGTTGTTAGGCACTAGAACCACTGTGGAACCACACTAGGAACCCAAGATGCATCCCTCGGCTTCCCCAATTGGCAAATCATCAACTACAACAACCTAAAAAAGAACTCAAAACCGCCATTGATTCGACCAAATCCAAACAAAGTCTCCCACCAACATGAACAGAAATAACGCATGAGGGAAGCAATCAGAGGTCGAACATGCACTTGGAACCACCGATATATTACCATCAAATACCGTTGGATCCTTTATAAAATTTTCAATTTCAGTATGATCTCCCAATAGAGAATATGAATCGAGCCCTCCCAGTGCGACTAACCCCTTGGAGACGAAAGAGGGTTCAGGGGCACATCCATCGCCGATCTAGGGATCCTATTCATTATTTAAATTTCCTTAATGTTAAATTTAAATATTTTATTTATTAAATTCATTTTGATTAAAATTAATTATATTCGTCAGATTTTAATATAAAAGGAAATTTTTAAATATAGATAGTGTATATAAAAATATATGTAAATATATCAAATATCATAATGATTTAAATTATTTTTTATAATAATATATTTAAATAGTTATTAGATAAAGAAATTTGAAAACAATATAGTAATTATATTTAAATAAAATTGAAAATTAAAATAAATTAATGAAAAACCCAAAAATGGATATTGAATCTAGTGTAAAAATAATAATATAGAAAAAAATGGTTTCTCTGGATTGGTTATTGATAAAATCATCATTGTACTAATTTATTATGAAAAAATATTGATGATAAATGAATTTTTTGTAATAGTTATTATTAATAACGGATTTATGTGTTGGTACAAAAAATGTTGGCAAGAGTAATAGATTTTACTGTTGGTAAAAGATGTGTTGGTATTGAGTGATCAATATCAACAGATATATCCATTGGTAAAATCAATTGTTGGTAATTAAAATTAATACAAACAAAAATTAATATGTGTTAGAATTACTCATTTTTACCAAAATATATATTATCTGACAATAAATATCTATTGGTATAAGTCATTTTTTGTAGTGATATCATGATCAATACCAAATCTCATCATCTACGGAATCTCCAATAGTATATTTACACACAATATGAATAGATCTAAGGAACTAAGAGTATATGAGAAGTGGATCTAATTTGATATATGAAAACGTGACAAGAATGTAGAATAAATATTAGATACCACGAGAATATGGATTCGAATCACTAAGGGAAGCCTTCAGATCGACTTCAGATCGATTAGAGAACCTACGTTGGACTTTAAAGAAGAAAAATCCAAATTTATGGTTGTTTTGGGGAAAGAAATTTGACTTAATGGCAATTCCTACCAATTTGCACATTTTAAGGTTGTGGTTTTTTACCCCTGCATGGTTTAGTATCATGGTCATAAAAACCATGCGCTAACCACACTGTTGTTTTTTATTTAAGAAAAAATTACATATCCTCTTTTCATAGATTCTAAACCATGTGCTAACTATTCCCAAGAACTCTTTCCAACATTTTTTCATTTTCACAGTTTTTACTAGTCATCCACATAGTTTGGACAAACCATGTGTATCCCGTGCGCCTTCCCTTTAGCCCCAAAACTCACAATAAATTCTCCAAACTCTCATAACATTCACCCTTATACATAATAAACATAAAAATAATATTGAAAGGGTTACATACTAGAATCCGGGGGTGCTATATTCTTTGCACCATTAGTCATTCCATCCCTAGAATGTAAAAAAACAGTGGTGTATAAACATTGCTATTTCATTTCCTTCTTGTTTTCCCATGTCTCTTATTGAACATGACCATGTTTCGACCAAACCAAACTAGGATGATGGTTTTTACCGACAACATGTTATCATGTCTATCCAAAACTTGCAGTGGAATATATACCAATTAAGTATCCATCTCTAGGTCAATGTGATCCCATCTAATCACATGGTCCGGATCAGTCTGATACATTTTAAACTATGATACATGGAACACATTAATATGCACTTAACTAAAGCATGGTGGAAATTCCAACCAATAAGCTAATAGACCCCGAAACACCCTGAGAGGGGACGGGTGAATCAGGGTTTCAAATTTTTCATTATGAAGTTGTGGATCTTGTTCCCACGTTGTTAAGAACTTGTTAAATCTATCAGAAAAATGAAAGTAGGGAGATATCATAACACTTTTAATTGGTTCACCACAAAGGGCTACATCAAATATGAATACACCGACAGTGTTCCTGTCATACCTAAGTCCACTAATCTTTAATAGTTTTAGGATTACAAGATTTTGTCACAATCTCTCTGTTCCCAGAACACTACCATTATAAAGGATTAGGGATTGCTCACTGTGTCCCTTATATCACATCCCTTAACTCTCCCAAGCTCACTACGTTGAGAGAAGTCAAACTCAGTGAATCGACGTAATGGTCTCTTTAATAGATTTTCATTGACCTCTTTGTCTCTATTCAGCATGCCAACCTTCTTGCATCGAAGTCCTAAATCGATTCCCATGAAAGCACTGAACAACTAAATTGGGTATTCATAACATGCAAACAGATTACACTTGCAATAATGCAGAACACCCACCATTCGCACCCAATATCACACCATTGTGGGTAAAATTTTCTTTTTGAGTGAAAAATATTTCACGCAACAACACCCTTTATGCGCAAATTTTCCTTTTTATGCGCAACTATGACTTTTATTTGCAGCTCGATCTTTTCCGCGTAATTTGAACTTTTAAGCACACCATCCACTTTTACACACATCTACAACTTTTACGGGCAACATCAACTTTTATGTGCAACGTCCACTTTTACACACAGATCCTTTTTCACACATCATAAATATAATATTCTCTAAGTCTTCAACATCTTCTAATGAGGGGGTCACCTCTTATTTATAGGTGTCACCGACCACTGTGCGCAAAACCCACTGTGCACACAAAACACCTTTTCTATGAGCAATGCTTTTCGAGCAAGAACCATTTTTCGCGAACAAGTCCTAATTTTTTGCACACCTGATACCTTTGACAATTTTTAGCATTCTATTCCCAAACCACCTTTTTCATGAAAAAACATACTTTCTTTTACAATTGCTTGCAAAACCAATTTAGCGTGCAATCCATGTTTTTCGTGCACCACTCTAAAATTTTACACAACTCATGCCTTTACAATTTTTTGATATTCTGATCTAGAAACATGCCTTGTGAGAATGTTTCCAAAAATCCTACTATATTATGTGTGACTTCTTTTGCCAATACTATTGTCTGTTTGAAATCTATGATCCCTTTCCTGAAAACATTCTAAATGTCCCATGAGGATTGACAAAAAACACAAACCATACTCTATTTCTCTCATAGAATGGTCATGATTCCAACAATATCCCCCTTTGGGTTTGTTGGAAATCTCCAGAAAAAATATGTAGAGTACCATCCACTAACAAAATCTGAAAGACAACAATCAACTCAGCCAACAATCTAAGTCTACGTGAGCAATGCTCAATGAAGGAAAGAAGAGAGGAATCTTGAATTGGGTTCCCATGTTTCAGAATTCTCAATGACTCCTATGAAATCCTCTTACTATGCCACAGAAGAATTACATGTCTATCACATATCCTGAATTTATTCCTTCTACCCCATTGACAATAAACCCTTTGGCCGGTATTTTTTTTATAACTCACAACACCATCTAGATAGTATCTCCCCCAAAAACATACATCACATCCACAAACAAATTTAAAATAGTTAACATAACTGGGGATAGAGGAATTCGGTAACCTCCTTATTCAGTGGGAGGTGGCTGAACACTGAGGTTCAACTGATTTTTTTCAAACACAACCGCGGACAGTGGCTTGGTGAGGATATCAGCCACTGGCTCATCAGTTCCCACTCGATCAATTTTAATCACCCCTAATTCGACTTTTTCCTTTTTAAATTGATATCTTATTTCAATATGTTTTGTATGAGATTTATGAACAAGATTATTCATATGATCAATTACGGTCTTATTATCATAGTAAATCTCCATTGGTTGTTCCACCTCATCATCAATATCTGTCAGTTGTTGCTTCATCCATAGTAGTTTAGTGAAAACATTTGTAGCAGAGATATACTCAGCTTCAAATATACTAAGAGAATTACTTTCTTGTTTCTTTCTCATCAAGCCAACACATTTACGCTCAATTTGGAATGATCCTCCACTGGTGGAATTTTTGTACACTAGATCTCCAATCCATTTAGTATCAGAAAACACTGATAATTCATTGTCCCTTCCTACAGCAAAGTATAACCCATAATTATGAGTACCTTGAATGTACCTCATGATTATTTTTACTATTTTCATATTTTCTTCCTTTGGATTACTCTGAAATCAGGAATCTAAACAAGTTGCAAAGACAATATCAGGTCATGTCACCATTAGGTATAATAAGCTTCCAATAATCCTCCTATACTTGGTAGGATCTATAGAGGTCACATCCTCCTGCCTTCCACGTTTGGTTCCAACTAATGCCACCACTCTAAATTTTTCCAGTATCTCAAAATGTCATATGTATTGAGGAGATTACATTACCTTCTTTCCAAAAAGATTATTTCCAAGCCTTGGATAGATCCTTAAGGATGCATGATCACTCACCGTAAACAACAACAGTATTCGGTGATGATCTGTATATGATTTAGGATGACTCTAAACCATCTCCATCTTCTTTTTGATTAACTGAATCTTCTCTGTTGTTTCTTGGATAAGGTTCAACCAAACTAGTGATGTCTCACATGTTTCTACCCAATAACGTGTAGAACGATAAGGACTCCCATACAATGATTTAAATGGATTCTTGTGAATCAAATCTATATATATGTTATTATATGAAAATTACACTATGTGGAAAAGCTCCTCCCATAAGCCACAAGTATTCATAACGGAATCCCACAATATGTATTCCATTTTCTATATCATCCTTTTGGATTGGCCTCTCATTTGAGGGTGATCTTCCGTACACATAGTTAACTGAGTCACGGGGGATTCGTGTAAGTTTTTCTAGAAATGATTTGTGATACTTGAATCTTTGCCTAATAAAATTAAAACTTATATTCCCTGAATCTTTTTCACTTTGTGGATATAGATTTTGGATAGATCCTCCATCATATGAGGTCCATGAATGGGGATGAAATTAGCCAACATTATTAGCAGATCCACTATCACCCATATGAACTATTGTTTCCGAACCATTCATCGGAATATTTAAACAAAATCCATCACTATTTTCTCTCATTTATACACTTGTATTGGTAAAGACTACAATATAAATACTAGTCGCTAATGTTCTACCATAACTAGCTAACAGGTTCATCACTATGAAACGAACTCATCAACTTTATGTTTCACACCAACCTATCAAAACACCCCCTTAATCACCTTATAAAACTTCTAGATTCCCATATGGATATCCCATATCGAATGGTGGTAAGCATGAAGAAGTTTTCCCTGATAATCCATAGGTACAAAAATGTGATCCTTAAATAACAAAGAAACTAACATCTAGCATCCATCCCTTAATGGTTTCCCCAAAATTGAGTTTTGAACTCATAACCAAGCATTCTGTATTAGATGTTAGTTATAATTCGAATAACATTACCAAATCAGGATTCATTGAAACTGAAAATAATACTGCAAAATCACCTCAGTATTCACATTCCACAAGAATATCTATAGGTTCTGGGTGCAACGGAAGCATGTTAGTAGGTTTTCCCAACATTAATTTTAATGGTAAACAACAGTCAATACGAGATCCATCACGATTTAAAACGTAGAATCTTCACAATAGAATGAAGAAAGAAAAAGAAAAATAAGAGTCCAGGAACCCTTGAGATATGATCATCATATATTGGTTATAATTAATTTAATTAATTCATATGAATTACCTCAATGTAATTCTTTCTTCATTGGAGTCTCCGATCATGATCATGTGATCCGTCGTTGCGTTGTATAATCCAAGTACATGATTCCTCTAGTGGTGATCCACACATGCTCCACATATCTCTGGATGTCACCGAAGGGATCTATGGGTGTTATCGCGGAAGAACCTTCGCTTGTGATGTCCGCCTTCTACCGCCTTGATCCGGTGGAGGATCTCGCTCTCGTAACATGAAAGCATTCTTGGTGGAAAGGGAATTCTCGCTTGGATTGAGAGTATTTCCAAATCCATTGTGCACAACAATGGCTCTTCCTCAATGAGACTAATGTAATTTGGGGTTATAATACTTAGAATAATAAAAGTAATTAATTGCCCGATAGAATTTAATCATTTCATTTATTTCTTTGTAATACCCCATGTCTTAATAATGACAGTTGACCATCATTATTACTTGAAATGAACCCAACATATTACATATAATATCATTTAATTAAATAAACAATATTTTCTCACGAATCCCGAAAAAACAAACTAAATGGCATGTATATAAATATAAATGGCGTTCACTTTTATTTTTCCATTTTATTTATTTCCTCCACCATATTTATTAGACCTTGAGTAATGGATATTTATTTCTTAAATAAATGTAACAGCATTACTTGCTAATAAATATATATATTATTTCACCCACAATATATTCTCTCGAATAACTAGTGTCGAAATGAATGCGATCAGGCATACTTAAATAATTATTAAACCACAGTCGAGAATAATATTTATTTAACTTGTTAAATTAATATTTAACTGAGAAAAATGGACACACTTAGTGTGTGACCCTCTAGGCCTCTTTCTTAGTGGCCTTAGGTGGAGCCTGCCTAAAGTCCATTGATAGCGTCTAGCAACACACCAAGGCACCCATGGAGAAAGAAGTTAACGCTGCAATGACATGTCACCTCCTACAAATGCTTACCCTGTAATATAATCCCTTTGTCACTATATCTCAAATCAAGCGGGTTTCATGCTAGTGCCATCAACCCATGTGCTCGATTATTCTTTCTTTGACTTCCCGGAATCGAACTCGCCCATACCTTACCATGGCCATGGATTTATTTAGTCTATATCAATTCCATCAAAGGGTCTGAGAAATCTAATTCTATTATAGAATTGAAGGGAAAAAATATTTTCTCGAATTATCTATTAATGCAGTATTACTCGTGACACACCCAACGTATCCTACCTCGCTGAGAACAGTGTGTCGTCATAGTTTTCATTAATACTTCTAAGTGTGCGAGTTTTAATACCCATTAATAATAATATTAAAGTCTAAGGACCAATACACACGTCCGTAGATAGGAACATCCAATGACACTATGAAATGTGGATTTCCTACTGGTAGGTCTCGTTCTCATAATATCCTCCTGGATATTACCAAGGGAGTACACCATGAGAAGGTGCCTCAATGTTTTATGAGTCCTCACCCCTAATGACCTGTATTATTTGTGTCCCTCAAATAATATCATCCAGCCATAAAACATATATTCAAGAACAGTGTTATGGGACTTCTGTGTTCTCATCATAGCAGGGATCCGCTATTACCCATTAATGAAACAACTGTCCTTAGGATATTATCTCATGCATTGTCACGCAGAAGAACAATCAATATGTGATAAGGCTTTTATTAATGAATAAAGTACAAAGTAGTTGGTTCTAGACCCCCAACTCGAACAGACTCCCAATTGGACTAGAGACAGCCGCTAACAACCTTTAACCCGCTAGCTCTCATATGATATTCATGCTTCTATTGAGATAGGCCTTTAGTCATGGGGTCCACCACGTTCTCTTCTGTGGATGCTCTGCTCACTGCAACTTCACCCCTTTGATAGAAATCCCTCAATAGGTGATACTTTTAGAGTATGTGCTTTGTCCGTTGATGTGACCTTGGTTCTTTTTCAAGAGCAACCGCTGCAGTTTTATCGTAATACAATGTAATGGGATCTTTATTGCTAGTCACCACATCAAGCTATTGGACAATGTTCCGAATCCAGACAGTTCCTTAGATGCAACAGAAGCCGCTATATATTCAGATTCCACTGTAGAATCGGTGACAACTGGATGCTTTGAACTCTTCCAGCTCACAGCTCCTCCATTGAGAGAGAAAACATATCCAGATTGCGACTCCAGATCATTCGAATCTGTCTGAAAACCAGCATCAGCGTACCCTCTAATGATAAGATCCTCGTCTCATCCAAACACAAGGAACATATCCTTAGTTCTTCTCAGATACTTAAGGATAGTATTAATAGCAGTCCAATGTTGTTCTCCTGGATCTGTTTGATATCTGCCTACCATGCTCAGTGCATAGGCAACAACAAGCCCGGTACATAAAATTGCATACATGATGGATCCTATAGACGAAGTGTATGGGATCTTACTCATACTATCTTTCTCCTATTGTGTCTGGGGACACATTTTCTTAGAAATATGTAAGCCATGTGACACTAGAACCAATCCCCTCATGGATTTTTCCAAACTAAATCTCTTTAGAATCTGGTCAATGTATGTACCCTGACATAGTCCTAGATTCCTCATGGATCTATCACGAATGATCTTGATCCCTAGAATGTAGGCTGCTTCTCCTAAGTCCTTCATGGAGAAACACTTGTTCAACCAGTCCTTAACTGACTGTAAGGCTGGTATGTCATTTCCAATAAGTAATATGTAATCAACATATACCAGTAGGATGATGACCGCATTCCCATTAAACCACTTATAAACACATGGCTCACATTCATTCTTAATGAAACCAAATTCAATTATGGTTTCATCAAATCGAATGGTCCATGACCTGGATGCTTTCTTCAATCTATAAATGGATTTCTGCAACTTGAAAACCCATTTGGCTTTACTTGGTGTCACAAACCCTTCTGTTTGTGTCATATAGACATCTTCCTGAAGTTTCCCGTTATGGAATGCTGTTTTGACATCCATTTGCCAAATCTCATTATCATGGTAAGCTACTATGGCAAGTATGATTCTTATGGATTTACACATGGAAACTAGCGAGAAGGTTTCATCATAGTCAATTCCTTGACGCTGTCTGAATCCTTTAGCCACTGGCCTTGCTTTATAGGTGCTAACTAGACCTTCCATGTCCAGCTTTCTTTTGAATACCCACTTGCATCCAACAGGCTTTACATCAACTGGCTCATCGACCATAACCCAAAATTGGTTCTGATACATGGAATCCATCTCAGAATTCATAGATTCTAGCCATCTTGCAGCTTCTGAGCTTTCTACTACTTTATTGTAGGATAGAGGTTCATCATTGTCCAACAATAATGATTCACCATCATTTTTGACTAGGAAACCAAATCTCTCTGGTTCCTTTACCTCTCTTGAGCTCCTATGCAGTACATGTGTTTCTGGAACCTCTTCCACAGGGACCTGTGGAACTTGTTCTTGTACCAACTCTTGTGTATCTTGAGCATCAACTTCATCAAAGTCAATCTTTCTCCCACTATCCTTCATGAGGATTTGCTCCCTCTCAATAAAGACGACTTGTCTGGTGACAATAACTTTCTTTTCTTGAGGGTTATATATGTAATATCCTTTCATTTCCTTGGGATATCCAATAAAAATACACTTCTTGCCCCAGGGTGCTAGTTTGTTGCATAAGAAGGCCTTAACAAACGCCTCGCATCCCCATACACGTGTGTGAAACAAAGTGAGATTCCTTCCATTCCATAACTTGGATGGAATTCTATTTTCTGCCTTAGTTGGTACTCGGTTTAATGTGTATGCTGCAGTTTGTAATGCATATCCCCAAAAGGATAATGGAAGATCTGCATGACTCATCATCGACCTCACCATGTCCAACAAGGTGCAGTTCCTCCTTTCACTAACACCATTCCACTATGGTGTATAAGGAATAGTGAGCGGAAATAGAATCCCAGAATCCCGTAGAAGATTGATGAACTCTTGGTTCAGATATTCTCCACCTCGATCCGATCGACGTTTCTTTATCTTCTTACCAAGCTGGTTCTCTACATAATTCTTGAATTCCTTAAATTTATCTAAGGACTCTGACTTATACCTCATTAAGTAGATATAGCCATATCTACTACGATCATCAGTAAAAGTAATGAAGTAAGAATATACACCTCTAGATTCTACTAGAAATGGTCCACACACATCTGTGTGTACCAATCGTAGAATCTCTATGGCCCTTTCACCTTGTCCAGCAAAAGGCATCTTGGTCATTTTTCCTTGTAAATAAGCGTGACATCTATCAAGTGGTTTTAGCTCAGTAGAGTCTAAAGAGCCATCTTGGCAGAGCTTTTTCAATCACTTCTCGTTCACATGACCAAGGCGGTGATGCCATAACTGGGTGATGTATGAGTCATGTGAGTTTGTTTCGTTATCGATTGCCAACACTTGGTTTTCGTAATTTAATACACACAGACCATTATTCAAATGTGCCATACAATAACATACATTGTTCTTATAAAAGAGACAAACCTTATTTCCAAACATGAAAACAAATCCATCAATATCCAAAAAAGATACAGAAATTATGTTCTTGGTAACACTAGGCACAAAATAACAGTTTTGTAAAACCAAAATCATGCCAGTTGGCAATGAGGGGTGATAGTCGCCAATATCCAACACAGCTAGCCTTGCACCATTGGAAGCTCGAAGATCCACCTCTCCTCTGGTGATCTTTATAAATCCACTTGGTTCCTGAATTTGAATATAGATTTGATCCCCAAAAGCTGTATCTAATACCCAATGTGTAGAAATGGAAAGATTGCACTCGATAACGAATGCACCTTTAGCGTCCACACGCTTCTGGGTGTAGTTCCTATTCCAGTGGCCCTGCTTGCCACATGAAAAACCCACTTCCTCCCGTCCCTTGCCCTGCCTCTGGATCTTCCCCTTCATGGAGGGACGGTGCCCAGGGGATTCATACCATTTATAATACTTTTTCCCCTTTTCCTTGTCCTTCTTTTTCTTGTTCACCATAAGGACCACGGGTTTGTCACACCCCATGTCCTTATCTACCTGGAGAATCATGGTCAGAAGCTCCGATAGACTCTTCTCTTTGCCGTGCATGTTATAGTTGACAATGAAGCTAGAGAAGGTCTTGGGAAGTGATGATTGGATGAGATCTATATGCAACTCATCTGGGAATTTAATCCCTAAGACGTCCATGTGTTCAATGTAGCCAATAAGTTTGACTACATGAGGCCCAGCTGGCGCAGACTCTCTAAGCTTAGCTGTAAACAAATCATTGGAGATCTCATACCTCTCCTGTCTCGCCTTATCTTGGTAGTGATCCTTAAGGTGAGACATCATGTTATACACGTCTATGTTTTCATGTTGCTTTAAGAGCTCATTAGATATGTCCGATAGCATGAAACACTGGACATCTGTGGCATCATCCATGTGTTTCATGTAGAGAGATAATTCCTCATCACTAGCCTCTTTCTCAGGCACAACTCGATAGGCTCTTCCATCACATAAAATTTCCTTTCGTGGTGAAGGACGATGCATAAACGCCTCTTCCACTCTTGGAAATTGGTGCCGGTGAGAAGGTTTTCCTTCTCAAGTATGGTGCACAATGATATGTTTGATGTCATTTTCATGCATTTTCTACAAATTAAGATGAGCAAAGGTTTAATAATTTATTACAAAAATTGAGGCAAATAAATAAATTAATACTTATTAGTCTCCCACTATTTTATCGAAATCCAATATCCCTCACCATTGACATCATAATATTCTGTTGTGTGAATATTCTTGTGGCAAGAATCCATATTTCCCATCACATTACCCCAAATATGGTTGGTCAAGCAACTTGTAGGGTTTAGGTAGGCATTCCAAATGCCAACTGCATTAACTCGCAGCTGCTTGATCCACTGAGTGGACTCCCCAATCCTGAAATACTTTTTGGATTTCCTCAACCTTTTCATCTTGGTCACACCAAGTCCTGCTGTGGCAGTCAACCCTTAATGCGAACCAAGTCATGACAACCCAAAAACTTGAATTAGAATTCCCCAATAATTGAAAGCACCCCGACTAGGGTTGGTCAAGCACTCTGAACTATGGTTCGACTCTAACCAAGATTATGGAAGGCTATACCGACTTAATAATTCTTTTGAGGGATTTTATCCTTATACGTAAATTTCCATTTTTTTATATTTGATTAAATTATTGTTAATATTATGTGGGATATAATTAAGTGATTAACCATGTCTAAGATAATATTTACGTATAAGATGATTTTATTTTAGTTCCATTTTGCATGCTCGTTTAATTCATTAATTGTGTGATCGTGACAACACACCCACAATAAATAAACCATGAAACTGACAGAAATAAAAGAAATTGTATGATCATTAGATTTTTATATTGGTTAGTTTATCTAGCGGTTGATAAAATAACCCAAAACCTAGGGGAGAAACACCTTGAACCTTTAGGGTTGGTGTTTACAGCTTTCCACCTGTCCACCTTTGTATCTCCTTGGATTGGTTTCGTCGTGGCTCCTGACTTGAGCTGCCTCCACTAGATTGGGAGCTCCATCCATTACATATGCATTTATCTCACACGCAGGTGAGGGATAAAAAAGGGGTTTTACATAAAAGAATCCTTGGGCGCGCATTCCCTACATATTAATGAGGAGATGGATCGCAAGCCAACAAATTTAATTTAAATAAATAAATTAAAAGAAACCATTCAAATACAAAGGTCTTGGTCTAGCTCATGATCAACCATACATTCAATGATATTTACACATAAATAAAACTAGAATTCGATTCTTTAATCATTCTTGTTTAAGATAAATCATGCTCGAAATAATTAATTATCTTTAATTAATCAATCCTTTTATCTTAAACCCTTTTCTGAACTTCCTTGAGATTCCCATCCATCATAATTTTAAACAAATAAATTCATATTAAATTATCCTTATACGTAACTTGTACCTTGGAGGCAATCCAGTGAATTCCCATTTATTACACAGATGTTAAATTAAACACATATATATAAACACCTATCACGTGTTATGCCTCAGCTTTATGCCTGTACTATGGTACACGTCTCAAGGGTTTGTATAATATAATAATAACTTTTAATAAATCTTCATAATTTTGGTAAGTACACGGCGTGTAGTTCCAACTACATGCCGTGTAATTTTCTTCACCATCCATCCGAAGTACAGGCCTAGGGACATGGTGTGTTAATGTACTTCGAAAATTTTTCGGTGTACACAGTGTGTTCTTTTGGACACACGCCGTGTAGTTTCCGCGTTACACACTTTCCAGCCAAGCAAGCCATGTACGGGGTACACGGTCTAACATGAACCCGAAGGGACTACACGTCGTGTTCTATTGGACCACACGTCATATAATCCGGAAACCATGTGCCACCTATTTCTAGTCAACACACGGTGTCTTAAATTCTTAGAAATAATCCAATACACTGCCCGATTTGGTGGATCAGTCAATGCATTGAACCTAGACTACAAGAGATGTACTTCCGAATACTCGTCGTGTATTCTGGTTTTGTATGGCCAAAAATGTTTGGCTCCTCCGGATTAGTTCCTCTATTTTATTTTAATCAAAATTAAAAGAAAAATTCGTTTCTGTGAGGTGAATCAAAAATAAGGGAGGAACAGATCTCGATATTCAGATTTCCAGAACGATTAAACTTGAATTGAAATAACTAAATTATTAAATACATAAATTACCAATGAAAAACTAAATAATTATAACCAAAGATATAACCCCTCTGATACGACTTGTAGGTTCCGGGTGCATCGGAAGTGCGTTAGTGGGTTTGCCCAACTTTAATTTTAACATTAAAAAACATTCAATCTGAGATCCTTTACAATTTAAAATGCCGAATCATCGGAATAGAACTAAGAACAAAAAAGAAAAATAAAGATTCACAGAACCCTTGAGATAGGATCATCATATGTTGGTTATAATTAATTTAATTAATTCATAATAATTACCTCGATGTAATTTTTTCTTCGTTAGAGTCTCTGGTCATGATCCTATGATTCGTCGTTGCGTTGTAGAATCCAAGTTCTGGATTCCTCTAGCGGTGATCCACACATGCTCCACGTATCCATGGACGTCGCCGAAGGGATCTCCGGGTGTTAGCACGGAAGAACCTTCGCTTGTGATATCCGCCTTCTACCGCCTTGATCCGGTGTAGGATCTCGCTCTCGTAACTTGAAAGCATTCTTGGTGGAAAGGGAATTCTCTCTTGGATTGAGAGTATTTAAAAATCTGTTGTGCACAACAACGGCTCTTCCTCAATGAGAATAATGTAATTTGGGATTATAATACTTAAAATAATAAAATGAATTAATTTCCTGAAAGAATTTAATCATTTCATTTAATTCTTAGTAAGACCCCATGTCTTAATAATGATAGTTGACCAACATTATTACTTTAAATGTCCCCAACATATTACATTTAATATCATTTATTTAAATAAACAATATTTTCTCACAAATCCCAAAAAAAATAAACTAGACGGCGTGTATATAAATATACACGGTTTGTACTTTTATTTTTCCATTTTATTTATTTCCTCCACCATATTTATTAGACCTTCAGGAATAGATATGTATTTCGTAAATAAATGTAACTTTTTTACTCGCTAATAAATATATATATTATTTTTCCCACAATATATTAAATCAAATAACAAGTGTCGAAATAAATGCGATCAGGCATACTTAAATAAATATTAAACCACAGTCGGGAATAATATTTATTTGACTTGTTAAATTAATATTTAACTAAGATACATGGACACACTTAGTGTGTGACCCTTTAGGCCTCTTTCTTAGTGGAATTAGGTGGAGCCTGCCTAAAGTCCAAGTTTAGCGTCTAGTAACATGCCAAGGCACAAATAGAGAAATAAGTTAATGTCACAATGACATGTCACCTCCTACGAACGCTTACTGTGTAATATAATCCCTTTGTCTTGATATCTAAAATCAAGCGGTCTGCATGCTAGTGCCATTAACCCATGTGTCGATTATTATTTCTTTGACATCCCGAAATTGAACTCGCCCATACCTTACCATGGCCATGGATTTATTTGGCTATATCAATTCCATCAATGGTCCTGAGATACCTACCTCTATTATGGAAACGAAGGGACAAATCATTTCTCGCTTTATCTATTAATGTAGTATTACTCGTGACACACCCAACGTATCCTACATCGCTGCAAATAGTGTGTCGTCACAGTTTTCATCAATACATCTAATTTCACGAGTTGTAATACCCATTAATAATATTCATAATTTCTAAGGAACAATACACACTTCCACAGATAGGAACATCCAATGACACTATGAAATGTGGATTTCCTACTGGCGGGTCTCATTATCATAATATCCTCCTAGATATTACCCAGGGCGCACACCATGAGAAGGTGCCTCAAAGTTTTATGAGTCCTCACCCCTAAGGACCTGTATTATTTGTTTCCCTCAAATAATATCATCCGGCCATAGAACATATATTAAAAAACAGTGTTATGGCACTTCTGGGTTCTCATCATAGCAGGGATCCTCTATGACCCATTAATGCAACAGCTGTCCTTAGGACATTATCACATGCATTGTCACACAGAAGAACAATCAAGATGTGATAATGCTTTTATTACTGAATAAATTACAAAGCAGTTGGTTCTAGACCACCAACTCCATCAATATCTCATAAGACTAACATCAACTGCCGCTCATCTGAATCTTCTTTTTCCAACTAAGCATAATACTTTCTACATAATGAATCTTCCACAAAATTCTCTTTTTTTAGTGTATACCACATGTAAATACCAAAGATCTCGAGATACTTCTTCCATTTTCTTTGTCTCAGATTCAAATCACGTTGTGAAAAAATATTATTCTAGATCTTATGATATGTTAAAATAGTAAATTTCTCACCAAATATATAATGACACCATGTATTATATGCATATATGACTATAGATAACTCCAAATAATGTATTGGGTAATTCTTCTCATGAACACTCAGTTTCCTTAAATCATAAGCATCTGTGTGGCCTCTTAAAATAAGAAGTAATCCCAACCCTGATCCCGAAGCATTAAAATACACCACATACCCCAATCTTGATTATTGAAAAATAATTACAGGTACAGATGTTAGGAGAACCTTTAGTTCCTGAAAATAATTTTGGTATTTATCGATCTATTGGAATAGAGAATTATTTATTTCCAAAGAGATCATTTGTAAGGCCAGTCATGAGAATTCATGCAGAAATTATAAGTAATAAACATATATACCAAAAAAACTATACATCTCAAATAAATTCTTCAGTTGTTTCCATGATATAACAGCTTCTCTATTCTCAGGATCTACTGATACATCTTTTTTATAAATAACATGGCCAATAATCATACCCCTTGTATCAACAAATTGCACTTTGATTGTTTTTCATACTAGATATGATCTCTCAAGATTCCCAAAATTATGGATATGTGTTTTCCATGATTTGCATTTATCCTTGAATACACCAATATGAAATCCAAAAACAACATATATAAAGATTATATGTATATCTGAAATATTAGATTCATCAAATCCAAGAATACTGCTGGTGCATTCATATAACTGAAAGGAATTACCACATATTCGTCGTTTCCATACCTGCTTATGAAATCTATTTTCAGACTATCCTACTTCTAAACTTGCCATTTTTGGTATCCATTGAGACCCCCTAAATTGATTGAATAGGTCATCAATGCATGATATTGGATACCAATTCTTTATCGTAACATGGTTAAACTTTTGATAAACTACACATAGCTTCAGAGTTCTATCTGCCTTCTTCCCAAACAAGACTGGTGGTACTTGCAGAGATGTACTTGGAAAAATAAAACCTTTTTTTCTAGATCACCTAAAACATTAAATTCCTATAACTCCTTTGGTTCCATTATATAATATGGAAGGGAAATAGGACTCGTCACCATGAGTATATCAATCGTAAAGTCCACTTCCCTTACAGGTGGTATTTCTGAGAAGTTATTCAGAAATAAATCTTGAATTCGATCCATAGTTGATGTAAAACGGATATCCTCGAACGCTTCCATCATTGAAAAAAATGAACAATGATAATTGGTGAGAGATTAATCCCACAGTTGGTTCCAAAAATCGAGTTTCACCTACCTTAACAACCCTTTCTCTGTTAAAGAGATTCTCATCACCATCCTCATTCATAAAAGTAACTATCATTCTATAATAGTCGATGTGAGCATTGAATGTTTTCAAAAAAATCCATACCATGGATTACATCAAAGAAATCCATATCCAATTCTGAGAATTCCTATTTCTTCTTAGCTCAATCAATAGTTATAGAACATGCTCTACAAAGGAAGGCAATACATTCTCTTTCCCTAAGATGAGTTTATTGTTTTATCATAGGAAAAATTATTTCAAGTTTTAAACAAAGAAAATCAATAGAACAAGAAGAAATAAATGAATGAAATGAACCACTATCAAATAACACATCCATAAGGCTCGAATAAAAAATGATCATACCTCCCACTGTAGATGCTCGAGCCTAATCAACAACAATATTCTTCTTAGATCCATATAAGTTCATCGTCACTTCACTATGATCCTTGCTTCCATAATGATACTGACCTTTCTGAGGGATCATGGAATTCATAGAATCACTATGGATAGATCTAATCTATTTACTAGAAGGAGTATGTCGTCCTTGACCAGTCAAATCATATGATGGATGTGACACCCGAGAAGTATCTCAAGAACCTGACCTCTGAGCACTATGATAATAGTGCTTTAAATGTCCCATATTTATGAAATTATGGAATACTACTGGTGGTGTTGTACACTCTCACTTTATGTGGCCATATGATCCACATTGGAAACATCCCATATGGCTATTTGGTTGTGGTGGAAGGGTTATTGATCCAACTATCTAATTCTGATTTCTACTTCTAAAATTGAAATAGGTGTCCCTTTTCCACTTTATCCTAGAAGTAGAGTTCCCACCAGTTCTCAATATTATCATTAGACATTATCCTCCTATATCTTCTGAGATATCATGTTCATCCATTGCTTCTCTATTCTCTATTTCATTATAATCAGTATTATAGAGCATCATAATCTTTAATTGAATCTCTCTCTTTTTCCCTGATTAGAAGATGTATTCATTCAAGGAAACACTAACCTAAAATTATGCTAAAAACTAAATAAGGTAATAAATTTATCCACATATTCTATGATAGAGATATTTTCCTTCTTCCGGTAGAAGAAGACCATCATTTTCTATATCTTAAACATGTGAGTATAGAAATATTTATTGAACAATTATATAAAATTCTCACAACTTAGGCATTGATAATGTTTAGCCAACACCAATAGTTCCCACCACTAGAATGCTAGATCCTAGAGCATATATGTGGTCATATTGAACTTGAATTAGGCAAGTGTGTTGATGAAATCATTGATGTGATTCATCCTATTCATCCGCACCTCTGCCTTTTCCAGTTTAGAATCATCCCAAACGGTGGGTAGATTATTCTTAATGATCTAGATTGAATGATTGATATGCCTTGGCTCATCCCTCTAGTTACCCATGTCCAAAACAAGAAATTCTTGGATGATTCTCTGAAGCAGCTTTTGGTTCTCCTATAGATTAGGTGAAACCACTTTCTCCACAGCTTCTTCCATCTGGTTTCTAATATGCCAACCATGTAAAATTTTATAAATAAACAACAACTACACAAGTCTCACTCTCATGAAATTGATGTCATAGAATTTTAAATTCTATCATATCAACTATCACTATATTTGTTTCCAGAAATAACCTTTTCTATGTTAAACTGTTTTTGAAAAATATCATTCTTGATTTTAGAAATTAAACTAATTTCAACATAAATCATCAATTAATTTTCAATGACTTTCATTTTATTTTTTTTTTTGTATTATTTTAAAATCATGACAATGAATCACATACAATATGATTTATTTGAAAAAAATATGAAATCCAAATGGGAATTCATTCCTATAATTCATGTCATGCTCATCTCGTTAACTATACCCATGACAATGAGATTCCAATATCATGTAAGTGTCTCTAAAAAACTTAAATTCCCAACTCTCAAGAAATATGATGCTCAACATAAAAAGGATAGTTACATGTTTTTATTCCCTACATAACATATCATAACAATCCAACCCCTTTTTATGATTCTAACCAAAGGAATAGATAAAAATGAATTCAAATCCAAGACATATAAACTAATGACCACTTGTTATGCAAGGACCGACAATGTGATACCATTTGTAATGAATCACTTATTCTAATTGAATATAGAATATAATAAATAATTACTAGTCCTTAGGAGGCTTCCCTATGATGCCAAAGGCTGGAAATAAATGGAGAAGGTTTTAAAAACATTTGGGGGATGATATATCATATAAGAATAAAACAATTATCCAACAAAAAATGACCAAAAATAACACTATATAATGCATAATAACCATAAAATAGAACACAATATTTCCTTTATCAAAATCATACTCATAAAATGTTCCACAACAAAAGACTACAACATCAAAGTAAACAGTGGAAGATAGACTAATAAAATTCCAAGATGACCACAAGACTCAATTCCCAACATGATATATTCTTCGACATCACAAAACAACCCATCTATCATGAACTAGTGCTAATAATATGATATATTACCTTTTCCCATGTATTGGTAAATGACATCTGGAAAAGCACCAATGTTTCAAAGTAGGGGTGAGTACAAAAACTCAGTATGTTTTAACCAATGACTTCCCTACACATTCCACTATGATAGAATAGTAAGAAACATTTATATAATGAAATTTATAACTTAAATAGAAAAAACATCTAAAATTGTTTATGTAAAATACTTTTAAAATTGTTTATAGATAAAAATAAACTAACGTAACTATCTACCCATTTCCAACAAAATATATTTTAAAAGAAAATAACCAACCAATAAATTGAATCATTTTTTCATGTTCCCTTCAACCTAATTATTTCTTTCCACATATCCAAATTATCAACCATGCATGATGTGTTATGACACTTCCATACTCATGAGAGGTTTCTCATTAATATAAAAATTAATCAAAAGTTTAATACAACCCATTTTCCATAACACATTTGGATCTAAGAAGAAGGCCATATTTAAAAAAATCCTCGTAATAAAAATATGGATAGACACGCCAAGTATTCCCAAAAAACATGCCAACCCCATTTTAATAAAATAAACCTTTTATTGAAAACCCATTCCCCATCAAGAAATTTAAATAAAACAACAATTTTGCTGAAAAAAAATTTCCAAAAAATATTTTAATTACATCCAACAATCAGTATTTTAAAATAAATATTTTATAATCAAGAATCGAAACCACTTTTCACAAAAATTCACTAAAATCACACAATTTCATCAAAACCATAGATCATCACCAAAGAAGATTTATTACATGCTTTTATAAAAAATTTCATAATAAAATTCATTCAATTAAATAAAGTTAAAACTAAGACAATCAAACCTAGTTAGGGGAGTATAGTGTGAATCCCCCTACCTCAACCATTTTGATGAAAGCTGAAAACAGAAGATGAATTCTCACTAAAATGGGTATGAATTACACAAAACTAACATATATCTCTTCTCTTATCATGATCTAGACCAAATATCATCATATTTGGAATACAAAACATTAGATCTACCCATAACTGACATAGATCTACGAATCCAATAGTATAAGAGATGTAGATCTATGTAGATCTAAGAAAACGTGAATATAATGGTGAACAATGATAACCTACTATGAGAATCCATCATTGAATCACTAAGGGAAGCCATTGAATCCCCTCCAAATCATTGTGATAACCTTCTTTGGCCTTTATAGAAGTAATATCCAATGTTAGGACCATTTTAAACAAAAAAAGTTTCTTAATAGAAAGGGATACATAGATCCAACTTTTAAAGAGGTGGTTTTTGAGCCATGTATAGTTTAGTAGCACAGTTATACAAATATTATGATAACTTTTCTCATACTACTTCCTTTAAAAAGACCTCTCATAACCTCCTTTAATGGAATCCAAACCGTATTTCCACCATGCCCGAGCACCATATATAACATTTTCACATTTTCTTGGTTTCTACTAGGCATCCACATTGTTTAGACAAAACATGGTAAGCAAGTGAAATTTACCTTTAGCCCCAAAAAACTCAAAAAGATCACCAAACTCTCTCAACATTCACCCATATACTTAATGAACATAAAAATAATAAAGGAAGGATTATATACCAAAAAAATGGGGTGCTAAAATATCATTTTTATGAGATACAGAACTTCTCATTTGTTTGATCCAAGATGTTGATACTAGACTCTCGGTACAATGGTCTTTTCTTATTATTTTATGAAACACCATTTATCTCTTAGCTTCTATATACAATCATATTGATACACCACAATACTCTTGTTGATGTGTCTCCTAGAGGCTGCATTTTTAGTATTTTAAGGAGCATGTTTACATATTGAGTGGATATATTCATTAGATTCCATGATTTTTGGGATGATGGTAGGCTGTATTCATATATTTACGATGTAATATTTTATTCCATTATTTCTATTATGTCACTTTCTCATGAGTCTCCCTTAATCACCTGATGGGGTAAGCTTGTTACCCCTCATGCATGTATTGTAACATTTATTTTTTTAATAAATATATTATATTCATGACCTTGGTGACCAAATTAATATCCCATATTATTTTTAAAAAATACATTATTACTTTTATAATTAATATAAAATCATATTTTCTTTAAAAAATAAGCTTCTTTAAAACTATTTTGGCTGTCGTGTATGCAGGGTTAATTTGAAATTAATGCTTTCCACCTCTGGTAATGGAATTTTGAAAATTTTATTAACTATTTTGAATCATAATAATTTATATTTTCTAATAAGTTAAAAATATTTTTTTATCTAAATAAATATTTAAAATAGTAAATATTAATTACCACCATTGTGATGTAAATAGATTTATTGGGGGTAATCTTAAATGATAAGATTTAAAATTCCCTGTAAACTATAGTAAAATATGTTGGTGGGAAATATTTCTACCTTATCCCATTTAGGATCAAGAATTTTACATTATTGCATCCATTTTACAAGAAATTTTTTTCATGCAATTCACTCTTTTCAAAAATTACAAGTGTACCACTCACCCCGCATATAAAAGTCCAAACCCACTCCCTTCACACCTTTAAATAATTTTTTTACATATAATAACTATAAAAATAACTTATTTAGAACCATAATATCATCATAGAATCCTTATTTTCAATATATACACAACCATGTAAGGAATTTTGTGAAAAAATAAAACAATTTTCTTGAATAAAAGGTAATGTTCTTTAATGAGCATTCTAATTTAATTTCATCATTAACATATTTATATAATTATTAAAACATGTGTATATAAAAATCTCATTTAATTATATATTATTAATTTTTAATTTGTTAATGTAATAACATAAATCCTTCTCCTCTTCCATAAAAAGGGTTATTAAATCATCATTCTTCTGTACGGTGGACCACCTCCTTGAAAACTCGTGTTAATCATTTTTCCATTACAACCAATTACGGTTGAAGATGATTATGGATATAAAGTATATAAATATATTTTTTATAATATAATTATACCTCTATATAAATAAAAAAATATAATGTTCTTTTACCTTCCATTATAGAGGGTAAAAGATTGTTGAAAAATAGAACTGTTACTCATGCATACGTGCGACCAACTATCTCTAATAATTTAACATACTTCATTGGTTAAAACCATCATTCCTAATTGGTCTGAAAAGTAATATTTATGTATAAATATATAATTATCTCAATAATGTTTTTGGAGATTATGTAACCATTATTAATGTTATAGCACTAAAAATAGAAAATCAAAACATATAATTAAAAAAAAGGTTCTTAATTAAAACAAAATTTTAAAAATGAATTGTTAATTAAAATGTTATAAATGGACATAATTTAATAAAAAATGGTACGATATGAAATTATAGTTCTATAATATATTTATAATAAACATATATTTATAATATATGAGGTTCTAACATATACGAAGGAAATAAAGACTTGAGGTGTGTTATTTTTAGTCTCTCTTTTATTTTTGAGAGACATATGAAAATTCACCACACATTTCTTTTTTCTTGTGTAATTAATTCATGTTTGACATTTGAAATTTTCAATTTCATTTTTAATGATATATAAATTTTTATTTTATTTTATGATTTATTTTTTATTATTATAAAAATTATTACTATAAGAGTATGTCATTTTTTTTCAGATTTTTCATCTTTGGGACTTATGCCCAATTGTGAAACTATATTCTTTTTTTTATGTGAACATACATACCACTTTATAATTAATATCATGAATTTATACATTCTTATGATATTTTAGGTTTTATTTAATGTTATTCATTTATGGGGATTTCAATTTAAGAGTTACCAAAGTATCAAATGCTAAATGTCAAAATCTCATCATTTACCAAGGTTGTTTATATATATATTACCAATGATGAATTATTTTGATCTATATATCAATAATTCCCATGATGTTTCCTATTATATAAATATTCATGCTATTTTTATGTAATTTTATAATTTTTCAACAATTTGGAACATAAAATAAGTGATAAAATATTTTTAAGAAAAATCAACATTATTTAACTCTTCGGATGAAAACCCAATTTATTAAAAAATATTAACTTATAAAAGTGTTTTCATAAATTTTTATATAATTATTTAAATGATTTATTAAATTATTTTTTTACCCATTTTTGGTTTTATTAAAAATTTATTTGAAACTAATATTCATGTCCTTCTCTAAACAATTCTCATTTAGCATTAATAGAGAACATGAAATGAATATTTTATTTAAACTTTATGAAATGATTTTTTTCCCTCCACCAAAACCATATCATTATTTGAATCATACATTAAAAATTTTCATTTTTTTAAATTAATAAAATTTTGATTTTTTTAAATAGTTTTTTTCAAAAACAGAATAGATATTTTCAATCATGAAAAATTTTAAATGAGAATTAATGTTTTAATAATTATTTTCCAAGGTTATTTTGAAAGAAAATTAATCTCACAATAATATTTCAAGTACAGGTCTTAAATATTGATGTTTGAAAATAAATATTAAATATTCCTCAAAATGAATTTAATGATATCTTAATATTATTCATATTCATAATTTTCAACAACCCTTATTGTTAAATATGCTCCCATGTGGATATTTTCTAATGATACCATTTTAATTCATCTTCAAGATGGATTTAGATTTTTTCAAAGAGATCATAACAGAACCCATTTTTTCTAAAATTTAATCATGTTTCAATGATATTGTTATGGAACTGATTAATTTCCCATTGGATAATCATGTTTCAAGGATATTATTATGGAAACCATTTATTTTAAACTGGTTAATCATGTTATAAAATGGATAATGGTTGTTTTATGTGTGTTTATAATGAAATTAAATCTCTATAAAATTTATTCCTGTTGTGGTTATTTGAAATTTCTTATATGATGGGTGCTCCCAAATAGGACTAGTTGAGATTGATATAGTATAAATGATGGGTGCACCAATATAACACTCAAAATCATTGGGTAATTATTATGTTCTCATAAGAACTATATTCCTAGTTGATCGTATAGTTAATCCATTTGTATGGGATTAGTATGTTTTCTATGAAGATGATGTTCCAAGATTCCAACACATTTTATCTATGATTTCCATGAGTTTATTATGCATCATTTAATGAAGATTGATATCATAGGGATCATGATTATTTATTTTCAAGACTCTTTCCATTATTAAATCCATATTCCATGATTCATGATTTCCTATTAAGGTATTGATAGTTAAGAGTTATTTTATGATTCATTCATTTACTATGATTATGTCATCATACCCTTATACTATTATTTTAATCCCTGATGACATTCAATTACAAGTGATTCTATTTGACCTTATTAAAAATTTGATCTCACACTTCATATCTTTCTTTTTCTTATGGTTATAAAGTATGATGTTTAATGAATTATTTATATAAGGGTTTCATATAGATGATGTTGATGACCTAATATGGAATACAAAAATGTTGGTGTAGTGGGAATGATACTCTCTGGAATTCATGTGTATTGGTTATGTAAGACGTTTTCTATAACACCCCATGATTTTGAAAATAATTTTAATTCATGAAACACTAAGTCTCAAAAAATAAACCACATTGTTGTAACCTATCCAATAAACATAATTTTTCTACTTATATGATTTGAATTTCAAAAAACTGACACACACTGTTGTATTCGGGGTGATATTTAGAGTCAGATAGATTCAACATAGTTTTTGTTTAATATTAACATTATATTATGGATAGTGACATACCCTTAGGAATAGTAAAACAAAAAAAAATTTAAACTTCACCCATGAATGTATAAATTCATTTTGGGCATTATATAAATGAAACCATAATCATATTATAAGTATTGGTATTTTTGTATGATATAAACATTTTAGTTACAATATTATGATTAATTTAATAATTTCAAATGAAAATTTATTTTCATAAAATTTGATCCAAAAAATTTATTTTATTTTATTATTGTTATGAGATAAATTTCATGGGAGATTTCTTAATTTCTCAAGGTGTTATAAGATGAATTATGGTTTTAATGTTGTTTTTTTCGAATAAATTGTGATTTTATTAAAAAATTAATTTGAAAATTAATTGAATATTATTTCCTAAAAATGGATTTCATTTTTTTAAATTCTACACATCGAGAAACGGCTGGGGTAAATTTTTGGGATTTTTCTAAAATACATGCATTTTGGGTGAATAGTAAAATACCATAATTTACAATAAATGCTAAATACATTATTTATTGGGTCATAAGTGATTTAAGGTTGATTTTAGCCCCCTATGTTTGAACTCACTAACAAATATTACTATTATTGGTCACAATAATCAATACTATAAGTTTTATTTAAAAAATAATAATATAATGATTAAAAAAATGGGAAACCCCTCCTCTCCTCCACTATAAACCCCCTCCCCAACTCCCTCTTCTCTTCAATACTATAAAGAATTATTCCATATCAAAATTATAATAAAATATCCTCTCAAACTTTTCCCCCATGTCTAGTTGCCCTTGGTATCATTAAAATACCAAAACCTCTCTTTTAAAGGGGCTCTCATGGAAGATTACTTCAATAGGTAAATCCCTCTTTTCATTTCTTTTATTTCCAGTTATTTCTTTTTTTATTTCCTCACCTATTTAATCCAAATGTTGTTATGAATCTAGTAACTCATATGTACTATAACTTCTTATGATAAAAAAATCTTTATTCATCATCTCTCCTTTCCCATTTTTCTATGCTAGAAATGGAAACACTATACGAGATGTGTTAATTTATCACATTCAAGGACAATGGTTTTTAAATTTATATTACAATCTTCAATTGTTGTCATTACACCATTTTGATGATGGAAAAATACTATAATGTATTTATTATAACTTATGTAAGGTTTTTTAATAATCTTTCACACATTATATCAATTTATAAATCAAAATGAGTTCGTTGTGATCAAGAACCGCCAATTAACCCAAACAATTATAATTTCTGTTTTATAAAATTATTCATCTCCATTAAAAATAACCAAACGAAATTTATAGCCATGTAATTTTGTTTTTTTCACTAATAACATACAACTTCTATTCTATACAACCATTCTAATTCTATATGTCTATCCATACATGAATATAAGTAAACAGGTCATGAAAACTAATGAAGGAAGCGCTACCAAACAATGACATTAAATCTATTTATCGATTAAAAGGACATGAATAATCCTAACAGGATTATAATAAAATAAATAACATGTATATGACGTTCTGTAATCATTTATTTATGTACCTAAATTTTATTATTCATTTCATTAAGATCATGTTAAAAACCCCTTCAGACTTAAGTTAAGGATTTTCTACCAGAACCTCCATTTTCATTCCGGTAACACTTATTGCCTAAATACCTTAATTAAATTAATATTTATTCATATTTACTCCCCATGTATTATGTGATAATGTTCTATATATTTTTACCAATTATAATCCTACTTTACTTTATGGGGAGTTATATTTTTTAAAATGATCTTTTGAAAATTCTTCCTGAAATAGTAGCCCGATTCAAGGTAATTAATGTAATTCATACCTATTTTTAAGTGTAGTCTATAATCTATTTTTAGAAACCACAATACTTATAAAATCAAGAATATTATTATTAAAATACTATCTCACTTAACTTCTATTTTTATTCAAACACTTATCTATAATATCTCTTCTTTCCAAAGTAAAAGAGTATTTGTCACAAAAATACTCGATCATTTTATAAAATAATATTCATCAATTTCAACACTTTTGTTGATTATTATGTATTATTTGGATTAATATTTTATGATATCATCTATCATATTTAATTTAATTATTTATGATTATTTTCAAAGTGAATGTGCTATCTTAAAACCATTCACCAATTTTCTATGCATGGTTAGTGTTTCTACTTAATGTTTGAGAAAAGTTATTTATATTACATATATTAGCATCAATATGAATCTTTATATTGTTAATTTTTATCCACGTTCATTGGATGAATTCAATGGAATTACTGAGTCTTGGGTGGGGCCTAATATAGCCTCTCGGTGCATTAGTAGGACTCATGAGACAAACTATGGTCTGGGCACAAGGCCTTGACAAAAGGGGTAATTATGGTCTTGGGATGCGGCTTTGATGGTATGGTTATGATGTCTTTCATTAATCATTCCCTAATTATGATAATGGTATTTATGGTTTATATGTATATTTAAATATTAGAATACCCATGATTTTGTTTTATTATGGAAAAATTTATTCATCTATTATTCAAACTATAAGGTGTTCATGTTTATCGTTAAAGGCATGTGTTTTTAGTTATTATCTAATACTAATGTTTATGTTTATGATATCATAAATTGTATTTCTTACCCTTCCTGAGCATATGAACTCACCCCTTACTTATGATTCATTATATCATGACATGAAGATGTTTATTATGAATGACCTGCATGGATAAACTTATAGTTTTTGATGTTCTCAGTAAAACATATATGTTGTATATAATTTAAAGTTATAATTTTGACCTTATTTATGTATCTTGTTTAAAAAGATAATAAACTACTCAATCCTTTGGGATTCATATTCCTTATTTATATTCCAATGTAATAAATTAATTCACCAGCTCCGGGCAACTTGGGTCGGGTCCCTATAGTTGGTATCAAAGGAAGTTTAGTAGAAAACATGAAATCTAGATCTAGAAAACGTATATTAGGGAATAAAAAACTAAGATAGTAGTTGAGGATAAAAATAAAAGTATATCCTTGAATCTTGGTAAGGAATAGATTATGAGGAGAATTCTAGAAAATACATCCCTTTCTAGATACTATAGGTGGATGTGTTTCTAAAACTAATGTACATAAGAGTGAAAACCCTTATAAGGAGATTTGGGCTTGACGAGGGGTAACCTGGTACACATCAAAGGGACATACTACAGCCTTGGATTAAAATTCATATGGGATACTCTTAAGATAATTCACATTTTCTTTAAAATCCATTATAAAGGATTTACATGTTATTTTTTCTTCAATGAAACCATGTATGTGACTACGGGATTATCTATGCATATGAATTCAATTTATGCTAAGTATTTGGCTTGGATGAGATTATACATTATGACTAATAACCAAATCTAGTGTATTCCATTTCTTATAAATTAAACCTCATGGAAGAATGGAAACTTTATGAACTCACGTATCCCATGGAGGTATTTCTCTCCAATGTAAGATAATGATGTTGGGTCTAGATCTATGACTAGTGCTGAGAAACATATAACTATAGTGGAAAAACTGATTGAGGTTATGAATTGGAACCTTACTCGTATAGATCATCATGATCCCCAATTTGGATGATCTATGTTGGATCACTTTAGGAGATAATAACCTCTATCATTTAAGGGGACAACAAACCCATTCATAGTAGAGTAGTGGATAAGTTCATTCGAGAATATATTTCTCGCTTTGGAATGTAATAAAATATAGAAGGTTTTCATGGAAATTTACCGACATTCCGGAGATGTAGATCAATGGTGGCCTTTAATCTAAAAGAAAATGGAGGAGGAAGATATAAAAGAAATGGAATAGATGGATTTTATGTAAATAGTTTTAGAAAAATACTTCCCTCGTGAACAGTAGGAAGTTATGGAAAGAAAAAAATTGATTCTAAGGTAGAATGAGAATGAAAATGTTTCTGAGTATGAATCCATATTTTCAATTATGGAATGGCATGTTGTGAACTACATATTTAATTCTAGGGGAAAGATTAATCTATTGTTTTATTCCTTAAAACCATTCCTTTGAAGGGATATAGTCTCCCATAGTTTCTCATCTTATGAAGATACAGTCTAATATGCTATAAAGATGGTAAAGGAGCATTCTATGTCTTATGAAATTAAAGTAAAGCAAGAGAATAATAGGGCTACTAAAAACACAGGAATAGGAAATAGGGAAACTGGGAAGAAGGGATTAATTGACCTTCCACTCGGTATTAATTGTGGTAAGAATCAACCATGCACTTGGATGAAGGGATTGAGATTTTGTTACAAGTGTGGAGAAAAATGTTATATATCTCAGGATTATAAGGGTAAGAAAGATGATAAAAATTATAAATGCAACAATTTCAGGGAGATGTGACATTATGCGTATGAGTTTCCTATTTGTTAGGTATACGTTCCCTAAATAAGGCCAATGGAGAAATGGAAAGCTATGTAGTCACAACTGTGGATGTTGATATTCGTAACGATGTGGTGTCTCGTAATTTAATCATTTCCTTGAACTTATACAATGCTTTATTTGATTCTATATCCTCACAATATTTCATATCATCCCCATTTTCCATGGAAATTGGATATTTACAATTTGATTTAATAAGGGATTTGTTAGTCTAAACTCATAAGGAATGTATCATTGCAATAATGTTGTCTTAGGCAGCCCCCATTATGGCATATAAAAAAGCTTTATCTGCTAATTTTATTATCATACACAAGATTGTCTTTGATATAATCTTTGATATGGATTGTTTCTCAAACCATTATTAAAAAAATTATTACAAAAAAAATGAGGTTATAGTATTTGAGGATGATGTTGAATCACTTATCTTTAGGTAAGAATCATCACCATATGATTCTCATCTATATACACCCCCAGTAGGCCTACTAAATTCAGTAATTGGGGAGGAAGGGAATGCAATATCTATGTTTGTGGAAAAGAATTTCCAAATAGAGGACATACTTATTGTATAGGAATATATTGATGTGTTTTCAGAGGATTTACTTGGAAATCCTACAGAATGGGAAATTGAGTTTTCCATTGACATAATTCCTGATTTGAGGCCAATATCAACGACCCCTTATAAAATAACCATTGTGGAACTAGTGGATCTGAATAAATTATTATAGGAATTGGGTGATAAAAGAATTATTCAACCAAGTGTTTCTGCATGTGGAGCCCCTATTCATTTAAATAAGATGAAAGTTTCATCTATGAGGTTGTGCATTGAATATTGGGAGATAAATTCTATATCAATAAAGAACATGTATCCCCTACCTCTCATTGATGATTTATTTGATCATCATCATGGAGCTCAATTTTTTTTTAACATTGAACTTCAACCTGGATATCATCAGTTGCCTATAAAGAATGAATTGATTCAAAAAATAGAGTTTTGAACAAGATATAGGAAATACGAGTTTATAGAAATGTGTTTTGGACTAAATAATTAACCTTCTATTTTCAGGGATATAATTAATAGAGTTTTCGTGGAATATTTGGATTAATTTGAGGTGGCATTTATTGATGATATCTTGGAATAATCCAAAAGCATTGAATATCAAGAAAATCAAATATACGCTATTCTACAGACCCTTAGAAGAAAGGAATTATATGCAAAGTTTAGGAAGTATGAATTTTGACTTTAAAATGTTTTCTTTTTCAACACATTGTCTCTAAGGAAGGAATATTCATTCATCCTGTGATGAAAAATGCATGCAAGGATGGCCTATTCCAAGGAACATAACTAAGGTACATAGTTTTATTTATTTAGAAGGTTATTATCAAAATTTCAATTTAAAAATATCCTGTTTATCCAAACCAATGACCAAGAATACATTAAATGTGGCTAATTTCATATGGACAAAAGAATGTGAGGAAAATTTTAACGAATTATAGAGGAGAATAGTGAATTCTTTGATCCTAACTCTACCATTATGGAATGATGGGTATGTGATCTATAGTGATACATGAAAGAGAGGAATAGGTTGTGTCCATATGCAATGTTATATAGTTATTGCCTATGAATAAAGGTAGTAAAAAATTCATGAAAAAAACTATCCTAATCATGATATTGAGTTTTCAGAGGTAATCATTGCTCTGAATCAATGGATTCATTATCTATGTGGAAAAAAATTTGAGATATATACAAAGGATAAGAGTGTAAAATATATATTCTCACAGAAATAAGTCAACATGAAGAAAATGATATGGCTCTAACTAATCAAGGATTATGATTGTTCCATACACTACCACCCCAGAAAAGAGAATAAGGTAGTTGAAGCATTGAACAAGAAGTATCTAGGTGTTTTACTCAAAATGAGGACTAAAATGGATCCTTTCTTAGGGATCTAATATGTATGGATATGGTAATAATCAAAGAAGGGGAAAAATCATTACCTTTTTAGTAGTTTACCCAACAATCATGATTAGAAAGTATTAAAAACTCTTAGCCAGATGATAAGAGCCTTCAAAAGAAAATTTACACTACAAATGATGGAATGTTGGCTAACTTCCTATGTGAAGATGGATTTCTGAATTTGGAGAAGAGGATTTGTGTTCTAGCTATACCTAATATAAAAAGAGAGTTATTGGATGGTGGCTATAGCTAAAAATTCTATATACACCCTGGTGGCAGTAAAATGTACAAAAAAATTGAAGGAACATTTCTTATGTGACAACAAGAAGTGGGAAATTGCTAATTATATAACAAGATGTTTAGTTAGTCCACAAGTGAAGGAAAAATGGAAACATCATAGAAGACTCATGAAACTTATACCTATTCCAATATATAAATGACATGATCTTACCATAGATTTTGTCACTGGATTACCCAAAACTATGAGAAAGAATGATGCAATATGGGTAATTGCTGATCGACATAAGAACTATTCACATTTCCTCACTATAATGGAGGATATTCCACTGGAGCGCTAATAAAAACTCAATTTCATTGAAGTTGTGAGACTTCACAAAGAACCTCTCTCAATTTTTTCTGATCACGATCCATGATTTTCATTGAAATTCTATAAAATACTTCAGAAATGATTGGATATTAAGTTTTGATTGAGTACTACTTATTACCCAAAAATGGATGGGAAATCAAAAATGATGATACAAACCATAGAGAACATATTGAGATCATGTTCACGTGACATTAAAGGTTTTCGGGATCAATATTTACCTTCATAGAAGTCTTCCTATAATAATAATTTCCATTATTGTATTAAAATGTCGCCATATAAAGAAATGTACGGAAGGAGATGTCATAAACCAAATTATTGGGATGACTTTGGAGAATGGAAGCTTGTTGGCCTAAATCTTGTGGAGGAAACAACGTATATGGTAAAGACTATTTGAGGACATATCAAAGAAGATAATGTAGACAAAAATGATATGCTAAAGATCGAAGGATTTGGAATTTCATGGGGGGATCATTTTTTTAAAAGTATCTTCATGGAAGGGTGTTATAATAATTAGGAAGAAAGTGAAGTTGAGACCTAAGTACATTGCCAATTTTGAAATTCTGGAGTGAATTTGAGCTATTGCATATCGTTTGGCTATGACACCTTGCATTTCTAATGTACACAATGTGTTCCATATCTCTTTACTGAGAATGTACACGCTATACCCAACACATATCTTCACTTCTGAAGGAATATAATTGGAACCTAAACTATCTTACTATGAAGATCCTATTCATATTTGGGACATTAAAGAACATGTTCTGAGGAATCAGACAACATGAACAATATTGATAATTTGGAAAAATCATAAAATTGAAGAGGCAACCTGGATGCCTGTGGAGGTTATGATGAATACCTACCCAAATCATTTTGTGAGGTAACATTATGGTTATTTTTAGGAAAAAAATTTTGTAAGGAGGGGATAAGGTAATACCTCAGGATTTTGCATATAAATTTAATACATGAAATATTGTGTCTCTACAAAACACCACTTTGTTAAAACCTACCAAGTAAACACAAATTTTTAATTTCTGTGAATTGAATTTTGAAAAAGTGAAATACATGGTTGCGTTGGGGGTGATATTTTGAGTCTAATAGAATCAACTTAGTTTTTGATAAATAGTAACATATTATTATGAATAGTAAAAAACACTCATGAGTTCTAATGAATATTAAATCTTCTAAAAAATAGAAACTTTACCAATGAATGTATAAATACAATTTAGACATGGTATAAGTAAAAAATCTATCATAGTATATGTATTGCTATTTTTTTATGTCATAAATATTTTAATTGAACTTTCATGATTATGTTAATAATTTTAAATGAAAATTTATTTTCCTGATATTTGATCATAAATTTTTATTTTATTATCTTATTGTTTTAAGATAATTATATGAGACCTTGATTAATTTCTCAATTAGTCATAAAATGAGTTATAGTTTTAATGTTGTTTTTTTAGAATAAATTATGATTTTATTTAAAAATTAAATTAAAATTATTTATAAAATTATTTTCAAAAAATTGATTTCATTTTTGAATTCTACATGTAAATAAAAATTTGGGTGATTTTGTTTTCTAAAATTCTTGATTTTTTTGGTGAATAGTAAAATACTATAATTTAGGATAAATACTTAATAAATGATTTATTGGAACATATGTGATATAGGGATAATGTAAGCCCTTTAGGATTGAAATCACATGCATATATTAAAATTCTTGGTTAGATGAACCAATTATATTGGATGTCTTTGGAAAAATAATAAAATAATGGGAAAACCCTCTTCTCTTCCACTATAACACCACCACTCCCTCTTTTCTTCCATCCTCTCAAGACTTCTTCCATGTCTAAATTCTACTAAAATATCCTCCCAAGATCGTCCCATGAATCTATCATCCATTGGTCACATAAAAAGTCCAAAATCACCCCCTAAATAGGTTCTCAAGGAAGATTATATCAAGGGGTAAATTTCTCTTTTCATTTCTTTTATTTTAAGTTCCTTTCTTTTATTTTTCTTTCCTCACCTCCTTTAATATAAATGATGTTATGACTCGAGTACCTTACATATACTATAATTTTTATGATAATCTAATATTTATTCAACATATATCTTTTTCCCTTCTTGTATACTAGAAATGGAAACACCATCCTAGATGTGTTAATTTATAACATTCAAGGACAACATGTTTTCAATTTCTATTACCATATTCTATTCTAGTCCTGAAAACATTTTTATAGTTTAAACACAATATAATATATGTATTATAACTTATTTAAGGTTATAGAATATATTTTTAAACAATATATTAATTTATAAATCAAAATAGTTTTTTGGTGATCTGGAACCACTCATAAACCCATACAAATAACATTAATGTTTTATATAATGATTCATCTCCGCTCAAACAAAAAACGAATTGGAGGATAATTTAATCTTATATTTATTCACTAATCATGTATAACCTCTATTCTAGAAAACCATTTTCATTGTACATGTTTATCCATACTTGAATATATGTAAAAAAGTCATGAAAACAAAGGAAGGAAACCCTCCCAAACAATGAAATTGAATCTCCTAACCCATCAAAAGGGCATGAATGTACCTAAAATGGTTATAATAAATCAATTAAATGTAGATTAGGTTATGGAATCATTAATTTATGAAAATAAATTTTATTATTCAGGTATTTAAGATGATGTTATGAACACCTTCATACTAAATGTAACAGTTTTCTACGAGAACCTCCATATTAAATCATTTTCACTTATTCTCCAAATACCTATATTGAATTATTATTTATTCATTTTTACTCCTCAAATTTTTTTTAATAATTTTATATATATGTGTATCAATCATAATACAACTTTAATTTATGCAGTGTTATATATTTTAAAAGGATAATTCAGAAATTATTCCCGAAATTCAAGCTCGATTCAAGGGAATTTCTCAAATTCTTACCAATTTTCAATAGAACTCAAAAATTAGTTAATTTCATCCATTATATTTATAAAAAATCTCCTTTTATTTTGAAAATACTATCTCTATTCACTTATGGTTTTATAAAAATATTGTTTCCAAAATAACTCTTCTTTCCAAAGTAAAAGAGTATTATGACAAGAATTACTCTATGATTTTATAAGAGTATCTTCATCTGTTTCAACACATTTATTGATTATTACATATTATTGGGATTTATATTTTATTATATCATCTACCATATTTAATTGAATGGTTTATGGCTAGTTTGATAGTGGATGTGTTATCTTTAATCCATTCACCAATTTACTCTGAATGGTTAGTGTTTATACATAATGTTCAGGGAAAGTTATTTACATTTCATATATTAGTTTCAATATGAATATATATGATTTTTTATGTTAATAAATATTCATATGAGTAAGTCATTGGATATAGTAAGTGTTGGGTGGGCAAGCGAAAGCCCCTCGGTTCATCGGTAGGTCTCACGAGACAATCTATGTTCTTAGCGCGAGGCCTTGAAAAAATGGATTTATGGTCTTGGCAGGAGGCCTTAAAAATACGGTTATGATGTTCCACATTATGAACTCCATAATTATGAAAATAGTATTTATGGTTCATGAGGTCATATGACTAGTAGAATACCCATGATTATGTTTTATTATGGTATTATTTATTCATCTCTTGTTTCTTCCATAATGTTTTCAAGTTTCTCGTAAAGGAATCTATTTTTAGTTATTCACCATGACTAAATTTTATGTTTATAATTTATTAAACAGTATTTCGTACCCTTAATAAGCATTCAAGATCATAATTTCCTTATGTTTCATTTTCTCAGGACTTGACTAAATTTATTATGAATGACCGACAAGGATATACTTATAGTTGTGGATGTTCCCAATAAAACATATATGTTGAATTTAATTTAAATTTCTAATTTGGATCGTAGGTATGTATCTTGAATCAAAATCTACTATACTAATTAGTTATTAAGGATGCATATTCATTATTTATATTCCATTTTAATAAAAAAAGGCATCGACTTTAGGCAAATGGGTTCGAGTCCTTACATTTTCTTAATTTTCTAAAATTATTAACCTAAAAGGTACATGAGAATGTAAGTGATATAAATTATCATTTTTATGTTTTACTATTTGGATGGTGAAAATTGGATCTCCAATATTCATATGAGAATTGGATATTTAATTTTTCTGATTTAATATACGATTCTTGTTCTGCAGATTCATGAATATTATCGTTATTATCAAATGTCTGATTAGATAAATTTGGCGATAATGATGTTTTCATGTGAGGTTATATTGTGAGTTATAGATACCATTATAGGTATATTAGCTTAAGGATGATCATAATTATAATGTATTATAAACCCCATTTAGGTGTTAAGTGATGAGATCAGAAAGTGATTAGTAATACTTTCAGATATGTTTTGGTAGTTTGAATTATAGGAAATTATTTTGTTTAACATGAATTATGCATTTAATGTTTTCCTGAATAATGTAATTAACTATTTATAAACTTTGAGTTTTTAGGATATTGGATATTTTTGTAATATAGGAACATGTTTTTATCATATATATAACCATGGGATTTAATAGATATTTCTTTAATATGTGATAAATGGTATTTCAAAACAAGATTTCCATATTTTTTACATATAAGCTAAACAAATTAGATAATAATTAAGGAAAAAAATTATTAATGTTGATGCTATCAGGGTTATTAGGATATATGGCTATTCATTCATTGAATTTTTTATATTTCCTAATATGGATTATTTATATTAAGAATTATATTACCATGTTAGAACCATCTTGGTTTTATTTTATGTTTAAACATAAGAGGAATGTATTTATTATTCATTTTATGTTTTGTGGTCATTAAAATATTATTTTACTGATTTATGCATGAAAAATAAATCGTGAATATAAATGATTTTGAAAAAAAGATCAGATCATACTGGAAAATGATAAATGTGTGAAAATATACATGTTTAGTAAGTATATTTTATTTTTTTTACCTTGGTCAATATGTAAAAGTAATAACACAACCCTTGGAAAATAACTTGAAGAAAAATTATGACATATTATCATAATTTTAGATTATTTTGTTGGCCTTTTTCACATATCTTTGTTTTATGATTTTTGGATTCATAACATTTTCATGATGATTCAAATTTTTGTGATAAATGATCCATGTCACTCTTTGTCATTATTTTGGAATATGGATTTTCTTCTATGTTTAGATCTCCAATTCCCACCTATGTTGTCATATTTGGAAACATAGAGTGTGTTATACCAAATGACCTTCATACTTAGCCATATCATTTATCAAAATGGTGTTTTGTTATTAGTTTTTATGATTTCAGTTTATGAAAAAAAAAATTCAAATATCCATCCATTGTTTATAGATATCATCTTCAAATTGTGAGGCCACAATTTATTGAAGGGAGGATGGTGTAAAACCCTAAGATTTTAAATGATGAATATTATTTTTGATTGAAGAAATGGAACAAAATAATTACATTAGATGATAATGTAAAACACTGATACATTATGATATATTTATTTTTAAGTAAATTAAATCTCTTAGATAAAATGTGGTATATGAAACACTGATATTTTTATGTTCGATAGCATATTTGATGTGGAAAATTGAGGTTATAAGACATGTGATATATATATATATATATATAACGGGAATATACTATCTATTAAATTGGAAGTTATAAATATTAATAACTAATTAGTGATATATATATATCATAATCAATATAAATTATTGATAAAATTTATGTAAATAATCATCTAATTTTTAGAAATGTAATTTTACCATCAAAAATATATTTTCTTCAAAAATGTTTGTCATTGTTATTATGAATAAAATTATTTTATTTAATTTTAAGAAAATTAACATAATTTATTTTATATAACTAAATTAATTTTTAAAATAAAAAAATAAAAAATTACATTAGGTGATATCATTGGATTATTTGGCAAGTAGTGATTTTTTAGTAGATAGTGAAAGGGATTTTTTTTGTTAAAATGCCATTTATTTTCATTAAATTAAAATATATGGGAGTCCAATTATGTCTTGAATATGTTTTAAATGATACTATGTATTATATAGAAATATTTAATCTACATAATTTCTTTTTAATCATGATTATATTGAATTCTATTACAATGTTTTCTTTGGGTTAAAAATAAGATTTTTTTGAAAACATTTTTAACGTAAACAGTGTTTCTCCATTTTAAATAAATAAAATAAACCATATTTAGTAATTATTTCAATGAAATTTATAGAATATATATTAATAAATAATAATTTACATTCCTAAAATTATTATTATAAGTAATAGTGATAATATAAAATAATCTATTCCATTAAATATAAACATCTCAAAAACCCACTTTCTTATGGTGTGAGTGAGATTAATTTTAAAATAAAAGTTACCACTTATTTGATTGGATTTAGGAAATATTTTTTCCATATATTGAATAATAATTTATTGAAATTTATAATGTGGTTAAATTATGTTTTGGCTGAAATAAATATTGAAAACAGTTAAACCTAAATATCACATTTAAGAAGAAATTTGATATATATTATGGGTTAAACAAATATGATAAGGGTTTAAATAACCTAAAAAATTGTCTAAAATATAATATATATACATGTAGAGACATTATGAATTACGAACTTCATAATTTTTATATTATATAATTTTTGTGACATTAAGAAACATGGGTTGAATTCATTATTTTCAAAAACTACTAGTGTTCCACTCACCTCACATATAAAAGGCCACCCCTATACTTTTCTCTTCACACCATAATACATTCCTTCAGAAAATATCTTCTAAAATTACTTTTAGAATTACATTATCTCTTCCTAAGATCTTTAGTTTGGGAATAAATTCATTTATGTATGGTATTAGATCAAATGTGTTACGAAATCATCATTCATGTGGATGGAAAACTACATCTGTGGGGACCGTTGTCATTAATTTTTCCATTACCACGTCTCCTTGTTAGTTATGATGATGGAAAATATATATATATATATATATATTATGAAATAAATATACTTTTTTACATTATGTCATAAAAAAATTCAATTTCCATCTATTTGGGGATATGATAAAATCACTTGTGTGTACAAGGTACTACCGCCTTGTAAATTGATGTTAATAGTTTTTAAGAAATGATTTACATGGATGGAAATAATGATAATTTTAATGAATATATGAGATTATAATGACATAAAAATGGTGTTCATTAAAAATATGTATTTCCAATATATATAATATATCATTCAGTTTGATACATTTTCACTCACTGAAAAATAATAAAATCATTTATGTATGTTTGGTCTACTACTATCTTGAATCAATAAGACTCTCACATTTCCTCATAAAGCCACATTAATGATATGAAGAAGTATATTTACTGAAATTTTAGGTTCGCAGTTAAGATCATGTATCACTGATAGGGGGAGGTTTTGACTCACTAATATCTTCTTCTTTTAAGTTTCATTATTTCTGAAACAACCTTTTCCTCCCATTAAATACTTACCACTTTCACTGAAAAGGAAAAAAGACACATCCATAAGAACATAAGAATTCACAAGTTTCCCTACTCATCAATATTTCAAAAATCTTTTGTATGGATTTGCAAGAATTTAATAACACGCAAATCAAAAGAAAATAATAATTTTCTGTTGAATATAAAAATCATGATATTTATTTACACTAATGTATGAGTATATGAAATAATTTTTTTATTCATGTTGACAAAAGATATGTAATTTTCCAGTTTCTTTAAAACATGTTACTATGCTCCCTTGCAAACTTTCACAAATATGTTCTTCAAAGAAAATTCTTCACTCTCCTACATAGTAGTAGTTAAAAACATCATAGTGTTTGTAATGATACTAAATATTATTCCCCATTCCTGTTTCTTAGTAAAGAAATATAATTTTCCCATAATATTTTTGAGACAATACTAAACATCTTATGTTTGAATCCGTAAATCCCAGTCTGATTTATATGTCCAAATTCAGAATCCCTGATTATGATCTTGTCCCTTACCCATTATTCTTATGTCTTGAAAATATCTTCAGGGAATAGAGATTCAAAAACATATTCTATCTATAATTATTAAGCTATCTTCCTTATATCTTAAATGGTACATACATTTTAGAAATAAAAATGTACTTCCATTATTTTTAGGTGTGCTAAATATGTTTTTAACATGACTTGGAAGAACTTTTCCACTAAAGAAAATTTAAAAAATATTCAAATTTTAATTAAATCCCTTCAAGTCACTAAATTATTCAATGAATCTTAATTATTATTGAATCTTCAAGAATTTTTTCACGTATTCAGCTTGCCTCATGAATTCTTAAAATTTTTCGCTCTAATTTTGATTCTACATTCTGATTTTTCCCTTTATGATGAACCACACCAGTAGAAAGACTAATATTCCCATTCAAATTTAATCATTTTAATGAAAATAGTAGATTCTTTATTATAATTATATATAATATATGAAAATGTAGAAAAAATATTATTCAAACTTATTTTACCACTTCTATGATCCCTCTTGAAAACACTTCATCCAGATTCAAGAAATTATCCTTTTCTTTAATTCATAAACAGATGATATGGTGTCTGATTAATCATTAGTTTTAGATTCAGTTTATTATTCTTGAAGAAATTGATAAAAAAATTATTGGAAAAAAATTAGATACTTTATTTTTTTTCTTGACTGAATTATTGAGGAGAAAAAATTTCCCAATTGAAAAATAGTCAACAATTCATCATGATGAAAATGTTTGAATACACTGTTGATTTATCATTGAATTTCATCACTTATTTATCCCCCAAAAAATATGTCTAATTCTCTAAATAAATTTTCCAAAAAACTCTCAATGAAAAAAACATTTAATTTTATTCATGTAGAACCATCACAACATCCGATGATTGGTGTTAGTATGACTCTAAATCATAGTTGGAAACTATATCTGATTTACCAGTTCCAATAGCCTCAAATTAGGATCCTTTATTTTTATTATTATTATGATACAAAAAAATATTTTCTGAATATTTGTTTTTTCAATTATTATTCTAACTGAAAACCATTATCTTTATAATTTCACAATCCATTCAAAATGGCACATCCTATAAACAATTTTGTTTCTGGTAATCTCATACTAATGGAATGATACTGGAATTATTTGACCTTGAAAAAATTATTTTTCCACAAAAATCGTCTTTTATCATGAGTTTATCTTGACCTTGGATAAATTAAATATTAGAATAACACCATCTAACTTAAATTGTAATTTATTATTCCATCCCACACTTCCATCAACTTAATTCTTCCAATCAAACCTCAAAATGATTGGCATAACTTCTTCTTCCCCATTCTTTAATAATGGTTTCCTCACATGTTTTCATAAATATTATGATTTTTTTTAATTTAAAAAACAAATGATTTTCATGTATGTGTCATATCCATGTAGAATCTTATTCACATCCTCATTATGATTAGAACCTCATTTTGGACCCAATGTGAGACTGATGAGAATTTTCTTCAAGAAAACATCTTTCCAATATGATGGACATTCTTATACATTATGATTCTGAAATCCAAAATATGATTTTGTGTCTAATCACCAAAAGATATGAACTAAGGTGATTTATTTTCTTCTTAATCTTTTTAACAACATAATACCACACCAAAATACTTGTAGATTCGGAAAACAACTTCCAACAAATATTTTACAAACAACCCCCCCCCCTCTGGATTTTTTTGTCAACCTAGATTCATAAATCACTAAACATTGTATCCTATAACTATTGACTATATATCAAAAATTGTAAACATATGTGAACTTGTTAATTTAAGGAAACAACGGTCCATGAAAAAACACATTTTGTCTAAAATTATTGATTCATGAAACCTATGTACATTTTATTTACACCCTTCTTTACCTATTTATTTTCATATTTCACTTTATTATAGAAATGAGTTTCCTAAAACCACTCTAACAAACAATTAGAATAGTTTTTACAAATACAATCTATATTCACATAGTAGCTATAACTCCCCTTATTTATAAAGAACATTAAAATTTTTATCACATAATAATTGATAGATTAGTGAAACTATTATTCCCCTTTAAAAAATTATCTAAATAAAAAATAAGAGAGGGGAAAACACAGATCTCAAACATGAGGATAAAATAGTACAACCTCATTTTAGAAAATTATTCCTTCAATAATGGTTTTTTTAAAACGTCTTCCAATTATTCCAATATAGTAATATAATAGATTTTAAATTCATTCTTATTCCCATGATCATTGATTAAATGATATTAGTTAAAAAATATGTTAAAATGAGGATGTTTTACTAAAATTTTGGCATGTTTGAAAGAAATATGATTATAACAACAAAAGTGAAAGGAAACTTTTGTTCAATAAGTGAATCTTTAAATTGTGTTTTCATTTTCATATATTGATTAACATCTTGAGTGGAAGAAACATAATCAGATTCATCCATTTGAAGAGTTAATCGGTTTTGTTTTATTATATACCAAATAAAACTACCTTTTCTTAGATATAAAACTCTACCAGATGTGGGTCTTCTATCACCAATATTTCCTTCCCAAATAGTATATAAATACCCAAAAAAATCAATATTTTATAATATATCATAACTTATTATGATATTTTATATTCATTTGATATGTTAGATAATTATTTTTTCCATACAATGAATGTTATTCATCTGAATCACTAAAAAATATTTCATATAATGTTTTAGTATAAACAATGTAACCTATTGGGCTAGTCAAATATAACATAATTCCTGTAATGCATGACTTGGTTTCCGCACACTAGTTCCATGTGTATGTCATTCACATAATCACAAGAGAGCCTACCTATTTTCTAGAGGTGGTTGACTATCAACAAGGATTTAATGTCAATAATGGAGAGACTATACCATCTTCATCAAAGTAGATAAATAGGAGAAATAAATAAGAATAAAAATTTGATATAACATAAATAGGAAACTAAAATTATCACAGGATGAATGAAACGAAAAATAAAATATCAAAACTGAACAATAGACATTCCATGATAAAGTATAGTCCATGTGTCTAAATGAAAACCCAAAATTGAAGAAACCATCATGTAAAAAGAGGGCTCTAAACTATGTTTATTTCCCTCATCCAAGATTCATAAGAAATCATCCATCTAATATATGGACTTTTCCCTTATCCTATAATGAAAACATGAATTATATTGGGGTATCTATCATACAGCTTGAGTAGTTAATGAGTACAGCTTAGTAGGCCACCAAAAATGACATCTAAAATATTATCATGGGATTAACAGTGTATTCAATTGTATAAAAAATAAAACAAAGTAAAATGTTTACAGTTAATCAACTATTATTTATTTAACCAGAAAAACCACCATGATCCCTAGGACACTCAAGCCCCAATACCGGCTTCAGCCCATGCTAGAGTCTGAACAATCCCCAAGGAATATCATATATCAAAATGGAATTACTTCCATTCATCATATCATTCACATTATGGCCCATTGGAACAACATTCCAATGTGAACTCATAGGCGTAGAAAAAACATGTCTAACACCTCATGGGTATTTGGAGCCTCATTCCCTATATCGCACATGAACATAACATGGGTATTTGGATCCTTAGTTCCTATTTTTGACCCGCTATATAATATTGTTATTTAGAGCCTCATTCCCAATACCACGCAAATTTAACCCTTATAGGAAATTGGAGCCTCAACCCATGTACCATAAACATTTAAATCATATTAGTATTTGGAGCCTCATGCATTATCCCATACACATTTAACACATATGAGTATTTGGATCCTCAGTCCCTGACCCCACATATATTTAACAAATTTATCACAATTTCACCAGTGTAACAATATCACATTAATTAATTCATCAATTAAATAATCAAATTCAATGATGGGATAATCAAATCTATCAATTAATTAATAAAATAATTAATTAATCTTGTTAATTATATTCATTAATTTAAAAATTATATAATGATGTCAATCCCTTCAATTAATCAACCTATTAATTGATTACATCAATTCAATTAATTAATTTAATATTCAATTGATTACATAAATCCATTAAATTAATTCAAAAACTAATTTATTACATCCATTACACTAATTAATTTTATAATAAATTAATCAATTAAATCAATTTCTCAATCACAAAAATATCATATAATTAATTTATTAATTAGTTAACCAATACACACAATCCCAATATCCCCAATTTCAAAATTCAATAATTAATTAATCTACATAATTAGTTAACTCATATTTTGGATCCCAGTTACTAATAATCCAAATTTGTTTTTAAAATGACACATACATAATTGAAATCAGGACATTAGTTATTGAGTAATAAACCACCTAACTCAAAATTTATGATGGAATCTCACAAATGGACAACCTCAATTGATGTATGATGGTCTAATCAATAATGGAAGAAGAGATCTAGACAAAATCCTATGATCAAGATCAACCCCCAAACCCATAACTATAAATGATGCATCACATCAATGGGAGAAGAAGGAATATCAACCAACTAAAAAAGGGACTACTCGGTATCCCTCACAAAAATCACAACAATCAGAGAGGACCAAATCACTCTAAATCTACTAATAGTCTCCCTAGGTTCGAATAAGGATGGAATTACAAATGAAAATAATAAAAAACGGACCACCTAAGGCATATTAATCTACTATTTAGAGGATTATATGATCTGTAATTAAATTACACATCATGTAATTATTTTTAAATGTTTATGGAAAAGATACCATTGTTATGGGTGATCTTTTCCCAAGATAAACTATTAAATGATGTGTAATTTCATTACACGGTGTGATAATTTTTTTTAGATAGATTTTCTTGTCAAAATGTTTATTCATAAAATATTGGGCCACCTCCCAAACCTCCAAAAAAATAAACACCTTCCAAACCTATGACCAAAATGAAAAATCAGATAGGGCATGCTAGGAAAGAAAATGATGTCCAATAATATCACTACCTTATATTAGCATGTCCCCAACATGTACTTGTAAGTATCTCTGAGGCATTGAGGTACAATGACCATGATATAGGGCCTACATATCAGCTTATCTCTCAATTATTTTCTCCTAAATACACCCATATTGAATCAATACTTGATCTATCGATAAATCATTTCCATATAACAAATTCTCACTGCGATCCAACACACATATCATATGCTCCTAAAGAGAGAATCAATATCAATATCAACATCATCCACACAGAACATAGGAGAAGGGTTGGGGTGATACAACCAAAATTGTGAGACATGGAAAATTTCATTCATTGTACTATATTTGTTTGGAAGATCCAATCAGTAATCAAGTAGCCTAATTATCTCCACAACCTCAAAGTGTCTAATGAGCCTGGGTGATAGCATTCCTTTATCTTTATCATTCAGTTACCCAATATTAGAGACTCTTTGAGGAATACACAATCACCCTCTATAAACACTATGGGTCTTCGAATTATATCTTCATATGACTTTTATCTACTCAGAGCCATATCCATACTCTTATTAATAAGATTGGCCTTCTCTAACGTCTCATATATGATACTTTGTCCCAATATCTCTGACTCAACCACCTCTATATTACATAGAGGGGATCTTCATGGCCTTCCTAAAGTTCCCCATATGGTTCAATTTGAATCATTTCATAAAACATAGTGTTATAGGTGAATTCCACTAATGTTATATGTTTCTACTAATTCCCATGAAAGGATTGTACACAAGCTTATAGTATATTCTCAAGAATATCTATAATATTCTATAACTACATTTCTATGTTTGGGTATAATTCTATTCTTAGTAAAACCTTGGTACTAAGTGCCTTCAATAATCCCTCGTAGAATCACAAAGTAAAACATGAGTCCCATATTGAAGCAATAGTCCAGGAAACCCTGTAATGATGAACTATTTAATAATCATACAAATATCTTAATTATTCCACTATTAATGTCTCCAATATATCTATGAAATGTGAAACCTTAGTCAAATGGTCCTAAATTACACAAATAGTATCATTATTTTGGGTACTCCTCCAGAGATCCACCACAAAATAGAGAGTATCATCATCCCACTTCCATTCCATAATGGGAAATGGATGTAGAAAACCAACTGGTCATTCATGCTCTTCCTTCCCTTATTGGAAAGTTGGATATTTAAACAGACACTCTTATCTCATTTTTCATGTCCCTCCACTAAAACAATCTTTGTAAGTCATGGTAAATTTTTTCACACATAGATCAACCACCCAATTTTAGGCATGAAATTCACGTATCATCTTATACTGCGTACTCATAGGAACAACAACCCGATTGTTGACAAAGATGATCTCATTGTCATCTATTGTCCAATATGAAGGTGAATCCTTACATTCACAGATTCCCCTCAATGATAAAATAGTGTATCATCATATATCATATGTTTGATAAGCCTCAAGAGTGAACCCACCAATTAAATGACATAAGAGGTATCTTCTTTGGACTCTCTTGAACCACAATATGAATCTCAGCCATCAATGTCATCATGTTCCACTCAACACTAGACTCCCAAACTTCTAGAGTCTCAGTTTTCCTTCTTAAAGAGTTAGCAACATAGTATCCCTTTCTACATGTATAGACTCTCTTTATATTAAATGACTATATATACACAGCCCACCTCCACTATCTGAGAGTCAAATATCTCATTGAAAACATATACCTTGTGATCTTATGATCTGTATACACAAAAAACATTTCTGCCAACATATAACACCTCCATAAAATCAAATCATAAATCACTACAACTAAATAATGTTCATGCGTATGTAGTTTTTTTCATGTGTCCTCATCTATAGGGACACATATGCCACAACTCGACCATCATACATCAACACTAATCTATGTATAGTCCCAGAAGTATTAAAAAACACCATATACTCATCACCTAACTCAGGTAGAATCCAGATTGGTGCAAAATTCAAATGTTTTTTGAGCTTCTAAAAGGCATTACATTATGATTTTCTCCAATAAACATTTATCCCCTTCTTGGTTAAGCCAAATAGTGTATCTCACAATTAGTAAAAGTCTTTTATAATCCTCTAATAATATTATTATAGAACTAGAATGCTATAAATATCAAAATTGTTCTTGGGATGCTCCTATTATACAACTTTCTAAACCTTTCTATCTCCAATGACAAACCATCTGAAATGATGTGACCAAATAAGTGAACCCGATCAATACAAAACTGAAACATAGAAATCTTAGTTTATAGACAATTATATTTCTTTCCCTCTCTCTCTCTATTTGTGATGTTGTTAAGAAGTTGGTCATGATCATCATGAGCCTTGGAGTACATCAAGATGTAATCCATGAACACAACCACAAAAAGATATAGGTACAGATGGAATATTCTGTTCATCATGGCCATAAACACTTCCGGTGCATCCATCAACACAAACAACATTACAATGAACTCATAAATGTCATATTGGCTTCTAAAAGTAGTCATCATTAAATGAGAAGGTCTAACATTCAACCGATGATACCCCATTATTATGCTGATCTTTGAGAATACACAAGCTCCCCTCAACTAGACAAAAAGATCATGGATACGTGGAATATGATACCATTTTTCACAGTCATCTAGTCAAACATTCAGTAATCAGCACAAAATTCATAGTCCCATTATCCATCTTAAAAAAACTGGAGAACCCCAACGAGACATGCTAAAAATATTAAAACCCTTATATTCCAACTCATAAAGGTGATTATAAAACTCTTAAAGATTTATTGGTGACTTTTTGTATAGTGGAATAGAAACTGACTCAGTCCCTAGAATGAGATCAATTTTAAATTCCCCATCCTTCTCAAGTGGAATACCCCCTAAGTATTCAGAAATCAAATCACAAAACATGTAAAATATAGTTTGAAATACATAAGGAATCACCCCTATATCATCCAGTGATAGACTAAAAACAATGGTTGTGAGCTCCCCCTCTTACTAATGAACTGGACCTACACATCCCGCATTGATGTCCCACTCTCCATGGTGAACATATTTTTCACCCTTAGGATAACTGAAAATAAATATCCTATGTTAACAATCAGTGTGGGATCAGTATGCTAATAAACAGTCCATTCAAAAAATTAGGTCAAATCCTGACATGTAAAGAATATATAGATCCCATAGAAATTGATAATCCCCAACCCCAAGATAACACCATTTTCACAAGTAGAAGTATCTAAACTATTCTCACAATAGTGTATCAATTTTCCACACCTGCTTCATGAACTCTACCTACAGGCACAAACCATTCACATGTTTTGTAAAAATAATGGATTTAGAGGCACTAGAATAAAATAATGCACTAGATAATATAAAAGATAAAATAATAGGACCATCACTTTTTATGTTTCAGACCCAATATCCATATGTTTAGGATGAATGACTTGTAACTATCCCTCCCTATTCAATGTGCTGCAAACTAAGTCCCCTGAGATGAAAAAATCTACTAATACTTGTGTTCTTGCACTGAAAATCCACATCCAATGCCTCTATCAATATGGACCATAGAGCCCCATGTGATAGACTATTACTATGTAGACATTCTCCTTCCCACACTATGGGTCCTACTAACTCATCCAATACTAAAGTTCTATCTCATGTTCCTCCAAAACGTCTATAGATGTCTGATCCTTCTGTAGGTTAAGAACTCCACTGGTGTTCATCGATAATGTCATCGATAGTGGTCCAAATTACCCCATGTGTGGAAAAGAACTAGGTAATATAATTAGTAACCAATCCTCCCCCATGACAACTCTCCCTACAATCTCCCTAGATAACATTCTCATAGTGACGCTTCCATCCATCCGAAGGTATACCTCCTGATCATCCTGCAACAACCATCTATCTATCCCTAGAATCATTATTTAGGTTCCCCTCATCTTTGAGTAACTGTTTCATCGGATTATCAATCTTAGTTAAAATAAAAAGGATAACATTGGAATTAATACCATATCTAATCCTATCATGAAATCAATTTGATGTAGTTGTATAATCCTTATGTAGTATTGGATAAAATAATTGCAAGTCATTAAAGAGACCAACAAATTCCATCATAAAAATTATTTACTGAGTCAACCATATGAACTTAAATTCATACCTCCCCTCTAAGAATATCTTGAGAAAACCATTCTAATAACATCTCCAAAAATATCCATCCAAGGCATTCTGTCTTCCATCCAAATCAGGTATTGAACAACCCACTAGTTCTTCCCTTATCCCCATAGCATGTATGTAGCCAACATAAACCTATTCTCTATAGGAAACTATAAATTGTACAATATAGAATTGATGGAATCAATCAATATATCTTCCACCCTAGGTCTACCCTCTCTTGTAAAAGTTGAAGGGAAATATAACTAAAACAACCACAATAGTTCAAGCATGATTTTCACAAACCTGAATTGGGTATCTTTTTGTAAACATCAAGAAGCGAGAAAAGTAATCTAGAAACTACTCTCCAACCGCATCAAATGTTACTATCGATGCCTCATGTTCCTTTGCTGGTAAATCATCTTCAACGGTATCCTCCCTTAATCCTATAAATAATCCCCATCATGAAGGCATATCTCTGCAATTCCAAACATCAACCTTTGGACCCAAAACTCAAATGTAACACATTTACAGGAAAGAAAAATAATCCATAACAAGTCATTTACCCCTCTCTATTCTAGAAGGTTATAAATGAGGCTCTATCACTACCCTTAACCATCCTACATCAAGGTAATGCTTAGGAAAGGGTAAACTTATTCTCATTAATCTTGTTTGGCATTAGAAACCCAATTATTTAACTTTATTAATTGTTTCACGATTTTAAATTTTATATTACACACCATTTTAGTTCAATTTCCTAATCAAAGGAAAACTGTTCAAGGTCAAAAACATACCAAAAACCTATTTTTCCTACATGCCTATGATGATGCATGTCGAAAAATTATATTGAGTTCCAAGAATGATGCATGAAAACTCAACACTCATTTTATATCGTGCCACAAGTCAAATAATTAAAAATATTAGAAAAAAACATCACACAACATATATATCACAAAAGGTAAAATTGCATAAACTGTAAGAAAACATATCACAAATTCATATCCAACCATAGGTACTTGGATTTTACCCTCCTACATGGGGTAGATACTACCATGCACAAGATCTTAATGAAGACCCAATTTGTCCTAATCTCTTTTATACATTTCCCAAATATTAAGTCAAATGAAATAGAAAATAAAATACCTTTGATACCACATTATAACATCCCAACTATGGTGCTGCATAATAGTTCCTTGATCCAATCAATCACATGAGCTCAAGTGGTCCTCCCCACACTCTATAGTCAACTAACTACCAGCAAGGATTTAGTTTTGCTAGTGGGGATACTATATCATCTTTATCATAGTAGATCACAAATGTAAGTAAATAAGAATAACCAATAGATATAACATAAACATAAAAATCCCAGTATCAAAATATGACCAAAGATGTAAATACAATACTTAAAATGAACAATAGACATTCCATGAAAATTTATTTTCAATGTGTCCAAATGAAAAACCAAAAGTAAAGACACATTCAACTCCCAAGAGGGTCCTAAACCAAATAAGGTTCCCTTGTCCATGATTCATCCCAAACCATCCATCTAACATAGTGAATTTCCCTTATCATATCCTATAAACATGACGTCTATATGGGTACAGATCAACCAGCCTGAGTATGGTGTGAGTACATCTTAGTAGGCCACCCCAATGGCATCTGAAATAATATATATTCTATAGATGTGTATGTTGTCTTATAATGAATAAAATACATGGAAAAAAGTAATAAATGTACCTTTATTCAATTATTCACCATTTTACCACATAAACCACTGACTTTCATATCACACTCGAACCACTATACCTAATTAATCTTGTGTCAGACTCTGAACTATCCCTGAAGAATATCATATATCTGAGTACCATTTTACCATTCATCGTATCCTTTGACATTTCATCCAATTGAATCCATAGTCCAATGTTAACTCATGGGCATTGAACATCATGTCCAAAACCCAATGGGTATTAAGAGACTCATTCCCTATCACACACATCTAGGTACTAGGGGTATTTGGATACTCATTCCATGTCCCAAAATCACTGTCTCACATTTGTATTTTGATCTTGAGACCATATCCTAGACACATTTAACACATATATGTGTTTGGAGCCTCATTCCCTATCCCACACACATTTAACACATATGGGTCTTTAGAGCCTCAATCCATATACCACAAAAATTTAATACATATGGGTATTTGGAGCTCTAGTCCCTATCCAATAGACATTTTACACATATATCACAATATTACAATTTCACATGTTTCACAATATCACATTAATTATTTCATCAATTAATTAATCTAATTCCTCAATTTCATAATCACATAAATTTATTGTATATTTTAACAATTAATTAATCGCATTAATTCCATTAATTAATTCAAAAATAAAATAATCATGTCAATCCCTTCAATTAATCCACCCATTAATTGACTACATCGATTCCATTAATTAATTTAACAATTAATTATTCATGTTAATACCTTTATGTAATTTAATAGATATGAGAATACAATCATTTCATTAAATAATTTATCAATAAATTAATTCATTAAACCAATTAGACAATAACAATAATATCCCTAAATTAATTCAATAGTCAATTAATCAATACCCACAATACCGATATCCCTGATCTCATAATTCCTCAATAAATTAGTCTACCAAATTAATTAATTCAAATTTCAGAACTCGATTTCTAATCCTACAAAATAAATTCTACAATTACATATATGTAATCAAAATTGGGACTTTTGGATTTGAATAATAGATCACATAAATCATAATCTATGAAGAATGATTACCAACAAAGAATATTAATTGATTTAAGACAGACGAATCTTTAATGACATAAGAGATCCATAAAAAACCTAGGATCAAGATCAACCCCAAAAACCATAAACATAAACAGTTCGACCTCTTCATTAGAATTAGGAGTAATAGAAGAAATCCAAAGAAAAAATGTCTAACCAAGTATCCTACACCAATACACAATGATCACATACAAATAAATAACTCCAAATATTATTGGCATCTCTCTATGGTCAGAGGAGGACAACATCATATAGTAAAATAAACCCAAATGAACCACAAGATACTTTCAAATCATATTCTTATGTAATTACATAAAATGTAATTAGATCACATTCTATATAATTATATATAATAATTTATACTAAAAAATAGTCACCTCTTTTGACTTTATCACATTTTAAACCATTACACAACTTGTAATATCATTATATGACATGTATATTTTCTACATACAGATTTCCAGTATCAACAATTTATTCAAAAATGAGCTGGCCACCTCAAAAAGCCTTACAAACTAAAATAAAACAATTTATAAATACTAAACAAATGATAGAACTAAAAATTGTCATACATATCAGGATAATTGGATTTTTTCACATCTTATTAGCTTCCAAAACACTTTTTGATCAACTTCATTACCTTATCTATCATTATTGAAATTTCATCCCACTAAAATTTGCTGGGAAATAGGTTTCAAATTCTTCATTATAAATATCTAAAGAAGTTCCATATCATAATTTTATGAGGAATGAAAAATAATTTTAATCAATTGTGAGATGTGTAACCCAAGAAATTATTTTATTTCCCCCATCATATAAATCATAGAAAACTATTTCATCGATTCAGAAAATATTTCAGAATTTCTTCATCATTCTATATAACGATAATGACATCGAAACAAACATTTACAATGGGGTATAAATTATTACTTTCTTCAATGTATATATTTCTATCAACACTTCCATTCAGAAAACAAATCTTCATTAATAATATCACCAATTTGGAATACCAGGACCTAGGATATTTTTTTTATCCCATTCAATATTTTCTTTGAGATACACACATGAATTTCATCCATCCAAATAAAAAATACACATGGTTTTTCAATGTAAACTTGTTCATGAATATTTCTGTTAAAAACTGATTATTTCAAATCCATATGAAATTAATTTTACTTCATTTTAATGAAATAGATAGAAAATTTTAATTTTTTCTAACTTTTCCACTAGGGAATAATTTCAATCAAAGTCAACGGATTCAATTTGTGAGTAATTTTTTCACACTAACCTTTATTTGTTCCTTATCACTTCACCATCTTCCTTTAACTTATTTTGTAAACCCCATTTTGTGTCAATAACATTTTTTTATCTGACTTACATATGACTTCCCATTTAAAGATATTTTTAATCATATAAAGCTCTTTGTTCATATCTATAACCCATTCCATATTCTCAAAAAAAATCAATCACATATTTTTCTAAACTTTTGAACACAAAGAATTATGTGTCACAAGTTTGTACATTCTTGTTGTTTTAAACTTTTAATGTTGATCACCATTATATTTTTATGATTCCGCTTATTTTCACATCCTTGGATGATATTTTTGAGATTCATCCTCTGCAATTGAAATAGATCAGTATGATTCTTATCTTGAGTATTATTACCATTATCGGTATCCTTATCAATTCTGTCACCATACATTCTTTCACTATGTTTACCTTCCTTATAACAATTATTCTATTTATCTTTGAAATCATGATAAAAACATTAAAATCAATAGAGTCAACTAATATTCTTGAAACATTGTTAAAATATATATATCCACTTAATTCTAGAGCATAAAAAATTTATATCATAATCTTTCTTCTCACTCTTTCCAAGGTTTCAAGTACTGTTTTTATAGTGAAAATAATCCTAAAAACACCTCTGTTTGAAACTTGTAGTTTTCCATAAACATTTCAAATGGAGTAATATTTTAACTTTTTCTATACAAACATCAGTTTTGAATATATAATGTTGTGCTCATGGATTTCCTACAAATGTAATGATAAATATGATGTTCATGCAATATAGTTCTTCCAATTTCAAATGTACTTATATTATTTATTTTAGCAACATCATTTTTTTGGAGTGTATGGTGTACTAAATCCATGATGAATTCCATGTTACCCATGATAAATTTAAAATTATCCATTTTTGTATTAACCACCATTTTTAGTTTTTAACTTCTTCATTTAATACTCACATTCATTCTTATCTTTCTTATTTAATATTTTGAATAATATCAAATAATCTAATTTATATTTCATTGATATAACATAAGTAATGAGAGTAAAGTCATCAAAGAAAATAATAAAGTACCCATCAACAGGAATGAATAGTTTTTGCATTATCACCCAAATATCTAAATGAATAAGTTATAGTTTTCTATTTGAACTAATGTCAATGTTATTATGCATAGAAGTAGTTATCTTTTTTCTATGGAAAAATTGTGAAATATAAGTCTCTTATTCTTTTTGTATCTGTAATATCTTGGACACATTCTCGATTTGATAACTTTCTCATGTTTCTCTCACACATGTGTCCCAGCCTTTTATTCCATGACTAGTTTTCTTCCACCATTCCTCTGTAACAAGAGTTTTGAGCCACCCTAACTTGAAACAAGTTTTATTTTTAACTTTTTTCCTATTATGACTATTTTTCAATCTTCCTTACCTACGACAAAAAACCCATATTTTATGAAAAATATTTTTTTCCCTTTATCGAAATGTTGTTAAGCACATATAATTTCATCTTTTAGACCATAAAAAACCAAATCCTGCATGGATTTCATATATTCCTTCCCAATGGCAATGATCCAAAACATTTGATTCTAAGAGATTAATTATTTCCAAATTTCATTGTTTCTTCTTTGAAATATTTCACTTAATTTAACAAATTAAAATGTCCTATATTATGAGATAAAAACTGAATATCTATACTACATGTTTGTTCTCATTTTTTTTCATTGGAGAGTAGTTTCAACTACATGAGATTTTTATTTCCTGTTATCTTTTATAACATCTGACTTTTAGCAGTTTTTAGCAAACATCGGTTGTGATATAAAAAACAATACTTCATTTTTCAAGGATTCCAAGCTATTCACACCTTTCACAAATATTTTCGATAGGTTTGAACATATAAATATATTTTACACCAACATTGGATGGTTTCTTCAGGACCTTTTTCTTAGACATTGTATTTTGAGAGGATTGACTCCCCCTTAAATTTTTCTTTCTATAATTTGGTGAATATTTGTAATGTATTTTTTAAAAAAAACATATTTTCTATATGTCTAAATCCTCCAAAATACTTATAGAATCTAAAGAAAGAATATTTAACATTGAAATTATTTAACATCTGATGTTTTGAGGATGTCTCCCATTAACCATCTCATATTTCATTCTGAAAATTTGTTGACCACAAAACATTCTATAACTAACCAGAATCGTTATTTTCATCGAAGTTTTATTTTCATATTTATAGGAATTATAAGTAATAGAAACATTTTTGGACTCCAGATTTTATTAAACATCTAACTTCTTCACATTGTTGTTATTGGCCACATACATAAAATTCCTATCTTACTTCTTCTCATAAATAATATCAATTTTATTCTCAATTTCTGATCAAAATTTATTATCCTTATTAATTTTACACTTTTCATATCATTCAAAAACATTAGAGATAAAATTATTGAAAATTTTAACCCTGTATTTTTCTTTATAATGATTTTTCATACAAGTTATAAAAGCTATTCTTTTTCCATTACCATTAAATATATATATTAATTATGATTATTTTACCACTTAAGAGATTTAATCAAATCATAATTATCCTATATTATCTTGAAATTATCATTCGGAAAACATTCTGGATTGATTATTTAGGATTCATCACTTTTCAGTTTCTTGATTTCTTTCGGAATAATTCCAATCATTCCCTAGAATGTGTTCGATTTATCTTTCATTGGAAATTATAAATTAATTTCCTATTCTTTAGAAAAAAATATTATGAAATATACATTTCTAAATATTCTAATAAATGTATTTGTATCATTTTTAAAATAATTTTTGAAATGAACTCCCCTATCTTATTCTTCTTCATATTTTGATATGGAAATTCTCCATTTGGATTTTTAGAATTTTTTACCATTTCCATTGGAATTGGATTTAGCCTTATCATTTTGAATCCTCAATGTTCTTATCTATCTTCTATCGCCATATTTACTATCCTTTAATTTATTTATTCGATTAAAATTAGCTACAAATATCCCAATAAAAACATTTTAAAAACATTTCAAGGTTTTCTCCCATATATTTTCTTGTACTTGTTTTCAAATTCATTGAAAACAATACATCTGATAGTGATGAAAATTTCATTTACCCTGGTAAAGAAGTCACCAAAACCATTATATTCACCCATCTTGAGATCATTATACTTCATCCTCAAAATTTGTAACATTTTCTACTTTACATTTTTATTTAAATCGTAAATATTTTACGTATTATCCCAGATACCTTTGAATGTGGAAACACCCATCACCCTGAAAAACTAACTTCAGAGAGTGATGAGAGTAATTAATTCTTGGATCGTCAATCATTAATATGATTTTTCTTATCAATAAATGTAAGAGAAACATTATCTATAATTAGAGGAAATCTATCTATTGTAGATTCAATAACATCATACACAATAGAAATAATATAAGGAAACATTCTATTTTTCCACGGATTTTTTTCTTACAATCAAGGACTATAATCACCTTACTCTTAAAACAATTGGGAGTCTCCATCAAAAAATTCTTCTTAATAAACACAAGAAAAGAGTAAATAAAGTGAACCATCATCCCTGATACCACTTGTTGGTTCCCATTCCAGATCACGTATCATTGAGAAGGGGATTGGAAGAGTTATTGATATATTTATTATTTAATCCCCCTTCTTTAATAAAGAACATTCTCTTCCTATTAATGATTTATCACTTTCACAAAAAACCAAACAATGAAATATCTATAGGAAAAAAGATATTTATAAGGTTTTCTACTAAAATAGAATATATATGTCCTTGGTATTGGTTAGAAACCATATAATACCACACAATTAACTATAAAAAAATCCTTTTGTGTAGAATAAAATGATTGAGATATTCCCTTACACTTGTGTAGCACTATGTTTATTACAACAGTGTGTGTGCTTCAAATAACAAAAAATTATGTAATAAAATTTTTGTAAAAATTTATAAAACATTCACCAGTTGCATGAAAACATGTTAATATGATTCCTTATCAACTTTTAAAAATATGTTCTTAAAAAAAAATTCTTCATTTTTCCACCCTAAAGCCGGTAAGAGTTTCCAAGAATTTGAAATGATACTCAGTCTAATTTTCCAGACTAATTTCCCAGTTCGATTCCCCAGTCCGATCACTCTATATGGAAATTTAATTCTATCAAAATATGGTTGAGACAATAGCAAACTAGTTCTATCTGAATCCAGAAATCCATGTATGATTTCTTAGTTTGAATCCAGAATCCATGATTACGATCTTGTATCCTCTGATTTCTTCTTCTATATAAAAAATTTCTACAGTGATGAATGATCTGAAATTTTTTGCTCCCTATAATTAATTAATGCTCATCATTCTATCATCAATATTATATTGGTTTTAGAATTCAAATAGTACTTATACTATTTATAGGTGGACAAAATATGGTTTGAGAAGGACGCTAAAAAACATTCCCACTCAACCAAATTTCCCAAATCATTATATTTAACATAAATATCAACTCTATATTTGACATTCTAATTAATCACTAATTATTCTAAAATCTTATTGAATTAATAACATATTTATTAGGATTCATACTTTCTTAGAAATCTTTAGTCTGATTCCAATTATAAATTCTGATTTATCCCATTATGATGAACCACATTAATTGAATGGATAACATATCCATTCCAATTTTTTCAGTGTGATAAGGACAAAATTTTCTTAATTAAATTACTCTACACAAAATGAAATATATAAAAAAATTCTTTATACTTTCTTAAGAACTTCTATGATACCTCTTAAAAACTATTCAGATAGCTTCATGTAATTATACATTTCTTTTTTTCATATACAAATGATCTTGTGACTGAGGTAGTCATTGGTTTCAACTCCAATCCAAGAGTCCTGACCCATATAATATAAAAGTTTTTGGTAGTATATCATAGTTATTCTTTTCATTCTTGACCTACATGTTAAGGAAAACTAATTTCCCACTCAAATAATAATTAACAGATCATCTTAATCTAAATGAATTACTAAATTGTTGACCAATCATTGATTCTCTTCCTCACATCAGTCCCAATTAAATTTTATTCTCCATTTATTTATTGGTCCAAAAAAATCAATGATAATAAATTTTACCTTAATTTTTTTTCAACAATCACAACATCTAATCAGTATTATTAGTATAACATCAATTTTTGGTGAAACGCCCCATATGAAGTACATGTTTCAGTAACTTCAAATTCATAAAATTCAATCCTTTTCAGATTACGAAAGACCAAATACTTGTATAATGATTTATTTCATTTCTATTATTGGTCTGACTAAAATTCAGCATCTTATTATTTTAATATTTCTATAAAAACATCATAGTCGTTAAACAATTCCTTATCTGGTTATCTTATACCAATGGAATGAGAATTGAAATAATTTATTTCAACATCATTCTTCTTCTACAAACATCTTCTTTTATCATGACATTCTCATGGATTTTGATTGTTTTCAAATTAACATAGCATCATATTACATACATTTAAATGTATTATAACATCCCTCACTTCCAAAAAAAAAATATTTCTTTTAATTAATCCTAAATATGATTGGCAGTCATTCAAAAATATTTCCACACATTTTTTCAGAGATCCTATCATTTTTATGAAATAATAATAAACAATTAGTCATCTTTTAGGCATTATATCCATGAAAATTTTGATTTAATTCCTCATTACGATCAGAGCCTCATTTTGGACAGAAGGTGAGTCTGTTGAAACTTTTTCTTCTAGAAAACATCTTTCCAATATGATGGAATATCTTAATAATTGTGACTAAAAAATATCAAATTCAACTTTGAGACTGATCACCAATAAATAAAATTTAAGGTGATTTATTTTCTTATTTATCTTATTTGAAAAAGAAATTCAACACCAAACTACTTCCATCTTCCAAAAAAATCTTCTATCAAACTTGGACCCAATATAAATAAAATGATATGCTTTTTCATTATGATCCATATGTAATGATAAAATATTACTCAAATCATTTCAGTAATTATATTTGAAAACAAAAATGATACTTATGTGTACTTATGGCATACCATCTCCATGATCGTAAAATAATTCATTTCAAAAAAAAAACATTCATGATTGGTCATAGAATTATATTTCATGTATAAATATTATAATTATTTAAATAATATTATCATGTAGATGATGAAATTTTGATAAAAATAAATGGATCAAATGTATAAAAACAAAACATATATGAATAACAAAGAATTTGTAATGAGAAACATGATTTTAAAAAATAATTTTTAATAAAAAGAAAATAAATGTTCATAAGTAAATCACATATAGTTTGATATATATCTGGTTCTATAATATAATTATATTATTCTTGTATTTATTGAACAGGATCTCCATACATGTATGATAGATGTTGAGACTTTAGGTAAGATATTTCTAGTCTCCCATTTTTTTTAGGACACATATGTAATATTACTACTCATTTATTTCTTGTGGTGTATATACTTCCCCATTGACATTTAATATCATTAATCCCATTGATTCTATGAAATATAAAATTTCATTTTTTTATTTTTTATTAGGTATCTCCATCTAAATGATTACTAAATCAGTAAGGGATTTTTGTCTCCAGTTTTCATTCATTGGGAATTATGTCATGTTATACAACAATCTTATTTTATGAGTTGTATATACAACCCCATTAATAATTAATATCACAAATTTATTCTTTATCATGATATTTTAAATTTACTTCAACATTATACATTCATGGGTTTTATTATTTTATAGTTACCAATGTAGAAAATTATTTATGTTACAATCTCATCGTTTATCGGGATAGTTTATAAATATGATACCAAGGATAAAAAATATTTATCTTTCTATGAAGAATTATTATTAATTTTATAATACTATGGTTATTCATGATATTTTCAAGTAAAAAACAATTTTCACACTCCTTTATATATAAAATAACTTGGAAAATATTTTTAATAAAAATAATCATTATTTATCCCTTTTTTCAGAAACAGCCTTTTCTTCTAGAAGAATATTTTCTTGAAATTTTTTCAATAATTTTTTTAGATTTCATAAAATTATTAACTAAAGAAATTCATACCTCTGTTTTCCTATTTTAAAATATTTTTTCAATGGAATCTACATTTAATTTTCAAAACAACATCCATTGGGATTTTATAAAAAAATGTGGAAGCAAACATTGTTTTAGCGTCTATGAAATGAGTAGAATTGTATGTAGTCATGAAAAATATTTACATTAAATCATAAATTATAAAATTTTCAGTTTATATTCAATGAAAAGTAATATCAATATTTTTAAAAAAAATCAATATAGAAATGATATTTTCCTGATGAAATGTTTTAACTGATTTTTAAGGATACCTTTATTTTTTTAAAAGTTCATTCACAAAGAAAATGATTTTCATAATATTTTTTGAATTTATAGATTTCTAAAAGTGATATTTATAAATGGAAATTTTATTTTTCTCATAATATCTATAAATATTTTTAATGGTATTGTCATTCATCATCGCCAACAACCCTTGTTGTTAATTGTGCTCCAATGGGGAAGTATTGTAATTATTTAATCCTTTTTGTTTTTATGGATGGATTAATATTTCCTCCAAGATATTTCTAGGGAATATATTTATTTTCAATCATTTAATCATGTTTCAAGGATATTTTATGGATATAATTTTTTTCCATGGGTTAATCAAGAATAAAATATATTTCTATGGAAAATGTTTCTTTTTCAAGGTCTATATACGTTATAAAATGGGTTTTAGTTGTTTCATGAATTTTAAGAAGAAATAAATGATCTATTTAAATTATTAATGTTTTGGTTCTTATAAATTTTTTATACAATGGTAGCACCCATATAGTTTTGGTTGTTCCTGATATATCATAAATTATGGGTGCACCAAGATAGGGCTCTACTTCATTAGGTAATGATTATATTCTCCGAAAAATAATTCTGGCAGTCAATAATATAGTTATTTCATTTGTATGGGTTATGTGTGGGCACTATAATTTTTCTATAAAGATGACACTCTAAGATACCAAAATGTTTTATCTATGCATTCTATGATTTTTTAATATTTCATTTGATCATGATTGATATCACATAGCTCATGATTATTGAATCTTATAACTATTTTATTAAATAAATTATTATTCCATGTTTCCTAATTGATGATTTAAGCATTGAAGTGTATGATTTTTTTATTATTTTCTTATATACAGTGAGTATTTCATTATACACTTATTTTATTCTTATGATCATTGATGACATGTAATTGTTAATGATTATGTTTACCCTTCTAAAGCATTTGAGCTCACCCTTATTTATTTTCAATTTCTACAGAAAATAATGTATAATTTTGAATTAATTATGTCTATAATAGTTTTACATAGATGAAATTGATGAAATAATATGGAATATGAAAATATGTGTATATTAGAAAATACACTCACTTTAATTCAGTAGTATTTTTTATTTATGATTTATTTTAATTCTAGAAAACTATAAAACTAAAAGTTCCTTGAAAATTTAATTGATTGGGTTTTTTATTTTGAGTTATTATATTTTTTATGGAGAAAATTGGGTCACCTTAAAATTTATTTTAAATTTGAAATGTAATGTTTATGATTTCAGTATTGGTTCTATGAGCACGGTTTCTAGGATTTTATTGTATATATTTTTGTCTATACATTGAATATTTTATACTTAAAATTGGTTTGTGTTATTATACATATCTTGAGATGGATGAGTGAGCATGCCATATAGTTTTTAAACTGAAAGGAATCCCATTTAGATTATAATTATTAAAATCATTATATTATCCATCACACTCATTTTTATCATCATTCTCCATGAGTCTACAATTATGTAAAACCAAAAATGTTTCTGTGATTGTGAAATTATTTTTTCCTTCATAATAAATTATATGAAAATGAAAAAAATACCAATTTTTTTGTCTCATTATGAATCAATCATTTACAAATATAAAATATTATGTCTATATTATAACATTATTGGTTCATCCAAAAACACATTTGTTTCAACATAGGTTGATTTATGTTTAATACCCATATTATTTATAATCTAATTCAATAAATTAAACTGATATTTTCTCTAATACCAACTAATATGACCCATACATAACATATATACATATTAAATCATTTAAATCATTGTTCTTTCCATCTAACGAAAAATCATACCACATATACTATAGGATTAGTCTTATTCAGTTTTGACACATGACCAATAAATCATTCATACATTCTTTAACAACTCCCATTAATAATTATCACACGTGATACCCTTGTAGACATATCATAAACAAATCATCTACATTACCCAAGAAATTAAAACATAATAAATAAATACTAGAAAAAAATCATATACACATAGACCTATAACCATGGTTAGTCCTTTCCATGTATGTTCTGCACCTACAACCAAAGGAATTAATTTCTCATGGTTATAGGCCCCCTATATCCATGGGAATAATGATCTATATCCAAGGAAATTTCACATCGAAATAGTCCACCTTTAGCAACATGAATAATGGGATATAGATAGAATATATTTTTATGGATATTACACACCCATATCTATGATAATAAAGGTCTATTTTCCCATGAATTTCTTAGGGACATAACCAACTTTTCTGAAAATTGTTAATTTTTTTATGGAAGAGTGTATGGATTTGTTTCTTGAAAAATTGGTGCACCAGGAAATTTATAACAATGAATATATTTTTCTAGTGAATATAATATTTTATAAAATATATATATCCATAGGGATATAAATTTTAGGTGTTCTATCCTTTTTGTGTGGAATATATACCCATTAGATATAGCTCTCATGGCTATAGGGTATCTATATGTAACGCCCCAGCCCCATAAGCTGAGAGTCGATGCATTATTACATATAATTGTCATGATCACAAAAGATCATGTCTCGATAGACCGATTAGTTTAGTATCCTTGGAAGTACTAGATACATTCATAAGGTTTACATTACATCATAAAATTGAAAACTACAACAATATTTTTTCCATAGACAACACTGAGATCCCATAGACTATCCCTACAGGTCAGTCATAATATACTTTTTCGCATCCTACGAAAAATAAAACATAGATAGGGGTGAGATCAGATTCTTAGTAAGTATAATAATATAGCGGAAGCCTTCATAAATAATTATAAACATTTAAGGCAATGTATAAGACTAAAACAAAAGCCTTTTAAACCTGAACATTAGTATAATATAGAAATGATAAAATCAATGTAATTCCTTTTACTTACTCACATGGATATTCTACTGGTCGAATTATCACATGAAATTTCAATATCCACTTTCATAATGATGGAATTCATAATACCAGACTTTAATTTATGTGTCAAGGCCTCGTGCCAGGACCTAAGGGTTAACTGTAATCGGACCCCAATGTTGAGAGCCTCTGTAACCGGACTCCATACCGAAGATCCTCTGTAACCAGACTCCAACCCAGAGAGCCTATGTAACCGGACTCCAACCCGGAGGGTCTGCTATAACCAGACCCCAACCCAGCGGGCTTACATTTACATGTCCCCAACCCTGAACATACTAGTCCAATACATTCTTCTTAAGAATCGGATGATATATAACATAAGAATTCGTATGAACACTACCATATGAAATGTCACTACTTTAACTATAAACCATGAATGGAATAAAAATAACTCATCCATTTTAAAACATGTCACAAAACCTTAAATACAATATGGAAGAGTTGTATTATAATAAATCAACTTCAAACAAGTGTAAAATTTATCAATGGATGTTGACATAGATGAAATCATAACTATTTGAGAGAAATATCTCTTTCTATTTTGAAATAATTTTAGATTCACATAATTATAAAGATTACATTTATTTTGAAAAATTTCATATAAGTTTTTAAGGGAATCATCGACGATGTTATAACGGCGAAAAATATCCGCACCCGCCGTACAAGTTAAAAAAATATTCTTACCATAATTTGTGGAAAAGGTTAAAAAGTACCTTGTTTGGAAAACGATGGAATGATTTCTTTCAAACCATTTTATAAAAAGTCAAACAAGGGTATAAATGAATTTAACCCATAGTCTGGTAAATTGAAAAAAAAATTGGAATGCATTTTTATGAAATATGGTTGTGGATGATAAAGAGGTCCCGATAGATACTTACATAAAAACAACCTCGGATTATAAAGAGATTGTAAAATTATCCATTACCTTGTAATTTTCCTTGGTCTAGGGTAGGTTAAACTCCTATGTAATGGTGAAATAATTGTTATTAAATTTTAAAAGAATCATATATATTAATATAATACCATATATGATCTTTTAACATTGCTTTGTTAATAATATCTTAGTATTATCGTCATTTCAAGTTTTAACTGATTCATTTTCCTTTATATGATCTATTACGCAAGTAATCTTTGTCATGGATAGGATTTATCATATTCATATTCATAATGATATTTAGTATTTTAACATCATTTTTAATCATCTAATGCAAATTATTCTTGAATGGAGACGATGGTGAATGAATCTCATCGCGTTCATGGAGACGGTAATCCGTAAGTACGCACGAGCCACAATATCATTCTTATGATATTAAAATAATATATAATTGGATGGTATATAATATATACTGAATTATTATCATGTTATATTTATTATTTACATCAATTACACATAATTATTATATCCATCCAAATAATAATGTATTGAATGAAAATTACACCACGACATGGAGACGGTAAGCCGTACGTACGCATGTATAGTTACATGTCATTCACAGGATTTATAGAATAATGAATATGGTTGTACCATATTTATAATAACATCACAGTATATAAACTATAATAGTTTTTTTATTTTATAATGGAAACAACAAAGAAAGAGGATGTGGATAAAAAAGAAACATGAAAGAGGTGATGAAATATTTCTCTCTTCTTCTGGTTATCCATTTTGATTTGACCAAAACGGCTCTTTATGTTGGATTTATGACTAAAGTAAGGCCTCTAAGATTAAAGGAGGATAGTTGAAAGGGTATTTGGGTAGGGTTTGGCCGAGCCAAAAGGCTTTTAAGCTGTGAATCAGAGAGAAGGGGGATTGCCCTTTTATAAGAGGGGTGAGGGGCACCTTAGGAAAAGCTAGAAATTTTATTTTATGATAAATTAATTTTTGATTTATAATGGCTCAAAAATGAATTATTGAAAGGATAAGGTGAGGATGGGTCAAAAACCACTCAACCAATAGGTTTTAGACTGGTTTGGCTCACTATATTAACCTTATTTTTTTAGATTTAACTCTTAGTTACATAGTTTGACATTTACCATGTCTCTATGTATTTTTATATTATATGGTTAAAAAACTTACTATATAATTCCAAAAGAACCCCAATAGATTCATTAATGACACATATTAAATTATTTGGGCTTTTTTTCCCAACATTTTACTTTTAGTAATATTATATCAACCAATAATATAGGATTTGTATTAAAAAATCAATTATGTAAATTTTGACATTATTTAATATTTTTTTATTGACATAAAAGCATTATTACATCAAAAAAAAATTCATCAAATCAACCTCAATATTTCATATTCACCTATAATATTTGTGGATTTCATAATAACATTGAAATTATATTTATTTTAGTATTTATAATAAAATTTATTTGATTCATTCATTAATAAGGTAATTACTGTATCATCATTATGTCATAAATAAATTTACTTAATTAATGTCTAAAAATTATAAATAGTATACAATTATGTAGGAAATATTTTTATCTTCGTAGTGAAAATTTATTGTAGAATATATCAATTATATATCCTCATATAAAATTTTTTTTATTAAATGATATTTTCTTTTGTTATTTTTGTCTCCACTTTGAATTATTTAATATATAATATCATTGTCACTTACATGTGGCCCCATGGGGTCCCAAAATCAACCAAAGGATTCCCATGGCCTGAAATTTATCAGTCAATAGGGTTATTACATGTGTTATGGTAATGTAATATTATTATAATATTATTTTTTGACCTTATTTTCTGGATTTACCCCTTTAACCATGGTAAATAAAATATTTACCGAAGTATTTATTCAAAACGTCTAAAATTAAAAGTTACCTATTTAAAAAAATTGGACCTCCTGATTCAAAATATGGAATCAATTTTTCTAAATTCAAAACACAGAAGTGGCAGAAATTATTTATAAATTAATTTCCATTGTCAAAACAAAAAGCGTGTTTTTTTGAAATAATAACATTCAAAAGATTGAGACTTTTTTATATGAAATTTAAATGTGAAATTACCTATAATGACATGAATTGTATTAAATGATAAAAATATAATCTAATTATACTTAGAAACCATTCAAATTCATAATTTATCCCTATTAATTATTTCGATTAAAAAAGTTGTTCTTAATTAAAATTTTTTAATTTTCATTATTTATCAGAATATGAATGTTATCAGAAAAGTAACAAAACTTCACCCTAAGCTAATTTTGACATTTCGAATCCAAAAATGAAGTCCATTTTAAAAGATAAAATGTATAAAATTATAATAAGTGGGTATTACTATTCATAATGTCTAGTTTGATTGGTTGTGGTGTGTTAGAACTCGAAGTTGCGTATAACACACGCTATTGTATTATTCAAAGAGAAGCGTACCATGGAAGATTGGGGTGTTACATTATACTCTCATTTAAATAATTTCATCCTTGAAATTTCTAGAGTATTACTATTGAAAAATACTTAGGTGTTTTTCTTCATCATAAGTTCTCGGGTTCCCACGTTGCCTCTTCAATCTTATGGTTTCTCCATAGAACATTTACCAGAAAAGTCGTCTGGTTTCTCAGCACTTGTTCTCTTGTATCAAGAACCATGACAGGCTCTTCTCAATAATACAGATTGGGTTCTATTTCTAATTCCTCATAGGTGAGTACATGCATTGGGTCAGGCATGCATTTTCTCAACAGTGATATGTGGAACACTTCGTGAACTTTGGAGAGACTTGGAGGCATTTCCAAATGGTAAGCTACAAATTCAATTCGTTTTAGAATTTCAAAATGTATGATGTACCTAGGACTCAATTTTCCCTTCTTACTAAAATTTATAACAAACTTCCATTGATATACCTTCGAGAAAACATGATCTCCTACCTAAAATTCCAAATCCATCCTTCGATTATCGGCATAGTTCTTCTTCCTACGTTGAGATGCTTTAATGTGGTTTTGGATTACCTTAACCTTTTCTATCGTTTCCTCCACCAGTTCTAGGATTACGAGTTTTCTTTCTCCAATATCATCCCAACAGGTTGGTGTGCAAAATCTCTTTCTGTATAACGGTTCTTATGGTGCCATCTGAATACTTGAATGGAAGCTATTGTTATAGGAAATTTCTACAAGAGGTAAATATTGATCCCACAATCCTTGAAAGTCAAGTGAGCATGATCTCAATATGTATTCTAACATTTGAATAGACCGTTATAAATTTTCATCAGTTTGGGGGTGGTAGGCAGTGCTCAAATGAAGTTCAGTATCCAAGGATTTCTTAAGACATTTACAGAATCTTGATGTAAAATGTGGATCACCATCAGAAACAATCGATAGTGGTACTCCATGAAGTCTATCAACATCATTAATATATAGTCTTTCTAAACGTTTTATTGGTAAATCATCACTTATAGAAAGATAATGTGATGACTTGGTAATACAATCAACAATGACCCATATAGCATTGTTCCTTCTAGGAGTCTTTGGTAGTCCTATGACAAAGTCCATCCTAATATAATCCCATTTACAGTCAGGTATGGGAAGAGGTTTCAAGACACCTCCAGGATGTTTCCATCCAGCTTTCACTTGTTGACAAACCATACATCTGGACACAAAATCAGCAATCTCCCACTTCATGTTGTCCCACCAAAAATGTTCCTTCAAATCTCTATACATTTTGGTGCTTCCAGGGTGTATAAATAAATTGGATCTGTGATAATCATCCAAAAAATATCTTTTTAGATCATTTATATCAGGAACAAAGATTCTCTTACCAAATTTCAAAATTCCATATTCATATACAAAGTCACTCAATCCCCCATTATTCACAGCATTAATCTTATTTTGAAACTCTTCATCATCAGCCTAAGAACTTTTTATCCAATATAGCAAAGATGGTTTGGAAACCATTTGAAGAATCATTGATGTTTCACCTTCCATGGTTATTCCCATATCCATCATTACTATATCTATGAGAGTAGAATCCATTTCAACCCTAATCTTGTTCAAAACTCCATGATCTTTTCTGCTCAAAGCATCGGCCACCTTATTTTCATTCCCACGGTGGTAGTGTATCATGCAATAATAATCCTTGAGTAGTTCAAGCCATCGTCTTTTCCTCATGTTGAGTTCTATCTGTGAGAAAATATACTTCAAACTCTTGTGATCGGTATATATCCCACATTTTTCACCATAGAGACAATGTCTCCATATCTATAAATCTATGATTACAGCTGCTAACTCAAGATCATGAGTAGGATAGTTCTTCTCATGAATTTTTAGCTATCGTGATGCGTAGTCAATAACCATATCATTCTGCGTAAGAAAACAACCAAGTCCTTTCTTTGATGCATAACTATAAAGAAAAAACCCATCATTCCCTGATGGTAGAGTCAATATAGGAACATTAACTAATCTTTTCTTCAGTTATTCAAAACATTCTTTACACTCTTTTTTCCAAAAAATTTTAACCCCTTTACACGTGAGCTTGGTTAATGGGTTAGATAATCGGGCAAAATTCTGGACGAAACGCCGATAATAACCTACTAATCAAATAAAACTGTGTACCTCTGTAATACACGTCGGTGCTGGCCATTCATGGATTGCTCTTGTCTTAGAAGAATCAACAGTGTTTCCATACTTAGAGAAAAATATGAAAAAGAAAAGAAATCTTTGGAAACTAGAATTCACACTTGCTAAACCTCCCATATAATTTTTGTTTTCTATGTGTCTTTAGAATATTGCGCAAATGATTTTCATGATATTCGTAGATTTTGGAGTATACCAAGATATCATCAATAAATACCACTACAAAGTCATTATGATATTCCTTGAAATCTCTATTTACTATATCCATGAAGATAGAGGGTGAATTAGTCAATCCAAAAGGCTTTACTGTAATCTCATAATGCCCGTACCTAGTTCGAAATGCTGTTTTCGGAATTTCTTCCTTCTTCACAAACAACTGATGATATCCATATCGAAGGTCAATCTTTGAAAATTTTTAAGCTCCATCCAGTTGGTCAGATAAATTATCAATGCGAGGTAGGGGATACTTGTTCTTTATTTTTATAGCATTGATCTCCCTGTAGTCAATGCACAACCTCATAGATCCATCTTTCTTACTAACAAAAAGGATAGGGTCTCCCCATGGAGAAACACTATAATAAATAAATCCCTTATTACTCAATTACTCTAGTTGTTTATTTAGTTCCACTAATTCCACAGTGGTCATTCTATATGGGGTCTTTGATATGGGCCTTGATCCACAAATTAAATCAATGGAAAACTCAATTTCTCATTCTAGAGGATGTCCAGGTAAATATTCTAGAAACACATCAACATATTCTTTCACAATAGGTAAATCCTCTATTTGAACATTCTTTTCCTCACCAACAATTATTTCATTCTCTTACTCCTCAATAATTGAATTTATTTGAGCTACTGTGGGTGGATCTATAAAAGAATTAGGTGGTTTGGATTCTACTCTAAAGATAAGGTGTTCTTTATCATCATCATAAAAAATAGTAACCTCCTTCTTATTACAATAAATTTTTTCATCATGGTCTAATATCCAATCCATACTGAGGATTATATCAAATTAAATAAGGGGTATGACGATGAGATCGGCAGATAAAGAATATCTATATGCCCTAATGGGAACTGACTCACAGAACTTTGTAGAAATGATATTTCCCTTAAGAGTTTTGACTAACATCTCCCTTGATAAATAAAATTTGAAAGATCTAATTTTCATATAAAACTAGGAAGATATGAAACAATGTGATGATCCAGAATTAAATAAATCATTGACTAAACTTTAGGGAACCATTAAATTACCAGCGACTACGTCTTTTGGAGCTTCAACCTTAGCAGTAGTGATAGCATATGCTTGTCCTTTATCCCTTGGCCTCATCTGAGGTAATTTTTCCTAATTCTTAGGACATTCACTTGCATAATTACATCTTTCTCTACAATTGTAGCATTCAACATTGAAAACCTTTGTCTTCCCTTTGTAATAACGAGCTTGGTGGCCTTTTTCACCACACTTGTAATAGACTCCCATTCCATTCAGGAAAGTACCAGGGTGTTTCTTCCCACATTTACAATAGGATGGATATTCATGTTTTCCATTATTCCCCTTATTTCCATTTCTAGAGTGTTCAGCAGATCCCTTCTTCTCTTACCTTTCATAAAAGTCATAAGTATTAGAGAAATTTTTTCTATCTTGATAGGACATGAAAAAGTATCATTGAATGACCAGAAGGATTATGAGACTAATGATCGATAGAGAAATGGTTTTAACCCATCAATGAAATGATCAATCTTAATTCCTGGGTTACGTATATAATCAGTATCATGCAATGCTAACCTTGTAAATTTAGCTTCATACATTGTGAAATTCTTATCCTCCTATTTCCTCAGACTAAAAAATTGTCTTTCTATATCCTCTCAATGGTCTTAAGGATAGTATTTTTCTATGAAAATCTCTTTAAACTCCCTTAATTATATATTTGATACTTCATCATCATTCATTGTATTTTGAATCAATGACCACCATTGATCATCATCTCAAGTGAGGCGGTAAACTTCTATGAAAACGTTTTCCCTTTCGCTACTCCCCAAGGCATGGAATATTTTCACTAAGGAATTTATCCATTTCTCAGGTACTAGTGTGTTTTTACCCCCATTGAATTTTGGAGGTCGTTTCCTCATGAAGCGATCTAACATTGATCCTCCATGCTGCAGACCAGGGTGCTTCATACAGGTAAGGTTATTATTCATAACCTGAGTGAGTTGTTCCAGTATGGTGATTAATTAATGAGCACTAGTTACATCACCAGCTCCACTATAATTATCTTGAGTAGGAGGGAAATTCCTACATAGAGTGAGTCCATTGATAGAGTTTCCATTCCTTCCACTAGGCTCCATTTCTAAACAATAGAATAAACTAGATTAGTTTATGAATTGAAATACATAATTCCAAACTTGTAAAATACTTAACATAAATTGACCAGTTTATGGATATAATCCATAATCATAAAAATGTTTTCTTTGAGGTTGTATATACACATAAAACCTTCATAATGGTTTGTAAATTAAATGATAATTATCCTATGCATATACCCCAGGAGTTTCATAACCAAGAGTGCAGCAAGGCCCATTGTCATGCACCAGTTCTCGTTCGAGTCTAGCTCAAAGCTGTGTTTTTGGGTTTTACCCCTAGGTACATCTGTGCCAGAGCCACCTCTACCTGCTAGTATCTAGATAGGGATGTATTTCTTGGAAAACTCACAAAATCCCTACAATATCAAAATTCTAGGAAGTTGTTCTATAATAATCCTCAAGTCTATCTTAGGGTAATGTGATCTAATTAGAGTTTATCTTAATCTAGATTCCAAAGTTTTTACTAAACTTTCTCTGATACCAACTGTAACACCCCGACCCCAGAAGCCCAGAGTCGGTGTATTGTTACGTATCATTGGAATGATCACAAAAGATCAAGTATCGAAAGATGGATTAGTTTAGTAGCATTGGAAGTACAAGATACATTCATAAGGTTTATATTAACTCAAAAAATGGAAAAGTACAACAATATTGTTTCCATAGACAACGCTGAGATCCCATAGACTATCCCTGTAGGTTAGTCATAATAAACTTATTTTCATCCTAGAAAAAATAAAACATAGAATTGGGTGAGCTCAGATACTCAGTAAGGATAACAATACAGCAGAAAATTTCAAAATTAAGCATAACCATTTAAGGCAATGAATAAAACTAAAACAAAATCATTTTAAACCTGAACATAAGCATAATATAGAAAAGATAAAATCAAAGTAATTCCATTTACTTACTCACATGGATATTCTACTATTCGAATAATCACATGAAATATAAATATCCACTTTTATAATGATGGAATGTATAACTCAAGACTTTAATTTATGTGTCAAGGCCTCGTGCTAGGACCTAGGGGTTAACTGCAACAGGACACCAACTCAGAGAGCTTATGTAACCAGACTCCATCCTGGAGAGCCTCTGTATCCAGACTCCATCCTGGAGAACCTCTATAATCAAACTCCAACTCAGAGGACCTGTTGTAACTGGACCCCAACCCGGAGGTCTGGTATTTACTGGTCCCCAACCTAGAACATAATAGTCTAATACATTCATCTTAAGAAGACGTTTAAATATAACGTCAGCATTTGTATTAAAACTATCATACATAATGTAAATACTTTAACCATAAACCATGAATGGAATAAAAATAACTCATCCATAGTAAAACATGTCACAAAACCTTAAATACAATATGGAAGAGTTGTGTTATAATAAATCAACATCAAACAAGTGTAAAATTTATCAATGGATGTTGACATAGATGAAATCAAAACTATTTGAGAGAAATATCTCTTTATATTTTGATATCATTTAAGAGTTACACAACTATAAATAATACATTTATTTTTAAAATATTCTTATAAGATTGTAAGGTAAGCTTAAACGGTGTTATAATGGCGGAAAATAGACGCACCCTCCGTATAAGTTGAAAAACATTCCTACCATAATTTTGTGGAAAAGGTTAAAAAATACCTTTTTTGAAAAAGACGAAAAGATTCCTTTCAAACCATTCCATAAAAAGACAAAAATGGGTATAAATGACTTTAAAACATAGTCTAGTAAATATTAAAAATGTTTTGGAATACATTTTTAGGAAACATGGATGTGGATGATAAAGAGGTCCTAGTAGATACTTACGTAAAAACAACCACGGATAATAAAGAGATTGTGAAATTAACCCTTACCTTGTACTTTTACTTGGTAGAGGGTAGGTTAAACTACTATATAATGGTGAAATAATTGTTATTAAATTATACAAGAATCATATATATTAATATGATATCATATATTATCTTTTAACATTTCTTTGTTAATAATATCTTAGTATTATTGTCGTTTTGGGTGTTAGTTGATTTGTTTTCCTTTATATTCATTATTACGTAAGTAATGTTTTTTTTGGATAGTATGTATCATATTCATATTTAGAATGATATTATGTCATTAAACATTATTTTTAATCATCTAATGAATATTAGTCTTGAATGGGCATGATGAGGAATGAATCTCATCGCGTTCTTGGAGACGGTAATCCGTACGTACGCACGAGCAACAATACCATTCTTTTGATATTAAAATACTATATAATTGGAGGATATAAAATATATAAAGAATCATTATCATGTTATATTTATTATTAACATCAATTACACATCATTATTTTACCCATTCAAATAATAATGTATTGAATAACAATTACACCACGGCGTGGAGACGGTAAGTCGAACGTACACACGTATGGTGAATTGCCATTCAAAGGATGTATAGAATAATGAATATGGTTGTGCCATATTTATAATAACATCACCGTATATAGAAGATACAAAATTATTTATTTTATAATGGAAACAACAAATAAAGAGGAAGTGAAAGAAGAAAGGAACTTGAAATAGGTGATGAAATATTTACCTCTTCTTCGGGTTCTTCCTTTTGATTTGATCAAATGGGATCATTAAGTTGGATTTCTGACTAAAGAAAGGTCTCTCGGATGAAGTGAGGACAGTTTAAGGGGTATTTGGGTAGGGTTTGGCTGATAGAAAAGGCTATGAAGGTGAGAATTAGAGAGAAGGGGTAGTGCCCTTTTATAAGAGAGGTGAGGGGCACCTTAGGAAAAGCTAGAAATATTATTTTATAATAAAATAATTTTTGGTTTCTAATTACTCCAAAATGAATTATTTAAAGTATAAGGTGGTTATGGGTCTAAAAACACTCATTAAATAGGTTTTTGATAGGTTTGTCTCAATATATTAACCTTATCTTTTAGATTTAACTCTTAGTTACATAGTTTGACATTTACCACGTCTCTTTGTATTTTTATATTATATAGTTAATAAACTTCCTATATACTTCCAAGAGAACCCCAATAGGTTTTTTAATGACACATATAATATTATTTAAGCCCTTTTTTCTGAATATTAAACTTATAAGAATATTATATCAACCAAAAATATAGTATTTGTTTTAAAAACTCAATTATGTCAATTTTGACATTATTTAATAAGTTATTTTTGTTAAAGTTATAAAAGAATTATTACATAGAAAAAAATTCATTAAATAAACCTTAATATGTCATATTATACTATAAAATTATTGTATGGAACAAAAACATCGAAATTATATTTATTTTAGCATTTATAGTACAATTTATTTGATTCTTTCATTAATAAAGTAATTTCTGCATCATCATTGTGTCATAAATAAATTTACTTATTTAATGTCCAAAAATTATAAATAAAATAACATTATGTATGAAATATTTTTATATTTTAATTAATATTTATAGTTGAATGGATCAATTAGATAACCTCATATATAAATTGTTTTACTAAAAGATATTTTCTTTTGTTATTTTTGTCTATACTTTAAATTATTTAATATATAATGTCATTATCACTTCCATGTGGCTCCATGGGATCCCAAAATCGACTCAAGGATGGCCATGTTCGTACATGTATCACCCAATAGTGTTAATACATTTGTTAGGGTAATTTATTATTATTATAATATAATTTTTTAACGTTATTTATTGGATTTTCCCCTTTAACTATGGTAAACAAAATATTTACCGAAGTAATTATTCAAAATTTATAAAAATTAAAGTTACATATTTATAAAATTTGGACCTCCTGATTAAAAATATTTAATCCATTTTTCTAAATTCAAAACACATAAGGGGCATAAATTAATTTAAAATTAATTCTCCTTGTCAAAACAAAAAAGTGTGTTTTTATGATATAATAACAATAAAAAGATTGACACTTGGTTATGTCATATATAAATGTAAAATTCTTTAAAATGACCTAAATTGTATTAAATGATAAAAATATAATATAATAATACTTCAAAATAATTTAGATTCATAATTTATCACTATTAATTATTTCGATTAAAAATGTTGTTTTTAATTTAAATTTAGTAATTTTCACTATTCATCAAAATATTAAAGTTATCATAAAAGTACCAAAAAATCAACTTAAGATAATTTCTATATACTAAATATAACAATGAAGTCCATTTTGAAAGGTAAAATGTATAAAAATTTTAAAAGTGGGTATTACTATTCATAACGGCTAGTTTGATGGGTTGTGGTGTGTTAGAACTCGAAGTTGCGTACAACACACACTATTGTATTATTCAAAGAGAAGCGTACCATTGAAGCTTGGGGTGTTACACTATATAAATGGGAACTGTAACTTATGGATATAGAATCATATAAAAGGAATCTTATATCACATATATATAATGTTTTTTATATAAAATTAATGACAAATTGTTGTAGAGTAGTTGAAATTCTCTTTGTTTCTGTCATCATAGCCTGGATTCAAAACCCAGTGTCAATAATTATTTCAACTCTAAAAAAATATTTTCTATTTATATAAATAGTTATAAAACATAATAATAATACTTATTTGTATCGTTGGGGATGTTTTTAAACTATACATATCCTGAATCATGGGTATGAATCCCGACCTCCACTTATTTATTTTTCGAAAAATATTAAAATTAATATATAACCCAAACTAAAAATCAATAGTCATATAAATTATTATAGCAGATAGGTCATAATTATTTTTCATATAAGTCGGAATCAGGTTAAACATCCCCACAAAAAGAAATAATTTTTTTATTTCATATTATCATAGACAAAATAATTTTGGAAATAGATCTATTTAGGAGGACTAGTATTCCATGATCTAAAATGACTTAATCCTATAGACACAAGAAATATCAATTCCTATATCAATAACCACTCATTCTATAGAAATTGGAATATATCCTCAGTGAAGTGTCTCAAACATTAATAGATTTTAACATGGATAAAATTTTGTTCGAATGAATTTTAGGAATTCATTTAGGAAGTAATAAAGAATATATTTTAATTACTAATAATTAAAAAATTAAAAAATTTATGAATAAATGTTTTTAAAATAATTAGGATTTAATAAAATGTAATTTGAAGAATTTTGAAAACATTAATTTGTTTCAAGGAAGACCAAATTAAATATGGGTGAAAGTGACCATGTGATAATATTAAAATTAAATCCATTTATTATTTTGAAAAGAAATTCAATGTAAATTGAAATTGACCTTATGAAATAATATTCACATGGAAAAGGATATCCATAAAATCATATGAATTTTTTTTTCCTTGAGGAGAAATATTCTTTAACAAATTGAAATGATAAGGTCTAGTCCACTTACATAAACCCTTATAGATGAATTATGAACCTATGGGAAGCAAAATTATTAAGAAACAATTAAAAACTATAAGAGTAGAAAATAAATGTGGTATTATAAATAAATTAATTTTAATTTTCCACAAATGTGAATTTAGAGATTGTGAATCTCTATTTAAAATTGAGATGGGAAAATAAACCCTTATATTTACTCTTAAATTCATTTAATGTGCATTAACCATATATATAATAATTATAATATTGTTAAAAAAAGTTTTTAACCTTATTGAAATATGTTATGATTTATATTATTTATTTTAAATTATTTATTACATATATATTAGTTATTTAATGTTTAATTTCATCATAGGATGTCAGTAATTTTTATTGACTCATACAATATTTATAATAGAGATGAAAATTCTAGTTATTTGATAAAAAGCACATCATTCCTATATTTTTTAAGGTGGTATGATAATTTTTTGGGGGGATTTTTTTGGTCTAATTATCATTGGATAGATGGTATAAATATGGTTTTGTAAAATAGATATTAGGAAATAATTGTTTTAGGTATTTTATTGATGAAAACAAGTTAATTATAATTTTTTTTCCAATTTTATCATTATAGAAAAATATTATTAACAAAAATTTATCCTTAATATCATACTTTACCATTTTTTATTTGTTGATATTGAACCATGATGAAAGAAATTGTGTTGATATAACATCATTCATATAAGTGGCTACACCAACCAAAACTAAAACATGATACACTAATGAACGAGTCAGAGTTTAGATTTATATAATAAAAATATGAATTTTAAATAATTGTGTTGGTTTTAATAAAACATAATTATAGTTTTGGATGATATGTATAAATATTTTATAAAAGAAGTTAATTATAAAATATAGTGAATAAAAATTTATACACTTTGATGGAATCACTGCATCATGGAATGGGTTCCCTCAAAATGAAGGATTTAGGCCACTTTCCAAAAATTGAATGAAAAGATATATTAATACACCATGAGAGGGTATTTTGGAAGGTAATCATGTTAATACCAAATATAATAGTGTTATGGTAGGGTTACAATTTATGTGCTTTTATAAATGAGTTTTGAGTGACATTTCTTTAAATACTCATTCTTGATCTGCAAGGTTGTCATTCTACCGTGAATGTGGATCCAATGTAGAAACATAAAAGATATGGGTAATTAAACTTTTCATAAACATAATTTATATATATTTTTAGATAAATTTTACTCCACTACCTCTTTATCTAATCATTTCACCTCATTTTACCTTTACCATGGTAACTCTAATTTTACAAAGATAAATAAATTGTTTCCCAAAAAAAGATATTTTCCATTTACCTAATATTGGAATGATGATTATAATTATGAAATCCATTTAATTTAACTCTATTTTTGAAAATGATAAATTAATATTTTTAATGGAAATATATATCATATATTAAAAAAAACACACACACACACATATATATATATAATTAATTTTTTAATCATCTTGGGTTCTTGATCATAATTCTTATCAAGAAAAAATTAAATAAATGTTGATTTATTTTTTATAGATATTATAATTTAATTTTATTATTGTCACAGTTTAAGAATTTATAAATTTAATTTAGTAGTATAAAAAAATAAAACACAAATAAAAAACAATTATTTGAAAAATATCTCATTTTAACATTAAATGATTTTATTCACTGCCTATTAAAACTCTTTATTAATAATCAAACCAATAAATTTTATCAATCCATTAGTATTTGATTATTTATATAGATAATATATACATTTCTAACAATTCCACAATGTAAAAAATAATAATATGTATTGGATTCAAATTCACATTTTTATAAAAACAATATTTAATAATTTTAAACTATTTATTTCTTTAATGAATAATATATTATATGTGAAATATGTTTTTCTATATTTTTTCTAAAAATATTAAAGTTTTATTAAACATATTAGATAAAAGTAAATAAACATATTATATATCCAACAATTAGATATCTAATAATAATATTCCCAATTACTATATAACCAAGGAAACAACATATAACAATCATCAAATATTTCTATATATCACCTTACATATACTCTTAAAATAATTTATCATATTCTATAATATATTTTTCAATATGTTTATCAAATTTATAATTTCTTTTATTCTATTTAACACATATCATTGGTCACATGATCTTCAAATTATATCATGATTATGACAATTTCAACCATAAAAAGTTTGTATTTACTTGTAGTTTCATTCATTTAGTAAAATTAATAATTTTATTTCATTTAGTTATCTTAACTTTTATTTCTTTTTTAATTACATATTTTACCACAATGAAATAATGAATAGTTCATTTTATTTCATTGTTATGTGTATCACAAGATTCCAAACAGACACGATTTATAAGGAAATATATTATAAACTTGTTGGTGTTACAAAGATATATGGGGGAAATATATTAAGAAATATAGTGATCCAAAACTAAATATAGTTTTTCATGTTTTTTATGGTTTTCTATTCTGAGTTACCAATATTTATACTAAATCCTTATAAGAAAATATTTGTCTAAAAAAATATATTTATGGTTTTGGAATCATGAACTTTAATTTCTTATGGTCCCAAACCAATCATTTAATCCTATATTTCCTCCCAAATTCACCCAATTAATCTTCACTTTAATATACTTTATCTCATAGACCATTTTAGTATTTCTATGAAATTATAAAATCTATATAAATAATAATTAATATATGTTTAAAAAAATTGTGAAAAATGAACCCTTATAATAATTATCATCTCCATTTAATTTCAAAAAGTAATTTTTTTATTTCCCTTAAAAAAATATTTTCCCCTTTTAATATAAAAAAAATTCGCATCATGATAAGGATTTTATGTCATTTATATCCATCAATGTGATAACAATATAGTTTATTATCAGTACAAAAAATGTGATATTATATATCATAAAATGTTATTATAATTGTATGTAGTGTAAATTAGATTCCATATAGATCAATGTCAATAATATTTATTGACTAAAATAATGTATTCTAATAAGATAGTTAAAAGTGATTATATTGTTATATCATATTATATATTATTTAACAATGTATATTGGGACATTGAAGGAGAATATTTTGAAAGTTAAAATATATTGATATTGTATGATCGTATAAGGTGTCATATTCAATTATATTTAATGTCATAATTCTTAAGGATATTTTATATAAATTGATATAAAGAAAAACAACAAACAAACAAATATTAATTCTATGTTTAAACTATTAAATAGAAAATTGTAAAGAATATAATAAAATAAAATCTTCCAGTGTTTTTATATCCTACCATACAATATGGTGCATAATGGAAATTTTATTCAATCTAAGAATGAATCTGTGAGATATAAATATTGAAATTTTAATTCATATTTAAAATTTCATAAATTCCATAGAGAATTTTGAGGAGATATTTTTGTTTTCATTTGGAGGTAATAAAAAATCACTGATAGAATCAGAAGGGATTAAAAAATAACATAAAAATTATCTGACATGTTATATTATATTTAAGGAAGTATCTATAGTCTTTTTTTTAATTATTAACCTAAATTTTTAGTTGAAGTATTAAATTTATTTTATAATAGAAATTTTTAGTTGAATATAACCGTTAGATAATTTCAAAAAAAAATTGATATTTAATTGTTTGTAAATAATTCTTCTAATAGTTTTGAACCTATCTGATAGCCCAAACTATTTTTTTGGGAAACCGTTAGGTTATAAAAAGTATTTTCAAAAGTGAGTGACAAAAGAATTTAGGGTAGTATGGATTATTACTTTACTCCATCAATATGTTAAGACTATTGGTAAATATAGAATTCTTTGTTTTTTATTTAGAATAAAACTAAGAAGTGTGTATGTTTAATCTTATTTCTAAACATATTTCAATTTTTTTGTAATTATTTTTCATTTTTCATATGCCCCTTTTATATTGGGTAGTGGTGTTTAGATTATAACGTGACAGTAAAACATTATAATATGAGCATTCTTCACATGACATGTATGTGGGACTTTTGTGATCATCACACACCCCGAATTATCCTCCACATTGGGTTTGGGTAAGTACATATCCTATAGTTTTGTAATGTTTTCTCTATGCGTTTAACTAATCCTAAAAATCCAATAAGGTTCTCAAAAAATTTGGAAACAATATCTTCATTGAGAAATAAACTAAAGAAAATGATGATTTTTATTTGTATTCATTAAAAATTTATATTGGGTTTCTATTTTCGAGATTCATTTTTTTAAATGATACAATTTATTAATTTATTTTATATCATTAAATTACTTTTTATTTATTTTTTACATTTATCCTTGTGTATGATAATCCAAAATTGAAAATAATTTTTTATTAATTTTAATATCAAATCATATTTACAGATCGAAATATTATTTTTAATGATTTTTTAGAATTCATTTAAATAAATGACTAAAATATGGTATAATAAATTAGAAGAAAATGAGGGGGAAATTATGTCACTGTGATTTTAATGTCACATTTAGTAAATGGGTGATATATTTATAAGTGAGAGAGAAATTAAAACATGGCATTTTCATGGTTATGTTATGATAATAAGATGCCATTAAAAAAGATAACTAGATTGTGTTTTTTAATCATATTATAGTTAATATATGAATAAAATGATTTTAAATTTAAAAGGTTGAATATTTTTTCAATATAAAACCACCAATACCCAATGGTTTCATATATTTTGGCTTGAATATAATTTAAAGAATAAGGAATGGGAAAATCAATATAGTAATGGTGATGATATTATTTTGATTTATAAATTAAAAACTTTTATAACATTGTGAGACATGGGGAGTAAATATAGATCAATTTAAGAATATGTATTTAATATAATATAATTTTTATTATAATGAAAGTTTTTTCCAGAACCAATTTAATAAAATGATTTATAAAATTCTGGGATATTTTTTGAACATAAAAACTATAAGGGATACATTTTGTGAATGAATATTTTAATGGATCAATGGATAGTATATCATCACTACGAGGGGGTAAATTAGTGTTCAATTTCATTTATAAACATTCTCCAATTTTCATTATTCCTCATGGTTTTACCCATGTTTTGGGTTAGGATATAAATCACACAATGATATTAGTTACACTCTTTTCCTTGACATTCCCTTGAATTTTGAATAGGTGGTAACCCATTTTAATCCCTAAAATCAAAAATCAAATGGGTGTCCCTCTCATGATTTCATCTAATTTACAAATTTATAAATTTAATCTTTTTATACATTCTTCATTAAAATAAAAGATAATTTTATATAAAGATTTAAAATAATTTTATTTTAAATGAAATCCCCATGAATACACTAATACTAGATCTTATAATCATTATATATGTGATATGTTTAGTAAATAAAAATAAAAATTAATTAGTTTGACAATTGATGTTTCTAATTTTAATTCCATATTTCATCTCTATAAGGAACTATATATGATTTAGGGATTTTATATTGGTAACCCTAATTTTTTCATGGAACTAAAAAAAGTGGTAAACTATATAATATTTTTATTTTATGTTATTCTTCAAGGTGTATACTTTGGTAAACATCTTGAACCATATATCCTAGTTGAAAAATATCTACAAATATATCATTATATCCATTGAATATAACCTTTATTTAATGCGTTCCCATGTAGATTATAGTGTGAAATTTGTATCTTATCATGCGTCTAGTTACGGTGGTGTAATAACCCAGCCTATTTTGTATTGTGAATCAATAATTTTCACAACTACCATATCATTAAATTGTCATCACATATAGCTTTATTATTTTATATATTATATTATGATGTGTTCAATCTTTACATATCAACCCATTATGGAATTAACCATTTCATTATGGTGTAGGATTACTTTGGCTACATATTTGAAACTACATCAACTTCTCTTAGTAATAACCTCATAGTATAGTATAGTAAAAAATTACTCCTCAAGGTGAAACCAATATAACTATAGTGTGTTATTTTCATATCATAATAACTCTGTAGTATAAAATCTCACAAAAGTAAATTTAGTTCCTTTATAAGTATTGTCACATGAAAACTAAATAATTTGTGTAATAAAAAAAATTTCTAAATTAATTAAATCTTAGGGATGGATAATATTTGATACTTATTAGTCTCATAAGATTCATCCTTTTATTTCTTTATATTAACTCACCCATGTTGTGGCATGATAAATATCCTTTATGTTTTGGTAATTATCTCATTATTATAAGTCCATCATAATTCGAAGTCCTTAATAGTATAGTTAAGGAAACAACGATGAGAAGAAACAATTTTTAAAGGAATTATAATCTAGATAAATTTATAATCTCATAGTTATGGAAAAATAATTGTGATACATTCTAACATAAAAAATTATTATTGTCTTAGGTACAGCTTTTACTCCTATCATGTATAATAGTCATAGTGTTCTAAAATCCCTAACATGATGCCACTAAAAAATATCAAGATCCTCCATTCTCCATGAGAATTAAACTTTTTCATATTTTTATGTTTACAAGTGAGATGATATGTTATAAATGAATCACCATATCAATAACAGGGACATATTATCAAGTTTACTTATAAGAATATAGTGCAATATAAATATTTAAATTAAATATAATAGTGTGTCATGATCTCTTAATTAATCATGCATAATCCATTGAAAACAAAATTAAATAGTTTATTCAACTATACCACTAATTTTGGGAAGTGTATGTGACATATCTTTATTCCATGGTGAACATGCAGCCATGGAGACAATTGAAACTTCTATGTTAATATAAATAAGTCATAAGATATATGATGTCCTTCATAATCTACCTGTTTATAAAATCCCCCAAATATTTCTTCATTAGCAATTCAAGGTATGTGACTATAAATGACTTTATTAAAAATGGAATCCATACAGCCAATCATGAATTTATATAACAGTCGAACTAAGTAAACCAACAGAATCACCCAGATTTGTTGATCTTCATGGAAAAAATTTAATCTCATCTCATGGTCATCTCATACAATAATCGTCATCAAATGGTGGACTGTATTGTCAACTCAATATATATAAGGCCCCAACATTAAACATTACTTATTATTGAATTAAATGTATAATTCACATTTAGGATCTTTTTAGGTTTAGAGTTTTAGAAAATTAGATCATAAATCATGAATTACATTCCAAATTTACAGAAAGTGGTTATATAAAATATAGTATTCGTTTTTCCCCATCAATGGAATCATATTAAAATAAAACATGGATTCTTTCTTGACACTTCCTTGACACTATAATCATATCATGCACCTTTCCCTTGACCTGTGAAAAACATTTCAAAAACTTGGGATGAGCATAAAAAGCTCAGTAAGGGATATAAAAGTACGAAAAGAAAACATTAGTCCATTTATGAAATCATACTTTACTCATAAAAAATAATCATTTTAACATACCACATCAAATCATGAATAAATCATAGAAATCATAAGGCATAAAGGTAACTTGAGGCATTCATAACATTCTTACATAGGGAGTAACCCTCTTGGTTACGTTTGGAATACCCATCATAGTATATTCCCTAAATATCTTTAGAGAAACCTTAACGTTTAACTCTTTCGCGTTATCCAATGCATTAGAGAGCTATATCGGGCTCACCCACCCTTAGTTTATCACGGAACCACCCGTCTTCATAACAATTCCCATGAACCATAACTTAATCGTATCTCATAAAACATGCATAAAGGAAAGACAACATTTCCACATTTCAATCACAAGATATCAATACAACACATTGATATAAAAACATTATGAAAACCATTTTCAATACCAAAATAAAAGAAAATTAAAACATGGTATTTATTTTTCATTCAAAAAAAGTTATGGCTTTTACAGGAAGCTGAAACTCAAATAATGGTCACGGCGGCGGAGAAGTCGTTGTCACCGCAAACGTACGACAAAGAAACATTCCTTTTGTCGTTTGGTAAAATGATTCGTATAAAAAAAGATTCCTTTTAAATAAGCGTAAAAGTCAAAGGGGTTTTTACACCGTATAAAATAAAGTTGTGTATAAAACATAATATGCCTCAATGAAAGGAGATTGAAACGAAGTCCCTTACAAAGACGGTATCCTTGGATTAAGGATAAATCAATTACATAATTATGTGTGACAAAAAAATACACCAAATATAAGTTGATATTAAGTTTAAAACAATCATAGGTCATTCACACATATTCATAGAACTAAATATTCAAGGAGTACAAGTTTATCCCAAAGAATCAAAATTGGGTTAAGAAGTTCCCTTGCAAAAATTCGACAGCATAACGGCGTCACTTCAAAATTCAAAAAAAGAGTTGATGAGAGAGAAAATGGTTTCTAATCACTTGGAAATACAATTTACATCAATAAGAATATATAAGAACATATCCCAACATAACAATATGTAAATTAAAACACCCAACAAAAATAAGTCTTTTAAAAAGAGGTGGGTGAAAGGTTCCCTTACCAGCTTGGGTATCTTTCGAAATATACACCCAATGAAAGAAGGAAAATACAAAATTGATGTAAATACTCATAAATGAAATTATATTACACAAAGAGTATAATAATGGGTAGTAAATATACCACTCAAAGGAAATTGTGTCAAATGTAGCATAAATCTCACATGAATAAAAGTGAGATGAAAAATCCCTTACGAAAACTTGGCAGCCTAATGACGCCACTTAAAACATCCAAAAATGGATTGATGAGCTCAAATAGGGTCTCTCATCATATTAACATAAAAGTTTCATAATGTTTAATATAAAAGAACATCCCCCAACATAACAAATAGGAGCTTAAAAGAAGTGACATAAAGGAGAGTACTTAAAAAGAAAGAGAGGTTGGATCTCTAATGAAAATTCGGTAGCCTAACGAAGCCAATCAAATCTTCCAAAAAGGATTGATGAGAGAAAATAGGGTCTCTAATCATATGAACATAAAAAATTAACGTAAGAGTAATATAAAATAACATCCCAATCATAAGAAATATGAGCTTAAATGTAATGACATAAAAGAGTGTACTTAAAAGGAAGGAGAGGGGTAGGATCCCTTACAAAAACTCGGCAGCCTAACGACACCACTTAAAATGTATAAAAATTAATTTATGAGAGTAAGAGGGGGTATCTCATCATATGAAAAAACAAATTAAAGTTTGTTTAATATAAAATAACATCCTCCAACATAATAACATGTTGCATAAATGAAATGACATAAAAGAGGGTACTTGAAAAGAAAGAGAGAGGTCGGATCCCTTACCTCGTGTCCGACATGACTCGATCATTCTTTAATCTCCTGAATAATAAAATTTGGTCAATTTATAATTTCATAGGGACCTCCTTTAAATATTATTATTCAGTTAATATCACATATTATAATGTTATAATAATTGGTTAATAAAGTGAGTTCATATCAGACGTTTTTGGTTGATGTTTGGTACATGAGTAAAAATTGAACTTGTTGGAAAAAAAATTTCCATGTAGTTATAGGTACATCATATTCAGAATAGTATTGATTTTTTAGATATCATATATATCCATTATATATTAATTTTATACTATTCCATAGCATTTGGAGAAAAAAAATTAAAAGCACCGTTCATGGAGACAGAAGGCCGTACGTACGCATGAACGCTACTTTCATTTTTTTTCCATATTAATGGACTTAAAATAAAATGAGAGATATATATATTATAATTCCAGAATGATATCCATAATTTAGATGTAATATATTACATTTATATCCATTATATATATGTACTTATAATTGTACATAATATTTGGAGATAAGAAATGAAATGTACAGTTCATGGAGACGGTAAGTCGTACGTACGCACGAACGCTACTTTAATTTCTTTTTTTATATTCAATGGAATGAAATAACAATGATATAAAGGTATATTATAATTCCAGTAGTATATCATATGTAATACCATTAATTACATCCTTTATACATCCCACATATGGCATTAACGAATCAAATCACTTTGAGGGGGCGGTAGTCCGCACTTCTTAAAATGAAGATATCGCGTTTACCCATAATGGAAACCATAAAGGTATGCCATAAATGAAAAATACAGAATATTAAAGAAAATATAAACATATTATATATCATATATAAATATAGTGACATATTAATGGCCAGCATTGAAGGTGATAAAAGAATATTGAGCAATCATCGTTTCAGGAGGCACTAATTCGCCATCCACAGAAACAGTATGTTCGTTAACCATTAGGCAGAGGTGTGTGAAAGTGTAGCTCGAATCCATCTTATGAAAACATCCTATTATATGTAAGTTACTGGTGTATTTACAAAAAAAAGTATTAAAATGATTTTAGTGGTTTGGAGAATCAAAACAAAACAAAAGATCACAAGGGAAGACATTACCTTTAAATCAGGTAACTCTATTTCATTTGAGATAAAAGGCTTCCTTGGAAAGGATTCTGACCAAATTGGGGATGCAATTATAAATATAGGGATGTGGAGAGATGAAATGGGAAGGTTTTGTCCGAGCCAAATGTTTTAGAGGTGTGTGTAAGGTGGTAGAGGCGGGGGCCTTTTATAAGAGGAGAGGAGGGGCACTCTTGGAATGTTATAAAATATTACTTTATTATAAAATAATTTTCGTATTTTAAAGGTCGAAAGATTATATATTTAGTATATAAGGTTATAAGAGTTCTAAATCCACCCATCCAATAGGTTTTTTACATGTGTAGGTCTTAGATTTTAATTTATCTTTTCATTTTATTTAAATCGTTAAATAATGAGGTAATCGTTGCGTCATCATGGTGTCATAAATAATTTAATTTATTTAATGTCTAAAAATTATAAAACAAATATAATGATGTAGGAAATATTTTTAGAATTATAATGGACATTTATAGTCAAATATATGACCTGTATAACCCCATTTAAAAATTGTTTATTAGAACAACTCCTGTTTGTGACATTTTTATTTTAACTTTAAATAAAAAGTTATTTATGTCATTTTCCATCCAAAGTGGCTCCATGGGGTCCCCAAGTTGACACATGGGTTGTCATGGTCGGACATGATACATCCAATGATGGCAGGACATGTGTCTAGGTCATTTCATATTATTAAAACATTATTTTTACCTTAAATTACACTAATTACCTTTAATCGCGATTAATAAAACTTAAAAGTTACTATTCACCAAAAATTATTTTGATCTCATTGAATCACATTTTACTTCTTAATGACAACCATGTATGTCGGATTTTTGAAAATCAAATCACAGAAGTGGAAAAGTTTCATTTAATCGAAAAATCATTTTCTTTAACCATGACTTAGTGGTTTCACTATTCATCAAAAATTGATGTTTTTCAGAAAAATACTAAAAATTAACCCTAATCTATATTTGATATTCCGAATTCAAAAATGACGTATATTTTAAAAAATTCAAAACATATAAGTTGCATTAATTAATTTAGTAATCAATTCCCACTGTCAAAACAAATAGCGTTTTTTTAAGAAACAATCTCTATTATAAGATTGACACTAGCTTAAGTCCAATTTCAAAGTGAAATTAATTCCAATGACCACTATTAGATTAAATGGTAAAAATATATTATAATTTCACTTTAAAAAAAATTCAAATGATAATATAATCATATAAAAAAATCGATTAAAAAGAGGTTATGAATTAAAATACCACATTTTTCACTATTCATTAAAAAATGAACTTTATCAGAAAAATACCAAAAATGTACATAAAGTAAATTTTGATGTTCCGATTCTAAAGAAGAATTTTATTTTTTCAAATATAACACATAAATTTGTCAAAAAGTGGATTCAAAAGAGTTTCGCCATCAAAAGGCGGTTAATCGACCTTTTAATGAATATTATAATGTTTATGCTTAAATTTGGATTCATTCGCATTTTTAATCCTCTAACATTTATTGTAAAAAGTAAAAATATTTTACAAACATATATAATCATTTTGTAGTTATTTCTGTTCATTCCCTCCATTACAACGGCTAGGCGTTAACTACCATTTAAAATAATATTATTTTATTATTACATTGCAACGTAAGATTCCTAAGAAACTCATTGTTGCGTATTGGGTACACCATCGAGCATAGAGTCCCTTTCAAAGTAATATTAATTTTTTATTCACAAATATGGATAAATGTGAAAATTTCATATTCTTTATTTACCTGGGGTGTTACAATATATGATGATATTGTTCACTCCAAAATGACTTTTAATATTTGAAAATACATTCCATAAATAAATATACCAAATCATATTCCATGTCATCATGTGTGATTGGTTTCACCAACTATTTATATTAGTGTCATCAACTACTGAAAAAAAATCTAACATGTCATAATAAATTAGGTTATGCATGGACATCATCATCACAACATTCATCAGAAAATAAATCTCCCCATTTTAATTTCTTTGAAATATGACTAGCATAAATTTTCCATCAATAAAAACTTATATTCATTCATGAAACAACATGAAATCAAATTAAAAAATGTTGTTATCTCAATGTAATTAATACTTCTACAATAATAATAATCTTCTTTGGATTTTTTATAATTCTTCTTTGTATTTATGTTTTTCATTCCTGCATTTTGAGACAAAATATAAGGGAATAAGATAGAGTTAGTGATAAATATTTTACATCATTCTCACCCCATAATAGGTTCGATATACTTATACCCTAAATAATAATGGTGACTTCATAAAAATCATGGGGATCCCAAAATTTCCCTTTCCTATAAGTTTTCTCTACAATGTTGATGGGTAAACAATCTCATCAGTATCCTTTAATAATTTATATTCATTCAAATCATTAAAATAGGGTAAATATTTCAATCAATATAATATTTAGGAATTGACATATCAAATGATTACTCTAGGCCAATGAGAAAGAACACTTTGTAATAAACAATAGTAATAAATCAATATTACTATGAATTATATAATTTATTCTATTATATATATTTAATTTGAATTAGCTTTTTGAATTTTCTAACAATACTCCCATTTTTATTTTAAAACATCATTATTTAATTTATAAAAAAATAAAGGAAGATGGTTTATCATCTCATGTCTCTCTTTTTTGGAATGAGTAGGTTTTCTTATATAGAGAAGTCTCAAAATTAATCGATTTCCATATTTACCTCAATGACTCTTAAGTAAATGGTGTCCATATTCTTGATTAATCTCCCCACTATGATTCATTGGGAATATCATTATCATGGTTTATCCACTATAAATACTATAACTTTTTTCCTTTTTTCTTCTTCACCGCATTGAAATTTGTAAGGAAATAATAGTTATATACAAGTTTGAGGTTTTATCAACTTGTTTTTTATGATTTAATGATTGTAATAAATATTCAATATAATTTTATTTATTTTTTCAATTGTGTTGAGCATATCATACAATAAATCAATTTGTAAAATCTTTTCTTGTGACCAACTTCTTCTTATATTTATGATCATCAATATTTTTTATGATATTTTCATCCATTATCTCAACAAAAATTTTAGGAACATTATTATATTTCCACTACATATATGGTTATGATTTATCATATAACTCAATATTACAAGGAATCCTTATGAAATAGTATTTACATTGAGTCTTATTGTTTTAATTGATACCCGAGTCTCTTTAGGTGAACCATAATTGGTAGCCTCTTTTACTTTCACCTCAATATTCCTTCCGTGCTTATTCGAATAGTTTTTAAATATTTAATTATAAACCATCAGTTTTTGATGTTGTTTTAATGAAACCACACTATAAAAAATAACCTTGATTATGTAAATTCTATAATTAACATATTTCCCCACTATATTTTAGAAGCTTCTTACCTTGTCTTCAATTCTTCTTAAAACAAGAATAATTATCATTTTATAAACCAATTTGTGAACTATTGTTAATATAGATGAGTCTCCACATAGAATCATGACCCTTCACCAATGGATTGATTTGTTTCCTTAAATAATATTTACTATTTAATTGATCTTGAAAGATATTAGTGATTATATTCAGAGATATTATCTAATTTTTTTTAAACCTATTCACCATTGGATTTATTTTTCTTTGGGGTGCCTAATTTGGAACAACTCAAACATTATTTAGATATATATATACACTATTTTGGACAATAAATAGATATTTATGTATTTCCTTTTTACTATAACATTTATTCCGTATTTTAGGGGTCCTCTTGTTTTAGGCAACCAATGAATATTTTTCAAATACGTTTTCTATATTTCACAAAATTTTATTACTGTAAGATAAAAAGGAAATGTTTATGAGACCCCATATCAATAAAATTACAATAAATACAATTCGTATCTATTGAATCAGTGTGCTTTAACATTAAAAATATTATATAATATACTATAAATCCCAATTTTCATCATTATGTTCATCCAATAATTCTTCATTGAAGTCTGAACATGCCATCGTGTCAAATATATATGAATCTAATTTTTTTAATTTTTGAGGTTTATATTCTCTTGAAATTTATATATAAATGATCCCAATATAAAACTTTCTAAATAATTCATATTATATAGTAAATGTATGAATTTTATTCTTTTTGGTCTATATATTGTTCAAATTCTAACATATGATAAACATTAATGGTAGAAAAAATCATTGAAGACTTCCTTTATGAATTTTCTATTAATTTTCAATGGCTTATTTTTCTTATCATATACAAAAAAATTATTTAAATTCAATAAATAAATATTGATATGATCAAATAAATTTTACTTCATAATGTAGGGGAGATTTATTGTTTTTTTAATAAATATACAGAATTTTAAGAACATGATATGTCATGTGATGTTTATATCAAAATAAATAATCTATATAAAATATGGCCACAAACACAACCATAGTTTTTTAATTTCATTGTTGAATGGATATAATAATGCAATTTTGTAATAGATAGATATAATTCTAAAGGATGAAATCACTAACTGTTCAAAAATCAAGATCACATTAGATTTTTATGGAACCTTTGCCTTGAAGAAACACAATGTAATGATTGGCATAGTCTTTACAACTCTATATCAATCATTTGATATCATATAATCATGTGGACATAATCCATATGAAAAAAACAATTACATTACCACTTCATAGACATATGGGATAGTGTGAAATCACTATGAGAGGGTAGGGTGAATTATTTGCCAACATCCTATTAAAACACTTCCCCTTTTCTCATTTCATAACTCCTTTAATAATGCTATCAATTTTTTAATGAATCACATGATTATACCAATAATAATAAGAATGATGATGAAGATATGTAGTGATTATAAAACATATGAACAGAAGAAATAAAAAGTTTCACAGTATTCTTTCAATCGAATATTTTTATCCATGGTGATTCACTACTTAGTACCTGACTGACCACTTACCCACCATATTATCACTGATGAATGACTCAATAGATATATAATTATAATATCCCAAAACTCATAAAAATAATTTTAAATTATATTCTAACCTGAATATATTAGAAAAACGAAGTATCTCTAGATTTTATTACCCTTCATTGATCATTTTATTTTCTCTATACATTTGAATAGGTGTGCACCCATGCTCTTCCATTAAAAAACATAGACACGAAACCCTCTCAAAACATTATCTAATTGATTATTGTTTCAATATCATCGTACATTTATTTATTTGGTAACATGAGTTATAACTTTTTATAGATATTTCATATCTCTAAATATCCAATTGAAATATCAATTAATACATGAATCCTTGATCTTTTCATCCTATACCATGTGACATAATCATCAAATCCTTAGTGAAATTCATCCAGTTGACTAAAAATGTTTTTGGAATTTTTATCCTTGTTTTATCACCAAATATGTGTTCAGCAATTTAGAATGTTTTCTATTTAACAATATTGTGGAATGTTATTCCCAATCATGGTTAAATTCGTCATATTCTATATTGAAACCCTATATCATTGTGAAAAATTTGGTTATAATCCATATTTCCAACCCCCCAAATGATATATGTAATAAAATATTTCATCTAATTCATCATATCTATATTTTTCTTACAATGTTCCTCTATGTCTGGATATGTTTCATCTACATCTCATTATATTGTCATCTCAAGATATGATGTGACTTGACCACAATGGAAAATGATTCATGAATATTTAGAACAACTGTATATTTAAATTCATATCACATATTGTGTTTTAGTGTTATATATTCTATTATGATGTGTTCTATAGTTACATATCTAGACCCTAAAACACAAACCATAATATTTTTTTCTACAATAAATACATGGATCCCTAACTATAACTACATAAGATACTCTTAGAGCTGTCATTATGAGTAGTGTACTTTGCAAAAACTCATTTATTTGTAATCAATAATCCACAATGGGACAATTAATAATTAATGAAAATTATTGGATAGACTTTCATATATGTTAAACACATTCCGTAATCTTCACTATCATGGGGAAATCCTAGAAGTTATAAGGTCATTCCTTTCATGTAATATTTATTCATATTTGTGGATTGTTAATCCATAACACTTTATTCTAATGTGAAATTAATTTTCATTCCATGTGAGATTAACTCCACCATACTATTTCATGATCACTGTCCTTCATGTCATGGTAATTTCATATGTAAAAGAACTCCATCATGGTCTCAAATACCACATGATGAATTCCGCAAAAAAAATAATGACAATGATATATATACAAATGGATTCATACTATATCTTTATTTGATCATGATATAATGATCTCCTTATCAAAGTGATATTCCAAAAATATAATAAATCATGAAGAAAAAGAAATCACTTTCAATATACTACTAAATTAAATTTGTAATGTTATTAAATCTATATAATTATTCTATAGGAACATAACAAGTTCCTCCTTTATCCTTATTCCATAAACTGTACTTTCTTTATCATTGTCAACGTGAGAATATATGTTATATGTTTACCTTCATTCCCATAAAAATTATATCTTCTCAAGATCACCTATAAGAAAACATTATATAATATATTTTTATATTATTTATATTATTATATAATTAAATTTCATGAATCATGTAGATTTTATAGACAAGTTATTATTAATGATTATGCCACCACACCACTAGTATACAAATTATTTTTAATATATATCTATCTCTTAGTGATAACGGAATCATGAAACCGAAAGAAAATTACTTGGTTGTCTCAAGGTATGACATGATCTATATTATACTTTACTTATTACATGATTCTTTATTCCTCTAATAGTTCTTCATTAACTAATCAAGGAATATATTCATCAATTACATTTGTCCAAGATATCCGAATGTACCCCTTCATGAATATCCAGAATAGGTGAACCAAAAAAATAGAATAATAATTTAACTACATTGATATTCATGGATAAAGATGAATCTTAACAAATTATTATCCTATAATATATTCATTAGTATCCAATACTATTCATCCTTGGTGGAATCATTTATTAACTCTACTTATCATGGTCTTCTTCGCTCTTTACATTCTTTAACAAATCCAACCCAACATGTAACAAAAACATATCTAAAACCATAATCCAAGTCATTATGTGTGAATGTTTTCACCAACTATTAACAATATTTTTATCAACAGTTGAAATAAAATATAACATTTCATAATAACATGATTTATATATAGAGTTCACCTTTATAAAATATATGATAAAAGAAATAAATTATTATTTGGAAGGAATTTTTTTTAATTTATATTTTATGAATATTACTCTATTTTTATATTATTTATCACTTCCCAAAATATATATTATAACCATTTGTATGAGTTATAAACTATTTGGAGATTTTTTTATCAAATATCAGTATTTTATTCCCTTAAAAATAAGTAATTGTATGTAAAAAGATTAATACTAAAATTCATCATTGTGTTCACATATAATTTTTTATTTTTGTTTGAATCATATAAGGAATTATTGTTTTAGAAACCCATTGTACCATGAACCAACTAATTCTACCCTAGTCCTATGATATTGAGTTACTTTGGGGATGTTCCAAATGGTGTTCTAAATCCCAATGGGATATTAACTAGTGTATGAGAATAAATAAATATTTCTTAAGAATGATTAGACTAATAAATCAATTAAATAAGTCTTAACCAAGATCCCAACAATTCCACACTATTATTTTTAAAATCATGTACCCAAATAAAGTACTAAAAAATAAATCATCAATATACAAATGTATGACTAACATCTAATGAAATAACAATGACTATATACAATTATATATTGAATTTTTTATTAATAACCAAAAGGCGAAATCTATCATACATATACAAAAGGAATGGATGGTGAAGCAAATGTTTCAATAAAAAACTATATATTTACAAAATCAAGTAATAACAAATCCAAATATGACTACAAATATGCATATGGAATGATGTATAACTCGAACCATGCTACCACCTTCAACCCAAGATTTGATAATAAGAATAAATTTTACCATTATGATGTTACTTTTAATTACACTGATATATAAAAAGAAGATTTAAATAAACATATTTGGTCTATATATTATGTGAGAATAACTATCATAATAATATCCCACCATATTTTTCTTGAGAAACCATTATTAGAAAAAATCCAATAATGGTAGTTTAAAATTAAAATATGAAAATATTATTTGAAATTTCGAAGACAAATAATATTTGATAAGATTTATAAAAAATTTAAAATAATGGTAAATTAAAAGTAAAAAAATATCTAAAAACAAAAAAATTGGAAAATACCAATGGTTGTTAAGTATATGGAACCAACAGAACCTCAAACATTCTCTTGAGTAAACCAACCATATAAAATATATACACGATCCACTAAGGAGTGAATCGTGTTGTCCTAACAGTGTGGTGACTCCCATTTAATGGAACCATTACAATATCATCCATTTCTTAGTAGTGTTTAGTTAGATTGTCATAATCAAAGGCTATGTATAATGTTTCAATTCCCAAAAGTTCTAATCCATGACATCCAATCTAATCTTGTCGACTCCAATATTATCTATTTTAAAAGAATTTAGCTTTCACAAATAATTTCATTTCTATTAAACGAATCATTTTCACAAATACATTGAATTTATTTTTTATTTCCATATTAAAACAATTTTTTTAAAAACTGTAACTACCAATATCAATATCAAATAATAAGAAATGATTACATAATAAATTCCATCCATCAAATATTGTATGACATATTTTTGATTAATTAAAACACTATTTTGAAAATAAGAATGAACTTTTGGTTTTAAAAATAAAGCAAGATCAGAAACCAAACAACCATAATAAATTTAGTCATTTATTACGTGGTTAATCAACTATATATGCTTTGGATAAAGCTTTAAAAGAAAATGGAAGACCATAATGATTAAAACTCACAAAATTAAATTTGATTAATGAAAACCATATTCTACTAAAACCAATAAAGAAGATGAATGTTGGGAAAATATAGGGAATATGAAACTCTATTTTCTTATTCAAGTCATAGTTTAACCCATTCCCTCCATAATAAGATGTCCCAAATACAATCCACTATTGTAGACCCACATGGTGTGACATAAACATATTATGACTTGAGAGTTCCTTGTCAAGTTTTCTAGTGAAGGAAGATTGGGTCATGGAGTGTTCCATATATAATGACATGAACCATTTCCTTCTAACACATAATATTTTTATACTTAAATATAAAATTTAAAATATATCAATTTATGAGTCCACAAAACCCATCCTAACAAAATATCCATTAGTCACAACATGAGAAAATGTAATCTAGAACTAATAATTCCATGAAAACCATTAAATAATAGCCTCCCTTAGTTATAGTGTTACCCACTACATTTCTATACTATATTATCCCCAAAATTCCAAACAAGCAATAAATTAAATAAGTATCATAATAATGGAAATAATTAATTTAAATAGAATTCTATATTTTAATTTAACACCATGTTTTACAATTATCCTTTCTATATAACTCCCACCCCCAAAAAAGTCAACCAAATGAGGAATCTTGGTGAAATAATTAGGCCACTACTCTCTCATAAATTATTATCACACCAAAAACATTTAAAATCACACCCATAATTCCATTAAACATAAAACAATGGAATATATTTTCCCAACAATATTATATCCTAAGAGTTAAAAGATTGGATAATTTTTTTATCCACATAGACATATGAAACTAAATCTATATACTCCTACTAAAATATATTAGTGTGATAAGGATTATACTTCTTAAGTTGAGATATTTGTATGAAACCATTTATTGATATTAACTATGGAGGTAATGCTAACAAATAATTTTCATTTCAAATCCTCTCCTTATTCATCAAGGGTCCCACCCAACATAAGCATCCATTAACTCGAGATTCGTTGGTGACCCAACTATAGGGATACCTATAAAACACATTTTTACAAAAATAAATCTACAAAGTATGAATCCTATAGTCCAAATAAGACTTATCGATACTCTAATTAATTAATAGAAAGGACTAAATCACCTTGATTTTACATTTCAACTTTTTTGAAATGATTGATCCCATAACAAATTCATTGACCCACCCCAATCAGTACCCCTTTGAGACTAGTAGTGGAGATAATTGTGACCCCTAGGATCACATTGAATAGTACATGGGTCAGCGACTACCACCGTAGGTAAATAAAAAATCTGAATATATTACATTAGACAAAAAATTACATGAAATGTAAAAAATCAACAATCAAAACCATATCATATATATATATATATAGATAAAATATAAATAATTTTAATTTTAAATAAGTGTTAATAATTAATAAGAATAAATAATCTATGAAAAAACCTTATAGAAGATACCACACACACCAAATACTAATTATCAGTACAATGAGTCAGTAATTACAAGATCAATCACTAAATCCCTCCTGAAAAACAAAAAATTATTTATATAAACCTAATTCTTGGAATAACGTATAAAAATAAAGATCATCCCTAAAACCACTCAAATGAATTTGAATAAGTTATACTAAATAACCATTAAATAAACTGAGAAACTAATTCATCATATATACAGGTAGACTATATTTCCATCCAAACTAAGTTTTTGTCACAATGTAATGAAAAATGTACATAACATTATAGTTAAACAAATATATATATATATATATATATAATAATGGTATAGACCTCAATGAATTACATCCTGTGGATCTCATCCCCTCAATAAGCCACAATACTCATCCTTCAAAATAAATCATAACCATAACCACATAATCAGAACCGCAATCAAATAATCACAACAACATCAACATAATTACCCCATAAGTATAAACTAATATCCATTGCATAAATATGTATATATACATTATACCATATGAAATTATTTAAAATGATTAATTACACATGTAAAAAATGTATAGGTGTAATCTTAAATCAGCTCAACCTAGTCACACAAGTATAAAATAATCAAGATTGATTACATCACATATGGGTAAACATCATATATTATAAGACACTTTATCCTGGAAATTCACAAATACATTGTCTTCATCAAAAGGAGAGAGGGGGGTAAAAACGTAGTTAGCTATCCATAACCTTGATGACTTAGGTCTTGGGGAACACCCTTATCCCATGTTAAATATGGTCATTAACCACCCCAAAATAGAAAATTGGGGGATGATTGTAAATTATATAATGTAATGATATATATATATATATGATAACCAAACTAGGTAAAACTACCAATAAATATACTTCTTTCTATATCTATCATCAAATAGGCAGACCCAAATAAAATATCTAATTACTAAATAGGCAATAAATATACATGAAACATGATTCAATTACCTTATAAGGATTAAAGAATTAATAATCATATGTTAATATATTTTTATCATATTAGATTAATTTCTAAACTCTTTAATTTATTTTATCATTAGATAACCTCCATTAATTAACTCAACGTATAACACAATATTCTTTATTAAACTAATACATTATTTAATTTCCATTATAAAATTTATGGCACTATGACATCTATTCTTATATCTGGGAAGATATAAATATAAAGAAAGGGAAATAAATAATATGTTTCAAGTAAAATGAAATTAGTAAATAATGGAAAATAATAAGGAAATGATAATAAGGCTCTCATTCTTTTCCTCCATACTCTATCATACACATTTCCCATTTTCTCCCACAATAAATCACCAAAACCAAAAGAATGTAAGCATGGAACAAACACTAAAAGTTTATAAACTATTAGTTTTCAATTACTCAATATAATGGTTAAAATAATATATATATATATATATATTCTAACATTATGAAGAGTTTTCAATTTCAATGGATGTAATATATTCATATCCATTTAAATACCATATTTCAAGTAAAACAATTATGGTTTAAAAGGTACAAAAATGTTCTCACATTATGTATTAATTCCATAATTTCTAATATCATTACCCTTTTAATTAATTTAGTTTTATATTTGACATATTCAATATCTGGAAACTATATTTTTATGTTTTTAATTTTTGGGATAATTATTAAAATGATATGCTTAAAACCTATGAATAATTATGAATTGGTTTCTTGGAAATAGAAGAAACTCATTTCATGTTCTTCTTTATTTACTGTCTTATATTCCATCCAGTTTGATGTGTATAAAAAAACCAAAAAATACGAATAATCTTGACAGGAATGAAAATATAAAATATAGTAACATGAATTTCATGGGAATTGAAAATATAAAATATTTACAATTTTATTAAAAATATTATAACACATTATTGTATATTTCCTTTTATATCACCAATAATAACATTATAATCTAATACATAATACTTAACTGTTTCATGCTCAAGAATTATAATCCCGCATAAAAACAAAAAACAAATTGAGGTTTATGAATCCCTTAAATAAATGTTCCACGTAACATAAAGGGGAAATTCCTGGAAGTCAGGATGTGGTCCTATCAAGTGGATAACCTCACTACATGTGTATAGGGTAATGGTGATATTCTCATGATGATAATCATTTATGTCGGGATCACTGATGTTGAGGCCTTGTAAAACATTGATGTACATGGTAAATTTTAGTCTCATCGCTTGTGGTTGTATAAAGGAATGAAAGGGGGACGAAAATATATAAATATAAAAACATAGTTCCACCTGTCTGCATTAACGTTTTTTCCAATAAATTCCAATAAATATTCCCCCATCTTTAATATATAAAACTTTAGGGAGTGTAAAGATCATTAAAACACGTCTATAAGCATATCATCTAAAAACTAACCCCTTTTAATCATAATTCACATTATAGGTATGGCTAAGAAAATTATCACAATGTGGTGGTGCAACATGTGATTACTTCTGCAATAAAAACTTAGGTATAGACATGATACAATGTTCACAATATAAACTTGTATTTATACATGGTTGTATATTGAAAATATAAACTAGAACTTAATCTCAAGACTTCATTCCCAAAGTAACCTTATGGTCAAAAATTACTCTATTTTCATAAGATAATATATATTCCAGAATAAAGACTTTGTACACAATGTAATCTCATGTTTGGTATCTAGACTACATTCACTGTAAACTCATGTTCAATCATGATACTACTTTCATATTTTAATTTCATTTCCATACACAAAATTATTTTCACAACATAATTTCAATTAAAACCCAAAAATTCATAATTTAATTTATATTAATTTAATCTTTTCCCACCCCTCCCCTCTACTCCCTACAAATTATGCAAAATGAACCAAAAAATACCTAAATTCCTAATATATTTAAAATGAAATTTTTAGGGAAAACTAGAACCATAAAAGGGAAGTCATTCTCACAACGTTCCAAAATATGGGAGTGATGCACAGTTGACCAAAGAAAGCCTCCAAAGGATGCATTCAGATTAAATACTTGTAATAGTTATTATAATAAAACTCATTTAGATCTATTTTCATACACAAAAAGGTAAAAAATACAATGAAACATGCATGGATAATATCATCTATAATTTGGATTTGCTAATCCATATACATACCCATTTATATATGGTTTTTCATACTAAGATTCATATGGGATCTTATTAGCTATTGATGAAATTTCAAAAATTCAGATGTGAATCAAGGTTCTCTATTAGAAATGGTATCTAATAGAACCCCATGAAAACATGTGATTTCCAACACAAATAATTTCCACAAATCCTATATCATAATGGTATCTTTGATACAAATCAAATTGGTTGATTTTTTAATCGATTAACTATTAACCAAATTGAATCATTAACCTTATGATTATGAGGAAAACTAATTATTTAGTCCATAGTCATCTTATCCAATATATAAGATGTAATAAAACGATGTTCAAGAAAATTATATGGATTTTTATACTTAGATATAATCTTATAGAAGGTATGCCATATTGACTAAAAATAAACTATATCAAATTTCATACCTTACCTCCAATATCAGTAGCCCATTTATTATTTAATACATGTGGTATCTAGGTGTTTAACCAAATGATAGTGTTGAATATCCATCATTAAATATTCCCTAATTGGTAAAGTAATGAAATTATAATTATGTAATTATAAATGGGAATATGAGATACATTCCACTAATCTTTGATATTTCCACCATATATAATTCTCTTCAAGTACTAGTTCTCACCATCATGTGATTAATTATGTATAATGAACTCTTTACGAGAGAACATCAGATGAATTATACAATGAAATATATTTTAATTCTCTTCATTTACTTCTAGGATCATCTAAACAAAAAGAACCACCAATTAGTATTAATCAGTAGACACATTCAAACCATGAGTAGGAAGTTTTTAACTAATAACATCCATAAGAATATTCCCCTTCCCTGGTGTATAGACACTTATTAAATTGATATTCTAATTATATTCCACTTATGGACTCTTCCTATGATTCAAATATTAATAAGAGAAAATATAAATATGAATTTTTAGGTTAGAATAAACCATCAAATTCTTAACATATATATCAAACCACCAATACTTAAAAGTATGCATAATTTTAGGTACCTTGTGGACACGTGTCACGTAATTCTTCTAATATGGTCAAACATTGTGAGAACTATATTCCCCCATTTGATCCCGAAACATAAGCACATATCCAAACTCCATATGCGATGAATCAAAATAAATGACCTTGGAATAATAGGACTCATTTTGAATCAAGAGATAATTTGGGGTGAACTATGTCTTCAAATCAGTAAAGGGTACATTAAAATATATGATACCTTGGGATTTTACCCCTGTTAGAGTGACAATAGTTAGAGGTAATGTATGTCTAGGGATATCATTCATAAATTTATGGTCATAACCTCATAAACCTTAGAATATTTATATCTCAGGATAATATATTAATCATTCCATGAAATAATTTCTCTCTCCTCTTTAGGATCATCAATGATTCTTAATTCCAAAACCAAATTCTATTTGAACATAACATATTAGATCTAAAAGATGTATTTTTATGTATTTTCATAAAGGAAATTATCAAAAATAATTCAAAATAAATTCTTAAATGATTCTTATTCTTTTTTTCAATTCAATAAGATAACAAATTATTTTCCACGAACATCAAAATTAAGGTGTCGACATATCAATAAAATACTTATTTTATAATACTAATACAGCCTATGAGTTATTTAGTTAAGTCATATAGAATAAATAGATATTTATAATGGATATATCTTCTTTTAAAAGAAATCATTATAATATCTCTCTCCATTAATCCAAGCAGGTCATATCCCAACCAGAGGTCAATATTGGATAACCACATATCCCATTTTAGTTGATTAAAATGGTTATCAAAATAAAGAAATGGATATCTTCTCATAATGAACACTAAGTTCATCATTATATAGTTAATACATAAGTACATAATTAATAATTATTATAATACTAAATATTCAAAGTTTACATTAGAGAAACAATAGTGTGAATGTATCCTTTGGCTTCCAAATCACCAATCAAATGTTCAATTATTTTAATTTTTAGCATATATATGTTAATAATTAAATGTTAAAAACTATTCCCTAGGTACCCGATCAATAAAAATCATTACTCATGATTTTACCATCATCACACTCAACTATATGAAATGATATTAATATATCAACATTGGAAAGATGGGGACCCTTCTAAGTTTCTCCAAAATCCCATTTTCCTTGAATTAAAAGTGATAATCCATCAGGGGTGATGCAAGAAAAAGAAAACAAAAAACAATAAATATGTAATTCAATGGTATCAATCCAGTACATCTACATAATAATATCAATGAGATCTATTTTCATAAAAATAAAATGACTTGATAATAACCCTTCTGATCTTAGTATAATGCATTTCTATAGTTTTTAATAACTCCATGACATAAGGTATAATATATAATGAAATAATTAGTAAATACATGATATAAGAAAATATGAATTAATTAAAGGAGCATATACCATTAATGTATTCACCATAGATAACGAAATAAATATGGTTCCACTCATAGTCAATTCTCTTACTTAATATTTCATTATGAATGGATTCATTTCTTAAGACTACCCCAACTCTATGTATTTTTATGAATCACCACCACCCGGTGGCTTAACCCTCAACTGGATCTACCCATATTCCAAAAAACTAATAGTTCTAGACCCATTATTATGTGGTCCCATAAATTTTGTGGCATCAAATAATATTTTTCATAATCATTGTGTTAAGTGAAAGTATTACATTGATGATAGGAAATGGAAATAATAAATATTTTAAAATATAAAAAACAAGAACATGTGTGATTCAATATTGAGGATTCCTATAATGATGAAATTATATGAAATTTCTGTCTATAAGGATAGTTTTATAGTGACCAGATACCGATATATTTTTATGATTAAGACATATACATGTTCTTGGATCCCCTACTACTTTCTCTTATATGTTCCTTGAATTTATTTTTTTTCTCCTAAAAGTATACTGCTTCTTCTACATGTCAATGATGGATCATCAAGAATTAATAAGATTTTCGATTAATCTATTTACACTATTAGGTCATTATGTACACAATTTTTATAGGTGCAATTCTTCAATAGAAAAACATGTGATTAAATGTTTTGTCCCATGCCCATATTAAAATGTTAACATATAAATACATAATTTAAAATAAAATTTAGAAAATAATAAATTATCTTTGTTAAAATAGTTCTCAAACACAATTATTATATTGTTGACCTTCCCGAGCCACCCAATCATATTAGTCATTTTTTCTTCCTTAATATCTGGGTGGAACTATTGAGTGAATATATCCTTGGAGTCTAACAACACTAGAAACCCATATTTATTTTGTTGAACAACTATCTCCCACTATTTCTAGCTAATACCATCAAGGGTAATGTCATAACACTTCACCTTAATAGAAAATGGTGTCTTGAAAATTCAAAAAACCTCTTAATATACTCTTACTAATACTACACCTCATGAAGATCAATATATATTTCAAATAATTTAGGCTTATAGAGAAGAAACTCATAGGCCCAATCCATATCTCCAATCATGCAAATAACTGCTTCTTTAGACTCATAGGTTCTTGTTTTTACTCCTTGATCACTTGCCTAGACAATTCATACCACCACATTATTGAGATTTTAATCCAAACATGCACTATGGGAAAATTCCTCTGGTAAATAGTATTAGGGTTCCCTAGGGTCCTTTTAAATTCTCAAGAGTAAATTAATCACATCAAATCAATGCATGCATCCGTAAGGACATAATAATCTTGGCCCTATATAGTGGTGAAACCTAAATAATGGAACCACAAATATATCATCCACGCTTTATTAGTGTGTTGTTAGATGAGGGTAATTTATGTCTAGGTATATCATATCAATCATTATTGTTACAAATCATAGTCTTCTCCTGAAAAAAATGGGTTTCAATATGCCTCTACCATTCAATGAATTTCATTTTCTCGATTTTAGTCATATCTCTTACAAGAAAGATTTTATTAAACACATACAGGGAATCTTTATTCAGTGATATAAAATATGTTTTTGATATACAGATAACTCCCATTATCAAAATACAACAATACTAAACAATTATATCACATAAGAAAGCCATAAAATATTGCAAAACATTTTTTAGAAAACAAAAAACTTACTTTTAAAACTAGTAATATATTGTTTATCAAATATTGGTATCTATTAAAAATTCCAAAAAAAATTGAAGAAAATGGTGATCAATATGTTAAATCTCATAGAGATGGAAAATACTGAAAATTATAATGAAATATAATACCATAATTAATAAATCCCAAAATATTAAAATGGAGTAATGAAAACCAAAGGCTATCATATTTACTAGTGAATATGAAATTCAAGGAAATAAATGATATGTGACCCAATATAAAGATAGATGACACTTACCAAGAGTTTCCATGAATAATTTATATAGAAGAACTACTTCAAGATAAACCAATTTAATGGTATAATAGAAAAACTAATGTGAAAAAGGATTTAGATTTTGAGAATGGGAAAAAGAAGTCTCAAGAATGTTAAACCATGTAAGGGTATATTATTCAATTCTTGTTTTTAGGAAATTGAATAGAACATACTGAAGATATTTATCCATTCTCCCAATACCTGACCCCTACTCGATACAAAACAATAAAGAGACTTCAATTATTAGAAGAAATTATGGTGTACCCCCTCTCTATATGTTGTGACGAAAAATGGAAATACACTAACAACATGAAATAGATGATTCATGGTGTATGATTTCTATGTTATCCTATCCAGATGATAAAAACTGGGTAAGAGTGTAACTCCTATGTGGTGGTGTCATGAATCTATATCCTAGAAATATATATTACTAAATAACTCATCATGATGTTCCTTATCATGGTTACTGCCTGACCCACTTCATTCAAGAACTTTTTTCTCTTAAAAATTCATAATTCATCATATATCAATGAAGTACTAAAAGAAGATAATGAATTATAAAAGGGAAATTCTGATTAAAAATTGTGCATGAGGAGTACTGTAATATTGATTATCTATGTTTACAATGTTATCATTTATTATTATTATGTTAATGAATCATTCCTATGTCATAGATTCATGGATCATGAAGACATATTGTTTTTCTTGTGACTCATGTCTTAACTTTTCAAAAAATCCTTAATTAATGACTATTCTTTTAATATCAATGTTTTATTGGGTATGATTGTCCTATCATATATTAATGAACCTTTTTTATGTTCTTATAAGCATATCTTTTTCATATACTCACATATGATATTCATTTATTCTCTATTATGTTAATTATTAATAAGAATCTAAGGTCATTGTTTTATTATGTTTCTATTCCCTAGGAAATGAAGCGGAGAATTACATGTAATATTCCTTGAAGGGTATCATGATTGATGATTATTTGTGTGATATGTTCAAGAAATAATGTATAATAACCATTTTATTAATCTCTAAAGAAAATAATCAATGATTTTATGGAATTATTTTTTTATTTTATGAGCGGATCAATAAAAAACCTAGGTATTCCAATTTTTAGAATAATTAAACGAAACTAGTTAATAATTTAAAAAATCAAGAAATATTATAACCAATGTATTGATCACATGAATAGATATTAATGAAACTAAATCTTACAATGCTGGTGGTGTATTCTCAAACCTATTTTAGACATGTTAGTAAGGGTTTGATGTTGTCAAGGTATATATGAATGGTTATGGGGAAGATTTGTAGGTAATAGATCTGAATACAACATGACATGAAAAGGCATTAAAATTAAATATTATAGATACTCAAATAGAATATGTAAATTTTGAACAATTGAGTTCACCAATTATTTTTTTCCATGGTGGATCTAAAGAAAATCACACTTCTGATATGGATTAAGGATCCTTTAATGTTGTGTCTTTTGACATGGATACTAAAGGGAGGACTAATGATATTCATCCTTCAGGTGTAGAGACTTATAAAAATAAATTTCTTCATCATATTGGTAATAGTATTGATGATATTTTTGAGTAATTTAAACTCTTAAAGAAGAATGAAAATAATGTTGAGGGTAATATCCCCAAGATAAATAGTAGCGGAAATGGAATTAATCCATCAATAGAGGTGGATCAAAATAACATTCCCCAAAATAGGGGTAGATATTCTTGAAAATGTGTATAATATTTTGGAATTATCTAGGGCATAGTAATGGGTATATATTCATTACCATTAGGTATTACATCATGTAGACCCAACTAATTTGAATTGGTATAGTTAGACATATTTTTAGGATTGGTATTTTTAAAATATTTTACATGAACAAAAATGGATATGTATGGATATAACAAAACATAAAATTTTCACATAGAGAAACATCATAGATGATTCAAAGAAAGGTTTTTAAATCCTTCAACTTTTAAATTTTATAGAAATAATTTACTATTATAAATGATTATGGTTTCTTTTCTAGTTTTTTAATTTTACCTATAATTTTATATTTTATATCAAATAAAAATATTTTTAGAAATAATTATCCATAATTTCCACTCATATCAATGTTAACTATGTCATTATTTGGTACATCAATTATCAGTTTACTACATATAAAAATAATGAAAACCACTTTATCATAGTTTCTTCCATATAACTTTAAAAACACATTAACCCATTCATTTAATATGAGATTTTATTTACTAGTATATACTTTATAATCTCTAACCTTGCTTTTAATGGGCAGTATACCATTAATATTGATACGGGATTCATATAGTGAATAGAGGGGGAATCTATCACCATAATATACTTCATATAGTGCTCTCAATAGCATAAACTCTAGTTATACAACAATTATACACTCTAAGATTGTTGTTGGCTATAGACACCCATTTAAATTTAAATTCAATAATAAATTTTTATCATTTTATTATTTTAAAAACTCTTTAGAAAAATATTTGTATGGAAATAAGTAAAGATATTCATTTCAATGATTCTCCAAAATCCAAAGAAGAATAAAATAGGTTTTTGAGATTGGATCAAAAATAAATTCCACAAATTTAATTCTAAAACTGATAATGCTGAAGCTTATATCCTCATCTGTCAGGACATAAAATTTAGAGAAAAATTTCCTTCTACTGAGGAAATTTAAGGGGCACAATATTTAAATACTTTTATTAATATAAGAGAGTAAATTTTAATACAACAACTAAAATTAAAGTTTCTCAAAGATTGATATATAAAAATAAAAAAATTTCACCACCCTAAACAAGTGAGGAATGTGAAAATGTACATCAATTTTATTTATATTAATACTGATATTCTCAAATCATAAGATGTAATAAGTGAGGGGTTATTTTGTTAAATTACCATTCTCCTTACTCAGGAGAAAGATTTCTACTCATATCATATATTTAATTATGTATTCTTGGTATAATGAAGTACATTAAGAATTATATTTTAATGATTTTTCCTCGTGATTAGTACATTAAAAATGATCCCTTTTCAATAAATTTTGATTGTTAAGATAGAGAGCGTGGTTTGATTAATACGTACATTATGCAGTTATGGGTATTTTTAAAACTCTATGTCATATATTTCTTCCATGAGGTTTTTAATAGACAATATTTTCTTCCAAGTCGTAATTCAATGTTCATTAAACTTATTCCAAAATTTAACAACAATATGGATGTAATTTAGTACAAACCTATAGTTACTATGAATACACGTCCAAAATATTTTGTGAAAATTATCACCCTTAGGTTAGTGAAAATTTTAATTTTAGATATTCCATAAACTAATTTAGATTTATATATGGATGAAAAATGTGTGTTCATCATTATATATCTTGGGATTGGGTTAATTTCATTAAGGACAATCTATATATGGTAACATTTTCAGATTTTAGGATTTTTCCAAAGCTTCCGAAACATTGATGAAAGGATACATTTTGAAATTTATGGACAATTATAGTTCTTCAAATAGATTTATGATATTGATTCATTTTATAATAAGTATCCCAAAAGGTTATGTTATCCTAATTATATCAACAAATGGAATCCTCCATTTTTCAAGATGAGGTAGTAATTGGGATTCATTTTTTTCACTTCACTATAGGTCGACTAAAATTTATTTATGTTTATGTATTCTAAAATCTATTTAAAAATGGGAACTCGTGGTAGAATGATACCTTAATGTTTCTCTCATCCTTATTTTTATGGTGAAATTTTTCTTTTTTTTAACAAACAATGGTTCACTGGATTCCATAAGCGACATCATGTGTTCTCATGAACATGTCTCTTGATATTTTATTATATAGATTTAAATACAAAGGAAAAATTAAATGGTTTTATATATATAAGAAGATTCACATCTTGAATCTTATAGGATGAACATGGTAGGATTAACAATTCAATTATCTTGGAATAAATTTTTTTGTTGAATAGTCAAAGAAACCACTCTTAAAGTAATTTCTTTAAATGTCACATCACAACAACCCTTTTAAAAGGTAATAAATTGTATCAAGTATAGATAATGTGTATTGTTAATTACATAATTACCTCAAAAGTTTTTTTTCATTTCATTTATCCAAAGATCCATGTATGTTTCTGAAGAGGATAACCACTTATAAGAAAAACAATTGTGAAAAATTTTATTCATAAAAGTAAAATTATTAATGTTTTATAAAATAAAATTTTTATGACCATTTATAACAGAGAAAGAAATAATAAATTCATAATTTTTAATAATTACATTTTAATGGTTTTTTTAAATAGTTTTTTTAAATAAAACCATTCATTAATTGCTTTCATTCAGGAAAATATTATTGGCAAGATTCAAGGGGGGGATCATTCTTACTTGTTCTTATTGGAATGGATAGTAGTTAAAGATGAATTAATTGATATTGTGAAAAAAAATGAATTTAATTCCATATAGAATCCAAAATTAAATCATTCAAAAAAACCAAAAAATTAAATTCTCATTTATTTTAGCATTTTTAGCGACCCTAAAACTTAAATAAAAAAGATATTTTTGATAATGAGTATGTGGAGAACCTGATCACACAATAAATAATAATTTCCATACTTATATTCAATTTTCAAGGATATGAAATATTCTCTTGGTGCTCAGTTATACTAGAAACTTTGAACCTGAAGATTATATATAATTATTTTTGTGTGTCTACTCACTATAACCCCCAATGGATGAGGTTATCTAGGAATCCATTTATATGTCCATCTAAATTTCTATAAACCTATAATTATTTCCTTAATATGATTCTAACTTATGATATACTTTCATCAGCTAGAACGCAAAAAATATTTGGAAATATACTCTAATTTGAAATTTTTCAAATGAGACCCCATATGTACTTTCAATATTGGATTCCTAAGAATATATGAAATCAATTTTAGTCTTCTTTTGTAGTAATCCATAAACTACAACTATGCTTAATGTATTTTTGATAAGTCTATAAATATTGTATATGAGTATGAAACTATAGTACCAGCTAGTCTAAAAAATATTATCTCTTTTTAGCCCATATGTATAGTTGAGAATAGTAATTGGGTTTTAGAGACACAAAATCCATTTACACATATTATTACCATTTTTTAAAAAATCAATATAAAATAAGTACTACCCTAACGATTGTTACAAAAATTTTATTTGGAAGACAAAGAATATAATAAATAAAAAAACTAAAGCTTAGAATTAATATTTATCCCATTTTCCATATAAATATCCTAAATCCAATTGATATCTTAAAACTACATAGCCTATCATAGGTAATATAAAAAATAAAGGGTTCATCTAGATATCCCATTATGGGAAAAACATCATTATTGAACATATCATGTGAGTTACTGATATAACATGCTATCATAAAAAGATAAACAACACGATTAATCACATTGAATAATTATATAAATAGAATGGTATCATAAGAACATGTAACATAGGGAATTTTGAAGAAATATATAACATGATATCAAAATGAGTCAATTATAACTACATAGATAACATCACATGGTGAATAATGTCACATAATGAATTATATTTACTTTCTAATATCATAAAAAATTTCTCATGAGACATTTATATTACCCAATTCATTGAATATGTATTGGGCTTCACCCATGATAGCATGTTTATGATTTATGTGTACCACATAGGGATGTTAATAAAAAATCCTAACAAAATAATTTCCCATGGAATGAAAATTGGTTGTATTATCTTACTTCATATCATAATATTTTGTAATTTAATAATGTATGAATATGATAAAGCAACACATGGAATGAATTTCTGCATCAAAAGAAGGAATACTAAACTTGGTATACATATGGGGGCATATAAACCATATTTTGAAGATTAAAATACATTAAATGTGTTTTTTAGTGATTAATAGAATGATTAAAACCATTCTTGTGGAAAATAAAATTTAAACAATGAAAATCAATTATAAAAAAATTAAATTCAAAAAAATAGTGACATTCATTTTCCATGAAAATAACTATGGAAACATATAAATATTGAATCAAGGAATTTAATTTTAATGATGGGGTAAAATATCATTCATTTCATACATTGAATAAATATTCATTTTATATATTTTTTAAAATTTAAAATGTAAAATGTTCAGTAAATGACCTAAATAGTCTAAAGATCCCATTTTTAAAATCATAATTCAGAGAGAAATGGGTTTTAACAATAAATGGACAATGTAAAAACATTTCTGAAAACATTATTATAAAACAAAGATATGGGAAAAAGTATTTCTAATCGAATAGTGAAATAACATCAAACTTATTTAAAAAATAGTTATAAAAATTATTAAGTACAAAAGTGAGGAAAATCATACTATTACATGAAAACATCATCAATAACTATATGAGAATAAAATAAAAAAATTTATTATAAAATTAACTTATAATTTCCTAAAATATAAATTCTAGACTAATCTATCCCAAATAAGAACATATTGAAAACATTTACACTTACTACATTCGTAAAAATCGAATCTTATCTCTAATGGATTAAATAGATGAATTGAAACAAAAAATACCATGAATTTTCAATAATTCATAATGAAATATTTAAATTGGTATTAAAACATAATTTTAAAAAAATTATGCGTCTAAAAGAACTGACATCTCAAAGAAGGATGTTTTGAGATGAAACCCTTACCTTGAGTCAGAATCATCATGTGAGTTCCATTTATTCATGAATAATAGATTCATATTAATTAAATAAGTTATAAATAAAATTTTTAAATGTATCATTCCTTTTATTTTACTTTTTACCTTGACATTTTCAATTACAAAACCAATTAATTTCACATCTGATATTTTAATGGTAAACGAATCATATGTCAAAAATCACATTGGTAAGTTAACTAATGTGAGATATATTATTATTTAATCTTTTAAATAATGTTAGTAATGAAATAATTATCATTTTTTATACATAAAATATACTTCTGACGCCATCTATGAAATATGGTTATCAAAAATAAACTATGTTATAATCACATAGATGGTAGGTCATACGTATGCATGAGTATGGTTTCCATTTTTCAACTACCATGATGGAATAAATGTAAAAATTATTTTATCATTAAGGGAAGATAATAATATAAAAAATCCATATTATTTCTTTTAATACCCCTATATATACCTTACATTTTATGTTCTAATAATAAAATTGTAAAAAATGAATCATATCGCTTCACGATGCTACAGTCCACCATACACATGAGTGGCCTTGTCGCTTTTATTGGATGGTAAGGAAATAATATTCTATTATATGCATCTATGATGTGAGATTATTGAAATTACATCAGTTCGAGAAGTGGTAGTCGATCGTATACACGATCAACAGTTTTGATTCACATTCGAGGGAGGATGATATTTTTTTGGTCATTAAATTAACATAAAAATATATTAGAAAAATTTATATAAGTTTTTATTATGTTATCAAGGTTTAATAATATTTTATGGATTCTTATAGAAAAAAAATAAAAATAACGGTTATGGATGTTATCTTCTCTTCAGGCAACTTATTTAGGTTTCCACGTAATTCCTTTCTTTGTTAGATTTATATTAAAAAAAGGAATATAGGATAATCAGAGGGAAAAAGAAGTTATATCTTAATGTATCAAAAAATACAATGGGTTTTCAAGTGTGGAATATATATGATAATGGGTGGCCTTCTATCAGTGGGTAGATGACAAAGTTAGTGTTTTTGAAAAGAATGAGTTTCACCCATGTTTTTATTGGGGAATAAGGACCAATAATGGATGATTTTAGAAAAAATGAAAAAATAATGCATAAATATTATACAAAAATAATAATTATATATTTTTTTTATTTAAACCATTATAATTATAGTTTAACTCCCCAGTAAATCCATTTTTACTTAAACTACAGTAAATAATTTTTATTATTTTCAATGTTCACTATGGTAAAAATTTATGTTAACCATATATATTTTAGAAATTATGATTATTCCATATATGTAATATATTTTTATAAATTAACTTCATATAATTGGTGAAATTTAATTGTATTGTAAAATCAAAGACGTGTCCAAAAACAGTATTTCAAGAAATAATTTTTTATGGAAAACCAGATCGCATATTATCTATATGAACAATAATCATAATTAAATGAATTTACATTCAGATTATTATACATAATAAATAAATTAAATTTTAATCATTTCCCACTATAGGTTATTATAATTATTTAAAATGGAAATACATAATTCTCATTTTAAAAGGTTTTCTAAAAAAATTGTTTTCATGGATTAAAATAAACATATACTAAAATATATAATAAAGATTAATGAAATAAAATTAAATAGAATTAATATAAAAAAATAATAATTTAATTAATTATAAATCAAACAAAAATAATAATTGGAATTCATTTATAAATTTGAAATTAATAGTTTCAGAAAATGTTATTTTCACTATTGAATAAAAACATAATATATTATTAATAATCTAAAAATTTCTCTATTAGTTAATATCAATATTATAATTTCATAAATTATATTTATTTTATAAAATATACTTTATAAAATTTTCTGAAATTAATTTTAATATTATCTCAAAAAAATCTTAAAACCCCATTTTCTAAAGAAATCTTATTTTCCCAGAATAAAATGACTCTGGATAAAATTTTATCACCATTTAATTGGTATTTATAAAAAATGTATATTGATATGTACCTTTTTATACATTTAATATATTTTATAATCTAATTAATACATTCCAATTTAATTAATACGATAAAATGATCATATTTAAATAATAAATTTTTAATAATATGTCATAGTCTGTTTAAATTAATTTTTTCATGTTGAAAACATTGTCAAAGATAGTGTTAAAAATTATAGGAATTGCATTATACCACACCAAATCCCTTAAATAAATTTTTCCTAGTAATTTTTACATTTTTAAGTAATTTAGTGTTTTAAATTAAAAATTACATTATTGAAGAAACCCACATCATAAAATGGATTAACAACACATTTTGTTAATATATGGAAATCGGAAATGTGAATATATTTAAAAATATAGGATTCCACATGGGAAAAAATTCATGTAAATTAAGAGTATGATAATTTAAAAAAAAGTATAAATAATTATAGTTACTTAAAGATAACATTTATGAAATTATTTTTATTGATCATGAAAAATTTAATAACCACGAACCCATAAATATTTGATGAATTAAAGGACCACTCAATCATTATGTATGAAGGTAATAGGATTATAGTTTTGTTTCAATATTACTTCCATGTAGTTAATGGATCCATTTACTATCTAGATTAATAAAATAAGTAATGATACTAGCATCAGAAGTATGAATCCATCCATTAATAATTTCAACCACAATATCATATTTTTGTGATGTGATGAGTTTCCAAGATGGATTTTTCATGTCTAAAGCACTAAAATGAAATTTTATCAGTTTACATAATGTTGAAAATAATTACAATATATCTCGATCTCTTTACTAAAACCAAAATGGTAGGAACATGTTTTACCATAGAACACATCAATATCTAATACCACCATATTATCTCTCAATGTCAAATGTAATATATTCCATATGTTTTTATCCATAAAAACATTTTGTATACATCACATAATATGTAACACAATTTTTGATAAATAAATCATTACGATAAACCCAAAAGTTATATATATGATATAAACTAATAAATAATTCCCAAAATCAACTAATATTTATCCAATAAATATTTTAAATATAAATAGTGTTCTGATAACTACAATATTAAGTTAGCTAGTGGTATTCATTCCATCTTAATCATCCTTTGGTTGTTAAGTCAAGCCCAATAGCCTTGCTGGATGTGAAGGGATATCACTCGGCTTATGGTTTACCCATTTTCTAAAATAATGGAAAAACTTATGCGATAATGATATTCATTATTTTCTATGAACCAATAATGTTATCAAGAATTTGATGAACATTTTCATAAATACATTAGTTATTAAATCAATTTTATTAACTTATGTGGTCTGCTATATAGCTCATTCCTTTCCAACAATAAACAAAATTTTACTATATATAATTACCTCAACATAAAAAAATTTACCAAGATTGTATCATCCTCAATTATTTCTTATTATATATCATATCAAGATTACATTAAGAAACATTTCTTGGTAATTAGTATCATTCAATATATTCTTTCAAATCTATAAACAAAAACAATTACAGAATGATCCATCAAATTTTTCTAATATAATTAATAAAAATAACTCAACAAAATTATTATTGAATTATAAAATTTAAACACTTGAATCATTAATCTTGAACTATTTTATTAACATGTGAAATTAAGATGTAATACATTTATTTTGGAATTAACCCAGATAATGATCATGTTAACCACATTTATTACATTGACATGTTAGTGGTTACTTAGGTTTAACTTTATTTGCCTATGTTTTTTAACAAGAAAATTAATTTTACTTTAGTTGATAGTTTATTTGTTCCCCCATATTCCACAAAAAAGGTTACACATGCCAAAAATGGGGTGTGAAAAAAATATGTTTTTCATTTTCCACATGTAAAGTGACACATTCCAACTGAATAGGAGTACACACAAAATAGGGTTTTCACTTCTTTCTTTAATTTAGGATTTTTTTTGGGGTTGTGAAATTTTATGTGGAAAACATCTTAGTTTTATTGATTTGAATGAAATTGAATGAGATTTTATCTAGAGTAAATTTTTCTAGAACTATTGTAGTACTATCATGTTTTCTAAATTTTACCCTTTTTCTTCTACTAACTTGTTAGAGAGTGACTCATTAAGAGAGAAAACTCCCCCATTATATAGATTCTTATTATAAGAATATTACTAAATAAATCACTAGGTTTATCTAATTTTCAATTGTTATCTATGAATTAAATAATATTATACTGATTTATTAGGAAAATACCTAAATAAGAATTGTTGTTCAATAATATAATAATATCCAAACATACACTTTTAAATAATTTCTAATGACCATCAACAACTCACCAAACAAACCTAATAATTTCCACTGTATATATAAAATAATTGGGTTTTAGTAGAAATGGATCATTAACCAAACAAAATTGAATTAATAGAATCAAATCCCAATATAATCGGATTCAGAATTTATAACATAGTTATGAATTCAAAATAGATGCATAAAGACAAATGGATCTTATTAAATTTAATAACAAAACTATATAAAATATCATATGTCCATCCACCATTCCATACTCACTAAAAAACTACCCCTGCATAGATGGGGATGATGTGTTGATTCTAGAGAGGTTAGAAATCATGGAATTGAGAAAATCATTGAAAAAGAATTATGGAAAATAAAACTGCATCAGGCCATTCTCCAGAGAATACCTAATCAATATATCCCCCTTTATTCCACAATATCCTCTTATTTATAGGCATAAATATATCATTGGGATGTCATAAAAGTTCAATTAAATGGTCTTGGTTCATAATGGGACATCCAAAGTCAAAAATGAGGTCATATTTATTTAATCACATCAATTCTACTAAATAGAAGTATTTCAACCATTTTCATGTTATATAGGTGTAATAAGCTATGTATTGTTCCATCCGAACTACTGATTAACAATGTTTTACATTTCATGAATTCTCTTTTCATGATGTTTCATGTGTGAGGCCCATATTTTCACATCATGTTCTCATGTTCTATAGTTATCAATGTTACACATCATGAGTGTCTTACATTACACAGAATATCAACATAGAATATATTTTTAAAAAATTTCATCCTGATTATTTATGTGAAATCCATCATCATATTCTTCAACATTAATTAAGAATAAATTTATCTTTAAAAATTGACATCAGGTTCTATCAATGTGCCTTATGGTATGAAGTGTTTCTGGATTCATATATTTTTCTCGTTTTGATTATTTGTCATCAAAATAAAAATACTTCCACAAAACATAATATAAATTAATGAAAAGAATGATTAATTATTTAAATTATAAAAAGGAGAGATTTTATATCCCAAAATATGTGCTTAAAATGGGATTTTCATAAATAATATTCTATTTCCGTTAAAGATTTTTCCAGGGTTCCACAACCCACATTTTAGGCATGTAGGAAATTGAATCTTGTATTTTTATATTTATAACTTGAAATTTCATGAGATACCATCATTCAAATCCTCTATGTGTTTGTAATTTTAACAATGTTCAATTTGTTTATTGTAATTTTAGATAGATCATTTTGAAAATCACAATATTTTTAACTTCCATTCCTATTTTAGAAGAATATAAATATGTTAATCAATACATTTAGCATCACATTTATTATTGACATTCTTTCCCTTATTTCACTCTATTAAAAAAAGTGTTAAAATAAAAAATATTATAATGAATTATCATACCCTATAAAACTTATAAAACTAGAAGTAATTACATAAAAATGATAATATTTTCTTGACTTATGGGTCACATGGTTTCAATATATGATATTCATGGTAATGATCCCTATTATTGAAGCTAGTTAACTAAAAACATATTTTTATGTTACAATAACCTTTATACACTATATTGAATATTAATAAACTACCCATCACATCCTGATTATTCTTCTATATAACAAATCATGTGATAATGTCCTTGGAGTTGTTGTCACACTGAGAACTCGTCGTAATTCCCAACTCTGATGAAAACCCAGAAGAGACACAACAGTATTCCTAAATACATGTTCTATAGTGAGATGATATAATTTGATAGATGAAAATGATATTGGATATTATGTTTGGAGACTCATAAGATTTTGAACCACATTCCCACGGTGTATGACCTTGGAAATATCTCTTGAAGGTTTTTATATGAATGAGACATGCTAGTATGAATTCCACTTTTATGATTCATTGGATGTTAATTTATGTGGATGAATGTATTGATCCATAGACTTTATTATTATTATTAATGAGTATTTAAATCCATGTAATTTTATGTATTGAAGAAAATCTTGATGACATATGTTCATTGTAAGGTAAGATATGTTGGGTGAATCATGACTAATATTGCATTAATAAATAATACAAAAAGGATGTTTCTCTAATATTTATTAAAAAAAGTTGATATCTTAGGTCCTTTGATGGAATTATATACCCAAAATAAATCCATGTTCATAGCGTTCTATAGGATAGTTTTATTTCTAGAAATATAAATAAAGATACAACTTGTACATTGGTTAAAGGCAGGTCTTGAAACCTTCTTGTTTAGTTATATCATCATAAATGGATTGTATAACATAGTAAGTATCTATATGAGGAGTTATGTCAATGGAACATTAAATTCATTTTATATGGGTGCCTTCATGTGTTTATAGATATTATCCTTGGACATTAGGCTTCTTCGCCTAATTCCCCTAAGAAATTGGCCTAGATGGTCACACACCAGGGTATCCAAATCATAGTTAAATAATATATACTATTATTTATTATTTAACGAGTTGAATACATACTATTACAACAAGTGTTCTAATAATTCTATATTTTTGTTTGACCTCGTATATTTCATCAGTACATATTCCAGAGAATATTAAGTTCGGAAAACATTTAATAAATATTTAATTTCTGTTTAGTGAATAAAATATTTATTTATTAGAAAATAATGAAGTGATATTTAATTAATAAATACATAGACATTACTCAAGGACCCATAAATATTTTGGAGTAATTAAGGACTGTGGATAATGGTATTTTGAGAAATAATAAATAAATTGAATATTATTTGAATAAATACTATTTAATTTTTATTTTCAAGTTATGTTCATTACAAGAAATAATTATGTTATGATTATTATTATAGTTGTGGGAATCCATAAGGATTAAAAAAATAATGGGAAATTCGGAAAATATTATTTTCTAAACCTCAAGTGTATATAAACCCAATTAAATTACTTTTCAATATAGCCAATGAATTGATTTTGTTAGACACAATGAATTCAAAAACCCACTTGAAGCCATAGAGTGACCCCTTGTCTATGAAGTATCCCAGAAACATAGATATATCCTAATAAAAATCCCATTGTTGAGTTTAGATAGATAATATAGAATCCTCTAAATGTGATTCACAGGGTGATCAAAGGGGAACAACACATGTGATAGGATATTCTGTGCTAACACCTGGAGATTCCTATGACGACGTTTGGAGGATTATGGAACATGTGCGGATCAATGATAGAGAGAATCTATTCTCGATTACTACAATGCAATATCAATACAATATATATCTTTTTTTAGATCCATAAACAAAAAAATAACACTTGGAAGCCAATTCATTAACTAGTAAAATTAACTATAAATAATATGTGATGACCATGTGTTATGGGTCTAGTGATTTACATATTGTCTACAATCATTGGTTCTGTTCCATTGATCACAAATTTTATCATCATGTAAATCAAAGATTTATCAATGATCATGATAAAAATGAAAAGTTGGGTATGACCCACCTCACGCTTAGGCACATCCCTGAACCATCGTGTTTTTTTATCGGGGTCTATAATTATTTATAATTATATAAACATGATTAATTAATTTACACATTTTTCAATTATATTTCAATTCATATTTTATCATTCTTTAATCCAGATTACAATATATTATTCTTCCCCTTTAATTTCTCATAAACATATTCAAATTGATTAATTTTATGTATGACATAAAATTAAATATCCCAACTATAGGTTCCCAAGAATTTGGATGGATAACACAAGAGTCCATGTTGTGTAACTATGAAGAACACATCATGTATTGGTGTTTAATACACTAATAATTAATTTTTAATTAAATCAAGGCCTGTGAATTTTTTACACATGGTTAGTTTATTTATACTTTGTGTCGAATGTGACATCTTCGGGCATAATCAGCCAAAGTACACACCATGAAGATCATGTACACTATGTGTAGTCTTTTAGACATAGGCTAGCCGTGTATCTTCTTACATAGACTACCAAACTAATGAATCTATATCTCAGAAACCTCATGACGCTTATCCCTTTTCTATAATTTATACTCCATCTTTTTCAATGGAACAGTTTTCCTGATGAGTCCCTAGTTGTGAGCCTCTTATAAAAAGTGATAAAAGTACATGTTGTGTACCTATACAAAATTTTAAATATTTAAAATTAATTTATTATATTTTTTAGACATTATCATGATGTTCTTACATGTGTTCATTAAGTCGATTTTACAATCCATGTGATGGATTTTGATATATGTAATTTTTTAATCAGTCTATGTGTAATGTTTGGTTCTGAATATCAAGTATGAATCATATTATACTTATTACTCTATTTCCATTGAACCATAACACATAATATAAAAAACATGTAATTCATTTAGTCATTATGTTTAAAGTGAAAATCATTAAATTACATGATAAGTCATGTATTCCACATGTCACAAGACTAAACATTATATGGGTATAATACATGTTGGTTAGATTCAGATGGGTATTCACTAGGTTTCCTCCAATTTACATTTATGCATAATTCTTATTTTAAATACACATATTTAATTTATATAAAATTATTATTCAATATAATATCAGTGAAATTCATATGATAATTAAGATAAATGAATTGATTAATTGTGTAAGCTAATTAATAAACTCAAAAAACAAATTATCTAAAATAATAATGATTATAATTTAATTCTAATTTTATTAAATCTATAATTCATTTCATGCTAATTTATAATCATGGTCATAAAAAAAGACCCCTGTATGTGATTGGTTTCATTTAATTTATTTTTAAATTAAATTTTTGGCATGCATTCCATCTATCCTCTTATTATGTAATGGCATGTGTACCCACATTTTCTTTTATGTAAACACCTTCCCCTAAACTATATTTTAAAAAAATAATATTTAATGGATGGAACTCCCAAGCTAGTGGACCTAGTTCAATTTTGGAACAACCGAAAACCCAATCCAAGATAGATACATAGGTGGATGACTAGAAAGTTGAAACATGGTCATTAATTGGTTCATGTTTTTTTCCATAGGTCAATTATTAGTTTATCATTCTCTATAAAAACTAACCCTTAGTAAAATATCATGATCATAAAATTTTAATTTTCTATTTCAATGAAACTGTATGGTAATTTCATTATGAGTGATTTTTTCATGATAACCAGATTTATAGAACTGACAAGCACTCAAGATAGAACTAAAAAAAGTGGGTTATGAATAAATATTATATAATACATTCATAATAATGCAATTAAAACATATTAATATTAACATGAATTTAATAAAGATTATAATTTGAAATTTATGATTAAAAGATAAAATCCCTAAATTATATATTATTTCAGTATAATCTTCCACTACTACAATAAAAATTGAACTGTAGTTTAAAGTTCTTAACCAGGAAATTGTAGGATGCTTTCAAATATCATGGATTTCTTATATGATGTTTTTGAGTCAGCTAAACATAATTCAAAAAATGGATGGACTACTAAATTAAGAATTTATGTAATAGAGAGGTAAGGGTTGAGGAAATCCAATTTATGGATTTTGGGATTGGGGAGTCTACTCAAAATTTTATGAAACTGTGAGTTAATGCAGATGGAAATTTGAATTCCTACCTAAAACTATTAAATTTTTTTGACCAACCAATGATGGGGTAATTAGAAGGATATTATTGATAATTTCCCTTATAATTTTCACGTTAAAGGATATTAGGGAGCCAATGGTTAGGGTTATTCGGTTTTGATAAAACAACACGAGATTAATAAACATAATATTTATTTATTGGTTTATGTTTTATCATCAAATGTATTAAAACTCTAGAAATATATGTTGTAGAAACAATAATAAAATTACCTCAAACATATCACTGTGATCCAGATTTGAGAAAGATAACCATCTCACTGGAGTAAAACTTCACATGTGGGAAATGTTCTTTCACATAATCCTTCACCGTGAAGGGAAATTGATGGTGGTGTAAGAACCAATTCTTAATCCACTTGGTAATGATGCTTGTGAAGGTGAGTTAACTACCTATGGAAAATATCTGAATGATTCCATAGATGTTTAGATTTTCTTGATATCATGCTTGACCAATGATATTTTTTATGAAACATGAGAAATGGATTTGTAGTGCATGATTTCTCACCTTTATGATTTCTATTAACATAAGATGAGATAAGAGTGGTATGATATCTCCAATTCTCTATTCATAAAAAATATTTCAGAGGTAGTTCCATTTGGGCCTCTTATAGTCAATCTTATTGGATATATTGAACTCTCACACATATTAGTAATAAAATACCCAAAATGAGTAGAACATATATCTTATAATTTCATCGTTGCCAAAGAACTTATCCAATTTTATTATTAATTTTAACATTATAAATAACAATAAGTATTTTTTGTAAATTATTACTTTGAATATACAATTTGATAATGGAATGGGTCATGATAATCTCAATGTCCTTGTGGTGAATAAGAAAATGAAGAACAATGTGATACTTCCCATGTCTCATAACAGGTCTAAATATGTTAATAACAATCCTTCTAGGAAGAGGAGGATCCATATATAGGGTAAGGAAAATGGTGGCAGGATGCTTTTAATGTGGCAATAAAGGACATTCAATGAAGAAATACACCTAAAAGAGAGAGGAGAAAATGGTGTGTTAGTTATCGAGCATAATATTCCAATATCAACACATCGGTTCTTAAGGACACCTTATGTTCCTAACATTTATATCTAAATAAAAGAACAAATTTTATTCTGAATTAATTCTAGAGGAGTGGTTTATTTTTAAACCTCAAATTATGTTTGTATAGCTACTCTAGACATTAAATACTACCAACATTCCATTCTAATGGTAATCATATTGATTTGAAAATATTTATATTATATACCTAAAATTAATGGGAAATTAATTTTGGTATCATTAATGATGTTGATGGGTTTATTTTTATGTTTGGAAGTAAAATTTGTTTCATTTATAAGGACAACAAATTTTACGGCATGAAAATTTTAAATAATGATATTTATATATTGAATTATAAAAACCATGTATTGGAAATTGATAATAAATCATGTTCAGATGACTCATAAAACCCCTAGCTATGGAAACACTATCTCAGTCATGAAAATGAGGAATATTTGAAAAAGATCTAGAAAGATAGTTATTTAGACTCTTTTAAGATAAATTGACTTGAATGATTTCATTATTGTTTAAATGGAAAAAAGAACATACCAAAATTCAATGGACAGTGTGGAATAGCTATAGTGTGTCTAGGATTGGTACACACTAATGTGTGTGAACCATTTTTAGTAGATGATTGAGGTAGGAATTCTTACTTTATAAACATTTAATAATGAATTTATTAGTTATGGCTATGTCAACTGGGTGAGGTATAAGTTTGAGTCCTTTAAGAAATTAATTCAATTCAGCAATGATGTATAGAGTCAACATGGAAAGAATATAATAAATATTTTATTTTATTTAGTTGGTTAGTGTCATAAAAAAGATTATGAAATTTACATAGGAGTTTATGATTCTATATCAACTCAATCCATGTTAAACTCCATAGTGGAATGGTGTAATTGATTGGTAAAACCATTACAAATTAGACATATTATGTTCGATGATTTTTCATGAAGATTGTCCTTTATCCTTTTCTGGATATTCATTACAAACTACACCATATACATTAAACTTATTATAAACTAAAGAACAAAATGGAATTACAATTGATTTATGGAGTTGAAAGATAAATTTTTTTTCAGATACATGTGTATGAAGTTTGGAGGAATTTGTTAATCCCTTCATAGGAAACAGACTAGAACTAATGGAAAAAATGTTTATTATGATATGGTATTCAAAATAAAATTATGGATACATCCTATATTAAACATATTTAAAAAATTTATTTTCACTAGAAAATAAATAATTATTAAGAGGGATTATATCCTAAAAAAGGATAGTGGGAGTAGGATTGGCATTGATGAATGTGATTATGAATTTACATAAGATTTAGTACAAGAAAATATTCCATAGGACCCCATGAAATAGGTAGTTTATAAACCACATGTATTTTTTAGGAGAAATAAAGAGGTAATAAAACTAGAGAGATATGTCTCCGTAGTCACCAAATATGGTGAATCATACTCAATAAAAATTGTAAACCTGTCTCCTAAGAGAGGCTGTATATAGATTATAACATGTATGGTGAAAGGAATTGATTAATTATGAAATGGATTCTATGTATGTGAAACAAGTTTGGATTTTGTTCAATGTGATATTAGATTTAAATCCCATTGATGGTATATTTATATTCAAGTGAAAATATGACATGGAAGGTAATGAAAATACTAATAAATCAAGGCTAGGGAATAAAGGGTTTATATTCTGCTAATGAATTAATGGCAATGAAAACATTTCATCAGGTTTCATGATTAAATCCATTAAAATTTTACTTGCTATAGAAGATTATCTTAAATACAAAATTTAGAAGTTGGATGTCAAATTTTTTTCCATAATGGGAACCGTCAGGTTGATTTCCATATGGCCAAGAAGAAGGTTTTTTCACTCAATGTATTTCTAAAAGGATTTGAATGATTCAGTGATCCATATATACGTTGAAGAAAGCATCTAGTTCATGGAAAAATTGATTCAATGTATCTTTAAAAGAATTTAGTTTCATTGTTAATGAATGTGAGAAATGTGATTAGAAGTGGATTAGTGATAAATCAGTACTTACCTAGTAGTATATGTTTATGACATGTTACCATTTTTAAATGACATACTAGTCTTATATTATATTAAGGACAAGTTAAAAAAGTGTTCCTCCATGATAGGCTTAGGTCAAGCATCCTATATTTTAGGGATCAAGACTATTTACTATATATCCAAGAGGATTCTAATATTATGTTGATGTACATACATTGACTATATACTAAAGAGATTTATTATGGAACAATACTAGAGGGTAATGGTTCTAGTGTCACATGGTATACATATTTCTTCAAAAATGTGTCTTCAAAACTAATAGGAGAATGTGATAATATGTACTATCTCATATGGTTCTATTGTAGGATTAATAATATATTCCATGTGATGTACTAAAATTGATGTTTGAAATGGATTTATCATGGTAGCTAAGTATCAAGAATATCCAGAATAATGGAATTGGTCTGCTTCTAAGGTTATCCTAAAGTATATGTGAATACATAAGGATATTTATTTTCTGTATGGAGGATAGGATGAGCTAGTCATTAGGGGTTATACCGATTTTAGTTTTCAAATAGTTCAGAATGATTTGATGTCACAATAAGGATATGTTTCCTAGATCAACGGTGGAGATGTGAGCAGGAAGAGTTCCAAGAAACCAGTATTCAATGATTATGTAATGGAGTCTGAGTGTATAAAGGCTTCCCATGCCACTAATTAATCTATTTAGATATTCAAATCGTTCATAGTATATTGATTTTGAATCAAGAATTAATGAACCTGTCATATTATATTTTGATAATAATATAATTTTGTCTCTTGAAAAAGAATCAAGTTCACACTAGTGGACAAGGAACATACTGTGGAAGTATATCCTATTTAAGGATTATTCTTATATGGGTGAAACAGTTGTATCATGGGTAACTGTGGAATAAAACAAGGTTGACACATTAACTAAATTCCTATCTTAGTAGAATCATGAGTATCATGTGAGAGCTAGCGTACTAAAGATCGTTATTAGTTGTCTCTAGTTCAAGTGGGTTTCTATTGGAATCGGTTCCATATAACTAACATTTGTGTACTTTATGAAAACATTTATTAATTTTTTTGGATATTCATAAACTGCATATCACCTCATAATTGTTCTAATTTGTGATGTTGTATGTGATAATGTCATATGAGTACATGCCGCATTGAATGGTCATATCTGTAACCCGTTAAATGAGAATCCACATGTTCCATGATTGTATTAATAAATACATGTTCTATATCTGGATGAATTCATTAGAGGGGCACACATGATATTTCATGTCATAGGTGTAGACTCATAAGACATTGATGCAGCTTCTCATTGGGTATTTCTATGTGAAATAATGTTTAGGATATTATGAGAAATATACATTCTAGTTAAAAATCCTCATTTATATATGCCACTAAATTTTCCTATCATCAAATATGTATGCTGATAATTAGATTTTAAGATTATTATTAATGTGTATTACAAGTCCTGTACTTTGATGTATTGAATAATTTGTGATGACATGTGTTCACTATTTTATATGATACGTTTGATCCATCATGAGTAATACTATATTAACAAATAAATAAAGTATTTATTTTTCCCTTATATTCCTTAACATAAGTTGATAAATCGGGCCCTTTAATATAGTTGATATATCCAAAATAAATAAATGTCCTTAGTGTTCTATAGAAGAGTTCAATTTGAAAAAAAAAATCAAATAAAGAGACATAGAACACAAGTTCTAATGGTATAATCATGCAACCAACATGATTAGATATATCATGATAATAAGACTATATTACAAAAAAAAGAATTTGTTTGTGGTATTATGTCGTTATAGAATTAAAATAATAAACTATGGGTTCCTTGTGGTGTTTTTGGACACTAACATTGGACTTTATGATTCATTTCATATTACCACAGAGAAAATGACCTAGAGGGTCACACACTATGTTTATCAAGAATATATGTAAAATTATATATTTTATTATTTAATATTTAATGATTTGAATAAATATTATTCCAACACACGGTTTAAAAATTATTCATGTTTTCGTGATCACATATATTTGGTCATCAGTTATTCTAGAGAATATTATGTTTGCATAATATTTAATAAATATTTATATTCTATTTAGTGAAAATAATATTTATTTATTTATTGGTGAATAATGAATGATATTTATTTAAAAAAATTATTCAAGGACCAGTAAATATTAGGGATGAATGGAGGACTAGTGATAATTGTCTAGTGGGAAATAATATTTATAATGAATATTATTTTGATATGTAACATTTAATTTTAATAAAAAAGTTTAGAACAATTCGAGAAATAGTAACATTATTTTTATTATTACACACATGAGGTTCTAAATGTTTTAAATATATAATAATGGGAACTTGTGAAAATATTTATTTATAACCCGTAGTGGTATATAATCTCAATTATATTATATTTCAATCGATCCAATTCAATTGTTTTTTTTGTACTCCATGAATTCAGAGAATATTCTCGAAGCCCCAGAGGGATCCCTTCTTAAATAATGAACACAATAATAGAGATAGATCTTCTTCCACGTCCCTCTCTTAAGTCAAGATAGATCAAATAGAATCTGTTGGATGAAATTGTTGAGGTTATCATAGGGGAATGATGCAAGTCATTGGATCTTTTATGCTAGCATATGTAGATTCCTAAAACGACATTCTAAATTGGTTGAACACATGTAGATCACCACTAGAGGGATTCCAGTCTTGATTAATACAAAAAATTGAAGGTACACAGTATATCTGTTGTTATTTGCGTCAATAAATAAATAAGTATCACAAGGTAATTCCAAAATTAATTAAATTAATTAGAAATAATTTGTGATGAACATACGATGTGGTTCCTGTGTTTTATACATTTTATGTAATCATTGAGTCAATTCTGCTGATCATTACTTTTATATTCATGTAAATACCATATTGATCATCGATCATGAAAAAAATTAATGTTCGGTATGGCCCATCACACGCTTCTAATACAACTTGAACATGCACTTATTAGGATTTATGATCTAAAAATTATATTCCAGCCCTTTACAATGGTTCGTAAAGTGTTTGTGATTTAACAAAGCATATCTCCATGGAGTGTCAAACCATTGAATCTATCAAGCCCATTTTCATATATACCATGTAATGATCATATCAAGCATGTTATTACTTATTTAAGAGGGGGTACCCATAGTAACATCTTTTGCAAAACAATCTACACTTTTAGTATCTATACATTGATGTAATTTCTCAAAAACCAAATTCTCTAAAATAAACAACGATTCTATGATATTTTTCTAATTTTAGTCTTATTTATAATCATATCCCTATGGTTTTGACTAACTTTTTCTCATCCTAGTTTTTCAAAGGTTAACTAAACCACTTATCTAATACCAACTATAGAGACCCAAGCCTTTAATATAAATTATTATAATACTTTCAAACATAAATATCTACCATGTAAAACTTCAATGATCGTTAGGCCTTGGGTATTTTGAATACTACGACCAAAATATATCAAATAAAACTAAAATATATAATCCTTATTTTCTTCCATTTTCAATAGTGATCTCATAAATTTATCATATCTCTTAAATTTGTATAATAAATCCTAGTGAATCCATTAATGAAAATGGTGATATAAAAATCCTAGTAATGGAATAAACATGATAAAGAAATAGAATGTTATTTTCAATGATATAACATGATATTATTATAGCAAATTCACATGAGTTATAATTTATATGAATAATATAAAGAACATGGTACAAATGATTTTGGTAACATAAGAACATTGGCGGATACTTATAACATGACATAAACATGATTCAAGGATAACTACCTAAATAATATCACATGGATGAAAAATTCCCATAATAGTTTAGGTTTACTCTCTAATCCCACTAATTATGTCTCATGAGACTAAACAAATACTAATTTCATTGGATTGATATATAAGAACACCAATCATATTATGTTAATGATCTATGTGTTCCATAGAATGGAACACAATCATAAATCCTGACATAAGAAATAATTGTTGAAGGAAAATGGGTTTCATAATATCGTCTCCTATCATAATCAAAGTCAAAAACAATAATGAATGCATTTGTGGAATGAAAACATGGAATTTATTACCCTATAAATGTAATAGAGAGTATTCTAGGTATACATGTGTAAGACATATATAGAATTTATAAGCATTCAATAAGATTAAATTTTTTTTTCAAAGAATATAAATATTAATTACATTTTTTATAGAAATAAAATATCTACATTGAAAATCACTTTTAAAAAACTAAAATTTACAAAATATTATGAAAAAAAGTTTATAGAAAAAATACTTATAAACATTTAAATAAACATTTTTGTAAAATAATTCTCATGAAAGTTGAAAATATTATCCATGTATTACACATTTGAAAAATTGAATATGGTACAATTAAATATAATTTAATGAATAACCATGTCAGAATATAATTAATGTGTACTATTAGAAAAATTCAAAAAATTTACAACAGAAATTCAAGCACAAAAACTCATGAATAAAATGGGATTAAAACATAAATCATTACTGCATTGGTAAAATTTTAATGATAACTACAATTGATGAAGTATAAATTTTTTAACAAAATACTTCATTGTGTACGAAGGATTTATGATATAATATCTAATACGGTAGTAAATGCACCATTAAAAAATATTTGAGTCCAGAAAATAACATGTGGCTTAATGAAACTATTTCTGAGATGAAAACATTACCTCGAGCCCGAGTCATCCCTTTAATTCATTATCTTCCTAAATAATAAACTTATGTTAATAATTTATTTACATAAGAAACTTTTGAAAAATTATTATTTATTTTATTTTATTTCTTACCAAGTCATATTCAATTACATACCCAATTAAATTCACATTAAAAGTTTTAACGATATATGGCTAATATGCCCGGTATAGATTTTTTAGGATTTATTAAGGATAGATAGATTATTATTTCATCATCTCTAGAATTGTAATAATGGAATAATTTTAATTTTTTATACATAATTTATATTTTCAAAACCAACCATGAAATATGGTTAGGAAAAATTAACAACGTTGTAATCATAGAGACGGTAGGCTCTACGTACATTTGAGTAACGTTTATATTTTCCAAAGATCACAATGAAAATAAGGTAAGTGTTATTTTGTCTTTATAGGATGATAATTATTTAATAAATATAACATTATTTCTTTTAACACCCTAACTGTGAAACCGCTAGATTTTCTGAATTATTGTTTTCAAGTTAATTAAATATTTTTTGTTTTTTTCAATTCAAGTAACACAGAATATAGATTTTTATTATTTAATAAGAGTGATAAGTTTTAATTACCTTATATGCAGCACCATGTTACACTTGTGGAACACACAACAACAACTTTTCTTGCACAACATGCTGCATAGAGCCTCTGCAAAAAAACACTTTATTATTATAATTATTTAAATGAGATAGTTATAGCCAAGATGTTAAACATAGTAATATTTATAACAGTAAATACATTTAAAATTATCTTTATACTGGATTTATATAAATAAAAAACCTTAATAATAAGAAAGATAAAAAAATTTGGTAATTTATTTATATGACTAAAAATACTATTTTTTAAAAGAAACTTCTTTTTATGTCCATCTGTGAACAATTATAAAATTAATTTTAAACACAAGAAGAAATTATATTTGTTAAAATAGACATAATTTTTGAATTATTAATTTAAAATTTTAATTAGTTTCAATTATTAGTTATTTTCTAAGAAGTTTCACTTTTTGATAAATAAGGAGAAATACTTCATTGTAGTAAAAAATTATATTTTTTGTTTAAATAATAAATATAGTTTAAATTAATTTTAAAGTCACCTTAGATCAATTATTTATATAATAATCCTATATTTTTCATTGGAATCAATTTTATATTAAAATTAGATATATAAAATTATTGAAGTTTTAAACATTCTTTTTACCACTTTCGGGCCACGTCTACAGGAATAATGATGAACTTTTTTTGCGGATTATTTGAATTAGAATTTGAATAAAGTTAATATAATGTTTTAATCAGTATGAAATTTATGATCTAATAGGATAAACCTATTTTTTGGTGAATATTAATATTTTTTTTATTTACCATGGGTAAGGGTAAATTGGGAAATTAATGGTAAAATTAATATTATAAAGTTATGCTAACACATGTCCTATTTTTATTGGAAGAGTGAGTTTCGACAAGAATAAACCATTGGATTAAATTATATCCTTCCTAATCCACTTGGGTAAGAATATATAATTTATTATATTTTATTTAAAGATAAGTTCGTGACATCATGCTAAAAATTTTAATAAGTAAATCATTTTTAATATAGTGTTATAAAAAATATAAATTCAAATATAAATATTCATTTGAATGATAAAATATTTATCTATATTATGATAATTTATTTATATATTTTAGTCGTAAAATAAGTTTTTTATATTTTTACCCAATGATGGAACATTAAATGTTTAATTATTAAACTGATCAAATAAATGATATTACAAAATATTCAATTAAATTTAATTTAACTAATTGAGGTGATTTAAGAATTTTATAGATCACTATGACATATTATAGGCATCATAAATGGTTTTTATTGAAATTATATCTCTATTTGGATTCTATAAAAATACAAAGTTGTGAATAATGTCAAAATTGACACTAATGATGTCTTATTAAAAAATATTTTTTTAAATTAATTAAAAAAATAGAAATATAAAAAAAATACAATATTATTATAATAATATTGATAATTTTATAAATAGTTATGGACAATTGACCTAATATATGTTATAATTTATAACCTCTTAATATATAAAATGTTGTAACTATAATTAAAATTAAAATAGAATAGTTAAGGGTAAATCAAAATTATAAGGTTTAAAATAAAATCAAAACTTGTCCAAAAATTATTCGATGAAGATTATTTGTCCCTTACCACATTAGTGTGTATTTGTAGTTTTTTAATATATAATTTCCATGAAAATACATATTATATTATTTAAATCAAAGATAGTTACAAAGTATCAATCTCTGGTATTTAATATATCTTCTCTGTCTATATTGGGAAAAAATAAAGATATGAATGGATATAAATGTCTATTTTGATATAATAGAATTTTTTTCATTATAGATTTTTATTTTGAATTTTTATAAGTTTTATAATTAACTAAAAATAATTTTCAATGCTAAAAATATTTATTTATTTAACAAAAAAGTATAATAATTGATTTTAATAATATTAAATTTGATATATTTTAGATTATTTAATGTGCCTAAAAAGTTTATTAGATCTGTAAGATATATTATAGATGTTGGAAATAATTATATTCCAATTCCCACCTTTTATTGATTTATTTGAATTCAAATTAAATGAATTGTATTAAATTTACCAATAATGATATCTTATTGAATTAATTTGTTATTAATTGATTTAAAAATGAAAAAAAATTAAATAATAACAATGGGGTATGATATGTTCTTAATGTTCTTATAATTTTAATTTTTCGTTGTTTTTCAGTATTTAGATCTAGAAAAATCTTATTATATTTTAATATTTTGGGGATTTTTAAAAGTTCCCCTCAACTAAATTATTAAAGGGCACCTCATCCCTCACTTCCCAACACCATATTAAGAATTAAATCTAGACCAATCAATATAAATTTACCTTCTAAAAATCCTTAGTAACAATATAGAGGTATTTATATTCTCAAAATACTAACTCTAGTGTCCCTCAGAAGACATGTATGTAGATATTGTCAAAGAATAGGTGATCTCATTACCGAATCATTAAAAATTATTACTTCTTAAACATCTTCATCATGTGGGGATTATACTTTAACTTTTTAGCTAAATTATCACCAATATTCTATAATATTTTTATGATTATATAACAACCATATTACACCTTTTATTCCTCCTATGAAAAACAGTTGTAGCATGACTGTGTATGTATGGCTTACCGTTTTGACATTGTGGTGTAAAATGTTTTTCATATCAACATTATTTGGACGGGAATAATGATGGATATAATAGATATAAATAATAAATATGACATGATATTGATTATTTATAATTAATATACCATCTAATTTTTATCATTTTAGCATTAATAGAATGATATCATCATTCACGCATACATACCACCAACCATCTCCATGACGCAAGGAAATTCATATTCCTTGTTAACCATTTCGAGAATGATTAAAAAATGTATATAATGAAATATATGAAAAAATAATTATAATATAATTAGATATATATATATATATTATACCTTCTTTCATTCAATATGATATGAAAATGGAAGCATGGCTCATGGGTGTGTACTGCTTACCGTTTCCATGAACGGTGTATTACATTTCATATATCTATCTTATACATATATATATTTATATACATATATATATGACATATAAATCATTATTTAAATTAATAATGTAATTAAATAATTATTTAATCAATATAATCAAGAATAAGAAGTCAAAACCTATACTATAAACAAAATGGTTATTACCCAAATTGTTGCTTTTATCTTGGAATTGTTTATAATGCTAAATATAAATTCATAAATGAATCATATATGATATCGTAAATATTATTAGGATTTTATTATATATTAATATTATATTTAAAACCATTATTCAAGATTATTGTACATGTATGGAGGGAATCATACCTAAGGTAAGTGATTTTTTCTCATCTTTATTTAAGTGAGACACATGCCTTATACACTACTAGATTTTTATTTGTGGTGTATATGCTACCCATGAATTTATTTTTATATGTCTTACCCAAAATATTATAGTATTTTCATTTCCTTATAATTTTATTTCTTTCAGGGGGCAGGTAATTCTATTGATTATAATGTGATGATTATTTATTTCAAAATCTCTTCAATATTTGGGATCATTTGGTTTAAAGTATCTATTGGGAAATATTTATCATCCATGAACATGTTTTCTAAAAATGATCTCAGTTTGTTTTAGTATACTCCTACAACTTTTTAAATTAATTTTTACGCATTTTAACTTTTTATGAAATAGTTTTAAAAGAATCTTTTTTCATATTCTTAATGAGGTACTTATTGACTTTTTTAGAAAAAGTAAGAGAAGAATGTTTTTAGCTTATATAGCATGAATGTATTTTAATGTTTTTAAAATTAATAATGGTCTTGAAGCTTCCATTAAAAGTTTATTAGGTTATTTTCAATGAAATTTTTGTATTTTAAAATTTCATGGAATTTTATATAAGGGAAATGTTTTCAAATAAGAAATAATATTTTCCTCAAGACTTTTTTTAAGATATATCTCAAAATTACTTTCCATATAACAAAACATTGTTTTATTTTTCATACATTTTAATAGAGAAATGACTCAATTTTTTCAATCTTATTATTTATTTGAATGGTTTGTGTTTATGATGTAATGGTATTTCTGAAAACCATTTCTTTTCCTAGGTTATATTATAATGTAATGATATTTATGAAATCAATTTCATTCAATAGGTTATGATATGACCAATGATTTATATTCTTATGTCACACAAATGACTGATTCATTATGTTAAGGGTGGGACCTATATATCCTTCTAATTTATTTTTTATGTATGTATAACTCATGATATTTATATGTTATGTGTGAACCTGATATCATGTTCACATTTCTATGCATGGACCTCATTTTCATGTACATTATTTTATTCATGGATCCTGTTTTCATGTATATATGTTTATGAAGGGTAAGGATATGATGTCCTTAATTTAATGAGTAATCCTATTACTTTTTATACATGTTCACAAAGTAACATGTTTATGTGTATTTCACAATTTCAACTTTCTATTAATGTTGTGATTTCTTGTTTTCTTATGATCTGTGTCTTATTAACTACCAATATATATGCCATGTTTCATGAATATTATCTTCTGATAAAAAGATTATATTAATTAATTTGTTATGATCATGTTTTCATAACCTAATGTTCTTATTATTCTTACATAACTTCCATGTTACCTTTACTAAAAATCTGAGCCCATCCATTCTTATTTTTCAATTCTCTACGATAGAAGTAATGTAATATGTCGAATATTTCAAAAAGGGTCGAGTTATGAAGTAATGTGTAGGATAATAAGTAGATGCGTTATGAACTAGTTCTTATTGTTTCCATGATTCCAAAGGAACTAAAATAATATGGCCATTGGGTATGTGTTTGTGTAATGTATTAATTATTCCAAAAAAGTGATGTGATTTATTTGAATGTCATGATTTAGTCACTATAGTTTGTATCATATTAATGGTTTATTCAACCATTTAAAAATGAGGATGAGAAAACCTTAGTGAGATCAATAAGGTCATCTATCAAGATAATTCTATTTATAATGAAAATTATTGGAAAAATTAACATGAATTTTGGTAAATAGCAGAGAATGTGGTTTCTTAGAAATGCATCCTTGTCTGGATACTATATGTGGTTGTGTATCTAGAATAGTTGTATATAGGGGATAACAACTCTAACCAGGTGTTTTAGGCCTAACTTGATCATAACCTGGTACATGAAAATAGGCCCTACATCACTCTTAGTTTCACACTCCAATGGGATATGATTTGGTGATTCACAAACTCTTCATGAACCTTCATGAAGGATTCAAATAGAATATATCTATGAATAGCCTTAAATGAACCTTAGGTGTCATAGATTAAGGAATGTGTCATAAGTTAGACATATTATAAGTGACTTTTCATGATTATCTATTTTTCTATTAAGATAAATGATTCTAAAAATATTATTTCTAGTTTTAGGAAATGGTTCAAACCCAAAGGAAATATATTAAGGATTAATTTAATAGGCAATAAAATGATTATCTTTCAGAACAACCGAATGATATATGAGTGAGAATACAAAATATTATCATTATACACACACAAGATATTGATTATTTTAGATTTAAAAATGATAATAGGAGGGATCTATTGAGTCCTTTATGAGGCAATTTCCATCATATTTTAGTGGGTCTTCTAATCCAGTTGTTAATAAACTATGGATCATTACCACTAAAAAGATATTTTTCTGTCATTCAGTGATTAGAACATGAAAACTCTATTTTATTTTTCTATAGTTGGAATGTGAATTTTATCAACGGTGGGCTCTTATTAAGAACACATGGGAACATAAAGAAATTGAATATATCGAATGGGATGAGTTTAAGGGGATATTATTCAGTAAATACTTCCTTTTCATTTTATTAACAACGATAGTGAATGGATTCCTTGAACATAAAAAAATCCGGAAGAATCTTCTGATACCTATAAAGCTAATTTTTAAATATTTCAAGTTAAAAATTTATGATAATCATCATCATTGAAATAAAAATTTATCACTTCTTTGGTGGGCTAAATCCATGTCTCCAAAATTTCTTTTCCTAAAGGTACTTTAGAAGCATTGAAGAAACTATTCGGTGTGCACTAAAAAAATAAATTGAACATGATTCTATTCAAGGATGTAGTGATAAGAAATGGAATGTGGAGAATAATGGAAAATCAAGTTGTTTTCCATATGGAGTTAAGAACAATTTTCATATTATTACTTACCAAATGTGTGAAAAAGAGTGTCTATGTGATGTAAAAAGGCCATTAAATGATATTAAGGGATACAAAGCTAAAAAAATTCACTTTTGATTCCTTGGTTCCATAAATGAAAAAATATGGTCCACTATGAAAATCAATTCCCCAATAAAACAGTTAATATGGAAGATAAGACAAAACCAACACTTATAGAAAATGAATAAGTGATCTCTCAGGCAATCACTATTTGATATGTGGAGTATGAGAATGGTGTTGTTGAATGATTGAGTTTTTATGTATTTAAATTCATCAATAATCTTGTATATGTACTTTTATTGTATTTTGGAATAATTATTTCCTATAAGGATTTAAGAGCATATATTGAATGGTACTGGTAACCATGAAAAGTGATTGAGGTAATAAGTTCATTGTTTTGGAAATCAAATGATAAAGGGAAGGATAAACCTTAATAAGTGCATGAAGAATAGATAATGATATTTGGATAATGATATATTTGATATGAATAATTAAATAAGGAAATACTAGTAAAATTGGAAAAAATTAATGATTTTTTGAAATGTGGGTTATGATTGCATGGATGAAGTTAAATATTTTTGGACATAAAAATAAATAAACATGCATGTTTTCATTAAGGATGCTTCATAATTCAGGTCATTATCATGCTTTAAGAGAAAACATGATTGTGGTATTCATATGTTTGGAATGCGATAAACAATAACTAACTTATGAGATATTAGAGAAAAGTGTTACGTCGGTTTAGTGGAAGCCATTATAATGTTTTGGATATTCACCTTTCAAGAGGATTATAAGGTTTTCCATTTATGGATAGTTTATGTTAAACATCAGACAAAGAATGTTAGATTAATATATTATCTCACTATAGGTGGTATTATTCACATTTGATAATATTTCATATCATTTTATTGTTATTAAGATAGATGGAATGGCATATAATTATATTTATGGATCTCATGATTTGTTAATTCTTTAAGAGTTACAATTCTACTGTAATGTCTCATAAAATCCATGTAATGTTTTTTAATTATATGGAATTATTCTGAGACTTCACGCTTTGACGACATGTGATTCCAAGGCCTTAAGAACTCGGAACAAAATTTTAAGCCTTTTTTAATATATGTTCATAAACATTTGAGAGGGTTTTTGTAAAATTTGAATCAGTGCTCTAATAAAAAATTTTAGGGCACCGTTGAACTCAGAATGCTGAGATTCAACTAGAAAAGACTTAACTTCGACCGGCAAGGGCAGATCAAAAAAATTGTTTTTGGACTTTTCGAGATAAATAATAAAATAATTTGAATGAATAATTTTATTTACATTCTCACTGTTGAGAGGTGGACGGTGATGCTATAGTGTAGAGACGATGATGTGATGAGACACATTAATGAAGGGTCAATAATGGCTTGTTTGAAACTCTGACATTGTTATCTAAATGACTCATTAAATGTTTCTCATTTAATTAGAATAATTAATGGGTGAAATGTCACATCGTTTTTTTATTTCACTTAATAATCCAATTTGTTCATGTTTGTAAATTAAAAAACATGGGAAATATCTAATGAACCACTGGCGGAATCCCACTCCAACGAAGAATGAAGAATGAAGTGAAAAATGTTGGAAGATAGTATATCGGGGTTGGCTAGTGGCAACGAATTCCAATGACCGCAGATAGAAAACAACGCGAATCACATCCTTTTTTCATCAGTGGATATAAAACATCTAGGTTGGGGTATATGCATTCTATGTATTTGATGATTTATTTCTTGTTCTTGAAAATTGATGATGAACATGGAACGACTAACCAACATGTTGATTAATTAATCTCTTGTTCTTGTAGGTGGATATTGTGCGAGGGTTTCATTAGGATTTTTAAAGATATGTGGTTATAATCATGTTTATCCCCATGATTAAACTCTAATGTGAAGGGCATGGGTTGACTCGAAGAAGGCCCAGTCCCTCCACTATAGTTGTCCATGTTGATTTTTTCACTGTCGTCTGGTCAACTTGTTAGCAAGCCGAATTCGATGGCTTCACGGTTATGTTGGGCCCTACGGAGGCCATAGGCACATACGACACCAAAAAAGGACAATCAGAGCAACTCCAATGGCCCGTAGAAGGCACCATTGATGCGCTAGTGGCGGCCTGTGGCGACTGCGGGTGGAGGGCGGTGGTGCACCCATCTACGCCACGTGGAGGAGCATCCCGTTGGAGCAGCATGGGCGAGATGACACATGAGGTCCATCGAATGCATGTAGGATTCTGGCCATCCATCTTGCATGTCCACGTAGCACATCTGTAGTCACCTTAATGTAGCGAGGAGACAGCCACACGTCAAATGCAGGACGAGAGGGAGGTTAGACATGGATTTCTGGTGCATCCCGGCCCGGTGGACTAGTTTTCCTATGGAGGACCGGGTCGGCCAACAGGCCGGACCCGCGCTGCTGGGCTGGACTATGCCACCAATCCTGACCCATCCTATTAGTCTAGGATAATGGGTCTAATATTCTGGTTGGTCTGGGCCAATGTCGGACCCATGCCGAACCCCCGGACATGGTTGGGTTGGGTCAGTCCGCCCGGGTCGGATGGGACTCTGACTCGACCGACCCCATTTCACTGAAATGATCATAACTTGCAGACTGAGCCCCTGATTAATGCACAGTATGAGGCAAAAGGACCCTTTCCTCGATGAACCCCCTTTGAGATACTCTATTTGAGTTTTGGTGTATGTTAATGTATAGTTGGGTTAGATGGGACTTGAATCCAACCAAACCGTTTTTACTAAAAATCCTATAACTTACAGATCACGCATCAGATCGACGCTTTGTTTTTTACATTTAAACAATTATAAGAATACAATAATTTGAGTTACAACTAAATTAGACTTCATGGTAGTTTAAATATGACAAATCTCTTGAGGATAATGAACTTCGAAACTCACACATATAAGGTGCTGAAATCCAGTGGCTGGCTGTCAAGTGAAGAGCGATCCTTCTTGGATCGGCAAGAGAGTGGCCATCAGTGGATCGACAATTGAGAGACCCTCCATGGATCGTCTAGAGAGCGACCCTCCATGGATCTTCAATTAGAATGATCCTACATGGATTGGCATGAGAGGAACCCTCTATGGATCGGTAGTAGAGAGACCCTCTCTGGGTCGTAGTAGTGTGAGCTATCGTGGATCAGCCATAGGGTGACCCATCGTGGATCTGTGATAGAGAGACCTTTTAGGGATTGGTAGTGGAGCATCCCCTCTTGGATCAGAGGGAGATCCTTTCAATATAATAATATGATCTAGCTTATCACAAATCATCTGTTTCATGTTCGTTAAGTTGTATACCAAGTATGAGTTGTCTTTTACTTTGTTCTTTTCATTGAGGTCTTGATTTGTTGTTTACCTTTGTGTATTTTTGAGAGACCATCAGGGGTATCGGGGTCCCTAATGAGTATTTTTATACTCACCCATTAATGGGTGTAACACCCGAGACTTTTATGTTATATAAATCATCAAAGGAATTTTTTTTCTACACAACACTTACTTGGCTTGCATTACACGAAATCGCGACCTTCCTCGATAGCTTGTGTCGTACGCAATACCGAGTTTCACTAAACAATGATATGCTATTAAAATATTATTAAAACTAGCCGTTATGAATAGTAATAACCTCTTTTTGAAATTTTATAAATTTTATTTTTCAAAATGGACTTCATTTTTGGATTCGGAATATCGAAATTAGCCTAGGGTGAAATTTTGGTATTTTTCTCAAAACTTTCAATTTTTGATGAATATTGAAACCACTAAGTGGTAGTTAAAAAACAGAATTTTTCATAAAACTTAATTTTACCGCTTCTGTGATGGAATTTCAAATATCCGAGAGACACGGTTGATGTCATTAAGTAAAATGTGTTTCAATGAGATGAAAATAATTTTTTTGGTGAATAGTAACTTTTTACTTTTTTTACCATGGTTAAAAGTAAATAGGGTAATTAAGGGTAAAGATGATATTATTATTACCCTAACACATGTCTTAATTCTATTGGACAAGTGTAATTCGACCAAAAACAAACTTAGGAATACAATATGACCATTTAGGCCCACTTGGATTAGATTAGGACATTTAATATTAATTTATTTAAAGAAGGGTTAATATAGTTAAAATCAAAGTTTAATAAGTAAATAATTTTTAATATGGGGTTATACATGAGATAAATTCGACTATGAATATTCATTAGAAATATAAAAATATTTCCTACATAATGGTATTTTATTTGTAATTTTTAGACATTAAATAAGTTAATTTATTTATGACACAATGATGATGCAGTAATTATCTTATTAATAAAATATTGACATAATTGATGTTATAAACACCAAAATAAATGTAATTTGAGACTTTTTATGAATCCCACTTATTTTATAGGTTAATATGACATGTTAGTATTGATTTAATTAACTTTGTTCGAACTAATAATTCTGTTATGAGTTTCACAAAAATCAATTACTAAATAGTGTCAAAATTGACATAAAATAGTTTTTAAAACAAATATTATATTGGTAATTGTTATTTTATTCCTAAAAATCTAAGGTTCGGCCAAATGACTTAGATAAGGTTATATATATTAATAATAAACAAATTGGGGTTCTTTTGGCTGCTTATAGTAAGTTTATTAACCTTATAGTATAAGAACACAAGAAGACATGGTAAAAGTAAACTTATTTAACTTAATGTTAAATCTAAATGATAAGGTTAAAATAGGAACCTAAACTTGTCTAAATTCTATTGTATGAGATTATTTAGACCCATCCCCACCTTAGCTTCTAAATATATCAATTTGGAGCTATTTAATACCGAACATGACTTTATAATAAAATAATAGTTTTTGTTATTCCAAAGGTGCCCCTCTCCTCCCTTATAAAAGGACACCTCCTCCCCCTGTTCCTCACACCACTTTGAGCCTTCAAGCTCAGCCAACCCATGCCACTTTCTCCTATCCACTTCCCTAGAGACATCCTAGAGGTCCGGGTCTTCTTCAAAAACCAATTTTAGTTCCCTAAAAGAAGGTCTCAAAGAAGAACTTCAAAGAAGAGGTAATGTCTGTTACCGATTCTTTCATCTTTATTTCTTCTTCCAATTTTTCTTATTTAGTTGTTTCATTATGAAGTAATAACATCAGTATCACTCATATACGGATATGTTATTATATGTATGAAACAACCCTATTTCACCATCTATCCATCCTACGGAAAAAGAAATCACCGCGCGTGCGTTCGTACGGAATACCGTCTCCACGCCATGGTGTAATCTATTTTCCACCACCACCTTACATGGATGGGTATAATGGTTTAAATAATTACTATATATGACTATTATAAAGTGATATTTATTCTGAAATATTATACATATACTCCAATACAATTCCACGATCATAGGAACGATATCATCACTCGTGCGTACGTACGGAATACCGTCTCCACGATGTGATGCGACTCGTTCTACATGATATTCATTTCATAATGATTATATAAATGAATTGAATGAATTAATATGATATATATTACACTAATACTATTCTGGAAATGAGGCATCTATAACCTAAAGAAAAGAATATGAATTTATTCGACAAAACACGCATAAGAACAAAACGTTATAAACACCCGAATAACAAGTATCAATGAAATATTACTACTAAGAAGCTAAGAATATGACCATATATGATATCATAAAAATAAGTATGATTCTCGAATAAGTCAATAACATTATTTAAATCATTATACAGGAGGTTCGGACACTTACAAAGCAAGTCGGACCTAATGTAAGGGAAATATCACAATCTCATTTTTATCCGAGATTGTTTATACTTTGGTATTTAATGGGGTGTATTTTATCATCCACATCAATGTTTCCTCAATATGTAATATATATATCCTTATACAATAGTTTATATTCAATTTTACCCTTTGGTGAGTTTTTATTAGAATATATGAAAGGAATCTTTTATCATTTTTCGTACGAGGTGCTTTTTGACATTTCTGACAAAAGTACGAAGAATGTTTTTTTAACTTATACGGAATGAATGGATTTTAAAACATTAGTTCCAAGAAGCTTCCATTACAAGTTTTCAACTTTATTTTTAATCAACTTCTTTTAGTTATAATTTTATGACATGTTAAGAAATGAAAAGTGTTTTTGAAGTAGAAAGGATATTTTCCTCAAGAATGGAGTTCATGTGTTTTATCAAAATTATTTTCCATCTAAGATAATAAAGGGTTCTGTTTCTATCCATATTATTACACAGATTTGATTATGTTGTGATGGAAATATTTTTTTTATGAATTCCTTTATCTTATATGAATTGTTTTATGATGTCACGATGTTTAAGATTCCCATTTTTATTACATGGGTTATGCAATGGTGTATGTTTTAAGATTTTGTGGCACACATAAGAATGGTATCATTATGAGATGGGTGGGACCTATATCTCCCTCAAATGCATTGGGTAATGATTTTATATTTCATGAAATAGACATGGCTGGAACGGTAGGTTATACCGGTTCAGTGAAGTAGGACTGAAATGAGGGTAACTCGGTTCAGAAATGGACTTTGTCCACTAAGATAGTCTTGGAAATGAGTCTTGACTAACAAGAAATGATTCTCTATGATTATGTGTGTATGCCACAAAGTTTCATGTTTTAAGTTATGCTTATTGTGATTACATTTCACTTCCATGATTTATCCCATGTTATGAAATTATGATCTCTTTTTCAGGTTAAGATTTCCAAAAGTTATGTTCTTATGTATATTATGTGATTGATATTTCTTTTGATTACCCTTACTGAGCATTTGAGATCACCATTTTGTATGTTTTCTTTCCCCAGGTCAGGAAGAAGGTTATTAAGTAAGATATGCCAAAAGGGACTATAGATATGATGAAATAAGTGGGAGTCAAAGTTGATGCTTTATGAACCAGTTGTTTATGTTTCCCAGTTTCTAAAGACACTATACCTATATGGTCCTTTCGTGGTTTTGTTATATGTTGTAATAAGTATGCTTCAATTTTGAAGTATTAACAATGTATGTAAAGTATGGGTCGTTATAGTTGGTATTAGAGGAAAGGTATAGTCAACCTTTGGAAACTAGGATGTGAAATCCTTAGTAAGAACCCTAAGGATAAGTCTAAGCATAAAACACAATATTAGTGTTTTAGAAATGGCCATGAATAACCTAGGATAAGACCTTAAGTGTGAAATTTTATTCTTGATTATATGGTTTTCCTATTATAATTAGTGTTGCTCACACTATTATTCTTGGTTTTAGTCAATGGCTGGAACCTGAAGGAACCATGTTAATGCGGAATGCGACGGGCAATGCAATGATTGTCCCCCTGAGCAACCAAACGTTATGGGAGCTGGAATGAAAAATCTTGTAGCCATGCTCACACAACTTTCTCAAGCTATGAATCATGCAGGACTTCCAAACGAGCAAAGGAAGGAGAAACATTCTGTTGAATCCTTCATGAGGCAGCGTTCACCTTCTTTCAGCGGGTCTACTGATCCATTAGTTTCCGAAGAATGGATTAGTACTACTGAAAAGATATTTTCAGTTCTCCAATGTTCTGAACATGATTAAGTCATCCTAGCAGTGTATCGTTTGGAAGGAGATGCTGATCAATGGTGGAATCTTATTAAGAATATGAGGCAAAGTGATGAAATTGATTCCATGGAATGGGATGAGTTCAAGAACTTATTTTTCAATAAGTACTTCCCTCGTATTCTCAGAAAAAAGATGGAGAAAGAGTTTCTTGAACTAAAGCAAAAGGATGATGAATCTGTTGGTACCTATGAAGAAAATTTGACAAGACTTGCAAGGTACGCTTCTGGTATTATAATCCAACCTGAGAGTAAAATCGATCGATTCTTTAGTGGCTGAAAACCAAGTCTTCGAAGGGCGTTAGCCATAAGGGACTTCAATAGCTACGAGGAAATCGTTCGATGTTCTCTCAAAGTCGAGATGGAGATTGGAGTAACCCATCAGTCATATGGGTTTGATAAGAAGAGGAAAATGGAATTCAAAGGAAAATCTAAAGAGCACACTGAAAAGAATATGAGCTTTCCCTTATGCTCAAAGTTTGGAAAGAAACATGGAGGGAGTTGTCTTAAAGGGAAAAGTAAATGTTTCAAATGTGGAAAGGAAGGTCATCGGGCATTTGAATGCCACGATGATGGGAAGAAGATGTCTAATGATGAAAACAAAGGAAGGGATACACAGAATGAACCTAATACACTTCAATGTTTCAAGTGCAAGGAGATGGGGCATTATGCCAATAAATTCCCTAATCCAAGGTTTGATGATGATGGTCGACGTCAACAAACTCTTAAGGCTAAATACAAAGGAAAGTCACATGCAATTTCTATCAGCGATGTGGAGTACGATAACGATGTGGTGAAAGGTACACTTACCATCCACTCTAAAGTAGAAAATGTTTTATTTGATTCCGGATCCACCCACTCTTTTATTTCTGAAGAATTTTATAAGGTTATCATCGTATTACCTCAACAATTAGATATTGAGTTAGCTGTGACAACACCTAATAGCACAACAGTCGCATCAAAAGTTTATAATTCTTCTCCGATCAAAGTTTGTGGGAAAGTGCTTCCTGCAAATCTTGTGATCCTTCCTATAGTGGAATTTGATGTGATTCTTGGCATGGATTGACTTTCTTTATATGGAGCTCATATCAATTTCCAAAGAAAGGAAGTCACATTTCATATTCCAGATCAATCTATGATCGTCTATCAATGCAAGGATGAACATAACCTTCTAGTGGAAATTTCTTCCATTTTATGGGTATTTATTCCACTAAATGAAGGTTATTTATCTCAAATGGTTGGTGAAAAACTCACGATTAATAATATGCCCATTGTACGGGAGTTTGATGATGTCTTTCTGGAGGAATTACTGGGTCTTCCACCAAATCGTGAAGTTGAGTTTTCAATAAAACTCGTACTGGGTGCTTTGCCTATTTCAAAGACACCTTATAGAAAGTCCTCAATTTAGTTGCAGGAATTGAAGAAGCAACTCCAAGAGAATCTTGATAAGGGATTCATACGCCCTAGTGCATCACCTTGGGGAGCACCTGTTCTATTTGTTAAGAAGAATGATGGATCAATGAGACTCTGCATTGATTATCGAGAACTTAACAAGATCACTATCAAGAAAAATTATCCTCTCCCACGCGTTGATGACTTATTTGACCAACTACGTAGAGCTCAATACTTTTCCAAGATTGATCTTCGTTCAGGGTATCATCAATTAAGGGTCAAAATGGAGGATATACCAAAGACAGCTTTCCGTAGAAGGTGTGGACACTATGAATTTATAGTGATGCCATTTGGTCTTACTAATGCCCCTGCTATCTTCATGGATCTAATGAATAGAGTCTTTAGAGATTATCTTGATCAATTTTTGGTTGTCTTTATAGAAAATATTCTTGTATATTCAAAGAGCAAGGAAGAGCATGAAGATCACTTGAGAATTATATTGAAGACCCTGAGAAAGGAGAAGCTTTATGCCAAATTTACCAAGTGTGATTTTTGGCTTCAAAAAGATGCATTTTTGGGTCACATAATCTCAAAAGAGGGGATATATGTGGATCCAGCAAAAACAGAGGTTATCGAAATATGATCGAGACCAACAACAGTAACTGAGATCCGAAGTTTTCTTCGTTTGGTTGGATATTATCGACGTTTTGTGAATGATTTTTCACGATTATCTAATCCACTCGCCAAGTTGACTCGGAAAGGAGTTAAGTTTGTCTGGATAGAAGAATGTGAAGAGAATTTCAAGGAGTTGAAAAGAAGGTTATCCAATGCACCTGTGCTCACACTGCCTTATAGTGGAGAAAGGTTTTTGATCTATAGTGATGCATCCAAGAAGGGATTAGGGTGTGTTCTTATGAAAAATGATATGGTGATAGCTTATGCCTCACGACAGTTGAAAATCCATGAGCAAAATTACCCAACACATTATTTGGAGTTAGCTGCGGTAATCTTTGCATTAAAGATTTGGAGTCATTACCTTTATGGTGAATGGTGTGATATTTATACTGATCATAAATGTTTAAAGTATATTTTCACACAAATGGAGCTGAATATGCGTCAAAGATGATGGTTGGAGCTGATTAAGGATTACGACTGCTCAATCCATTACCACCCTAGGAAAGAAAACAAGGTGGCAGATGCATTAAGTTGACAAGACCATTCTAGTTTATCAATGATGAGGATCACAAAAGATCCAATATTTATGGAATTACAAAGGATGGATCTTGTAATTATAATGGAAGGGGGAAAATCTTATCTTTCTCAAATGAATGTTCAACCATCTATACATGTTAAGATTAAAGAGGCACAGAAAGAAGATGTCGAGTTACAAAAGAAGGTGGGAAATGTTCCTGAGTTCAACCTTGATTGTGATGGGATAATAAAGTTCAGGAATCGGGTTTGTGTTCCTCCCATCCCCGAATTAAAGAAGGAGCTGCTGTATGAGGCTCATAGTTCTTCATTCTCTATTCATCCTGGAAGCATGAAGATGTATAGGGACCTGAAAGAGTACTTCTGGTGGGATGGAATGAAAAGAGATGTTGCTAAATATGTCTCTTGATGCTTGGTTTGTCAACAAGTTAAAGCTGAGAGACAGAAGTCTAAGGGGATGTTACAACCATTACCCATACCCGAATGGAAATAGGAAAACATCACTATGGACTTCGTCACAGGACTTCCTAAAACATCCAAAGGCAATAATGTTATCTGGGTCATAGTTGATCGTCTTACAAAGTCTTCACACTTCATTGCTATTAGAGATGATTTCTCTCTGGATCATCTTGCCAGGATATATGTAAAGGAAGTGGTAAGGTTGCATGGAGTACAACTTTCTATTATATCTGATCGGGATCCGAGATTTACCTCGATGTTCTGGCGAATCTTCAGCATACTCTGGATACAGAGTTGAGTTTCAGCACTGCTTATCATCCTCAGACAGACGGTCAGTCTGAGAGAACAATTCAAACCCTAGAAGATATGTTGAGAGCTTGCTCTATGGATTTCAAAGGTGGCTGGGATCAACACCTACCTTTGGTGGAATTTTCTTATAATAATAGCTTTCACTACAGTATTCATATGGCTCTTTATGAATCTCTCTATGGAAAGAAATGCAGGACTCCAACTTGCTGGGATGAAGTTGGGGAAAGAAATCTATTAGGACATGATCTCGTTGATGAAATGGCAGAAAAGGTCAGATCTATTCAACAACACATAAGAGTAGCTCAGAGTCGACAGAAAAGTTATGCCGACAACCGAAGAAAAGACCTAGAGTTTGAAGTGGGTGATAAAGTGTTCTTACGAATATCTCCCTGGAAGAGGGTTATGAGATTTGGAAAGAAGGGGAAGTTGAGCCCTAGATATATCGGTCCTTTCAAAATATTGGATCATGTTGGGAAGGTAGCTTACCAATTGGCTCTTCCACCGAATCTCTCTCAAGTTCACGATGTGTTCCATGTATATCTCCTGAGAAAGTACATACCTGATCCTTCACATGTACTCATCTCAGAAGTTGTACCGCTAGAGCAAGATCTTTCTTATGAAGAACAACCGATAGAGATTCCGGATCGTAGTGAAAAAGTCCTACGAAACAAGACCACTCGATTGGTGAAAGTTTTATGGAGGAACAACCAATTTGAAGAAGCTACATGGGAGCTAGAGGATATGATGAGGGAGAGGTATCCACATCTGTTTGTTACAAAGTGACGAATTTCGAGGGCGAAATTCATTTTAAGGGGGGTAGAATGTAACACCCGAGACTTTTATGTTATATAAATCATCAAGGGAATTTTGTTTTCTACACAACACTTTCTTGGCTTGCTTTACACGAAATCGCGACCTTCCTCGACAGCTTGCGTCGTACGCAATACCGAGTTTCACTAAACAACGATATGCTATTAAAATATTATTAAAACTAGCCGTTATGAATAGTAATAACCACTTTTTGAAATTTTATAATTTTTATTTTTCAAAATGGACTTCATTTTTGGATTCGGAATATCGAAATTAGCCTAGGGTGAAATTTTGGTATTTTTCTGAAAACTTTCAATTTTTGATGAATAGTGAAACCACTAAGTGGTAGTTAAAAAAATGAATTTTTCATAAAACTTAATTTTACCGCTTCTGTGAGTGGAATTTCAAAAATCCGAGAGACACAGTTGATTTCAGTAAGTAAAATGTGGTTCAATGAGATGAAAATAATTTTTTTGGTGAATAGTAACTTTTTACTTTTTTCACCACGGTTAAAAGTAAATAGGGTAATTAAGGGTAAAGATGATATTATTATTACCCTAAAACATGTCCTAATTCTATTGGACAAGTGTAATTCGACCAAAAAAAAACTTAGGAAAAAAATATGACCATTTAGGCCCACTTGGATTAGATTAGGACATTTATTATTAATTTATTTAAAGAAGGGTTAAAATAGTTAAAATCAAAGTTTAATATGTAAATAATTTTTAATATGGGGTTATACATAAGATAAATTCGACTATAAATAATAATTAGAAAGCTAAAAATATTTCCTACATAATGGTATTTTATTTGTAATTTTTATACATTAAATAATTTAATTTATTTATGACACGATAATGATGCAGTAATTATCTTATTAATGAAATATTGACATAATTGATGTTATAAACACCAAAATAAATGTAATTTGAGACTTTTTATGAATCCCACTAATTTTCTAGGTTAATATGACATGTTAGTATTGATTTAATTAACTTGGTTCGAACTAATAATTCTGTTATTATTTTCACAAAAATCAATTACTAAATAGTGTCAAAATTGACATAAAATAGTTTTTAAAACAAATATTATATTGTTAATTGTTATTTTATTCCTAAAAATCTAAGGTTCGGAAAAATGACTTAGAAAAGGCTATATATATTAATAGTAAACAACTTGGGGTTCTTTTGGCTTCTTATAGTATGTTTATTAACCTTATAGTATAAGAACACAAGAAGACACGGTAAAAGTAAACTTATTTAACATAATGTTAAATCTAAATGATAAGATTATAATACTAAACTAAACTTGTCTAAATTCTATTTTATGAGAGGATTTCGACCCATACCCACCTTAGATTCGAAATATATCAATTTGGATCTATTTAAAACCGAACATGACTTTATAATAAAATAATAGTTTTAGTTATTCCAAAGGTGCCCCTCTCCTCCCTTATAAAAGGACACCTCCTCCCCATCTTCCTCACACCACTTTGAGCCTTCAAGATCGGACAACCCATGACACTTTATCCTCTCTGCTTCCCTAGAGACATGCTAGAGGTCATGGTCTTCTTCAAAGACCAATTTTAGTTCTCTAAAAGAAGGTCTCAAAGAAGCACTTCGAAGAAGAGGTAATGTTCGTTACCGATTCTTTCATCTTTATTTTCTTCTTCCTCTTCTTATTCTTTAGTTGTTTCATTATGAAGTAATAACATCAGTATCACTCATATACTGATATGTTATTATAAGTATGAAACAACCCTATTTCACCATCTATCCATCCTACGGAAAAGGAAATCAATGTGGGTGCGTACGTATGGAATACCGTCTCCACGCCGTGGTGTAATCTATTTTCCACCACCACCTTACTTGGATGGGTATAATGGTGTAAATAATGACTATATATGACTATTATAAAGTGATATTGATTCTGAAATAGTATACATATACTCCAATACAATTCCACGATCATAGGAATGATATCATCACTCGTGCGTACGTACGGAATACCGTCTCCACGATGTGATGCGACTCGTTCTACATGATCTTAATTTCATAATGATTATATAAATGAATTGAATGAATGAATATGATATATATTACACTAATACCATTCGGGAAATGAGGTATATATAATCTAAAGAAAAAAATAAGAATTTATTCGACAAAACACGCATAAGAACAAAAAGTTATAAACACCCGAATAACAAGTAGCAATGAAATATTACTACGAAGAAGATAAGAATGTGACCATATATGATATCATAAAAATAAGTATGATTCTGGAATAAGTCAATAACATTATTTAAATCATTATACAGGAGGTTCGGACACTTACAAATCAAGTTGGACCTAAGGTAAGGGAAATATCACAATCTCATTTTTATCTGAGATTGTTTATACTTTGGTATTTACTAGGGTGTATTTTATCATCCACATCAATGTTTCCTCAATATGTAATATATATATCCTTCTAGAATAGTTTATATTCAATTTTACCCTTCGGTGAGTTTTTAGTAAAAGATATGAAAGGAATCTTTTATCATTTTTCGTACGAGGTACTTTTTGACTTTTCCGACAAAAGTACGAAGAATGTTTTTTTTAACTTATACGGCATGAATGGATTTTAAAACATAATTTCCAAGAATCTTACGTTACAAGTTTTCAAGTTTATTTTTAATCAACTTATTTTTGTTATAATTTTATGACATGTTAAGAAATGAAAAGTGTTTTTGAAGTAGAAAGGATATTTTCCTCAAGAATGGAGTTCAAGTGTTTTATCAAAATTATTTTCCATCTAAGATAATAAAGGGTTATGTTTCTATCCCAATTATTACATGGATTTGATTATGTTGTGATAGAAATATTTTTTTTATGAATTCCTTTATCTTATATGAATTGTTTTATGATGTCACGATGTTTAAGATTCCCATTTTTATTACATGGGTTATGCAATGATGTATGTTTTAACATTTTGTGGAACACATAAGAATGGTATCATTATGAGATGGGTGGGACCTATATCTCCCTCCAATGCATTGGGTAAAGATTTTATATCTCATGAGATAGACATGGATGGAATGGTAGGTTATACCGGTTCAGTGAAGCAGGACTGAAATGAGGGTAACTCGGTTCAGAAATGGACTTTGTCCACTAAGATAGTCTTGGAAATGAGTCTTGACTACCAAGAAATGATTCTCTATGATTATGTGTGTATACCACAAAGTTTCATGTTTTAAGTTATGATTATTGTGATTACATTTCACTGCCATGATTTATCCCATGTTATGAAATTATGATCTCTTTTGCAGGTTAAGATTTCCAAAAGTTATGTGCTTATGTATATGATGTGATTGATATTTCTTTTCATTATCATTACTGATCATTTGAGCTCACCCTTTTGTATGTTTTCTTTCCTCAAGTCAGGAAGAAGGTTATTAGGTAAGATATGCCAACATGAACTATAGATATGATGAAATAAGTGGGAGGCAAAGTTGATGCTTTATGAACCAGTTGTTTATGTTTCCCAGTTTCTAAAGACACTATACCTATACGGTCCTTTCGTGGTTTTGTTATATGTTGTAATAAGTATGATTAAATTTTGAAGTATTAACAATGTATGTAAAGTATGGGTCGTTATAATGGGGTTCACCCACACAAATTTTTTCTTATGCAAACGACAGACAGCTTGACTGAGACTTGGGGAGCCAGGGCTCGACGGTGCTCGGAGGTGATTGATAGACGTGGTGAGTTGTGGTGACATCAGACTGTGAGATGTACCTACTATTCAGGTTGGATCCTCAGTAGAAGGTCTCTGGAATGTTTTTTTCATCCATCATGATGTATGTTTCTTTTAATTATGCTTGTATACTGGCTCCATTTTCTTTCAGTAATTAATTTTACTCTCAGTAGTGGTGGCTTCTGCTATTATTTGTGTGTGTAATATGTATGTGTGCATACAGGTTTAATGGAAATGCCTTCCATTTTTAGGTTATGCCTTTTTGATGCTAGTCACCAACTCTGGGATTATGGAACCTGGGTTGTGGGTAGTCACAACACGGGCTTAGGAGATGGGTTATGACAATATGGTATTATAGGGACATTAGTTCTACAAAAATTACTAAGAGACTATAATTTTGTTCAATGGAGAAATAGTGTTTAGTGTCATGAGTTTGGATTTTAGTTTTGGGAGTCTAGTTTTGGTGTGGATACTAATGTATCCATACTCCAGGACTCTGTGTTCTGTATTCCATCATGGTATATGAAAACACAGGCTGGGTTTGTTTCAAAAATATTTTTATCTTGATTCCTTTTGTGTCATATCCCCAGGTATAACTTATTGATTGTGGTGCATCTGTTTCCTTACCGGATGCCTCCACGAAGAATACCATCAAGGATTCTAGTTAGATATCATGATTACGGCCCAACGAGTGATGAGGCGTTGGTATAGGGACCACCTACAGTGGTAGCACCTACAAGTTGTGTACCAAAAGCACCACCACCCTTAGTGTAGCAGATGCTACCAACCCCACTATAGCATAGTTCCCACCAAATGAGCACACTTCAAGAGTTCCAGAGATAGAGGCCTCTATGTTTTTAAGATAAAAAAGATCATCCTGTAACTAATGATAGGCCGGAGGCTGTAGTACGAGTTTTTGACATGGTAGATAACCAGAATATCATATGGTTATCCTATATGATAGCCATTTTAGTGCGAAATAGGGAGATGATGGAGATTTACAGTCCAAACGCAATAGGAGGAAAACCTTTCCTATATTACCATTCATATCCACCTTGGGGAGGAGTTCATTATAGTGACACTGTGATCTATGCATATTCAAGAGATACTGCACCTGAATTAGGGCCCCTTGACTATGACCCACAACTCTGCGGGGTTTACCGACCTCTCCCACTACTCCACATACATGGTACAATGCCCTTTCTATAGGTTCCAGACCATTGAACATGGAATCCAATGGGAGATCATGGAATCTATGATTTCCCCCAATATCCGGACACAGGTTTATGGTCTAGAGACAACACTACTGGTGGAGAGTTTCCCTAATGATTAGAGACCAATAGTGAGAGCCACCACTGGACGAAAGGTAGTAGAGTCATTTATAGCAGGCAGTAGGCAGATGATGCAAAGGCCCACATAGGATATACCATCTGGAAGACAACTGCATGATATAGGTTTCATGGTGAGGAGATCACGAGGTAGAGGGGTTTACCAGAGGAGTGGATTGTGCTATTCATGTTGAGGGAAGGGTCATATGACTCGTGACTACCTGGGCCGCTCTACTAATGATCCGAATATGGTTGAGGTAATGCCAATATAGAGGCATCATTTCAAGCGTGGAGTTCTGTAGGGAAATGGATATGGAAGGGGAGCTAGCTGAGTAGCAGGCTTTGGGAAACCATTTGAGGTGTTTCCACCACCACCCATGGTAGTCTACCCTGACCTTAGTGAGTAGGAGGAAAGGGGAAATCACAGTATCAGGCAGCAAAGGCATATGACCATGACACTCCAAAGATGATCTGAGTTATGAACTATGTGTTCTCTCCCGTATATTTAGTTGTTATAGACATAGATTCTAGTCACTACTTCCTTTCTAAGTCTCTAATTTGGTGCTTAGAGATTTCGATGGATCTGTTGGATTGATCCTTATGGCTAGAGACACCTACGAGAGGTGATTCGGCAATTACACACTGGTTCTAACAGTTTGAACTCACTCTATGAGGAGAGAGAATCGGTTGGGATCTCATAGTGGCAGCGTGGAGGACTTATGACGTCATATTGGGGTATTGAATGGTTATACATAGTCCATGCTCAGATCAACTATTTAGGAATACATTGCAGTGTGCCTAGTGAGAAGCGGCTAGGTTTTATTTCACTAGGGAGAAGGAAACCCTTGTAGCATGTGACAGACTTTCTTGGAGGAGGATGCAGCCGATCAGTCACTAGTTGTCTAGCCTCATCCTCGGTGGAGTGTTTGAGAAGAGTCCAAGATTTCCTGTTGTGGTGGAAGATTATGAGGATGTTTTTTCTAAGGATGTTCCGGTGCTACCTCCTCATAGGGAGGTAGAATTCAACATCAACTTGTAATACTGGATTACCCTGATTTCTACACTGGAATATCAGATGGCTCTCATAGAGCATCACGAGTTGAAGGTACAACTAGAAGACTTGCAATAGAATGGGTTCATCAAGCCTAGTGTTTCATTATGGAAACCCCTATGATTTTTTCCAAGAAGGAAAATGGGAGTTTGAGGATGTGTGTGGAGTACTTATGCAAAAACTAGGAGACTGTGAATAACAAATATCCACTGCAAAGGACTGATGAAATATTCGATGAGATGAAGGGAGCTTGGGGAATCTCAAAGATTGACCTCGGATCAGGATATCACTAGCTTCAGGTACGGGATGAGGATGTGACGATGATAGACTTCAGGTGCCGATATGGCCACTACGAGTTTCGGGTGATGCCTTTTGGCGTGAATAAAGCCCCTGATCTGTTCATGGGACTCATGAACATGATCTTCCAGCCTTACCATGACCGGTTTGTTGTGGTCTTCATTGATAACATCTTGGTGTACTCTATCGAATAGGAGGAGCATGCTACACACCAGCGGATAGTCCTAGATAAAATAAATGAGCACCATATTTATCGAGAGCTCTCAAAGTGTCATTTTTGGATTTTAGAATTACACATTATGGTACACCTCATCTCAGAGTCAAAAGTTGTAGTGGATTTGGAAAATATATATGTAGTTCTTACTTGGGAGACGCCCAAGAGAGTTACTGAGGGACAAAGATTCTAAGGGTATGTCTATTACTATTGGAGGTTCGTGTTCGACTTCTCTATAGAAGTAGAACCCTTATCAGCTTTGACATATAATGGATATCCATTCGTGTGGATGGAGGAATGTCAGTAGAGTTTCCAAGATCTAAGGCAGAGACATATTGGTGCCCCCATCTTGATATTACCAGAGCTGGTCATCAGGTATATAGTTTACTACGATGCATTAGGGACAAGACTGGGTTATGTCTTCATGCAGGAGTGAGCAGTGATTATATAAGGCTCATGACATTTGAGGAAACATGAACTAGACTCTGAGATGCATGACCTAGATATAGAAAAATTGGCCTTTTCCTTGACGATTTTGAGGCACTACTTGATAGGAGAATGGTTTACGGTTTACTCCTACAATAAGAGTCTCAGTTATATCTTCTCCCAGAATGACCTGGACATAAGAAATTAGTTATGGCTACAGTTTCTCTAGGACTGTGACATTAGGATAGTCTATACTCTTGGAAAGGGGAATGTGGTTGAAGACACACTCAATAGGAGGACCAATTTGCAACTGCTGAGTGAGGGGACAGAGTAGTTGGCCATGATGCAGGTATCCTTTCTGATGATGGTGAGGCTGCTTAATTTTAGCCAGTTACTGTTACTCACCCACTCATATAGTGATTCAGGGAGGTACAATCGGTGGGTGTTGACTATGAGGCTCGACCTTCAAATTTATCCTTAGGATGGTCTCATGGTGGATTTTGGATATTTTGGGAGCAAGTCATCCTTTTCAGAGGTTCCACCTTTGTGCCAGTAACTTTACGGGAGGATGTGTGGAGGGAGTTCCATACCTCCCCTTGGGTGCTACATTATATAGTGGTAAATATTAACTAGACCTATGACGTTAGTACTGGTAGATAGGTATAAAGAAAGCGGTGGTCGAGTTTGATCCACAATGCCTCAATTATCAACAAGGGAAGGTTGGGAATCAGGTTCCAATAGGATTGGCCCAACCACTTGAGGTACCATAGTGGAAATAGGATGGTATATTGATGAAATTTATGATGGGGTTACCACGTACATCTAGGGTCCATGACTCTATATGGATGATCAACTACCATCTCCCCATGTTTTCCCAATTCCTACCAATAAAAAAGCATGGAACAGTGGAGTTCATGGGACTCCTCTAAGTCCAGAAGATAGTGAGAATTCATGGGGTGCATTCAAAAATCATCTCAGATTATGATGCTCACTTTACATCCCGACTGTTGATGGAATTATAGGAGGTGTTAGGGATGCGGCTTCACTTGAGAACAACTTTTCATCCCTAGATTGATTGTCAGACATAGCGGACCATACAGACAATGGAGGACATGCTACGTGCTTGCCTCTTGGATTTTGGTCACAATTGGGAGGACAACCTACCGTTGGTGTAGTATTCATACAATAAGAGCTATCACTTCACCATTAAAATAGTACCCATTGAGGCCTTGAACAGGAGGCCTTTCACATTACCCCTATACTAGATACACCCATGGGAGTCAGTACTCATGGGTCTAGAGTTGGTAAGGGCTACCATTGAGATAGTGCAGATCATCTAGGAGATGATTAATGCTTCATAGATATGGAAAAAGTCTTATGTTGAGATGATATAAATACCCATGGAGTTCGAGGAGGGAGATCATGTGTTCCTTTGGATCTCACCTCGAGAAGGATTGTAGAGATATGAACGGGGCAGAAAGTTATCTATGAGGTGTATCAGACCTTTTCATATCCTGATCAGAGTTGGAAAGGTGGTGTACCACCTAGATCTTCCCCCATAGATGCACCAGGTGTAAGATGTTTTCCATAAGTCATATTTGAGGAGATACATGCATGATCCATTACACATCATCGACTAGTGAGAGCTGGACATTGATTAAGGAGTGAATTTTTAGAATTTAACGATGGAGATAGAATATTGATAGGACTGGGTCCTACATGGCTGGTCAATTAATTTGGGGAGAGTTCAGTGGTAGCACGATAATCACAAGGAGAGCACATTGGAGAGAGATTCTCATACTTATTCTTAGTACCCCCATATTTTTGATAACTTTTGTTTTTGATTTCGAGTGTGTAAATCCTTAAGGTGGTGAGAATGTAATGTCTTATAAATTCTTTTTAAAATTTTTTCTTTAAATTATATGAAATTATTTTGAGACAACACACTCTGATATCACGTGATTCCAAGTCCTTAAAATCCTCGAACTATGTTTTGAACATTTTAAAATGTATGTTCAGTAAACGTGCGAGTGAGGTTTTCTAACATTTCAACTAGTGCTCAGATAAAAAATCAATGGGTACTGTTGAGCTTAGAATGATGGGATTTTACTAGAAAAAAGATATCTTGGGCCAGGAAGGGCCATGGAGAAAATTTATATTTTGGATGTTTCGAGAAAAATAAAAAAATAATTTAAAATAATTAATTTATTTCTTTACTCAATGTTGAGTGGAGGACAAGAATGCTACGGTGCAGTGATCAGGAGGCTATGAGGCACATTAATGGGGGGTCAAAAATGGATTGTTTGAAACTATGATGTTTTTATCAGAATGACTCATTAAATGTGGCTCATTTAATAAGCATCATTAATGGGTGTAACGTCGCCATGTTTTATGTTATTTTAATAATCCAATGTAATGAAGTTTAGGACATAACAAACAGGGGACATATATGACAAACTATTGGTGGAATCGATCTCTAATGAAGATCAATTAATGAAGCAATGAACATTTGAGGATCAAATATGGAGTTTGGCATGCAATGACGAATTCCAACGACTTCAGATCGTTGACGACGCGAATCACATCCTTTATCAATAGAGGAACCAATGAATCCAAGTAGGGGATTATGCTTTTTATATATTTGATCATTTCTTCCTCATTCTTAATAATTTACGATGAACACAGATCAAACGAATAAAAGGTTGATCCATGGATCGCTCGTTATTAAGGGTGGATATTGTACAGGGATTTGATTTGGGTGTTTTCAAGTAGTGTGGTTATCACCATGATTCAACTTGAACATGGAGGGCGTGGGATGAATAAAACAAGTCCCAGTCCCTCCACTATAGTTGTTCTTGTTCTTCTTTTCGATGTAGTCCAATTAACTTGTCAGTAAGGAGAATTTTATTGTTTCATGGTGATGGTGGCACCCTACAGAGGCCATAAGCGGATATGGATCCAAAAGCAGACCACTGGAGTTACTCTAGTGTCCCATTGAAGGCACTACTAGCGCGTTGTAGTGGAAAGGTGGCATGGTGCTTGTTGGTTCTGTATGGAGGAGCTTCTCGGTCAGGAATCTCAGGCAAGATAGTGCACGAGGTCCATTGACCACGTGCATGAGTCCGACCATTCAGTCTGGTCGGCCGCGTAGCAGCGCTGTGGTCACTTGACTGCGGCAAGGAGACCGCCCACATATGTAATTTCCTGACCCCTATTACCTAGAGTGGGTGAATTATTACATAACATGGGCATGATCATAAGAGATCATGTCTCAAAAGACAAATTAGTTTTGTAGCCTTGGAAGTACTACATACATACATAAGTTTTACATTACATCATGAAATAAAAACAACCACAACATTTTATCCCCTTTGAACATAGTTATATCCCTTAGCCTATCCCAGCAAGTCAACAATAAAATACTTCTTCACATCTTGAAAAAAGTAATAAATAGAAAGGGGTGATCTCTGATGCTCAGTAAGGATAAAAATATAGGAGAAATTTTTATAAATAAGCATAAACATTTAAGGAAATTTACAAGACTAAAACATAATCGTTTTAAATAGGTCCCAGTAGATACTCACGAATAAAAAAACTCGGATAATGAAGAGATTGTAGAATTAAATCTTACCTTGTAATTTTCCTTGGTCGAGGGTACTTTAACCTCATGTATAATAGTTAATTTTTTTTATTAAATTATAAAATAACCACATATATAAATATTATATCATGTTTTATCTTTTAATATTACTTTGTTAATAATATTTCAGTAGTATCAATGTTTTGCGTGCTATCTGATTTGTTTCCCTTTATCTGCTTGATAATGTAAGACATTTTTTATGGATATGATGTATTTGATTCATATCTAGAATGATATTAAGTTCTTAAACATTATTATTAATTAGAAAATGAAAATTAATATTGAATGGTTATGATGGGAAATGAATTTCATCACGTTCGAGGAGACGGTAATTCGTACATACGCACGACCGACAATGTCATTCGATTGATTATGAAATCGTATGTAATTGGATAGTATATCATATGTACATAATAATTAAAATTCTATATTTATTATTTACATCAGTTATACTCATTGTTATACCCATCCAAATAATGATGTGTTTGAATAATGAACTACCCCATGACGTGGAGACAGTAAGCCGTACATACACACATATTGGTGACTAGTCAATCATAGATTGGATAGAATAATTAATATGGGTGTACCATATTTATAATAAAATCACATTATGTAGATGGTACTATAGTTATTATTTTGGAATGGGAAAACTAAAGAAAGAGTAAGTGGAAGAAGAAAATAACATTCAAAGAGGTGATAAAATAATTACCTCTTATTTGGGTGTTTCCTTTTGATTTGGACAAAAAGATCATTAGGTTGGCTTTATGCTCAAGGAAAAGCCTCTATAATGAAGTGAGGGAAGATGGGAGGATATTTGGGCAGACGTTGGATGAGCCAAATGACTTTGGAGGTGTGATTTTGAGAGAAGAGGAAGTTACCTTTTATAAGAGAGGTGAGGGGCACCTTATGAAAATCTTGAAATATTATTTTATTATATAATCATATCCAGTTTATAATGGATCCAAAATAATTTATTTCAATGATAAGGAGGTTATGGGTAGAAAACCTCTCAAAATAGTTTTTAGACTAGTTTAGATCACCATTTTAACCATATATTTTATATTTAACTCTTAGTTAAATAGTTTACTTCTTAGTTAAATAGTTTAACTCTTAGTTAAATAGTTTAGCTTTTACCATGTATTCTTGTTTTATTATAATAAATAGTTAAAAAAAATATAATAAAAAGATAATAGATCCCCATGTGTTTAATTATTAATATATATAACCTTATATATGTCCCTTGTATGATATTTAGACTTTTAAGAATATTATATTAATTAATAATATGGTAATTATTTTAAAAACCCATTTATGTCAATTTTAATACTATTTGGTATTTTGTTTTTGTGAAAGTCATAACAGAATAATTACGTCAAAAAAATATTTAATCTACCCTAACATGTCATATTAACTTTTAAATTTAGTGTAATTCATCAAAAGTATCAATTAACATTTAGTTTTATATTTATAATATCAATAATTTTAATCATTCATTAATAAGGTAGTAACTGCAGCATCATTGTGTCATAAATAATTTTAATAATTTAATGTCTAAAAATTATGAATAAATTTATATTATGTATTAAATAATTTTATCTTTCTAAAGAATATTTATAGCCGATTTTTTCTTATGTATAACGCTCTATTAAAATGGTTTAGTAATTAAACATTGAATTTATCACTTTTTACTCTTTTTTAAATAAAATAATAATAAATACCCTAATCAAATCCAAGTGGAACAATAGAATCATATTTTATTACAAAGGTTGATTTTGGTCGAAATAAACTTATCCAATAGAATTAGAACATGTGTTAGGGTAATAATAATATCATTTTTACCACTAATTACCCTATTTACTTTCAACCGTAGTAAATAAAAGTCAAATTTTCTATTCACCAAAAAATATTTTCATCTTATTGAACTACATTTTACTTACTTTATCAGCCGCGTCTCTAGTATTTTCAAAATTCAATTCATAGAGGCGGTAAAATTAAGTTTTATGAAAATTTGAAAATTTTCTTAGTAGGTGGGTAAAAAATGTTAAAATGTTCAATAAAATATTATACATATAATATTATTTTATAATTACTTCAATGAATTACATTGAACTACTATAGGTATTATGTATATATTTGTAATTAAAATAAATTAAAATAATATAATTTTTTTTAAATAAAAATGCAGTTTTAAACAATAACGTCGTGTTTTTCACAATTCATCCAAAAATTGAACATTTTTTGAAATATACCAATAATTCACCAAAAGATAATTTTGATATTACGAATCCAAAAATGAAGTCCATTTTGAAAAATAAAATTTATAAAATTTCAAAAATTGGGTATTACTATTCATAATGGCTAGTTAGATTGGTCGTGGTGTGTAAAAACTCCATTTCGCGTATAATGCAAGCTATAACATTATTCAAAGAAAAACATACCGTAGAAGCTTGGGGTGTTACAGCATCGACCTAAAGGTGACTAGGAGGTTGGATGTGCTTGTCTACTATGTCATGACCAGGTGGAACGGTTCACCTGTGGTGGATCAGGTCGACTAGTGGGGCAGACCCATTGCTCAGCAGGCCTAACCTGTGCTGCCGGACGAGACCTGTGTCGCCGGGCTGGACCGGTGCTGCCAAGACAAACCCTCCATCATGCCGAACCCATGTAGGACTTTCAACAGACCCACAAACATGGGAAGGTCAGGTCGGTCCAACCAGGTCAGACTGGAACCTGACCCGACCATCCTTATTTCACTGAAATAGTCATCACATGCAGAATGTGCGTCCAATTGATGCACTGTCTGTAGTGCGAGGAGCTATACAACAAGTCGGTCATTTTAGGATACTCCTATTGAGTTTGGTCAGATGTTAGAGTATAACCGTGTTAGATCAAACTCAAATCTAACCAATCCATTTTTACAAAAAAAAACTTATAATTTACACACGGGGTTTCCAATCGATGTGCTATCAGTTACGTTGCAACCCTTACGGCAAGAAAGTCCTTTAAGATACATCTACGGGAGACTTCATGGAAGTTGAAATAAGTTTAATGGAATGTAGAGAGGGACCTTCAGAACTCATACGTACAAGGTGTAGAAATCCAATTGCTGGCTATCAAGTGAAGAGAACCCCTCAGTGGATCGGTAAGAGAGAGACCCTATGTGGATCGGCAATGGCACACCCTTCAGGGGATCATGAAGCGAGCGATCCTATGTAGATATTCAATTAAAGAGACCCTATTTAGATCGTCATGATAGATACCCTCTACGGATCGGAAGTAGAGTGACCCTCTTTGGATCTTCTATAGTGCAACCTTTCATGGATCATCTGTAGAGGGACCATCATGGATCAGCCTTAACTGACACTTTGTGGATCGGCAGCAGAGAAACCCTTCTCAAATCAGTAGTTGAGCCTCTCAATATTATATGATGATCTAGCATATGACTAATCATCTTTATTCACATTCATTAATTTTTATACCCGGTGTGACTTTTCATTTAATATTTACTTGTGATTTAGGTCTCGCTTTGTGGTTTATCTTTGTAGATTTTTCTGAGACCAATGTGGGTCTTAGGGTCCCTACAGAGTATTGTTATATTCACCACTACACAGGCTTTTCCTGCACCTGATTTGTCTTGTGCAGATGATGGACATCTTGATAGAGACTTGGGTAGTCAGGTCTAGATGGTTCTCGGAGGTGATCGATATATGTGGGGAGCTGTAGTGACATCATATGGGTGAGTTGTACCTACTCTTCAAGTAGGATCCTCGGAAGATGATCTATACATCTTGTTTTTATTTCCTTTTTTTGTATGTTTCTTTCAGTTGAGCTTTTATTATGTCCCCAATACATCAATACTCACTTTTACTCTCAATAGTGGTTCATTTTGTTTGTCTTTGTGTGCGTACTCTGTCTGTGTGCATACAAGTTCAAAAGAAATGAGTTCCCTTTTGGGATACCCCTTTCGAGTGCTACTCACCAACCCCTGGCCTATGGTAGGTGGGATTGTGGTAGTCATTCCACAAGCCCCAGGGGACGAGTCGTGACATTAACTTCATTTCATAGAATATGCGATAAAGTGTAAATTAATCAAGGCACAGAAAGGGTGTGATTATACTGAAATCCAATAAAAATATCTCCTTGTGAAAATTATTTATCATTAGTAAAAGGCATCTTGGTGGAAAATTGTGTAAAATTATCATCATTTTTTATGATATCGAGGACATATTTCTCACTTCATTATATTATGGTTTGGTGACTGTTAACTTTCTCTGAATCATCATTTTTTTTATCAGTGATCTTTATCAATCTCTATGATTATTTATGATATTACTCTATACTCAAATATCCACATATGTTCTTATATTCAGAGACATTAATTTTATTTAAATTGGGTACCTTTTAGTTTCCAACATTTCCATTTTAAAAGTTTGTATTGGAATTCATATTTACAATGTGGGTTTTATTTAAAATAACCATTGATGTATGAAACCATTGATAACTCAGATAAAATTCGATGTCGAAATTCATTTTAAGATTGGTAGAATATTACCCCATGACATTTTATGAATTAATTTTTTTTTTGAAAGAATGATTTTTTTATATTTTGAACATAATGTAGCATATAATATTGATCTATTTTGTTACATAAGATCACTATGTTTGTATTATGGCATATGTATTATCATGTTACATTTTTGCAACACACAACGTTGACTTGCCTTGTGTTTCACGCAACACTATGTCTCTGTCAAACAATAATTTATTATTATAATTATTTAAATGAGATATTAATATCCTAGAAATTGAACTTAGTAATATTAATAGTAATAAATACTTTTCAAAAATTATTTTTAATGGTTATATATATATATAACATATTTATAATGGGAAACATACAAATTTTTTAAAGTCTTTATATGTTTAGAAATACTATTTTCTTAACGGAACAATTTTTATGTCCTTATGTGAATAATAAAAATAATATTTTCATAAAATCATAGAAATATAATTTGATAAAATAAACATCACCTTTTTAATTTGAAATTTCAAAATTTACTTAGGGTGAGCATTTAGTATTTTATTGAGTGGTTTTATTTGTTGATGAATAGTGCAAAATGATGCACTGCAGTTAAAAAGTGTGCTTTTCATTTAAATATTTATTATATTATAAATTGTTTTTAAATTCACAATAAATTAATTGTACATATACTAAAAAAATTAGCTTATTGGAATAATTATTATTTCAAAATCAGATATAAAAACTTATTGAACTTTTAAATCTTCTTTTTTCTAACTTCTCATTATATCTACGGGATTACTATGAAGCTCAATTTATTTCATTCTTTTAATTGAATTTATAAAATAGGATAGGAACGGTTATAATCATCACAATATGTTTGATCTAATAGGATCAACTTAATTTTTTTTATAAAAAGTAACTTTAGTATTTTTCATTACCACAGTTAAGGGTAAAACATGTAATTAATGGTTAAAATAATATCCTAAAATTATAAAATTACCCTTGCACTTGTCCTAATTTCATTTTATGTGTGGTTTTCGCATAGTAAAACCTTTGGACGAATTTATAAATTTTTTATTTCACTTAGATATGAATATGAAATTTATTATATTTTATTTAAAGATATGTTAACGATGTGATACTCTTATTTTTAATAAATAACTCACTTTTGACATAGGGTTATACAAAATATAAATTTGAGAATAAATATTTATTTGAAATATAAAATGTTTATACACATCATGATAATTTATTTATAATTTTTTGTGATCAAATAATTAATTCAAATTGTCACACAATGATGATATATTAATTGCTTAATTAATAAAATGATCAAATAAATGATATTAAAAAATATTAAAATAAATATAATTTGAAATAATTATGGTTCTCCATGACTTGTATATATGACTATGACATATTAGGAGTGTATTAAATAATTTTTTTCAAATTTATCTTTCTATTTGGATATTCTATAAAGATAAAAAAGTCAATACTATCAAAATTTACAACAATGATATTTTATCAAATAATATTTTGTTAAAATAATTAATATACATAAAAATCCATAGAAAATACAAAATATTATGATATGTTTTAAAATTTCATAAAGTTTCTATTTATGTACAATTGGCCTCATATAAGTAATAAAATAAAAACTATTTCTATTTAAAATATTAGTAACAAAATAAAAAATACTGTATAATTATTAAGGGTAGATCAAAATGATAAGGTTTAAAATTAAACCAATCCCTGTAAAAAAATTATTTGATGAAGAGAATTCGACCCTCATCAAATTCTGATGTATTTTTAGTTGTTTAATGGACATATTTCCATGAAAATATTTTATATATTATCGGAATCCGAGATAGTCACAAAGTATGACCCTCTTTTATTTAATATCATTTATGTGTCCACATAGGCAAAATATCCAGATATGAACAAATATAAATGTCTATTTTGATATAAATGAAATAATTTTGTTATATGTATTTTTTAAAATATTTATAGGTTATAAAATTACCTTAAAATCGTATTCAATTCTAAAACAATATTTACATAATTAACAGAAAATTATAATAATTAATTTTAATAATATTTATTTTGATATATTTTGGATTATTGATTTTGTATACAGAGTTTAATTGATCTATAAGAAATATTATAGATGTTTGAAAGAATTATATTTGAATTCCTACATTGTTTTGATGTAATTGAAGTCAAATAAAATGAAAAAAATAATATTTTTACAATAATGATATCTTATTGAATAGATTTAGAATTAAATTATTTAAAAAAAACCCACAAATGTTAAATAATTATAGGGTAGAGGATATGGTCGAACATTTCTTCTAAAAATCATTTATGGTTTGTTTGAAAGTATTTAGATCTAGAATAGTCTTATTATATTTTAATTTTTTTTTTGATTTTCAAAAGTTCCCCTCACCTCAATTATAAAAAGTAACTTCTTCCCTCACTTACTTACACCACTTTGAGACATTAATCTCAACCCCCCCTCTCATTTCCCTTCTCAACCAACACCTCCCCATTCCCCTTTTCGATACCAACTCATTCAAAATTGTTTCTTCTTATAATTACACATAATATGTTGATTATATTATAAATTATAAACTCAAGTATCACCAATATACTGTAATATTATTATGATTATGGAAGAACCATATTCAACCTTTTATTCATCCCATGAAAAAAATGAAAGTACCTCCCGTGCGTACGAATTACTCTCTCTTAGTCAAGGTGTAATATTTAGTTCATCAAAACATTATTTTGATGGTAATAATGATGGATATAGATAATAAGTATGAAATTACATTTATTCTATATAACTAATATACCATATAATTCCCCACCCTTTTACCATTAAGGGAATGATATCAGTGCCCATGTGTACGTATGACGTACCATCTCTACGACACAATGAGATTCATATTCTGTGTTAACCATTTCAAGTAATATAATAGAAATTTATATAATAGAATATATGAAATTATAATTATAATGTAATTATATATATGTCATTTACCTAATTCCATTCAATACAATAAGAAAACAGAAACACCATTCATTCATACGTACAACTTACTATCTCCATAAACAGTGTATTACATTTCATATATTTTCATATATGTATATATATTTATATAATAAATATATTTTATATATAAATCATGTTATTAATTATTTATGAAAATAAATAATGATATAAGAAATAGGATTAAGAATTACAAGTCAAAATATATACTATAAATAAATCAGTTATTAACTCAATTGTTTCATTAGACATGGAATTGTTAATAATTTTTATATTAAGTCATATATGAATCCTAAATGATATCATAAGTATTATTATGATAATGTATAAGTTAATAATCTTTTTCAAACCACTATACTTGAGTTTCAGATATGTACGGAGGGAATTATGCCTTTGGTAAATGATTTTTGTCTCACCTTTATTTATGGGAGACACATGCCATATACACTACTTGCTTCTTCTACAAGGGGTATATAGTACCAGTGAATATCATTTTATGAGTCTTACCCCTAATATTATATTATTTTCATTACCTTCATATTTTATTTATTTCATGGTGCATACAATTCTATTCATTGTATGTTAATGAGTATTTATATCACAATCACTTCAATATTTGGGATTGATTCGTTTTATGTACCTGTTCTGGAATATTTGTCATCCATATATATATTTTATAAAAAATTTCTGAATAATGTTTCTACTATAATTCTATAAATTTTAAATTCATTTTAACCCATTTTAAATTTTTTACTAAAATATTACAGAGGAATCTTTTTTCATTTTCGAAATGAAGAACATTGTTAATTTACTGGAAAAAGTATGAGAATAATGTTTATTAACATATACGGTATAAATGAAATTTAATGATTACATAAAACCTTCTAATAATAAAGTTCCCTTAAAAAATTAAATTTTTGTTATAAATGGAAGTGTTTTATTTAAAAAAATTACACTTGAACTAAATAATTGTTTCTCAAAGTATAATGGATATTTTCAACAAGTATTTTTTTGAATAGATTTATTTAAATTATTATCTATCTAACATGAAATTATTGTATGTTTCTTATGATTTACTAGGGTTATTATTTAATGTTTACATTATTATTCTATCTAGTAATGTTTTTTTATCATGGAATGATATTTATGGAACCCATTTCTTTTAATGGGTTATATTACAATTAAATAATGTTTATGAAATCACTTTCATTCCATGGGTTATGATATGAGGAATGATATAGTTTCTCATGGAAGACATATGATTGATTTCATTATGTGGTGAGTGGGGTCTATATATCCCTCCAATTCGTTAGGTATATATGGATAACTCATTAGGTATATATGTTATGCAGGAACCTGATTAGATGTTCAAAATTCTATGTGTGGACCTAGTTTTCATGTCCATAATTTTATGTGTGGACCTTTTTTTCATGTCCATATGTTTATTCAAGTTTCTAATTTCAACTATATTATTTAATTAGTGAACCTTCTACTTTTTATACATGTTTACAAAGTTACAAGTTTATGTGTTTGAAAAATTCCATTATTATGTTAATGAAATGATTTCATATTTCTTGATGATTCATGTCTTATGAACATCCAATATTTATCCCATGACTCATGAATATGATCTTTTGATATTAATTGTATGATCTTAAAATGTGTTTCTTAAATTATCATACCCTAATATTCTTGTCGTGCTTACATATATTCCATGTTTTCCCTTACTACACATATGAGCTCACCCTTTATTATAATTATTTTCCATAAGATTCAATGAAATTTAATAAGTATGATATGTCAAAAAGAGGTCTAATTATGAGGAAATTGGTGGAATAAGATGTAGGTGTGTTATAAACTAGTTGTTTTCATTTCCAATATTCCAAAGGCACTAAACTAATATATTCATTGGGTGTGTGTCTGCACAATGTATTACTTATTTTGAAAAAGTTATATAATGTCTATGTATTTAAAGATTTTATCTCTATAGTTAGTATTAGATAAATTTTTTTGTCAAACATTGGAAACAAGGATGATAAAAACCTAGCGAGAACAATAAGGACATGTCTACAGATAATTATAAGGATAATAAAATGTTTAGGAAAATGTCCTTGAATTATGGAAAAGGATAGAGTGAGCGGTTTTATATAAATGAATCTATGTATTGATATAATAAGTGGATGTGGCTCTGAAATAGATATATATTGGAGTAAAAACTCCAACAACGTGCATCGGGAAGACACGATCGTAACATGGTACATGAAAATAGGCATTGTTGCACTACTAATTTGAGACTCCCATGGGATATGCTTTGGAAGTTCACAATCACATCATGAACCATCACAATTGATTTAAATATAATATTTCTATGAATAACATTGGATGAAACTAAGGTGTCATAGATTAAGGAATAATTCATAATTTATACATGCTATAAACAAGACTTCATGATTATATGGTCATCTATTATGATAAATATTTCTTACAATATTCTTTATTATTTTAGTTAACGGATGGATCCTGAAGGAACAGTATTAATTACAAATTTCGTGGATAATGCAATGATTTTCCTCCTATAAAATGAATTGATATGGGATTTGGAATTAAAAATCTTTATCTTTATACACATGCAATATATGAATTGTGGTCAACTTCCAAATGAATATAGGGAACAACATTGTGTTGAGTCCTTCATGAGGAAATTTCCACCTTCTTTTACAGGGCCTTATAATCCACTTGTTGTTGAAATATGTATATGTACCACTAAAAATATATTTTCCATCCTTCAGTGTTCGGTACATGAAAAAGTCATTTTTTTAGTTTATCATTTGTTATGTGAAGCTGATCAGGGGTGGACCCTTATTATTAACACAAGTGAACAATAATAAATTTAATATGTTGATTCATATGAGTTTAAGGGGATTTGTTTATTAATACTTACACTATATTCTATTAAAAATGTGGAGAAACAATTCCTTGAGAATAAGAAAAAATGATGATGAATATATTGGTACCTATGATTCTAATTTTTTAAGACATTCAAGGTAAACATCTAAGTTAATCATAATCCTTGAATGGAAAATCAATTGATTATTTAGGGGTCTGAAACCATGAATATGAAAGTCCTTGTACATAAGGGCCTTCAAAATCTATGAAGAAATTATTCAGTGTGAACTAAATATGGAAATGGAAATTCATAACTCTCAAGGTTATGGTGATAAGAAATTTAAGATGAAGCATAATGGAAAACATAGTGTTTTTTTACATGGATGAAAGAAAATATTTTACGCTATTAATTTCCAAATCTATTGAATCGAATCATGGGGTAATTCTAGAAAGAAAATAAAAGATTCTTAAAGTGTGGGAAACCTAGCCATTAAGAAAAATAGTGTCTATGTGATTTAAAGATAAGAGTAAATGAAATTAATGGAGAGGAAACAAAAAAAATGAATTAGTCACACTTAAATGCTATAAATGTAGAGAGTTTGCCCACTATACAAACCAGTGGCCCAATAAATGGGTTAATATGGAAGATAAGCCACAACAGCCTCTTAAATCAAAAGGAAAATGGATATATCTGGTTATCATTATTGGATAAGTAGAGTATAACAACTATGATTTTTAATGATTTATTTTTTATGTAATGGAAATAATGAATAATTTTGTAGAAGTAATTTTATGGAATTATGGAAAAATGATTTCCCATAATGATTTAAGAGCATATACCGGATAATATTGGTAACCATAAAAAAGATTGAGTTAATAAGATGACTTTTTTGGAAAACAATCGATTATGGGAAGGGTAACCCTTAATATGATCATGATGGTGAGATAATGATATTTGGATAAAGTTATGTTGGATATGCCAAAGTAAATTTGATGGTAGTTGTTACAATTGAAATATTCAAGCATTTTTTAACATGTAGGTCATGCTATCAGGGATAATATTAAAAATTTTGGATTTATAAATATAAAAAATGAATGTTTTCAATAATTATGTATGGTAATTCTGGTCATTATCATGTTTCAATAGAAAACATTATTAATGTGTTCACTTGTTTCGAATGTGATAAATAAGAACTCTCTTTATAAAATTTGAGAGATAAATGTTAATCTCATTTAGTTTAACTCTTCCTAATATTTTGTATTTTTTGATTTTATAAGGAATATTAGGTTATACATTAATGGACATATTATGTTCAACTTTGTAATAGGTTGTTTTGATTAATGTATTATCTCACAATAAGTGTAATTATGCATATTTGATAACTTGTTCCAACCATCTTATTATTATTAAGACATATGGAATTATGTATCATTCAACGTATTTACATCATGATCTTTTAAACCATAAAGAGTGTTAAATTCAACATCCTTTCTTAGAATAAGAGATGATGTGGTAATTATTCAGGGGACAACAAAAGGATGATAATGTACGGAAATAAAGTAAGTACATCTCTATATAAAAATTATTCAACATTATTAAAACCAAACATGATGGAATCTTGTGTCCTATTATAATCATTTTTGATGATATAAATGACTTCTTTCACAATTCCTTAGTTTATGGTTTTGTGATTTTTATCCTTCTCCAGATCAATTATTTTTATTTTTATTAGTGATCTTTAACAATGGCTATGATTATTAATTCTTTTCTTACATGCTCAAATCTTCACCTATGTTCTCATACGTAGAGACATAATTATGATTTACATTGGGTAGAAGTTTTTTTCTTACATTCTCTTTTTAAAACAATGTTTTAGAATTCATTTTTATGATGTGTGTTTCTTTGAAAGGGAATTTTAAGTATTAAACCATTGATAAACTAGATGAATTTCAAGGGAAAAATTCATTTTAATGTGGTTAGAATGTAACACCGTATGATTTTGGGAATTATTATTATTTTAATTAATGAATTATATTTTTTCTATTATTCACTTCAGGTAACATAGTATATATATTTTTATTATTACAAAAGAGCACTAGTTTTAGATTAATATATATGAAATAATAATATAATCTTTTTCTACATGCAACACTAAGTCTCTATGAAACAAAACTTTATTATTATAATTATTTAAACAAGATAATTATATCCTAGCCATTAAAAATAGTAATATGAATATTAAAAAAACATGTAAATATTATTTATAATTGTTTTATATAAATTAAATATAATGATAATTATAAATAGGAAAATGTTTAGTAACACCTTTATATGTTTCAAAAACCCATTTTTGTAATGGAACTTCTTTTTTATGTCCTTCTCTGAACAATAATAAAATTTATTTAGTCACTCAAAGAAGTTTAATATGATAAAATAAACATATTTTATTAATTTTTTATGTCAAAATTAACTTAGGGTGAATTTTTTGTTCTTTTCTAATGAGTTTCATTATTTTATGAAAAGTGAAAAATGGACCATTATAATTAAAAATAGTGTTTCTCGTTTAAATAATTAATTTATTTTAAATTTATTATAAATTTAAAATAAATACATTATAAATATATTAATCCAATTTAGGTCATCTGAATCATTTTTATATAAAAATTAGATATAAAAAATGTGTTGAACGTTTAAACGTTATTTTTACTGCCTTCTCACCACATCTATGGGATTGTTGTTAAACATGGTTTTGCGGATTATTTTTTTTTTAATTTATTAAAAATATTCATAATGGAGTGTAATAGGTATGTAATTTTTTTCTAATTGGTAAAGCTAAATTTTTTGTTTATTAACGCTTTAATATTTTTATTTACCACGGTTAAGGGAAAATTGTGTAATTAATAGTAAAAATAATATTTTATTATTATAAAATTACCCTAACACTTGCCCAAATTTAATTGCATGAGTGTATTTCAAATAAAAAAACTTTTTGAGGAAATTTTATCCATTTTAAGCCACATGGGTATGAATATGATATTTATTAAATTTTATGTAATGATTTTTTAATGATTTCATACTCATAGTTTTAATAAATAAATTATTTTTAACTTTGGGTTATTGAAGATAAAATAGAATATAAATAATAATTTTAAAGATAAAATGTTTATCTATATCATGATAATATTTTACAATTTTTTGTGATAAAATAATGAACCAAAATTTTCATACAATGATGATGCATTAATTGGTTAATTATTAAATGAATCAAAAATTGATATTAATAAATATTCACATAAATATAATGTTTATTAAATAAGGATATACAAAAATGTTGTAGCTTATTATGGCATTCTATGTGCCTTAAATTATTTGGATTGAAATTATCTTGGTTTTAGGATTTTATATAATGATAATTTTTTGAATAATGTAATAATTGACAGCAATGATATTTTATAAAATAATATATTATTAAATTAATTAAATGTCATAAAAAAATTTAAATTACAAATACATTATTATAAGGTCTAAAATATTTTTCATTTTCCATTTATTGAAATTTTAATTAAAATAACTAATAATTTATATCCTATTAATATATAATATATTGTTACCAAAATTAAAATAACAATAGAATAATTAAGGGTAAATAAAAATTATAAAGATTAAAATAAAGAAAAAACTTGTAAAAAATTATTAGATGATTATTATTATACCATTATAACATTATTATATATTTATGGTTTTTTAAGTGACATAATTCCTTGAACATAAACTATATAATATTTAAATCAAAAATAGTTACAAAGTATTACTTTATTGTATTTAATATCTTATATCTGTCCACAAAGGGAAAAAGTAATGATATGAACGAATATTAATTGAAATATTGATATAAATATAAAGAAAATTCATTTTATAAATTTATTTTTATTTTTTTGGAAGTAATATAATTACATAATATATTCATCAATTATAAAACAATATTTTATTAATTAACAGAAAAATTTTATAATTGAATTTAATATAAATAATTTTTATATATTTTTTATTATTTAATGAACCTAAAACATTTTGTACATATATATGATATATTATAGATTTTTGAAAGAAATATATTCAAATTCCCATGTTTTCTAGATGAATTTGAAGTCAAATTATATGAATAGTATTAAATTTGACAACAATGATATCTTATGGAATTACATTATTATTATATTATACAAAAAACACAAAAAAAAAGAAAAATAATCACAAGGGTATAGTATAGGATCGAACATGACATATAATTTTCATTTATGATTTGTTTTTATGTATCTAGATCTAGAATATTAATATAATATTTTAATATTTTGGTGATTTTTAAAAGTCCAACTCACCTCAATTATAAAAGGGTACATCCTCCCTAACTTACTCACACCCCAATGAAACATCAAGATCTTACAAAACCAAACAATTTAACATATAAACATCATTGTAAAAATTTAGAGGTTCTGGTCTTCTCAAAAGACAAACTCTAGTGTCCCTACGAAGATAGCAAGAGGGGGAACATCAAAGAAGACGTAATCTCCTTACAGATACTTTTAAAATTATTTCTTCTTATACATTCTCTTCATGTGTTTATTCCCATATAAAGTAATAACTGTAGTAACACAAATATTATTTTATGATATTATGATTATGGAAAAACCATAATCCACATTTTATTCATCTTATGAAAAATGAAAGTACCATGCATGCGTACGTACGACCTACTGTCTCCAGGTCGTGGTGTAATTTTATTCTTCACTACTTTGTTTGGATGGGTATAATAATGGATATAATATATATAAATAAATAATATAACATGATATGTTTTATTTTTTATTAATATTCCTTCTAAAACCTCACTATGTTACCATAAAGTGAATGATATCGTCACTCATGTGTATGTATGACCTACCTTGTCCATGATGTGATGAGATTCATCTTCCATGTTAAAATTTTCAATGACCATTATAAAAAATTATAAAATGAAATATATTACATAATAATTCTAATGTAATAATGTATATATATATATATATATCATTTACCTTCTTCTTTTTAGTATGATAAGAAAATGAAAACAGGGTCCATGCGTAAATATGACTTACCATCTCCATAAAAAGTGTATTCCATTTCATATATATAAATATTAAATATATTTATATATTAAATCTATATGATATATAAATTATTTTATAAATTTTTTATGTATGTAAATCATGATCTAAGAAATATGATAAAGAGTTACAAGTCCAAACAATCACGATAAACAATGTAGTTATTACCCTAAATGTTGCTTTTAAATTGGAATTGTTAAAAAAAGGTAATATAAAGATATAAATGGATTATATTCTCTATCATAAATATAATTATGATTTTTTTAGGTTAATAATATGTTTAAAATCACTATACAAGAGTTTCTAACTTGTATGGAGGGAATCAGACCTATGGTTACGATTTCTTTCTCACATTTATTTATGTTACACACATGCCTTATTCACTATTTTCATCATCTATGTGGTGTATTTTCCACCCATGAATATATATTATGATTCCTACGCAGAATATTATTGTATTTTATTTTCATTATAATTTTATTTCTCTCATGGGGCATAGGATTCTACTGTTTATAAATCGATTAATATTTCTTTCACAATCTCGTCAATATTTGGGAATGTTTAGTTTTAAGTATCTGTTGGGTAATATTTATCATCGATGTCCACATTTTCATAAAATGTTCTCAAAAATGTTTTCACTATACTTAAATAAATATTTTTTGTAGTTTTTACATAATTTTTAATTTATTACAAAATTTCATGAAATGATTTTTTTTGTCATTTTCCTAACGAGGTGTTTTTTAAATTTTCAAAAAAAGTACTATAAAATGTATTTTAACTTATACAAAAAAGGGTCCTGAAAATTCAGTAGAGGGAAGTAAATATTAAAACATGCACTTTGTAGATGGAATCAAATATTCCAACTATATAGGAAAGTTAAATGGATGAAAATGAGGTAGAAAATTTGATAAGAAACATGAAGAAAAAAAATTCGAAACTGGTATTAAGATGACTGCATTCCATCCCCGAGAATGGTTTACGGGGCACATGAACTGAGAACCACCAGTATCTGGATGACCTACAATGCACTGGCCCACGAGACATTGGCTAGCGAATGAAGTTGTTCAAAGTGAATTTCCTTCTGCAAACCGAAGCCACCGTGAATTTTTTTCACTGGTGAAAATCTAATAGATTTAAAACCCATATAACATCCCCATGAACCGAGTTGATCACAGATAAGGAATAGTCAGCAGTGCACTATGAATGACATACTTATGAATCGCGGTTTACTTAGTCATCTATGGGCCAGATTTACTCCATGGGTTGTTGTAAAAGGTTATGTGTCAATCGCAGATACAACTTCCTCGACGCTCTATAAAAGGACACCATTGAAACTAAAAAAATATACTGGTGGAATAGAGAATGAAGGATACCCTGTAGGCTGGATTAGAGGATTCTGATATAGAGAATACTCCAACATCAGTTTCAAATCATCAATGATTTGGGAACAATGAATAACATTTCTCCATAAAAAGAATGATCTTGATATTAATTGGTAAACCACAAACCTAATTGGTGCCATCACTAACCATAATATAATAAAAGATGAATTCCCCGCAAACCATTGGCTCCCGAACCCTTCTTCAATTTGGTGCTCTGCATAGCACATCGATGTGCTAAGGGAACCTTCCATCGTGTACTGCATCAGTACGCAAATGGAACCCGGAGCATCATGGGGAACCACTTCTAGGATTGTGTACCTATTTTGAATGTGGTGGTCCATACCCACATCTGTGTATAACTTTAATAATTGGATGATCCATCTACACGCACATCATTATACTAGGCGGGGCTTCCCCCATCCCACATGACTATAAAAAATGACTACTGTAGAAGGGGTTATAACCCTTTCTAAAGGCATTAGCGGCGGTTACAAGGAACCGCTACTAATGTGCCCACCTACTGTTAGTAGAGGCGGTTTTGAGAAAGCACTGGTAAATGTGGGTGGAATTTAGCGGTGGTTATGTTAGAGGGGGTTTAAATCCCCTCTATTGTTGTCAAAAATTTATCTGAAACTGTTTTCATTAGAGGCAGTTATGACCCCAACCGCCTCTAATTGAGGGAGTCGGGGTGGTTTAATCCGACCCTAAATTTTGGTCTCATTAGTGGCGGTTTTACACAAACACCCAAAATACAACACTTTTTTTTAAAGAAATAATCCCCTATATCCTCCAGCAGGCCTATTCCCCATTCCCTCTAGTGTGTCACCCGTTCTCTGCCCCTCCTCCTGTCTGCCGATACTCCTATGTCGGTCTCATGTCCCTTGGTCCCTCTTATTGTGTGCATGTATCATGTCTCCCCCAGTCTCCTCTTGTTGTCTCGTCCCCCATTCCATATCTTCTCTGGAATGTCCCGTCTCTCCTATGCATGGCTCCCCCGGTCTTCTCCTGTGTGAACCCACAGTCCCCCTTGTCCCCCCTCTCGGGTGTCTCGTCCACCTGTCTGTGTCCCGTACCGGTCCTCCTCCCATCTGTGTCCCATCCCCTGGTCCCAGTGTTGTGTGTACCGGTCATGCCCCACCCTGGTCTCCTCTATGAGGGGTCCCAGTCAAGAGCCTGATATCCGCTCGGTCACCAAATTCCAAGAGGATTTTAAAATGAAGATCCAGCCAGGATTCAAAACCTGCTTCACGACCATATAAATACTACCGCTAAACCACTATGCATGGAAAAGTTTTATTTAAATGATACATATATTACTAAATATATATATATTGATAAGTTTATTAAAATATAAATTATATTCATAATATATTTAAATACATAAAATAAGTTATTTAAAATATGCATATATATTAGTAATCATATATATATTAAAAAAATTTCACATATAATTTACATATTATTGTATTTATACATATTAATAAGTTTATTAAAACCAACATTATTAAAACAATATTTTTAAATACATATAATGAGTTTATTAAAATAATCATATATATATTAATAAACATATATATATATATATATATTAAAAAATTTACACATATAATTTATATATTATTGTATTTATATATATTATTATGTTTATTAAGATAAACATTATTTTTATAATATATTTAAATAAATTAAATAAATAACATGTATTTATATTTATATAAATATAAATATGTGTGTATATATATATATATTTCACACCTCAATAAATTATATATTTACATATATTTAAATAAAATAATGTATATATTTATTTATAAATACATTTACATCAAACACACACAAATGGAAATGTGTATTTATATATTTATTTGTAATTTTTTATATTTATTTGAAGACTTGTATATTATATATATATATATTATCCAAATATATTTTGGAAATATATATATACATATTATATTTATACATACAAAATTAATATATATATATATATATATATTAATATAATATATTGCACATTTTATAAATACATTCATATATGTACACAATATATACTATATATATTATGATTTTTTGAGAAAATAGTAGGGGTTCACAACCACTCTGATCTCTTAAAATAGAGGGGTTGTAACCCCCTCTAATGTAAGACATTAGTGGGGGTTCAAGAGGGGGTTTTGAACCCCCAATAATGTCTTACATTATAGGGGGTTGTGAACCCCCACTATTTTCTTAAAAAAAAATTCTGTATAACACACACACCCACACACACACACATATATAACTCCTCTAAAATCTAACTGAATATATATATATATGTATGTATGTATGTATATAGTGCCTCTATCCGAATATATAGTACATGTAAGTAAATATATAGGACCACTAATTATTAAAGTAGCGATTGTATTAACATAATCGTCTCTAAAATCCAACTACATAATTAAAAAACGCAAAACTTTTTAAAGGGGGTTGTGAACCCCCTATAAATTCGATGATTAGTGGGGGTTGTGTAGAACACCCTCTAATGTTACAGAAAATTAATTTAGAGGGGGTTGTGAATAACCCCCATAAATAACCCCATCTACTGTACTATTTTTTAGTAAGCAGTTCGCAGAATGGGGTGTCATCGGGTGTCCTTCCCATCAATTCCAGTCATGGCCCTCCATCGCCATCCTTCCCTTCATACCTCCTCCATGAACCTGTCCACCAACATCAGGCTAAAGCATCCTCCAAATCCACTGGACCCTTGGGATCAGAGCATTGCTCACACCAGAAAACCTTTCTATATATACCTACCTAAGGTAGGTGGAGTGAAAATTTTGTTGTCACAACGGTTTGAACCCCCATAATGTATCAAAGTTTAAATTCCTAATGTAAACCGAGGACTATATTTAGGATTCTAGCTTAAACCACCTCATTATCATGTTTAGGGGAAACCACTGGCCTTTACATTTGATAAGTTTCAGTACTATAGAAAAAGGTCACTTTATCCTTCCCCATGACTAGGGATTATAGTCCTCCCCATTCCTAGAACACGGGATATGGAACTTCTCTTGAGTTAAGACCCTAGTCTTTTATGAGAGGTATCACTCTTCACCCTCTTCACCTCATCTCATGACTTGTCCAGGTAGATCAACATGATTTTACTATCCTGGATATCAACACATGTGAGAGTTTCTTGTTCAAATCCCACCCCCTCTCTCTCTTGGCTCTAGTAACCACTATTATCAAATGATATAGGATATGCGGTCATCAAATCCACTACCTCCTCCTATTTCTCAAACCGAGCAGAACTCATGTGGCCTTAGAGGTTTTTAATAATTATGAAATCTTAATAGTCCCAAAAAACATCATCTTTCTAGGTATAATACCCATGCAATTTTTCAAATATCCATGATCAATATCCTCTACATGGTTCCAACAAATGGGCATCCCCCTTGGTGTAAGCCCCAAGCTAAATGAACTGTGTGAACTCTAATTCCCAACCCAACTGGGATACAGAGGAAGTATTTATCAAGTCTTGAGTTCCATATCATCTCATACATGATATGAGATATCATTCCCCATTCAATTAGGATACCTTCATGAACAATCCCCACCCCACATTTACTATGAGAACTATGATTCTTGTTCCAACAAAGATATGTAGGATGCCTATTTGAAGGCTTGAGCTCAGAAGGGTGCCCTCCGAAAAGCCTCTCCCAGTTATGCTCCTAATAAATCGTTCTCTTACCTGGTGTAAGCCCCAAGATAAATGAACTATGAGAACTCTGATTCCCACCATAATTAGGGTGTGTAGGATGCTTGTCTGAGGCCTGAGCTCAAGAAATCTTCTCCTCAGAAGTCAGTCCCGATAAATTGTTTCCCAAAATTTGTAAGGGATTCCTTCGAGGCATATGCTCCCACAACACAAATTTTTGGGCTATGATTCCCTCCCCAAGAATACATAAGAATCCCATTTAATGGGTCTGACCCCAACACCAAATCACCTTCCATCACTTCTAGATGATGATAAACTCCAGAGAGCCTTATTGCATAGCTTAAGTCAGTATTCCCTCTGTAGCATCTGATACATTTATATCCCTGATGATCCTACAACCTAAGGGTATCCCATGGATACACTATAAGGGAATGAACTAAGGATTCATGAACATATTTATATTGATTTAATATATAATAGAGTCCCGGAATTTTCAATAACCCCCCCTAAAAGGGGTGTCATGAGCCCGACCCCCATCCTCTCAACCAACGTAGTCCTTAAGTTTAGTTTGAAAAATATTCATCCAAAAAGAACCTTCCTTTGGAAAATAAGTCCATGAATCATGGATAGAAGTTTCTTTGGTTGTTTCTAGCTCCATGAATAATTATGTTGGAAACTATCTAAGGAAATAATATACCAGGTGGGCTGATTCCACAAATTCTTAAACCCTTACAATCACATGATAGAACCATTCAACTATGGCATCTCGTTTATAATACAAAATGGATACACTGAGAAGTCCCCATGGGGTCAACTTAATTCATCCCACCCCAAAAAGGATAAATGATGTGAATTGGGTTGAAATAAAAAATGGACAATCGGATGGTAAATTCTGTAAGAACAGACAAGTGCTTGTCACCCATCAAACCATTATGCATTCCCCAAAATGTTTCACTTCAAGCCAAAACCTAAATGGTGAACCCGACATTAAATATCATACATGGGGGTTGTTTTACCCAACTCAACCCCTTTCACCTCATAAAAATTAAGGGGATATACCGAATCATCAAATATGCATATGATCAAGAGATGCTACTTTGATGGGATTTTTGTTTCTATATATGTTGTATATATATATATAATAGGTTTCTATAGAAACATTTTATTCAATGGGAATCTTAATAACCAATGCAGATATGAACCTCAGTGATCCCCCCATCAGTTGGGGACCTGATAAAGAGCATGACCCCCTCGCCTACCAAACTCCTTCAATGATGGGAATCCAACTCCCTGATTAGAGATACCACAAAAAACAGTACTCTACCCACAGTAGAAGTGGAAAGGAAAGCACTACAATCTGCAAAAACTCTCCAGTCACCTCCTCAACTACGACCAGCCCCCTAACAGAAGGTGGCCACGGTGGTCATCTCAATCTGTTTCGAGAGCAAGTCCCCTTAGCGTGAAAACAAGTTCCTCTATTATCTCATGGAGGTAGATGAAGTCAATGTTGATGACTTCATCACAACTTTGAATGTGTTTTACTCATGTTCCCCTATGTGAAAGTGTCTCTTCCAATGCAGGGTGACCATGTATCTACACATTGAAGATGATCTCATGCTGAGGAAACCTGCTGATGTCCCAAGGACTCGAGCACCTCGATCCCCCAGCTGAGAGAAACAAACATATAATCAAGAGCATATAATCTCCCCGATTCTTATGGAGGAACATTACCATACAAACACAACAGCATTCAACGGGAAAACAAAAAACTCTTTCCGCACCACTAAATCCCACCACGTAATCAAGGTTGCAAAAAAAAAGTACAAGCACATTCCTAACAATGCTCTCTAGTCCCGTTGTGCAGACAGAGTGGTGAATTTAAGGTAGATTCAAATATCTACTGATGCATAAGAATACCTTAATCAAAATAGCATGGAAACCAGCTAAAATAATATATAGATACCTACTGATTAATATCAATACATCCATCCAAATTGGTTGGAAAACAAATATGAGGATATATAAATTTATATGGATTCATACAAATCACATGAGACAAATACATCAGCAAGCTAGAAGATTCAAATTCATTATCATAAATATGAATTCCACAAGTCAATTATAGTGGAAACTAGAGAAGACAACCATTGGTAGAATCATTCCTCTTTCCTAGAATAATAGAACAGCCAGGTTCCACCGGAAGCTTATGGACGACCAGAGCTGGCACACCTCCTTCTCTAACATCGGAATGATCCTTCATACCCATTTCATCCAAAGATGTATCTCAAGAAATCCTAGAAATGATGGATGATTACGAATTGATTCCAAACCATATCCTCCAGACATGTTATTATATCATTTCATCGGTGGAAAATTTGACGAACCGGGCCCGCAACCCAATTTCCTCAAGCATAATGACTTACCTGCAAAATGGGTTGGTCTGTCTGGTAATATTACGCATCCTTGATCCAATCCAGGCATGTCGACTGCAATATCTTTCAATAAATGGAGAACTGGATCAAGAACAAATAATTTTTCTAATTGGGGAATGTCTGTCCTATATCGTGGATGCTCCAGGCTAGGCATATACCACTACCACAACTCAATATTTATGTCGGCATATTCGAACGACATCATCGGAACCAACAAACCAAAACTCATATACGAAGGTCGTTACCAATAACATACTGCCCTGGTTACCCACAAGAGAGTGCCCAAAAATGAAATTAGCCAAAGTCTACTGGAAAATGAAGAGCATATTCATGGTTCCACTCTACTGGAAGCGGGATTTCTTGACACCCTTGAGAATATATCAGTAGAGGCACAAGATTCTATCAGTCCATTTCCAATTTATGGAAATGTTATTAGCAGCTACGTAGGCCCTCCCCGTAATTTTTCTACCAGCATATCTGAAGGTCCTCCCCAGAGAACCCATGTGGGATTAATCTCTATACCATGAATGATTAATCATGAGATCCTATATCCTGATGTGTGTTAGGGTATCCATCAGAATGACCAAATGATCAGAAAGCAAGAAGTACCCCCTTCGTTTCTTTTTCCCTAATAGTTCTCCCCAGGGTATACCATGTAGACATGTTTCTCCCTATAGTCGGACTCCATTTCATGGTGGTAGTCCTCACCATGATGACTTCCAGTGTGAAGTACCTACCTACAAGGGTAGTTTCAATGAAGGCCCTCCCCTCAAAAACATCAAGAAATGAGAATCGAATCCCCTCATTGTAGTACGCCCTAAAGGAACTCCCCAGGATGTACACTATAAAAAATATCCCTATATCCAGATACAAGGATGTGATAGTAGTCCTCACCATAAAATAATTCATCGAGAACGTCCTCCCCTCAGTGAAATATAACAGCAAGAGGGTCCTCCCCTCACTGTAGCCCACCCTTTAGGTCCACCCCATGGTGTTCACCATAGGTGCATTCCTTGTGGTTGAACATCATGTTGCAATGATAGACCTCACCATTGTAGTACTGATTACGAAGGTCCTCCCTGCAACCAAAATTCAAACCAGCAAGAAGGTCTTCCGCATTCCGAGAAAAATCTAAGGATATACTCCTAGGCTAATGCACTTTAAATATTGACTCAAACATGTCAAACACTCTGTCTATGACTATTGTTAACCTTTCTCAACCAAAGAATGGTATGGGGCCACACTCATCTTCCGAGCCACACCCACACTCACATATCAATGAGGCTCCTACCAACCCCAATGCATGTATCAAAATCATTAATAAACTTTCACGATGGGCATATCATGTAGGGGAGTCCCCAAAAGAACAATAATAGGATATGTTTCTTCCCATGTAAAGAGTATGCATAACATGTCATCATATTATAAGAGATTCACCATCTAATCGACATGTAGGCCCTCCCATCTTTACAGTGACCACAATCAGAATGGAAGAAGAAAGACATTGAACTCTCCTTCCTCCACGTGATGCACATGTTGTGTTGCCTCATTAGTGATTCCCCATCTAGAGTTCATATTTGGGGATGGGAAGAACATGGATCTCTACACATCACCCCATGTCCCATCCAATAGACCCCATCATAAATGAAATCTTGGAATGTCATTACCCAAAGGCGGAAATCAATTGAAATCCCATCTTCAGAAAGATGGAACTCTTGATTAGGACCGGTCTTGAGTAAACCTGAAAAGCATCTGATCCAACTAGATCAAGCCATTAAGAAGCTTCTGAGTCAGGGAACTAAGAACATCCTGAAGGCTTCCCACTGAAGGGAAGTCCACCAGCAAGAATTTATCATGTCCTCTAATGAAAATAAATCCCATGAAAACCCCATGCCATAGTCGGCTCACACCCATGCAGGGGTGCATGAAATCATGAAAGTAGACATCGTAGAAGCTACCCAAACAATACGAGAATAGCCCTAGCCCACAGGGATGGTGGTATTTTTAAATTCCCCCATAATTACAATGAACTCAAGCTATAGTGAATCTACGGAAGAATGGGATCAACCCCAGTCCATATTTCTGGGTGAATTTTTAGCACAAATTCCCACATAATGGACCTATGCATTATCCCACCTGAGAAGAATAATGAGAAGAGCGGTCACCCATTCAGACTTGTCTCGTGGTTCATACCCCTTGGGATGAAAGCATAGTATGATGCTAGATCGAGGCTCCCTTTGGGTGGATCTTCACCAAGAAACATGAAGAATACCATAGAATGGAAGAAGAATATCCAATAAATGAAAAAAAAACTCTCCTACCATTCAATAGTATGTACACCGCGCCAAGGAATTTTTTATCAGTGAACGTGGTGGATATCAGTCCCACGGATCTCATAGAAAATATTACAAATAGAGATGATGAAAGAGAATATGGTTCCCTCCCAAAGGTGGCCCACACCGAGCCTAATGGTTGGCATACCAGATCCATATATTTTCCCTAAATTTTGGTTCCCCTCATCAAACCCATTACTACCTCCCTCAAAAATCCCCAAAAAGGAGATATATAATTCAAACGTCATATATGACCCTCATACTCCTCCCCCTTCAAATTTTTGACTCACGCTTGATGAAAGATTCACCATGTTTGAGGAAGAAATAAAAGAGCTCAAGAGAATCAATGTCGAGATGCATCGAGGAAGCTATCTATCCAAATCTGTTCTTCAAGAAGAATGGCAATAAGTGTCCCAAGAAGAGGTGTCTCTGCCATAAGAACTCATCCTAGTAAATTTAACTAATCTTGGTGGCTCGTCCAATCATGCACTGGGACCATCAGCCTAGTTTAATCTAGCCTGATAAGGACATCTGGACTTCCCTCCACTGGTAAGGATACTAGAATACATTCAGAAGAACCCATAAATGATACCCCTTGTAGGGTATCCGCTGCAAGTTCAAGTTGTGTCTTCACATCCATCATTCCTCCCTACATCATCCTCCTAATCTCATGTCTGATAAGTTATGCATCAAGGGATCTTGAACAATGTCGATAAATTGATATCTTGACTTGAAGCTGGGGATGGAAGATGCACTCTAATACAACCAGATTACAAACCTTACCCTGGCACGGTGAGCAATGTTCCTCCACCACCAAATGTCGGGAACCCCTTATTTTTTATGTTAAATGGTTCAGGAGACCTGGAACAACATCTAAAACACTATGCATATTATTGTGACCCCATGATGGGTTCCCAGGAGAATCAATAAGTAGTAAATCTCAGGTTCTTCATGAGAACTCTATTGGGTTCCAACTTCATGTGGTATACTAGTCTTCCAGTTAACTCAATCACATGTCGGGCAGAACTTCGGAAAACATTTATCTTCCCTTCTAGTTTGACATTACCTAAGATAATAGTTAGTGATCTCATGAACTGCATGTAGTTAGAGAAAGCAATATATCCGGACATCATTGCCTGATGGAAAGTCCGAACTTTCTCAATTAACATACAACTCCTATAGGATGAAATGCTCACAATGTGCATCAATAATCTCTGTGATTGATTATAGACTTCGCACATCCCAGTGAAGTACACAAGTGGGTTACAATAATTCTCATTAATTTTCCATATGATATAAGATTCCTTTTAGCAGACCAATCTCAAGCCCCGATGGCCCCAGTGGACCCCGGAAAAAGAACTAGATAAGATGAAGTGACTTTTATTACTATAAAGCTACCCATGAAACTAGATCGAATTGATAGGCTACCATCAAACCTTAAGGGACCCCATAGATGCCAACAACCACCCCCACTTCAAAAATATGAGATAAGGGGTAAAAAAATAATTTAGTTCAAGGAATGAAGAAATAAAGTCAACACATTCTAAGATGAAAAAAAACCACAGATACTTCATAGCAACCTTGAATTGCCACTTTCTCTGGCTGCAAAAGAAAAACTGAGTTGATTAAGTGGGTCATGAAGACCATCTAAATTATTTTACATACCACCAAAAACTAGGAAACACCATCTAGGAGTGCTTAGATTTCAAGGATCTCCTATAAAAATGGTGGATTTTGGAAAAGTCATGTTGGTTTTGACACTAGAACAAGTGTCTTATGTATCCACCTTAGACACAAGAGAGGAAGAGGAGTGGAAAATAGTTACCAAAAAATGGAGAAATGATTTGATAGTTGGATCACTAGAAAATAGTCAACAGAGCTTATGGAATCCCCTAGGCATAGTTTAACCATCCAACCATTCCCTCAATAGTTATTGATGCAAAAAAACCAATATCCTCAAACCTAAAATCCTCTGAGGGATGAAAATAAATAACAAAAGAGAAAAAATATGAGCCCAATACAAATCCAAAATTGGTCTTGTCATTTTCGGACTTCATGACCATAGACATGAAAGAAGGGGACCACCCCACCAAATGGGACAACATGCACAACTATTCCAAACAACAACATCTGCAGAAGATAAAAAATAGAATTATTTTCAGATCAAGTATTGATTTCTTGCTTTATTTACATCATTCAAATGATAGACCCCATATCTGATGGAAACTATGTCCATGAACATGAGTTCCCCATGTCCAACTAGAGAGATGGAGGAAGAGGTCTTAGTTTCCAAGTGATTCTAGGAATGTATGATCGTGGCATGAGTCATATTCCCAGCCACACCTTAATTCAAAACATATATGTTGAGGAAACTTGCAGGAGGACCCTCCAGTAGAAACAATAGGAAAAGGGTGTTTCTCTACTCTTGTAAGAAGAAATAAAAACCCAATAATTATGGAGTATCCATTAGAGGAAGACCATATGTCTGATGGCCCATGTAATACATGCAGACTAGTTCGGCCAAACTAGAAAAGCACAGCAGAACAATCATCTCCTGTCACAGTGGCGGAACCATCTACATCCAAATCTCAATCCCCTAAAACTCCAATGAAAGAGAACCTCGAAGCTAGGAAGCACTAGCCTTTAGAGAAAAAATATAATATTATGAAATAGCTAGCCTCAGTAATCACAAATCTATTGATCCTGAATTCCATGAGTCTGTCAGTAGATCATAGGGAGGCACTCATCAAATCCTTACTACGCCCCCATAAAATCAAGGTCAAAGTAGCTATTGGTGAATTCTATCGAACATAGACCAATATTGAAAAATTCTACGCTATCATCTCCTTCAAAAATCTAGATGAAGACACCATCAAGTAGGGATGCATCACACCCTTATATGTGTCTGGAATTAAAAATGGAATTGATGTCTGGAAAATTTTCATCAACAATGGCTCTGGAGGTAACCTCCTCCTGCTATGACCACATCATTAGTTATTCTATGATGAAAATAGTCTAACACCCACCACCCCAACTCTACTAGGATACGACAAAAACAAGTAGAAGCAGCTGGGATCAACCAAGCATGATACATATCTTGGTGACCTCATGTCTGATGCCATGTTTCTAGTAGTTTGGAAAAGTATGGCCTTCAATATCTTATTAGGGAGGCCCTGGATGCATCAGCATGCTATGATTTCCTCATCATTCCATTGGTGCGTCAGATATTGTGATAATGAAAAAAATGGAACATTTTTCACCGATAAATCCCCATTCAAATCATGTGAGTCACATTAAATCGATGTAGGGTTCAATAAACTAAAAGAGAGGAATTATTTATCCAATGAATTTGATTAGGACACTGCCCTAAACAAAATGTAAATGGCTCCCGCTGATCAACTTAAACACCTTGAGGAAGAGTATGTATTACCCATTAACCTGGTTGAGTGAATAAATTCAAGCTCATATATGGATTCCACTATCTGAATGAAATATTTAACGGAAACTAAGTCCAAAGGTGCTGAAAAGCACACTAACTATCATGATGATGGTGAGATCTCAAACAGAAATGCAACTTTCTCATCCTTGGAGCCCCAGATAGTTCATTCTATACTGACTAAGGAAGTTGAAGATGTCCCATCACTAAATAAAGTGACAAAACTCTTCCACCCCCATTCCATTCTCTTCATAGAGTTCCTCACAGTTATCGAAGGTAAGATGATCTGTTTTAGTTTCCAAAAATCAGAGTCGTGATTCCCCTCCCAATGCTGGAGATTTCATCTCACGAATCGTCCCAAATCAGAAGAGAATCTGGATGAAGAAGATGATGAAGAAGAAGACTTTAAGATTCCCATACCACATTCAAAGTAGTCTCCACCATGATCGATGAACAATGGGACATAAGATAGGGAACCAAAGATGTCCTATGGCCCACTCTGATTAGTCTGGGTATACCTTTTAGAGAGAAGGAGGCATATACCTCTTTTCTAAAGATGAATCAATATTTTTTTACCTAGAACTACAGATAAATTTCTAACCTTGATCTTGACATCACCACTCATCACCTAAGTCTTCTAGAAGACCATCATTGTTGTAGGAAAGCTTCCAAAAGGACCTGCCCAACACATGCTGCCAAAATAGAGCTGAATTTGAATAAATTATCACAGATAACTTCATTCTGAATGTCCATTGTCTGATTTGGCTGGAAGAAATAGCCATGTCAAAATGAAGAATGGATACCTTAATGTATTTATTGACTTTAGGGACCTCATTTGGAACTACACGAAAGTTGATTTCTCAGTCTCGATCACAGAATTGATTATCAATTAGACAGCTAGAAATGAGGCCCTCTATTTCATAGATGGCTATTTTGGATACAACCAGATCTGAATGGCCCAATAAGATCAATAATCTACTACTTTCATCCCCTCCCCCAGTGAGTATAATGGTATAAGGTGGTTCCATTTTGTCTAAAAAATGTTGGCCCTACATATAAACATGCCATGTATTTCATTTTCAAGCCCGTCCTAGGAAAATTTGTCGAGTGCTACATCAATGACACGGTGGATAAATCATGAAAAATGATCAATACACCTAACATTTGATGAAAATGTCTTCTATAAATTGTGAAAGTCGAGTCTATAGATAAATCCCCTAAAGTGTGCTTTCATCAGTACCTCTCGGGAATTCCTTGGCATCATCGTTCACCATTGTGGAATCAAAATCTCTCCTAATAAAACACAATTCATCCTTGAAATGTCTTCACCTCACAATCTCTTGGAGTTGAGGGGTCTCCAGAGGAACTTGGCTTACATCCGACACTTCATATTCAACCTTACAGGTAAGTGTTTACCTTTCACTGGGTTGATGAAGAATGGGGTCATATACCAGGGGTATTATGATTATCAACTAGACTAAGAAAATCATAAAATTTTTCTCCTAAACCCACCGGTACTGATTCCACCAATAGAAGGGAGACCACTCATGTTTACATAATTTTCGTGAAATAGTAGGTAGGTGCTTTGCACAGAAAAATGATGCCAACAACAAGAATCATCTCTGTTAACTCAGTTGATCAAGGATCAATGTTGAGTCTCTATATTCAAGAATCAAAAAGATGTTTCAATCCCAGATCTATGTAGTTCTAAAATTTAGGTATTACCTATAGCACCATGAGATCTATCTAGTCTCCCAATGCAACCTGCTCAAGTATATCCTCAGTCTCCCTATGATAAATGGATGCCTATCATGGTGGGAAGTCATCCTATAGAATTTTGACATATGGTACATCCCCCAAGAAACCATAAAATTCTAGTCATTACCAAATTTATTGGAATAGTACCCCTAGGAAAAAATGGCCCCATTAGATACTGAACTTACTGATGAAGAAGTGTTATCCACCCAGGAAGGCCCCTATTCATGGGAAACATACTTCGACAGTGCCTCCAAAATCTCGATATGGAAAGGGATGGAGGACCCCAAACTCAATAATGTAGGTCTGGGAGTTATAGTCATATCTCTAGAAAAGGCATCCTTTCCTTACCCCTTATTTCTTTCAAAATGGTGCACAAATAATAAAGTTAAATACTAGACGATCATCATAGGCTTGGATCTGGAACTTCATTCCCAAGGTGAACACCTAAAGATAAAAGGATATTTATAATTGGTCATAAAGTAGTTCAATCATGGCTATTCCATTAAGAAATAAGTATTGACAGCTTCGATGAACCATGTCCCAATGCTGATCACAAAATTCCAATCAGAACCAAAACTCTTCTTATGTACCCCGATAACTAAATACTCAAGCTGATGCAATGTAAAATGCCGCAACAACCCTAGATAATTCAGAACTGTATGAAACAATTATCGACATTTCCCACTATTATATGGGCATGCCATTTATTCAGAAAAATATGGAAGAAATCAATGAGATTAGCCCCATTCTTGAACCTTACGGTCACACCACCGACTGGATGAATACCGTTGTAAATTACCTTCAGGGGGGACTCCCACCAGAATGAGATGGATGAGAACTGATCTAGAAGTGGGATATCAATTTTTTCTATACAATGTCACAACCCTAGAAAATGTTCCCTACAATCGAGGCATTGATGGTGTCTTTCTTCATTTCTTCGATGGTGAAGAAACTATTGCTATCAGTAAAGAAGTACACACTAAAACTTGTGGAGCACACCAATTGGCATCCAATCTCTCCCATCAAATTATATGGCTTGGATACTATTGTCCCACTATGATAGAGGATTATTCCATATTTTCCAGGAAGTTCCATCCCTACGAAGTTGATGCAAATTTTATTCACCAACCACTAGAGCTACATCACACAGCTATGTACTCATGGACCTTTTTTGTATGGGGGATGGATGTCATGGGACTACATCTTCCTTCCATAGCTAGAGAATTTATGTTCATTACCACAACAACCAAGTTCTTCTCATAATGGGTTGAAGAAGATCCACTAAATGTTGTCGGGGAAAGAATCATTTTCATCTTTGATAAAGTAAACATCATTTCAAAATTTGGTATCCCTCATACAATACTAATAGAAAATGAAACCAACATCTGCTCTGATAGGTAGGAAAAGTAATACTATGAGTATGGAATCAATGTCAACTATTCATCCCACTATCATACAATGTCCAATGGGAAGATAGAGTATTTAAACAAGACTCAATCCAACATACTCTAGAATATAGTAGACAAGGATAAGAAATAATGTCCAGAAAAGCTCCTCTATTCATTATGTGATTATCGGACCATGACCAAGACAACCACCTAGGGAACCCCAAAATCATTTGAAATGGGTCAAAGGCAGATCTTCTCATCAAATTTCAAGTTCCATTGCTCTATATTTCCATTGGTTATCAACTTTCTTTGGATGGGCAATCACAAAAATAGTTTGATGAGTTGGAGAAACTCGATGGGAAATGATCACACACTTTTCACCATTTGAAAGTCTACCAAAATCGAATCGCATGAGCCTTCAAAAAAAAATTTATTGCCTTTAGTCATTCAATGTAGGAGAGATGGTGTTGGTCTTCAAAACTAGGATGATACTAAAGAATAAACCCCAAAAATCTTATGACAAAGTGGGAGGGGCCATATGTCATACATAAGGTCTACTCCAATGGAGTATATGCCTTGATATCAATGGATCTTAAGCATTTCACAACTCCCACCATTTCAAGGTTTCTAAAGAAATACTTCATGTAACAATGACATAGAATTCATAGCTACAAGACGCTAAAATGCATAGCGACATAAGTCATCATAATCATACGATGTTAAACTGCATGATACCTTTGTATTTACTGCATGATGTTAAACTGCGTTGTATTTATTGTGTTCCAACTAAAAATCCTTTTCTTATGAGTCAAATTAATGGAAAGAAAATATAGTTATACCCTCCCCCTTTCAATGCACAAGATAGACCAATACAGGGAAGGAAGTATATAACTACATATATCTTGATTCCTTCCCTTATATGATATATAGAGAGGCCTCGACCTAGCATATCGGCCTACATATCATATGAAATTGAATTCCCCTGTTATAAAATCTCTCAATGCATACTACGAGGGAAATCAATATCATTCCGTGTTTCTCACATCGAGTATAACTCCTGTGAGCTTAGGATCGGTGGTAAGGATTCCCTTATGTAAAAAAACCATATAGGAATATGATAGACCCAACACCCATAGAGGATAAAACAAAATTACTTGTACTCCTACACCCAAGTCAGATCCGTTCATAGAGAATATTGTTTACAGAACTATGTATAGCTTGATTCCTTCCCTTACAGGATACATAGGGATGCCTGGATTTAACATCCTTCCCCATCCACCAATCAAAGAAAAATTCCCCTTCATTTCCATACACATGGAACAAACCTCTATAAGAAATCACCAAAATTACATGTGGCTTGATTATACCCCTTGCAGGATACACAGTGACACATTGAACACAAACCCTGGTTCAACCACCATGAAAAAAAGATTCTTCTTTTCCCTACATACGGGTTGGAACAATGTACGGAATTACTTTCCATAAATTTGTGTGGCTAGATTCTTTCCCTTGAAGGATATGTATTGACACCTAGATCCTCTATCCCAGTCTAGCTGCCCAAACAAAAAATTCCCCTTTTTGTATAGGTTATACTTGGAAAGGGGAATCCATAAAAGGTATTAACCACATACATTATACTACATGGATCATCAAGAATCATGTACTACCAAATTCTCAACATTACGAAATCCAAAACATGCTCCCAATTTCTTACAAAACGAATGCAAGTAGATGATGGAAATTCCATATCTAAATTCCAACACCCAAATGGAGTCATAATATCTTGCTTCCCCTATATATGAGTTAAGACTATATAGAAGCTTCAGTAGTTTAGGGTTATTTATGGTATGGGTATTTTTTACATTCCCAAAAACATCTTTACCATTATTCAAACTCCATACACTAGGAAATATTTTTCCCCATAACCATTCAAATCCATTGGAAATGGAATTCCAGTGTCATACAAACACATCTATTTGACAATTTATATCATGCACCGACGACTCTGCATACTCCACAAAAAAAATGACCATCAACCTAATGAAACTTGTCCCTTAGGATAGGCCTTTCCTTTTTCAGTATGCCCAATGACTTCCAAGGCCCATGCAATTACTCCAAATATAAGCCCCCCCCCCCCCCCCCGAGACTATGGTTATCACCTTATATCATCCCTCATGTATTAATAACACAATAATAACCAGACCACGATGGACACAAATCTATTTATAGTATTTTGTGATGATTTCTCTTTCAAACATGATGTAAATCTGTGTTTCCAAAATCCTTACCACAAACTGCTAAACTGGATGGCTAGAGGTGTCCTAGCTACACGACATAAAACTACATCATAGAATAGAAATTCTTAGATTCTTATCTTGGGTCGTCCTCCTCAAACAAAATGTGTTTCCTTCTTATGCATGGGATAAACTTCTACAATCAATGTCCATTGGGAATCCAATATGACTCTATTTCCCACTGATAAGATGTGTGGTAGACACGAATCCTATGATCTGGACTCAACCATAGAATGTATTGATGTGTCCCTTTCTCTTCAAATGAATTTAATTAAGGAAGAGAATCCTTTGATGTGTCGTATTTATAGGGCTACTTATGGGTAATCACATTTCCCATCATTCATGTCAGGATTACGCTAACTAATGATACAATTGTGTGGAAGATGACCTTTTTGCACAACGTTAAAATGTATAATGTTGATCTAAGAACAAAACACTCACTGCCATTTATTTATCCATTATTAAGTAGTGACCTAAAATCCTTGTAATCCCAAATTTTTCACACCGATCATAGCTAACGTGATCTTAGGTACCTCAATAAGAGATGCACCATGACATTATGGAAAATTTATTTCATGATTTTGGTTTTACTATCATAACCCTAAATGGCATGTAATGGTTTCGTTCCCCATAAGTAACCCCAAGTCCTAACCAAATGAGGTAAAACTGAACGGTACTCCAAAGATGAGATAGAGGCATCACTCTATGTATGTCCTAGATCTATGTAGGGGATTACTAGATCCCATAAGTGAATCACAACCTGGACATTTCTAATGTATTCAGATACACTCCTCCCATACATCAAACTCCATATTTTGAGTAGTTTTAAATCCTTATAACCCTCAATGGCCCTCGTAGGTAGAATGATAGTGTTCTGAAGATACCGTTGTTTAACTATGCACATCATGCCCCAGTGGTTCTACATATGTTGCCTACAAAACGACCATTAATCAAAGAAAATTCTTATTTAGGATAGTAATCTCTTACATTGGTACACCCACAACTCCCAAGACCCATAACATCCCTCCTATTTCAAGAAACCTCAAATTCATGGTTTACATTCCCTTTCATACCCACACCTTGGATATATTAGAACATCCTCGCCCAATTCAACTCTGATATCTTTTATGGATTATAAAAAATAAATATTCCCCATCCATATGTGAGAAGTTAATTCATGTATGAAAAGAAAAATGCCCCCACTTATTTCCAGTTTTCCCAGTAATGTTCAAATGAAGAAATGCCCCCTCTCATAAGCCATATGTTGTGTCCAGAAAGGTCCCAATCCCCAAAATCCTTCATCGCCATCTAAGGTGGAAGGACAGTGTCCTGCAAACACATTTGTTTAACTATACATATCAGGCCCCATTGACTCTACATACATTGCCTACAAAATGGCCATCATCCAAAGCCAAATTGTCCCTCGATGAGACATTTCTAGTTTCCGTATGCCCGAATGACATTAGGTCTCATATCACACCCTGGATTCAAAAACCCCATGGAATATGATTTAAATTTTTCCCCTTTCAAATTCCGAAATGATGAAAACCATTTCATGTTGAACTGATGAATCATTTACTATCTCTTGGTTAGAGTTAAATTATATCCCATAATAAGTTTCAAGTTTCTTGGTAGTATGACATTAAACTATACCATTCACTGTCTCTCTCTTACCAAAGTGAATTGGTGTGGGAGTTGTTTCTCATTCAAATCTGATACAAATTTACCTAATACTTTCATATATCATCCTTATATAATCCAACCAATGTGGTCCCCAACCTCAAAACACAAACAAAATTTTATAAATATCAAACGCTAGCAGAGATGGATGGCCAATGTCTTGTAGACACCTTTTTTTGACTATCCAGATCAAGACCCAGTGTCTCTATATATGTCACCTAAAAAGACCATTAACTATAGGTAAATTCTTCCTTAAGAGAGTCATTTCCTACCTCTTTATTCCCAAAATGGCCCCAAAGCACCATATACGTCCAAAAATCGCAATTTTAGGGTCAAGAAAAATCTATCATTCATGCTTGAGTGTTATTGGGACATTTTCTAGATGATGAATCCCAAATTGGGGCCCCTAATCTATTAATTTTGGTCAAAACTATTCAACCTAAAAAAATTAGTAATAAGTATGACTCGAATGACTATAAACCACCAATGAAAATGATGTAATACACACCAAAGTGGAAACAAATGTAATGCCCCGACCCTAGTTACCCGAAGTCGGTTCATTGTTTTAAAACATCGGCATGATTTCAAGGAATCATGTCCCGAAGCACTGATCAGTTTAGTTGTCTTGGAAAATAGATTACATACATTAATTTTAAATTACATTATAAAATTAAAAACAACAACAACATTGTCTCTATTGACCACATATATATGCCTTATACTATCTTTGAAGGTTAGGCATAATATACTTCTTTGCATACTCGGAAAAATAAAACATAGAAAGGGGTGAGCTCAGATTCTCAGTAAGGATAACAATATAGTGGAAACTTTCATAAATAAGCATAAACATTTAAGGCAATGCATAAAACTAAAACAAAATCTTTTTAATCTTATACTTTAGCATAATATGGAATCGATAAATCTAATAATTCCATTTAATTATTCACATGGAGATTCTAATAGTCGAATAATCACATGTAATATCAATATCTAATTTCATAATGATGGAATGCATAATGCCAAACTTCATAACCACATAGTCACGACCTTGTGCCAAGTCTAAAATATGATTTTTCAAGGTCTTGTGCCAAGACACGAGTTTGTGATATGATACCTTCTAATTCATCGATGTGTTATAGCAAGCTCCACCTGTCACATACTAAGTCCAATGCATTCCTCATATGTAAAGGTTTAAACATAACATAAACATTCATATTAAAAATATAATAAGAAATTTCAATACATTATCAATAATCCATGAATGGTATAAAAATAGAACATATATAGTCAAACATATCACTAAACCTTCAATACAATATGTAATATTTGTATCATAAAAATCAACCTTGATCAAGAATTATATCTCGTAAAGGATGTTGATATAGTTGAAAATGATCAGTAAAAATCATTGAGAGAAATATCCATTTTTCATGAAATCATTTAAATGTCATATAAATGATGTAATTTAAAATATAGATTTGAATAAAAGTTTCCCATACCACTTTATAACTTTTGAAAGGAATTAACATTTTAAAACATTCATGTTCATATAAATAAATCCTTAAAACCATTTTGAAAACATGGCCATTATTAAAAAAAGGCTTGGAAGTGTAAATAATTAAGACATTTAAAATTTTGTTTCTGTAAAAATTACCATAAAATGAATACCTTTGAAAACTCTTTTATGAAACACAGACATGGATAATAAATATGTCCCAGTACATACATACATAAAAACAACATTGAATAATAAAGAGATTTTAAAATTAACCCTTACCTTGCACTTTCCTTTGGTAGAGGGTATATTTAACCTCCTGTATAATGACCATAGTATGTTATTAAATTATATTAGAACCATATTCATATTTATTATATCATACATGATTCATTTATAAATTTATATTACCTATTTAATAATCATTTCATGTTAAATTATCATTTTCTGTAATAATTCCTTTATTTATCGTACATGTTTTAACTTGTTATGAATGATAATATCAGATATATCATGATTTAAATACGTCCAGAATATAAAAAAAGATTTATATAACATATACATTTTGAATATAAATATTTATAACATATAGATAAATGAAATGGAAGGCACTGTTTATGGACATGGTAGGTCGTACGTACGCATAAACGTTGTTTCTATTTTCATATCACTTTGAATAGAAGTAAGTGAATAAGATATATGTAAGTACATACATAAATACATAAATATCTCCATTATATTTATTTTTTCATATATTACATACTTATTAATAATATTTATTTTTATAATCATCATTGAATGGGGAACATGGGAATGAATCTCATCACATTGTGGACATGGTAATCCGTACGTACACCTGAGTGGCAATATCATTATATTAATGGTGAAATTGTATGTAATTGGATGATATATCAAATAAAAAATTATTAACATGTTATATTTTTTATTGACATCAGTTATACTCATTATTATACCCATCCAAATAATGAAGTGTTTGAATAACAAACTACACCACAACGTGGAGACGGTAAGCCGTACGTATGCATGTATGGTGACTTTGTGATTTATTGGATGGATAGAATAAAGAATATTGTAGTAAAATATTTATAATATTATCACATTATGTATAATATACTGGATTTATTATTTTGGTATGGAAACAAAAAAGTAGAGTGGATGTGGAAGAAGAAAAGAACATGAAAGAGGATGGTGAAATTATTACCTCTTCTTCGGGTGTTTCCTTTTGAGTTGACCAAAAAGGCTCCATAGGTTTCCTTTCTGATCAAAGTAAGAACTATATGTTGATTTCATGGATTTTGGGAGGATATTTTTGCAGGGTTTGGCCAAGAAAAATGTATTAGGAGGTGTGAAATTAAGAGAATGGGAAGTACCCTTTTATAACAGAGGTGAGGGTCACTTTAGGAAAATCATGAAATATTATTTTATAATAAACTCATTTTCGGTTTCTAATGGCTAAAAAAGGATTTATTTAGATTATAAGGTAGTTATGGGTCTAAAACAATCCACCAATAGGTTTTATATAGGTTTAGTTCACCATATTATCCTTATCAATTAGATTTAAGTCATAGTTAAATAGTGTGACATTTACCATGTCTCTTTGAATTTTTAAATTATATGGTTAATATAATTACTATAACAAACCAATAGAACCCCAAGTGGTTAATTATTAATATATATAACCTTATATAAGTCCTTTATCTAATTATTAGATTTTTAGGAATATTATATTAATTAATAATATTGTATTTGTTTTAATAACTCAATTTTGTCAATTTTCACACTATTTAGTATTTCATTTTTGTGAAAATAATAACAGCATGATTACGTCAAAAAAAATTATTTAATAAACCATAACATGTCATATTAACCTATAAAATTTGTGTAATTCAAAAAAAGTCTCAAATTTATTTTATTTGGATATTTATAAAATCAATTATTTTAAAATTTCATTAATATGGTAATTACTGCATCATCATTGTGTCATGAATAAATTAAATTATCTAATGTCTAGGAATTATAAATAAAATAAAATTATGTAGGAAATTGTTTTATCTTTCCAATTAATTTTTATAGTTGAGTTTATATTTTTTGTAACCCTATATAAAAAATAGTTTAGTTATTAAAAGTTGAATTTAACACTTTTAAATCTTCCTTAAATAAAATAGTAATAAATTTCCTAATCAAATCCATGTAGACCAAAAATGATCATATTTTATTCCTAAGGTTTTTATGGTTTAATTACGCTTATCCAATAGAATTATTACATGTGTTAGGGTAATTATAATATCATTTTTCCTTAAATACCCTATTTACTTTTAACCACGGTAAATAGAAGTCAAAAGTTACTATTCACCAAAAATTATTTTCATCTTATTGAATCAAATTTTACTTACTGATGTCAACTATGTCTCTCATATAATTGAAATTCAACTCTCAGAAGTAGTAAAATTATGTTTTAAGCAAATTTTCTAACGTTCCTAGAAGGTGGGTAAAAGATGTTAAAAAGATACATAAAATTTTATTAACCTAATTTTATTATAAAATAACTCAAATGAATTAAATTGAACTTAAATAGGTATTATATAACTATTTTTACATAAAATAAATCTATATAAAATAAATAACTATTTAACTAAAAAATCGGTATTAAATAATAACGCAGTGTTTTTTACTATTCATCAAAAATTAAATGTTTTTAGAAAAATACCAATAATCCACCCTAATATAAATTTGATATTCTGAATTCAAAAATAAATTATATTTTACCAAATTCAAAACATATAAGTATAATTAATTAATTTAAAATTAATTCTTGTTGTCATAACCAAAAAGCGTGTTTTTAAAAAGAAAATACTATCAAAATATTGACATGTGTTTACGTCAAATTTAAATGTGAAATTACATATAATGACATAAATTCTATTAAATGAAAAAAATAAAATCTAATTATACTTCAAAACCATTCAGATATATAATTTAACACTATACATTATTTTGTTTGAAAAAGTAGTTTTCAATTAAAACATAGTATTTTTCACTATTCGTCAAAATATGAAAGTTATCAGAAAAGTACCAAAAATTTATCCAAACAAAAATTTTATGTACTCATTATAAATAAGAATTTAATTACATTAAATTGAATATATAAAAGTGTTAAATATTTTTTTTTAATTGGTTTTCCATTAAAAGGCGGTAAAATTGCATTTTTTGAAAATAATTATTTATCTGAAAAAATGAATTTTTTATTATATTATGTCTAAGAAACGGATTATATCGATGTTAAAATTATATAATGTATATAATATTCAAAATAAATGTAATACTATTCATAACGGCTTTTTGAACAGTTAGTTTGGTATATTGTGGTGCGCTCGAACTTGTTGTAGCGTGTAGCGCAAGTTGTTGAATTACTTTAATAAGATAATGTACTAAAAAAATATTTGGGAGTTTCATTCTCCCCTCCATCAATAAATTGATTCCTCACAATTTGAAATTTTTCTTCAAAAATAAAATGTTAAAAATAGAAAAATACATTTGTGGGAAACCAACATCGGACATTAGGTTAATAAAATTTATTCTTAATTAGAGGGAAAGGGAAATGAAAAAGTCACCACCAAATTATGATCTCGATTAAGATAACATTAGTGAAAATTAGGGACACATAATTGAAGGAAAAACATAAATATTTATAGGGAGTGATTGAGGTCATCAATAAAAAACAAGTGTGAAATAGAGGGCCTCAAATACATCAATCTAAAATGATGTAAAATATCATCAGTTCAACAAAACATATGGTATTAGGGTAACCCATTTTTTGATTTAAGATCCCTTACCTAATTTTTATGAATTTATTTATTCATATAATAAGAGATATATATATATATATATACTTGACATGTAGAGTTTCATCCTTCAATAAATTCCTACCACAAACACATCTTTCACTCCATAATATTATAGAACTCAAAAATATCTTATTTATCCAAATCATATACGGTTCCAAAAAAATAAAATTATAATTTATCTGTCATACCATTAAAAAAACTACATTATATAAACCAGGACATCACGTAGGCCTGTGGTAGGTGATGCACCCATGTCGCTTTTCGGTTGTGGGTTCAAGTCTCGAGACCTTCCCGGACGCGACAGGTTGTCAGCTGACCTCCAGGTTTTCCATTTTATGACAATCAAAAAATATTCTTGAGAAATGATTTAACCTTACCAATATTATCCAATGTCAAACGTAATCTATTACAACCATTATACTTATCCAAAATACTTCTGTCCAAACTCACATTCCAAAATTTATAAGGAAGGTAAACACAATGAAGATCTTTTTTTCCATGAAATAATATGTGAATAACTTCATCATGTATTCTTTTAAAACACTGTAACACCCTAAATTACTATAAAACCTTATTTAAGAAATTCATACTCCATTATTCTTTATAGAATACTATATATACTCCTTCTATCAAAAAATGTTTTAAACTCCAATAATGGTGGAATATAAAAATCATTAATCAGTTTAAAAGTAGTCAAGAATATCCAAAATATTTTATCCAAATCAATCATATACTCTTCCAAAATCACTACCTTAGTATCAGAACCATATTACAAGTTTATCTTTCTGTCAAATAGATATTTTCAAAAAAAACATTAACCTTCTATACCGTCACTTTTCTTGGTTCCACACAATCTCATGTCTTTAATGAAATAATACTGCAATACAATACTTTTATACTCTATAATTATTAAAACAAGTACATCATTAATACAATTCTGAAATGACACAATAACATAATGAGAACATAATAAATCTAATCATTCATCTTCATTGAAGATGGTATCATAACTTGATTATTATCCAATAGCAGCATTTGGGTTATACTCTGATGATTTGGACATTGCTTTACGTAGTGTCCCAACTATTTGAAAATGAAGTGTTGTACATTTGAAACAATTTTCATACCCTTTCAATCACGTACATGGTGTATTTTTCTCTCTACACTAATAACAAAATCCCATTCCCTTCAAGAATTTAAAAAGGTGATTCTTTCCACAGTTATCACATATGGGAAAATCCTTCTTTCCCCTCTTCCCGTTATCCATCTTTCTCTCTTCCATCATTTTCTTCTCTTGCTTCCCTTTAAATTCATAGGACTAAGATAATGCTTTAGTTATCTTACTAACAAGTGATACTATTTACACATATGATGAGAATACATTGGAGAGTATTTCACTTTAAAATTTTTGTTAATACCATGAAAGATACGATCCTTAATAATCTTTCGATCATGAGTATTGTTGGAATTCTAATTCCTTCTACTAAGAGCCATTTCTAAACAATGGAATACAATAGCATAGTTTATGAATCACAATTTATAATTCCAAACTTGTAAAATACCTAACATAAGTTGAAAATATTTTTCATATAATCTATAATCATAAAATGTTTTTTTGAGTAATCATTTACTTTTAAATCCTTCATAATGTCTTGTAATTAAAATATGAATTATCCTAAGCATATCACCATGTATTTTCGTAAACAAGAGTACAACAAGGCCCGTTTTTGTTTACCAGGATACTCTGGGTCAAGCCTAAAACTCCTTGTAAGATTTTTCACTCCTAGGTACATCTGTTCCATATCCGCTTCTACCTACTCGTATCCTGATAGGTATGTATTTCATATAAAATACACAAAATCTCTACATTACCAAAATTATAGGAAGTTCTTATATACAAATATTCAAAATCTATCTAAGGGTAATGTTCTCTAATTATAGTTTGTCTAAATGTATTACCAAGGTTATTGATAAACATTCTCTGATACCAACTATAAAGCCCCGACCCCAATTACCCAGAGTCGGTGCATTATTTTAATACATTGGAATGATTGCAAGCAATCAACTCCTGAAGACCGATCAGTTTAGCAGTCATGGAAAATATATTACATACATGAACATTACATTGCATTATAAAAGAAAAAACAACAAAATAATTTCTCCATTGACCACATTCATATCCCTTAGACTATCCTTGCTGGTCAGTCATAATATATTTTTCGCATCTTGGGAAAAATAAAACATAGAAATGGGTGAGCTCAGATTCTTAGTAAGGATAACAATGTAGTGGAAACATTCATAAATAAGAATAAACATTTAAGGCAATGTATAAAACTAAAACAGAAGCCTTTTAAACTTAAACTTAATCATAATATGGCAGTGATAAATCCAATAATTCCATTTTCATATTCACATGGATATTCTACTAGTAAAATAATCACATGTAATATCAATAACTAATTTCATAATGATGGAATAAATAATGCTAGACTTCCTAACCACATAGTCAAGGAATTATTCCAAGACTACAAATAATATTTTGTCAAGGCCTTTTTCCAAGACACTAGTTTGTCTCATGAGACTTATCGATGAATCTATGAGCTATAGCGGGCTCCAACCATCACTTACTAAGTCTAATGCATTTCTCAAATGAAAATGTTTAATCATAACATAAACATTCGTATTAAAAGAAGCATATCAAATGTCAATACTTTATCCATAAACCATGAATGGTATTAACATAACACATCCACAATCAAACATATCACAAAACCATCAATACAATATGTAATATTTTTATCATAATACATCATCCTTTATCATGAATAATATCCCATAATGGATGTTGACATAGTTGAAAATGGTCAGTAAAAATCATTGAGGGAAATATCCCTTTTCCATGATATCATTTAAATTCATATAAATGAAGTCATTTAAAAGATATTTTTGAATCAAAGTGTCACATACCACTTTGAATATTTTTAAATTAATTAATATTTTAAAATATTCTTGTCCATATAAATAAATCATTAAAACAATAATGAATACATGGATAGTAATGAGAATGGTTTAGAAGAATAAATATTTCAAACATTTAAAATGATTTTTTAGAAACAAGTCCCATTAAAATAATCCCTTTAAAAATTAATTTATGAAACATGGACATGGATAATAAATATTTCCCAGTAGATACTTACGTAAAAACAACCTCGAATAATAAAGAGATTGTGAAACTAACCCTTACCATGCACTTTCCTTTTCTCAAGGATACGTTTATCCTGTTGAATAATGACCATAATATGTTATTAAATTATACCATAACCATATTAATATTTATTATATCATAAATGATTCATTTATGACTTTATAATACCCATTTAAAAATGATTTCCATGTTAAATTGACATTTTGGGAAATAATCACTTTCTTTATCGTACGTGTTATAACTTGTTATTCTTGATTTTATTATTTAGATCATGATTTAAATACTTAAATAATATTAAACGTGATCTATATATCACATATATTTAGAATATAAATATTTATAATAGATAGATATATGAAATGGAAGGCACCGTTTATGGAGACGGTAGATTCTACGTACGCATAAATGTTGTATCAATTTTCATATCGTATTGAACAGAAGTAAGTGAATAAGATATATATAATTACATACATACATATATACATATATATATATATATATCCAGTAGCATTATTTTTTCATATATTACATAATTATTAATAATTTTTTTTTTATAATCATCGTTGATTAGTGAATGTGGGAATGAATCTCATCGCGTCATGGCGATGTTAATCCATACGTACACACGAGCAAAAATATCATTATAATAATGGTAAAATAGTATGTAATTGGATGTTATATCATATATAAAGAATAATTAACATGTTATATTTATTATTTACATCTGTTATAATCATTATTATACCATTTCAAATAATAAAGTGTTTGAATAACACACTACACCACGACGTAGAGACGGTAAGTCATATGTACGCACATATAGTGACTTTGTCATTTATAGGATGACTAGAATAACGAATATTGTTGAAAAATATTTATAAAAACATAAATGTATATAGAAGATACTGGATTTATTATTTTGGTGTGAAAAAAAGAAAGTGGAAGTGGAAGAAGAAAAGAACTTGAAAGAGGGTGGTGAAATTATTACCTCTCCATCGGGTGTTTCCTTTTGAGTTGATCAAAAGGGATCCTTAGGTTGGCTTTATAATCAAAGTAAAGACTCTATGTTTATTTCAGGGATGTTGGGAAGATATTTGGTTAGAGTTCGGCCATGAAAAATGGAATTGGAGGTGTGAAATTAAGAGAATGGGAAGTACCCTTTTATAAGAGAGGTGAGGGTCAATTTTCGAAAAGTTTGAAATATTATTTTATATTAAAATAATTTTTGGTTTTTAATAGATCCAAAATCATTTATTTCTCAGATAAGGTGGGGAATGGTCGGAAAAAGATCATCATTTATGTTTTAGACTGGTTTATTTAACCATATTAACATTATCGTTTAGATTTAACTCTTTGTTAAATTGTTTGACATTTACCATGTCTTTTTGTATTTTTTTATTATATGGTTAATGAAATTACTATAACAAGCCAAGAGAACCCCAAGTGGTTCATTATTAATATATATAACCTTATATATGTCCTTTTTCTAAATATTATATTTTTATAAATATTATATATAATTAATAATATTGTATTTGTTTTATAAACTCAATTATGTCAAGTTTGATACTATTTAGTTTTTGGTTTTTGTGAAAAAAATAACAGCAAGATTACTTAGAAAAAACTTATTTAATAAACCATAAAATGTCATATAAATCTATTATGTTAGTGAAATTTATCAAAAGTCTCAAATTACCTTTATTTTCATATTTATAATATAAATTATTTTAATATTTCATTAATAAGGTAATTACTGCATTATCATTGTGTCAAAAATTAATTTATTTATTTAATGTCTAAAAATTATAAATAAATTACCATTATGTAGGAAATATTATTAGATTGTTAATTATTATTTATATTCAAATTTATATTTTTTTATCACTATATAAAAAATAGTTTAGTTATTAAACATTGAATTTTACACTTTTAACTCTTCTTTAAATAAAATAATAATAAATGTCTTAATCTAATCCAAGTGAAACAAATATAATCATATTTTTTTCCTAAAGTTATTTTTGTTTTAATTACACTTATCCAATATAATTAATACATGTTTTTGGGTAATTATAATATAATTGTAACCCTTAATTACCCTATTTACTTTTAACGACTGAAAATAAAAGTCAAAATATTACTATTCAAAAAAAATTATTTTCATCTTATTGAATCATATTTTACATACTAATGTCAATATTGTCTCTTAGATTTTTTAAATTCAGCTCACATAAGCGGTATAGTTACATTTTATGCAAATTTTCTAATGTGAGTAGAATGTGGGTAAAAGATGTTAAAAAGTTCAATAAAATATTATACATCTAATTTTATTATAAAATGACTCGAATGAAATACATAGAACTTAAATAGGTATTATATATCTATTTTGACATAAAATAAATTTAAATAAACTAAATAATTATTTAAATAAAAAGTTAGTTTTAAATAATAACGTAGTGTTTTTCACTATTCATCAAAAATTAAATATTTTCAGAAAAATATCTAATATTCACCGTAATCTAATTTTGATATTCCAAATTTAAAAATGATTTCTATTTTACCAAATTCAAAACATAGAATTTTCATTAATTATTTTAATATTAATTCTCGTTGTCAAAACAAAAAAGTTTTTTTAAAAAAAAGTAAAAAGTATCAAAATATTGACATGATTTTATGTCAAATTTAAATGTGAAATTACATATAATAGAATATATTGTATTAAATAATAAAAATATAATCTTAATATACTTAAAACCCATTAAAATAAAATATATAACACTATAAATTATTTTTATTAAAAAAGTTGTTTTAAATTAAAACATAGTATTTTTCACTATTTGTCCAAATATGAAAGTTATCAGAAACGTACCAAAAATTTATCCAAATAATATTTCTATTTCCTAATTCTATAAAAGAATTTAATTTCATTAAATTGACTATATAAAAGTGTCAAATATTGGTTTCAAAAAGGGTTTTCCATTAAAAGGTGATAAAATTTCATTTTTTGAAAAATTTTTCTTTTGTCTAAAAAAATGAATTTGTTCTTATATTATGTCTAGGAGACACATAATCTGGATGTTAGAATTATATATTGTATATAAAATTCCAAATGCAGTAAATACTATTCATAACGGCTTTTTGAATTGTTAGTTTGGTAAGTTGTGATGCGCTCGAACTCATTGTTGCGTGTAACGCAAGCTGTTGAATTACTTCAATGAGATAATTTACTATGAAATATTGGAGTGTTACAACATATATAGGGAACCCCATGATAAAAATCGAGTATTAGCTCACTGAAACTATAATTTTCATGTTTTAGGAAACAATACAGAGAAATCAAAAATTGGAATAAATATACCTAAATTTTGTTAGTTCAATAACCCGAAAATGGCATCCTAAGAAAAATTTAAGTTATACATGATAATAACCTACCAAAAAGGATTAGGAAAAAATACATTTTATAAAATAAATATTTAAATATTTTTGTGGTTATCCATGTAACCCTTTAAATAGTCAAACTATGCTTGATGAGTCCCTTGGTTCCAAAAAAAAATTTAGCATTATATTACCATTAAAGTCAAGAATGCTTCTAAATCAGAATAGCCTCCTCACTATTCTAATCAGACGCCATTCTGATGGGGGATTTTATAGGTTCCTGAAAATTCAGCCAAGGGAGGTAAATACTCTCACAAGAACTTTGCAAATGGATTCAAATGTTTCTACAAGTCTAGCTAGGTGAATGTATGCAAATTAGGATTCAAATTTGAATAGAAACTTGATGAAATCAAATATTTAATGGGTTTAATGTTATTTCATACAATCAAAAGAATAGTTTTGAGGGGTGCATGAACCGTGAACTGATAGTGTGTGGATGCACTATGATGCACATGCATGAGAGGCGGTGGCTAGCGAATAATGCTTTTCGCAGTGAATTTCTGCTCTTGAACCAAAGCCTCCATGAACCGTTTTCACTAGAAAAAATATAATGGAAGTAAACCCCACAAAACATCCTCGTGAATTGAGTACTTCATGAATGAGTAGTAGTCGGAGGTTCTCTATGAATAGAATATCCACAAATCACGGTTGACCATGTTACCCATGGGCCAGATTTCCTCCATGGGATTCCACAAAAGGTTCCATGTGAATTGCATATACAAGTTCCCCGAAAATCTATACAACCACCACCAGGGGAACTAGAAAAAGAGATGAGTGAAAGGGATAATGAAAGAGACCCTAGAGGCTAAAAGAGAGGATTATGATTCAACTAATATTTCGACTTCGGATTCGAATCACCGATAAAATGGGAATCGTGAGTCACATTTCCATAGGTATAACCAGCTAAAACCATATAAATAAGAAACATAATAATAATTGGTAAACTGAAAACCTAATTTGTGCCATCACAAACCATACAGTCCTCATGGATTAATTCCCCATGAACCATAGTCTCTAGGACCCTTCTTCAATTCAGTGCTCCATATATAACATCATTACACTGATCGAACTCTACGCAGTGTATTGCATCGGTACGTGGATGGATCCCAGAGCGGTGTGTCGAACCACATATAGGACCACATATTGCATTGGTATTTATTGGTCCTTACTGACGTTTGTGTATCACTTTGGTATGTGAATTACCCATTTACCAGTATAGCGTTATGCTAGACAGGGCTGCCCCATCCCGCATGAGAAAACACTATGTTGAATTGTGTGTCATAGGGTATCCGTCCCCCTGTTATAGTTATGCCCTTCCATAACCATCCTACCCTCCATATATCATCCTCGAACCAATACACCAATATCTTAAAATAGACACCTCCAAAGGTACCAGATCTGTGTGATTGGATCATCAGGTTCACCACCACACCTTTCCGTGTCTACCCACATAAGGTATGTGGAGTGATAGGGATGTCATATAAATGTTTTAGACCCCCGTAATGATTATATGTTTACATTCCCAAGGTAACCTGAGGACTAAATTTGGGATGATATAGAGAACCTCCTCTTTCTTAGGATTTGGGGTAACCAATTCCCATTCCCTTCGATAGGATTTAGTAACAAGAAAAAAAAGATCACTCTTTCCTTCCCCTTCAACCAGGGATGATGCTCCCCCCCCTTTCCCAGAACCTAGAAAAGGGAACTTACAACAACCCTTATATTTATTTGACACATAAAAATAATTTATTAAATAAAATATTCACTTTATACAACATATAAGATTGAGATTTCTAGTATCTTTTGGGAATAGGAACATCACATAACAACTTAACACATGAAGCACACATATTTATTGAATACTTCTTTTCCAAGATCACACACATTCCATCGTACTTAGAATTATTTGGGATAACATGAGGACATGCATAAAAATAGGGTTCATTATAATTACTCATAAGGGAGTAAAAATGTAAAAAAATGATGAATACAATACATGTTTGGCAGTTTGAAAATCAATGGATCATAAGAGAAACCTGAACAAAAAGGCATGATATATCATGATTATCATAACATGGAAATGTGGAATCAACATTTGACATGATATTAACATGATTCAAAGATAATTGCACATGGGAAATGAGTAAACCCTTATTGCACTTGAATTATCATGTGTAAACCCTAATTTCACTTGAAACATCATGATATTAATCTTTACACAATACATTGAAGCGCTATCTGGGTGGACCCTTCTTAATCATTTAATTTCATGCATAAGTGTGCCATTTAGATCCCACAACATGGATTCATTAAAATTAAAATCTATTCCATGATAAAGGAATGTGGTATTCACACATGAAACTATATAATAATAAAGTAAAAATTCATATATGTGAATACCCTTGATAGAGAAATGGGAATGGTACTCACTACATTGTGACTTTGGCATGGAAAATCACAGTGCAATTTCAAAAGCATGACGACATGACATAAGAATTCATAAAAATATTTCATGAGAGATAAATTGGTGTCTCATAATATGTACATTAAATGGGAAGTAAGGGGGTTATATAAATACATGTCCAAACATATGTAATGGAATATAGATTCATAATACAAATTAATTGATTTAATGTAAATCAGGAGAGATAAATCCCTTACAGAATATCATCATGGTAATAGGTGTACATGAGAGGAATTAATGAGAGATAAAGGGTTATCTTATCATTAAAACATAATGAGGGATGTATGGGGAGGTTATAATTCATACCCTAAAATATTTAATTGAAAAAAGGTAAAAACACATAATAAAAATTGGACAAAATGAGAAAGGTAGAAATTATTTACTTGGAAGTGTGATCCCAAAGGTTGGGAAAAGGCTTGAGAGAGGCTTATTGGGATATTAGGGAGCCTTGGGAGGATTCAATAGAGGGGAAGGTATAGGTTGATCCAGATCAAAATGGTTTGAGTGATGTGTAATGGTAGATTGAGTGGGTTTATATCGAAAATTAGAGGCAATTCATTATTATTTAGGTTTTGGATACCACTCATTAAACTAATCAAAACCACAGAACAATCCATGGCTTTTTCCCATGGTTTTTTACAAAGGGGGTTATAATATAATATTTTAAATGTTCAATTTACGAACATATTAAAATATTATGCTTTATTATGTTGAGGTGAGTCGCACTCTCAAAGAAATCATTTTAAAATCTTAAAATATATTATAAGTCCTAGAGGGTCCACTAAGGCTTTGTAAAATAAATAAATTAAAAACTTAAAATCACTTTATTTTAAAGGAAAAACAAATATTTTCCAATCATACCATTTATAATATTTTATTACATCGCTACTGGGTCATTATGATGTCATAAAACAAAATATATATTTAAATGGTATTTAATTTTTTACCCATAAAATATACTTTCTTAGAAAATTATGAAAAATTCACCGTTGGGTAATTTATATGTTATGATTTTAAAAATAATATTCATCTTATCTAAATAATTTTCCAAATATGTGAATTTTTACTTTTAGAATAAAAACTTATATTTATTGAAAATTCATGGGTTTTAACAAAAACATCATTTAAACCGTAATAAAAATTATTATTGTATTCATAAAAATTATAGGATAATTTATATTTAAAAAATATAAATTTACTAATAATAAAATGTTATTAAAATATTATTTAATTAAAAAATCCATTAATTAATAAAACCCGATTTCTTAAATTAATATTAACTATAAATACTCTTTGTGCTTTAAAAACTATTTATAAAGTATCACTAATTAAATGAAGGTATATTTTTTATTGAACAAAAAAATACATGTAATCATAGTTCTAGGGTCTTGTTACATATCCCCTAATAACACCCACATAAGACCTAAGGGTTAAATGTGTGATGGTTACAAACACTTGGGGAGGTATAGATAACATCTCTCGGGTGGTAATCTCTATTAAATTCCACTTCTCCCATAGGTTGTTCCATTCAATCTTGACGTGTTGAAGCTCGGCTTGGACTTGTTACAAAGATAATCCCAATGATGCAACCTTTTTTACAAGCTCTGAAAAATGGCCTTCGTATGGAGCAATTCTACTAGATGAGGTCATCGCCTCCTTTGTGTAAGTAAATTGCATTTGTTAGAGCTCTATATTTATACTAATCATGTGATCACTATTCTACAGCTATATTAGAAACAATAAAAATTACTAATGGTAATTTAAAATCAAAAAACATAAAAACAAGGAAGTGAATATGTTTTATATATCCACATTACAAAATAAGGCATTCTATTATATAAAGAGGAATTTTCATTAATAATAGTTTGGTTCATTACAATCTTCCCCCATTAAGAAATATCTCCCTTGAAATTTTATTTTCCCACACTATATTAGATAAGGGTAATATTGATTCATTACTTCCTATAATTCCAACGTTTCTTCTTCAAAAATGTAATTTTTACACAACCCCTTGACAATAAGTATTGTCTTATTTCGCAAAACCTTTTCCCAACGATATATGATCTTCACCAGCATATATTCATAGGATAGATCATTCTCCAATGGTACCACCTCTAGATTTAGTACATGCGATGGGTCAGGTATGTAATTTCTCAAGATTCATACATGGAATACATCATTTAATTGAGATAGGTTCGGTTAGAGTGCTAGTCGATAGGCCACTGATCTAATGAGATCCAGGATCTTAAAAGGGATGATGTGCCTTAGACTAATCTTTCCATTCTTCGTAAATATCATAACTATATTCCATGGTGATATACAGAAGAATACCATGTCTTCGACATCAACCTCAAGGTCTCGTATACGATTATCAGCATAACACTATTTTCGACTCTGAGCAACTTTAATGTACTGCTGGATGGTCATAACCTTCCCCACCATTTAATCGACCATTTATAGACCTAGGAGTTTTCTCTCCCCAACATCATATTAACATTCTAGTGTTCTACACATCTTCCCATAAAGGGCTTCACAAGGAGCCATTTGGATGCTTTAGTGGAAACTGTTATTGTAAAAGAACTCAACCAGAAGAAGATGTTGATCCCATACTCCATTGAAGTCCATTGAGCATGCTAGAAACTTTAACTCAAGTATTTGGATAGTCCTATCAGATTGAAAATCAGTTTATGGATGATAAGCTATAATGAAGTTCAACTGTGTATTTAGAGCATGTTGAAGGCTCTTCCAAAATGTAGTGGTGTATCTGGTATCTCATTTGGATACAATAAAAAGTTTTACTCCATGAAGACTTACCACTTATCTAATAAATATATGTTCCAGTTGATCCAATAAGAATTCCTATTGATTTGAAATGTAGTGTATAGTATTTTTATGATGATCCACAATATCTCAAATAGCATTGTTTCCTTTGGATGTCTTCAGAAGTTTGATGACAAAGTCAATGGTCTTTTTCACCCATTTCAATGATGGTATGGAAAATGGTTGCATCATCCCCCTATACTTATTCCTCTTAGCCTTCACTTGTTGAAATTCTAGGAACATTGATGTATACTCAGAAATATCCTTCTTCATGTTATCCCACCAATAATTCTCTCAGATATCTCAATACATCTTTGTGTTTCCATGGTGAATGGAAAAATTCAAACTATGTGCATCATCCAAAAGTTCATTCTTTAACTCTGTATTTGATGGAACACATAATCTTGACCCACATGTCACAATTACTTCTTCATTAACATTGAACTCTGATGATTTCCCTTTTATGATAGTTTCCACTTTCTTCTGAATTATCACAACATCCTTTTGAGCATCCTTTTACCATTCCAAAAGAGAAGGTTGAGAAATGATTTATGAAAGGATAAGTGATGATCCCTTTTTTATGATTCCCTTTTCCATCTTCATCAAATATATGAATATTGGATCCTTTTCAATTATCATAAATGATAGAATTGATGGGAACTTTCTACATAGATCATCTACCACCTTGTTCTCATTACCAAGGTGGAAATAGATTGAATAGTCATAGTATTTGATGATCTCTAACCAAATTCATTGGCAGATACTTGACTCTTTCTATGTGAATATATACATGAGGCTTTTGTGATCTGTATATATTTCACACTTATCCCCAAAGAGGTAATGTCCCCAAAATTCTAAAGTGTAGATTACTACTACCAACTCCAGATCATGTGTTGGATAGCTTTTCCCATGAAAATTTATTTTACTTGGATCAATGGAAATGAAATTGTCATTTTCATCAAAAGACATCACAGTCCCTTCTTCTAAGTATCACTGAATACCACAAAAAGATCTCCACTTGTGGGTACTCTGAGCATAGACACAGTGATAAGACTCATTTTTAACTCCTTCAAGCTATCTTCACATTCATCACTCTAATCAAACATGACTCCCTTCCGAGTTAGCTTGGTAAGAGGTTTGGAAAATCATGAAAAATTTGTCCCAAATCGAAAATAATATCTAGCTAACCCCAAGGAGCTATAGATATCAACCACAGATGTTGGCCTCAGCCATCCCTCTATTGAAACTATCTTGGATGGATCCACAGATATCCCATTTTTTGTGGTGATATTAACCATTAATGAGACTTCCATCAACAAAAACTCATAGTTCTAGTACTTTTAATAGAGATACTTCTTTTACAAGGTCTCTAGTAAAGTTCTTAGATGATCCTCTCACTCCTACGTGGATTTTGATTATATTATAATATGATCTATAAAGTATAAAATACATTTTTTGAGGTAATCTATAATGAATATATTCATCATGGCCATGAAAATTTCATGGCATTAGTGAGTCTAAAAGACATTACTATGAATACATAGTTCTCATACTTTATGCGAAAAGTTGTCTTGGGGATATCCTCATTCTTCACCCTTACTTGGTAATATCATGACCACTTATCCACATTGGAGAAGTAATGGGATCCACGTAGCTGATCTTACAAGTCATCAATTCGTGGAAGAGGATATTTGTTCTTTATCATGATTTTGTTGAGCTCACGGTAATAAATGAAAAGGTGAATTGAACCATCCTTCTTCTTCACGAAGAGGACTTCTCCATCCCATGTTGAAGCACTTGGGCATATAAACCCTTTATCCAAATTTTCATAAAGATGTTTCTTCATCTCTTCAAGCTCCACAATATCAATTATATATAGAGTCTTGGATATTGGAAAGGCCCCATGTATAATATCAACTGAGAATTCAACATCTTCTCTAGGAGTAATACCAGGAAATTCCTCAGGAAACACTTCAGCGAATTCCATCCCCATAGGAATGTCTTCAAAGATGGGGTCTTCTTTAGACATAATAATTTATGGAGGATATGCGTGATCATATGGAAGTAATATCCCCGCTTGAGAATAAGTTTCTAAAAAAGATTAATCCTCCTCCTTGAACTTGTATAGAATCAAAGGATGATTCTCCATATGGAGAGTGATTTACATCTCATAGAAATTTATGTTGGATTTATATATGGAAAGCTAATACATGCCATGAATTTAATCAAATTACACTAGAGGGAGTATGATGTGGTTCTCCAAGAAGTTCAATCCACAAATTATGGCATGGGGGAGTTATATTCATGGTATGAAATGATTTCCCCATTTTCCATTCTAACCGACATCGTTAATTCAATGATTTGTGGTGGCATTTGGATAATTATACTAAGATTTTATGATATAAAAGAATGTGTAGAACCAGAATCAAAATGAATTTTCTCTATTCTTGAATGAATAAAAAGAATACCTATCACCACATCATTTCTGGGGTTCACTACAGTGGTAGTAATGGAAATATCTCTCGCTCGCTACCTTGGTGGTTGTTGGTTGCCTCTGAAAACTATTGGATAGGGCATCAGTTTTCAAAGTGCCCTGTTTTTTTTAGTTGAAGCAATGGACAATGCGTTGAGGTTTGAACAGTATGTTCCTATCCTCTATCACAACTGTAGGTTTCTCTTTTCACCAATTAATAGCTATGTTCCCTTCCTTTTTACACCTGAAGAATTACCTTGTCCCCATCAATTAATTTTTAGGGTTCTTTTTCCCACACCATTGGAAGGAGAGGTGCATGATTTTCTTAGAACCATTGAATTTATCCATTAGACCACCAGTATTAAAGACCACCTTATGCTTCTTATCCTCATGATACCCCTCAGATTCACTAATCTCTATTTTGACTTTGAGGGAATATCAGGAAATTTCCTCATATCTCTCGAAGTCACATATAACTAGGGATTTATGTAGGTTAGGTTTTAACCTAGGTTAGAAACAGTCAACCTTGTATTTTGGGGTAATGAAAAAGATGAAGGCATATCATGCAAGACATGTAATGTTTTCATCATTCGCTCTGATGGACTTGTTATCATTTTTCATGAGAGAAAAGAAGTCCCTTTCCATCTTATGTTGTGGGTGAAAGGAAAATATTTACGAAAAAAAATTCAGAAATCCATCTATTTCAACACCTTGATTTCATCCATAGGATTCATATTTTTGATCAATTTCCCCCATTGATCGGCTTCACCCTCCATACAATAATCATCTTGAAGTAAATAATCTTATTAATAACATTGAAGGATAGGGAATACATTCTCAATGAAGTTGATCCATTGTTTGATGATTGATGGATCAGATGATCTATTACAAGTAGGAGGCATTTGTCTTAGGAAGAATTCAATTGTAGATTGTTTTTTCTTGGTGGGGGGGGGGGGGGGTTGAACGTTCCTCTTGACCCATGATTCTATTGAAAACATAAGTTAAATGAGAGAGTATCATGACCAAGTTTTAAATTAACACTCCCATCAGATTGGGCATCTCACTAGAATAGTCATCACATAGATCTTCACATCGGTTGTTAGCCTTAGTCCTCTTATTACTCGCCATTGGATGGCATAAAAGAAATGTTAAGGGTAACACATAATAGGGGAATCCAAAGACAAAAATGTATAACTTATAAATTGATTTTATTTCCTTAACATATGAATTTATAGGCTTCAATATATCTTATACATGATCTACATCACAAAATATATTCTTAGGGGAATTTTTTTATTCCCTAAATAATTATTCAGACTGATCTTATGAATTTACAAAAGCATATCCCTTAGGAGTTTTGTAACGAAGAGTGCAGCAAGGCCCATTGTCATGCCCGAATTTATGTTTGAGTCTATCTCAAAGTCGTGTTTTCATGTTTTACCCTAAGATACATTTGTGCTATAGACACCTCTACCTGCTCATATCCAGACAGAGATGTAATTTCTTGATAACCCACTTACTCAATAATCAAAAAAATTTTGGGATGGTTTTTCTATACTTAGTCTTATCCGTAATTCTTTCTCTATATTTTTCTAATCATAATCCCAAAAATAACGAAGCCTATCCTCTGATACCAACTATAACATCCATGTTCTTTATTTCATACTTAAGGAAAATTTATTACATAAAATATTCACTTGATACAACATAGATGGTCAAGAGATCTAGTCTCTTTTGGGATTAATAACATTACATAACAACATAAAACAAGAAATTCACATCTTTACTGAAATATTCTTTTACATGACCAAACACATTCCTTCATACTTAGCATTGCATGGGATAGCATGAGGGCATGCATAAAAAAAGGGTGACCTATATAGCTGAGTAAGGGAGTAAATAAGTCATAAAATAAAGAATAAATTACATGTTAGAAAATATTAATATTAATGCAGCATAAGAGAAACATGAACATAAAGCCATGATAAATCATGATTATCATAACATGGAAATGTGGTATCAATATTTAACATGATACTAGCTTGATCCAAGAATCATTGCACATGGAGAATGAGTAACAACTCATTGAACATGAGTTAGCATGATTAAACTCCCATTTCACTTGACTTATCATGATTCTAATCTTTTCCCAATGCATTAGAGCGCTATTAGGTAACACCATTCTTAATCATTTCATTTCATGCATAAGTGTGCCACAAAGATCAGACAACATGGATTCATTAAACATCATAATTTTTTCCATGATAAAGGAATGTGTAATTAATACACGAGTCTCTTTAACAAATATGTAAACATGTATAAAGGTGAATACCCCTGATAGATAAATTTTCATGGTATTCACTACATAATGACTTTGGCTTGGAAAATCACAGTGCATTCGGCAACATAATGGAATGACATAAGAATTCATAAAGATAGTTGATGAGAGAGAAAGGGGTTTCTCATCATATGTATATAAAATTGAATATAATGGGGTTATATATATACATTTACTAACACAGGTAATTGAATTTAGATTCATAATACAAAAGAATTTTTTGAATGTAAACGAAGAGAGAAAAACCCCTTGTGGAATTTTGGAATGGTAATGAGTATACATTGGAGGAATTAATGATGTATAAAGGTGTATATCATCATTAAAACATAATTTAGGTAGTATGGTGGAGGTGAGAAATAACACCCCCATTATTTTTAATTGAAAACAAATTCGTATAACAACATAATGAAATTTTGAAAAAAATGAGAAAGGAATATATTAATTACTTGGAAGTGTGATCCTAGAGGCTTAGGAGAGGCTTGAGAGAGTCTTCTTGAGAGATTGGGGTACCTTGGGATAAATATATATATATATTAGGGCATAGGTTTTCCGAGCTCCAAATGGTTGGAGTGAAGAGTAATGATAGATTTAGTGGGTTTATATAGTAAATGAGAGGGAATTCATTTTTATTTATGTTTTAGACACCACACATTAAACTAATAAAAACCACAAACCAACCCATGGTCTGTTCCCATATTTTTTTCAATATGGGAGTAGAAAAAAATATTTTATAAGACCAATGGATGAACCAATTATGATATTATGCTTGCTTATGTGGAGGTGAGTCACACTCTCAAGGAAATCATTTTAAATTGATAAATTGTTTTACATTTCTTGGAGGGTCCACTAAAGAGTTGTAAAATAAATAAAACAAACCTAAAATAACATTTTTTAAATTAAAAAAATTTAATGTACAAAAATTACATTTATATATTTTTATTAAATCATTATTGTTTCATTATGATGTCATAAAACACATTATATATTTAAACAGTATTTTATTTTTTTCCCAAAAAATTGACTACCTCAGAAAAATATGAAAAATTCACAGTTAGATAATTTCGATGTCATTATTCCAAAAATAATAATCATTTTATCAAAATAATTTTTTAAATTTGTGAATTTTTACATTTATAATAACAATTGCTATTTATAAAAAATTGATGGGTTTTGACAAAAATGGATTTCAAACAAGAATAAAAATTACAGATGTATTCATAAAAATTATAAGATCGTTTATATTTAAGAAAAATAATTTTTTAAATAATAATAATTTGTTAAAATATTATTTAATAAAAAAATCAATTAATTCTCTAAAATAGATTTATTAATTGAATATTAACAAAAAAATAATATTTTTTCTGTAAAAACTATTCACAATGTAACAATAATAAAATTAATGTATATTCTTTATTCTATATAAAAATAATCCACATAATCATAGTTTAGAGGTATTTGTAAATAACCCCTTATAGCACCCACATAAGACCAAAGGGTAAGGTTTGTGATGGTGATAGACTGTTGGGGAGGCTCAGATAACATCTCTCGGGTAGTAATATCTTTTAACTTAAACTTCTCCCATAGGGGGTTCCATTAAAGCTTAATGGGTAGAAGCTATTATTGGGCTTGGTCTAGAGTGAATCCCTTCTGAGCTCTGAAATATGGGATTTGTATGGATCAGTTATATAGTATGATTCCATCACTTCCTTTGTCTATGTAAATTGGATTTGTTAAAGCTCTATATTTATACTAATCAAGTGATCACTTTTCAATGGATATATTTGAAATTGTAAAAAATTTTAAAAGTAAATTAAAATCAAAAAACAAAAAACCAAGGAAGTTCATATGTTTTATATATCCATTTTACATAATAATACATTTATTTAGATCAAGGGGAATATTCATTAATAAAATTTTGGGTCATTACAACACTCTTCATGGGGTAAGCCCCTAGTCATTTGTGAGATGTATCACTCCTCACCTCCTATGCCTCAGCTTGTAACATGTCCCGATAGATCACCTAGATTTGACTATCCATGATATAAAAATGGATGATAGTCTCATGTTTAGAGCCTCTATCTCTCTCTCTTATGGCATTAGTATTATATATTAGAAGATAATATAAGACATGTGGTCTTCATATTTTCTACCTCATCTTATTTCTCACACCGATCATGACTCATGTGGGTTTAAAGGTTGGTGGTAATTATGATATATTCATAGTACCAACAAATGGGAATCTTTATATGTATAATCCCTTACCAAAAATTCAAATCTCCATGATTCAAGATCCACCACATTATTATAACAAATAGACATCCTTTCATGTATAAGACCCACGCTAAATGAACTACAAGATCTTGGATAACCAACAAAATTGGGATACATAGGAAGCCTTTATCTAGTCCCGATATCCATATCATCCCATCCATGAAATGATATATTATTACCCCTTTATTGGGGAATCCTTAATGTATTAGCCCCACCCCACATGAAATATGAGAAATTTGATTTCTATTCCAACTAGGATACATAGGATGCCTTCTTGAAGGCCCGAGATCAAATGGCTTCCCTCCCAAAAATTTCACCAAATTATCCCACCTACAAATTGGCATCCTATTATGTATAATCCATAAGGTAAATTACCTAAGAGAACTTTTATTCCCACTATAATTGGGATACGTAGGATGTGTGTCCTCAGACCGAGCTGAAGGGATGTACTTCTCAAAATTCAGTCTTGATATAATGTTTCCCCAAATTAGAAAGGGAATACTACTTAGAGTATGTCGAAACAACCGAACTACATGGGAATTGATTCATATATGAAGGATATGTAGGAATCACATCAAATGGGTCCTAACACCACATAAAATAACATTCCTTCTCTCCTAGATGATGATAAAATCTAGAGTGCCTTATCACATGGATTAATTCATCATTGCCTTAGTAGCATCAAAAATGGGTATATCCATGATTATCCTGCTACCTTAGGGTAGACTGTGGATACACACATATAGAATTAACTAAGGATCCATGAACACATAAACATGGAATAAATCTATAAGAGGGTCTTGAAATAGGAAATAATTCCCCCGAAAAGGGGTTTGTTAAGCTCAACCTCCCATCCTCTCAACAAATAGAGTCCTTAACTATCATTGTCCAAATCATCATCCAAATAGTTAATTCCATTGGAAAGTAGGTCCATGAATAATTTTTAAATGATACATTTTGTGTTTGAAGATCCATGAATAAACCATTTGGAGATAGTCTGGGGAAATCGTATCCTAAGTGGACTGATTGCAGAAATGCTTAAACCCCAAAAATCGCTCACTGGTACCATTCAACTGTGGTATCTCTTTCGTAATTCCAAAGGGATACACTTCACATTCCTCATGGGTTCAACTTAATTAAATCAACCCCATAATGGATAAATAGATTGAATTGGGTCAAAATAGAAAATAGTGAATCTGACAGAAAGTTCTATAAGAACAGACAAATACTTGTCACCCATCAGACCATTTTTGATTCCCCCAAAACCATCACCTCTGGTTGAAACACACTACATGAAAATATTTTAATTATATCATAATGCTTTATTTTCATGATGATTCTCTTTAAATATTTCATTTTTTTTAAAATAACATGTTTTCTTCTAAAATTTAATGGCATTTCATTAAAAAAAAAATTAAAGGAGAAACGATATTTTCCTCTATAATTTTTTTCAACGGATATCTCAAAATTTATTATCCATCTAACATAATGTTTTTTGATGTTACTTATGTTTTATTTCAAATATGATGCAATGTTTCAATTATTTTTCTCTCTATGAATGGTTTATGTTTACGATGGAATGGTAATTATGAAACCCATTTCTTATCATGGGTTATATTATGATTGAATGATGTTTATGAAATCCATTTCATTCCATGTGTTATGATGTGATGAATTATTTGTCATATTGTGACAGACATATGATTTATTTCATCATATGATTAGTGGTACTTATATCTCCCAACAAATCTTTAGGTAAATATGGATAACTCACACGGTTTTATGTTATGCCATAAATTGGTTTCATATTCACAATAATATAATTGGAATTAGTTTACATATCCTTAATTTTATGTGTGGACCAGGTCTTCATGTCCATATGTTTATGAAAGGGCTTGATTTCATGTCATTAATTTAATGAGTGAACATACAACTGTTTATACATGATCACAATGTTAAAAGTTTATGTGTTTCCCATAATTTCATCCTTATACTAATGATAAGATCTTATATTTCTTTATGATTCTTGTCTTATGAACATGAAATATTTATTAAATGACTCATTAATGTAATCTTATGATATGCAGGGTATGATCCTAAAATGTTATGATCATTTTTTCATACCCTTATGTTCTTGTTAAGCTTAAATATCTTCAATTTTTACCCTTATTTTGAAATTGAGATCACCCTTTCTTATATTTTTCTTCATCAAGATATGAAGAAAGGTAGTAAGTATGGTATGTCATAAATGGGTCTATTTATAATTAAATAAGTGGGAGAAGAAGTAGATGTGTCATGAATCATTTGTTTGTATTTTTCATATATCCAAAGAGACTAATCTTATACGGTCTTTGTGTGTGTATTTGTGTAATTTTTTAATTATTACGAAAAGTGAAGTAATTTCTATTTATGTCAATCATGGGTCAGTATGAATACATATACCATCATTTTGATTTGGTAATAATAAAATTTAAAAAATGGCCCACATCACTTTGCGAGGTGGTAGTCCACTATAAATACAAACAACATTATCAGTTACAACATTTGGTAAGGTATGAAATTATAGGATATATTACATTTGAAAAATCTAATATTTTATTATTTCCATATATAATCATTAATTTAAACCTTATTACCTCCCATGTAAATCATAATAAGAAAATTAATCACATCGCTTTGTTATCTGGTAGTCCACTATACACACAAGCAATGCTATTGTATTCCCTATGTAATAGAAACTAATATAAAATATGTGAAATTATAAATAAAAAATTATTATCTTATCATAAATATAATATATAAACATTTAATAAATCATTATATCCATCTATAATAAGTGGTGATGGAAAACTAATTATGCCAGTTCATAAGGTGGTAGACATTCATAAATAAAATCATTGGTTTCTTCCTATTTGTGGGAGGATGAAATTGATTTAGGTCATTCGTAAAACATAAAACATATTATATTATGGTATATACAAGTGTTATTATATTAGAAATGATTAATAATTTCTAAGGAGGAGGAATAATAGGAAAATAAAACACTTCATTAAAAATGTTACCTCTTCATCAGAAAACATCTTTTGGTTATCACCAAAACCTTTTCCAAGTTTGATATATAATATAAAAAGTTGTCTAGGATGATGTGAATGAAGTAAAAACATTATTTGGGTTTTTATTGTTGATCCAATGTATTTTGGATGTGTATAAATGAGAGGATAGGGGGTGGACTTTTATAAGGGGGTAGAGTCCACATTTGAAATTTTGGACAAGAAATAATTACACCCACATGTTTCTCATGAAACAAGTCCAAAATAGACCATATTGAAACTGTATTAGAGCCAAGGTTGATATATAACCATCCAAAATAAATTATAACTTTCTTGGTCATTTTTAACTCTTATCTGTTTTTTAAATTCTTAAAAAATATGATTTTTATTTAAAGGCATTAAATAATTTTTCAATTTTTACTATTCATTATGATAATTTGTTTTGATAAAATTAATTTTAGTTATAAATTTTTATGATTCAAAATTTGATAACCTTTATCTTCATGGATCACCTCTCAAATATGTACTCAATATCCCCTATATCTAGGGACTCTAGCATCTAATGATTTTCTAGAAATTCCCCTGCATATGATTTGTGTGTCTTTAGTTGTGGTGTCTAAAGGGAATGCTTTTATAATGGAATAATTTTAGTAATATTTATTCCTTAACCAATGGAATATAGTGTCTAGAGGTGACACTATCACTATTAATTTATTTTTTGGATTTTAAGGGATAGGAGGAGATCTAGGGGGCCATTTCGGGAAGGGATTGGTTCCCAATCAGGATGCAAAGGTCGTAGAGAATATATCGTCGATGTCAAACCATGAATGAATGATGAATTTCCCTGAGGAATGATGTAACAACCTGATATTTTATGAGAATTATTATTTTTAATTTCATTGATTTATTGTTTTATATGCTACACCAAAATTAGCTTGTTCTATACGCAACACCGTATTAGCTTGCAGTATACGCAACACTATTCTTGGCTAGTGTTACAAAAAATTTCATGTTTGTTTTGTTAAAAGTATTCTATGAAAAAATATGTATAGATTTTGTGTAATTTATAAATAAAATATGTTTTTATTATGTTATACACAACAAAAAATGGAGCTTTCACTACACGCAACCTTGACTTAGCTTGCGTTCCACGCAATCGAGACCTTCCTTGATAGCGAGTGTTGTACGCAATACTGGGTTTCATTAAACAACGGTATATTGTTATAATATTATTTTGAACTAGCTGTTAGGAATAGTATTAACTAAATTATTAATATAATAACATTATTATTCATCCTTCACATTTTCTAGTACATCGGGTGTGAACAAAATAAAATTTTCGAGTAAAATAAATATTTTTCGAAAAATGCATTTTTGCAGTCTTTTGATTGCACACCCACATTAAATATAGTTTTTGACATGTTTATAAGTTCAATATGACAAAATAAATTTCTTCTTTGGAATCAGGATATAAATATTTACTTTGGATACATTTTTCATATTATTCTAATAACATTCATAATTTAATGAATAGTAAAAACACGCTATATTTTAATTAAAAACAACTTTTTTCATCGTAATAATTTATATGGTTAAATTATAATATTGAATTATTTTAAAGTATAAATAGATTATATTTTTATCATTTAATATAATTTATTTCATTATCATTGATTTTACATTGAATTCATAGGTAAAATCATTTAAATCTATTGCAATGTTTTAACATTTAATACTCGTTTTCATAACAACAGGATTAATATTAAATTAATTTCTGAAACTTATGTGATTTTCAATTGAAAAAATGGATTCCATAATTGGAATTATTAGGTCCAAATTATTTGAATAAGAGACTTTATTTTTATTCATTATGAATAGTAACTACGGTAAATTTTATTTACCAGAGTTAATGGTAAATCGAGGAAATTAAGGGTAAATATAATATTATAAAATTACCCTAACACTTGTCTTAATATAATTGGATGATTATATTATACCCTAAATCATACTTGGGTCGAAATGGAATCTAATGGATCTCAGTTGTATTTGATTAAGACCATTTATTTAGTTTATTTAAAGAAAAGTGAAATGTCTCAATCATACTTTAATATTTAGATTATTTTTAATATATAGGTATACAGAATATTAATATGATTATAAATACTCATTTGATATCTAAAATGTTTTTTATCATGGTATTTTATTTTTAATTATTAATAATGTTTTTATTACCTTAAAATCTTATACATTAATGATGTAGAAATTATTTATGTAGTGAAAAATCAATAATATAGTTTTTATTAAAATAATAATACTTATCAAAAGGCCCATAAACCTGACAAAACTATATTTGTTGAGCATATCTATACCCTAATCATCCAAGGGTAGATATTAGGACCGTTTTGAGCCTTATAAAACCGATTAGGACATTTACATTATTTTATTTTAAATGAAGTCAAAGATGTCACCTTTAAAATTTAATAAATATAACAATTTAAATGTTTTGATTTTAAGATGATAAATTCAAGTAAAAATATTATTATAAAATTTAATATATTTATCTTCATCATAGGATTTTATTTTTAATTTTTATTCAAATAATAAGTATATTAAATGATTATACAGAAATGATGTAGTAATTGTTTTATTAAAAGAAATATCAAATAAATGTTTTTATAAATATTAAAATAAACATTATATGAACTAATTAATGTTCTCCACAAATTTTCTAGATTAATATGACATGTTAGGAATATATTAAACATTTTTTTCGATATATATCCTTTGTGTTGAATTTATTTAAATTCAAATAAATGAATAGTTTCAAAATTTACACTATTGTTATTTTATAAATATACATTATTAATAAATTTTTTAAAAATCACATAAATATTTAAAAATTATAAATTGAAATTTAAATGGTCTAAAATTTCATAAAGTACCCAATTATGGATAATTCAAAACAAATAAGTAATTATTTTAACAATTTAAAATTTAGAATATTATTACCACAATTAAGATTAAACAAATTAAATAAGGATAAATCAAATTGATAAGGTTTAAAATAAATTCCAAACATGTCTAAATTTTATTTTATGATGCGATTACAACCCTATATCATCTCATATTAGGATTTAAGTCATTTTTAGATTTTTTTAAGTGGGTTTTGAGTTAATTATAAATTAATATTTCTTATGTTTCCAAAGGTGCCTCTCTCTTCCCTTATAAAAGGGAACTTCCTCCCTATCCTATTCACAACACATTGAGCCTTTAAGATTGGCCAAAACCTACCCATTTCTCTTCTCCAATTCCCTAGAAACATTATAGAGGTTCTGGTCTTCTCAAAAGGCAAACTCTAGTACCATAAGAAGAAGGTTAAAAGTGGTGTGTCGAAGAAGAGGTAATCTCTTCTACCGATTCTTTCATGTTTCTTTCTTCTTCATCATCTTCTTCATTAGTTGTTTCATTATAAATTAATAACATCAGTATCAGTAAAATACTGATATGTTATTATAAATATGAAACAACCCCATTTCACCTTATATCCATCCTACAGAAAACAAAATCACCGCACTTGCGTACGTACTGAATACCGTCTCCACGCCATGGTGTAATCTGTTTTTCCACCACCACCTAACTTGGATAAGTATAATGGTTAAAAAAATAACTATATATGGTTATTATAAAATAATACCGATTCTGAGATATTATATCATCCATTGTAATTCCCTTCAATAATTATGGGAATGATAGCATCGCTCGTGTGTACGTACTGATTATCATCTCCACGACGCGATGAGATTCATTTTCCATGTTAACAATTCAAGATTGATTATAATGTGTATATAATGAATACTAATGGAATATATAAAATAATAATGCTACTGGATTTATGTATATATATATAAATTTCATCTACTTACTTCCATTCAAGTCAATAAGGAAAGGAAAACAGTGTTCACGCGTACGTACGACCTACCATATCCATGAACGGTGTATTTCATTCCGTTTATCGATATATCATATATATTTATATTCTGAATATATATTCATTATAAATCATGTTTTACATTCTATAATTATGTAAATACAGATATAAGTAAGAACAACAAGTCAAAACACGTGTGATAAATAAAACGCTTTTACCCAAAACGCTGCTTTAACATGGAGTTTACAAAAGAACGGGTAATATAAATTCATAAGTAAACCATATATGATATAATAACAATGAATATGATTATTTAATAAGTCAGTGACATTATTTAAATCATTATCCATGAGGTTCGGATACATACGAATCATATCGGACATAAGGTAAGGGATAATTATTCCAATATCATTCTTATCTGAGAGTGTATATACGTAAGTATTTAATGGGGTTATATATTTCATCCATTCCCATAAAATGTTTTTTATAAAGTTTTTAATATTATTTCATGTATGTTTAATTTCATTTTTACCCCTCTCTGACTTTTACTTTGTGTTATGGAAGGAATCTTTGTTTTGTTTACCATACGAGGAACTTTTTGACTTTTTCGACAAAAGTACGAGGATAATATTTTTTTAACCTATAAGGCATGAACAAAGTTTTAATGTTTCATAACACCTTATAAACATAATGTTTCCTCTACATTATTTCATTATTATTTTCAACATAATCATTTTCTTTGAAAATTACATTTCATTTTGTGAAATAAATTGATTTTGGAGAAGAAATGATATTTTCCTCAAGAATTAATTTCAAGTGTTTTATCAAAACTATTTTTCATCTAAGATGACATTATTTTATATGTGTATGTTTCAAGTATAATTTCTCTATGATTTACATGGTTTCAAATTTCTTATGATGAAGTAATATCCATTTGTTTTATAAGAATTATGTTATGATGGGATGGTGTTTATGAAACCCATTTTATTCTATGGGTTATGATGAATGATTTATGTTTATGTTGTGGGACAAGTAAGAATGATTTCATTATGAGATGGGTGGGACCTATATCTCTCTCCAATTCATTGGGTAATGATTTATATCTCATGATATAGACATGGCTGGAATGACAAGTTAATTTGGTTTAGTGATTCAGGACTTGAATGAAGAGTGAACTCGATTCAATAAGGGACTTTATCCACTAAGATGGTCTTGGCAGCAATTCCTTGGCTACTATGGAAATCATATCAAGTGCTTAATGATTTTACACAATTAAATGTATTATTACCATGCTATTTTATCATGATCGATGTTCTATTATGATCTATTCCTTATGTGATTCCATGTCATTGCTCAAGATTTTTATGTTTAAAAATTATGTTCATGTTTTTAAGTTCAAATTTATATGTTTTGTTTTGTTTTATCTAGGCTTACCCTTACTGAGCATTTTGAACTCACCATTTATATGTTTTCCTTTCCCCATGATTTAAAGAAAGTTTTTAGGTAATAAAACAAAATGGGGAAGATTTTTAAGGGGGATGTTGAAGAACTTTCACCATTAATAGAAGATTATGTTCTGAGTTTCCAAAGACAAAAAACTATTACGGTCCTTATGTGTTTGTTTTTATTATGTATTAAGTATTCCACAAAAGTAATGTAATGTCTTTGTACGTCAAGTTTTTCATCTCTAAAGTTGGTATCTGTGGAAAGGATTAGTCCACCTTTGGAAAGTAGGATGCGAGAACTTTAGTGAGATCCCTAGAGATATTTCTAAGGTATGTCTAGGGATTTCCCTAAGGTTTTGTATAACTATAGGTTACAAACCTAGAATTATTTTTATGATCATGAATAACCTAGGGTGAACCTAGGGTGTCATGGATTAAAGAATGTGTGATAAGGTATACATCCCATAAGTGAATTTTTATGATTATGTGGTTTCTTTTTATTTTAACGGTTTCTTACACTGTGGTTTTTGGTTTTAGTCAATGGAGGGAACCAGAAAGAATTGGGTCAACATTGAATCCAATGGAAAAATTCGCGACTATGAGCATAAATTTTTTTTAATTCCTAGAAAGAATGATTTTTTGATTATGCCGAATCAGTCATCGCGATATATGATTAACAAGGTGAACTTTAGTGGTATTCATAATTCAACAGATAAGTGGAAGATGGAATTTTATGCATATTCTCATGGTGAGGAGCATAGAGAAAGGAAGATTGATATTTATAAAGAAGGGAAGAAGAACCTTGATGAATACATCAAATGGAGGGGATGATGTTATTTGTGGGGAGAGAATGGTCATAGAGTGACAGAATATTATGGAGTTCAATGTCTTATTTGTGGAGAACATGGGCATTACCCAACTCAATGCCCTGACCTAAGAGGATACATCTAAATCAAGGAAGGACTTATTCCATGACAATCATTGAATATAATGGATTTAAGTGTTTATGTATTGGTATTTAAGAAAAATGGTATTGAGTTAATTTTATGGTATATTGGAATATCTATGTATTGGTCCACTGTGGTTTTCAAAATATTTATTGTACCAGAAACCATGAAAAGTGATTGAAATATTTTTGGAAAGTAGATGAAATGCTCATAATGACGGGATAAGGAGAAAATAATATATATGATAGTATTCATAATCTCATTTCTGATATAAGGACAAAGTGAAATCATGGTTTCAGTATATCATAATTTTGGGATTTTGGTATGTGGAAAGAGTTATCTTTTGACAGAATTCATGTTTTCACTGAGGTTCAATGGGTAGTCAGTTTTCAAGAGAATACATGATTAAGGTATTCGCATGTTTGGAATGTGACCAACAAGTTATATCTTATGATATATGGGGGATAAATGATGGTATTCACGTGCTTTTTATTGACCTTTCAAGTAATCGTTTTCCTTATACAATAAGCATGGACTGAAGTATTTTGGATAAGCCTAAAGTTTAGAATAAATTAAGTTATACATAAGATAGTATTGTTTAAGTCCAGAATTTTTTTTGATATTATTGTAGTAATGTTATAATAATGTAGTTTTAAAAAAGGGACAACCTATAGGATGTGAAAAACTCCGTTGCATCAGACAAGGTTACGGGAATCGAACCCATAACTCAAGTACGACTGTCCTTCATCACCTACCACTGGCCTACATGAAATCACTAGTTAGTAGAAACTAGTTTTATTTTATAAAGTCGTATGATAGATGATGTATATGTCCATTTTAGGAACCACATCTGACTAATATCACCATAGATTCACTTATGTATATAACTTTTGTTAACATTCTCTTTGAGACAGATGGAATGACCTATCATTCTATCGCATGATCTAATAACACTTCACGAGAGACAAATTCAACTTCATTTCATTAAGAGATGAAGTGGAAATTGTTCAAGGCACAAACAATAACTAGATTGTACTTAAATCGAGTAAGTATTTCGTCTGATTCAAAATTTACAACTTTAGGGAAATGACGTTGAAAACAAATAATTTTGTCCAAGTGCTCTTATATCTGATGAATCAGATGGTACCTTAGATCATCACAAATTTTTGGCTTTGTGATTTTTGGCTTTTTAATAGTCATGTTCTCTACCACTCTCCATCATAACCTGATGGTTTGATTTCTCTTCCATATCAATATTTTCACCTATGTTCTCCAATGTGGAAACCCAGTGATAAGTTAATTTGGGTAACCATTATGTTTCATACTTCACTTTTTAAAATTATGTTTTAGTATTCCTTTTTACGATGTGGGTTTCTATGAAAGAAACATTCAAGTAGTAAACCATTTATAACCCCGACGAATTTCGAGGGCCAAATTAATTTTTAGGGGGGTCATATGTAACAACCCGGGATTTTATGAGATTTATTCTTTTTAATTTTATCGATGTATTGTGTTATATGCTACACCAAAATTATCTTGTTCTATTGGCAACACCGTATTAGCTTGCAGTATACGCAACACTATTCTTGGCTCCTGTTACACACAATTTCATGTTTTTTTTGTTAAAACTATTCTATGAAAAATTTAGTATATATTTGTTTAATGTATAAATAAAATAAGTTTTTATTGTGTTATGCACAACAACAAAAGGATCTTGCACTACACGCATCCTTGACTTTTCTTGCATTACACGCAATCATGACCTTCCTTGATAGCGTGTGTTGTACGCAATACTAGGTTTCACTAAACAAAGATATATTGTTATAATATTATTATGAACTAGCTGTAATGAATAGTATTAACTACATTTTTAATGTTATAAAATTATTATTCATCTTTCACATTTTCAAGAACATCGGGTGTGAACAAAATAAATTATTCGAGTAAAATAAATATTTTTTAAAAAAAAGCAGTTTTGCCGCCTTTTGATTGCGCACCCACCTTAAATATAGTTTTTGACATGTTTATAAGTTCAATTTCACAAAATAAAATTCTTCTATGGAATCAGGATAAAAAAATTACTTTGGATAAATTTTTCATATTATTCTGATAACTTTCATATTTTAATGAACAGTAAAAACACGCTATATTTTAATTAAAAACAACTTTTTTCATCATAATAGTTTATATGGTAAAATTATAATATTTAATGGTTTTAAAGTATAAATATAATATATTTTTTCCATTAAATATAATTAATGTCATTATCATTGATTTTACATTGAATTCATAGGTAAAATCATTTCAATCTTTTGCAATGTTTTAACTTTTGAAACTCTTTTTCATAACAACAGGATTGATATTACATTAATTTCTAAAACTTATATGATATTAAATTGGAAAAATTGATTCATTATTTTAAATTAGTAGGTCCAAATTATGTTAATAAACTACTTTTTATTTTTAGTCATCATGAATAGTAACTACGGTAAATTTTATTTACCATAGTTAAAGGTAAATAGAGGTAATTAAGGGTATATATAACATTATAAAATTACCCTAACACTTTTCCTAATATAATTGGATGATTATATTTTACTCTAAATCAGACTTGGGTCGAAATGGAATCTAATGGATACCACTTGTATTTGATTAAGACCGTTTATTTAGTTTATTTAAAGGAAAGTGAAATGTGTCACTCAAACATGAATAATTATATTATTTTTAATATATAGTGATACAGAATATAAATTCGATTATAAATACTCATTTGAAAGCTAAAATATTTTTCTTTATCATGGTAATTTATTTTTAGTTTTTAATACATATTATATTACCTTAAAATCAAATACATTAATGATGTAGAAATTATTTATTTAATGAAAAAGCAATAATATAGTTTTTATTAAAATAATAATACCTATCAAAAGGACCAGAAACATACCCAAATGGTATTTAACGAGTATATATATACCCTAATCATTCAAGGGTCGATATTTGGAGCATTTGGAGCCTTATAAAACCGATTAGGAAATTTACATTATTTTATTTTAAATGATGTCAAAGATGTCACCTTCATAATTTAATAAATATGAAAATTTAAATGTTGTCATTTTAAGATAATAAATTCGAGTAAAAATATTATTATTAAATGTATTATATATATCTTCATCATAGGAATTGTTTTTAATTTTTATGAAAATAATAAGTATATTAAATGATTATACAAAAATGATGTAGTAATCATTTTATTCATGGAAATATCAAATAAATGGTTTTATAAATATTAAAATAAATATTATATGAACTAATTAATGTTATCCACAAATTTTCTAGATTAATATTACATGTTAGGAATCTATTAAATATTTTGGATCGAATATATCTTCTGTGTGGATTTTATTTACATTCAAATAAATGAATAGTTTCAAAATTAACACTATTGTTATTTTATAAATATAACATATTATTAAATTAGTTAGTTTACACACTCATCTGAGCCATAGGTCTCACACTGTAGATTCAAATTAATGGAATAATGAAATAAAAATTTCATTAATATAAATAAAACTATCGTATAAGATTTTCATTGAAAAAGGTCCTTTAGTATCGACATTGATGTTCCACTTTTATGGCCATAGGATTAGTAGGAAAAGATATTCCATATTTTTTTTATCCTTTCTGCATTAATTGTATCTAATTGTCATGTCATCCCTTAAGTTCCAATCATTTCATAGGTGTTATTTACCACACGTGAGATGGGGAAGGTAAAATCATGAATAAAATGGTGTGGTTCCCTTATATATGGGGTTTTTAATTACTCAATCAATATGAATCCATTTTTATAAGATGTGGGTAAATAGCATTAATTATACTATTTGAAATATACCTTGATAGTTTTATGTTCTTATGGACTTCTATGACTTGAGGAATCATTCTAGATATTACAATGCACTTGTTTGTGTATAATACATATATATATATATATATTGGTTTGGCGGTGATGTGGGTTTTTTAAGAGTTGATCCTAATTTGGTAAGATCATATGTAGTAATGGATGTTCTTTAGTAGATTCAATATGTGAGAGGTGTAGATATTTTTTTATAGTCCCAATCAAGTGGACTAATAGTTTTAGAAATACACTTTTTTTCTGAACTGGTGGTGAATTTTTCCTTAATAAAAAGTGTTATCTTTATGGATTCCTCATTCAAGAATATAATTTAACAATCATGTGACTCTTGGTTTTATGTATAGTATTTCTTTGGTGTTTTTTTGGATTAAAATTACATAAACTTATCCTCATTTTTATGTTCTCTACTTCTATATTGATCATTGTAAATTTATAGTTCAACCCTTTATTGTAAGATAAATGAGATCCCAATAACCCTTAAGATTTATAGTCAACCTATTATGTTTTATATACTTAACTATGAACAATATTTGTGTTCACACATGTTGTGTTTCTGTAGATGAAACATGTATCAATTATTTTTTTTAATGGGAATAGAGCTCGTAGAGGAATTTAATTGGAGTTATAGGTGGTGTTAGTTGCTGGTGCTTCTTAATTCTTTTTGGAATCGGTATAGTATTCCCCATTACCATTCTATCCTAAAAAAATTTACAAAAATACTGAAATGTTTATTTTTCCATTTTATATTCTCATTTGTGTTATATTTCTAATAGGATGTAGAGTGAGTTTTCAAACATGTATTCACATGATAGTTATGTTAATATTATGTGGATGTGTTCTTTCTTGGATGGATGGTGTTTAATTTTTATGTAGGACAAATATTTTATGTATTTCGATATATGATTTAATCATTTGTTATAATCACAAAACCCAAACCAATTTGGGGTAGACATGTGTTGGCACACTCAATATAGCACCAACTCAAAAGGGAATATGAGGACATATAAATGTCATATTGGTTTTAAATCATGTTATTCCTTTTGATAGATATGAATATAAGAGTCCCATGAGATTTATTTTTGTCGAAATGGGGAAATGATGTTTTTGGTTCTTAGTTATTGTGGAGTGTTTAGGGAACCCAACTATGGTGTGGTGGCTGATGAATTCTGATACAAGGATTTGGATAATCTATGATATAATAAGAGTTCTGAATACATATTAAGTATGATAATTATGAGTAGGTACATGCCTCATATATTTATTAATTCATTATTGTTTTCATGGTGTGCCATCATACTTATGGATTTTTTTTGGAAATGAGTATACAATTTTACTTTTGAAAAGAATTTCACTATAGTTATTACAAGGTTATTCTTGGGAAAAAGGGAGAAAAAGCAATAGTCAAAAAATTGTGGGCCTCCTGGGTAGTTCTCTCACAATATTCTAGGTGGTATATTCCAAGAATGTTATGTGAGAATAACTATTCTACAGGGGCATGGATTCTAGTAGTCTAGGATTTTTGGTTTAGATGGGGTGGGTAGCCCCCTCATGATGTAGATACCTAAGAAATGGTGCCTCATTTATTCTAAGAAGTAGACATGGGGTTTGGTAAGTCCTATGGGATCTATGATATTAGTCCCCAATTATTTTGGTTTCACAATTTTATATGGACTTTTTAATACTATGCTGTGGGGTCCCATGTGATTTTATGGAGTTGGTTACTCCCCTATAGATACAGGGGTGTAGACTACCATACATTGTTCTGTGACTCCTCCATTTCACATTGGGATCAGTACAACCTCCATCCAAACATTGCGTGGGTACCCTATACTATAGTAGATTTCATATTTTCATAATAAACAAGGTTAAACTCCTCCATCTGTAGTGGATGGTATTTTTTATTATATGGGATGTTGATGATTTAAAAAATTGATTTACAACTCCTCCAATGGAAAAGGATCAGGTCCTCAATCAAAGGGGTATGTAATCCATCTACTGGAATATATTTCCTAGTAAGCTATAATAACTATGAATTTACTATTCGGTTTTATGTACCCGCATCGATGTGGATGAAAGTACCACTATTAATATAATTAAGTGTTTTATATTTGGAAATAGGGTTTTCATACCCTCACACATGATGATTAGTTCCACTTAATTCCATAGAGGATTCATTACACACCTATGAGGAAGGTCATGGTCCCTCTACCTATATATTTGAATATTAAACATGACATGAGTTATGATTATTTTACCCAAGAGGTCTAGGTCCCCCCACGGTTTGGCGAACTAGGTCCCCTAAAAATGTGGTTTTTTATGACCTTGATCAATTTGTACACCCTCGGTGAGGTGAGGTTATACAACCATACTCATGAAAAAATGGGAGTTTGGATAGAAAATAATTTTTTTGTGATATCATTCCTGAGATTGTTGCCTATCGATGATCCAGTAATTGGTGTTAGTGTAGCCTCTAGGGAACCTTTATTCAAGAAATGATGGATATGATGATCTATATTCTGGGATCTGTATTCTTAACCCATTTGACTTATTTTACATTTCATCCTAATGCATTATAGGTATCCTTTTTATGAAGACCATATCCCACAATAAATTGATAGTTACTAAGTACTGTCAATCATGATTATTGTCACTTATTATGAGGTGGAAGGAATATTGATCCCCTACCTTCCACACCACCTATAGGTTATCCATTCCTAACATGGGGAGTTTGAACCCAAATCCATATATAGGAGAAATCTATTGAGGATTCGATTGAGGAGTTCCATATGGGGCTCAATATTTGATCTATGTGTATTTTCATTCATGTTCATGTTATCTAGAAACATCATGGTTTATTTTCTCATTTTTATTCACAAGTAGATCAATAGTTAGAGATACCAGTAGAATAGATAGACCAATACTATTTTATTGGGTAATTTGATATGAGGAAACCAAGTACCCCCATTTACTCTTTTAGAGGGAGTCATTTTCATTGGAGAGGATTTTCTTGGTTACCGACATTGTATATCAAGTCCCATGAAGGATATTGTTTTGTGGAAAGTGATTACAAACTAACTAATTATGAGAGAATGATTGTATTTAAGGGTTGTTTTGTGATAAATTATATGGTTTATAATGTAATTTAATCAAAAAACAAGGCCTAGATGATGTGAAAGGAACACCGTTAGAAATATGAAACTCATTATTTCACTGGTTATTGGGCTTTGTTTAATGTATCATGGTTGTTTCAAGGAATCAATCTGACAGTTCAAGAGAATTGGATGAATGTTTTTGAAATAAATTTTCAATGGTTTTACCTCATTGGGAATTTAATCTATATATTTAGTTTTATTTTGGGGCTATATTGATTCATTTTCATTTTTTTGGATGTCTTGGTTATCCTTCGGAAGACGATTGCTGGTTATATAGAGATGGTCCATGGAGTTCTTTTATGGTTTCTGGGAAATTTAAATTTGGGTTGATAGGTAGTCCCAATATAAGTTTTTTATAGGTTAGATATACTTTTTTAGTCATTTTATATTATTTTGAAATATTAACATATATGTGATTAGGAGGATATAGCATATAAGACAAGAGATCACTTGTTATAGAAGTCTAACTGGATATCATCTAGTCATCTCAACTATGTGGATAAATTTGTTTCTTGGTGTGAGAATATATATTATATTCCTCATATAATTTAAATATGCGGGACAAGGTAAAACATTATACTATTTTTCTGGTTTTTGAATTTATAATTTTGGAATATATCGACCAATATTCTGAGATGTATGGATCAAGTCATCAGTTGAATGGGAACCTACATAATATTTGTTGAGAAAACATGTTTTCCTTTCTACTTCTATAAATTTTGTTAATGAGAGGGTCAATTATATACGTCATTCCATGTTATCGATTTCCTCTATGTGTGATGTCATCATCTATTTAATAGGAGTGGAGGTATGTTCTTATAATGTGGTACGCTACTCTTTTTTAGGCCCCTGAGAGAGGATGTTGATGCATTTAGATACCCTTTATATGTAAATCATTTGGGACTACCTTTTTGAAGATGGTGAGCATGATTACACTTTGATAAATTCCTTGTACAATGAACCATGTATTTTTGAGTCTCGGATCCATTGTACTTTAAGAAGGGTAAATTTTTTGGTATTTATTTAAAATATTTATTTTTATGATATTAAATTGTTATTAAATAAAATTTTGTTATCCCCTATATTTTAATACAAGTAATTCTTATATAGATCTATGGATGTAAATTTTGATAGCCAGGTTGAATCTAAAGGGGATTTTTTTTCCAGGGCGACTTATAAACACTTACCAAGTTCTTAAGCCCAGAACGTGTCCTTTTTGAGTTTTATTTACACTTTCATGTTTCATTTAATTTAATTCACATAAATGGTAACCACATTTACACATTTAATGATGGGAGATACTCTCTACCTACATTTCATTCATGGAGATGAAGGGAGAGGAGGAGATCCTGAAGGCCTCATCTAGGAGAAATTAAAGCCAAATCAAGAAACAAAATCATTATAGTTTAGATCATAAGTATGTAGAATTGAAGTATATATAATTCAGCAATATGTTTGATTGATAATTTTAATTTTCTCAACAATGTTCTCCATATATGATTTTCCTTCCATACTTGTGATTTATTACTACTATTGGATGGTTTAAGGATAATAATGGATCGTTATCCAGCAAAACTGATGGATTGGTTTTCTCTCAGTAATTTCATCGCTATAAATCTTTGTTATATTCCATGTAATGAAATAAAAAGTTACATGTAGGTTTCAAATACAACGATGATCATAGATGGTATCCACAATTTCTGTGAGATTATCAGGAAAATGAATCGAGTTGTGGTAGAGTACATTATTGAGAACCTTATGTGATGCACAAGAATATTGTAGTGCATTTCATGTCAGTATACATAATAAGAATTTTATAATGATAAAAAAATGAGAAGACCATAGTTTCCACATGTTGAGTGGTTTATTTTACATGTTGTGTTTTTAGGGAATACCTGAAATGGGGTCTAACCCTATACATTTCATGAAACACAAGTGTCTTGCACTCCATGTAGAGTAAGTGAGCATGTCATATTTTTCAAGATAATGCCTAAAAAGTAAGATTTGGTACACATATTTCTACATGATTTGGGTGTATACTCCATGTATACATTGATACAGGTTTGGTACCACACATATGATGGGGTTCTCTATATTATCTCACATACAACTATAATTTTTAAAAATAATATTTTTTTCATTGTATCTATCTACACAAATCATGTTAGTTGGCCTGTATTTTTTTCAAAATTCTTTCAGGGATATGAATCAGGGTTGTTTTCAAATATCAAAGCCAGGGTGGTGTTGACTAGATTAAGGTGATGATCTAGAATAGGTGCAGATATTGTGAACCACCATTATAGAAGGAAGATACAAGGGAATGAATCATTTGTATGTATTTCATATTTTTGTATTGTTTAAGATATTTCTGGTTGTTATGGATCAGTGGAGGATAGAGGAATTATAAACATGGTAATTTGGGATAGAAATAGGTAATAACTATGACATGTTAGTGTATCCAAAAGGTAATTATGCCTTGAAAATGAAAATTGGATGTATTCCCTCTTTCCCATGTACCAAAAAAAATTGGTTCATATTGTATGTAAAAAATGATTGGGTGTTTTAAATTTACCCATAATTCACTACACTATTAAGATCTATATTACATAAAAAATATTGGATACCACTTATATATTTTAATTACCCACACATATCCAAGGGTTATTAATTGATTATTTTTAGTTATTCTCATAGGCACTTTCATCAAACCCTCTATTATGATGGTCTTATCATGTAATTGGTATGGAATTTTGATTTAGTACACCATTTTGATCAGATTTATGTAGGGGTATGGGTTTACCAATATCATTATGAAGTTGTTAATCCCTTGGATGTGGGTTTCAATTACTCTATATTGATTAGTTATCCTATTACTATCTTTTTTGTTTGGGTTATCCCTTGAATAGATGGAGTTCATACTCCCCTAGAGATAGAGTGTTTGTTTTTTCTATGTTACAAGTTATTTTCTCAAATATCCTTTTTAAGGTGTTGTATAATACTTATACGGATGATGATAGCACTATTCTCATTATATATGGGCCCTTGATGTCATGAAATATCCTCCAAATGTGTTATTAATTGAATTATACAGTTTATGAAATCCGATGAGGCATATTTCACCTTATATGATTTTGAAACTATGACATGATTATGGTGGTCGGTGAGTAGATGTGATATCTTATTTTTTTAGATTTTATACTCCCTCAATCATTTTACACATTCTAGTGAAGTGTGAGTAATATTTGATGGTTTTCAATTGGTTGTGTGATGGTTTTGGAACTTGTTTAGTATGGATAACATTGATGTTTTTTATTTTTATTGCATAGGGTGATCTAGTTCACCCTTATTTACACCACCCTAGTGGAGTTGGGATGTGTATACGGTGATTCACCTAAAAATTTATTAGTTTTTCTCCATAAAAAATATCTGAGTATTGAGCCTTGCTTTTTGGTCCTAGAATTGTTAAGGAGGTTTTTCCCACTTATGAGATGTGTAAAGGAACACCCCTATTAATTGGGGTGAATATTACCCAGCCAGAGGGTGGGTAACCCCCTTGATCACTTTGTGCACCTTTTGGCGATGTGTTTATCCCTGGAATTGAACATAATTTCATTACTATACCCTAAGAGAAAAATGTTTATATTTTATCTTATGTTATTAGGAATCATTGTGGGGATGATGATTCATCAATAGATCAATCTATTATCCTTGGTAATAATATGATATTTTTTTAGTGTTTGATAATATATTATGGTTTTGTGATCTCCCATTCTAGAATGGGATCTTCTTGATTCGATTCTATTGGTATGAGAAAAATATATTGGATTTGTGGAACTCTTTTAGTTGAATGGTAGATTGAGTTTTAACAAACGTCATGTGATCTATTTATTTTACCCCCATTATATGAGATAAGTATAATATCATGATTCATTTATTTATATCAATGGGATTAGTTGATGGTTTTATTGGGAATTGAAACCATACACTCTTACTTAACTTATGATCTCCCATTCTATCATGATCTTATTAATTATTCAGTTTTTTCACTGGTTTTATACTAACTTGTTTCTAGTTCAACATTTATGATTTTGGGTAATCTTTCTAGGTAATTTTATACTCTCACTTACCATGGATTTATTCCCAAACATATACTATATATGTAAAAGGATGATTGGTTATTGATTCTTTATATGGGTGTGATTATAGTGGATTTTGGTCATTGGAGAACCCAGTGGTGTTTGATGATGACGAGGCTCAAGATGTTTACTATCTAGATGTGCTGATATCGCTTCCTAGCCGCTCATGGACAATTTGTATCTTGGGGTACAATGCTCTATAGTTCTTCCATTGTATACTATAATTACTATTACATTATTGACCGGATATGTTGATTTTGTTCATGATTTTTTTATTTCTACTATTTTTGTGTATCCAGATTATTTTCATTACTATGGATGGATGATGACGAGTGTTTATGAATGATGTATATGATATGGTCTCGGTTATGTGATTTATTCCTTCCAAGTGTTGTTACTAGACCATAGCCAAATATATATTGTATTATAGTGGTACAATTAACTTAAAATTTCCTAATTGGATACATATTTTGGAGGGTCATGTCATGGTATCCTTTAGTTCCAATAAATCCTCCTAAATGCATCGTTCGGTTGGAATTTTTTACAAGAATGAGTGACTGTGTATATGTATGTTTATAGTATACACTAAACATTTCAATTACCGTATCATCCAACTATATATATATATATATATCATTAACCAATGTAATGACATTCTATTAAAATCATTATTCTTATGAATGATTAATATTACTATTATATAACTTTACAATCTGACTCTTTCATTAGTATAATATGCTATCATTTGGGATACGTCAACCACCCTCATGAATGATGTTATACCAATTCCATAATTTTCATCATGGATATCTATTAATTGATTAATAACAAGAAAATATAATATAAACTTGTAAAAATATTTTTATAATATGGTTTAATAACGATGAAATAGAAATGAATTCACATTATAAAGTAACATTTAATTATTGATAAATTACCCAAATAAATCCACATCATCAAATTTATTCTCCCAAAACATACCCATGGAATAAATAAAATGAAAATTATCCCATATAAATTTCTTAACCAAATGATTTCACTACCTTGAATAATATTGGATTGAATTTAATGGTTTCATTCCAAATATCCTTAGTATTCCACCTCTATTTGATTTATAATTATGATAAAGGATTTTTATTTTTGGACAAAAACATATATATTATTTTTTATCAATAATATTTCACATAAATTTCCATGTTTTTAATTTTATTTTATGGATTTATTTATTCCAATTTATCCAATTATTCATGCTCATTTATAATTAATATTGAAATTATTTACAAAAGTGTGAAAGTAATATTTTTTCAAATTTTCCACAATGTAGTTTCTACCACTTTGTTTCTTTAATCATTATGATTCTACAATTTTATTTTTGTTTACTTTTCAAATATTTTTAAAAAGGTTAATGTATAAATTTTTTCCTTTAAAATGTTATTAATTTTTAAAGATATTCCTTCTTATTTTCATATTTATAATATAATATTCTTCAAAAGTGTTTCTCATTTATGTTAAAATTTAGTAATGTTTCAAAATTTACCTGGAGGATATAGTCTAATGATACTATACACCTTATTGGTCTTGATGGATTATGTTCATGTCTTATGAAAATTTTCATGAAACACATTTGTAACTTATATTATATTTATTATATTATTGATTTATGAATATTATCATGTTCATGTATAACCCATATGTTTAGTTTTTTTATGTGAGGTGTGGTGTTAGAATAATATAGGCAAATAATGCAATAGAAAAATGCTAGAACCGTATCTTGTGAGGTTCTATGTTTTTGTTAGGATTTTTACTCGTTTTTCCATTTATAATAATATAATTTTGTGGGAACTGGTATTAATGAAATTTATGGACTTATCACTAGTTTTGGAAGTTAAGGAGGGAATTTTGACATGTATCAAAATCATAATACACATAAGGAATGTATGGTGATTGGGTGTTTTATACAAGATAATTACATTGAAATAGTTTATACAAAAAATTAGAAATAGAAAACTCCGTAAAGTGAAATGTGAACTTTATAAGGTGATAATATGATTTTATAAGGCGAAGGATCTTAATCATCCGGTTATAGAAGGATTTTTTATGGTTGAGGATCAACTCTGCATTGTGAAACATTGATTTGACAATGTGAATGACTAACTATGTAAGGTGAGTCAAAGTCTTCATAAACTGAGTTATATAATTCATAAGTTGAAAGAACCACATCAAAAAGTGGATTTCTATAGACTCTATATGGTATATAATGACATCCTTAAGTTATAATGCGTCCCTATATGGTAATTGATCTTATATTTAGTGAATTTATAGACATATTATGGTCAAAAAATGAATTCAGAAGGTGAATTCCATTTATGAATTTTTTAAAATATCAAATTCCTCAATGATACATTAAAGGGTTCAATAGTGATGTTCATAAACGTAACTAATTTTTCAATTTTTAGATTAAAAGAATAAATCAGGGGAATTGTTTTTGTTTTATCTATTTTATATCCCGAAGTTACTGGTTTCCATGTCAACATTCATTTATAGAAATCACACTCACCCATATAGATTCAATTAAATATTATAAAATCATAATTAATGGTTGATATCCCGGTCCAATGTTAGTTATGTATTCAAGATATTATTGGGAAATCCAACCATATTTTTTAGATGATGTATTTTATAATTTTTTTTAAGATTTGAATATAATAACCACACTTAATTTTGATGCAAAATTTATTGCAATATTAAATTAAATATAAAATCCAGGACATGTTCACTCCAGTACACACATGTTTTTTTATAGAAAATTCCACATCATTAGTGATTAACATTCAAATATATTATTCTATAGGATAAATAAAGAAATTTAATAGAACATATTGAATTGGTGTGAAAAAATGTAAATTATTTCAAATTTATTTAGTAAATCTTAGTAAAATATAGATGACATTTAAATTATATTTTTGAATAAGAAATATATAAAATTACTTTCAAAAACAAATAAAACATGGGATATGTGAATTGTTTCATTATTACTATGAAAATGAAGCTTTATAAATAATGAATTAAATAAAAAAATTAAATCACCCTAGCTAATTAGTAAATTTTTAAATTACATGTTTGGAATAAATGGTAGGTAACTCTAAAAAAAACTTATCCCATACCGGGTGATGGTGATCATTTTGGATGAATGTTGCTCAAAGTAGTTCAAAAAATATAGAAGAGATGGGGATGGGTCTCATGAATCAAAATATAATAATAGTTGTTCCGAATATGAAATTCAAGTTTCCATTGAGGTTAAAAAATAAACTAAATGAAATTTTAATTATGGTTTATAACATATTAAATTCTAAAAAAGAAGGAATGCACCTTAAAATCCACATGACTTCCACCCATTTTAATTTAATTCCACTCAAAGACATTTATTATTTCCACTTCCTTTTAAATTGATTTTTGGTAGGGATTAAAAGACTTATAAAATTGTGGTTGTGTTGGTGTGAGGTGGATGGGAGAGCATGAAAACTTGCCATTTCTCAAAGATTATAAAATAATGTATCTTGAAGATGAAGCTGAAAACATGGATTAAGATATCTACTCATTGCGGGATGAAGACCTTTGAGAGTCAAATTGGTACCCTTTTAATTTTATCAAGGTTTTAGGTGAAGATAATGAAAACGTGTCTTCTGCATGTTTTTTCACAGATGAACATGCAACATGAGTATTTTCAGAAGTCCACTCAACATAGTATTATTCGCATCGGAGTAAGATAAACTACATAGTTCTAATAGATCCAATATGACCACACTCAAAATAAAAGTAAAATTTTATGACGTTTTGTCAAAGGTAATTGAGTGTGTTTATAAGAAAATTCATATCAATGAAACCAATAAATTATTTATAAACCACATTTGATGACCCCCCCTATTTTGGATCTGCTATTTTTTTTAGTAAAGTAATCTATATCTTTTATTGGTCATGACTTTATAATAATAAGAAAAAAATATTTTTCCTAAATTATGACTAAAACTTTGAGTTTTTCTTTATATCCAAAATCATTTTATATTCACAAAACCTACATGAAGCAAATAGTTGGTTTTAGGGATATTCAGAACATAGAATTATTGTTAAAGATAAAGTGGAGTGTCCATGGATGGAATTAGGCATCCAAATAGTCGAATGATTGATTCAATGATTTCATGACAGGGAGAGGATTCACACATAGCAATGATTATAGGAATATGGGAGGAGTGTTTTTTATTTGTTATTCTGGTTAATAATGTATTGGGGGATAATTTAAATTTCTTATATATAGTTGTTTGTGCTGTTGAAAATAGTTTAGAATAATTAATATGGAAAGATGTTGTCTTTGGATGGGGAATTGGGTTTCTTATGGGTGAAAGATAGGCTTTTGGGATGTTTTTTCTTTGGACGTATGGTGTGCCATCCATACGGAGTCATCCTCATCTGAATTTTACTAAACATTCTATAAATCTTCATGAATGTCCTTATGAACTATGGCCAATAGTATTGTTCCATTTTATTATTCTTCTTTTTACACTCGTGTGCTGTATATATCAATCTATTGATGATTTCATTGAGAGAGTTACATTACTAGAAAGAGGATTTAGGATTATTGTACCATAAAGGCCAAAAGAAACATGAATTTAATCTCTTTAATTAAGTAAAAAAATTAATAAAAAATAAAAATATGAAAAGTTAAGTCTATATGGACTTAGGTTTAGTCTATATTATATGAAAAGTCAAATTTCAAAATTCACCATGTGTGTGAACCCTTATATTTTTTGATTTATCATTACATGTGTGTTGTTTATCGTGTTTTGTGAGGACATATGTTTTTATTAAAATTGGTTATATGTTTTCTAATCATGTATTTATATGTGTTTTGTGTTTTACATTCACATGTATTATAAGGTTTGGTTTTATATATGTTATTTGTTTTTTATTAAAATGTATTTTGTGTATAGTATATAATCATGTAATCTATGTTTTGTGTCCAAATGTATTTTTTTGACATATATTATATTGATGAGGAGGAATTTCTTTGATGTGTTTTGAAAACGAGAGCCTATATTGTTTCCTAATGCCATATTTCTTTGTATTTTTTGTTTTATCAAAATGCATGTGCTTTTTGTTCACATGTTCTCACACATGTGATTGTATTTGTTATGTATTAAAATGGGTTTCATGTATAAGAAAATATTTTTTATGTGGAGTAATACATAAAAAATGAGGAAAAACAATACAGATTATGTGTTTTTGACATCCAGGGCCATTATTTCTATTTCTTAATAATCTTCACCTAATGCTCATGGAACATGGGATCAACCTTGGTAAAAAAGGAATTTGGAGGAGTGTTAAATTTTAGGTCCTCATCGGGATCGAAAGAACAATTCCCTAAGGCCTTGTTTCTTACATGGAAATTAGAGACTATGAAGCAAAAATAAAACATAAATAAATGTTTTGGGCATTTTGTATGCAATAAATAGATTTAACAGTTCCAATAAGCCCAATAAACCTATGTTCTGGACATATGTGGACAGACCTTACCATATCAAAACATCCTTACTTTTCTTTGAAACCATTTTATATGGAGGAATAAGATGAAATAGAACAACTATATATATATTAGTGGTCAGGAGATCAATAGAAGGGTTCTTCATGGTTAAGAACAACAACAAAAATGAAAAACTCATAAACCACAAAATCTAACAATGATAGAGGAAAATTAAAAAATAACATAAATTAGATTCTATACTTGATTATATTGAGGGAACATAGAGAAGTTCTAGTAGCTGTAGGGGCGATTCATGAGAGCTTTAGATACGTGAGTGATTGTGTAATGGTTAGAGTTATTTTAAATAGAGCAGGGACACATTTGATAACACATTCCAAAAAGCAATGATAATGATCCCATTTATAATCACTAAATTGATATCCACTGAAAATGGGTATTTTTAGCACTTTTTAGGGCTGATAAATCATGATCTTTATGAATGATAAAAAAGTGTTGATAAAAGACATCTTTTTTAGTAAAAACATTTTAGCATTGATAATAGTTTCTTTTACAGTTATTGTTTAGCACTGAAAAAGATCCATATTTATCAGTGCTACAAAGTCACTGATAAATATTACTTTTATCTACGCAAAAACTTTAGCATGGATAAATAATTTATTAGTATAAATATTTAAATTAATTTATTACAATTTTATAATTATTCAAATATATATAAAAATTTATTTATAATTATATAACTTCTTATTAAAAAATAGTATATATTTATTAATTATAATTAAAAATATATATATTTAAATATATAGTAAATATAAATTTAGAAAAATATTATTTATAAATATTTATTTACAAATATATTTTTAAAATTATTATTATATATATAATCTTAGTTACATGTATCTTAAAAATTATTGAAAATGAATATATCAAAATGAGTACACATTAAAAATTTTGAAAAAATGTATACATTTTATTTCTAAATATAAATTAATAAAAAATATGGATATATACATATACTGAAATAAGATGAATACATATTGAAAAAACTAAAAAATAATAAATAAAAATATGTAAATAAAAAATCAAAAATTATCAAATTCAAAAATAAAAATTAAAAAATATTAAAAATGAATAAATAATACACTAACTATAACAATATTAAAAATAAATAAACAAAACATACCTATTAAAAACATAATATATTAAATATTTCATGTTATAATGAAATTCTAAAATATACTAAAATTTGAAAAAATTACATAAATATTAGATCTATGTGTTTTTATGTAATATTTCATTAATTGAATAAATATATTTGTTTGTGTGTTTTATATAAAAATTAACTAATTATATATATATATATGTATATGTACATGTGATAAATTTAACACACGACAGTTGATATATGTTAAGTTGAAAAATCAAACTACATTAAAAAATAACAATACAATTAATATGTTTTTAATCATGATATTTTATTCATATTATAAATATATATTTATATTTAATATATAATAATTTTCACTATTTATAATTAATATATTTTTTTTATACTTATTTGTTTTTATTAAAAATTATTTTATATATAAATTTAGTTTTTTATTTAATTTATTCATTTTATTTTTTAAATTATTACAATTTATTGATTTTATTTTCCAGTATTTAATATATACTATTTATTAATATTCATAATATATATATATATATATATATTAAATTTATTCATATTTATCAATAATTTCTTAATTAGTAAAATGTTTAATATTTTTTTAATTTACGCATTCTAAATTTTTATTTGTTTAATTATTTCATTTTATTCATTTACCATATCAATGCATTTAATATATATTATTGATTAATTTTTTAAAATTTATATATTAATATTCAATTTATTAATTTTTTTCAATAATTATTTAATTAATAAAATTGGTAATTTTGTAAATTTTATTAGGTTAATTATGTAATTTTATTTTATAGCTTTATCAGTTATAAAATAATGTACAGAGAAAGTTTTCCTTTTATCAGGGCTAAAAAAGTGGTGATAAAGGGTTCCCTTTTTCATCAATTTTGTTAGCACTGATAAAGGGAACCATTTATCTGTTCTTATTTTACCAATGATAGAGATGGAATTTAACATCACATTTTGCTAGCACTGATAAATGTCAGTTATTTTAAAGGCCTATTTTGTTGTAGTGTATGTTAAAAAATATGAAATATATAGGGCTATCCAAAGGTTGAAATACATATTCTCATAGAAAGGGATCAATATGAGGCGGATGTGATGGCTGTAAATACTCATGGATTATGATTGTTCAATACATTACAACCATAGGAAGGAAAATAAGGTGGATGATGAGTTGAGTTTGAAATATTATAGAGTTATGACTACAATGAGATTTAAAAAAGATCCTTTATTCATGGCTTTGATAAAGTGGGATGTGGGAATCATTAATGAATAGTAAACATCACCTCCATTCAAAATTATTTTCCTACCATATTTAAAAGAGAAAAAAAATTAATCCCTTGATAATAATAATTTTCAAGGGAAATTCAGATCCATGAATGATTAAAAGTTTGTATACTTAAAATATGGAGATAACATATTTAAATTTGGATAGAGGATATCAATTAAATCATTGTGTGACATAGAATTAGAATGATTAAATGATGTTCATAGTAAATATTTCTGTATAAACCCATGAAACACCAAAATATGTTAATATTTAAAGAAACATTTTTTGTGGGATAATATAAAATAATAAATTGTAGACTATATATCATGATTCTTTTTTTTGAAAAGAAAATGTTCTGAGACAATAAACTAAAGGAGTTATGAAACCTCTACAAATTCTTATGTGTAAATGTGATGATATCATTATTAACTTTTTAAAAATATTATTAACTAATAATAGATAGAATGATACACTATAGGTTATTGGTTACTACCTTTCTAAGACCTCACCTATCCTTTCTATAAAGGAACATTTTACTCTTGAGAACCTTATGAATCTCTATATTATTAAACTAGTGAGACATCATTATTCCCCTCTTTCAATTGAATCATATCATGATGCATGATTTAAATCAAAGTTATAGAAATGTATTCATAAGTATTTTGAGACTAGGCTATATTTCATCCCTATTTACTATCCTAAAATAGAAATATAGTCTGGAAGAATTATTCAAACATTTTATGGAATGTTGAGACGATGACCCCTAAAAATTCCATGATATGTGTTGTTAGTATTTTACTTTGGATGAATTTAAATGTAATAATAACATTGACTCTAGAATTAAAATGGCACTGTGTGATGAGTTTTAATATAAAACAAGTCATAAACAATCTTATAGAGATTAAGGTGGGGAAAGGAAGATTTTAGGCACAAAACAATATGATGAGACATCAAATAAGATGATAACTATTTAGATACATGTTAAGGAATATTAGAGTAATAAAAAGTACTATATTGATATTTGTTGTAAGGATTTATGATTTCAAGTAAGGCAGCATTTTTTATTAAAATTAACTTCATGGAACGGTTATATAATGCTAGGAAATAATGGGGAACTAATTCTTGATCACATTAGTCATTTTTAATTTCTAAAAATAATTAGAGTATTGGATTACTATTTAGAAATTCCACCTATCCTCTTTAAGTTTCATGATGTGTTCTATATCTCTTTGTCAAGGAAGTACATGCTAGATACAACTCATGTTCTCACATTAGAGTAAAGAGTATTCGAACATAATTTATATTATTATGAAGAGCCTATCCTTATTTTTGGCCTTAGGGAACATGTGTTGTGGAATTAGATGAATTTGTTGATGAAGTTTTTTGGAGAAATCATAAAAAAAGGAAATCTGAAAAAATGATGAATTTATGACGAATAAGTACCAGTACATGTATAAGGGGTGACATTATAGAAATTTGAACGGTGAAATTTTTGAATGATGGAAGAATGAAATACATGAGATTAAATTATATTAAGAAATATTTTCTATCTAAATAAACAACAACATTACATATTTACCATTATTCAAGAATATGATTGAAAACTAAATTAATTTTTTTTAATTTAATTCGCATAGATCAGTTTCATATTTTAATTTATCGTGTCAAAGTTATCTTAAATTAAAATCTTGATATTTTTCAAAAAATATTGATTTTATCTGAATAATGAGAAATAATGATTTTATAAAACTATCAATTCAATAAAATTTTAATGATATAAAAATAAATTAATTTTTTTTGGAACTGGTGTTATAAAAATAAATATTTAATATGTCATTTAATGTATATAAAAATATTATTTTGGACATATAAATATAATCATATCATTTTTGAAATTATATTAATGCTTTTATTCTAATAAAAACTATTTATGTTCCTTGTTTTTATTCACATATATCTAAGGTACCATCTAGTAATAGGTTTTTTGAATGTAAAATTATCCTAATATTATTTAAAATAAAAAAATAAATCTTATTGGAATCATCCTTACACATAATTTTTTCAAATAATCATTATTTTTCTTGAAGAAAAAAATTATTTTTAATGGTTTTAAATTGCATTTTGTTATGTTATATTAAAATTAATTCCCACCAATTATATTACTTGAAACATGTAAATTATATTCCACATTTTTAATCATCATAATAAAAACTAGGTAATTAGGTGAACATAACCTTATTTTTATAATGAATTTCAACCATGAAAAATATTTTTCACCTCAGTTAAGGGTAAATTTTATTAAAGGGTTAAAAATAAATTAGAAGCATTAATGTTTAAAAAAAAAATTTAAACATCATTAGTTATTTATATTTTTGTCATAACATTATCATATTCAGCTCTATGAAACATTGGGTTGACTTTTATAATAAAATGACATTATATAATTAAAATATTTCAAATAATTTCATGGGTGACCTTCCCCTCACATAGAAAGGGGTAACTACTTTCTTATAGTGGTTAAACAAAGTTATATGAATATTAATTTATGATTTTAAAATATTAATTATAAATATTTTATATTGAAGAATCATATTGATAAAAAGTACACAATTATTTGTAAATTCATTATATGTTTTTGAAATACTATGTTTTCATATATGATTTTTATTTCTTTTTGTGAGAATTAATATTTTTCCCAATTTAATAAAATTAATATGATAAAGTAAAATTCATTTTTAATATAATAATATCAAAATTATCTTTGGGTGATTTCTATGATTTTTATGAAAACTTTAATTTTTTGATGGGTAGTAAAAAATACAATGTTTTAAATGAAAACTATTTTTTCTGTTAATATATTTTTTAAAGTTAAATTTTATTTAACATTGGTTCTAATGTAAAATTAGTAAAATTATATATTCAATATAATATTCAGGTCATTTTCATCGAATTAATAATAAATATTTATATAAACACTTTGTAAACTTTTGAAAATATTTCTTCTCAAAACCTTCTTTATTATCGCATATGAAAAATTATTATTAAATTAAAAAATTATATATATATGAATGGAATTTAGAAAAATGGATTAAATATTCTTATTAAAGATAATTTATATTATATACTAAGTTAAAATTAAGTTTTTACCAAAATTAATTATAAAAACACTGAACATTATTTACCTCAATTATGCAAAAAATGGATTTACTGGGGAGGGGGTTAAATTAAAAAGATAAGTGTTAAAAATAACCCAACACTTTTCCATAACCAATTTTATGTCTATAGTTCAACCTTATACCTTATATTCCCACAAAGTTGATATTATTTAATCTCTCTGAATTTAAAACACGCGGCTGTAATTCTTTCATTCCGAAATTTACAATTGTGCCACTCACCTCACTTATAAAAGGCCACCCCTTTCCTCTATTATTCACACCATTATACCAATTTAGTTCTAAAAATACCCACCAAAATAACATATATAATAAATTTACCCCATCTTATATGACTTATTTTGGATATAAGTCCATCCTAGGATTGATTTTGGTTCATACCATAGGAGGATTCCTAAAAAAGAGGTAATGTTAAACACTAAGCATTTTGTGTTTTATTTTTTCCTCCACCTCCTATAATTACTATTATATCATTTAGATATAATAAATTAATAATATCATGTATACTATTTTTATGTAATGGTTATGACCTACTAATATCTCTAATTACTTCAAATGAGCTTCAAAATCCTTGTTTGTGTGTACAATAGAACCTCACGAAAAGATGTCATTATTTTTCCTATTACCACATATCTAGGAATGAAATAAAGATGTATTTAATATTTATATATATTATATTTATGATATTATTATAATTCCTGTAATATTCTATCACACCTACCTTCATACTCTTTATTTTGTGGGAATATGATAATATTGCTGGTTTGTAGGGTGGACCAATGCCTTGTGAAGAAATGTTTTCCATTCACGATTTACATTGAAGCTAATAATGATAATTTTAATGTAAATATATGATATATATGACATAAATATTATTTTTTAATGATAATATATCATTTATATTTCTTTATTTCAGTCCAATAAGAATATTGAAACAATATTTATGTGTGCTTATGGTCTACCATCACCATGAATAGTGTATTTCATAATCTATCACTAAATTTTATGGATTATAATAAATAAATATATTCTGATTATATATGATATTTAATTCAGGTTAAAAATTATTACTATTTTTAAATCATGAATAAAGTTAGAGGACAAAAAATAAAACATAAAAACATATATGAAAAACAAAGCTGTTATTAGGAAAAATGTAACTTTAACATGGAATTATTAATAAAATAGTAATAAAAGGTCAAATAAAAAATAATATATGGTATTACATATATAAATATTTTTTACAAATAGATTTGTAATAATCATATATTCATTAAACTGAATTAACAAATGTGTATTATGGAAGTCAAGACATATGGTAAGAGGTTTTGTCCCAATTTTCCATCTTTATGATGTATGACATTTTATGAACGAATATTATTTCATAAGGTGTATATAATACTCCATTGACATATAATATCATTGTAACATCCCAGTTCCAGATGCCACATAGGGGCACCCCATACCCGGTTGGTCACATGGCCCCAAGAGCATTTCCCCGAACGCTAGAGGCTACCAACTAGCAGCGAGGGCCTTGGGTGTGATAGTCGTGAAACAATGCCCTCTTTGGTAGAGTAAAACAACGGAAGAAAAACAATAGAAATAGATGAGGAAGTAATAATCCATACAAAAGGAAACAACGGAATACTGGAAAATATTAAACTCGAGCACACACACACACACACACATATATATATATATGAATGATACATGAGACATATGTATAGTAAACCAGCCAAACAAATCACAATGCTGGAATTCAACAGTACTATACCAAATACAAAATAAAGAAAACAAACAACTCCTTATCATCACAAGCCATATCTTGGTCCCATTCTCGCCAGCTCCACAGTCAATCAAGAACCCGAAGTAGAAGAGTGCTTGCCCTTATCTATACCTGCAATAATATAATCTGTTTGGACCCAAATTCCGGACCCAAATTGGGTGTGAGACTAAATCCCAGTAGGCTACCACCTAAAGATAAATTCCTAATAGTTATTGAATATATATGGAAGGTAATAAGCAAAGTTGTTGTAAAAAAAGAAATTAATAAGCAATAAACAGTTCCATATATCAAATAAGCAACTAATCAAGCAAGGTAACCCTCTAGGAAGTACACGTAGACTATCACCTTTAGTTCAGTCATTAGAATATATAAATACTCTCTGAGGAAGCACTCACAATCAATTCCCATTATAGCCAACTATAAATCAAGACTCTTTGAGAAATCTCACACAGTCAATTCACCTTATAGTCTTTGGTATTCAAGGATTCTCTAAGGAAGCTCACACGGTCAATTCCCCTTAGAGCCCCAAGTTGTCAATGACTCTCTGAGGAAGCTCACTCGGTCAATTCCCCTTATAGTCTAAAATGGTTCAAAGACTCTCTCATTATGCTCACTCAGTAAATTCACTTTATTGTCTAAAATGGTTCAAAGACTCTCTGAGGAAGCTCACTCAGTCAATTCCCCTTATTTTATACTATACTGCGTTCTCACAGCCTTGTGTATATCAAAGAGCATAGTAATGCAATACAGCCAAAGTAAACCTCACGAAATGCTTGGATAATCGGTCTCCAACATATCAAGCATGTTAGGAAAACAAACACTCCACCCTACAACACTAGGCATGGGAATACAGGCAAGGCGGCTAAAAGGCTAAGCTGGACGAAACGATCGTAAACAGAACATGCATGGGAAACTACATCCAAAACATTAAAATAAACTCTATTTATATCCAAATAACCTCTACTGAAGCATACAAGCATGGAAGGAAATTAACAATGGTAAAACGATAAATGCACAACACCCTGATTAAGGGTATAGGATAAAATTGCACATATAACACAAAGACATTCAACGGAAAGGAATAAACCACCTACCTCAGTGTTGGGAGATTGATATACTCCGGCATCAGCCCTTGGATCAAACTAGAACATGATAGATCAAAAAATGTCTAAAATGATCAACCAACCATATATCACGAGAGAGGAGAAAACATAAGATGGTGCTCTAGGAGAAATGAGAACTCCCCGATGTGATTCCAATGCAAACGATGGTGTTTGATTCGGAGGATGGACGATATCTCGGGGGTTAGTCGAAGGTCTGCGGCCGTATGGTGCTCTCGGTCAAACGAAACCTAGAAAGATAGATTTCTTGCAATTAGATGCGACCCCAGTACATTTAATGAAAAAAAATAAAATACACAGCTTGTACCTTTGAAGTACATGGAATGTACTTTCCTTTTTCTATACTCCACTTCAGGTAGCCTCCAGGTCACCCCACACGGCCATGTGTGTTCCCATTACATGGCCAAAAAACAGCCTCCTGTGATAATGTAGATCACGGCGTGTGCTTCCGAAAATTCCAGAAATTCCTCTTTTCTAAAAAATGACGAGAAAAGGAAAAAATACCTATAAAGAAGATCCATGTTCTTACAAACTTCCCCCCTTAAAAATATTCAACCTCAAATTTCTCTAGCGTGGTGCAGAAGAAGAAACCCCGAACAGCTCTAGCCACTGTGCTTGTACATCGGCCTCCCTCTCCCAAGTATCATCCTGTACTCGCCCGTGCTGCCATGGCACCCATACTAGAGGAATAGACCAGCCATGGAGAACCTTATTATTGCGATCCGAAATCTAGATAGGATGATCCTCGAACAACGCATCCACTTCCAACTCATCCTCCTTGGGTTAAAAGACAAGAGAATGGTATGAAAAGTAACATCGGAGTTGAGAAAAGTGAAAGACATCATGCATATCCTGGTACCTATCTGGTAACTGCAACCTGTAGGCAACAAACCCAACTCTTTCAAACACCTAAAATGGCCCTAAATACCTTGAAGAAAGCTTACCCTGCCTCCAAATCCTCTTGTACTCCATCCTCATTGTGACACGCAGAAAAACATGATCCCTGACCTCAAACTTCAGAGGTCATCTCCACTGATCAGCATAAGACTTCTGTCTAGACTGTGCAGTAGACATCCTCTTCTAAATCAACTCTATCAGCTCTGTGGTCTCCTGAACAAGACGAGGTCCCAACAAAGCTACCTATCCTACCTTCATCCAACATAAGGGTGATTTAAATGGAATACCATACAAAGCATCATATGGTTATATATGAGTAGTTTCTTGAAAACAATTGTTGTAAGAAAAATCCACAAGAGGTATGTGCTTCTCCCATGAACCTCCAAAATCCAGGATGCATGCTCGGAGCATGTCCTCAAGCACCTGAATCGTAAACTCTGACTGGCCATCTATCTGGGGATAGTAAGATGTACTCAAAAGTATCTGTGTACCCAAAGCCTTCTGAATCCCCTGTCAGTCCCGAGAAGTAAAACATGCATCTCTATTTCAAACAATGGAATGTGTAAATACATGTAAGTGAACCATATCACAGATGTACAACAGTCCCAGCTCATGAACACAAAATGTCCCCTTGATCGGAAAGAAGTGAGAAACCTTTGTGAGTCATTCAATGACAACCCAAAATGCATCATTCCCTTGATGTGACCTTAGTAAACCTATCACGAAATCTATTACGACATCGTTCCACTTCCAATCTAGAATAGGAAACTGCTGCAAATTCCCTACTGGTTGCTGATGCTCCGCCTTCACCTGTTGACAGGTGGAACACTTTATGAAAAAACCAGCATGATCTCTCTTCATACCTAGCCACTAATACTGATGGTGTAGATCATGATACATCATGGTGACACTAGGATGAACTTCCAAAACTGAGGAATGAAAGACCAGCATCATCTCCTTGCGTACATCCGCTGGCACCCATACGTGCCCTTGGAAATGCAAGATCTCATCCTTGCCAATTGTCCATCCTGGAATGAGGTCCTATCCTAACACACACTCCCATAGGACTAGGCCTTCAGAATCTGATAGCTTCCTCATTCTCACTTGATCAAGAAGAATAGAGGTAACAACCACAGTAGAAAGAAATGTCTTTCCCTGTTTTTCATTCACCTCCAAATGCATCTCAGGGAACATATCCATAAGATTCCACTCACTCATGGCCTCCTAAACTTCCTTTATTTGTGTCCTCCTAATAAGTGCATCATCCACTATATTTCCTTTTTTAGGCGTATAAGCAAGCTCAAAATTAAAGGACTAAAGATACCCAACCCACCTTTACTGTCTCAAATTCAGATCACGTTGAGTGAAGATGTACTTGAGACTCTCAGTGTTGGTGAAAACCAAAAAATTCTCTCCCAAAAGATAATGTCTCCAAGAACAGAAGTCCTGAGAAAATACTTCCAACTCGAGATTGTGTGTCGGGTAAATCTTCTCGTGTGGCCTCAACTACCGAGACCCGTACCCAACGATTCTTTCTCCCTGTATAAGCACATCTCTCATCACGATACCTGATGAATCATAGTAAACAGTATTGCTCTTTCCTAGCTCTGGAAAGACTAGTATCAGTGCTGAAGTCAGTCTCCCTTTTAGCTCCTAAATGGCTAACTCACAAGAATCTGACCATAATAAATCTTCACCTCTCTTAGTGAGACCTGACGGTGGTGTTGCTAAGTGTGAAAAGTCATGTAGGAAGTTTATGTAGTATCCAAACATCCCTAGAAAACATCGTACCTCAAATAAATTCTTTAGATGATCCCAAGAAACTACTGCTCTCGCTTTCTCTTGGTCGACTGACAATCCTGTCTCAGAGATAACATGACCCAAGAAGTGAATCTGATCCATCCAAAAGTGGAATTTATAGAGCTTAGAATATAAATGATGCTCTCTTAGTATACTCAGAATGATATCAAGATGGGTAGCATGGTCGTGTCGAGTATAAGAATACACAAAGATATCATCCACGAAGACCACAAAAAAATAATCCAATAACACATGGAATGCTCAGTTCATCAGTTCCATGAAAACTATCGGTGCGTTCGTAAGACCGAATGGCATAACAATACACTCATATAGACCATACCTACTTCAAAAGGCTATGAGAGGTATATCAGATGGTCAAATGTGAAAATGATGGTAACTAGATCTCAAGTAAATCTTCAAGAACACCTAGGCTCCTCAAAGCTGATCAAAGAGATCAACAATACTAGGCACTGGATATTGATTCTTGACCATCAACTGGTTCAAATTTCGATAGTCCACACAAAGCCTGAGGGTATCGGCTTCCTTCTTTGAAAACAGGAGAGGCGAACCCCAAGAAGAAGTACTGGGTCAGATGAAACGTTTTTCCTACAAGTACTCCAACTGCTTCTTGAGCTCTTGCAACTCTAGTGTAGCCATCCTTTAAGGAGTAATGGACACCGATGCCGCTCCTAGCACTAGCTCAATAGAAAAGTATACATCATGCTCTAGATGAAAACCTGAAAATTCCTCTGGAAAGACATCCCGGAAATGATCCACCACTGGAGGAAACTCCATCTATGAATTCTACTAGTCATCCAGATATAGACTGGAAATATGGGCTATAACTCATCCCAACCCATGATTCCATGGTTCCACTCTACTTGCTTGGAAATCCCTTTTTCCCTTATGAATAAAGGATATAACCTCTGGTGCTGTGAAACTCACCATGTGGTGATGATAGTCGACGACTGCCTAGAAGGGAACTAACTAGTACATCCTATGAATAAAATCATAGCCTTCCATATCTAAGACATAGAGGTTCCGTAAGAATTGACACCCACTTACCCCTAAAGGGAACTCCAATGACACACACTTGCCGTTCTAGTCCCCAAAAGAGTTTCTAGCATCAAGATATCAGCAGAAGAAAAGATTCAGAGCCTAATGCTCTCTAAAATATCAGTATATATAAAGATATGAGAATCCCCTGTATCGAAAACAATAGAAGCTAAAACTGAGGCTACTAAGATTGTACCTCAAACGGTAGAGGGTACGGGATCCTTCTTTTGCTAGGTATGCTCCACAGTAAATGTTTGGACTACAACGTGACCATGTGACCCTATATAACCAATCTGAGATGATCCACCCTGTTGTTTTTGAAATACCGGTGACAGTCCACCCCATCCATGACCTCCACCTCGACCTGAACGGCCTAAAGGACTCCAGTTCCCAAACTAGTGAGAAACTGGTGGTGCTACTCTTTCACAAGGATTCATAGAAGAATACCTATCACCACCTACTGGTGAGAAGATATGATAGAAGAATTGAAGATGACCCATCTCGCCGCATGATCGACATTCCACTAGGTCTCTCAAGAAATGTGGCCTTATATGCATGCTCTTCCTGCACTGGTATCACACCACATGGATACCAGAAGATGAATTCTTCCTACTATAATCTTTTTAGGAAGTCTCGCTGCGGCGCTTCCTGCTATCGGCTGGAGAAGCACTAACCCTAGATGATGAACTGCCCAGGCCCGCTGCTCCAGAATCTCTCATATTGTGCCTTGTGATTAGTTCCTAGTTGACTGTGAAGGATATCAAAGTCAACCTGAAGATGTTCACCTACGATCGAATGTAGTTTCTGAGACCATCCTCGAACTTCCTTGCAAGGGAAAACTCATCACCTCCTAGAATAGGCATGAAACATTGTAGCTCTATGATGTGAGGGGAATACTCCATAACAAAAAGAGTACCCTGCTCTAGACTCATGAACTCTCTAGCTCGATCGACCCTCAAGGTCTCTGGATAGATCTAATCATATAATATGTGCCAAAACTCATCCCAATCCATATTCTGCTGGTGTCCCTCCTATGAGATCACATCCCACCACCTCTTGGTGGAGTCTCGAATCATGTAGGTAGTGAGCTTCCCCCTCCCCTCTGGATATATCTCCAGATGCTCGAAGATCGTTAGCATGGATTCTAGCCATGACTCTACAACATGAGGTCCTCCATCCCCTAAGAAAGTGGGAGGATGCTACTATATCCCATGGTGATATATAGATGAATACCATGTCTCTGACATCAACCTCAAGGTCTCGTAAATGATTATCAGTATAGCACTATTTTCGACTCTGAGCAACTTTAATGTACTGCTGGATGGTCATATCCTTCCCCACCATTTAATCGACCATTTATAGACTTAGGAGTTTTCTCTCCCCAACATCATCTTAACATGATGGTGTTCTACACATCTTCCCATAAAGAGCTTCATAAGGAGCCATTTGGATGCTTTAGTGGAAACTGTTATTGTAAAAGAACATAACCAGAAGAAGTTGTTGATCCCATACTCCATTGAAGTCCACTGAGCATGCTACCAACTTCAACACAAGTATTTGGATAGTCCTATCATATTGGAAATCAGTTTACGGATGAAAAGCTATAATGAAGTTCAACTGTGTATTTAGAGCATGTTGAAGGCTCTTCTAAAATGTAGTGGTGAATCTGGTATCTCAATTGGATACAATAAAAAGTTTTACTCCATGAAGACTTACCACTTGTCTAATAAATATATGTTCCAGTTGATCCAATATGAAATCCTCTTGAATTGAAATGTAGTGTGTAGTATTTTTAATATGATCTACAATAGCTCAAATAGAATTGTTTCCTTTGGATGTCTTCAGAAGTTTAGTGACAAAGTCAATGGTCTTTTTCACCCATTCCCATGATGGTATGTAAAATGGTTGCATCATCCCCTTAGTATTATTCATATTAGCCTTCACTTGTTGATGTTATAGGAACATTGATGTATACTCAGATATATCCTTCTTCATGTTTTCCCACAAATAATTCTCTCAGAGATCTCAATACATCTTTGTGTTTCCCTGGTGAATGGAGAAATTCAAACTATGTGCATCATCCAAAAGTTCATTCTTTAACTCTGTATTTGATGGAACACATAGTCATGACCCACATGTCACAATTACTTCTTTATTAACATTGAAATCTGATGATTTCCCTTTTATGATAGTTTCCACTTTCTTCTGAATTCCCACAACATCCTTTTGAGCATCCTTTTACCTTTCCAAAAGAGAAGGTTGAGAAATGATTTATGAAAGGATAGGTGATGATCCCTTTCTTATGATTCCCCTTTCCATGTTCATCAAATATATGAAGCTTGGATCCTTTTCAATTCTCATCAATGATAGAATTGATGGGACCATTCTACATAGAGAATCTACCACATTGTTCTCATTCCCAAGGTGGTAATAGATTGAACAGTCATAGTATTTGATCATCTCTAACCATATTCATTGGCGGATGTTCAAATCTTTCTATGTGAATATATACATGAGGATTTTGAGATCTGTATATTTTTCACACTTATCCCCAAAGAGGTAATCTCCCAATAATTTTAAAGCATAGATTACTGCTACCAACTCCAGATCATGTGTTGGATAGCTTTTCCCATGAAAATTTATTTTCCTTGGATCAAAGGAAATGAAATAGTCATTTTCATCAAAATACATCACAATCCCTTCTTCTTTGTATCACTGAATACCACAAAAAGATCTCCACTTGTGGGTACTCTGAGCATGGACACTGTGATAAGACTCATTTTCAACTCCTTTAAGCTATCTTCACATTCATCACTCTAATCAAACATGACTCCCTTCCGAGTTAGCTTGGTAAGAGGTTTGGACAATCATGAAAGTTTTTTCCCAAATCGGAAATAATATCTAGCTAACCCCAGGAATCTATATATATCAACCACCGATGTTGTCCTCAGCCATCCATCTATTGAAACTATCTTGGATGGATCCACAGATATCCCATTTTTGTGATGATACTACCCATGAATGAGACTTCCATCAACCAAAACTCACATTTGTAGTACTTTTCATAGAGTTTCTTATTTTACAAGGTCTCTACTGTAGTGCTTAGATGCTCCTCACACTCTTCCATGGATTTGGAGTATATTATAATATAATCTATAAAGTCTAAAATAAATTTTATGAGGTAATCTCTAAAGAATCTATTAATCATGGCCATCAAAATCTCAGGGCATTAGTGAGTCTAAAAGACATTACTATGAATAAATAGTTCTCATAATTTATGCAAAAAGCAGTCTTGGGGATATCCTCATTCTTCACCCTTACTTGGTAATATCATGACTGCTTATCCACATTGGAGAAGTAATGGGATCCACGTAGCTGATCTTACAAGTCATCGATTCGTGGAAGAGGATATTTGTTTTTTATCATGATTTTGTTGAGCTCACGGTAATAAATGCAAAGGTGCATTGAACCACCCTTCTTCTTGACGAAGAGGTCCACTCCATCCCATGGTGAAGCACTTGGGCGTATAAACCCTTTATCCAAATTCTATTAAAGTTGTTTCTTCAGATCCTCAAGCTCCACAATATCCATTATATATAGAGTCTTGGATATTTGAAAATAACCATGTATAATATCAATTGATAATTCAACATCTATTCTTGGAGTAATACCAGGAAATTCCTTAGCAAACACTTCAGCGAATTCCATCACCACAGGCATGTCTTCAAAGATGGGGTCTTCCATAGACATAATAATCTATGAAAGATATGCGTGATCATATGGCAGTAATATCCCCGCTTGAGAAGATGTTTCCAAACAATATTAATCCTCCGACTTGAACTTGTATAGAATCAAAGGTCAATTCTCCATATGGAGAGTGATTTACATCTCACTGAAATTTTTGTTGCATTTATGTATGGAAAGCTAATCCATGCCAAGAATTTAATCAAATTCCACTAGAGGGTGTATGATGAGGTTCTCCAAGAAGTTCAATCCACAAATTATGGCATGGGAGGAGTTATATTCATGGGATGTAATGATTTCCCCATTTTCCATTCTAACCGACATCTTTAATTCAATGATTTGTGGTGGCATTGGGATAGTTCTACTAATATTTTATTATATAAAAGAATGTGTAGAACCAGAATCAAAATGTATGTTTGCTAGTCTTGAATGAACAACTAGAATACCTATCACCACATAGTTTTTGGGGTTCACTACAGTGGTAGTAATGGAAATATCTCTCCATCGCTACCTTGGTGGTTGTTGGTTGCCTCCGAAAACAATTGGATAAGGGCATCAGTTTTCAATGTGCCCTGTTTTTTTTTCAGTTGAAGCAATGGACAATGCGTTGAGGGTCGAACGGTGTGTTCCTATCCTCTATCACAACTTTAGGTTTCTCTTTTCACCAATTAATAGCTAGGTTCCCTTCCTTTTTACACCTGAAGAATTACCCAGTCCCCATCAATTAATTTTTAGGGTGCTTTTTCCCACACCTTTGGAAGGAGAGGGGCATGATTTTCATAGCACCAATGAATTTATCCATTAGACCACCAGGATTAAAGATCACCTTATTCTTCTTATCCCCATGATACCCATCCGATTCACTAATCTCTATTTTCACATTGAGGGAATATCAGGAAATTTCCACATATCTCTCGAAGTCACGTATCACTAGGGATTTATGTTGGCTAGGTTTTAACCTACCTAAGAAACAGCCAACCTTGTATTTGGCGGTAAGGAAAAAGATGAAGGCATATCATGCAAGAAATGTAAAGTTTTCATCGTTCGCTCTGATGGACTTGTTGTCATTTTTCTTGAGAGAAAAGTTGTCCCTTCCCATCTTATGTTGTGGGTGCAAGGAAAATATTTACAAAAAAAAATTCGGAAATCCATCTATTTCAACACCTTGATATCCTCTATAGGATTCATATTTTTGATCAATTTCCACCATTGATCGGCTTCACCCTCCATACGATAAGCATCTAGAAGTAAATTATCTTATTAATAACATTGAAGGATAGAGAATATATTCGCAATGAAGTTGATCCATTTTTTGATGATTGATGGATCAGATGATTTATTAAAAGTAGGAGGCATTTGTCTTAGAAAGCTTTCAATTGTAGCTTGTTCTTTCTTGGGGGGGGGGGGGGGGGGTTGAACGTTCCTCTTGACCCATGTTTCTATTCAAAACATGAGTTAAATGAGACAGTATCATGACCATGTTTTAAATTAACACTCCCATCAGATAGGGCATCTCAATAGAATAGTCATAACATAGATCATTACTTTGGTTCTTAGCCTCAGTACTCCTATTGCTAGCCATTAGATGGCATAAAAGAAATGTTAGGGGTAACACATAAAAGGGGAATCCAAAGAAAAAAAGGTATAACTTATAAATTAATTTTATTTCCTTAACATATGAATTTATAGGCCTCAATATATCTTATACATGATCTACATCACAACATATATTCTTATGGGAATGTTTTTATTCCCTAAATAATTATTCAGACTGATCTTATAAATTTACAAAATCATATCCCTTAGGAGTGTCTTAACGAAGAGTGCATCAAGGCCCATTTTCATGCCTCAATTCATGTTTGAGTATATCTCAATGTGGTATTTTCATGTTTTACCCTAAGATACATTTGTGCTATAGAAACCTCTACCTGGTCGTATCCAGAAAGAGATGTATTTTCTTGATAACCCACTTACTCAATAATCACTGACATTTAGGGATGGTTTTTTTATACTTAGTCTTATCCCTAGGTATTTCGCTAGATTTCTCTAATCCTAATCCCAAAAATAACAAATCCTATCCTCTGATACCAACTATAACATACCTGTTCTATATTTCATACTTAATAAAAATTTATTAAATAAAATATTAACTTTCTACAACATAGATGGTCGAGATATCTAGTCTCTTTTGGGATTAAGAACATTACATAACAATATAAAACATGAAATTCACATCTTTACTGAAAGCTTCTTTTACATGACCACACACATTCCTTCATACTTAGCATTGCATGGGATAGCATGAGGGAATGCATAAGAAAAGGGTGAGCTATATAGCTGAGTAAGGGAGTAAATAAGTCATAAAATAAAGAATAAATTACATTTTAAAAAATATTAATATTAATCCAGCATAAGAGAAACATGAACATAAATCCATGATATAGCATGATTATCATAACATGGAAATGTGGTATCAATATTTAACATGATACTAGCATGATCCAAGAATCATTGCACATGGAGAATGAGTAAAACCTCATTGAACATGAGTTAGCATGACTAAACTCTCATTGCACTTGACTTATCATGATTGTAATCTTTTCCCAATGCATTAGAGCGCAATCAGGGAACACCCTTCTTAATCATTTCATTTCATGAATAAGTGTGCCACAAAGAACATAAAACATGGATTCATTAAACATAATAGTTTTTTCCATGATAAAGGAATGTGTAATTAATACATCAATCTCTATAACAAATATGAAAACATGAATAAAGGTGAATACCCCTGCTAGAGAAATTTGCATGGTATTCACTACATAATGACTTTGGCTTGGAAAATCGTGGTGCAATTCGGCAACATAACGGCATGACATAAGAATTCATAAAGATATTTGATGAAAGAGAAATGGGTTTCTCATCATATGTATATAAAATGGAATGTAATGGGGTTATATATATACATTTACCAACATAGGTAATGGAATTTAGATTCATAATAAAAAAATAATTATTTGAATGTAAACGAAGAGAGACAAATCCCTTGTGGAATTTTGGAATGGTAACGAGTGTACATTGGAGTAATTACTGATGTATAAAGGGGTATATCATCATTAAAACATAATTCAGGTAGAATTTTGGAGGTGAGAAATAACACCCCCATAATTTTTAATTGAAATCATATTCGTATAACAGCATAATGAAATTTTGATAAAAAATGAGAAAGGAATATATTAATTACTTGGAAGTGTGATCCTAAAGGCTTGGGAGAGGCTTGAGAGAGTCTTCATGAGAGATTGGGGTACCTTAGGATAAATATATATAGATTAGGGCATAGGTTTTCCGAGCTCCAAATGGTTGGAGTCAAGAGTAATGAGAGATTTAGTGGGTTTATATAGGAAATGAGAGGGAATTCATTTTTATTTATGTTTTAGACACCACACATTAAACTAATAAAAACCAAAAACCAACCCATGGTTTGTTACCATATTTTTTTCAATATGGGAGTGGGAAAAAAATATTTTATAAGGCCAATGGATGAACCTATTTTGATATTATGCTTGCTTATGTGGAGGTGAGTTACACTCTCAAGGAAATCATTTTAAATTGTTAAATTGTTTTACAATTCTTGGAGGGTACACTAATGATTTGTAAAATAATTAAAAAAACCTAAAATCACATTATTTTAAATTAAAAACATATATTGGACGAAAATTCCATTTATATATTTTTATTAAATCATTATTCTGTCATTATGATGTCATAAAACACATTATATATTTAAACAATATTTTATTTTTTTCCAAAAAAATTGACTACCTTAGAAAAATATGAAAAATTCACCATTAGATAATTTCGATGTCATGATTCCAAAAATAATATTCATTTTATCAAAATAATTTTCTAAATTTGTGAATTTTTACTTTTAAAATAATAATCGCTATTTATAAAAAATCATGGGTTTTGACAAAAACGGATTTCAAACAAGAATAAAATTTACAATTGTATTCATAAAAATTATAAGATCGTTTATATTTAAGAAAATTTATTTTTTTAATAATAATAATTTGTTTAAATATTATTTAATAAAAAAATCCATTAATTCTTCAAAATAGATTTATTAATTGAATATTAACTAAAAATAATATTTGTTCTTTAAAAACTATTCACAATATAAAAATAATAAAATGAATGTATATTCATTATTCTATACAAAAATAATGCTCATAATCATAGTTCTAGGGTATTTGTAAATAGCCCCTTATAGCACCCACATGAGACCTAAGGGTAAGGTTTGTGATGGTGATAGACTGTTGGGGAGGCCCAGATAACATCTCTCGGGTAGTAATATCTTTTAAATTAAACTTCTCTCATAGGAGGTTCCGTTAATGCTTAATGGGTAGAAGGTAGGATTGGGATTGGTCTAGAGTGAATCCCTTCTGAGCTCTAAAAAATGGGATTTGTATGGATCAATTATATAGTATGAGTCCATCACTTCCTTTGTCTTTGTAAATTGGATTTGTTAAAGCTCTATATTTATACTAATCAAGTGATCACTTTTCAATGGATATATTTAAAACTGTAACAATTTTCAAAAGTAAATTAAAATCAAAAAACAAAAAACCACGGAAGATCATATGTTTTATATATCCATTTTACAGAATAATAAATTTAATTAGATCAAGGGGAATATTCATTAATAAAAGATTGGGTCATTACATCACTCTTCCTGGGGTAAGCCCCTAGTCATTTGTGAGATGTATCACTCCTCACCTCCTATGCCTCAGCTCGTAACATGTACCGATAGATCACCTATATTTGACTATCCATGATATAAAAACGGATAATAGTTTCATCTCTAGAGCCTCTCTCTCTCTCTCTTATTGCCTTAGTATTATATATTAGAAGATAATATAAGACATGTGGTGTTCATATTTGCTACCTCATCTTATTTCTCACACTGATCATGACTCATGTGGGTTTAAATGTTGGTGGTAATTATGATATATTCATAGTACCATCAAATGGGAAACTTTTTAGGTATAATCCCTTACCAAAACTTCAAATCTCCATGATTCAAGATCCACCTCATTATTATAACAAATGGACATCCTTTCATGTATAAGACCCAAGCTAAATGAACTACAAGGACTTAGATAACCAACACAATTAGGATATATATGAAGCCTTTATCTAGTCCTGAGATCCATATCATCCCATCCATGAAATGATAGATCATTCCCCCTTTAGGGGGGAAGCCTTCATGCATGAGCCCCACCACACATGAAATATGAGAAATTTGATTCCAATTCCAACTAGGATAAATAAGATGCCTTCTTGAAGGCCTGAGATCAAAAGGGGTCCCTCCAAAAAAGTTCACCAAATTATCCCACCTAAAAATGGGCATCCTATTATGTGTAATACATAAGCTAAATTACCTAAAATAACATTGATTCCCACTGTAATTAGGATACGTAGGATGCGTGTCCTCAGACTGAGCTGAAGGGATGTACTTCTCAAAATTCAATCTTCATGTAATCTTTCCCCAAATTTGAATGGAAATCCTCCTTAGAGTATGTCGAAACAACCGAACTACATGGGACTTGATTCCTATATGAAGGATATGTAGAAATCACATCAAATGGGTCCTACCACCACATAAAATCACATTCCCTCTCTCCTGAATGATGATAAAATCTATAGTGCCTTATCACATGAATTAAGTCATCATTGCCTTAGTAGCATCAAATCTGGGTATATCCATGATGATCCTACTACCTTAGGGTAGCCTGTTTATAAACTCTTCGAGAATTAACTATGGTTTCATGAACATATAAACATGGAATAAATCTATAAGAGGGTCTTGAAAAAGGAAATAATTCCCCCCAAAAGGGGTTTGTTAAGATCAACCTCCCATCGTCTCAACAAATACAGTCCTTAACAATCATTGGCCAAATCATCATCCAAATAGATAATTACTTTGGAAAGTAGGTCCATGAATAATTTTTAAATGATACATTTGGTGTTTCAGGATCCACGAATAAACCATTTGGAGATAGTATAGGTAAATCTTATCCCAAGTGGACCGATTGCAGAAATGCTTAAACCCCTAGAATCGCTCACTGGTACCATTGAACTGTGGTATATCTTTCGTAATTATAAAGGAATACACTTCACATTCCTCATGGGTTCAAATTAATTCAATCAACACCATAATGGATAAACAATTTGAATTGAGACAAAATAGAAAACAATGAATCTGACAGAAAGTTCAATAAGAACAGACAAATACTTGTCACCAATCATAGCAATTTTTATTCCCCTAAAACCATCACCTCAGGTTGAAACATACAACATGAAAATATTTTTATTATTTCATAATGATTTATTTTCATGATTATTCCCTATAAATAAATCATTTTTTTTCAAATAACATGTTTTCTTCTAAAATTTAATTGAATTTCATGAAAAAAAATATTTTTAAAGGAGAAATGATTTTTTCCTCCATAATTGTTTTCACCAGATATCTCAAAATTTATTATCCATCTAACATAAAATTTTTTGATGACACTTATGTTTTATTTCAAATATGATGCGATGTTTCAATTATTTTTCTCTCTATGAATGGTTTATGTTTATGATGGAATGGTAATTATGAAACCCATATCTTTTCATGGGTTATATTATGATTGAATGATGTTTATGAAATCCATTTCATTCCATGTGTTATGATGTGAGGAATTGTTTATAATACTGTAACACACATATGATTGATTTCATCATATGATGAGTGGTACTTATATCTCCCAACAAATCTTTAGGTAATGATGGATAACTCACATGGTTTTTATGTTATGCCAGAAATTTGTTTCATATTCACAATTCTATAATTGGACATAGTTTACATATCCTTAATTTTATGTGTGGACCAGGTATTCATGTCTATATGTTTATGCAAGGGATTGATTTCATGTCCTTAATTTAATGAGTGAACATACAACTGTTTATACATATTCACAATGACAAAAGTTAATGTGTATCCCATAATTTCATCTTTATACTAATGATACGATTTTATATTTCTTTATGATTCATGTATTATGAACATAAAATAATTATTAAATGACTCATTAATGTAATATTATGATATGCAGGGTATGATCCTAAATGTTATGATCATTTTTTCATACCCTTATGTTCTTGTTATGCTTAAACATCTTCCATTTTTAACCTTATTTTGAAATTGAGATCACCCTTTCTAATATTTTTCTTCATCAGGATATGAAGAAAGGTAGTATGTATGGTATGCAATAAATGGGTCTATTTATAATGAAATAAGTGGGAGAAGAAGTAGATGTGTCATGAATCAATTGTTTGTGTTTTTCATGTTTCCAAAGAGACTAATCTAATACGGTCTTTGGGTGTGTGTTTGTGTAATTTATTAATTATTATGGAAAAGTGATGTAATGTCTATGTATGTCAATCATGGGTCAGTACGCTTACATATACCATCATTTTGATTTGGTAATAATAAAATTTAAAAAATGGCCGACATCACTTTGCGAGATGGTAGTCCACTATACATACAAATAACATTATCATTTACAACATTTGGTAAGGTATGAAATTATAGGATATATTACATATGAAAAAATCAAATATTTTATTATTTCCATATATAATCATTAATTTAAACCTTATTACCTCCCATGTAAATCATAATAAGAAAATTAATCACATCGCTTTGTTATCTGGTAGTTCACTATACAGACAAGAAATGCTATTGTATTCCATGTGTAATAGAAACTAAAATAAAATATGTGAAATTATAAATAAAAAAAATATTATCTTATCATAAATATAATATATAAACATTTAATACATCATTATATCCATCTATAATAAGCAGTGATGGAAAAAGAATTATCCCAGTTCATAAGGTGGTAGACATTCATAAATAAAATCATTGGTTTTTTTCCAATTTGTGGGAGGATGAAATTGTTTTAGGTCATTCCTAAAAGATAAAACATATTAGATTATGGTAGATACAAGTGTTATTATGTTAGAAATGATTAATAATTTCTAAGGGGGGGAATAATATGAAGATAAATCACTTCATTAAAAATGTTACCTCTTCATCAGACAACATCTTTTGGTTATCACCAAAACCTTTTCCAGGATTGATATATAATATTAAAAAAAATTGTCTAGGTTGATGTGAATGAAGTAAAAACATTATTTGGGTTTTTATTGTTTGATCCAATCTATTTTGGATGTGTAGAAATGAGAGGATACGGGGTGACCTTTTATAAGGGGGTAGAGTCCACATTTGAAATTTTGGAGAAGAAAGAATTAAACCCACATGTTTCTCATGAAACAAGTCCAAAATAGACCATATTAAAACCGTATTAGAGCCAAGGTTGATATATAACCATCCAAAATAAATTATAACTTTCTAGGTCATTTTTAATGATTAATTTTTTTTAAATACTTTAAAAATATGATTTTTATTTAAAGGCATTGAATAATTTTTCAATTTTCACTATTCATTATGATAATTTGTTTTGATAAAATTACTTTTTTTTATAAATTTTTATGATTGAAAATTTGATAACCTTTATCTTCATGGATCACCTCTCAAATATGTACTCAATATCCCTTATATCTAGGGACTCTAGCTTCTAATGATTTTCTAGAAATTCCCCTGCATATGATTTGTGCATCTTTAGTTGTGGTGTCTAAAGTGATTGATTTTATAATGGAAGAATTTTAGTAATATTCATTCCTAAACCAATGGAATCTAGTGTCTAGATGTGAAACTATCACTATTCATTTATTTTTTTTGGATTTGAAGGGATAGGAGGAGATCTAGGGGTCCATTTCTAGAAGGGATTGATTCCAAATTAGAATGCAAAGGCCATAGAGAATATATTGTCGATGTCAAACCATGAATCAATGATGAATTTTCCTGAGGAATTTTGTAACAACCCGAGATTTTATGAGAATTATTATTTTTAATTTCATTGATTTATTGTTTTATATGCTACACAAAAATTAGATTGTTCTATACGCAACACTGTATTAGCTTGCAGTATACGCAACACTATTCTTGGCTCGTGTTACACACAATTTCAATTTCGTTTTGTTAAAATTATTCTACGCATAATTAATTATAGATTTTTTGTAATTTATAAAGAAAATAAGTTTTTATTATGTTATACGCAAAAAAAGGAACTTTCACTACACGCAGCCTTGACTTGGCTTGCATTACACGCAATCACGACCTTCCTTGATAGTGAGTGTTGTACGCAATACCGGGTTTCATTAAACAACGATATATTGTTATTATATTATTATGAACCAGATGTTATGAATTGTATTGACTACATTCTGAATGTTATAACATTATTATTTATCTTTCACATTTTCATGTACATCGGGTGTGAACAAAATAAATTATTCGAGTAAAATAAATATGTTTCAAAATATGCAGTTTTTCCGCCTTTTGATTGCACACCAACATTAAATATATTTTTTGACATGTTTATAAGTAAAATTTGACAAAATAAAATTCTTCTTTGGAATCAGGATATAAAAACATACTTTGGATAAATTTTTAATATTATTCTGATAACTTTCATATTTTAATGAATAGTAAAAACACGCTATATTTTAATTAAAAACAACTTTTTTCATCTTAATAATTTATATGGTTAAATTATAATATTTAATGGTTTTAAAGTATAAATATAATATAGATTTATCATTTAATATAATGTATGTAATTAGCATTTATTTTACATTGAATTCATAGGTAAAATCATTTCAATCTTCTGCAATGTTTTAACATTTAATACTCGTTTTCTTAACAACGGGATTAATAATAAAATAATTTCTGCAACTTCTGTGATTTGAAATTGGAAAAATCAATTCCATATTTGGAATCAGTAGGTCCAAATTATTTTAATAAGCTAGTTTTTATTTTTAGTAATTATGAATAGCAACTACGGTAAATTTTATTTACCAGAGTTAAAGGTAAATCGAGGTAATTAAGGGTAAATATAATATTATAAAATTACCCTAACACTTATCCTAATATAATTGGATGATTATATTTTACCCTAAATAATACTTGGGTCAAAATTTAATCTAATGGATCTTAGTTGTATTTGATTAATACCTTTTATTTAATTTATTTAATGAAAACTGAAATTTCTCACTCATACTTTAATAAGTACATTATTTTTAACATATAGGTATACAAAATATAAAAACGATTATAAAGAGTCATTTGAAATCTAAAATGTTTTTATTTATCATGGTAATTTATTTGTAATTTTTAATAAATTTTTTATTACCTTAAAATCTTATACATTAATGATGTAGACATTATTTATTTAGTGAAAAATAAATAATATAGTTTTTATTAAAATAATAATACCTATCAAAAGGACCAGAAACCTTACCAAACAATATTGGTCGAGTATATCTATACCCTAATAATCCAAGGGTAGATATTAAGACCATTTAGAGCCTTATAAAACGGATTAGGACATTTAGATTATTTTATTTTAAATGAAGTCATAAATGTCACCTTCATAATTTAATAAATATAACAATTTAAATGTTGTGATTTTAAGATGATAAATTCGAGTAAAAATATTATTATAAAAGGTATTATATTTATCTTCATCATAGGATTTTATTTTTAATTTTTATGAAAATAATAAGTATATTAAATGATTATACAAAAATGCTGTAGTAATTGTTTTATTAAGAGAAATATCAAATAAATGTTTTTATAAATATTAAAATAAACAATATACGAACTAATTAATGTTCTCCAAAAATTTTCTAGATTAATATGAAATGATAGGAATATATTAAACATTTATTTTCGAATATATACTTTGTTTTTATTTTATTAAAATTCAAATAAATGAATAGTTTCAAAATTTAAACTATTGTTATTTTATAAATATACATTATTAATAAATTGTTTAAAAATCACATAAATATTTAAAAAATATAAATTGAAATTTATATGGTCTAAAAATTCATAAATTACCCAATTATGGATAATTCACAACACATAAGTAATTATATATAACAATTTAATATTTAGAATATTATTACCACAAATAAGATTAAATAAATTAAATATGGATAAATCAAATTGATAAGGTTTAAACTAAATTCCAAACATGTCTAAATTTTATTGTTTATTGCGATTACAACACTATATCATCTCATGTTAGTATTTAAGTCATTTTTAGATGTTTTTATGCAGGGTTTGAGTTTATTATAAATTAATATTTCTTATGTTTCCAAAGGTACCTCTCTCCTCCCTTATAAAAGGGCACTTGCTCCCTATCCTCTTCACAACACATTGAGCCTTCAAGATTGGACAAAACCTGCCCATTAATCTTCTCCACTTTCCTAGATACATTATAGAGGTTCTGGTCTTCTCAAACGGCCATCTCAAGTTCCTTAAGAAGAAGCTTAAAAGAGGTGTGTCGAAGAAGAGGTAATATCTTCTACCGATTCTTTCAAGTTTATTTCTTCTTCATCTTCTTCTTCATTAGTTGTTTCATTATAAATTAATAACATAAGTATCACTAATATACTGATATTTTATTATAAATATGAAACAACCCCATTTCACCTTATATAATTCCTACGGAAAACAAAATCACCACACGTGCGTACATACGGAATACCGTCTCCACGCCATGGTGTAATCTGTTTTTTCACCACCACCTAACTTGGATGGGTATAATGGTGTAAAAATAACTATAAATGGTTATTATAACATTATAATGATTCTGAGATATTATATCATCCACTCCAATTCCCTTCAATAATTATGGGAATGGTAGCATCGCTCGTGTGTAGGTACTGATTACCGTCTCCACGATGCGAAGAGATTCATTTTCCATGTTAACAATTCAAGATTGATTATAATGTATATATAATGAATACTAATGGAATATATAAAATAATAATGCTACTGTATTTATGTACATATATATAAATTTCATCTACTTACTTCCATTCAAGTCAATAAGGAAAGGAAAAAGTGTTCATGCGTACGTACGACCTACCATCTCCATGAACGGTGTATTTCATTCTGATTATCGATATATCATATATATTTATATTCTGAATATATATTCTATATAAATCATGTTTTACATTCTATAATTAAGTAAATCATGATATAATTAAGAAAAAAATGCCAAAAAACATGTGATAAATGAAACGATATTACCCAAAACGCTGCTTTAACATGGAGTTTACAAAAGAACAGGTAATATAAAGTCATAAGTGAATCATATATGATATCATAACAATGAATATGATTATGTAATAAGTCAATGACATTATTTAAATCATTATACATGAGGGTCAGATACATATGAATCATATCGGACATAAGGTAAGGGATAATTATTCCAATCTCGTTCTTATCCGAGATTGTATATACGTAAGTATTTACTGGGGTTATATTTTTCATCCATGCCCATAAAATTTTTTCCATAAAGTGTTTAATATTATTTCATGTATTTTTAATGTCATGTTTACCCCTCTTTGAATTTTACTTTGTGTTATGGAAGGAATCTTTCTTTTATTTACCATACAAGGAACTTTTTGACTTTTTCGACAAAAGTAAGAGGAGAATATTTTTTAACTTATAAGGCATGAACGGATTTTTACTGTTTCATAACGCCATATAAACATAAAGCTTCCTCTACATGATTTCATGATTATTTTCAACATAATCCTTTTCTTTTAAAATAACATTTCATTTTGTGAAAGAAAATGATTTTACAGAAGAAAGGATATTTTCCCCAAGAATTCATTTCAAGTGTTTTATCAAAACCATTTTCCATATAAGATGATATTATTTCATATGTGTATGTTTCAAGTATAATGTCTTTATGATTTACATGGTTTCACTTTTCTTATGATGAAATGATATCCATTTGTTTTATAAGAATTATGTTATGATGGGATGATGTTTATGAAACCCATTTTATTCTTTGGGTTATGATGAATGATTTATGTTTATGTTGTGGCACAAGTAAGAATGATTTAATTATGAAATAGGTGGGACCTATATCTCCCTCCAATTAATTGGGTAAAGATTTATATCTTATGAGATAGACATGGCTGGAATGACAAGTTAATCTGGTTCAGTGATATAGGACATGAACGAGGAGTGAACTCGATTTAGTAAGGGACTTTGTCCACTAAGATGGTCTTGGCAGCAATGCCTTGGCTACTATAGAAATCATATCATGTGATTAATGATTTTCCCCAATTACATGTTTTATTACCATGCTATTTTATCATGATTGATATTCTATTATGATCTATGCCTTATGTGATGCTATGTCATTGCTCAATAGTTTGATGTTTAAACATTATGTTCATGTTTTTAAGTTAAAATTTATATGTTTTGTTTTATTTTATCCTTGCTTACCCTTACTGAGCATTTTGGGCTCACCCTTTATATGTTTTCTTTTTCCTAGGATTTAAAGAAAGTTTTTAGGTAATAAGACCAAATGGGGAAGATTTTATGGGGGATATTGAAGATCTTTCACCATGAATAGAAGATTATGTTCCGAGTTTCAAATAAAACTAAACTATTATGGTCCTTATGTTTCTGTTTTTGTTAAGTATTAAGTATTCCGAAAAAGTAATGTAATTTCCATGTACGTCAAGCTTTGGGTCTCTAAAGATGGTATCAGATGAAAGTATTAGTCAAACTTTGGAAAGTATGATGCGAGAGCTTTAGTGAGATCCCTAGAGATATTTCTATGGTATGTCTAGGGATTTCCCTAAGGTTTTGTATAACTATAGGTTACAAACCTAGAATTATTTTGATAATCATGAATAACCTAGGGTGAACCTAGGGTGTCATGTATTAAAGAATGTGCAGTAAGGTATACATCCCATAAGTGAATTTTTATGATTATGTGCTTTCTTGTTATTTTAACGGTTTCTTACACCATGGTTTTTGGTTTTAGTCAATGGTGGGAACCAGAAAGAATTGGGTCAACATTGAATCCAATGGAAAAATTGGTGACTATGAGCAACAAAATTGTGTAATTCCTAGAAAGAAAGATTTTGTGATTGTGTCGAATCATTCATTGCGATATATGATTAACAAGGTGAACCATAGTGCTATTCATAATTCATCAAATAATAGGAAGATGGACTTTTATGCATATTCACATGGTGAGGAGCATAGATAAAGGAAGATTGAGATTTATAAAGAAGGGAAGAAGAACCATGATTAATACATCAAATGGAGGGGAAGATGTTATCTGTGTGGAGAGAATGATCATAGAGTGACAGACTATTATGGAGTTAAATTTATTATTTGTGGAGAACATGGGTATTACCCAACTCAATGCCCTAACCTAAGAGATTAATTCTAAATAAAGGAAGGACTTATTCCATGAAAATAATTGAAGAGGATGGATTGAAGTGTTTATGTATTGGTATTCAAGAATAATGGTATTGATTTACTTTTATGGTATATTGGAATATCTATGTATTGGTCCATTGTGGTTTCAATAATTTTATGGTACCAGTAACCATGAAAAGTGATTGAAATATTTTTGGAAAGTAGATGAAATGAGCACAATGAAGGGATAAAGAGAAAATAATATGTATGATAGTATTGATAGGCCCATGACTGATATAAGGACAAAGTGAAATAATGGTTTGAGTATATCGAAATTTTGGGATTTTGGTGTGTGGAAAGAGTTATCTTTTGACAGCATTCATGTTTTCACTAAGGTTCAATGGGTAATCATTTTTCAAGAAAATACATGATTAAGGTATTCACATGTTTGGAATGTGACCAAAAAGATATATCTTATGATATATGGGGGATAAATGATGGTATTCACGTTCTTGTTATGTGACCTTTCAAGTAATCATTTTCTTTATACAATAATCATGGATTGAAGTATTTTGTATAAGCCCAAATTTTAGAATGAATTATGTTAGACATAAGATTATATTGTTTAAGTCCAGAACGTTCTTTGATATTATTGTTGGAAAGTTATAAAATGTAGTTTTATAAAAAGGGACAACCTAGAGGATGGGTGACAACCCGTCGCGTCAGACAAGGTTACGGGAATGGAACCCACAATCGAAGTACGACTGGCCATCATTGCCTACCACTGGCCTACATGAAGTCCCTGGTTAGTAGAAACTAGTTTTATTTTATTAAATGGTATGATAGATGATGTATAAGTCCATTTTAAGATCTATATACGACTATTCTCACCATAGATTCACTTAGGTATATAACTTTTTTTAACCTTATGTTTGAGACAGATGGAATAAACTATCATTCTATCGCATGATCTAATAAAACTTCACGAAAGACAAATTAAAATTCATTTCATTAAGAGATGAAGTGGATATTGTTCCATGCACAAACAATAGCTAGATTGTACCAAAATCGAGTAAGTATTTCTTCGAATTCAAAATTTACATCATTAGGGAAATGACATTGAAAACCAAAAAATTTGTCGAAGTGCTCTTATATCTGATGAATCAAATGGTACCTTAGATCATCACAAATTTATGGCTTTGTGATTTTTGGCTTTTTCATAGCCATGTTCTCTACCACTCTCCATCAGAACTTGATGGTTTGATTTCTCTTCCATATCCATATTTTCACCTATGTTCTCCAATGTGGAAACTCAGTGATGAGTTAATTTGGGTAACCATTATGTTTCATACATCACTTTTTAAAATGATGTTTTAGTATCCCTTTTTACGATGTGGGTTTCTATGAAATATACTTTCAAGTAGTAAACCATTTATAACCCCGACGAATTTCGAGGGAGAAATTTATTTTAAGGGGGGTAGAATGTAACAACCTGAGATTTTATGTGAATTGTTCTTTTTAATTTCATTGATGTCTGGTGTTATATGATACACCAAAATTATCTTGTTCTATACGCAACACCATATTAGCTTGCAGTATACGCAACACTATTCTTGGCTTGTGTTACACACAATTTCAAGTTCGTTTTGTTAAAATTATTCTACGCAAAATTAAGTATAGATAGTTTTATTTTATAAATAAAATAATTTTTGATTGTGTTATACGCAACAACAAAAGGATCTTCTACTACACGCATCCTTGACTTGGCTTGCATTACACGCAATCATGACCTTCCTTGATTGCGTGTGTTGTACCCAATACCATGTTTCACTAAACTATGATATATTGTTATAATATTATTATGAACTAGCAGTTATGAATAGTATTAACTACATTTTAAATGTTATAAAATTATTATTCAGCTTTCACCTTTTCTAGAACATCGGGTGTGAACAAACTAAATTTTTCGAGTAAAATAAATATTTTTAAAAAAATGCAGTTTTGCCGCCATTTGATTATGCACCCACTTTAAATATATTTTTTGACATGTTTATAAGTTCAATTTGATAAAATAAAATTCTTCTCTGGAATTTGGATAAAAAAATTTCTTTGGATAAATTTTTCATATTATTCTGATAACTTTCATATTTTAATGAATAGTAAAAACAAGCTATATTTTAATTAAAAACAACTTTTTTCATCGTAATAATTTATATGGTAAAATTATAATATTGAATGGTTTTAAAGTATAAATAGAATATATTTTTTCCATTTAATATAATGTATGTCATTAGCATTGATTTTACATTGAATTCATAGGTAAAATCATTTCAATCTTTTGTAATGTTTTAACTTTTAAAACTCGTTTTCTTAACAACAGGATTAATATTAAATTAATTTCTGAAACTTCTGTGATTTGAAATTGGAAAAATGGATTAAATATTTTAAATCAGTAGGTCCAAATTATTGTAATAAGCTAATTTTTATTTTTAGTCCTCATGAATAGTAACTACGGTAAATTTTATTTACCATAGTTAAAGGTAAATCGAGGTAATTAAGGGTAAATATAATATTATAAAATTACCCTAACACTAGTCCTAATATAATTTAATTATTATATTTGACTCTAAATATTACTTGGGTCGAAATGGAATCTAATGGATCTCACTTGTATTTGATTAAGACCTTTTATTTAGTTTATTTAAAGTAAAGTGAAATGTGTCACTCAAACATTAATAATTAGATTATTTTTAATATATAGTAATATAGAATATAAATTCGATTATAAATACTCATTTGAAAGATAAAATGATTTTCAATATCATGGTAATTTATTTTTAATTTTTAATACATATTTTATTACCTTGAAATCAAATACATTAATGATGTAGAAATTATTAATTTAGTGAAAAATCAATAATATAGTTTTTATTTAAATAATAATACCTCTCAAAAGGACCAAAAACTTACCCAAAATGTATTGGACGACTATATATATACCCTAATCATCCAAGGGTCGATATTTGGACCATTTGGAGCCTTAAAAAACCGATTAGGACATTTACATTATTATATTTTAAATGATGTCAAAGATGTCACCTTCATAATTTAGTAAATATATCAATTTAAATGTTGTGATTTTATGATGATAAATTAGAGAAAAAATATTATCATGAAAGGTATTATATTTATCTTCATCATAGGAATTGTTTTTAATTTTTATGAAAATAATAATTATATTAAATGATTATACAAAAATGATGAAGTAATCGTTTTATTAAGGGAAATATAACATAGATGGTTTTATAAATATTAAAATAAATATTATATGAACTATTCAATGTTCTCCACAAATTTTCTAGACGAATATTACATGTCAGGAATCTATTAAATATTTTGGATCGAATATATCATCTGTGTGGATTTTATTTAAATTCAAATAAATGAATAGTTTCAAAATTAACACTATTGTTATTTTATAAATATAACAAATTATTAAATTGTTTAAAAATAACATAAATATTTGAAAATTATAAATTGAAATTTATATGGACTATTATTTTATAAAGTACCCAGTTATGTATAATTCAAAACACATAAGAAATTGTTTATAATAATTTAAAATTTAGAATATTATTTCAACAAATAAGATTAAATAAATTAAATAAGGATAAATAAAATTGATAAGGTTTAAAATAATTCCCACCTTGTCTAAATTTGATTTGATGATGATATTCCAACACTATCTTATCTCATATTTGGATATAAGTCATTTTTAGGGGTTTTTAAGTGGGGTTTTAGTTTATTATAAATTAATATTTCTTATGTTTCTAAAGGTTCCCCTCTCCTCCCTTATAAAAGGGCACCTCCTCCCTCTCCTCTTCACAACACTTTGAGCCTTAAATCTTTTCCAAACCCTACCCATTTCTTTTCTACACTTCCCTAGAAACATTATAGAGGTTCTGGTCTTCGGAAAATTCAATCTCTAGTGCCTTAAGAGGAAGCTTAAAAGAGGTGCGTCGAAGAAGAGGTAATCTCTTCTACCGATTCTTTCAAGTTTCATTCTTCTTTAGTTGTTTCATTATAAAGTAATAACATAATTATAAATAATATACTGATATTTTATTATAAATATGAAACAACCCCATTTCACCTTATATACATCCAATGGAAATGAAATCAACGTGCGTGCGTACGTATGGAATACTGTATCCACGTCGTGGTGTAATCTATTTTTCCACCACCTCCATACATAGATTGGTATAATGGTGTAAAAAATAACTATATATGGTTATTATAACATCATAAGGATTATACGATATTATATCATCCACTCCAATTCCCTTCAATAATTATGGGAATGTTATCATCGATCGTTCATACGTACGGATTACCGTCTCTATGACGGGATGAGATTCATTGTACATGTTAACCATTCAAGATTGATTATAAAGTGTATATAATGAATAATAATGGTATATATTACATAATAATTCTACTGTATTTATGTATATATATATATACATGTCATCTACTTACTTCCATTCAAGTCAATAAATAAAGGAAAACAACGTTCATGCATACGTACAGCCTACTGTCTCCATGAACAGTGTATTTCATTCCGTTTATCGATATATCATATATATTTACATTCTTAATATATATTCTATATAAATCATGTTTTACATTATAGAATTTTTTAAATCAGGATATAATTAAGAACAAAAAATCAAAACACATACGATAAATGAAATGATTTTACCCAAAATGCTGCTTTAACATGGAGTTTACAAAAGAACGGGTAATATAAAGACATAAGTGAACCACATATGATATCATAACAATGAATATGATTCTGTAATAAGTCAATGAAATTATTTATATCATTATATAGGAGGTTCAGATACATACTAATCATATCAGACATAAGGTAAGAGATAATTATTCCAATCTCATTCTTATCCGAGATTGTTTATACGTAAGTATTTACTGGGGTTATAATTTTCATCCATGACCATAAAATGTTTTTCATAATGTGTTTAATATTCTTTAATGTATGTTTAATATCATGTATACCCCTATTTGAAATTTAATTTGTGTTATGGAAGGAATATTTTTTTTGTTTACCATATGAGAAACTTTTTGACTTTTCCGACAAAAGTACGAGGAGAATATTTTTTTAACTTATACAGTATGAACGGATTTTTACTGTTTCATAACGCCTTATTTACATAAATATTACTCTAAATTATTTCATGGTTATTTTAAACATAATCCTTTTCTTTTAAAATTACATGTAATTTTGTGAAAGAAATAGATTTTGTAGAAGAAAGGATATATTCCTCAAGAATTCATTTCCTGTGTTTTATCAAAACGATTTTCCAGCTAAGATGACATTATTTCATATGTGTATATTTCATGTATAATGTCTCTATGATTTACATGGTTTTAGTTTTCTTATGATGAAATGATATCCATTTGTTTTATATGGATTATGTTATGATGGGACAATGTTTATGAATCCCATTTTATTCTTTGGGTTATGATGAATGATTTATATTTATGTTGTGGGAAAAGTAAAAGTGATTTCATTATGAGATGGGTGGGACCTATATATCCCTCCAATTCATTGGGTAATGATTTATATCTCATGAGATAGACATGGCTGGAATGGCAAGTAAATCTGATTCCGTGATACAAGACTAGAACGAAGAGTGAACTCGATTAAGTATGGGAATTTTTCTACTAAGATGGTTTTGGAAGCAATGCCTTGGGCACTATGGAAATAATATCATGTGTTTAATGATTTTCCACAATTACATGTTTTATTCCCATGCTATTTTATCATGGTTGATGTTCCATTTTGATCTATTCATTATGTGATGCCATGTCATTGATCAATATTTTGATGTTTAAACATTATGTTCATGTTTTTTAGTTCATATTTATATGTTTTGTTTTATTTTATCTATGCTTACCCTCACTGAGCATTTTGACCTCACCCTTTATATATTTTCTTTTCCCCAGGATTTAAAGAAAGTTTTTAGGTAATAAAAAAAAGGGGAAGATCTTAATGGGTGATGTTGAAGATCTTTCACCATGATTAGAATATTATGTTCCGAGTTTCCAAATACACTAAACTATTACAGACCTTGTGTGTCTTGTTTTGTTATGTATTAATTATTCCGCAAAAGTAATGTAATTTCCATGTATTTCAAGATTTGGGTTTCTACAAATGACTCGATTATTTATCTAAACATAATATTTTATTCAATCATCTTTTTATTTCGTTTAATTATTCGAACTACTCTAATATTGATTATGCTATATATAGGCCCGATTTTCTAAGAATCGGATTGTTTGGGCAGCTCATGGGAATTGTACAATAGAAAATCGAAATTACATGGTCTCTGGTGATAGAACACATAGCACATAGATTTTCAAAGAATCTACGGTAGAATATTGAATCAAAATTAAATGTACATATTATGAAAACATTTTATAGAATCAACAAGCACATGAATTGGGGTGATACATAGTATATAATAATCAACCCCATTTGAGGTACCTGACATGTTGCACTACATGTCATGTCTTTGTACATGAAATGGATTGAGTTGAAATTCATGATATGTGATGACCTTAATTGATAAAATCCATGTGTCCAAATATATTTGTCTTATAATTTGGGGCTCCAAAACACTGGCTCATGACTATAAATGTTGAGTTGCACTCAAGTATTTTGAACCATGTAAAGTAAGTGATCACATTTTTTTTAATAGAATACATAAGAAGACATTTTTTTTAATTTTAGATGGGGTATTTGGGTGTAGATTCTTTTTATACTTTGGTAAAACGAATTACCTCCACTATGATAGGTTTTAATTTATTCTCTCCCCTAAACCTACCCCTAGGTATTCATAGGAATTGGGTAATCATTGTAGGGATTTATCTATGGCCATTTCATCAGACCCTTGGTTCTAATGTCCTTATAGAATGATTAGTGTGGACATACTATTCGATAATACCATAATATTTTCATTATATGAGGGAATGATTCATCCTATACATTTTTTGAGCCAATACACCAATATATTAGGGTCATGAGGCCTCTATGTTGAGAAATATTTCTAGAGTTCCCTTTTATGTGCAAGATATCGTTTATATAGGTAAATTTATTACTCTCTTATAGATGTGGGGTTTGTCTTACCCTTGTGATTAATTAATACATAGTTATCTTTTTGATGTAATGGGCTAACGCTTACGGGGATAAATATTATACTCTTTTTTTTATTAGGAAACTCGATGAGGCCCACACTATAACTTAATAATTGGTAACTCCAATAAAAGTTTTATGAAATTAGGTTAGGTTTGGTTCCACCGATAAAATTAAAAAATGAAGACATGATGATGGTTGATGAAAAACATGAAAATTGGTTAAAAATGTTTGGTCAATAATGTAACACCCCTAAATGATAAAGGGTTAAATGAAAAAATTATATGATTCATGTCAACAAAGTGCACCTCCCTTTTAGGGAGCCTACCGGGTTAGAACTCCATAGTTAATCATGCTTGTCCTGGGGTAGTGATCAGGATGGGTGACTGTCTAGGATGTTTCCCAGGGTGTGTGTTAGTGGGGACAAATCACACTGGAAAGGACATGTGTTGGCCTGTAGGGACAATCATTAGTCAGATGACCTGTTTGGGCACGTGGGTGGGGCCTAGGGTGCGGACCATGTTTCTATGGGGAAACTAGTGGGCGGGGCCCAGTTGTAACATTTGGTATCATAGGTGGTACCCAGCCATAAGTGCGTTGCACTGCCTGGGTTGAGATTTAGGGACCACAATGAGAACGTTGTGCTCTAAAGGGGAGGGGGGTGATTGTAACACCCCAAAATAATAAAGGGTTAAATGACTAAATGAAATGAATCATGTCAACAAGGTATACCTTCCTTTTCAGGAGGCTTCCTCGTTAGAACTCCACAGTTAATCATGTTTGTCCTAGAGTAGTGATCTGCATGGGTGACCTTCTGGGAAGTTTCTCAGGATGTGTGTGAGTAAGGACAAAACACACTGGAAAGAACATGTGTTGGCCTATGGAGACAATCATTAGTCAGATGACCCGTTCGGGCATGTGGGTGAGATCTACGGTGCGACCCACATGTCTGGGAGGCAAAAGGTGGGCGGGGCCCAGTTGTCACAAATAACCCCATTAGTTAGTTTACACATTCATCTGAGTCATAGGTCTCACACTATTGATTCAAATTAATGTCATAATGAATCAAAAATTTGATGAATATAAATAAAACTATTGTATAAGATTTTCATTGAAAAAGGTCTTTTATTTTCTACATTGATGTTCCACTTTTATGGCCATAGGATTAATAGGAAAAAATATTCCATATTTTTTTATCGTTTCAGCATTAATTTTTTCTAATTATTAGGGCATCCCTTAAGGTCTAATCATTTCTTAGGTGTTTTTTAACACATGTGAGATGGAGAAGGGAAAATCATGAATAAAATGGTGTAGTTCCCTTATATATGGGGTTTTAAATACCTCAGTCAATATGAATCCATTTTTATAAGATGTGGGTTAACAACATTAATTATACTAATTGAAATATACTTTGATATATTTATGTTCTTATGGACTTCTATGGCCTGAGGAATAATTCTAGATATTGCAATGCACTTGTTTGTCAATAATATATATATATATATATATATATATATATTGGTTTGGTGGTTATGTGTGTTTTTTAAGAGTAGATCCTAATTTGGTAAGAGCATAGGTAGTAATGGAGGTTCTTTAGTAGATTCACTATATGAGAGGTGTGGATATTTTTTTTGTAGTACCACTCAAGTGGACTAATAGTTTTAGAAATACACTTTTCTTTCTAAACTGGTGGTGAATTTTTCCTTAATAAAAAGGGTTATCTTTATGGATTCCTCATTCAAAAATATAATTTAACTATCATGTGACTATTGGTTTTATGTATAGTATTTTTTTGGTGTTTTATTGGTTTAAAATTACATAACCTTTTCCTCATTTTTATGTTCTCTACTTCTATCTTGATCATTGTATATTTATAGTTCAACCCTTTATTGTATGATAAATGAGATCCCAATAACCCTTATGATTTATAGTCAACCTATTATGTTTTATATACTTAACTATGAACAATATTTTTGTTCACACATGTTGTGTTTCTGTAGATGACACATGTATCAATTATTTTTTTAATGGGAAGAAAGCTCGTAGAGCAAGTTAATTGGAGTTATAGGTGGTGTTAGTTGCTAGTGCTTCTTATTTTTTTTGGAATCGGTATAGTATTCCCCATTACCATTCTATCCTAAAAAAAGTATACCAAAATACTGAAATGTTTATTTTTCCATTTTATATCCTCATTTGTGATATATTTCTATTAGGATTTAGAGTGAGTTTTCAAACATGTATTCATAGGATAGTTATGTTAATATTATGTGGATGTGTTCTTTTTTGGATGGATGGTGTTTAATTTTTATGTAGGATAAATATTTTATGTATTTTGATATATGATTTATTCATTTTTTATAATCACAAAACCCAATCCAATTTGGGGTAGACATATGTTGTTACACTCAATATATCACCAACTCAAAAGGGGGTTTGAGGACATATAAATGTCATATTGGTTTTAAATCATGTTATCCCTTTTGATAGATATGAATATAAGAGTCCCAAGAGATTTATTTTTGTAGAAATGGGGAAATGATGTTTTTGGTTCTTAGTTACTGTGGAGTGTTCAGGGAACCCAACTATGGTGTGGTGGCCGATGAATTCTAATACAAGTATTTGGATAATATATGAGATAATTTAAGTTCTTAATACATAGTAAGTATGATAATTTTGAGTAGGTACATGACTTATAAATTTATTAATGAATTATTGTTTTCATAGTGTGACATCATACTTATGAATTTTTTTCGGTAATGAGTATACAAATTTTATGTTTGAAAAGAATTTCATTATAGTTATTACAAGGCTATTCACGGGATGAAGGGAGAAAAAGGAATAATCAAAAAATTGTGGGCCTCTTGGGTAGTTCTCTCACAATATTCTAGGTGGTATAGTCAAAGAATTTTATGTGAGAATAACTATTCTATAGGGGCATGGATTCTAGTAGTCTGGGATGTTTGGTTTAGATGGGGTGGGTAGCCCCCTTATGATGTAGATACCTAGGAAAGGTTACCTCATGTATTCTATGAAGTATACACGGGGTTTGGTAACTCCTATGGGATCTATGATATTAGTCCCCAATTATTTTGGTTTCACAATTTTATATGGACTTTTTAATACTATGTTGTGGGGTCCCATGTGATATTATGGAGTTGGATACTCCCCTATGGATACAGGGTTGTATACTACCATCCAGTGTTGTGTGACTCCTCTATATCACATTGGGATCAGTACAACCTCCATCCAAACATTGCGTGGGTAACCTATACTATAGTATATTTTATATTTTCATAATAAAAAAGGTTAAACTCCTCCATCTTTAGTGGATGGTATTTTTTATTATATGGGATGTTGATGATTTCAAAAATTGATTTACAACTCCTCCATGGGAAAAGGATTGGGTCCTCAATCAAAGGGGTATGTAATCCATCTACTGGATTATATTTCGTAGTAATCTATAATAACTATTTATTTACTATTGACTTTTATGTACCTGCATGGATATGGATGAAATTGCCACTATATATATAATTAGGTGTTTTATATTTAGAAATTGGGTTTGCACACCCTCATACATGATGATTAGTTCCACTTAATTCCATAGAGGATTCATTACACACCTATGAGAAAGGGCATGGTCTCTCTAATTATAGATTTAAATATTAAACACGATGCGAGTTATGATTATTTTACCCCAGTGGTCTAGGTCCCCCCATGGTTTGGGGAACTAGGTCCCCTAAAAATGTTGTTTCTTTTTCCCTTGATCAATTCGTACACCCTCTGTGAGGTGAGGTTATATAACCATACTCATTGACTAATGAGAGTTTGGATAGAAAATATTTTTGTTGTGATATCATTCCTGAGATTATTGCCAATCGATGATCTGTTAATTGGTGTTAGTGTAGCCTCTAGGGAACCTTTATTCACGAAATGATGGATATGATGATCTATAATTTAGGATCTGGATTCTTAACCCATTGGATTTATTTTATATTTCATCCTAATGAATTATAGGTATCCTTTATATGAAGGCCATATCCCACAATAAATTTATAGTTACTAAATACTGTCAATCAAGATTATTGTCACCTATTATGAGGTGGAAGGAATATTGATCCCCTACCTTCCCCACCACCTATAGGTTATCCATTCCTAACACATGGAGTTGGAACCCAAAACCATATATAAGAGAAATCTATTGAGGAGTAGATTGAGTAGTTCTATATAGGGATCGATATTTGATCTATGTGTATTTTCATTCATGTTCATGTTATCTAGAAACATCGTGGTTTATTTTCTCATTTTTTTCACAAGTAGATCAATATATAGAGATCCAAGTAGATTCGATAGACCAATAATATGTTATTAGGAAATTCGATATGAGGAGACCAAGTACCCCCATTTCATCTTTTAGAGGGAGTCATTTTCATTGGAGAGGATTTTCTTGGTTACCGACATTGTATATCAAGTCCCATGAAGGATATTGTTTGTGGAATGTGATTGAAAACTAACTAATTATGGGAGACTGGTTGTTTTATGATCAATTATATGGTTTCTAATGTAATTTAATCATAAAACAAGGCCTAGATGATGTGAAAGGAACACCTTTAGAAATATGAAACTCATTATTTCACTTGTTGACGGGCTTTGTTTAATGTATCATGGATGTTTCAAGGAATCAATATGACAGTTCAAGAGAAATGGATGAATGTTTTTGAAATAAATTTTCAATGGTTTTCCCTCATTGAGAATTTAATCTCTATATTTAGTTTTATTTTGGGTCTATATTGATTCATTTTCATTTTGTTGGATGTCTTGGTTATCCTTCGAAAGATTATTGTTTGTCCTTTAGAGATGGTCCAAGGTGTCCTTTTATGGTTTCTGGGGAATTTAAATTTGGTTTAATAGGTAGTTCCAATATATGTTTTTTATAGGTTAGATATAATTTCTTAGTAATTTTATATTATTTTGAAATATTTACATATTTGTGATTAGGAGGATATAGTATATAAGACAAGAGTTTAGTTATTATAGAAGTCTAACTGAATAACATATAGTAATCTCATCTATGTGGATAAATTTGTTTCTTGGTGTGAGAATATATATGATATTCATCATGGAATTTAAATATGTGGGATGAGGTAAAACATTATACTATTTTTTTGGTTTGTGAATTTATAATTTTGGAATATATCGACCAATATTCTGGGATATATGGATCAAGTCATCAGTTGATGGGGAACCTACTTAATATTAGTTGAGAAAACATGGTTTTTTTCTACTTCTATATATTCTATTGATGAGAGGATCAATTATATACATCATTCCATGTTATCGATTTCCCCTATGTGTGATGTTATCATCTATTTAATAGGAGTGGAGATAGGTTCTTATAATGTGGTATTCTGCTATTGTTTAGGCCCCTGATGGAGGATGTTGATGCATTTAGATACCCTTTATATGTAAATCATTTGGGACTACATTTTTGAAGATGGTGAGAATGATTAGACTATGATAAATTCCTTGTATAATGAACCATGTATTTTTTATATAGATAGTTCATTATATTTATTCATTTCGGAATTGATAGGAATCCATCTATTAGAGGAAAATGATTTCTGAGGAAATCATTCATAGATTTTGCGAGATCTGAGATCTGCCTCCTGTAAAGATCATCCCTTTTTATGAATTCTGATTTTTTATAATTCATAGTGGAATATGAATATTGATTTTATGATCTCTAATCTAGGTGAAAAAATGGTATTCATTCATAATTGGGTTATATTTTGGGTCCTCTTAGATTTACAAAACATTAGAAGTTGTAGTAGATCAAGAAATTGTGTATTATCAACCTATAGGATAATGGTTAATGAGATACTTAGTTATCTTCCCTAGGTTTTTATTTTTGAGGAATAAAAAAATAAAATAAACGGTTTATGTAGTGAGATGAGTTTTCCTATTCAGAATACATAACACTTTTTTGAGTCTCGGATCCATTGTACTTTAAGATGGGTAAATTTTTAGGAATTTATTTAAAATATTTATTTTTATGATATTAAATTATTATTAAATAAAATTTTGTTATCCCCTGAATTTTAATACAAGTTATTCTTATATCGATCTATGGATGTAAATTTTGATAGTGTGGTTGAATCTAAAAGGGAATTTTTTTTCCAGGGTGATTTATAAACACTTACCAAATTCTTGAGCCCAGAAGATGTACCTTTTGTGTTTATTTACACCTTCATGTTTGATTTAATTTACTTCACATAAATGGTAACCACATTTACACATTTGAATATGGGAGATAATCTCTCCCGTCATTGCATTCATGGAGATGAAGGGAGAGGAGGAGATCCTGAAGGCCTCATCTAGGAGAAATTAGAGACAAATCAAGAAACACAATCATTATGGTTTAGATCATAAGTATGTGGAACTGAAGCATATATAATTCACCAATATGTTTGTTTGATAATTTTAATTTTCTCAACAACGTTCTCCATATCTGATTTTCCTTCCATACTTGTGATTTATTACTACTATTAGATGGTTTAAGGATAATAATGGATCGTTATCCAGTAAAACTGATGGATTGGTTTTCTCTCAGTAATTTCATTGCTATAAATCTATGTTATATTCCATGTAATGAAATAAAAAGTTACATGTAGGTTTAAAATACAACGATGATCAGAGATGTTATCCACAATTTCTGTGAGATTATCAGGAAAATGACTCGAGCTGTGGTAGAGTACATTGTTGAGAACCTTATGTGATGCACAAAAATATTGTAGTGCATTTCATGTCACTATACATAATAAGAATTTTATAATGATAAAAAAATAAGAAGACCACTGTTTCCACATGTTTAGTGGTTTATTGTACATGTTTTTTTTTTCTTGAATACATTAAATGTGGTATAACCCTATATATTTCATGTAACACAAGTGTCTTGAGCTCCATGTAGAGTAAGTTAGCATGCCATATTTTTTAAGATAATGCCTAAAAAGTAGGATTTGGTACACATATTGCTACAGGATTTGGGTGTATACTCAATGTATACATTGATACAGGTTGGGTACCACACACATGATGGGGTTCTCTATATTATCTCACATACAACTATATTTTTTAAAAATAATTTTTTTTCATAGTATCTATCTACACAAATCATGTTAGTTGGTCTGTATTTATTTCAAAATTCTTGTAGGGATATGACTCAGGGTTGTTTTCAAATATCAAAGCCAGGGTGGTGTTGACTAGATTAAGGTGATGGTCTAGAATAGGTGTAGATATTGTGAACCACCATTATATAAGGAAGATACAAGGGAATAAATCCTTTGTATTTATTTCATATTTTTGTGTTGTTTAAGATATTTTTGGTTGTTATGGATCCGTGGAGGATAGAGGAATTATAAAAATGGGAATTTGGGATAGAAATAGGTAATATCCATGACATGTTACTGTATCCAAAAGGGAATTATGCCTTGAAAAAGAAAATTGGATGGATTCCCTCCTTCCCATGTACCAAAAAAATTGGTTCATATTTTATGTAAAAATGATTGGGAATTTTTAATTTACCCATTATTCACTACACTATTAAGATCTAAATTACATCAGGGATGTTGGATACCACTTATGTATTTTAATTACCCACACATATCCAGGGGTTATTAATTGATTATTTTTAGTTATTCTCATAGGCACTTTAATAAAACCCTCTATTATGATGGTCTTATCATGTAATTGGTATGGAAGTTTGATTCAGTACACTATTTTGATCAGATTTATGTAGGGGTATCAGTTTCCCCATATCATTATAATGCTGTTAATCCCTTGCATGTGGTGTTCAATTACTTTATTTTGAGTAGTTTTCCTATTACTATCTTTTTTTGTGGGTTATCCCTTGAATAGATGGGGTTCATACACTCCTAGATATAGAGAGTGTGTTTTTTCTATGTTACAAGTTATTTTCTCAAATATCCTTTTTGAGGTGTTGTATAATACTTATACAGATGATGATAGCACTATCCTTATTATATATGGGCCCTTGATGTCGTAAAATATCCTCCAAATGGGTTATTAATTGAATTATACAGTTTATGAAAACCGATGAGGCATATTTCACCTTATATGATTTTAAAACTATGACACGATTATGGTGGTCAGTGAGTAGATGGGATATCTTATTTTTTATAGATTAAATAGTCCCTCAATCATTTTACACACTCTAGTGAAGTTTGAGTCATATTTGATGGTTTTTAATTGGTTGTGTGATTGTTTTGGAACTTGTTTAGTATGGATAACATTGATGTTTTATATTTATATTGCATAGGGTTATCTAGTTCACCCTTATTTACACCACCCTAGTGGAGTTGGGATGTGTATACGGTGATTCTCCTAAAAATGTATTAGTATTTCTCCATAACAAATATCTGTGTATTGAGACTATCTTTTTGGTCCTAGAATTGTTAAGGAGGTTTTTCCCACTAATGAGATGTGTAAAGGAAAACCCCTATTAGATGGGGTGAATATTACCCAGCCAGAGGGTGGGTAACCCCCTTGGTCACTATGTGCACCTTTTGGTGATGTGTTGATCCCTGGAATTGAACATAATTTCATTACTATACCCTAAGAGAAAAATTTTAATATTTCATCTTATGTTATGAGGAATCAATGTGGGGATGATGATTCATCAATAGATCAAGCTATTTTCCTTGGTAATCATATGATATATTTTTTAGTGTTTGATAATATCTTATGGTTTTGTGATCTCCCATTCCGGAATGGGATCTTCTTGATTCGATTCTATTGGTGTGAGAAAAATATATTGGATTTGTGGTACTCTTTTAGTTGAATGGTAGATTGAGTTTTAACAAACATCATGTGATCTATTTATTTTATCCCCATTATATGAGATAAGTATAATATCATGATTCTTTTATTTATATCAATGGGATTAGTTGATGGTTTTATTGGTAATTGAAACCATACACTCTTACTTAACTTATGATCTCCCCTTCTATCATGATCTTAGTAATTGTTCATATTTTTCACTGGGTTTATACTAACTTGTTTCTAGTTCACCATTTCTGATTTTGGGTAATCTTTCTAGGTAATTTTATACTCTCACATACCATGTATTTATTACCAAACATATACTATATAGTTAAAAGGATGATTGGTTTTTTATTTCTTATATGGGTGTGAAGATAGTGGAGTTTGGTCATTGGAGATCCCAGTGGTGTTTGATAATGACAAGGCTCAGGATGTTGACTATCTAGATGTGCTGATATCGCTTCCTAGCCACTCATGGATGATCAGTATCTTGGGGAACAATGCTCTATTGTTCTTCCATTGTATACTATAATTACTATTACATTATTGACCAGATATGTTGATTTTGTTCATTAATATTTTATGTCTAATATTTTTGTGTATCCAGATTATTTTCATTACTATGGATGGATGATGATGAGTGTTTATAAATGATGTATAGGTTATTGTCTCGGTTTTTTTATTTATGCCTTCCTGGTGTTGTTACCAGACCCTAACCAAATTTAGTTAGTATTATGGTGGTACAATTAACTTACAATTACCTAATCGGATACATATTCTGGAGGGTGAGGTCATGGTAACCTTTAGTTCCAATAAATCTTCATAAATGCATCGTTCGGTTGGAATTTTTTACGAGAATGAGTGATTGTGTATATGTATGTTTATAGATATCAATTATTTGATTATTACAAATAAAATATAATATTAAATAGTAAAATATTTTTAAAATATGGTTCAATAATGATGAAATAGAAATGAATTCACATTATAATGTAACTTTTCATTATTGATAAATTACCCAAATAAATGCATATCATAAAATTTATTCTCCCAAAACATACCCCTGGAATAAATAAAATGAAAATGATCCCATATAAATTTCTTAAAAAAATTATTTCACTACCTTGAATAATATTGGATTGAATTTAATGGTTTCTTTCCAAATATCCTTAGTCTTTCACCTCTATTTTATTTATAATTATGATAAAGGATTATTAGTTTTGGACAAAAACATATATATTGTTTTTTATCAATAATATTTCACATACATTTCCTTGTTTTAAATTTATTTTATGGATTTATTTATTCCCAATTATCCAATTTTTCAAGATAATTTATAATTAATATTGAAATTATATACAAAACTGTGAAAGTAATATTTTTTCAAATTTTCCTCAATGTAGTTTCTACCACTTTTTTTCTTTAATCATTATGATTATTCAATTTTATTTTTGTTTACTTTTCAATTATTTTTAAAAAGGTTAATGTATAAATTTTTTCCTTTAAAATGGTATTAATTTTTAAAGATATTCCTTCTTATTTTCATATTTACAATCTAATATTATTCAAAAGTGTTTATCATTTATGTTAAAATATTTTAATGGTTCATATTTTTCATTGAGGATATAGTCTAATGATACTATACACCTTATTGGTTATGATGGATTATGTTCATGTCTTATGAAAATTTTCATGAAACTCCTTTGTAACTTATATTATATTTATTATATTACTGATTTATGAATATGATGATGTTCATGTATATCCCATATATATAGTTTTTTTATGTGATGTGTGGTTTTAGAATAATATAGGTAAAAAATGCATTAGGAAAATGATGGAACCATATCTTGTGAGGTTCTATGTTTTTGTTAGGATTTTTACTGTTTTTTCCATTTATTCTAATATAATTATGTGAGAAGTGCTATTAATGAAATTGATGGACTTATCACTGGTTTTGGAAGTTAAGGATGGAATTTTGACATGTATCAAAATCATAATACACCTAAGGAATGTATGGTGATTGGATGTTTTATACATGAGAATTACATTGAAATAGTTTATACAAAAAATTAGAAATAGAAAACTCTGTAAAGTGAAATGTGAACTTTATAAGGTGATAATATGATTTTATAAGGTGAAGGATCTTCACCATTAGGTTATAGAATTATTTTATATGGTTGAGGATCAACTATGAATTGGGATACATTGAGTTGGAAATGTGAATAACTAACTATGTAAGGTCAGTTGAAGTCTTCATAAACTGAGTTATATAATTCATAAGTTGAAAGAACCAAATCAAAAAGTGGATTTTTATAGACTTTATAAGGTAAATCATGACATCCTAAAGTTATAATTCGTCCCTATAAGGTAATTTATCTTATATTTAGTGAATTTTTAGACATATTATGGTCAAAAAGGGAATTCATAAGGTGAATTCCATTTATGAATGTTTTAAAATATCAAATTCCTTAATGATACATAAAAGGATCAATAGTGATGTTCATAAACGTAACTAATTTTTCAATTTTTAGATTAAAAGAATAAATCAGGGGAATTGTTTTTGTTCTATCTATTTTATATCTCGAAGTTACTAGTTTCCATATCAACATTCATTTATAGAAATCACACTCACCCATATAGTTTCAATTAAATATTATAAAATCATAATTTATGGTTGATATCTTAGTCCAATGTCAGTTATGTATTCAAGATATTATAGGGAACTCCAACCATATATTTTAGATGATGTATTTTTTAATTTTGTTGATGATTGGAATTTAATAATCACTCTTGATTTTGATGTAGAATTTATTGAAATATTAAATTAAATAGAAAATCCAGGAGATGTTCACTCTAGTACACACATGTTTATTTAATAGAAAATTCCACATCAATAGTGGTTAATATTCAAATATATTATTCTATAGGATAAAAAAATAAATTAAATAGAACATATTGAATTGGGTTGAAAAAATGTAAATTATTTCAAATTTATTTAGTAAATCTTAGTAAAATATAGATGACATTTAAATTCTATTTTGGAATAAGGAATATATAAAATTAATTTTAGAAACAAATAAAATATAGGATATGTGAATTGTTGCAGTATTACTATGAATATAAAGCATTATAAATAATAAATAAAATAAAAAATTGAAAGAACCTTAGCTAATTTGGAAATTTTCAAATTACATTTTTGGAATACATGGTAGGTAACTCTAATCAAAACATAACCCATACCGGGTAATGGTGATCATTTTGGATGACTGTTGCTCAGAGTAGTTTAAAAAATATAGAAGAGATGGGGATGTGTCTCATGAATAAAAATATAATAATAGTTGTTCTGAATATGAAATTCATGTTTCCACTGAGGTTAAAAAATAAACTAAATGAAATTTTAATTATGGTTTCTAACATATTAAATTTCAAAAAAGCAAGAATGCACCTTAATATCCACATGAATTCCACCCATAGTAATTTAATTCCACTCAAAGACATTTATTATTTTCCTCTTCCTTTTAAATTGATTTTTGGTAGGGATTAGAAGACTTATAAAATTGTGGTTGTATTGGTGTGAGGTGGATGGGAGAAAATGAAAATTTGCGATTTCTCCAAGATTATAAGATAATGTATCTTTAATATGAAGCTAAAAACATGGACTAAGAGATCTACTCATTGTGGGATGAAGACCTTTGAGAGTCAGATTGGTACCCTTTTAATGTTATCAAGGTTTAAGGTGAAGATAATGAAAACGTGTCTTCTACATGTTTTTTTCACAGATGAACATGCAACATGAGTATTTTCCGAAGTCCACTCAACATAGTATTATTTTCATCAGAGTAAGATAAACTACATAGTTCTAATAGATCCAATATGACCACACTCAAAATAAAAGTAAAATTTTATGACGTTTTGACAAAGGTAATTGGGTGAGTTTATAAGAAAATGAATATCAATAAATCAAATAAATTATTTATAAACCACATTTATATGGTCCCCCTATTTCAGATCTAGTATTTTTCATTAGTAAAGTAATCTTCATTTTTCATTAGACATGAATTTATAATAATATGAAAAAAAATTATAAATTATGACTAAAAAGTTTAGTTTTTCTTTCTATCCACAGTCATTTTCTATTCAAAAAACCTACATAAAACAACTAGTTGGTTTTGGGGATATCAGAACATTGAATTATTGTAAAAGATGAAGTGGAGTCTCCATGGATGGAATTAGGCATCCAGATAGTGGAATGATATATTCAACGATTTCATGATAGGGAGAGGATTCACACAGAGCAATGATGATAGGAATATGGGAGGAGTGTTTTTTATTTGTTATTTTGGTTAATAATGGATTGGGGGATAATTTAAATTTCTTATATATAGGTGTTTGTGCTGTTGGAAATAGTTTCGAATAATTAATATGGAAAGATGTTGTATTTGGATGGGGAATTGGATTTATTATGGGTGAAGGATAGGCTTTTTGGATGTTTTTTTTCTTTGTCCGTAAGGTGCGCCATCCATACAGAGTCATCCTCATCTGACTTTTACTAAAAATTCTATAAATCTTCATGAATCTCCTTGTCCACTATGGCCAATAGTATTGTTGCATTTTATTCTTCTTCTTTTTACACTTGTGTTCTGTATATATCAATCTATTGATGATTTCATTGAGAGAGTTACATTACTAGAAAAAGGATTTAGGATTATTGGACCATAAAGGTCTAAAGAAATATGCTTTTAATCTATTTAATTAAGTAAAAAAATTAATAAAAAAAATAAAAATATGAAAAGTGAAGTCCATATGGACTTATGTTTAGTCTATATTATATGAAAAGACAAAATTTTAAAATTCACCTTTTGTGTGAACCCTTATATTTTTTGATTTATCTTTAAATGTGTGTTGTTTATCATGTTTTGTGTGGACTTATATTTTTATTAAATATTGGTATATGTTTCATAATCATGTATTTATATGTGTTTTGTGTTTTCCATTCACATGTATTATAAGGTTTGGTTTTATATATGTTATTCGTTTTTATTAAAATGTATTTTGTGTATAGTATATAATCATGTAATCTATGTTTTGTGTCCAAATGTATTTTTTTACATATATTCTACTGATGAGGAGGACTTTTTTGGATGTTTTTTGAAAACGAGAGCCTATATTGTTTCATAAGTCCACATTTATTTGTATTTTTTGTTTTATCAAAATGCATGTGTTCTTTGATCACATGTTCTCACACATGTGATTGTATTTGTTATGTATTAAAATGGGTTTCATGTGTAAGAACATATTTTTTATGTGGAGTAATACATAAAAAATGAGGAAAAACATTACAGATTATGTGTTTTTGACATCCATGGCCATCATTTCTATTTCTAATAATCTTCCCCTAATGCTCATGGAACATGGGATAAACCTTGGTAAAAAATGAATTTGGAGGAGTGTTAAATTTTAGGTCCTCTTCAGGATCGAAAGAACAATTCCCTGAGGCCTTTTTTCTTACATGGAAATTAGAGACTAGGAAGCAAAAATAAAACATAAATAAATGTTTTGGTCAATTTGTATGCAATAAATAGATTTAACAGTTCCAATAAACCGAATAAACCTATGTTTTGGACTTATGTGGATAGACCTTACCATATCAAAATATACTTACTTTTCTTTGAAACCATTTTATATGGAGGAATAAGATGAGATAGAACAACAATCTATATATTAGTGGTTATTTGATCAGAAGCAGGGTTCTTCATGGTTAAGAACAACAACAAAAATGAAAAACTCATAAACCACAAAATCTAACAATGATAGAGGAAAAGTAAAAAATAACATAATTTGGATTCTAGACATGATTCTTTTGAGGGAACATAGGTAAGTTCTAGTAGTTGTAGGGGAGATTTGTGAGATCTTTAGATACATGAGTGATTGAGTAATGGTTAGAGTTCTTTTAAATAGAGCAGGGACACATTTGATAACACATTCCAAAAAGCAATGATAATGATCCCATTTATAATCACTAAATTGATATCCACTGAAAAGGGGTATTTTTTATCACTTTTAGTGCTGATAAATCATGATCTTTATGAATGATAAAAAAGTGTTGATAAAAGACATCTTTTTTAGTAAAATATTTTAGCATTGATAATAGTTTCTTTTACATTTATTTTTTAGCACTGAAAAAGATCCATATTTATCAATGCTACAAAGTCACTGATAAATATTACTTTTATCTATGCAAAAACTTTAACATGGATAAATAATTTATTATTATAAATATTTAAATAAATTTATTACAATTTTATATTAATTAAAAAATATATAATAATTTATTTATAATTATATAACTTCTTATATAAGAAATAGTATTTTTTTATTTATAATAATTAAAAATATATAAATTTAAAAATATAGTAAATATAAATTTATAAAAAAATTATTTATATATATTTATTTACAAATATATTTTTAACATTATTAGTATATATATAATCTTAGTTACATGTATCTTAAAAATTATTGAAATTGAATATATCAAAATGAGTACACATTAAAATTTTTTAAAAAATGTATACATTTTATTTTATATATAAACTAATAAAAAATATGGATATATACATATATTGAAATACGATGAATACATATTGAAAATACAAAAAAATAATAAATAAAAAAATGTAAATAAAAAATAAAAAATGATCAAATTCACAAATAAAAATTAAAAAATATTAAAAATCAATAAATAATACACTAAATTTAACAATATTAAATTTAAATAAACAAAATTGACCTACTAAAAACATAATATATTAAATGTATCATGTTATAATGAAATTCTAAAATATAAAAAAAAATTAAAAAATTAAATACATATTAGATCTATGTGTTTTTATATAATATTTCATTAATTACATAAATATATTTGTCTGTGTGTTTTATATAAAAATTCACTAATTATATATATAGATGTATATGTACAAGTAATAAATTTAACACACGACAGTTGATATATGTTATGTTGATAAATCAAACTACATTAAAAAATAACAATACAATTAATATGTTTTTAATCATGATATTTTATTCACTTTATAAATATATATTTATTTTTAATATATAATAATTTTCACTATTTATAATTAATATATTTTTTTTATACTTATTCGTTTTTATTAAAAATTAATTTATATATAAATTTAGATTTTTATTTAATTTATCCGTTTTATTTTTTTAATTATTACAAATTATTGATTTTATTTTTCAATATTTAATATATACTATTTATTAATATTCATAATCTAAATATATATATATATATATTTAATTTATTCATATTTATCAATAATTACTTAATTAGTAAAATGTTTACTTTTTTTAATTTACGCATTCTAAATTTTTATTTGTTTAATTATTACATTTTATCCATTTACCATATCAATGTATTTAATATATATTATTGATTAATTTTTAAAATTTATATATTAATATTCAATTTATTAATTTTTTACAATAATCATTTAATTAATTAAATTGGAAATTTTTTAGATTTTATTAGAATAATTATGTCATTTTATTTTAGAGCTTTATCAGTTATAAAATAAAGTACAGAGAAAGGTTTCTTTTTTACCAGGGCTAAAAAAGTGGTGATAAAGGGTTCCCTTTATCAGCAATTTTTTAGCACTGATAAAGGGAACCATTTATCTGTTCTGATTTTACCAATGATAGAGATGGAATTTAACATCACATTATGCTAGCACTGATAAATTTCAATGCTATTAATGACCTATTTTGTTGTAGTGTGTGTTAAAAAATATGAAATATATAGGGATAAAAAAAGTTTGAAATACATATTCCCATAGAAAGGGATCAATATGAGGTGGATGTGATGGTTGTAACTACTCATGGCTTATGATTGTTCAATACATTACCACCACAGGAAGGAAAACAAGGTGGATGATATGTTGAGTTTGAAATATCATAGAGTTATGAGAATAATGAGATTTAAAAAAGATCCTTTATTCGTGGCATTGATAAAGTTGGATGTGGGAATCATTAATGAATAGTAATCATCACCTCCATTCAAAATTATTTTCATACCATATTTAAAAGAGAAAAAAAATTCATCCCTTGAAAATAATAATTTTCAAGGGAAATTCAGATCCATGAATGATTGGAAGTTGGTAGACTTCAAATATAAAGATAGCATATTAAAATTTCGAAAGAGTATATCAATTACATCTTTGTGTGAGATATAATGAGAATGATTTAATGAATTTTATAGTAAATACTTCTTTATAAACCCATGAAACACCAAAATGTGTTAATATTTAAAGAAATATTTTTGTTGGGATAATATAAAATAAGAAATTGTAGACTATATATCATGACTCTTTTTTTTTGAAAAGTAAATGTTCTGAGGCAATAAACAAAAGGAGTTATGAATCCTCTATATATTGTTATGTAGAAATGTGATGATATCATTATTAAATTTTTAAAAAGATTAACAACTAATAATAGATATAATGATACACTATATGTTATTGGTAACTGCCTTTCTAAGACCTTGCCTATCCTTGCTATAAAAGAACATTTTACTCTTGAGACCCTTATGAATCTCTATATTATTAAAGTGGTGAGACGTCATTATTCCCCTCTTTCAATTGAATCAGATCACAATGCATGATTTTAATCAAAGTTATAGAAATGTGATCATAATGATTTTGAGACTAGGCTATATTTCATTCCTATTTACTATCCTAAAATAAAAATATAGTATGGAAGAATTATTCAAACATTTGATGGCATGTTGAGACGATGACCACTAGATATTTCATGATATGTGTTGTTAGAATTTTACATTGGATGAATTTAAATGAAATAATAACATTGACTCTAGAATTAAAATGGAACTGTGTGATGAATTTTAAGATAAAATAAGTCATAAAAAATCTTATAGAGATTAAGGTGGGGAAAGGAATATTTTAGGAACAAACAATATGATGGGACATCAAATAAGGTGAGAACTATTTGGATACAAGTTAAGGAATATTAGAGTAATAAAAAGTACTATATTGATATTTGTAGTAATGATTTATGATTTCAAGTAAGGGACCATTTTTTTTATTAAAATTAACTTCATGGAAGGGTGATATAATTCTAGGAAGTAATGGGGAACTAATTCTTGATCACATTAGTCATTTTTAATTTCTAGAAAGAATTAGAGTATTTAATTACTATTTAGAAATGCCACATATCCTCTTTAAGGTTCATGATGTGTTCTATATCTCTTTATCAAGGAAGTACATGTTAGATACAACTCATGTTCTCACATTAGAGTAAAGAGTATTCGAACATAATTTATATTACTATGAAGATCCTATCTATGTTTTTGGCATTAGGGAACATGTGTTGTGGTATCAGATGACTTTGTTGATGATGTTTTTTGGAGAAATCATTAAAAAATAGGCAATATGAAAAAATGATGAATTTATGATGAATAAGTACCAGCATGTGTACATGAGGTGACATTATAGAAATTTGAACGGTGAAATGTTTGAATGTTGGAAGATTGAAATACATGAGATTAAATTATATTAAGAAATGTTTTCTATCTAAATAAACAATAACATTACATATTTACCAATATTCAAGAATATGATTGAAACATAAATTAATTTTTTTTATAAATTTAATTCAAATACATGAGTTTCATATTTAAATTTATTGTGTCAAAGTTATCTTAAGTTAAAATCTTGACATTTTTGAAAAAATATTGATTTTATCTGAATAATGAAAAATAAAGATTTTTTAAAACTATCACTTCTATAAAATTATAATGATATAAAAATAAATTAATTTTTTTGAAACAGGTGTTAAAAAAATTAATATTTAATAATTCATTTAATTTATATAAAAATATTATTTTGGACATATAAATATAATCATAACATTTTTGAAATTATATTAATGCTTTTATTCAAATAAAAACTATTTATGTTCCTTGTTTTTATTCACGTATATCTAAGGTACCTTCTAGTAATGGCTTTTTTGAATGGAAAATTATCCTAATATTATTTAACATAAAAAATAAATCTTATTGGAATCATCCTTACACTTTATTTTTCCACAAAATCATTATTTTTCATGAAGAAAAAAAATTATATTTAAAGGTTTTTCATTGAGTTTTGTGATGATATATTAAAATTAATTCCCACCAATTATATGACTCAAAACATGTAAATTAGATTCCATATTTTTAATCCTCACAATAAATTCTAGGTAATTAGGTGAGCGTAAGCTTATTTTTATAATGAATTGAAACCATGCAAAATATTTATCACCTCAGTTAAGGGTAAATTTTATTAAAGGGTTAATAATAAATGGGAAGCATTAATGTTCAAAAAATACCTTTTTAAACCTCATTAGTTATTTATATTTTTATTATAACATTATCATATTCATCTCTATGAAACATTGCATTGAATTTTATAATAAAATGAAATTATATTATTAAAATAATTCAAATAATTTCATAGGTGACCTTCCCCTCACATAGAAACGGGTAACTACTTTCTTATAGTGGTTAAACAAAGTTATATAAATATTAATTAATGATTTTAAAATATTTATTATAAATATTTTATATTGAAGAATCATATTGATAAAAAGTACACAATTATTTGTAAATTCATTATATGTTTTAGAAATACTATGTTTTAATATATGATTTTTATTTCTTTTTGTGAGAATTGAAATTTTTCCCAATTTAATAAAATTAATACGATAAAGTAAAATTCATTTTTAATATAATAATATCAAAATTATGTTTGGGTTATTTTCTAGTATTTTTATGAAAATTTAATTTTTTGAAAGGTAGTAGAAAATACAATGTTTTAAATGAAAACTATTTTTTATGTTAATATATGTTTTAAAGTAAAATTAAATATAAAATTGGTTCTAATGTAAAATTAGTAAAATTATTTATTCACTATAATATTCAGGTGATTTTCATCATATTAATAATAAATATTTATATAAACACTTAGTAAACCTTTGAAAATATTTCTTTTCAAAACCTTCTTTCTTATCACATATGCAAAATTATAATTAAATTAAAAAATTATATATATATGAATGGAATTAAGAAAAATGTATTAAATATTCTTAGTCATGATAATTTATATTATATAATATGTTAATATTAAGATTTTACCAAAATTAATTATAAATACACTGAACGTTATTTACCTCAGTTATGCAAAAAATGGGTTTACTGGGGAGGGGGGTTAAATTAAAAAGATAAGTGTTAAAAATAACCCAAAACTTTTACATAACCAATTTTATGTCTATAGTTCAACCTTATACCTTCTATTCCAACAAATTTGTTATTATTTAATCCCTCTGAATGTAAAACACGCAGGTGTAATTCATTCATTCCGAAATTTATAACTGTGCCACTCACCTCACTAATAAAAGGCCACCCCTTTCCTCTATTATTCACACCATTATACCATTTTGGTTCTAAAAATACCCACCAAAATAACATATATAATTTATTTGTAAAATCTTATATGACTTATTTAGGATATAAGTCCATCCTAGGATTTATTTTGGTTCATACCAAAGGAGGATTCCTAAAAAATAGGTAATGTTCAACAGTAAGCATTTTGTGTTTTGTTTTTTCCTCCACCTCCTACAATTATTATTATATAATTTTGATGTAATAAATTAATAATATCACATATACTATTTTTATGTAATGGTTATGACCTACTAATATCTCTAATTACCTCAAATGAGCTACAAATCCTTGTTCGTGTGTACAACAGAACCTCACGAAAAGATGTCATTATTTTTCCTATTAATACATATCAAGGATGGAAATAAATAAGTATTTAATATTAATATATATTATATTTATGATATTATTATAATTCCTGAAATATTTTATCACACCTACCTTCATAATCATTATTTTATGGGAATACGATAATATTGCTTGTTTGTAGGGTGGACTAACGCCTTGTGAAGAAATGTTTTCCATTCACGATTTACATTGAAGCTAATAATGATACATTTAATGTAAATATATGATATATATGACCTAAATATTATTTTTTAATGATAATATATCATTTATCATTCCTTATTTCAGTCCAAAAAGAATATTGAAAAAATATTCATGTGTGCGTATGGTCTACAATCCCCATGAACAGTGTATTTCATAATCTATCACTAAATTTTATGGATTATAATAAATAAATATATTATGATTATATAAGATATTTAATTCAGGGTAAAAATTATTACTATTTTTAAATAATGATCAAAGTAACGGGATAGAAAATAAAACAAAAAAATATATATGAAAAACAAAGCTGTTATTAAGCAACGCGTAAGTTTAACATGGAATTATTAATAAAATAGTAATAAAAGGTCAAATAAAAATAATATATGGTATTATGTATATAAATATTTTTTAGAAATAGATTTATAATAAAAATATATTCATGAAACTGAATTATCAAATATTTATGATGGAAGTTAAGACATATGGTAAGAGGTTTTGTCCCAATTTTCCATATTTATGATGTATGATATTTTATGCACTAATATTTCTTCATAAGGTGTATATAATACCCCATTGACATGTAATATCATTGTAACATCCCAGTTCCGGAAGCCACACAGAGGCACCCCATACCCGGTTGGTCACATGGCCTCAAGAGCATTTCCCCGAATGCCAGAGGCAGCCAAGTAGTAGCGAGGGCCTTGGGTGTGATAGTCGAGAAACTATGCCCTCTTTGGTAGAGTAACACAATAGAAGAAAAACAATAGAAATAGAGTAAGAATTAATAATCCATACAAAAGGAAACAACTGAATACCGTAAAATATTAAACTAGAACACACACACACACAGACAAATATATATATATATATATGAATGATTCATGATACATATGTCTAGTAAAGCAGCCAAACAAATCACAATGCTGGAGTTAAACAGTACTAAACCAAATACAAAATAAAGAAAAAAAACAATTCCTTAGCATTACAATCCATATCTTGGTCCCATTCTTGCCAGCTCCATAGTCAATCAAGAACCCGAAGTAGAAGTTCGCTTTCCCTTATCCATACCTGCAACAATATAATATTTTTGTGCCCAAATTCCTGAACTAAATTGGGTGTGAGACTAAATCCCATTAGACTACCACCCAAAGATCTATGCCAAATAGTCAGTGAATATATATGGAAGGTAATAAGCAAAGATGTAGTAAAAAAGAAGTTAATAAGTAATAAACAGTTCCACATATAAAATAATAAACTAATCAAGCAAGGCAACCCTCTAGGAAGTACACGTAGCCTATCGCCTCTAGTTCAGTCATTAGAATATATAAATACTCTCTGAGGAAGCACTCATAGTCAATTCCCATTATAGTCAAATGTAAATCAAGACTCTTTGAGAAAGCTCACACAGTCAATTCACCTTATAGTCTATGGTATTCAAGGACTCTCTAAAGAAGCTCACATGGACAATTCCCCCTAGAGACCCAAGTGGTCAATGACTCTCTGAGGAATCTCACTCGGTCAATTCCCCTTATAGTCTAAAATGGTTAAAAGACTCTCTCAGTATGATGACTCAGTAAATTCACTTTATTGTCTAAAATGGTTCAATGACTCTCTGAGGAAGCTCACTCAGTCAATTCCCCTTATAGTCTACTTTACTGGGTTCCCACCGCCTGGTGTATATCAACGATCATAGAAATGCAATACGGAAAATGTAATCCTCTATAAATGCTCAAATAATTGGTCTACAACATATCAAGCATGTCAGGAAAACAAACACTCCACCCTACAACACTAGGCATGGGAAAACAGGCAAGGCGGCCAAAAGGCTAAGCAGGAGGAAATGATCGTAAACAGAACATGCCTGGGAAACCACATCCAAAACATTAATATCAACTCTATTTATATCCAAATAACCTCTAATCAAGCATGAAAGCATGGAAGGAAATTAAAAGTGGTAAAATGGTAAACTCACAATACCCTGATTATGGGTGTAGGACAAAATTTCACATATAACACAATGACATTCAATGGAAAGGAATAAACGACCTACCTCGGTGTTGGGAGATTGATATACTCTGGCATCAGCCCTTGGATCGAACTAAAACATGATATATCAAAAAAACGTCTAAAATGATCAACCAACTATATATCACGAGAGAGGAGAATACAGAAGATGGTGCTCCAGGAAAAATGAGAACAACATGATGTGATTCCAACGCAACCGATGGTGTTTGATTCGGAGGATGGACGATCGCTCGAGGGTTTGTCGAAAATATGCGGTCATACGGTGCTCTCGGTCGAAAGAAACCTAGAAGGAGAGATTTATTTCAATTAGATGCGACCTAGGTATGTTTAATGAAGAAAAAGAAAATACACAGCGTGTACTTTTGAAGTACATGGAATGTACATTTATTTTTTCTATACTCCACTTTAGGCGGCCTCCAGGTTACCCCACACGGCCGTGTGTGTTCCCATTACACGGCCAGCACACGGCCACATGTGACAATGTAGATCACGGTGTGTGCTTTCAAAAATTCTAGAAATTCCTCTTTTCTAAAAAACATCCAGAAAAGGAAAACATACCTATAAAGAAGATCCGGGTTTCTACAAACATCCCCCTTTAAAAAATCTGTTCATGCATTATTTCATATGAGTATGTTTCAAGTATAATGTCTTTATGATTTACATGGTTTCACTTTTCTTATAATGAAGTGATATCCATTTGTTTTATAAGAATTATGTTATGATGGGATGATGTTTATGAAACCCATTTTATTGTTTGGGTTATGATGAATGATTTATGTTTATGTCGTGGCACAAGTAAGAATGATTTCATTATGAGATGGGTGGGACCTATATCTCCCTCCAATGCATTGGGTAAAGATTTATATCTCATGAGATAGACATGGCTGGAATGACAAGTTAATCTGGTTCAGTGATACAGGACTTGAACGAGGAGTGAACTCGATTCAGTAAGGGACTTTTTCCACTAAGATGGTCTTGGCAGCAATGCCTTGGCTACTATAGAAATCATATCAAGTGGTTAATGATTTCCACAATTACATGTTTTATTACCATGCTATTTTATCATGATTGATATTCTATTATGATCCATGCCTTATGTGATGTTATGTCATTGCTCAATATTTTGATGTTTAAACATTATGTTCATTTTTTTAAGTTCAAATATATATGTTTTGTTTTATTTTATCCATTCTTACCCTTACTGAGAATTCTGGGCTCACCCTTTATATGTTTTCTTTTCCCCATGATTTAAAGAATGTTTTTAGGTAATAAAACCAAATGGGGAAGATCTTTATGGGGGATGTTAAAGATCCTTCACCATGAATAGAAGATTATGTTCTGAGTATCAAAAGACACTAAACTATTACGGTCCTTATGTGTCAGTTTTTGTTATGTATTAAGTATTCCGAAAAAGTAATGTAATTTCCATGTACGTCAAGCTTTGGGTCTCTAAAGTTGGTATCAGAAGAAATTATTGGTCAACCTTTGGAAATTAGGATGCGAGAACTTTAGTGATATCCCTATAGATATTTCTATGGTACGTCTAGGGATTTCCCTAAGGTTTTGTATAACTATAGGTTACAAACCTAGAATTATTTTAACGATCATGAATAACCTAGGGTGAACCTAGGGTGTCATGTATTAAAGAATGTGTGATAAGGTATACATCCCATAAGTGAATTTTTATGATTATGTGGTTTCTTGTTATTTTAACGGTTTCTTACACCGTGGATTTTGGTTTTAGTCAATAGAGGGAACCAGAAAGAATTGGGTCAACATTGAATCCAATGGAAAAATTGGTGACTATGAGCAACAAAAATGTGTAATTCCTAGAAAGAAAGAATTTGTGATTATACCGAATCATTCATTGTGATATTTGATTAACAGGTGAACTTTAGTGGTATTCATAATTCTTCAAATAAGAGGAAGATAGACTTTTATGCATATTCGCATGGTGAGGAGCATAGATAAAGGAAGATTGAGATTTATAAAGAAGGGAAGAAGAACCTTGATGAATACATCAAATGGAGGGGAAGATGTTATCTGTGTGGATAGAATGGTCATAGAGTGACAGACTATTATGGAGTTCAATGTCTTATTTGTGGAGAACATGGACATTACCCAAATCAATGCCCTGACCTAAGAGATTACCTATAAATCAAGTAAGGACTTATTACATGAAAATAACTGAAGAGGATGGATTGAAGTGTTTTTGTATTGGTATTCAAGAATAATGGTATTGAGTTACTTTTATGGTATATTAGAATATCTATGTATTGGTCCATTGTGGTTTTCAATAATTTTACGGTACCAGTAACCATGAAAAGTGATTGAAATATTTTTGGAAAGTAGATGAAATGCGCATAATGATGGGATAAAGAGAAAATAATATGGATCATAGTATTCATAACTTCATGAATGATATAAGGACAAAGTGAAATCATGGTTTGAGTATATCGAAATTTTAGGATTTTGGTATGTGGAAAGAGTTAGCTTTTGACAGCATTCATGTTTTCGCTAAGGTTCAATGGGTATTCATTTTTCAAGAGAATAAATGATTAAGGTATTCACATGTTTGGAATGTGACCAACAAGATATATCTTATGATATATGGGGGATAAATGATGGTATTCACGTGCTTGTTATGTGACCTTTATTGTAGTCGTTTTCTTTATACAATAAGCATGGATTGAAGTATTTTGGATAAGCCTAAAGTTTAGAATGAATTAGGTTAGACATAATATAGTATTGTTTAAGTCTAGAACGTTTTTTGATATTATTGTTGGAATGTTATAATAATGTAGTTTTATAAAAACGGACAACCTATAGGATGGGTGACAACCCATCGCGTCGGACAAGGTTACGGGAATCGAACCCACAATCGAAGTACGACTGGACATCATCGCCTACCACTAGCCTATATGAAGTCCCTGGTTAGTAGAAACAAGTTTTATTTTATTAAGAGGTATGATAGGTGATGTATAAGTCCATTTTAAGAAACATATACGACTAATCTCATCATAGATTCACTTATGTATATAACTTTTGTTAACCTTCTATTTGAGACAGATGGAATAAACTATCACTCTATCACATGACCTACTAACACTTCACGAAAGACAAATTCAACTTCATTTCATTAAGTGATGAAGTGGAAATTTTTCAAGGCACAAACAATAGCTAGATTGTACCAAAATTGAGTAATTATTTATTGTAATTAAAAATTTACAACATTAGGGAAATGACATTGAAAACCAAAAATTTTGTCCAAGTGATCTTATATCTAATGAATCAGATGGTACCTTAGATCATCACAAATTTTTGGCTTTGTGATTTTTGGCTTTTTAATAGCCATGTTCTCTGCCACACTCCATCAGAACTTGATGGTTTGATTTCTCTTCCATATCAATATTTTCACCTATGTTCTCTAATGTGGAAACCTAGTGATGAGTTAATTTGGGTAACCGTTATGATTCATACTTCACTTTTTAAAATTATGTTTTAGTATTCCTTTTTACGATGTGGGTTTCTATGAAAGAAACTTTAAATTAGTAAACCATTTATAACCCCGACCAATTTCGAGGGAGAAATTCATTTTAAGGGGGGTAGAATGTAACAACTCGAGATTTTATGAGAATTATTATTTTTAATTTCCTTGATGTCTTGTGTTATATGCTACACCAAAATTAGCTTGTTCTATATGCAACACCGTATTAGCTTGCAGTATACGCAACACTATTCTTGGCTCGTGTTACACACAATTTCAAGTTCGTTTTGTTAAAATTATTCTACGCAACATTAAGTATAGATTTATTTAATGTATAAATAAAATAAGCTTTGATTGTGTTTTACGCAACAACAAAAGGATCTTCCACTACATGCATCCTTGACGTCGCTTGCATTACATGCAATCACGACCTTCCTTGATAGCGTGTGTTGTACGCAATACCAGGTTTCACTAAACTATGATATATTGTTATAATATTATTATGAACTAGATGTTATTAATAGTATTAACTACATTTTAAATGTTATAAAAATATTATTCATCTTTCACCTTTTCTAGAACATCGGGTGTGAACAAACTAAATTTTTCGAGTAAAATAAATATTTTTAAAAAAATGCAGTTTTGCCGCCTTTTGATTGTGCACCCACTTTAAATATAGTGGTTGACATGTTTATAATTTCAATTTGACAAAATATAATTCTTCTTTGGAATTAGGATAAAAAAATTACTTTGGATAAATTTTTCATATTATTATGATAACTTTCATATTTTAATGAATAGTAAAAACACACTATATTTTAATTAAAAACAACTTTTTTCATCGTAATAATTTATATGGTTAAATTATAATATTGAATGGTTTTAAAGTATAAATAGAATATATTTTTTCCATTTAATATAATGTATGTCATTATCATTGATTTTACATTGAATTCATAGGTAAAATCATGTCAATCTTTTGCAATGTTTTAACTTTTAAAACTCGTTTTCTTGACAACATGATTATTATTAAATTAATTTCTGAAACTTCTGTGATTTGAAATTGGAAAATGGATTTCATATTTTAAATCAGTAGGTCCAGATTATGGTAATAAGTTACTTTTTATTTTTAGTCATCGTGAATAGTAACTACGGTAAATTTTATTTACCATAGTTAAAGGTAAATCAAGGTAATTAAGGGTAAATATATTATTATAAAATTACCCTAACACGTGTCCTGATAAAATTGAATTATTATATTTTACTCTAAATCATACTTGGGTCGAAATGGAATCTAATGGATCCCACTTGTATTTGATTAAGACCTTTTATTTAGTTTATTTAAAGTAAAGTGAAATGTGTCACTCAAACATTAATAATTAGATTATTTTTAATATATAGTAATACAGAATATAAATTCGATTATAAATAATCATTTGAACGATAAAATGTTATTATTTATCATGGTAATTTATTTTTAATTTTTTATACATATTTTATTACCTTGAAATCAAATACATTAATGATGTAGAAATTATTTATTTAGTGAAAAAATCAATAATAATGTTTTTATTAAAATAATAATACCTCTCAAAAGGACCAGAAACTTACCCAAACTTTATTGGACGTGTATATATATACCCTAAACAACCAAGTGTCGATATTTGGACCATTTGGAGCCTTAAAACCCAATTAGAAAATTTACATTATTATATTTTAAATTATGTCAAAGATGTCACCTTCATAATTTAATAAATATATCAATTTAAATGTTGTGATTTTAAGATGATAAATTAGAGTAAAAATATTATTTTGAAAGGTATTATATTTATCTTCATCAAAGGAATTGTTTTTAATTTTTATGAAAATAATAAGTATATTAAATGATTATACAAAAATTATGAAGTAATCGTTTTATTAAGGGAAATAAAAAATAAATGGTTTTAAATATTAAAATAAATAATATATGAACTATTTAATGTTCTCCACAAATTTTATAGATGAATATTACATGTTAGGAATCTATTAAATATTTTGGATCCAATATATCATATGTTTGGATTTTATTTAAATTCAAATAAATGAAAAGTTTCAAAATTAACACTATTGTTATTTTATAAATATAATATATTATTAAATTGTTCAAAAATAACATAAATATTTGAAAATTATAAATTGAAATGTATATGGCCTAAATTTTTATAAAGTTCCCAATTATGTATAATTGACACCACATAAGTAATTTTTTATAATAATTTAAAATCTAGAATATTATTTCAACATATAATATTAAATAAATAAAATAAGGATAAATAAAATTGATAAGGTTTAAAATAAATTCCCACCTTGTCTAAATTTTATTGGATGATGATATTACAACACTATCTTATCTCATATTCGGATATAAGTAATTTTCAGTGGTTTTTAAGTGGGGTTTGAGTTTATTATAAATTAATATTTCTTATGTTTCTAAAGGTGCCCCTCTCCTCCCTTATAAAAGGGCACCTCCTCCCTCTCCTCTTCACAACACTTTGAGCCTTAAATATCTGAAAAACCCTGCCCATTTCTCTTCAACACTTCTCTAGAAACATTCTAGAGGTTCTGGTCTTCTGAAAATGCAATCTTTAGTGCCTTAAGAGGAAGTTTAAAAGAGGTGTGTCGAAGAAGAGGTAATCTCTTCTACCGATTGTTTCAAGTTTCATTCTTCTTCATATTCTTCTTAATTAGTTGCTTCATTATAAAGTAATAACATAAGTATCACTAATATACTGATATGTTATTATAAATATGAAACAACCCCATTTCACTTTATATACACTCAACGGAAATGAAATCACCGTGCGTGCGTACGTATGGAATACTATATCCACGCCGTGGTGTAATCTGTTTTTCCACCACCACCATACATAGATGGGTATAATGGTGTAAAAAATATCTATATATGGTTATTATAACATCATACTGATTCTAAGATATTATATCATCCACTCCAATTCCCTTCAATAATTATGGGAATGATATCATCGATCAAACGTACGTACGGATTACCATCTCTACGACGCGATGAGATTCATTTTCCATGTTAACCATTCAATATTGATTATAAAGTGTATATAATGAATAATAATGGTATATATAACATAATAATGCTACTGGATTTATGTATATATATATATATATATATACATGTCATCTACTTACTTCCAGTCAAGTCAATAAGGAAAGGAAAACAACGTTCATGAGTACGTACAGCCTACTGTCTCCATGAACAGTGTATTTCATTCCGTTTATCGATATATCATATATATTTATATGCTGAATATATATTCTATATAAATCATGTTTTACATTCTATAATTAAGTAAATCAGGACATAAGTAAGAACAAAAAATCAAAACACTTATGATAAATGAAATGATTTTACCCAAAACGCTACTTTAACATGGAGTTTACAAAAGAACGGTTAATATAAAGACATAAGTGAACCATATATGATATCATAAAAATGAATATGATTCTATAAGAAGTCAATGAAATTTTTTATATCATTATATAGGAGGTTCGGATACATACTAAGCATATCGTACATATGGTAAGAGATAATTATTCCAATCTCGTTCTTATCCGAGATTGTTTATACGTAAGTATTTACTAGGGTTATATCTTTCATCCATGCCCATAAAATGTTTTTCATAAAGTGTTTGATATTCTTTCATGTATTTTTAATGTCAGGTTTACGCCTCTTTGAAATTTACTTTGTGTTATGGAAGGAATCTTCTTTTTGTTTACCATATGAGGAACGTTTTGACTTTTTCGTCAAAAGTATGAGGAGAATATTTTTTTTAACTTATATAGTATGAACGGATATTTACTGTTTCATAATTCCTAATTTACATAAAGATTACTATAAATGATTTCATGGTTATTTTCAACATAATCCTTTTCTTTTAAGATTACATGGAATTTTGTGAAAGAAATAGATTTTTTAGAAGAAAGGATATATTCCTCAATAATTCATTTCCAGTGTTTTATCAAAACGATTTTCCAGCTAAGATGACATTATTTCATATGTGTATATTTCAAGTATAATGTCTCTATGATTTACATGGTTTCACTTTTCTTATTATGAAATGATATCCATTTGTTTTATATGGATTATTTTATGATGGAACAATGTTTATGAATCCCATTTTATTCTTTGGGTTATGATAAATGATTTATATTTATGTTGTGGGACAAGTAAAAGTGATTTCATTATGAGATGGGTGGGACCTATATATCCCTCCAATTCATTGGGTAATGATTTATATCTCTTGATATAGACATGGCTAGAATGACATGTTAATCTAGTTCAGTGATACAGGACTGGAACGAAGAGTGAACTCGATTAAGTAAGGGACTTTTTTCCACTAAGATGGTCTTGGCAGAAATTCAATGGGCACTATGCAAATAATATCATGTGTTTAATGATTTTCCACAATTACAAGTTTTATTCCCATACTATTTTATCATGATTGATGTTCCATTTTGATCTATTACTTATGTGATGCCATGTCATTGATCAATATTTTGGTGTTTAAACATTATGTTCATGTTTTTTAGTTCAAATTTATATGTTTTGTTTTATTTTATCCATGCTTACCCTTACTGAGCATTTTGACCTCACCCTTTATATGTTTTCTTTTCCCTAGGATTTAAAGAAAGTTTTTAGGTAAGAAAACAAAAAGGGGAAGATCTTTATGGGTGATGTTGAAGATCTTTCACCATGTTTAGAAGATTATGTTCCGAGTTTCCAAATACACTAAACTATTACAGAACTTGTGTATCTGTTTTTGTTATGTATTAATTATTCGGCAAAAGTAATGTAATGTCCATGTATTTCAATATTTGGGTTTCTACAAATGACTCAATTATTTATTTAAACATAATATTTTATTCAATCATCTTTTTATTTCGTTTAATGATGTGAACTACTCTAATATTGATTATGCTATATATAGGCCCTATTTTCCAAGAATCAGATTGTTTGGGAAGCTCATGGGAATTGTACAATAGAAAATCGAAATTGCATGGTCTCTGATGATAGAACACATAGCTCATAGATTTTCAAAGAATCTAGGGTAGAAGATGGAATCAAAATTAAATGTACATATTATGAAAACATTTTATAGAATCATCAAGCACATGAATTGGGGTGATACATAGTACATAATAATCAACCCCATTTGAGGTACATGACATGTTGCACTGCATGTAATGTCATTGTACATGACATGGATTGAGTTGAAATGCATGATATGTGATGACCTTAATTGATAAACTCCATATGTCCAAATATATTTGTCTTATAATTTGGGGCTCCAAAACACTGGCACATGACTATACATGTTCAGTTGCACTTAAGGATTTTGAACCATGTAAAGTAAGTGATCACATTTTTTGTTAATAGAATACATAAGAAGATTTTTTTGGTTAATTTTAGATGGGGTATTTGGGTGTAGATTCTTTTTATACATTGGTAAAAAAAATTACCTCCACTATGATAGGGTTTAATTTATTCTCTCCCCTAAAGCTACCCCTAGGTATCCATGGGAATTGGGTAATCATTGTAGGGATTTATCTATGGCCATTTCATCAGACCCTTGGTTATAATGTCCTTTTAGAATGATTAGTGTGGACATACTATTCGATAATCCCACAATATTATCATTATACGAGGGTATGATTCATCCCAAACATTTTTTGAGCCAATACACCAATATATTAGGGGCATGAGGCCTCTATGTTGAGAAATATTTCTAGAGTTCCCTTTTATGTGAAAGATATCCCTTATATAGGTAAATTTATTATTCTGTTATAGATGTGGGGTTTGTCTTACCCTTCTAATTAATTACATACATAGTTATCTGTTTGATGTTATGGGCTAACACTTATGGGGATAAATATTATGCTCTTCTTATTAGGAAACTCGATGAGGCCCACACTCTACCTTAATAATTGGTAACTCCAATAAAAATTTATGAAATTAGGTAAGGTTTGTTTCCACCGATAAAATTAAAAAATGAAGACATGATGATGGTTGATGAAAAACATGAAAATTGGTTTAGAAATGTTTGGTCAATAATGTAACAACCCGAAATGATAAAGGGTTAAATGACAAAATGATATGATTCATGTCAACAAAGTGCACCTTCCTTTTTGGGAGCCTACCGGGTTACAACTCCACAGTTAAGCATGCTTGGCCTAGGGTAGTGATCAGGATGAGTGACCGTCTAGGATGTTTCCTAGGGTGTGTGTGAGTGAGGTAAAATCACACTGGAAAGGACATGTGTTTCCCTCTGGGGACAATCATTATTCAGATGACCTGTTTGGGCACGTGGGTGGGGCCTAGGGTGCGAACCATGTGTCTAAGGGGAAACTAGTGGGCGAGGCCCAGTTGTAACATTTGGTATCATAGGTGGTACCCAGCCTTAAGTGTGTTGCACTTCTTGGGTTGAGATTTAGGGCCCACAATGAGAACGTTGTGATCTAAAGGGGGGGTGATTGTAACACCCCAAAATAATAAAGGGTTAAATGACTAAATAAAATGACTCATGTCGACAAGGTATACCTTCCTTTTCGGGAGGCTTCCTGGTTAGAACTCCATAGTTAACCGTGTTTGTCCTAGAGTAGTGATCAACATGGGTGACCTTCTGGGATGTTTCTCAGGATGTGTGTGAGTGGGGAAAAAACACACTGGAAAGAACTTGTGTTGCCCTGTGGGGACAATCATTAGTCAAATGACCCGTTCAAGCATGTGGGTGAGATCTAGGGTGCGGCCCACATGTCTGGGAGGCAATTGGTGGGCAGGGCCCAGTTGTCACAAATAACACCATTAGTTAGTTTACACACTCATCTGAGTCATAGGTCTCACACTGTTGATTCAAATTAACGGCAAAATGAATCAAAAATTTGATGAATATAAATAAAACTATTATATAAGATTTTCATTGAAAATGGTATTTTAGTTTCTACATTGATGTTCCACTTTTATGGCCATAGAATTAGTAGGAAAATATATTCCATATTTTTTTATCGTTTCTGCATTAATTGTATCTAATTATTAGAGAATCCCTTAAAGTCCAATCATTTCTCAGGTGTTTTTTACCACATGTGAGATGGGGAAGGAGAAATCATGAATAAAATGGTGTAGTTCCCTTATATATGGGGGGTTTAAATACCTCAGTCAATATGAATCCATTTTTATAAGATGTGGGTTAACAACATCAATTATACTAATTGAAATATACTTTGATATTTTTATGTTCTTATGGACTTCTATGGCTTGAGGAATCATTCTAGATATTGCAATGCACTTTTTTGTCTATAATATATATATATATATATATATATGTATATATTGGTTTGGTGGTGATGTCTGTTTTTTAAGATTACATCCTAATTTGGTAAGAGCATAGGTAGTAATGGAGGTTCTTTAGTAGATTCACTATGTGAGAGGTGTAGATATTTTTTTGTAGTCCCACTCAAGTGGACTAATAGTTTTAGAAATACACTTTTCTTTCTGAACTGGTGGTGAATGTTTCCTTAATAAAAATGGTTATATTTATGGATTCCTCATTCAAAAATATAATTTAACAGTCATGTGACTCTTGGTTTTATGTATAGTATTTTTTTGGTGTTTTATTGGTTTAAAATTACATAACCTTTTCCTCATTTTTATGTTCTCTACTTATATCTTGATCATTGTATATTTATAGTTCAAACCTTTATTGTAAGATAAATGATATCCCAATAACCCTTATGATTTATAGTCATCCTATTATGTTTTATATACTTAACTATGAACAATATTTGTGTTCACACATATTGTGTTTCTGTAGATGACACATGTGTCAATTATTTTTTTAATGGGAATAGTGCTCATAGAGCAAGTTAATTGGAGTTATAGGTGGTGTTAGTTGCTAGTGCTTCTTAATTTTTATTGGAATTGGTATAGTATTCCCCAATACCATTCTATCCTATAAAAATTATACCAAAATACTGAAATTTTTATTTTTCCTTTTTATATCCTCATTTGTGTTATATTTCTAATATGATGTAGAGTGAGTTTTCAAACATGTATTCACAGGATAGTTATGTTAATATCATGTGGATGTGCTCTTTTTTGGATGGACGGTGTTTAATTCTTATGTAGGATAAATATTTTATGTATTTCGATATATGATTTATTCATTTTTTATAATCACAAAACCCAAACCAATTTGGGGTAGACATATGTTGGCACACTCAATATATCACCAACTCAAAAGGGGATTTGAGGACATATAAATGTCATATAGGTTTTAAATAATGTTATCCCATTTGATATATATGAATATAAGATTCCCAAGAGATTAAATTTTGTAGAAATGTGGAAATGATGTTTTTGGTTCTTAGTTACTGTGGAGTGTTCAGGGAACCCAACTGTGGTGTGGTGGCCGATGAATTATAATACAAAGATTTGGATAATCTATGAGATAATTTGAGTTCTTAACACATAGTAAGTATGATAATTTTTTGTAGGCACATGCCTTATATATTTATTAATGAATTATTGTTTTCATGGTGTGACATCATACTTATGAATTTTTTTTGGTAATGAGTATACAAATTTTACGTTTGAAAAGAATATCACTATAGTTATTATAAGGATATTCACGAGATGAAGGGAGAAAAAGGAATAATCAAAAAATTGTGGGCCTCCTGGGTAGTTCTCTCACAATATTCTAGGTGGTATACTCCAATAATGTTATGTGATAATAACTGTTCTATAGGGGCATGGATACTAGTAGTCTGGGATGTTTGGTTTAGATGGGGTGGGTAGCCCCCTCAGGATGTAGATACCTAGGAAAGGGTACCTCATGTATTCTACGAAGTAGACATGGGGTTTGATAACTCCGATGGGATCTATGATATTAGTCCTCAATTATTTTGGTGTCACAATTTTATATGGACCTTTTAATACTATGTTGTGGGGTCCCATGTGATATTATGGAGTTGGATACTCCCCTATGGATACAAGGGTGTAGACTACCATCCATTGTTGTGTGACTCCTCCATATCACATTGGGATTAGTACAACCTCCATCCAAACATTGCGTGGGTACCCTATACTATAGTATATTTCATATTTTCATAATAAAAAATGTTAAACTCCTCTATCTTGTGTGGATGGTATTTTTTATTTTATGGGATGTTGATGATTTAAAAAATTGATTTACAACTCCTCCATGGGAAAAGGATAGGGTCCCCAATCAAAGGGGTATGTAATCCATCTACTGGAATATATTTCATAGTAATCTATAATAACTATGTATTTACTATTGAGTTTTATGTACCTGCATGGATATGGATGAAATTGCCACTATATATATAATTAAGTGTTTTATATTTAGAAATAGGGTTTGTACACCCTCATACATGATGATTAGTTCAACTTAATTTTATAGAGGATTCATTACACACATATGAGAAAGGGCATGGTCCCTCTATCTATAGATTTCAATATTAAACATGATGTGAGTTATGATTATTTTACCTCACTGGTCTAGGTCCCCCCATGGTTTGGGGAACTAGGTCCCCTAAAAATGTGGTTTCTTATGACCTTGATCAATTCGTACACCCTCGGTGAGGTGAGGTTATATAACCATACTCATTGACTAATGAGAGTTTGGATAGAAAATAGTTTTGTTGTGATATCATTCCTGAGATTGTTGCCAATCAATGATCTGTTAATTGGTGTTAGTGTAGCCTCTAGGGAACCTTTATTCAAGAAATGGTGGATATGATGATCTATATTCTAGGATCTGGATTCTTAACCCACTGGATTTATTTTATATTTCATCCAAATGACTTATAGGAATCCTTTATATGAAGACCATATCCCACAATAAATTGATAGTTAGTAAATATTGTCAATCATGACTATTGTCACCTATTATGAGGTGGAAGGAATATTGATCCCCTACCTTCCCCATCACCTATAGGTTATCCATTCCTAACACGGGGAGTTGGAACCCAAAACCATATATAAGATAAATATATTTATGAGTATATTGAGGAGTTCCATATGGGGCTTGATATTTGATCTATGTGTATTTTCATTCATGTTCATGTTATCTAGAAACATCATGGTTTATTTTCTCATTTTTTTCACAAGTAGATCAATAGCTAGAGATCCAAGTAGATTCGATAGACCAATACAATGTTATTCGGTAATTCGATATGAGGAGACCAAGTACCCCCATTTCATCTTTTATAGGGAATCATTTTCATTGGAGAGGATTTTCTTGGTTACTGACTTTGTATATGAAGTCCCATGCAGGAAATTGTTTGTGGAAAGTGATTGCAAACTAACTAATAATGGGAGAATGGTTGTATTTAATGGTTGTTTTATGATCAATTATATGGTTTCTAATGTAATTTAATCATAAAACAAGGCCTAGATGATGTTAAAGGAACACCTTCATAAATATGAAACTCATTATTTCACTGGTTGTTGGGATTTGTTTAATGTATCATGGTTGTTTCAAGGAATCAATCTGACAGTTCAAGAGAATTGGATGAATGTTTTTGAAATAAATTTTCAATGGTTTTCCCTCATTGAGAATTTAATCTCTATATTTAGTTTTATTTTGGGGCTATATTGATTCATTTTCATTTTGTTGGATGTCTTGGTTATCCTTCGAAAGATGATTGTTGGTCATTTAGAGATGGTCCAAGGTGTTCTTTTATGGTTTCTGGGGAATTTAAATTTCGGTTAATAGGTAGTTCCAATATATTTTTTTTGTAGGTTTGATATACTTTTTTAGTAATTTTAAATTATTTTGAAATATTTACATATATGTAATTAGGAGGATATAGTATATAAGACAAGAGTTCAGTTGTTATAGATGGCTAACTGAATAACATCTAGTCATCTCAACTATGTGGATAAATTGGTTTCTTGGTGTGAGAATATATATGATATTCCTCATGGAATTTAAATATGTTGGATGAGGTAAAACATTATACTATTTTTTTTGTTTGTGAATTTATAATTTTGGAATATATCGACCAATATTCTGGGATGTATGGATCAAGTCATCAGTTGAAGGGGAACCTACATATTATTAGTTGAGAAAACAAGGTTTTTTTCTACTTCTATAAATTTTGTTGATGAGAGGAATAATTATATACATCATTCCATGTTATCTATTTCTTCTATGTGTGATGTTATCATCTATTTAATAGGAGTGGAGGTAGATTCTTATAATGTGGTATGCTACTCTTGTTTAGGCCCCTGAGGGAGGATGTTGATGCATTTAGATACCCTTTATATGTAAATCATTTGGGACTACCTTTTTGAAGATGGTGAGCATGATTACACTATGATAAATTCCTTGTATAATGAACCATGTATTTTTTATATAGATAGATTATTATATTTATTCATGTTGGAATTGATAAGCATCCCTCTATTAGAGGAAAATACTTTTTGAGGAAATCATTGATAGATATTGCGAGATCTGAGATCTGCCTCTTGTGGAGATCATCCCTTTTTATGAATTCTAATTTTTTATAATTCATAGTGGAATATGAATCTTGATTTTATGATCTCTAATCTAGGTGATAAAAATGGTATTCATTCTTAATTAGGTTAAATTTTGGGACCTCTTAGATTTACAAAACATTAGAAGTTGTAGAAGATCAAGAAATTGTGTATTATCAACCTATCAGATAATGGTTAATGAGATACTTAGTTATCTTCCCTAGGTTTTTATTTTTGAGGAATAAAAAAATAAAATAAACGGTTTATGTAGTGAGATGAGTTTTTCTATTCAAAATACATAACACATTTTTGAGTCTCAGGTCCATTGTACTTTAGGAAGGGTAAATTTTTTGGCATTTATTTAAAATATTTATTTTTATGATATTAAATTGTTATTAAATAAAATTTTGTTATTCCCTGAATTTTAATACAAGTATTTCTTATATAGATCTATGGATGTAAATTTTAATAGCGTGGTTGAATCTAAAAGGGAATTTTTTTCCAGGGAAAGCTATAAACTCTTACCAAATTCTTGAGCCCAGAACATGTCCTTCTTGTGTTTATTTACACCTTCATGTTTGATTTAATTTACTTCACATAAATGGTAACCACATTTACACATTTGAATATGGGAGATACTCTCTCCCTTCATTGCATTCATGGAGATGAATGGAGAGGAGGAGATCCTGAAGGCCTCATCTAGGAGAATTTAGAGCCAAATCAAGAAACAAAATCATTATGGTTTAGATCCTAAGTATGTGGAATTGAAGAATATATAATTCACCAATATGTTTGATGGATAATTTTAATTTTCTCAAAAACGTTCTCCATATCTGATTTTCCTTCCATACTTGTGATTTATTACTACTATTGGATGGTTTAAGTTAATAATGGATCATTATCCAGTAAAAATGATGGATTTGTTTTCTCTCAGAAATTTCATCGCTATAAATCTTTGTTATATTCCATGTAATGAAATAAAAAGTTACATGTAGGTTTCAAATACAACGATGATCAGAGATGGTATCCTCAATTTCTGTGAGATTATCGGGAAAATGACTCGAGCTGTGGTAGAGTACATTTTTGAGAACCTTATGTGATGTACAAAAATATTGTAGTGCATTTCATGTCAGTATACATAATAAGAATTTTATAATGATAAAAAAATGGGAAGACCATAGTTTCCACATGTTGAGTGGTTTATTGTACATGTTTTGTTTTTAGGGAATTCATTAAATGGGGTATAACCCTATATATTTCATGTAACACAAGTGTCTTGCACTCCATGTAGAGTAAGTGAGCATGCCATATTTTTTAAGATAATGCCTAAAAAGTAGGATTTGGTAGACATATTGCTATAGGATTTGGGTGTATACTCCATGTATACATTGTTATAGGTTGGGTACTACACACATGATGGGGTTCTCTATATTATCTCACATAAAACTATAATTTTTAAAAATAATAGTTTTTTCATAGTATCTATCTACACAAATCATGTTAGTGTGTCTGTATTTTTTTCAAAATTCTTGTAGGGATATGACTCAGGGTTGTTTCCAAATATCAAATCCAGGGTGGTGTTGACTATATTAAGGTGATGATCTAGAATAGGTGTAGATATTGTGAACCACCATTATAGAATTAATATACAAGGGAATGAATCATTTGTATGTATTTCGTATTATTTTATTGTTTAAGATATTTCTGGTTGTTATGGATCCATGGAGGATAGAGGAATTATAAACATGGGAATTTGGGATAGAAATAGGTAATAACCGTGACATGTTAGTGTATCCTAAAGAGAATTATGCCTTGAAAAAGAAAATTGTATGGATTCCCTCCTTCCCATGTACCAAAAACATTTGTTCTTATTTTATGTAAAAAATGATTGGGAGTTTTTAATTTACCCATAATTCACTACACTATTAAGATCTAAATTACATTAGGGATGTTGGATACCACTTATATATTTTAATTACCCAAACATATACAGGGGTTATTAATTGATTATTTTTAGTTTTTCTCATAGGCACTTTCATCAAACCCTCTATTATGATGGTCTTATCATGTAACTGGTATGGAATTTTGATTCAGCACACCATTTCGATAAGATTTATGTAGGGGTATCAATTTCCCCATATCATTATGATGTTGTTAATCCCTTGTATGTGGAGTTCAATTAATTTATTTTGAGTATTTTTCCTATTGCTATCTTTTTTGTGTGGGTTATCCCTTGAATAGATGGGGTTCATACTCTCCAAGAGATAGAGAGTGTTTTTTTCTATGTGACAAGTTATTTTCTCAAATATCCTTTTTGAGGTGTTGTATAATACTTATACGGATGATGATAGCACTATCCTCATTATATATGGGCCCTTGATGTCGTGAAATATTCTCCAAATGGGTTATTAATTGAATTATACAGTTTATGAAATCCGATGAGGCATATTTCACCTTATATGGTTTTGAAACTATGACATGATTATGGTGGTCGGTGAGTAGATGGGATATCTTATTTTTTATAGATTAAATAGTCCCTAAATCATTTTATACACTCTAGTTAAGTTTGAGTCATATTTGATGGTTTTTAATTGGTTGTGTGATTGTTTTGGAACTTGTTTAGTATGGATAACGTTGATGTTTTATATTTTTTATTGCATAGGGTTATCTAGTTCAACCTTATTTACACCACCCTAGAGGAGTTGGAATGTGTATATGGTGATTCACCTAAAAATGTATTAGTATTTCTCCATAACAAATATCTGTGTATTGAGACTTTCTTTTTGGTCCTAGAATTGTTAAGGAGGTTTTTCCCATTTATGAGATGGGTAATGGAAAACCCCTATTAAATGGGGTGAATATTACCCAGCCAGAGGGTGGGTAACCCCCTTGGTCACTATGTGCACCTTTTGGTGATGTGTTGATCTGTGGAATTGAACATAATTTCATTACTATACCCTAAGATAAAAATGTTAATATTTCATCTTATGTTATGAGGAATCATTGTGGGGATGATGATTCATCAATAGATCAAGCTCTTATCCTTGGTAATCATATGATATATTTTTTAGTGTTTGATAATATCTTATGGTTTTGTGATCTCCCATTCTGGAATGGGATCTTCTTGATTCGATTCTGTTGGTATGAGAAAAATATATTGGATTTGAGGTACTCTTTTAGTTGAATGGCAGATTGAGTTTTAACAAACGTCATGTGATCTATTTATTTTATCCCCATTATATGAGATAAGTATAATATCATGATTCTTTTATTTATATCAATGGGATTAGTTGATGGTTTTATTGGGAATTGAAACCATACACTCTTACTTAACTTATGATCTCCCCTTCTATCATGATTTTAGTAATTGTTCATATTTTTCACTGGTTTTATACTAACTTGTTTCTAGTTCACCATTTATGATTTTGGGTCATCTTTCTAGGTAATTTTATACTCTCACTTACCATGGTTTTATTCCCAAACATATACTATATATGTAAAAGGGTAATTGGTTTTTGATTTCTTATATGGGTGTGAAGATAGTGGAGTTTGGTCATTGGAGATCCCAGTGGTGTTTGATGATGACAAGGCTCAGGATGTTGACTATCTGGATGTGCTGATATCGCTTCCTAGCCGCTCATGGATGATCTGTATCTTGGGGAACAATGCTCTATTGTTCTTCCATTGTATATTATAATTACTATTACATTATTGACCGGGTATGTAGATTTTGTTCATGAATATTTTATGTCTAATATTTTTGTGTATCCAGAATATTTTCATTACTATAGATGGATGATGATGAGTGTTTATGAATTATGTATGGGTTATTGTATCAGTTATTTGATTTATTCCTTCCTAGTGTTGTTACCAGACCCTAAAGAGATTTAGTTAGTATTATAGTGGTACAATTAACATACAATTACCTAATTGGATACATATTCTAGAGGGTCAGGTCATGGTAACCTTTAGTTCCTATAAATCTTCATAAATGCATCATTCGGTTGGACGTTTTTACGAGAATGAGTGATTGTGTATATGTATGTTTATAGTATACACTAAACATTTCAATTACTATATCATCCAACTATATATATATATATATATATATATCATTAACCAATGTAATGACATTCTATTAAAATCATTATTCTTATGAATTATTAATATTACTATTATATAACTCTACAATCCAACTCTTTCATTATTATAATATGCTATCATTTGGGATGCTTCAACCACCCACATGAATGATATTATACCAATTCCATAATTTTCATCATGGATATCTATTAATTGATTAATAAAAATAAAAAATAATAATAAATAGTAAAATATTTTTAAAATATGGTTCAATAATGATGAAATAGAAATGAATTCACATTATAATGTTACTTTTCATTATTGAAAAATTACCCAAATAAATGCACATCATAAAATTTATTCTCCCAAAACATGCCCTTGGAATAAATAAAATGAAAATGATCCCATATAGATTTCTTAAAAAAATTATTTCACTACCTTGAATAATATTGGATTGAATTTAATGGTTTCTTTCCAAATATCCTTAGTCTTTCACCTCTATTTGATTTATAATTATGATAAAGGATTATTAGGTTTGGGCAAAACATATATATATTTTTTTATCAATAATATTTCACATACATTTCCATGTTTTTAATTTTATTTTATGGATTTATTTGTTCCCAATTATCCAATTTTTCAAGATCATTTATAATTAATATTTAAATTATATACAAAAGTGTGAAAGTAATATTTTTTCAAATTTTCCTCAATGTTGTTTCTACCACTTTTTTTCTTTAATCATTATGATTCTTCAATTTTATTTTTGTTTACTTTTCAAATATTTTTAAAAAGGTTAATGTATAAATTTTTTCCTTTAAAATGTTATTAATTTTTAAAGATATTCCTTCTTATTTTCATATTTAAAATCTAATATTCTTCGAAAGTGTTTATGATTTATGTTAAAATATTTTAATGTTTCATATTTTCCCTTGAGGATATAGTCTAATGATACTATACACATTATTGGTCTTGATGGATTATGTTCATGTCTTATGAAAATTTTCATGAAACTCCTTTGTAACTTATATTATATTTATTACATTATTGATTTATGAATATGATCATGTTCATGTATAACCCATATATATAGTTTTTTATGTGATGTGTGGTTTTAGAATAATATAGGAAAATAATGCATTAGGAAAATGTTGGAACCATATCTTGTGAGGTTCTATGTTTTTGTTAGGAGTTTTACACATTTTTCCATTTATAATAATATAATTACGTGGGAAGTGCTATTATTGAAATTGATGGACTTATCACTGGTTTTGGATGTTAAGGATGGAATTTTGACATGTATCAAAATCATAATACGTCTAAGGAATGTATGGTGATTGGATGTTTTATACATGATAATTACATTGAAATAGTTTATACAAAAAATTAGAAATAGAAAACTCCGTAAAGTGAAATGTGAACTTTATAAGGTGATAATATGATTTTATAAGGTGAAGGATCTTCATCATTAGGTTATAGAAGTATTTTATAAAGTTAAAAATCAACTCTGCATTGTGATAAATTGATTTGACAATGTGAATAACTAACTATGTAAGGTGAGTTGAAGTCTTCAAAAACTGAGTTATATAATTCATAAGTTGAAAGAACCACATCAAAAAGTAGATTTCTATATACTTTATAAGGTAAATAATAACATCCTAAAGTTATAATTCGTCCCTATAAGGTAATTTATCTTATATTTAGTGAATTTGTAGACATATTATGGTCAAAAAGGGAATTCATAAGGTGAATTCCATTTATGATTTTTTTAAATATCAAATTCCTCAATGATACATTAAAAGGTTCAATAGTGATGTTCATAAACATAACTAATTTTTCAATTTTTAGATTAAGAGAATAAATCAGGGGAATTGTTTTTGTTCTATCTATTTTATATCTCAAAGTTACTGGTTTCTATATCAATATTCATTTATAGAACTCACACTCACCCATATAGATTCAATTAAATATTATAAAATCATAATTTATGGTTGATATCTTAGTCCAATGTAAGTTATGTATTCAAGATATTATTGGGAACTCCAACCATATTTTTTAGATGGTGTATTTTTCAATTTTGTTGATGATTTGAATATAATAATCACGATTTATTTTGATGTAGAATTTATTGGAATATTAAATTAAATACAAAATCCCGGATATGTTCACTCTAGTAGACACATGTTTATTTTATAGAAAATTCCACATCAATAGTGGTTTATATTCAAATAAATTATTCTATAGGATAAAAAAAAATTAAATAGAACATATTGAATTGGGTTGAAAAAATGTAAATTATTTCAAATTTCTTTATTAAATATTAGTAAAATATAGATGACATTTCAATTATATTTTGGAATAAGGAATATATAAAATTACTTTCAAAAACAAATAAAACATAGGATATGTGAATTTTTGTTGTATTACTATGAATATAAAGCTTTATAAATAATAAATAAAATAAAAATTTGAAAGCACCCTAGCTAATTTAAAATAGTTCAAATTACATTTTTGAAATACATGGTAGGTAACTCTAATAAAAACTTATCCCATACCGGGTAATGGTGATCATTTTGGATGACTGTTGCTCAGAGTAGTTGAAAAAATATAGAAGAGATGGGGAAGGGTCTCATGAATCAAAATATAATAATAGTTGTTCCGAATATGAAATTCATGTTTCCACTAAGGTTAAAAATTAAACTAAAGGAAATTTTAATTATGGGTTCTAACATATTAAATTTCAAAAAAGAAGGAATGCACCATAATATCCACATGACGTCCACCCATAGTAGTTTAATTCCACTCAAAGACATTTATTATTTTCCTCTTCCTTTTAAATTTATTTTTTGTAGGGATTAGAAGACTTATAAAATTGTGGTTGTATTGGTGTGAGGTGGATGGGAGAGCATGAAAATTTTCCATTTCTCCAAGATTATAAGATAATGTATCTTGAAGATGAAGCTGAAAACATGAACTAAGAGCTCTACTTATTATGGGATGAAGACCTTTGAGAGTCAGATTGGTACCCTTTTAATGTTATCAAGGTTTAAGGTGAAGATAATGAAAACGTGTCTTCTACATGTTTTTTTCACAGATGAACATGCAACATGAGTATTTTCAGAAGTCCACTAAACATAGTATTATTTTGATCAGAGTAAGATAAACTACATAGTTCTAATAGATCCAATATGACCACACTCAAAATAAAAGTAAAATTTTATGACGTTTTGTCAAAGGTAATTGAATGATTTCATAAGAAAATGCATATCAATAAAACAAATAAATTATTTATAAACCACGTTTTATGATCCCCCTATTTCAGATATGGTATTTTTCTTTAGTAAAGTAATCTTCATTTTTCATTAGACATGACTTTATAAAAATATGATTTTTTTTAAAAAATTATGACTAAAAATTTTAGTTTTTCTTTCTATCCACAGTCATTTTCTATTCAAAAAAACCTACATGAAACAACTAGTTGGTTTTGGGGATATTCAGAACATAGAATTATTGTAAAAGATGAAGTGGAGTCTCCGTGGATAGAATTAGGCATCCATATATTGGAATGATAAATTCAATTATTTCATGACAGGGAGAGGATTCACATAGAGAAATGATGATAAGAATATGGGAGGAGTGTTTTTATTCGTTATTTTGGTTAATAATGGATTGCGGGATAATTTAAATTTCTTATATATAGGTGTTTGTGCTGTTGGAAATAGTTTACAATAATTAATATGGAAAGATGTTGTCTTTGGATGGGGAATTGGATTTATTATGGGTGAAAGATAGGCTTTGGGATGTTTTTTTTCTTTGTCCATATGGTGCGCCATCCATACGGAGTCATCCTCTTCTGACTTTTACTAAGAATTCTATAAATCTTCATGAATGTCCTTGTCCACTATGGCCAATAGTATTGTTCCATTTTATTCTTCTTTTTTTTACACTTGTGTGCTGTATATATCAATCTATTGATGATTTCATTAAGAGAGTTACATTACTAGAAAGAGGATTTAGGATTATTGGACAACAAAGGCCTAAAGAAACATTATTTTAATCTCTTTAATTAAGTAAAAAAATTAATAAAAAAATAAAAATATTAAAATTTAAGTCCATATGGACTTATGTTTAGTCTATATTATATGAAAAGTCAAATTTCAAAATTCACCTTCTGAGTGAACCCTTATATTTTTTGATTTATCTTTAAATGTGTGTTGGTTATCATATTTCGTGTGGACTTATGTTTTTATTAAATATTGGTATATGTTTCATAATCATGTATTTATATGTGTTTTGTGTTTTCCATTCACATGTATTAAAAGGTTTGGTTTTAAATATGTTATTCGTTTTTATTAAAATGTATTTTGTGTATAGTATATAATCATGTAATCTATTTTTTGTGTCCAAATGTATTTTTTTTTGTAATATATTATACTGATGATGAGGACGTTTTTGGATGTTTTTTGAAAACGAGAGCCTATATTGTTTCCTAATTCCACATTTCTTTGTATTTTTTTATCAAAATGCATGTGTTATTTGTTCACATGTTCTCACAAATTTGATTGTATTTGTTATGTATTAAAATGGGTTTCATTTGTAAGAACATATTTTTTATGTGCAGTAATACATAAAAAAATGAGGGAAAACATTACAGATTATGTGTTTTTGACATCCATGGCCATCATTTCTGTTTCTTAATAATCGTCACCTAATGCTCATGGAAAATGGGATAAACGTTGGTAAAAAAGGAATTTGGAGGAGTGTTATATTGTAGGTCCTCGTCGGGATCGAAAGAACAATTCCCTAAGGCCTTTTTTCTTGCATGGAAATTAGAGACTAGGAAGCAAAAATAAAACATAAATAAATGTTTTGGTCATTTTGTATGAAATAAATAGATTTAACAGTTCCAATAAACCCAATAAATCTATGTTTTGGACATATGTGGATAGACCTTACCATATCAAAACATCCTTAATTTTCTTTGAAACCATTTTATATGGAGGAATAAGATGAAATAGAACAAAAATATATATATTAGTGGTTAGGAGATCAGATTCAGGGTTCTTCATGGTTAAGAACAACAGCAAAAATGAAAAACTCATAAACCACAAAATCTAACAATGATAGAGGAAAAGTAAAAAATAACATAAATTGGATTCAAGACATGATTCTTTTGAGGGAACATAGAGAAGTTCTAGTAGTTGTAGGGGAGATTTGTGAGAGCTTTAGATACATTAGTGATTGAGTAATGGTTAGAGTTCTTTTAAATAGAGAAGGGACACATTTGATAAGACATTCCAAAAAGCATTGATAATGATCCCATTTATAATCGCTAAATTCATATCCACTGAAAATGGGTATTTTTTATCACTTTTAGTGCTGATAAATCATGATCTTTATGAATGATAAAAAAGTGTTGATAAAAGGCATCTTTTTTATTAAAATATTTTAGCATTGATAATAGTTTCTTTTACAGTTATTTTTTAGCACTAAAAAAGATCCATATTTATCAATGCTATAAAGTCACTGATAAATATTACTTTTATCTTCGCAAAAAATTTAGCATGGATAAATAAGTTATTAGTATAAATATTTAATTAAATTTATTTCAATTTTATAATTATTCAAATATAGATAATAATTTATTTATAATTATATAAATTCTTATATAAGAAATAGTATTTCTTTATTTATAATAATTAAAAATATATAAATTAAAAAATATAGTAAATATAAATTTATAAAAAATTTATTTATAAATATTTATTTACAAATATATTTTTAATACTATTAGTATATATATAATCTTAGTTACATGTATCTTAAAAATTATTGAAATTGAATATATCAAAATGAGTACACATTAATATTTTCGAAAAAATGTATACATTTTATTTTAAATATAAATTAATAAAAAAATATGGATATATACATATATTGAAATAAGATGAATACATATTCAAAATACAAAAAAAATAATAAATAAAAATATGTAAATAAAAAATAGAAAATGAACAAATTCAAAAAAAAATAAAAAATATTAAAAATGAATAAACAAATACATTAAATTTAATAATATTAAAAATAAAAAAACAAAATTGACCTATTAAAAACATAATATATTAAATTTATCATGTTATAATGAAATTCTAAAATATACTAAAATTTTAAAAAATTACATAAATATTAGATCTATGTGTTTTTATATAATATTTCATTAATTGCATAAATATATTTTTGTGTGTGTTTTATATAAAAATTCACTAATTCTATATATAGATGTATATGTACATGTAATAAATTTAACACATGACAGTTGATATATGTTAAGTTGAAAAATTAAACTACATTAAAAAATAACAATACAATTAATATGTTTTTAATCATGATATTTTATTCACTTTATAAATATATATTTATATTTAATATATAATAATTTTCACTATTTATAATTAATATATATTTTTTATACTTATTCGTTTTTATTAAAAATTAATTTATATATAAATTTAGATTTTTATTTAATTTATCCGTTTTATTTTTTTAATTATTAAAATTTATTGATTTTATTTGTCAATATTTAATATATACTATTTATTAATATTCATAATCTAAATATATATATATTAAGTTTATTCATATTTATCAATCATTACTTAATTAGTAAAATATTTAATTTTTTTAATTTACGCATTCTAAATTTTTATTTGTTTAATTATTACATTTTATTCATTTACCATATCAATGTATTTAATATATATTATTGATAAATTTTTAAAATTTATATATTAATATTCAATTTATTAATTTTTTACAGTAATTATTTAATTAATAAAATTGGTAATTTTTAAAATTTTATTAGAATAATTATGGCATTTTATTTTAGAGCTTTATCAGTTATAAAATAAAGTACAGAGAAAGGTTTCTTTTTATCAGGGCTAAAAAAGTGGTGATAAAGGGTTCCCTTTATCAGCAATTTTTTTAGCACTGATAAAGGGAACCATTTATCTGTTCTTATTTTACCAATGATAGAGATGGAAGTCAACATCACATTATGCTAGCACTAATAAATGTTAGTGCTATTAAAGGCCTATTTTGTTGTAGTGTGTGTTAAAAAATATGAAATATATAGGGATAACCAAAGTTTGAAATACATTTTCCCATAGAAAGGGATCAATATGAGGTAGATGTGATGGCTGTAACTACTCATGGCTTATGATTGTTCAATACATTACCACCATAGGAAGGAAAATAATGTGGATGATGTGTTGAGTTGGAAATATCATAGAGTTATGACTACAATGAGATTTAAAAAAGATCCTTTATTCATGGATTTGATTAAGTTGGATGTGGGAATCATTAATGAATGGTAAGAATCACCTCCATTCAAAATTATTTTCACACCATATTTAAAAGAGAAAAAAATTCATCCCTTGATACTAATAATTTTCAAGGGAAATTCAGATCCATGAATGATTGGAAGTTGGTAGACTTTAAATATGAAGATAGCATATTAAAATTTGGAAAGAGGATATCAATTACATCTTTGTGTGAGATAGAATGAGAATGATTAAATGAATTTCATAGTAAATATTTCTTTATAAACGCATGAAACACCAAAATGTGTTAAGATTTAAAGAAACATTTTTGTTGGGATAATATAAAATAAGAAATTGTAGACTATATATCATGATTCTTTTTTTAAAGAAAATGTTCTGAGACAATAAACTAAAGGAGTTATGAAACCTCTATATATTCTTATGTGGAGATGTGATGATATCATTATTAACTATTTAAAAAGTTTACTAACTAATAATAGATAGAATGATACACTATAGGTTATTGGTGACTGCCTTTCTAAGACCTCGCCTATCCTTTATATAAAAGAACATTTTACTCTTGAGAACCTTATGAATCTCAATATTATTAATGTGGTGAGATGTCATTATTCCCCTCTTTCAATTGAATCAGATCACAATGCATGCTTTAAATCAAAGTTATAGAAATGTATTCATAATGATTTTGAGACTAGGCTATATTTCATCCCTATTTACTATCCTAAAATAAAAATATAGTCTTGAAGAATTATTCAAACATTTGATGGCATGTTGAGATGATGACCACTAGAAAGTTCATGATATGTGTTATTATAATTTTACTTTGGATGAATTTAAATGTAATTATAACATTGACTCTAGAATTAAAATGGCACTGTGTGATGAATTTTAAGATAAAATAAGTCATAAAAAATCTTATAGAGATTAAGGTGGGGAAAGGAAGATTTTAAGAACAAACAATATGATGAGACATCGTGAGAACTATTTAGATACATGTTAAGGAATATTAGAGTAATAAAAAGTACAATATTGATATTTGTAGTAAGGATTTATGATTTCAAGTAAGGGATCATTTTTTAATAAAATTAACTTCATGGAAGGGTGATATAATGCTAGGAAATAATGGGGAACTAATCCTTGATCACATTAGTCATTTTTAATTTCTAGAAAGAATTAGAGCGTTGGATTACTATTTAGAAATGCCACCTATCCTCTTTAAGATTCATGATGTGTTCCATATCTCTTTATCAAGGAAGTACATGCTAGATACAACTCATTTTCTTACATTAGAGTAAAGAGTATTCGAACATAATTTATATTACTATGAATATCCTATCTATATTTTTGGCATTAGGGAACATGTGTTGTGGAATCAGATGACTTTGTTGATGAAGTTTTTTTTTGAGAAATCATAAAAAAATAGGCAATCTGAAAAAATGAAGAATTTATGATGAATAAGTACCAGCATATGTACATGAGGTGACATTATAGAAATTTGAATGGTGAAATTTTTGAATGTTGGAAGATAGAAATACATGAGATTAAATTATATTAAGAAATATATTCTATCTAAATAAACAACAACATTACATATTTACTATTATTCAAGAATATGATTGAAACATAAATTAATTTTTTTATAAATTTAATTTGAATATATGAGTTTCATATTTAAATTTATCGTGTCAAATTTATCTTAAGTTAAAATCTTGACATTATTCAAAAAATATTGATTTTATCTGAATAATGAAAAATAATGATTTTTTAAAACTATCACTTCTATAATATTATAATGATATAAAAATAAATTAATTTTTTTTGAAACAGGTGTTAAAAAAATAAATATTTAATAATTCATTTAATGTATATAAAAATATTATTTTTGACATATAAATATAATCATAACATTTTTGAAATTATATTAATGCTTTTATTCAAATAAAAACTATTTATGTTCCTTGTTTTTATTCACGTATATCTAAGGTACCTTCTATTAATGGGTTTTTTGAATGGAAAATTATCGTATTATTATTTAACATAAAAAAATAAATCTTATTGGAATCATCCTTACACTTTATTTTTCCACAAAATTAATATTTTTCTTGAAGAAAAAAAATTATCTTTAAAGGTTTTTCATTATGTTTTGTGATGTTATATTAAAATTAATTCCCACCAATTATATGACATGAAACATGTAAATTATATTCCATATTTTTAATCATCATAATAAATACTAGGTAATTAGGTGAGCATAAGCTTATTTTTATATTGAATTAAAACCATGCAAAATATTTATCACCTCAATTAAGGGTAAATTTTATTCAAGGGTTAAAAATAAATGAGAAGAATTAATTTTAACAAAATACCTTTTTAAATCTCATTAGTTATTTATATTTTTATCATAACATTATCATATTCATCTCTATGAAACATTGCGTTGACTTTTATTATAAAATGACATTATATTATTAAAATATTTCAAATAATATCATGGGTGACCTTCCCCTCACATAGAAACGGGTAACTACTTTCTTATAGTGGTTAAACAAAGATATATAAATATTAATTTATGATTTTAAAATATTTATTATAAATATTTTATATTGAAGAATCATAATGATAAAAAGTACACAATTATTTGTAAATTCGTTATATGTTTTTGAAATACTATGTTTTAATATATGATTTTTATTTATTTCTGTGAGAATTAATATTTTCCCCAATTTAATAAAATTAATATGATAAAGTAAAATTAATTTTTAATATAATAATGTCAAAATTATATTTGGGTTATTTTCTAGGATTTTTATGAAAACTTTAATTTTTTGAAAGGTAGTAGAAAATAAAATGTTTTAAATGAAAACTATTTTTTCTGTTAATATATGTTTTAAAGTAAAATTTTATTTAAAATTGGTTCTAATGTAAAATTAGTAAAATTTTATATTCACTATAATATTCAGGCCATTTTTATCAAATTAATAATAAATATTTATATAAACACTTAGTAAACATTTGAAAATATTTCTTTTCAAAACCTTCTTCCTTATCGCATATGCAAAATTATAATTAAATTAAAAAATTCTATATATATGAATGGAATTAAGAAAAATGTATTAAATATTATTAGTCATGATAATTTATATTATATACTATGTTAAACATAATATTTTACAAAAATTATTTATAAAAACACTGAACATTATTTACCTCAGTTATGCAAAAAATGGGTTTACTGGGGAGGGGGGTTAAATTAAAAAGATAAGTGTTAAAAATAACCCAACACTTTTACATAACCAATTTTATGTCTATAGTTCAACCTTATACCTTCTATTCCAATAAATTTGTTATTATTTAATCCCTCTGAATATAAACCACACGTGTGTAATTTATTCATTCCGAAATTTACAACTGTGCCACTCACCTCACTTACAAAAGGCCACCCCTTTCCTCTATTATTCACACCATTATACCATTTTGGTTCTAAAAATACCCACCAAAATAACATATATAATTTATTTTTCCCATATTATATGACTTATTTAAGATATAAGTCCATCCTAGGATTGATTTTGGTTCATTCCAAAGGAGGATTCCTAAAAAAGAGGTAATGTTCAACATTAAGAATTTTGTGTTTTATTTTTTCCTCCACCTCCTACAATTATTATTATATCATTTTGATATAATAAATTAATAATATCACATATACTATTTTTATGTAATGGTTATGACCTAGTAATATCTCTAATTACCTCAAATGAGCTACAAAATCCTTATTTGTGTGTACAACCTAACCTCACGAAAAGATGTCATTATTTTTCTTATTACCACATATCAAGGATCGAAATAAATAAGTATTTAATATTCTTATATATTATATTTATGATATTATTATAATCCCTGAAATATTTTATCACACCTACCTTCATGCTCTTTATTTTGTGGGAATACGATAATATAGCTTGTTTGGAGGGTGGACTAACGCCTTATGAAGAAATGTTTTCCATTCACGATTTACATTGAATCTAATAATGATACAATTAATGTAAATATATGATATATATATGACATAAATATTATTTTTTAATGACAATATATCATTTATCATTCCTTATTTCAGTCCAAAAAGAATATTGAAAAAATATTCATGTGTGTGTATGGTCTATCGTCACCATGAACAATGTATTTCATATTCTATCACTAAATTTTAAGGATTATAATAAATAAATATATTCTGATTATATATGATATTTAATTCATGGTAAAAATTATTACTATTTTTAAATCATGATCAAAGTAACAGGATAGAAAATAAAACATAAAAATATATATGAAAAACAAAGCTATTATTAAGCAACACGTAACTTTAACATGGAATTATTAATAAAATAGTAATAAAAGGTCAAATAAAAATAATATATGGTATTACGTATATAAATATTTTTTATAAATAGAATTATAATAAACATATATTCATCAAACTAAATTATCAAATGTGAATGATGGAAGTTAAGACATATGGTAAGAGGTTTTGTCCCAATTTTCCATCTTTATGATGTATGACATTTTATGCACTAATATTTTTTCATATGGTGTATGTAATACTCCATTGAAATGTAATATCATTGTAACATCCCTGTTTTGGAAGCCACACAGAGGCACCCCATACCCGGTTGGTCACATGGCCTCAAGAGCATTTCCCCGAATGCCAGAGGCTGCCAACTAGTAGCGAGGTCCTTGGGTGTGATAGTCGAGAAACTATGCCCTCTTTGGTAGAGTAAGACAATAGAAGAAAAACAATATAAATACCGGAAGAAGTAATAATCCATACAAAAAGAAACAACAGAATACCGGAAAATATTAAACTTGAGCACACACACACACACACACATATATATATATATATGAATGATGCATGATACATATGTCTAGCAAAGCAGCCAAAAAAATCACAATGCTAGAATTCAATAGTACTAAACCAAATACAAAAGAAATAAAAACAACAACTCCTTTGCATCACAAGCTATATCTGGGTCCCATTTTTGCCAGCTCCATAGTCAATCAAGAACCCGAAGTAGAAGTGTGATTTCCCTTATATATACCTGCAACAATATAATCTGTTTGGGCCCAAATTCCTGACAGAAATTGGGCGTGAGACTAAATCCCAGAAGACTACCACCCAAATATCTATTCCTAATAGTCATTGAATATATATGGAAGGTAATAAGCAAAGATGTAGTAAAAAAGAAGTTAATAAGTAATAAACAGTTCCACATATCAAATAAGCAACTAATCAAGCAAGGTAACCCTCTAGGAAGTACACGTAGCCTATCACCTCTAGTTCAGTCATTAAAATATATAAATACTATTTGAGGAAGAGCTCATAGTCAATTCCCATTATAGTCAAATGTAAATCAAGACTCTTTGAGAAAGCTCACACAGTCAATTCACCTTATAGTCTATGGTATTCAAGGACTCTCTAAAGAAGCTCACATGGTCAATTCCCCTTAGAGACCCAAGTGGTCAATGACTCTCTAAGGAAGCTCACTCAGTCAATTCCCCTTATAGTCTAAAATGGTTCAAAGACTCTCTCAGTATGATCACTCAGTAGATTAACTTTATTGTCTCAAATGGTTCAAAGACTCTCTGAGGAAGCTCACTCAGTCAATTCCCCTTATAGTCTACTATACTGGGTTTTCACATCCTTGTGTATATCAATGAGCATAACAATGCCATACGATAAAAGTAATCCTCCAGAAATGCTTGGATAATCGGTCTACAACATATCAAGCATGTCAGGAAAACAAACTCTCCACCCTACAACACTAGGCATGGGAAAACAGGCAAGGCGGCCAAAAGGATAAGCATGATGAAATGATCTTAAATAGAACATGCATGGGAAACCACATCCAAAACATTAAAATCAACTCTATTTATATCCAAATAACCTCTAATCAAGCATAAAAGCATGGAAGGAAATTAACAGTGGTAAAACGGTAAACACACAATACCCTGATTAAGGGTATAAGAGAAAATTGCACATATAGCACAATGACATTCAACGGAAAGGAATAAACCACATACCTCGGTGTTGGGAGATTGATATACTCTGGCATCAGCCCTTGGATCGAACTAGAACATGATATATCAACAAAATGTCTAAAATGATCAACCAACCATATATAACGAGAGAGGAGAAAACAGAAGATGGTGCTCTAGGAAAAATGAGAACTCCCTGATGTGATTCCAACGCAACTGATTGTGTTTGATTCGGGGGATGGATGACCGCTCGGGGGTTTGTCGAAGATCTGCAGCTGTATGGTGCTCTCGGTCGAACAAAACCTAGAAGGAGGGATTTCTTTCAATTAGATGCAACCCAGGTATGTTTAATGAAAAAAAGAAAATACACAGCATGTACTTTTGAAGTACATGGAATGTAATTTTCTTTTTTATGTACTCCACTTTAGGCGGCCTCCAGGTCACCCCACACGGCCATGTGTGTTCCCATTACACAGCCAGCACACATCCACCTGTGACAACATAGATCACGGCGTGTGCTTTAAAAAATTCCAGAAATTCCTCTTTTCTAAAAAACATCCAGAAAAGGAAAACATACCTATAAAGAAGATCCGGGTTTTTACAAACTTCCCCCTTTAAAAAAATTCGACCTCAAATTTCTCTAGCGTGGTGCAGAAGAAGAAACCCCGAACAGCTCTAGCCACTGTGCTCGTACATCGGCCTCTCTCTCCCAAGTATCATCCTGTACTCGCCTGTGCTACTATAGCACCTGTACTAGAGGAACAGACCTGCTATAGAGAACCTTCGTATTGCGATCAGAAATCTGGATACGATGATCCTCAAACAACGCATCCACTTCCAACTCAACCTTCTCGGGTTGAAAGACATGATAATGGTTTGAAAAGTAACATCAAGGTTGAGAAACATCAAAAACATCACGCATATCCCGGTACCTCTGTGGTAAATGCAACCGGTATGCAACAAACCCAACTCTTTCAAACACATAAAATGGCCCTACGTACCTAGATGAAAACATACCCTATCTCCAAATCCTCTTGTGCCTCATCCTCAGTGTGACATGTAGAAAAACCTGATCCCTGACCTCAAACTCTAGAGGTCATCTCCACTGATCACCATAAGACTTCTGTCGAGACTGTGCAGTAGCCATCCTCTTCTAAATCAACTCTATCAGCTCTGTGGTCTCCTGAACAAGACGAGGTCCCAAAAAAGCTACCTATCTTGCCTCCATCCAACATAAGGTTGACCAGAATGGAATACCATACAAAGCCTCATAAGGTTATATATGAGTAGTTTCTTGAAAACTATTATTGTAATAAAACTCCATAAGAGGTATGTGATTCTCCCATGAACCTCCAAAATCTAAGATGCATGCTCGGAGCATGTCCTCAAGCACCTGAATTATACGCTTGGACTGGCCATCTATCCGGGGATAGTAAGATGTACTCAAAAGTACATGTGTACCCAAAGCCTTCTGAAGCCCCTTCCAGACCCGAGAAGTAAAATGTGCATCTCTGTCTAAAACAATGCAGTGTGTAAATCCATGTAAGTGAACCATATCACAGATGTAAAACAGTCACATCTCATCAACACTAAAGGTCCCCTTGATCAGCAAGAAGAGAGAAACCTTTGTGAGTCATTCAATGACAACCCAAACTGCATCATTACCTTGTGGCGACCTTTGTAAACCTGTCACGAAATCCATCGTGACATCGTTCCACTTCCAATATGAAATAGGTAACTGCTGCAAATGCCCCACTGGTCGCTGATTCTCCACCTTCACCTGTTGACAGGTGGAACACTTCATGAAAAAAACAGAAAGAACTCTCTTCATACCTAGCCACCAATACTGATGGTGTAGATCACGATACATCATGGTGACACCAGGATGAACTTCCCAAACCGAGGAATGAAAGTCCCGCATCAGCTCCTTGTGTACGTCCACTGGCACCCATACGCACCCTTGGAAATGAAAGATCTTATCCTCGCCTATGGTCTATCCTTGAATGAGGTCATATCCTAACACGCACTCCCAGAGGACTAGGCCTTCAAAATCTGATAGCTTATTCATTCGCACTTGATCAAGAAGAATAGATGTAACAACCATAGCAGAAAGAAATGTCTATCCCTGTTTTTCATGCACCTCCAAATGAATCTCAGGGAATAGATCCATAAATTCCACTCACTCATGGACTCCTAAACTTCCTGTATTGGTGTCCTCCTGCTCAGTGCATCAACCACTGCATTGCCTTTTTCAGGCATATAAGAAAGCTCAAAATTAATGGAATAAAGATACCCAACCCACCTTTACTGTCTCAAATTCTAAACACGCTGAGTGAAGATGTACATGAGACTCTTGAGGTCGGTAAAAACAAAAAAATTCTCTCCCAAAAGATAATGTCTCGAATAACGTAAGTCCTAAACAACTACTGCTATCTCGAGATTGTGTGTCAGGTAATTATTCTCGTGTGGCCTCAACTGTCGAGACCCATACCCAACAACTCTTTCTCCCTACATAAGAACAGCTCCCAGCCCGATACCTGATGCATCATAGTAAACAGTATATCTTTTTCCTAGCTCTAGAAAGACTACTATCGGTGCTGATGTCAGTCTCCCGTTCAGCTCCTAATAGGCTAACTCACAAGAATCTGACCATAATAAATCTTCACCTTTCTTAGTTAGACCCAACGATGGTTTTGCTAAGTGTGAAAAGTCATGTAGGAAGTGTCTGTAGTATCAAACCAGCCCTAGTAAACTTTGTACCTCAAAGACATTCTTCACATGATCCCAGGAAACTACTGCTCTCACTTTCTCTTGGTCGACTGATAATCCTGTCTCAGAGATAACATGACCCAAGATGTGAATTTGATCCATCCAAAAGTGGCATTTGGAGAGCTTAGCATATAAATGATGCTCTCTCAGTATACTTAGATTGATCTCAATATGGGTAGAATTGTTGTGTCGAGTATAATAATACAGAAAGATATCATCCATGAAGACCACTACAAAAGATTCCAATAACACATGGAATAGTCGGTTCATTAGTGCCATGAAAACTATCTCTGTGTTCGTAAGACCGAATGGAATATCCATATACTCATATAGACCATACCTACTTCAAAAGGATGTGAGAGGTATATTAGATGGTCTAATCTGAAAATAATGGAAACTAGATCTCAAGTCAATCTTAGAGAACACCTAGGAAACTCAATGCTGATCAAAGAGATCAAAAATACTAGGCATGTGATATCGGTTCTTGACCATCAACTAGTTCAACTTTCGACAGTCCACACAAAGCCTGAGGGTACCGTCTGCCTTCTTTGAAAACAAGACAAGTGAACCCCAAGAAGAATTACTTGTTTGGATGAAAATTTTTTCCTAAAAGTACTCCAACTGCTTCTTGGGCTCTTGAAACTCTAGTGTAGCCATCCTATAAGGAAGAATGGACACCGATGCCGCTCCTAGCACTAGATCAATAGAAAATTATAACTCACGCTCTAGATGAAAAACTGAAAATTCCTCTGGAAAGAAATCCCTAAAATGATCTACCACTGGAGGAAAGTCCATATGTGAAGTCCACTAGTCATCCAGATATAGACTGGAAATATGGGATATAACTCATCCCAACCCATGATTCCCTGGTCCCTCACTACTTTCATGGAAATCTCGTTTTCCCTTATGAAGAAACAATATTCCCTCTGGTGATGTGAAACTCACCCTGTGGTGATGACAGTCGATGACTGCCTAGAAGGGAACTAGCCAGTACATCCAATTAATGAAATCATAGCCTTCCATATCTAGGACATAGAGGTTCCATAAGAAGTGACACCCACCTACCCCTAAAGGGAACTCTTTATAATGACACACACTTTACGTTCTAGTCCCCAAAGAAGTGTCTAGCGTCAAGATATCAGCAGAAGAAAAGATACAGAGCCTAAGGCTCTCTACAATATCAATATATATAAAGATATGAGAATCCCCTGTATCGAAAACAGTAGAAGTTAGAACTGAGGCAACTAAGATCGTACATAAAATGGTAGAGGGTATGGGATCTTGCTTTTGCTAGGTCTTCTCCACAGTAAATGTTTGGCCTACACCGTAACCATGTGACCCTATCTGACCACTATGAGATGATCCTCTCTGTTTTTGTTGAAATACCGGTGACAGGCCACCCCGTCCATGACCACCACCTCGACCTGAATGACCTAAAGGACTCCAGTTCCCTAACTGGCGAGAAACTGGTGGTGCTACTCCTCCACACAGAGTCATAGAAGAACCCCTATCACCACCTGCTGGTGAGAAGATCTGATAGAATCATTGAAGATGACCCATCTCGCCGCATGATCGACATTCCACTGGGTCTCTCGAGAAATGTGGCCTCATATGCATGCTATTCCCGCACTGGTAGCACTCCACATGGCTACCGGAAGATGCATCCTGCCTACTATAATCTTTTCAGGTAGTCTCCATGCGACACTTCCTGCTATTGGCCAGAGAAGCACTAACCCTAGATGATGAACCGCCCAGGCCCGCTGCTCCAGATTCTCTCAGATTGTTCTATGTGATCAGTTCCTACTTAACTATGAAGGATATCAAAGTCAACCTGAAGATGTTCACCTACAATCAAACTTCATGTCTGAGACCATCCTCGATCTTCCTTGCAAGGGACAACTCATCACCTCCTAGAATAGTAATGAAACACTACAGCTCTATGATGTGAGAGGAATACTCCATAACAAAAAGAGTATCCTGCTCCAGACTCATGAACTCTCTGGCTTGATCGGCCCTCAAGGTCTCTGGATAGATCTAATCGTAGAATATGGGCTGAAAATCATCCCAATCCATATTCTTCCGGTTTCCCTCCTATGAGATCACATCCCACCACCTCTTGGTGGAGTCTCAAAGCATATAGGTAGCGAGCTTTACCATCCTCTCTGGAGATATCTTCAGATGCTCGATGATCGTTATCATGGCTTCGAGCCATGACTCTACAACTTCAGGTCCTCCATCCCCTAAGAAAGTGGGAGAATGATACTATATTCCATGGTGATATACAGACGAATACCATGTCTCCGACATCAACCTCAAGGTCTCGTATATGATTATCAGCATTACACTATTTTCGACTCTGAAAAGCTTTAATGTACTGCTGGATGGTCATAACCTTCCCCACCATTTAATCGACCATTTATAGACCTAGTAGTTTCCTTTCCCCAACATCATCTTAACATGTTGGTGTTCTACAAATATTCCCATAAAGGGATTCATAAGGAGCCATTTTTATGCTTTAGTGGAAACTGTTATTGTAAAAGAACTCAACCAGAAGAAGATGTTGATCCCATACTCCATTGAAGTCCACTGAGCATGCTACCAACTTCAACTCAAGTATTTGGATAGTCCTATCAGAATAGAAATCAGTTTATGGATGATAAGCTATAATGAAGTTCAATTGTGTATTTAGAGCATATTGAAGGCTCTTCTAAAATGTAGTGGTGAATCTGGTATCTCAATTTGATACAATAAAATGTTTTACTCCATGGAGACTTACCACTTATCTAATAAATATATGTTCCAGTTGATCCAATAAAAAATCCTCTTGAATTTAAATGTAGTGTGTAGTATTTTTAAGATGATCCACAACAGCTCAAATAACATTGTTTCCTTTGGACGTATTCAGAAGTTCGGTGACAAAGTCAATTGTCTTTTTCACCCATTTCCATGATGGTAAGGAAAATGGTTGCATCATCCCCTTAGACTAATTCCTCTTAGCCATCACTTGTTGAAATTCTTGGAACATTGATGTATAATCAGAAATATCCTTCTTCATGTTATCCCACCAATAATTCTCTCAGAGATCACAATACGTCTTTGGGTTTCCTTGATGAATGGAGAAATTCAAACTATGTACATCATCCAAATGTTCATTCTTTAACTCTATATTTGATGGAACACATAGTCTTGACCCACATGTCACAATTAATTCTTCATTAATATTGAACTCTGATGATTTCCCTTTTATGATAGTTTCCACGTTATTCTGAATTCTCACAACATCCTTTTGAGCATCCTTTTACCTTTCCAAAAGAGAAGGTTGAGAAATGATTTATGAAAGGATATGTGATGATCCCTTTTTTATTATTCCATTTTCCATCTTCATCAAATATATGAAGATTGGATTCTTTTCAATTCTCATCAATGATAGAATTGATGGGACCTTTCTACATAGAGCATCTACCACCTTGTTCTCATTCCCAAGGTGGTAATAGATTGAACAGTCATAGTATTTGATCATCTCTAACAATATTCATTGGCAGATGTTCAACTCTTTCTATGTGAATATATACATGAGGCATTTGTGATTTGTATATATTTCACACTTATCCCCAAAGAGGTAATGTCCCCAAAATTTTAAAGTGTAGATTACTGCTACCAACTCCAGATCATGTGTTGGATAGCTTTTCCCATGAAAATTTATTTTCCTTGGATCAAAGGAAATGAAATTGTCATTTTCATCAAAAGACATCACAATACCTTCTTCTATGTATCACCGAATACCACAAAAAGATCTCCACTTGTGGGTACTCTGAGCATGGATACAGTGATAAGACTCATTTTCAACTCCTTGAACCTATCTTCACATTCATCACTCTAATCAAACATGACTCCCTTCCGAGTTAGCATGGTAAGAGGTTTGGAAAATCATGAAAAATTTGTCCCAAATCGGAAATAATATATAGCTAACCACATGAAGCTATAGATATCAACCACCTATGTTGGCCTCAGCCATCCCTCTATTGCAACTATCTTGGATGGATCCATAGATATCCCATTGTTTGTGATGATATTACCCATGAATGAGACTTCCATCAACCAAAACTCACAGTTTTAGTACTTTTCATAGATCTTCTTCTTTTACAAGGTCTCTAGTGTAGTGCTTAGATGCTCCTCACACTCCTTCATGGATTTGGAGTCTATTATAATATGATCTATAAAGTCTAAAATAAATTTTCTAAGGTAATATCTAAAGAATCTATTCATCATGTCCGTGAAAATTATAGGGCATTAGTGAGTCTAAAAGACATTACTAAGAATACATAGTTCTCATACTTTATGAAAAAAGAAGTCTTGGGGATATCCTCATTCTTCACCCTTACTTGGTAATATCATGACCGCTTATCCACATTGGAGAAGTAATGGGTTCCATGTAGCTGATCTTACAAGTCATCAATTCGTGGAAGAGGATATTTGTTCTTTATTATGATTTTGTTGATCTCAAGGTAATAAATGCAAAGGTGCATTGAACCATCCTTCTTCTTGACAAAGAGGACTGCTCAATCCCATGGTGAAGCACTTGGGTGTATAAACCCTTTATCCAAATTCTCTTAAAGGTGTTTCTTTAGCTCCTCGAGCTCCACAATATCCATTATATATAGAGTCTTGGATATTGGAAAATCCCCATGTATAACATCAACTGATAATACAAAATCTTTTCTAGAAGTAATACCGGGAAATTCATCAAGAAACACTTCAGCGAATTCCATCACCACAGGCATGTCTTCAAAGATGGGGTATTCATTAGACAACATAATCTATGAAAGATATGCCTGATTATATTGCAGTAATATCCCCACTTGAGAAGATGTTTCTAAAAAAGATTAATCCTCCTCCTTGAACTTGTATAGAATCAAAGGTCGATTCTCCATATGGAGAGTGATTTACATCTCACGAAAATTTATGTTGGATTTATGTATGAAAAGCTAATCCATGCCAGGAATTTAATCAAATTCCACAAGAGGGATTATTATGAGGTTCTCCAAGAAGTTCAATCCACAAATTATGGAATCGGAGGAGTTATATTCATGGGATGAAAGGATTTCCCCATTTTACATTCTAACCGACATCTTTAATTCAATGATTTGTGGTGGCATTGGGATAGTTCTACTAAGATTTTATGATATAAAACAATGTGTAGAACCAGAATCAAAATGTATGTTCTCTATTCTTGAATGAATAACTAGAGTACCTATCATCACATTGTTTTTGGGGTTCACTACAGTGGTAGTAATGGTAATATCTCTCCCTCGCTACCTTGGTGGTTGCTGGTTGCCTCCGAAAACTATTGGATAAGGGCATCAGTTTTCAAAGTGCCCTGGTTTTTATTAGTTGAAGCAATGGACAACGTGTTGAGGGTCGAACGATGTGTTCCTCTCCTCTATCACAACTGTAGGTTTCTCTTTTCACCAATTGATAGCTAGGTTACCTTCCTTTTTACACCTGAAGACTTACCTTGTCCCCATAAATTAATATTTAGGGTGCTTTTTCCCACACCTTTGGAAGGAGTGGTGCATGATTTTCTTAGAACCATTAAATTTATCCATCAAACCAACAGGATTAAAGACCACCTTATGCATCTTATCCACTTGATACCGCTCAGATTCACTAATCTCTATTTCGACTTTGAGGGAATCTCAAGAAATTTCCTCATATCTCTAGAAGTCGCATATCACTAGGGATTTATGTAGGCAAGGTTTTAACCTACCTAAGAAACAGTCATCCTTGTATTTAGGGGTAATGACAAAGATGAAGGTGTATCATGGAAGACATATAAAGTTTTCATTGTTCTCTCTGATGGACTTGTTGTAATTTTTCATTAGACAAAATAAGTCCCTTTCCATCTTATGTTGTGGGTGCAAGGAAAATATTTACGAAAAAAATATAGAAATCCATCTATTTCAACACCTTGATATCCTCCATAGGAATAATGTTTTTTATCAATTTCCACCATTGATCGGCTTCACCCTCCATACGATAAGCATCTAGAAGTAAATTATCTTATTAATAACATTGACGGATAGAGAATATATTCTCAATGAAGTTGATCCATTGTTTGATGATTGATAGATCAGGTGATCTATTAAAAGAAGGAGTCTTTTGTCATAGGAAGAATTCAATTGTATCTTGTTCATTCTTGGGGGGGGGGTTAACGTTCCTCTTCACCCATGATTCTATTCAAAACTTGAGTTAAATGAGAGAGTATCATGACCGTGTTTTAAGTTCACACTCCCATCATATTGGGTATATCACTAGAATAGTCATCACATAGATCACCACATCAGTTGTTAGCCTCAGTCTTCCTATTATTATCCATTGGATGTCATAAAATAAATGTTAGGGGTAACACATAAAAGGGGAATCCAAAGACAAAAAGGTATAACTTATAATTTTTTTTCTTAACATATGAATTTATAGGCTTCAATATATCTTATACATTATCTACATCACAACATATATTCTTAAGGGAATTTTTTTATTCCCTAAATAATTATTCAAACTGATCTTATGAATTTACAAAAGCATATCCTTTAGTTGTGTCATAACGAAGAGTGCATTAAGTCCCATTGTCATTCCCCAATTCATGTTTGAGTCTATCTCAAAGTGGTGTTTTCATGTTTTACCCTAAGATACATTTATGCTATAGACACCTCTACCTTCTCATATCCGGACAGAGATTTATTTTCTTGATAACCCACTTACTCAATAATCACCAAAATTTAGGGATGGTTTTTTTATACGTAGTCATATTAGTAAGGCTTTCGCTAGATTTTTCTAATCCTAATCCCAATAATAACGAAGCCTATCCTCTGAAACCAACAATAACATCCCTGTTCTTTATTCCATACTTAATGAAAATTTATTACATAAAATATTCACTTGCTACAACATAGATGGTCGAGAGATCTAGTCTCTTTTCAGATTAAGAACATTACATAACATCATAAAACATGAAATTCACATCTTTACTGAAAACCTATTTTACATGACCACACACATTCCTTCATACTTAGAATTGCATGGGATAGCATGATGGCATGCATAAGAAAAGGGTGAGATATATAGCTGAGTAAGGGAGTAAATAAGTCATAAAATAATGAATAAATTACATGTTATAAAATATTAATATTAATGCTGCATAAGAGAAACATGAACATAAATCCATGATATATGATGATTATCATAACATGGAAATGTGCTATCAATATTTAACATGATACTAGCATGATCCAAGAATCATTGCACATGGTGAATGAGTAAAAACTCATTGAAAATGAGTTAGCATGAGTAAACTCTTATTTCACTTGACTTATCATGATTCTAATCTTTGACCAATGCATTAGAGCGCTATTAGGGAACACCCTTCTTAATCATTTCATTTCATGCATAAGTGTGCCACAAAGATCATACAACATGGATTCATTAAACATCATAATATTTTCCATGATAAAGGAATGTGTAATTAATACATGAATCTATTTAACAAATATGTAAACATTTATAAAGGTGAATACCCATGATAGAGAAATTTGCATGGTATTCACTACATAATGACTTTGTCTTGGAAAATCGCAGTGCAATTCGGCAACATAACTGACATGACATAAGAATTCATAAAGATAGTTGATGAGATAGAAAGGGGGTTCTCATCATATGTATATAAAATGGAATGTAATGGGGTTAAATATATACATTTACTAACATAGGTAATTGAATTTAGATTCATAGTATAAAATATGTTTTTGAATGTAATCGAAGAGAGACAAATCCCTTGTGGAATTTTGGAATGGTAACGAGTGTACATTGGAGGAATTAATGATGTATAAAGGGGTATATCATCATTAAAATATAATTCTGGTATTATGTTGGAGTTGAGAAATAACACCCCCATCATTTTAAATTGAATACAAATTCGTATAACAACATAATGAAATTTTGAAAAAAATGAAAAAGGAATATATTAATTACTTGGAAGTGTGATCCTAAAGGCCTGGGAAAGGCTTGAGAGAGTCTTCTAGAGATATTGGGGGTACCTTGGGATAAATATATATAGATTATGGAATAGTATTTCCAAGCTCCAAATGGTTGTAGTGAAGAGTAATGAGAGATTTAGTGGGTTTAAATAGGAAATGAGAGGGAATTCATTTTTATTTATGTTTTAGACACCACACATTAAACTAATATAAACCACAAACCAACCCATGGTTTGTTCCCATATTTTTTTCAATAAGGGAGTGAAAAAAAATATTTCATAAGGCCAATGGATGAACCTATTATGATATTATTCTTTCTTATGTGGAGGTGAGTCACACTATCAATAAAATCATTTTAAATTGTTATATTATTTTACAATTCTTGGAGGGTCCACTAATGATTTGTAAAATAAATAAATAAAACCAAAAATCACATTATTTTAATTTAAAAACATATATTGGACGAAAACTACATTTATATATTTGTATTAAATCATTATTGTGTCATTATGATGTCATAAAACACATTATATATTTAAACAGTATTTTATTTTTTTCCCAAAAAATTAACTACCTCAGAAAAATATGAAAAATTCACTGTTAGATAATATCGATGTCATGATTCCAAAAATAATATTCATTTTATCAAAATAATTTTCTAAATTTGTGAATTTTTTCTTTTAAAATAACAACTTCTATTTATAAAAAATTCATCGGTGATGACAAAAACGGATTTCAAACAAGAATAAAAATTAGAGTTGTATTCATAAAAATTATAAGATCGTTTATATTTAAGAAAAATTATATTTGTAATAATAATAATTGGTTAAAATATTATTTAATAAAAAAATAAATAAATTCTCCAAAATAGATTTATTAATTGAATATTAACTAAAAATAATATTTTTTCTTTAAAAACTATTCACAATGTAACAATAATAAAATGAATGTATATTCTTTATTCTATACAAAAAAATGCACATAATCATAGTTCTGGGGTATTTGAAAATAACCCCTCATATCTCCCACAAAAGACCTAAGGGTAAGGTTTGTGATGGTGATAGACTATTGGAGAGGCTCAGAAAACATCTCTCGGGTAGTAATATCTTTTAACTTAAACTTCCCCCATAGGCAGTTCCGTTAAAGCTTAATGGGTAGAAGCTAGGATTGGGCTTTGTCTAGAGTGAATACATTCTGAGCATTGAAAAATGGGATTTGTAAGGGTCAATTATATAGTATGAGTCCATCACTTCCTTTTTCTATTTAAATTAGATTTGTTAAAGCTCTCTATTTATACTAATCAAGTGATCACTTTTCAATGGATATATTTGAAACTGTAACAATTTTTAAAAGTAAATTTAAATCAAAAAACGAAAAACCAAGGAAGTTAATATGTTTTATATATCCATTTTACATAATAATACATTTAATTAGATCAAGGGGAATATTCATTAATAAAGGTTTGGTTCATTATAGCACTCTTCCTGGGGTAAGCCCCTAGTCATTTGAGAGATGTATCACTCCTCACCTCTTATGCCTCAGCTCGTAACATGTCCTGATATATCACCTAGATTTGACTATCCATGATATAAAAATGGATGATAGTTTAATGTTCAGAGCCTCTCTCTCTCTCTTCTTTCCTTATTATTATATATTAGAAGAAAATATAAGACATGTGGTCTTCATATTTTCTACCTCATCTTTTTTCTAACACCAATCATGACTCATGTGGTTTTAAAGGTTGGTGGTAATTATGATATATTCATAGTACCAACAAATGGGAATATTTCTAGGTATAATCCCTTACCAAAACTTCAAATCTCCATGATTCAAGATCCACCTCATTATTATAACAAATGGACATCCTTTCATGTATAATACCCAAGCTAAATGAACTACAAGAATTTGGATATCCAACACAATTGGGATACATAGGAAGCCTTTATCTAGTCCCGAGATCCATATCATCCCATCCATGAAATGATAGATCATTCCCCCTTTAGGGGGGAAGCCTTCATTCATGATCCCCATCCCACATGAAATATGAGAAATTTGATTCCTATTCCAACTAGGATACATAAGACGCCTTCTTGAAGGCTCGAGATCAAAAGGGTTCCCTCCCAAAAAGTTCACCAAATTATCCCACCTACAAATGGGCATCCTATTATGTGTAATCCAGAAGCTAAATTACCTAAGAGAACATTTATTTCCACTATAATTGGGATACGTAGGATGCGTGTCCACAGACCGAGCTGAAGGGATATACTTCTCAAAATTCAGTCCTGATATAATGTTTCACCAAATTCGAAAGGGAATCCTCGTTAGAGTATGTCGAAACAAACGAACTACATGGAAATTGATTCCTATATGAAGGATATGTAGGAATCACATCAAAATTGGTCCTACCCCCACTTAAAATAACATTCCTTCTCTCCTGGATGATGATAAATCTAGTGTGCCTTATCACGTGGATTAAGTCATCATTGCATTAGTAGCATCAAATCTGGGTATATCCATGATGATCATGCTACCATATGGTAGCATGTGTATACACTCTTCGAGAATTAACTATGGATTCAAGAACATATAAACATGGCATAAATCTATAATAGGGTCTTGAAATAGGAAATAATTCCCCCCAAAAGGGGTTTGTTAAGCTCAACCTCTCATCCTCTCAACAAATATAGTCATTAACTATCATTGGCCAAATCATCATCTGAATATATAATTCCTTTGTAAATCAGGTCCATGAATAATTTTTAAATGATACATTTGGTGTTTCAGGATTGATGAATAAACCATTTGGAGATAGTCTGGGGAAATCTTTTCCCAAGTTGACCGATTGCAGAAATGCTTAAACCCCTACAATCGCTCACTAGTACCATTAAATTTTGGTATCTCTTTCGTAATTACAAAGGGATACACTTCACATTCCTCATGGGTTCAACATAATTCAATCAACCCCATAATTGATAAATATTTTTAATTGGGTCAAAATAGAAAACAATGAATCTGACAGAAAGTTCTATAAGAACAGAAAAATACTTGTCACCCATCGGACCATTTTTGATCCCCCCAAAACCATCACCTTAGGTTGAAACGTACAACATGAAAATATTTTAATTATTTCAAAATGATTTATTTTCATTATGAATCCCTTTAAATATTTCATTTTTTTCAAATAACATGTTTTCTTCTAAAATTTAATGCCATTTCATGAAAAAAAATATTTTTAAATGAAAAATGATATTTTACTCTATAATTGTTTTCAACAGATATATCAAAATTTATTATCCATCTAACATAAATTTTTTTGATGTTACTTATGTTTTATTTCAAATATGATGAAATGTTTCAATTATTTTTCTCTCTATGAATGGTTTATGTTTATGATGGAATGGTAATTATGAAACCCATTTCTTTTCAGGGGTTATATTATGATTGAATGATGTTTATGAAATCCATTTCATTCCATGGGTTATGATGTGATGAATTATTTATCATACTCTGACACACATATAATTTATTTCATCATATGATTATTGGTACTTATATCTCCCAAAAAATCTTTTGGTAAAGATGGATAACTCACATGGTTTTTATGTTATTCCAGAAATTTGTTTCATATTCACAATTCTATAATTCGACTCAGTTTACATATCCTTAATTTTATGTGTGGACCAGGTCTTCATGTCCATATATTTATGCAAGGGCATGATTTCATGTCCTTAATTTAAGGAGTGAACATACAACTTTTTATTCATGTTCACAATGTTAAATGTTTATGTGTATCCCATAATTTCATCCTTATACTAATGATACAATTTTATATTTCATTATGATTCATGTCTTGTGAACATAAAATAATTATTAAATGACTCATTAATGTAATATAATGATATGCAGGGTATGATCCTAAAATGTTATGATAATTTTTTTATACCCTTATGTTCTTTTTATGCTTAAATATGTTCCATTTTTACCCTTATTTTGAAATTGAGATCACTTTTTCTTATATTTTTCTTCATCAGGATATAAAGAAAGGTAGTAAGTATGGTATGTCATAAATGGGTCTATTTATAATGAAATAAGTGGGAGAATAAGTAGATGTGTCATGAATCAGTTGTTTGTATTTTTCAAGTTTTTAAAGAGACTAATCTAATACGGTCTTTGGGTGTGTGCTTGTGTAATTTATTAATTATTACGAAAAAGTGATGTAATGTCTATGTATGTCAATCATGGGTCAGTACAATTACATATACCATCATTTTGATTTGGTAATAATAAAATTTAAAAAATGGCCCACATCACTTTGTGAGGTGGTAGTCCACTATACATACAAACAACATTATCATTTACAACATTTGGTAAGGTATGAAATTATAGGATAAATTACATTTGAAAAAATCTTATATTTTACTATTTCCATATATAATCATTAATTTAATCCTTATTACCTTCCATGTAAATCATAATAATAAAATTAATCACATCACTTTATTATCTGGTAGTCCACTATACACACAAGCAATGCTATTGTATTCCATATGTAATAGAAAATAATATAAAATATGTGAAATTATAAATAAAAAGTTATTATCTTATCATAAATATAATATATAAACATTTACTACATCATTATATCCATCTATAATAAGAAGTGATGGAAAACGAATTATGTCAGTTCATAAGGTGGTGGACAGTCATAAATAAAATCATTGGTTTTTTCCTTTTTGTGGGAGGATGAAATTGTTTTAGGTCATTCCTAAAACATAAAACATATTAGATTATGGTAGATACTAGTGTTATTATATTAGAAATTCTTAATAATTTCTAAGGAGGAGGAATAATAAGAAAATAAAACACTTCATTAAGAATGTTACCTCTTCACCAGACAACATCTTTTGGTTATCACCAAAACCATTTTTTCAGGTTTGATATATAATAAAAAAACTTGTCTAAGTTGCTGTGAATGAAGTAAAAAACATTATTTGGGTTTTTATTGATTGATCCAGTCTATTTTGGATGTGTAGAAATGAGAGGATAGGGGGTGGCCTTTTATACGGGGATGGAGTCCACATCTGAAATTTTGGACAAGAAAGAATTACACCCATATATTTCTCATGAAACAAGTCCAAAATAGACCATATTGAAACCGTATTAGATCTACGGTTGATATATAACCTTCCAAAATAAATTATATCTTTTTAGGTCATTTTTATGTCTTATATTTTTCTTAAATTCTTAAAATATATTATTTTTATTTAAAGTCATTAAATAATTTTTCAATTTTCAATATTCATTATGAAAATTTGTTTTGATAAAATTACTTTTTGTTAAAAAAATTTATGATTCAAAATTTGATAACCTTTATCTTCATGGATCACCTCTCAAATATGTACTCAATATCCCTTATATCTACGGACTCTAGCTTCTAATGATTTTCTAGAAATTCCCCTACATATGATTTGTGCGTCTTTAGTTGTGGTGTCTAAAGTGATTGATTTTCTAATGGAAGCATTTTAGTATTCTTCATTCCTAAACCAATGGAATATAGTGTCTAGAGGTGACACTATCACTGTTCATTATTTTTTTTTGGAGTTGAAGGGATAGGAGGTGATCTAGGGGGCAATTTTTTGAAGGGATTGGTTCCAAATCAGGATACAAAGGCTGTAGAGAATATATCGTCGATGTCAAACCATGAATCAATGATAAATTTCCCTGAGGAATGATGTAAAAACACGAAATTTTATGAGAATTATTCTTTTTAATTTCATTGTTTTATTATTTTATATGCTACACCAAAATTAGCTTGTTCTATATGCAACACCGTATTAGCTTGCATTATACACAACACTATTCTTGGCTCATGTAACACACAATTTCAAGTTCGTTTTGTTAAAATTATTGTACACAACATTAAGTATAGATTTTCGTACTTTATAAATAAAATAAGTTTTGATTATTTTATACGCAACAACAAAAGGAGCTTGCACTACACGCAACCTTGACTTGGCTTTCATTACACGCAATCGCGACCTTCCTTGATAGCGAGTGTTGTACGCAATACCGGGTTTCATTAAACAACGATATATTGTTATAATATTATTATGAACTAGATGTTATGAATAGTATTAACTACATTTTGATGTTTATAACATTATTATTCACCGTTCACATTTTCTAGTACATCGGGTGTGAACAAAATAAATTTTTCGAGTAAAATAAATATTTTTCAAAAAATGCAGTTATGCCGCCTTTTGATTGCACACCAACATTAAATATAGTTTTTGACATGTTTATAAGTTCAATTTGACAAAATAAAAATCTTATTTGGAATAAGGATATAGAAATTTACTTTGGATATATTTTTCATATTATTCTGATAACTTTCATATTTTAATGAATAGTAAAAACACGCTTTATTTTAATTAAAAACAACTTTTTTCATCATAATAATTTATATGGTTAAGTTATAATATTGAGTGGCTTTGAATTATAAATATAATATATTTTCATCATTTAATATAATTTATTTCATTATCATTGATTTTACATTGAATTCATAGGTAAAATCATTTCAATCTTTTGCAATGTTTTAACTTTTAATACTCGTTTTCTTAACAATGGGATTATTATTAAATTAATTTCTGCAACTTCTATGATTTGAAATTGAAAAAATGGATTCCATATTTGGAATCAGTAGGTACAAATTATTTTAATAAGATACTTTTTATTTTTATTCATTATGAATAGTAACGATAATAAATTTTATTTACCAGAGTTAAAGGTAAATCGAGGTAATTAAGGGTGAATATAATATTATAAAATTACCCTAACATTTGTCCTAATATAATTGGATTATTATATTTTACCCTAAATAATACTTGGGTCGAAATGGAATCTAATGGATCTTAGTTGTATTTGATTAAGACCTTTTATTTAGTTTATTTAAAGAAAAGTGAAATGTCTCACTCATACTTTAATAATTAGATTATTTTTAATATATAGTTATACTGAATATAAATACGATTATAAATACTCATTTGAAATATAAAATGATTTTCTTTATCATGGTAATTTATTTTTAATTTTTAATAAATATTTTATTACCTTAAAATCTTATACATTAATGATGTAGAAATTATTCATTTAGTGAAAAATAAATAATATAGTTTTTATTAATATAATAATATCCATCAAAAGACCAGAAACCTGACCAAACTATATCGGTCGAGTATATCTATACCCTAATCATCCAAGGGTAGATATTAGGACCATTTTGAGCCTTATAAAACCGATTATAACTTTTACATTATTTTATTTTAAATGAAGTCAAAGATGCCACCTTTATAATTAAATAAATATAACAATTTAAATGTTGTGATTTTAAGATGATAAATTCGATTAAAAATATTATTATAAAAGTTATTATATTTATTTTCATCATAAGATTTTATTTTTAATTTTTATGCAAATAATAAGTATATTAAATGATTATAAAAAAGGATGTAGTAATTGTTTTATTAAGAGAAATATTAAATAAATGTTTTTATAAATATTAAAATAAACCTTATATGAACTAATTAATGTTCTACACAATTTTATAGATTAATATTACATGTTAGGAATATATTATACATTTATTTTTGAATATATCCTTTCTGTGAATTTTATTTAAATTCAAATAAATGAATAGTTTCAAAATTTACACTATTTTTATTTTATAAATATACATTATTAATAAATTGTTTAAAAATCACATAAATATTTAAAAATTATAAATTGAAATTTATATGGTCTAAAATTTCATAAAAAACCCAATTATGGATAATTCACAACACATATGTAATTATTTATAACAATATAAAAATTAGAATATTATTACCACAAATAAGATTAAATAAATTAAATAAGGATAAATCAAATTGATAAGGCTTAAACTAAATTCCAAACAGGTCTAAATTTTATTAGATGTTGCGATTAAAACCCTATATCAGCTCATATTAGGATTTAAGTCATTTTTAGATGTTTTTAAGTGGGGTTTGAGTTTATTATAAATTAATATTTCTTATGTTTCCAAAGGTCCCTCTCTCCTCCCTTATAAAAGGGCACTTCCTCCCTATCCTCTTCACAACACATTGAGCCTTCAATATTTGCCAAACCCTACCCATTATTATTCTCCACTTCACTAGATACATTATAGAGGTTCTGTTCTTCTCAAAAGGCCAACTCTAGTGCCTTAAGAAGAAGCTTAAAAGAGGTGTGTCGAAGACGAGGTAATCTCTTCTACCGATGCTTTCAAGTTTATTTCTTCTTCATCTTCTTCTTCATTAGTTGTTTCTTTATAAATTAATAACACCAGTATCACTAACATACTGATATTTTATTATAAATATGAAACAACCCCATTTCACCTTATATCATTCCTACGGAAAACAAAATCAGCACATGTGCGTACGTACGGAATACCGTCTCCACGCCATGGTGTAATCTGTTTTTTCACCACCACCTAACTTGGATGGGTATAATGGTGTAAAAAACAACTATATATGGTTATTATAACATAATACTGATTTTGAGATATTATATCATCCACTCCAATTCCCTTCAATAATTATAGGAACGATAGCATCGCTCGTGCGTACGTACTGATTACCGTCACCACGACGCGATGAGATTCATTTTCCATGTTAACAATTCAGGATTGATTATAATGTGTATATAATTAATAATAATTGAATATATAAAATAATAATGCTACTGTATTTATGTATATATATATATAAATTTCATCTACGTACTTCCATTCAAGTCAATAAGGAAAGGAAAACAGTGTTCATGCGTACGTATGACCTACCATCTCTCCTTGAACCGTGTATTTCATACGATTTATCGATATAACATATATATATTTATATTATGAATATATATTCTATATAAATCATGTTTTACATTCTAGAATTAAGTAAATCAGGATATAATTAAGAACAAAAAGTCAAAACACGTGTGATAAATGAAACAATTTTACCCAAAACGCTGCTTTAACATGGAGTTTACGAAAGAACGGGTAATATAAAGTCATAAGTGAACCATATATGATATCATAACAATGAATATGATTATGTAATAAGTCAGTGAAATTATTTAAATCATTATACATGAGTATCAGATACATACATATCAGATATAAGGTAAGGGATAATTATTCCAATCTCGTTCTTATCTGAGATTGTATATACGTAAGTATTTACTGGGGTTATATTTTTCATCCATGCACATAAAATGTTTTTCATAAAGTTTTTAATATTATTTCATGTATTTTTAATGTCATGTTTACCCATATTTGACTTTTACTTTGTGTTTTGGAATGAATCTTTCTTTTTTTACCATGCGATGAACTTTTTGACTTTTTTGACAAAAGTATGAGGAGAATATTTTTTTAACTTATAAGGCATGAACGGATTTTTACTGAATCATAACTCCTTATTAACATAATGTTTCCTTTAAATTATTTCATTATTATTTCCAACATAATCCTTTTTCTTTTAAAATTACATTGCATTTTGTGACAGAAAATGATTTTGCAGAAGAAAGGATATTTTCTTCAAGAATTCATTTCAAGTGTTTTATCAAAACCATTTTCTATCTAAGATGACATTATTTCATATGTGTATGTTTCATGTATAATTTCTCTATGATTTATATAGTTTCACTTTTCTTATGATGAAATGATATCCATTTTTTTATAAGAATTATGTTATGATGGGATGATGTTTATGAAACCCATTTTATTCATTGGGTTATGATGAATGATTTATATTTATATTCTGGCACAAGTAAGAATAATTTCATTAAGAGATGGGTCGGACCTATATCTCCCTCCAATTAATTGGGTAAATATTTATATCTCATGAGACAGACATGGATGGAATGACAAGTTAATCTGGTTCAGTGATACAGGGATTGAACGAGGAGTGAACTCGATTCAGTAAGGGACTTTGTCCACTAAGATGGTCTTCGCAGAAATGTCTTGGCTACTATGGAAATAATATCAAGTGCTTAATGATTTCCCACAATTACATGTTTTATTCCCATTTTATTTTATCATGATTGATGTTCTATTATGATCTATGCCTTGTGTGATGCAATGTAATTGCTCAAGATTTTGATGTTTAAACATAATGTTCATGTTTTTAAGTTCAAATTTATATGTTTTGTTTTATTTTATCCATGCATACCCTTACTGAGCATTTTGAGCTCACCCTTTATATGTTTTATTTTCCCCATGATTTAAAAAATGTTTTTAGGTAATAAAACAAAATGGGTAAGATCTTAATGGGGGATGTTGAAGATCTTTCACCATGAATAGAAGATTATGTTCTGAGTTTCCAAAGACTCTAAACTATTACAGTCCTTATGTGTCTATTTCTGTTATGTATTAAGTATTCCGCAAAAGTAATGTAATGTCCATGTACGTCAAGCTTTGAGTCCCTAAAGTTGGTATCCGAGGAAAGGATTATTCAACCTTTTGAAAGTAGGATGCAAGAACTTTAGTGAGATGCCTACAAATATTTCTAAGGTATGTCTAGCGATTTCCATAAGGTTTTGTATAACTATAGGTTACAAAACTAGAATTATTTTGATGATCATGAATAACCTAGGGTGAACCTAGGTTGTCATGGATTAAAGAATGTGTGATAAGGTATACATCCCATAAGTGACTTTTTATGATTATGTGGTTTCTTGTTATTTTAACGATTTCTTACACCGTAGTTTTTTGTTTTAGTCAATGGAGGGAACAAGAAAGAATTGGTTCAACATTGAATTCAATGGAAAAATTGGTGACTATGAGCAACGAAATTGTGTAATTCCTAGAAAGAAAGATTTTGTGATTATGCCGAATCAGTCGTCGCGATATATAATTTACAAGGTGAACATTAGTGGTATTCATAATTCATCCAATAAGAGTAAGACGGAATTTTATGCATATTCGCATGGTGAGGAGCATAGAGAAAGGAAGATTGAGATTTACAAAGAAGGGAAGAAGAACCTTGATGAATACATCAAATGGAGGGGAATATGTTATCTGTGTGGAGAGAATGGTCATAGAGTGACATACTATTATAGAGTTCAATGTCTTATTTATGGAGAACATAGGCATTACCAAACTCAATGCCCTGACCTAAGAGGTTACTTATAAATCAAGGAAGGACTTATTCCATGAAAATCATTGAAGAGGATGGATTGAAGTGTTTATGTATTAGTATTCAAGAATAATGGTATTGAGTTACTTTTATGGTATATTGGAATATCTATGTATTGGTCTATTGTGGTTTTCAATAATTTTGTGGTACTAGTAACCATAAAAAGTGATTGAAATATTTTTGGAAAGTAGATGAAATGCGCATAATGAAGGGATAAGGAGAAAATAATATGTATGATAGTATTCATAAGCTCGTGACTGATATAAGGACAAAGTGAAATCATGGTTTGAGTATATCAAAATTTTGGGATTTTGGTATGTGGAAAGAGTTAGCTTTTTCCAGCATTCATGTTTTCACTAAGGATCAATGGGTATTCATTTTTCAAGAGAATACATGATTAAGGTATTCACATGTTTGGAATGTGACCAATAAGATATATCTTATGATATATGGGGGATAAATGATGGTATTCACATGCTTGTTATGTGACCTTTCAAGTAATCGTTTTCTTTATACAATAAGCATGGACTGAAGTATTTTGGATAATACTAATGTTCAGAATGAATTAAGTTAGACATAAGATAGTATTGTTTATGTCCAGAACATTATTTGATATTATTGTAGGAATGTTATAATAATGTAGTTTTATAAAAAGGGACAACCTATAGGATGGGCGACAACCTGTCGTGTCTGACAAGGTTACAGGAATCGAACCCACAACTGAAGTACGACTGGCCTTCATCTCCTACCACTGGCTTACATGATGTCCCTGGTTAGTAGAAACTTGTTTTAATTTATTAAGGGGTATGATAGATGATGTACAAGTCCATTTTAGGAACCATATACGACTAATCTCACCAAAGATTCACTTATGTATATAAATTTTGTTAACCTTCTGTTTGAGACAGATGGAATGACCTATCATTCTATCGCATGATCTACTAACACTTCACGAAAGACAAATTCAACTTCATTTAATTACGAGATGAAATGGAAATTGTTCAAGGCACAAAAATAGCTAGAGTGTACCAAAATCGAGTAAGTATTTATTCTAATTCAAAATTTAAAACTTTAGGGAAATGACATTGAAAACTAAAAATTTTGTCTAAGTCCTCTTATATCTGATGAATCAGATGGTACCTTAGATAATCACAAATTTATGGCTTTGTGATTTTTTGGTTTTTAATAGCCATGTTCCCTACCACTCTGCATCAGAACATGATGGTTTGATTTCTCTTCCAAATGCATATTTTCACCTATATTCCCCAATGTGGAAACCCGGTGATGAGTTAATTCGGGTAGCCGTTATGTTTCATACTTCACTTTTTAAATTTATGTTTTAGTATTCCTTTTTATGATGTGGGTTTCTGTGAAAGAAACATTTAAGTAGTAAACCATTTATAAACTCGACGAATTTCGAGGGTGAAATTCATTTAAAGGGGTGTAGAATGTAACAACCTGAGATTTTATGAGAATTATTCTTTTTAATTTCATTGATGTCTTGTGTTATATGCTACACCAAAATTAGTTGTTCTATACGCAACACCGTATTAGCATGCAGTATACGCAACACTATTCTTGGCTCGTGTTACACACAATTTATATATTTTTTTAATGTATAAATAAAATAAGTTTTTATTGTGTTTTATGCAACAAAAAAATGATCTTCTACTACACGCATCGTTGACTTGGCTTGCATTACACGCAATCACGACCTTCCTTGATAGCGTGTGTTGTGCGCAATACCAGGTTTCACTAAACAATGATATATTGTTATAATATTATTATGATCTAGCTGTTATGAATAGTATTAACTACATTATATATGTAATAAAATTATTATTCATCTTTCACATTTTCTAGAACATCGGGTGTGAACAAAATAAATTTTTCGAGTAAAATAAATATTTTTTAAAAAATGCAGTTTTACTGCCTTTTGATTGCGCACCCACATTAAATATAGTTTTTGACATGTTTATAAGTTCAATTTGAAAAAATAAAATTCTTCTTTGGAATCATTATAAAAAAATTACTTTGGATAAATTTTTCATATTATTATGATAACTTTCATATTTTAACGAATAGTAAAAACACGTTATATTTTAATTAAAAACAACTTTTATCATCATAATAATTTATAGGTAAAATAATAATACTGAATAGTTTTAAAGTACAAATAGAATATATTTTTTCCATTTAATATATTGTATGTCATTAGCATTGATTTTAATTTAATTCATAGGTAAAATCATTTCAATCTTTTGCAATGTATTAACTTTTAAAACTCATTTTCTTAACAACATGATTATTATTAAAATAATTTCTGAAACTTTTGTTATTTGAATTTGGAAAAATGGATTCCATATTTTAAATATGTTGGTCCAAATTATGTTAATAAGCTACTTTTTATTTTTAGTCATCATGAATAGTAACTACGGTAAATTTTATTTACCATAGTTAAAGGTAAATCGAGGTAATTTTGGGTAAATATAATATTATAAAATTACCATAACACTTGTACTAATATAATTGGATGATTATATTTTACACTATATCATACTTGGGTCGAAATGGAGTCTAATGGATCTCACTTGTATTTGATTAAGACCTTTTATTTAGTTTATTTAAAGGAAAGTGAAATGTCTCACTCAAACATTAATAATTAGATTATTTGTAATATATAGTAATACAGAATATAAATTCGATTATAAATACTCATTTGAAAGCTAAATTTTTTTTCTTCATCATGGTAATTTATTTTCAATTTTTAATACATATTTTATTACCTTAAAATCAAATACATTAATGATGTAGAAATTATTTATTTAGTGAAAAATGAATAATATAGTTTTTATTAAAATTATAATACCTATCAAAAGGACCAGAAACTGACCCAAACTGTATTGGATGAGTATATCTATACCCTAATCATCCAAGGGTCGATATTTGGACCATTTGGAGCCTTATAAAACCGATTAGGAGATTTACATTATTTTATTTTAAATGATGTCAAAGATGTCACCTTCATAATTTAATAAATACAACAATTTAAATGTTGTGATTTTAAAATGATAAATTTTAGTAAAAATATTATTATGAAAGGTATTATATTTATATTCATCATTGGAATTGTTTTTAATTTTTATAAAAATAATAATTATATTAAATGATTATACAAAAATGATGTAGTAATAATTTTATTAAGAGAAATATCAAATAAATGGTTTTATAAATATTAAAATAAATATTATATGAACTAATTAATGTTCTCCACAAATTTTCTATATGAATATTACATGTTAGGAATCTATTAAATATTTTGGATCGAATACATCTTCTGTGTGGATTTTATTTAAATTCAAATAAATGAATAGTTTCAAAATTAACACTATAGTTATTTCATAAATTTAACATATTATTAAATTGTTAAAAATTACATAAATATTTGAAAATTATATATTGAAATTTATATGGCCTAAAATTTTATAAAGTACCCAATTATGTATAATTCACAACACATAAGTAATTATTTAAAATAACTTAAAATTTAGAATATTATTTCCACAAATAAGATTAAATAAATTAAATAAGGATAAATCAAATTGATAAGGTTTAAAATAAATTCCCACCATGTCTAAATTTTATTGGCTGACGAGATTACAACACTATATTATCTCATATTCGGATATAAGTCATTTTTAGAGGTTTTTTAGTGGGGTTTGAGTTTATTATAAATTAATATTTCTTATGTTTCCAAAGGTGCCCCTCTCCTCCCTTATAAAAGAGAACATCCTCCCTCTACTCTTCAATACACATTGAGCCTTAAAGATCTTCCAAAACCTGACCATTTCTCTTATACACTTCCCTATAACAATTATAGAGGTTCCGGTCTTCTGAAAAGGCAATCACTAGTTCCTTAAGAGGAAGCTTAAATGAGGTGCGTCGAAGAAGAGGTAATCTCTTCTACCGATTCATTCAAGTTTCATTCTTCTTCATCTTCTTCTTAATTAGTTGTTTCACTATAAATAAATAACATAATTATCACTAATATAATTATATTTTATTATAAATATGAAACAACCCCATTTCACCTTATATACATTCTACAAAAAACGAAATCACCGTGCGTACGTACATATGGAATATTGTATCCATGTCGTGGTGTAATATTTTTTTCCACCACCACCATACATGGATGGGTATAATGGTGTAAAAAATAACTATATATGGTTATTATAACAACATACTAATTCTCAGATATTATATCATCCACTCGAATTCCCATAAATAATTATGGGAATGATATCATCGATCGTGCGTACGTACGGATTACCGTCTCCACGACGCGATGAGATTTAATTTCCATGTTAACCATTCAAGACTGATTATAAAGTGTATATAATGAATAATAATGGTATATATAACATAATAATGCTATTGTATTTATTTATATATATATATATACATGTCATCTACTTACATCCATTCATGTCAATAACGAAAGGAAAACAACGTTCATGCGTACGTATGGCCTACCGTCTCCATGAACGGTGTATTTCATTCCGTTTATCGGTATATCATATATATTTATATGATGAATATATATTCTATATAAATCATGTTTTAAATTCTAGAATTAAGTAAATAAATATATAATTAAGAACAACAAATCAAAACACGTACGATAAACGGAACGATTTTACCCAAAACACTGCTTTAACACGGAGTTTACAAAAGAACGGGTAATATAATGTAATAAGTGAACCATATATGATATCATAACAATGAATATGATTCTGTAATAAGTTAATGAAATTATTTAAATCATTATACAATAGGTTCAGATACATACTAAGCATATCAGACAAAAGTTTAGAGATAATTATTCCAATCTCGTTCTTATCCGAGATTGTTTATACGTAAGTATTTAATGGGGTTATATTTTTCATATGTGCCCATAAAATGTTTTTCATAAAGTGTTTAATATTCTTTCATTTATGTTTAATGTCATGTTTACCCCTATTTGTTATTTACTTTGTGTTATGGAAGGAATATTTCTTTTGTTTACCATATGAGGAACTTTTTGACTTTTCCGACAAAAGTACGAGGAGAATATATTTTTTCACATATACGGTATGAATGGATTTTTACAGTTTCATAACACCTTATTTACAAAAATATTACTCTAAATTAATTCATGGTTATTTTCAACATAATCCCTTTCTTTTAAAATTACATGGAATTTTGTGAAAGAAATAGATTTTGTAGAATGAAGGATATATTCCTCAAGAATTCATTTCAAGTGTTTTATCAAAACGATTTTCCAGCTAAGATGACATTATTTCATATGTGTATGTTCCAATTATAATGCCTCTATGATTTACATGGTTTCAATTTTCTTATGATGAAATGATATCCATTTGTTTTATATGGATTATGTTATGATGGGAAAATGTTTATGAAACCCATTTTATTCTTTGGGTTATGATGAATGATTTATGTTTATGTTGTGGGATAAGTAAAATTGATTTCATTATGAGATGGGTGGGACCTATATATCCCTCCAATTCATTGGGTAAAGATTTATATCTGATGAGATAGACATGGCTGGAAGGAAAAGTTAATCCGGTTCAGTGATACAGGACTAGAGCAAAGAGTGAACTCGATTAAGTAAGGGACTTTGTCCACTAAGATGGTCTTGGAAACAATGCCTTGGCCACTATGGAAATAATATCATGTGCTTAATGATTTTTCATAATTACATGTTTTATTCCCATGCTATTTTATAATGATTGATGTTCCATTTTGATCTATTCTTTATGTGATGCCATGTTATTGATCAATATTTTGATGTTTAAACATTATGTTAATGTTTTTAGATCAAATTTATATTTTTTGTTTTATTTTATCCATGCTTACCCTTAATAAGCAATTTGTGCTCACCGTTTATATGTTTTATTTTCCCCAGGATTTAAATAACGTTTTTAGGTAAGAAAACAAAAAGGGGAAGATCTTTATTGGTGATGTTGAAGATCTTTCACCATGATTAGAATATTATGTTCCGAGTTTCCAAAGACACTGAACTATTACAAACCTTGTGTGTCTGTTTTTGTTATGTATTAATTATTCCGCAAAAGTAATGTTATGTCCATGTATGTCAATCTTTGGGTCTCTACAAATGACTCATTTATTTATTTAAAAATAATATTTTATTCAATCATCTTTTTATTTAATTTAATGATTCAAACTACTATATTATTGATTATGCTATATATAGGCCCAATTTTCCAAGAATCAGATTGTTTGGGCAGCTCATGGGAATTGTACAATAGAAAATCCAAATTGCATGGTCTCTGATGATAGAACACATGAAACATAGATTTTCAAAAAATCTAGGGTAGAATACGGAATCAAAATTAAATGTACATATTATGAAAACATTTCATAGAATCATCAAGCATAGGAATTGGTGTGATACATAGTACATAATAATCAACCCCATTTGAGGTACATGACATACTGCACTGCATGTCATGTCATTGTACATGACACGGATTGATTTGAAATGCATGATATGTGATGACATTAAGTGATAAACTCCATGTGTCAAAATATATTTGTCTTATAATTTGGGGCTAAAAAAACTGTCTCATGACTATACATGTTGAGTTGCACTCAAGGATTTTGAACCATGTAAAGTAAGAGATCACATTTTTTGTTAAGAGAATACATAAGAATACATTTTTGGTTAATTTTAGATGGGGTATTTGGGTGTAGACTCTTTTTATACCTTGGTTAAAAATATTACATGCACTATGATAGGGATTAATTTATTCTCTACCCTAAACCTACCCCTAGGTATCCATGGGAATTGGGTAATCATTTTAGGGATTTATCTATGGCCATTTCATCAGACCCTTGGCTCTGATGTCCTTGTAGAATTATTAGTGTGGACATACTATTCGATAATCCCATAATATTATCATTATACGAGGGTATGATTCATCCCAAATATTTTTTGAGCCATTACACCAATATATTAGGGGCATGAGGCCTCTATGTTGAGAAATATTTCTAGAGTTCCAATTTATGTGCAAGATATCCCTTATATAGGTAAATTTATTACTCTCCTATAGATGTGGGGATTGTCTTACCCTTGTGATTAATTACATGCATAGTTATCTGTTTGATGTTATGGGATAACACTTATACGGATAAATATTATACTATTTTTTTATTAAGAAGCTCGGTGATACCCACACTCTACCATAATAATTGGTAACTCCAATAAAATTTTTATGAAATTAGGTATGTTTTGGTTCCACTGATAAAATTAAAAAATGAATACATGATGATGGTTGAAGAAAAACATGAAAATTGGTCTAGAAATGTTTGGTCAATAATGTAACACCCCAAAATGATAAAGGGTTAAATGAAAAAATGATATGATTCATGTCAACAATGTTCACCTCCCTTTTCGGGAGCCTACCGGGTTAGAACTCCACAGTTAAGCATGCTTGGCCTAGGATAGTGATCAGGATGGGTGACCTACTGGGACTTTTCCCAGGGTGTGTGTGAGTGAGGAAAAATCACACTGGAAAGGACATGTGTTGGCCTGTGGGCAAATTGTTTAGTCAGATGACCCATTTGGGCACGTGGGTGGGGCCTAGGGTGCGGACCATGTGTCTGAGGGGAAACTGGTCGGTGGGGCCCAGTTGTAACATTTGGTATCATAGGTGGTACCCATCCTTAAGTGCGGTGCACTTCCTGGGTTGAGATTTAGGGCCCACAACGATAACGTTGTGCTCTAAAGGGGGGGGGGGGGGTCATTGTAACACCCCAAAATGATAAAGGGTTAAATGGCTAAATGAAATGACTCATATCAGCAAGGTATACCTTCTTTTTCAGGAGCCTTTCCAGTTAGAACTCTGCAGTTAATCATGTTGTTCCTGGAGTAGTGATCAGCATGGGTGACCTTCTGGGATGTTTCCTAGGATGTGTGTGAGTGAGGACAAAACACACTGGAAAGAACATGTCTTGGCCTGTGGGGACAATCACTGGTCAGATGACCCGTTCGGGCATGTGGGTGAGATATAGGGTGCGGCCCACATGTCTGTGAGGCAACTGGTGGGTGGGGCCCAGTTATCACAAATAACCCCATTAGTTAGTTTACACACTCATCTAAGTAATAGGTCTCACACTGATGATTCAAATTAACGGCATAATGAATTAAAAATTTCATGAATATAAATAAAACCATTGTATAAGATTTTCATTGAAAAAGTTCCTTTAGTTTCCACATTCATGTTCCACTTTTATGGCCGTAGGATTAGTAGGAAAAGATATTCCATATTTTTTTTATCCTTTCTGCATTAATTGAATCTAATTATCAGGGCATCCCATAAGGTCCAATCATTGCTTAGATGTTTTTTTACCACATGTGAGATAGGGAAGGGATAATCATGAATAAAATGGTATGGTTCCCTTATATATGGGGTTTTAAATACCTCCGTAAATATGAATCCATTTTTATAAGATGTGGGTCAACAACATTAATTATACTATTTGAAATATACCTTGATATTTTTATGTTTTTATGGGCTTCTATGGCTTGAGGAATCATTCTAGATATTGTAATGCACTTGTTTGTCTATAATATATATATGTATATATATATATTGGTTTGGTGGTGATGTGGGTTTTTTAAGAGTAGATCCTAATTTGGTAAGAGCATAGGTAGTAATGAATGTTCTTTATTACATTCACTATGTGAGAGGTGTAGATATGTTTTTGTAGTCCCACTCAAGTGGACTAATAGTTTTAGAAATACACTTTTCTTTCTAAACTGGTGGTGAAATTTTCCTTAATAAAAAGTGTTTTCTTTATGGATTCCTCATTCAAAAATATATTTTAACTATCATGTGACTCTTGGTTTTATGTATATTATTTTTTGGTGTTTTATTGGTTTAAAATTACATAACTTTTTCCTCATTTTTATGTTCTCTACTTCTATCTTGATCATTGTAAATTTATAGTTCAACCCTTTATTGTAAGATAAATGAGATCCCAATAACCCTTAAGATTTATAGTCAACCTATTATGTTTTATATACTTAACTATTAACAATATTTGTTTTCACACATGTTGTGTTTCTATAGATGACACATGTATCAATTATTTTTTTAATAGTAATAGAGCTCGTAGAGCAAGTTAATTGGAGTTATAGGGGGTGTTAGTTTTTGGTTCTTCTTAATTTTTTTTGGAATTGGTATAGTATTCCCCATTACCATTCTATCTTAAAAAAATTATACCAAAATACTGAAATTTTTATTTTTTCATTTTACATCCTCATTTCTGTAATATTTATAATATGATGTAGAGTGAGTTTTCAAACATGTATTCACAGTATAGTTATGTTAATATTATGTGGATGTGTTCTTTTTTGGATGGATGGTGTTTAATTTTTATGTAGGATAAATATTTTATGTATTTAGATATATAATTTATTCATTTTTTATAATCAAAAAACCCAAACCAATTTGGGGTAGACATATGTTGGGACACTCAACATTGAACCAACTCAAAAGGGGATTTTAGGACATATAAATGTCATATTGTTTTTAAATCATGTTAATCCTTTCGATAGATATGAATATAAGAGTCCCATGAGATTTATTTTTGTAGAAATGGGGAAATGATGTTTTTGGTTCTTAGTTACTGTGGAGTGTTCGGGGAACCCAACTATAGTGTGGTGGCTTAAGAATTCTGATACAAGGATTTGGATAATCTATGAGCTAATTTGAGTTCTTAATACATAGTATGTATGATAATTATGAGTAGGTACATGCCTCATATATTTATTAATTCATTATTTTTTTCATGGTGTGACATCATACTTACGATTTTTTTGGTAATGAGTATACAAATTTTACTTTTGAAAATAATTTCACTATAGTTATTACAAGGTTATTCATGGTATGAAGGGAGAAAAAGGAATAGTAAAAAAATTGTTGGCATCCTGGGTAGTGCTCTCACAATATTCTAGGTGGTAAATTCCAAGAATGTTATGCGAGAATAACTGTTCTACAAGGGTATAGATTCTAGTAGTCTGGGATGTTTGGTTTAGATGGGGTGGGCAGCCCCCTCATGATATAGATACCTAGGAAAGGGTACCTCATGTATTCTACGAAGTAGACATGGGGATTGGTAACTCCTATGGGATCTATGATATTAGTCACCAATTATTTTGGTTTCACAATTTTATATGGACTTTTTAATACTATGTTGTGGGGTCCCATGTGATATTATGGAGTTGGATACTCCCCTATGGATACAAAGGTGTAGACTACCATCCATTAATGTGTGACTCCTCGATTTCACATTGGGATCAGTATAACCTCCATCCCAACATTTCGTGGGTACCCTATACTATAATAGATTTCATATTTTCATAATAAACATGGTTAAAATCCTCCATCTGTAGTGGATGGTATTTTTTATTATATGGGATGTTGATGATTTAAAAAATTTATTTACAACTCCTACAAGGGAAAAGGATCGGGTCCTCAATCAAAGGGGTATGTAATAAATCAACTGGAATATATTTCGTAGTAAGCTATAATAACTATGTATTTACTATTGAGTTTTATGTACCCGCATAGATATGGATGAAATTACCACTATATAGATAATTAAGTGTTTTATATTTAGAAATAGGGTTTGCACACCCTCATACATGATTAATAGTTCCACTTAATTCCATAGAGGATTCATTACACACCTATGATAAAGGGCATGGACCCTCTAACTATAGATTTCAATAATAAACATGATGTGAGTTATGATTATTTTACCACAGTGGTCTAGGTCCCCCATGGTTTGGGGAACTAGGTCCCCTAAAAAATTGGTTTCTTATGCCCTTGATCAATTCTTACACCCTCGGTGAGGTGAGGTTATATAACCATACTCATTGACTAATGGGAGTTTGGATAGAAAATAGTTTTGTTGTGATATCATTCCTGAGATTGTTTCCTATCGATGATCCATTAATTGGTGTTAGTGTAGCCTCTAGGGAACCTTTATTCAAGAAATGATGGATATGATGATCTATATTCTAGGATCTAGATTCTTAACCCACTGGATTTATTTTATATTTAATCCTAATTCATTATAGGTATCCTTTATATGAAGACCATATCCCACAATAAATTGATAGTTACTAAATACTGTCAATCATGATTATTGTCACCTATTATGAGGTGGAGGGAATAATGATCCCCTACCTTCCCCACCACCTATAGGTTATCCATTCCTAACATGGGGAGTTAGAACAAAAAACCATATATTGGAGAAATCTATTGATGATTAGATAGAGGATGTCCATATGGGGCTCGATATTTGATCTATGTGTTTTTTCATTCATGTTCATGTTATCTAGAAACATCATGGTTTATTTTCTCATTTTTTTTCACAAGCAGATCAATAGATAGAGATCCAAGTAGATTTTATAGACCAATACTATGTTATTGGGTAATTCGATATGAGGAGACCAAGTACCCCCATTTCATCTTTTAGAGGGAGTCATTATCATTAGAGAGGATTTTCTTGGTTACCAACTTTGTATATCAAGTCCCATGAAGGATATTGTTTGTGGAATGTGATTGAAAACTAACTAATTATGGGAGAATTGTTGTATTTAAGGGTTGTTTTATGATCAATTAGATGGTTTCTAAGGTAATTTAATCATAAACCAAGGCCTAGATGATGTGAAAGGAACACCTTCAGAAATATGAAACTCATTATTTCACTGGTTGTTGGGCTTTGTTTAATGTATCAGGGTTGTTTCAAGGAATCAATCTGACAGTTCAACAGAATTGGATGAATGTTTTTGAAATAAATTTTCAATGGTTTTCCCTCATTGAAAATTTAATCTATATATTTAGTTTTATTTTGGGGATATATTGATTCATTTTCATTTTGTTAGATGTCTTGGTTATCCTTCAGAAGATGATTTCTTGTCATTTAGTGATGGTATGTGGCATTCTTTTATGGTTTCTAGGGAATTTAAATTTGGGTTGATATGTAGTCCCAATATATGTTTTTTATAGGTTAGATATACTTTTTTAGTAATTTTATATTATTTTGAAATATTTACTTATATGTTATTAGGAGGATATAAGACAATAGTTCAGTTGTTATAGAAGTCTAACTGAATAACATCAAGTCATCTCAACTATGTGGATAAATTTGTTTCTTGGTGTGAGAATATATATGATATTCCTCATGGAATTTAAATATGTGGGATGAGGTAAAACATTATACTATTTTTTTGTTTGGGAATTTATAATTTTGGAATATATCGACAAATATTCTGGTACTTATGGATCAAGTCATCAGTTGAATTGGAACCAACAAAATATTAGTTGAGAAAACATGGTTTTCTTTCTACTTCTATAAATTTTGATGAAGAGGGGACCAATTATACACATAATTCCATGTTATATATTTCTTCTATGTGTGATGTTATCATCTATTTAATAGGAGTGGAGGTAGGTTCTTATAATGTGGTATGCTACTCTTATTTAGGCCCCTGAGTGAGGATGTTGATGCATTTAGATACCCTTTATATGTAAATCATTTGGGACTACCTTTTTGAAGATGGTGAGCATGATTACACTATGATAAATTCCTTGTATAATGAACCATGTATTTTTTATATAGATAGTTCATTATATTTATTCATGTTGGCATTGATAGGAATCCATTTGTTAGTGGAAAATGATTTCTGAGAAAATCATTGATAGATTTTGCGAGATCTGAGATCTGCCTCTTCTGGAGACCATCCCTTTTGATGAATTTTGATTTTTTATAATTCATAGTGTAATATGAATCCTGATTTCATGATCTCTAATCTAGGTGATAAAAATGGTATTCATTCCTAATTGGGATACATTTTGGGTCCTCTTAGATTTACAAAACATTAGAAGTTGTAATAGATCAAGAAATTGTGTATTATCATCCTATACGATAATGGTTAATAAGATACTTAGTTATCTTCCCTAGGTTTTTATTTTTGAGGTATAAAAAAATAAAATAAAAGGTTTATGTAGTGAGACGAGTTTTCCTATTCAGAATAGATAACACATTCTTGAGTCTCGGATCTATTTTACTTTAAGAAGGGTAAAAATTTTGGCATTGATTTAAAATATTTATTTTTATGATATTGAATTATTATTAAATAAAATTTTATCCCCTGAATTTTAATACAAGTAATTTTTATATAGATCTATGGATATAAATTTTGATAGCATGGTTGAATCTAAAAGGGAATTTTTTTTCTAGGGTGAGTTATAAACACTTACCAAGTTCATGAGTCCAGAACATGTCCTTTTTGTGTTTTATTTACCCCTTCATGTTTGATTTAATTTACTTCACATAAATTGTACCCACATTTACACATTTGAAGATGGGAGATACTCTCTCCCTTCATTGCATTCATGGAGATGAAGGGAGAGGAGGAGATCTTGAAGGCCTCATCTAGGAGAAATTAGAGCCAAATCAAGAAACAAAATCATTATGGTTTAGATAATAAGTATGTGGAATTAAAGCATATATAATTAACCAATATTTTTGATTGATAATTTTAATTTTCTCAACAACGTTCTCCATATCTTATTTTCCTTCCATACTTGTGATTTATTACTACTATTGGATGGTTTAAGGATAATAATGGATCGTTATCCAGTAAAACTGATGGATTGGTTTTCTCTCAGTAATTTCATCGCAATAAATCTTTGTTATATACCACGTAATGAAATAAGAAGTTACATGTAGGTTTTAAATACAACGATGATCAGATATGGTATCCACAATTTCTGTGAGATTATCAGGAAAATGACTCGAGCTGTGGTAGAGTACATTGTTGAGAACCTTATGTGATGCACAAGAATATTTTAGTGCATTTCATGTCAGTATACATAATAAGAATTTTATAATGATATAAAACATGAGAAGACCATAGTTTCCACATGTTGAGTGGTTTATTGTACATGTTGTGTTTTTAGGTAATACGTGAAATGGGGTCTAACCAAATATATTTCATGTAACAGAAGTGTCTTTCACTCCATGTAGAGTAAGTGAGCATGCTATATTTTTTAAGATAATGCCTATAAAGTAGGATTTGGTACACATATTGCTTCAGGATTTGGGTGTATACTCCATGTATACATTGATACTGGTTGGGTACCCCACATATGACGGGGTTCTCTATATTATCTCACATACAACTATAATTTTCAAAAATAATTGTTTTTTCATAGTATCTATCTACACAAATCATGTTAGTTGGTTTGTATTTTTTTCAAAATTCATTCAAGGATATGACTCAGGGTTGTTTTCAAATATCAAAGCTAGGGTGTTGTTGAGTAGATTAAGGTGATGATCTAGAATAGGTGTAGATATTGTGAACCACCATTATAGAAGGAAGATACAAGGGAATGAATCATTTGTATGTATTTCATATTTTTGTATTTTTAATGATATTTCTGGTTGTTATGGATCCTTGGAGGATAATGGAATTATAAACATGGGAATTTGGGATAGAAATAGGTAATAACCATGAAATGTTAGTGTATCCTAAAGGGAATTATTCCTTGAAAAAGAAAATTGGATGGATTCCCTCCTTCCCATGTACCAAAAAAAATTGTTTCATATTGTATGTAAAAAATGATTGGGAGTTTTTAATTTACCCATAATTCACTACACTATTAAGATATAAATTACATCAGGGATGTTGGATACCACTTATATATTTTAATTACCCACACATATCCAGGGGTTATTAATTTATTATTTTTAGTTATTCTCATAAGCACTTTCATCAAACCCTCTGTTATGATGGTCGTATCATGTAATAGGTATGGAATTTTGATTCAGTACTCCATTTAGATAATATTTATGTAGGGGTATGGGTTTCCCCATATCATTATGAAGTTGTTAATACCTTGGATGTGGGGATAAATTACTCTATTTTGAGTAGTTTTCCTATTACTATCTATTTTGTGTGGGTTATCCCTTGAATATATGGAGTTCATACTCTCTTAGAGATAGAGAGTGTGTTTTTTCTATGTTACAAGTTATTTTCTGAAATTTCTTTTTTGAGGTGTTGTATAGTACTTATACAGATGATGATATCACTATCCTCATTATATATGGGCCCTTGATGTCTTGAAATATCCTCCAAATGGGTTATTAATTCAATTATACAGTTTATTAAATCCGATGAGGCATATTTCACCTTATATGATTTTGAAACTATGACATGATTATGGTGGTCGGTGAGTAGATGGGACATCTTATTTTTTTTAGATTAAATAGTACCTCAATAATTTTACACACTCTAGTGAAGTGTGAGTCATATTTGATGGTTTTCAATTGGTTGTGTGATGGTTTTGGAACTTGTTTAGTATGGATAACATTGATGTTTTTTATTTTTATTGTATAGGGTGATCTAGTTCACCATTATATACACCACCCTAGTGGAGTTGGGATGTGTATATGGTGATTCACCTAAAAATGTATTAGTATTTCTCAATAACAAATATCTGAGTATTGAGACTTTCTTTTTGGTCTTAGAATTGTTAAGGAGGTTTTTCCCACTTATGAGATGGGTAAAGAAACACCCCTGTTAAATGGGGTGAATATTACCCAGACAGAGGGTGGGTAGCCCCCTTGGTCACTATGTGCACCTCTTGGTGATGTGTTGATCCTTGGAATTGAAAATAATTTCATTACTATACCCTAAGAGAAAAATGTTTATATTATATCTTATGTTATGAGGAATCATTCCGGGGATGATGATTCATCAATAGATCAAGCTATTATCCTTGGTAATCATATGATATTTTTTAGTGTTTGATAATATCTTATGGTTTATTGATCTCCCATTCCGTAATGGGATCTTCTTGATTCGATTCTATTGGTATGAGAAAAATATATTGGATTTGTGGTACTCTTTTAGTTGAATGGTAGATTGAGTTTTAACAAACGTTGTGTGATCTATTTAATTCATCCCCATTATATGAGATATGTATAATATCATCATTCATTTATTTATATCAATGGGATTAGTTGATGGTTTTATTGGGAATTGAAACCATACAGTCTTACTTAACTTATGATCTCCGCTTCTATCATGATCTTAGTAATTGTTCAGTTTTTTCATTGGTTTTATACTAACTTGTTTCTAGTTCACAATTTATGATTTTGGGTAATCTTTCTAGGTAATTTTATACTCTCACTTACCATGGGTTTATTCCTAAACATATACTATATCTGTAAAATGATGATTACTTATTGATTTCTTATATGGGTGTGAAGATAGTGGAGTTTGGTCATTGGAGATCCTAGTGGTGTTTGATGATGACGAGGCTCAAGATGTTGACTATCTAGATGTGCTGATATCGCTTCCTAGCCACTCATGGACGATCTGTATCTTGGGGAACAATGTTGTATTGTTCTTCCATTGTATACTATAATTACTATTACATTATTGACCAGATATGTTGATTTTGTTCGTGAATTTTTTATTTCTACTATTTTTGTGTATCCAATTTATTTTCATTACTATGGATGGATGATGATGAGTGTTTATGAATGAGGTATAGGTTATGGTCTCGGTTATTTGATTTATGCCTTCCTAGTGTTGTTACCAGACCCTAACCAAATTTAGTTTGTATTATAGTGGTATAATTAACTTACAATTACCTAATTGGATTCATATTCTGTAGGGTCAGTATAAGGCCTCGTCCTTAAACATTACTTAATCTTGAGTTACTTCATGATTACACATTGGAGATCTTTTCAGGTTTAGAGTTTTAGAGAATTAGATCATAAATATTTCATTACATTCCACATTTAAACAAAGTGGTTACATAAAAGATAGTATTCATTTTTCCCATAAATGGGAACATATTTAATATAAAACATGGATTCTTTCTTAACACTTACTTGACACTATCATCACATAATGTACCTTTCCTATGACCTGTAAAAATCATTTCAAAAACTTGGGATGAGCATAATAATCTCAGTATGGGATATGAAAATATGGAAAGGAAACATGAGTACATGTATACATACGAATCAATGAAATCATACTTTACTCATAAAACATAAGCACTTTAACATACCTCATCAAATCATGAATAAATCATATAAATCATAAGACATAAAGGTAACTTGAGGCATTCATAACATCTTACGTAGGGAGTAACCCTCTTGGTTACGTTTGGAATACCCATCACAGTCTATTCACTAAATCTCTTCAGAGAAACCTTAACTTTTATCTCCTTCGTGTTACCCAATGCATTGGAGAGCTATATCAGGCTCACCCACCCTATGTTTATCACGGAACCACCCGTCTTCATAATAATTCCCAAGAACCACAACATAATCGTATCACATAAAACATGTATAAAGGGAACATAACATTTACACCTTTTAATAACAAGATATCAATAAAACACGTTGATATAAAAACATTATGAAAACCATTTTCAATACCAGAATAAAAGAAAAGTAAAACATGGTATTTATTTTTCTTTTAAAAAGAAGGTATGGCTTGTAGAGGAAGCCGAAACTCAAATAATGGTCACAGCAGTGGAGAAGTCATTGTCGTCGCATACATACAACAAAAACATACCCTTTTGTCGTTTAATAAAACGCTTCGTATAAAAAATATTCCTTTTGGATAAACTTAAACGTTAGAGGGGTTTATACATCGTATAAAAAAAGTTTGTGTATAAAACAAAATATGCCTCAATGAATGGATATTGAGACGAAGTCCCTTACCTCGGGTCCGACGTGACACGATCATTCTTTAATATCCTGAATAATAAACATGAGTTAATTTCTACTTCCTTAAGAACCTTTTTCAAGTTCATTATTCCTTTTATATCACTTATTACCATGTCATGAACACTATGTTATTATTTAAGTTAATAACAGTCGTTTTAATGATCATTGGTACTTGAGTCAAAAATAAACTCTTTATAATTACAAGTTGTTCATGTGGTAAAATATCCATTATATCCAGAATTTTATTCATGATGTAGATTTCATATATATCAAATATATTCAGTATATGAATGCATTTATAATATTACATAACATTTAGAGGTAAGAAATGAAATGCACCGTTCATGGAGACGGTAAGCCGTACGTACGCATGAACGCTACTTCCATTTCTGTTTCATATTTAATGGAATTAAAACATAATGATACATAATATTATTTTAATTCCAGTATGGTATCATATATAATATCATCAAAAATATTCTTTATATGTACCACATATGGTATTAACGAATCAAATCACTTTGAGGGCGCGGTAGTCTGCACTTCCTAAAATAAAGATATCGCGTATACCCATAATGGAATCCATAAAGGTATGCCATAAATGAAAAATATATAAGCTTAAGGAAAACATAAACATATTATATATCATATATAAATATATTGACATCTTAATGGCCACCTATGAAGGTGTTAGAAGAATATTGAACAATCATCGTTTCGTGAGGCAGAAATTCGCCATCCACGGAAACATTATGTTCTTTAACCATTAGATGTAGGTGTGTGTAAGTGTAGCTCGAATCCTTCTTATAAAAAATTCCTAGTATATTGAAGATACTGGATTTTTTACAAAATATATGAATAAAAAGTGTTTAGGGGGTTGGAGAAGAAAAATAAAACAAAAGGACTCAAGTGAAGACATTACCTTAAAATCGGGTAACTCCCTTTGGTTTGAGCTCAAAGGCTTCCTTGGAAAGACTTCTTTCCAAAGTGAGGATTCTAGGAGTAAAAGAGGAATGTGGAGAGACAAAATGGTCAGGGGTTTTCTGAGCCAAAGGCTTGAGAGGCGTGGTTAAGGTGGTAGATTTGGGGCCTTTATAAGAGGATAGGAGGGGCACTCTTGGAAAGTTACAAAATGTAACTTTATTTTCAAATGAGTTTCGGATTTTAAATGTCCCAAATTGATGTATTTAGAGGATAAGGTGATAAGAGTTAGAAATATACTCATCAAATAGGTCTTTGAAAAGTGTAGGTCTTAGATTTTACATTATCTTTTTATTTTATTTAAATCGTTAAATAATGAGGTAATTGCTGCATCATCATGATGTCATAAATAATTTATTGTATTTTATGTATAAAAATTATTAAAAAAATACCATGATGTAGGAAATATTTTTTTTCCAATTAATATTTATAGTCCAAAATATCATCTATTTAGACAAAATTAAAAATCTTTTACTCAGGTGATACATTCTTTGTTACATTTACTTTCTTTAAAAAATAAAAAGATAAAAAGTCACTTTCCCACAAAAGTGATTCCATGGGGTCCCCAAGATTGGCACAAGGGATACCAGGGTCGTCCATGAGACAAACAGTAGCATTAGGACACATGTTGGTGTCATTTTTTATTATTGTGATATTATTTTGTTATCCTTATCTACCCGATTACTCATTAACCAAGATAATTAAAGATAATTACCGTCAGTACTATTCATAATGTTCAAAAACAAAAGTGTATTGATTACATAATTCAGAACATATGATTCCAAATATGTAATCCATTTCACAAAATTCCAAACACATAAATTACAATAATTAATTTAAAAATAATCCTCGTTGTCAAAACAAATAGAGGGTTTTTTTGAAACAATATATATGAAAAGTTTGGCATTAGTTTATGCCCAATTCCGAAGTGAAATTAATCCTAAAGACCACCATTGGATTAAATGGTAAAAATATATTCTAATTAAACTTTAATACTAATTAAAAAGATAATCTAACCATATAATTAAATTATATGAAAAAGCAGTTTTGATGTAAAAAAGCAGTATTTTTCACTATTCATAAAAAATGAACATTGTCAGAAAAATACCAAAAATTTATCCAATGTAAATTTCAATGTCCCAATCATAAAGAATATGTTTATTTTGAAAAATAGGGCTTATAAAATTGTAAAAAATTTTATTTAAAAATGGTTTTCCATCAAAGGGTAGTAAAACAATCTTTTAAAAATATTAGTGTATTCCATGCTTAAGATTGGATTTATTCTCATTGTAAGCCTCTAAAACACTATCCAATTCATAAATAGACATAGATAAGAATATCTATTATTCCTCACTTACTTGGGATGTTACATCCTTCCCCCCTTTAGAAAATCTCAACCCCGCAATTTATTTACTTATTGAATAAGTGGGGGTATATATCCCTCATAGCATTTTCAGATTCCCATGTTGCCTCTTCACTCATGTGGTTTTTCCACAAAAACTTTACTTGATTAATCACCTTATTCCGCAACACTTTCTCCCTGTGATCAAGAATCTGGATCGGTTGTTACTCATAAGATAGATTCTCTTCCAGCTGAACCACCTCTGGACTCAAAACGTGAGATGGATCTGGCATATACTTCTTTAACATTGAAACAAGAAAAACATTGTGTACCTGAGATAAACTCGGGGGTAAATCCACTCGGTATGCAACTGATCCAACTCTCTCCAGAATTTCATATGGCCCAATGAACCTTGGACTCATCTTTCCTTTCTTACCAAATCGCATCACACTTTTCCATGGTGATACTTTGAGAAAAACATGATCACCTACCTCAAAAGAGTGATCCTTCCTCCTATCGTGCGCATAACTCTTCTGCCTGTTCTGATATGTTCTCATGTGTTTCTGTATCAGCTAAACTTTTTCTCCCAAATCTTCTACCAATTCTGGTCCCATCAGCTTCCTTTCACCCACTTCATCCCAGAAAGATGGAGTTCAACACTACTTCCCATATAACGCCTCAAATGGTGATATCTGTATACTGGAATGAAAACTTTTATTATAAGAAAACTCAACCAAAGAACGATGTTGGTCCCAACTTCCCTGATAATCCATATAACAATCATGAATCACATTTTAAAATGTCTGGATCGTTCGTTCTGACTGCTCATCTGATTGAGGATGAAAAGCTGTACTAAAATTTAATTCAGTACCCAATGACTTCTGAAGGCCTTTCAAAAAGATAGAAGTAAACCTAGGATCACAATCAGATACAATGGAGAGAAGAAATCCATGTAACCTGGCTATCCCTTTAAGATACAAATGGGAATGTTTATCTAGGGAAAATGTATCTCGTATAGCAAAGAAATGATCAGATTTAGTCAACCGATCAACAATAACCCAGATTGCATTATTACCTCGAGGTGTCTTCGGCAATCCCACAACGAATTCCATGGTTATATTTTCCCACTTCCACTCTGGCACTGGTAAAGGCTGAAGCATCCCTTTCGGTAACTGCCGCTCTGCTTTAACCTGCTGACAAGTCAAACACTTCACAGTAAAATCAGAAAGATCTCTTTTCATTCCATCCCACCAGTAATACTCTGGCAGATCTCTGTACATCTTATTACTTCCATGATGAACAGAAAACGAAGAACTATGAGATTCACATAACAACTCTCTTTTAAACTGTGAATCACAAGGCACACACAATCTCTTCCTAAATCTCAAAACACAATCATTATCAATGTTGAATTCAGGCAACTTGCCCTTCTGAACCAGCTCTACCTTTTTCTGCAACTCATTGTCTAGCTTCTATGCTTGCTTGATTCTGTCTGATAGAGAAGATTTCACTGATACCTAAAACAAAACAGAAGAACATCCTGCACCAAAAACTTCTATGCCAAAGTTCATCCAATTTTTAACCAAAGGATCATGTTCCAAACACAACATTGTTAATGAAGTATTACTTTTTTGACTCAAAGCATCAGCCACTTTATTTGCTTTTCCCAGATGGTAATGAATTGTACAATCATAATCCTTGAATAATTCTATCCATATCCCCTATCTCATGTTCAATTATTTCTGAGTGAGTATATACTTTAAACTTTTGTGATCGGTATATATTTCACACTTTACTACATACAAATGATGCCTCCAAATTTTTAAAGCGAAAACAACAACAGCTAATTCCAAATCATGTGTAGGGTAATTTACCTCATGAGTATTCAACTAACGTGAAGCATAAGCAATTACCTGATCATTCTACATTAGGACAAAACCAAGTCCTTTCAATGAAGCATTACTGTAGATAACAAACTCACCATTCCTGGATGGTAGTGCCCAAACTGGAGCATTCACCAATCTTCTTTTCAGTTCCTGAAAACAATCATCACATTTTTTTGTCCAGATAAATTTAACACCCTTCCGAGTTAGCTTCATCATTGGACTAGATAACCGTGAAAAATTTCTAAAAAACCTTCGGTAATTGCCTGCCAAACCACAGAAGCTACGAATCACAGTTATATTTGTGGGTCTTGGCCATTCTTCAACAACCATTGTTTTTTCCGAATCAAAAGTTATCCCATCTTTAGAAACTATGCTACCAAGAAGAGAAATTTTTTGCAACCAAAACTCACACTTTCTGAATTTCCCATACAATTTCTTTACTTTTAAGGTTTGAAAAATAACCGTTAAATGACTTTCATGCTCCTCTTTACTTTTAGAAAACACCAAAATATCATCAATGAAAACCACCACAATCTTCTCCAAGAACTCATGGAAAATTCTATTCATTATGTCCATGAATACAGAAGGTGCATTGGTTAGCCCAAAAGGCATTACTACAAATTCACAATGGCCATATCTTATAGAAAATGCGGTCTTAGGAATATCTACTTCATTTACCTTCAACCTATGGTACCCCGATATCAGGTCAATCTTTGAAAAATACTATGCTCCCTGGAGCTGATCAAACAAATCATCGATATGAGGCAAATGATATTTGTTATTAACAGTGATGTTATTCAAGGCTCTATAATCAATGAAAAGTCTCATTGAACCATCTTTCTTTTTAACAAATAAAACAAGAGCACCCCATGGTGATGTGTTAGGTCGAATGAAAGCTTTCTCTAATAAATCATGCAATTGCTCCTTCAACACTAAAATTTCAGTATGAGCCATTCGATAAGGGGGTTTTGAAATTGGCTTAGCATCAGGAACTAAGTAAAAAGTAAATTCAACTTCATCATCTAGTATTATTCCAGGCAACTCATCAGGAAAAACATCAGGATACTCATTTACCACTGGCACATCATTAATCTGAACAGTTCCTTTATTTTCAACGATGTGTGCAAGGTAACATTCATTTCCATCTTTTACAAGTTTCTCAGCCTCTTGATATGTTATCAACAGTAATGGTTCATTCTTGTACACAAACTGAAAGTCTTTCTGAAAAAAAATTCATTATCTCTACAGTCAATCTTAGCATGGTAAATAGAGATCCAATCCATACCCAGGATAACATCAAACTCTACTAGAGGTAAAACAATGCGGTTTGCAAGTAGGTTCTTTCCACGTATAAGGATAGGGAAATTCTTATAAATTATTTTTCCTCAACATTTCCCCCAGGTGTTTTTACCACAAGTTCAGGAGTCATTTATTGAGATGGTATTCCCATTTTATATGAAAAGGTTTCAGAGATGAAAGAATTTGTAGACCCGAATCAAACAACACACTGGAATAATCTGAAAAAACAAACAAAGTTCCTGATACATCTTCATTTGATGGCCCGACATCTGCTGAAGTAGTTGCAAAGGATTTAACCACCCCTTTCTGCTTGTATTCTAACTGCTTCCCATCACTCAAGCTCTTTGTCGGACACTCATTTGTATAGTGACCCATCTTATTATACTTAAAACATTTCACTAACTCTAAATCAAATTTGGTCTTACCATCACCCTGATCTTTTTCAGTGCAATCATGAACCTTATGTCCCATCTTACCACATCAGTAGCACATTCTAGAATTCAGAAGGCATTCCCCAGCATACCTTTTACCACATTTATCACAAACTGGAAACTTATTTTTCTTACCGTCATACCTTTTTGAAGAATTATTTCCTTCCTCCTACCACCTCGGTCTCTTCTTCTACTGGTTGTTATAGAACACTTGATCATCGGAAAACTCCATTTCCACCTTCTCAGCACATCGAACAAGCTTTTCATAACTTTTAAACTCACAAAATTCCAATTCCATTCGATATTTTGGCTTTAATCCTTAGTAAAACGATTGATTTTACTATCAAGGTCTCGGATAAAATTTGGAGCATACCTTGCCAATCGAGTGAACCTTTCTTCATAGGCAGCCACTGAGTCTTCCTCTTGCCTCAATTAAAGGAATTGTTTTTCCATCCTAAGTCGAACATCCTTAGGAAAATACTTCTCAAGAAACATACCTTTGAATTCATCCTCGTCAAGAGCATCAATCTCATCAGCGTCCCTGATATTTTTAACAATCGACCACCACTGATCTGCTTCACCCTCCAAACGGTAAATAGAAAGACTAAAATTTTGATTGTCTGAACACCCCATGACATCAAAAATCTTCTCCAGTGCTTTAATCCACCCTTCAGCTAGCACAGGGTCAGACGATCCTCTGAATGATGGGGGAAGTTTCCTCACGAAATGTTCCACCACTGACATGTTCATTTGCGGTTGATCTGGCTGATCTCATGCATGGATACCACCACCATTTATCGCTTGAGTCAACTACTCCATTACTGCAACAAACTATTCAGTTCCAATTTCAACCATCTCATGATGCTGATTCGGAAGGTCATTTCCTTCTGTATGCTTTCCTAGCACTGCTTCCCTGTTTCCTCTGTGGAAAACCATTCTGAACAAACATGTCTTAGATGAAGCGACATGGTAATCTTCAAATGCTCTATCATTTCAATGTGACCATAAAAAAAATATTTTTGGATAATAATTTAATAGAATTACAACTCCTAAATTTATCTAAAACAACCTCTGATACCAACTATAAGGCCCCGACCTTAAACCTTAATTAATCTTGATTTACTTAAAGATTACACATTGAGGATCTTTTCAGGTTTATAGTTTTAGAGAACTGGATCATAAAACTTGAATTACATTCGACATTTAAACAAATTGGTTACATAAAAGATAGTATTATTTTTTCCCATAAATGGAAACATATTTAATATGAAACATGGATTCATTCTTGACACTTCCTTGACACTATCATCACATCATGCACCTTTCCTTTGACATGTGAAAATCATTTCAAAAACTTGGGATGAGCATAAAAAGCTAAGTAAGGGATATGAAAATATGGAAAGTAAACATGAGTACATGTATAAATATGAATCAATGAAATCATACTTTACTCATAAAACATAAGCACTTTAACATACCTCATTAAATCATGAATAAATCATAGAAATCATAAGTCATAAAGGTAACTTGAGGCATTCATAACATTCTTACGTAGGTAGTAACCCTCTTGGTTACGTTTGGAATACCCATCACAGTATATTCCGTAAATCTATTCAGAGAAACCTTAATGTTTAACTCCTTCATGTTGCCCAATGAATTGGAGAGCTATATCGGGCTCCCCCACCCTTAGTTTATCACGGAACCACCCGTATTCATAATAATCCCCAAGAACCACAACATAATCATATCACATAAAACATGCATAAAGGAAACATAACATTTCCACCTTTCAATCACAAGATATCAATAAAACACATTGATATAAAAACATTATGAAAACCATTTTCAATACCAAAATAAAAGAAAAGAAAAACATGGTATTTATTTTTCTTTTAAAAATAAGGTATGGCTTGTAAAGGAAGCTGAAACTCAAATAATGGTCACAGCGGCGGAGAAGTTGTTTTCGCCGCATACGTACTACAAAAACATTCCCTTTTGTCATTTATTAAAATGCATCGTATAAGAAATTTTCCTTTTGGATAAACATAAATGTCAAAGGGGTTTATACACCGTATAGAAGAAGGTTGTGTATAAAACAAAATATGTCTCAATGGATTGAGATTGAGACAAAGTCCCTTACCTCGGGTCCGACTTGACTCGATCGTTCTTTAATCTCCTGAATAACAAACCTAAGTTAATTTCTACTTGATTAAGAACCATTTTCAAGTTCATCATTCCTATTATATTACTTATTACCATATCATTAACACTATTTTATTATTTAAGTTAATAAAGGTCGTTTTAATGATCATTGGTACTTGAGTCAAAAATAAACTCTTTATAATTACAAGTTGTTCATGTGGTAAAATATCCATTATATCCAGAATTTTATTCATGATTTATATTTCATATATATCATATATATCCAGTATATTCATGCATTTATAATATTACATAACATTTAGATGTAATAAATGAAATGCACCGTTCATGGAGAGGGTAAGCCGTACGTACGCATGAAGGCTACTTCCATTTATATTTCATATTTAATGGAATTAAAACATAATGATACATAATAGTATTTTAATTCCAGTATGGTATCATATATAATATCATTAAATATATCCTTTATACATACCACATATGGTATTAACGAATCAAATCACTTTGAGGTGGCAGTAGTCCGTACTTCCTAAAATGAAGATATCGCATATACCCATAATGGAATCCATAAAGGTATGCCTTAAATTAATTATACATAATCTTAAGGAAAACATAAAAATATTATATATCATATATAAATATAGTGACATCTTAATGTCTACCTTTTAAGGTGTTAGAAGAATATTGAACAATCATCGTTTCGTGAGGTAGAAATTCGCCATCCACGGAAACAGTATGTTCTTTAACTATTAGATGTAGGTGTGTGTAAGTGTATCTCGAATCCTTCTTATAAAAAATTCCTAGTATATTAAAGATACTGGATTTTTTACAAAAGTAATTAATAAAAAGAGTTTAGGGGGTTGGAGAATAAAAAAAAAACAAAATGACTCAAGTGAATACATTACCTTAAAATCTGGTAACTCCCTTTAGTTTGAGCTCAAAGGCTTCCTTGGGAAGACTTATGCCCAAAGTGAGGCTTATAGAAGTAAGAGATGGATGTTTAGAGACAAAATGGTCAGGTGATGGCCGAGCCAAAGGCTTGAGAGGTGTGGTTATGGTGGTAGTGGTGGGGTCCTTTTTTAAGAGGAGAGGAGGGGCACTCTTGGAATGTTACAAAATGTTACTTTATTTTCAAATGATTTTCGGATTTTAAAGGTCCCACATTGATATATTTAGAGGATAAGGTGATAAGGGTTTGAAATATACTCATAAAAGAGGTCTTTGACAAGTTTAGGTCTTAGATTTTACATTATCTTTTTATCTTATTTAAATCGTTAAATAATGAGGTAATCGCTGCATCATCATGATGTCATAAATAATTTAATTTATATAATGTATAAAAATTATTTAAAAAATACCATGATGTAGTAAATCATTTTATATATCCAATTAATATTTATAGTCCAAAATATCATCTATCTAGACAAAAGTAAAAATCTTTTACTCAGGTGATACATTCTTTGTTATATTTACTTTCCTTAAAAAATAAAAAGATAAAAAGTCACTTTCCCACAAAAGTGATTCCATGGGGTCCCCAAGATTGGAAAAAGGCATCCCATGGTCTTCCATGATACAACCAGTAGAATTAGGACACATTTTGGTGTCATTTTTTATTATTATGATGTTATTTTGTTATCCTTAACTACCCGATTACTCATTAATCAAGATAATTAAAGATAATTATTGTCGTTAATATTCATAATGTCCAAAAACAAAAGAGTATTTATTACATAATTTGAACCTTATGATTCAAAATATGTAATCCATTTTACCAAATTCCAAACACATAAATTTCAATAATTAATTTAAAAATAATTCCCGTTGTCAAAACAAATAGCGGGGTTTTTTGAAACAATATCTATGAAAAGTTTGGCATTAGTTTATGCCCAATTCCAAAGTGAAATTAATCCTAAGGACCACCATTGGATTAAATGGTAAAAATATATTCTAATTAAACTTTAATACTAATTAAAAAGATAATATAACATATAATTAAATTAGATGAAAAAGCAGTTTTGATGTAAAATGCAGTATTTTTCACTATTCATAAAAAATGAACATTGTCAGAAAAATACCAAAAAAATTATCCAATGTAAATTTAAATGTCCCAATTATAAAGAATATGTTTATTTTGAAAAATAGGGATTATAAAATTGTCAAATGTTTTATTTAAAAATGGTTTACCATCAAAAGGTAGTAAAAAAATCTTTTAAAAATAATAGTGTATTCCATGCTTAAGATTGGATTTATTCTCATTTTAAGCCTCTAAAAAACTATCTAATTCATAAATAGACATAGATAAAATATCTATTATCCCTTACTTACTTGGGATGTTACATTCCGGTCACGGTAAACTTTAGTTCTAATAAAGCTTCCCAAATGCATCGTTCGGTTGGAATTTTTTATGAGAATGAGTGATTGTGTATATGTATGTTTATAGTATACACTAAACTTTTCAATTACCTTATCATCCCACTGTTTATATATATATATATATATCATTAACCAATGTAATGAAATTGTATTAAAATAATTATTCTTATGAATGATTAATATTACTATTATATAACTCTACAATCTGACTCTTTCATTAGTATAATATGGTATCATTTGGGATTCTTCAACCACCCACATGAATGATGTTATACCAATTCCATAATTTTCGTCATGGATATCTTTTAATTGATTAATAACAATAAAATAAAATATTAAATAGTAAAATATATTTATAATATGGTTCAATAATGTTGAAATAGAAATGAATTCACATTATAAATTAACTTTTCATTACTGATAAATTACCCAAATAAAGGCACATCATAAAATTTATTCTACTAAAACATACCCATGGAATAAATAAAATGAAAATGATCCCATATAAATTTCTTAAAAAAATGATTTCACTACCTTGAATAATATTGGAAGGCATTTAATGGTTTTTTCCAAATATCCTTTGTCTTTAACCTCTATTTGATTTATAATTATATTAAAGGATTATTATTTTTGGACAAAAACATATATATTATTTTTTATCAATAATATTTCTCATACATTTCCATGTTTTTAATTTTATTTTATGGATTTATTTATTCCCAATTATCCAATTTTTCAAGATCATTTATAATTAATATTGAATTTATTTAGAAAAGTGTGAAAGTAATATTTTTTCAAATTTTCCTCAAAGTAGTTTCTACCACATTTTTTCTTTAATCATTATGATTCTTTAATTTTATTTTTGTTTACTTTTAAAATATTTTTAAAAAGGTGAATGTATAAATTTTTTCCTCTAAAATGTTATAAATTTTTAAAGATATTCCTTCTTATTTTCATATTTACAATATAATATTCTTCAAAAGTGTTTCTCATTTATGTTATAATATTTTAATGTTTCATATTTTTCCTTGAGGATATAGTCTAATGATACTATACACCTTATTGGTATTGATGGATTATGATAATGTATTATGAAAATTTTCATGAAACTCCTTCATAACTTATATTATATTTATTATATTATTGATTTATGAATATTATCATGTTCATGTATAACCCATATGAATAGTTTTTTTATGTGATGTGTGGTTTTAGAATAATATAGGAAAATAATGCATTAAGAAAATGCTGGAACCATATCTTGTCAGGTTCTATGTTATTGTTAGGATTTTTACTCATTTTTCCATTTATAATAATATAATTATGTGGGAAGTTGTATTAATGAAATTGATAGATTTATCACTGGATTTGGAAGTTAATGAGGGAATTTTGACATGTAGAAAAATCATAATACACCTAAGTAATGTATGGTGATTGGATGTTTTATACATGAGAATAAAATTGAAATAGTTTCTATAAAAAATTAGAAATAGAAAACTCCGTAAAGTGAAATGTGAACTTTATAAGGTGATAATATGATTTTATAAGGTGAAGGATCTTCATCATTAGGTTATAGAAGGATTTTATATGGTTGAGGATCAAATCTGCATTGTGATACATTGAGTTGACAATGTGAATCACTAACTATGTAAGGTGAGTCTAAGTCTTCATAAACTGAGTTATATAATTCATAAGTTGAAAGAACCAGATCAAAAAGTGGATTTCTATAGACTTTATAAGGTAAATCATGACATCTTAATGTTATAATTCGTCCCTATAAGGTAATTTATAATATATTTAGTAAATTTGTAGACATATTATGGTCAAAAAGGGAATTCATAAGGTGAATTCCATTTATGAAAATTCTAAAATATCAAATTCCTCAATGATACTTTAAAGGGTTCAATAGTGATGTTCATAAATGTAACTAATTTTTCAATTTTTATATTAAAAGAATAAATCAGGGGAATTGTTTTTGTTTTATCTATTTTATATCCCGAAGTTACTGGTTTCCATATCAACATTCATTTATAGAAATCACACTCACCCATATAGATTCAATTAAATAATATAAAATCATCATTTATGGTTGATATCTCAGTCCATTGTTAGTTATGTATTCAATATATTATTGGGAACTCCAACAATATTTTTTAGATGATGTATTTTTTAATTTTGTTGAAGATTTGAATATAATAACCACACTTTATTTTGATGCAGAATTTATTGCAATATTAAATTAAATATAAAATCCAGGACATGTTCACTCTAGTACACACATGTTTATTTTATAGAAAATTCCACATCAATAGTGGTTAATATTCAAATATATTATTCTATAAGATAAAAAAAGAAATTCAATAGAACATATTGAATTGGGTTGAAAAAATGTAAATTATTTCAAATTTATTTAGTAAATCTTAGAAAAATATATATGACATTTAAATTATCTTTTGGAGTAAGGAATATATAAAATTACTTTCAGAAACAAATAAAACCTAGGATATGTGAATTTTTGCAGTATTACTATGAATATAAAGCTTTATAAATAATGAATAAAATAAAAAATTGAAATCACCCTAGCTAATTTGGAAAATTTCAAATTACATTTTTGGAATACATGGTAGGTAACTCTAATCAAAACTTATCCCATAACGGGTAATGGTAATCATTTTGGATGACTGTTTCTCAGAGTAGTTCAAAAAATATAGAAGAGATGGGGATGGGTCTCATAAATCAAAATATAATAATAGTTGTTCCTAATATGAAATTCAAGTTTCCACTAAGGTTAAAAAATAAACTAAATGAAATTTTAATTATGGGTTCTAACATAATAAATTTCAAAAATAAATGTATTCACCTTAAAATCCACATGACTTCCACCCATAGTAATTTAATTCCACTCAAAGACATTTATTATTATCCACTTCCTTTTAAATTGATTTTTGTTAGGGATTAGAAGAATTATAAAATTGTGGTTGTATTGGTGTGAGGTGGATGGGGGAGCATGAAAACTGGCCATTTCTACAAGATTATAAGATAATGTATCTTGAAGATGAAGCTGAAAACATGGACTAAGAGCTCTACTCATTGTGGGATGAAGACCTTTCAGAGTCAAATTGGTACCCTTTTAATGTTATCAAGGTTTATGGTTAGATAATGAAAACTTGTCTTCTGCATGTCTTTTCACAGATGAACATGCAACATGAGTATTTTCAGAAGTCCACTAAACATAGTATTATTCTCATCAGAGTAGGATAAACGAAATAGTTCTAATAGATCCAATATGACCACACTCAAAATAAAAGTAAAATTTTATGACGTTTTGTCAAAGTTAATTTAGTGAATTTATAAGAAAATTTATATCAATAAAACAAATAAATTATTTATAAACCACATTTGATGATCCCCCTATTTCGAATTCGGTATTTTTCTTTAGTAAAGTAATCTACATTTTTCATTGGGCATGACCTTATAATAATATGAAAAAAAATCATAAATTATTACTAAAAAGTTGAGAATTTCTTTCTATCCACAACCATTTTCTATTCACAAAACCTACATGAAGCAACTAGTTGGTTTTGGGGATATTCAGAACATAGAATTATTGTAAAAGATGAAGTGGAGTCTCCATGGATGGAATTTGGCATCCAGATAGATTCAATGATTTCATGACAGGGAGAGGATTGACACAGAGAAATGATGATAGGAAAATGGGAGGAGTGTTTTATATTTATTATTTTGGTTAATAATGGATCAGAGGATAATTTAAATTTCTTATATATATTTCTTTGTGCTATTGGAAATAGTTTAGAATAATTAATATGGAATTATATTGTCTTTGTATAGGGAATTGGATTTCTTATGGGTGAAAGATAGGCTTTTGGAATGTTTTCTATCTTTGGTTGTATGGTGCGCTATCCATACGGAGTTATCCTCTTCTGACTTTTACTAAACATTCTTTAAATATTTATGAATGTCCTTATCCACTATGGCCAATAGTATTGTTCCATTTTATTCTTCTTATTTTTACACTCGTGTGCTGTATATATCAATCTATTGATGATTTCTTTGAGAGAGTTACATTACTAGAAATAGGATTTAGGATTATTAGACCATAAAGGCCTAAAGAAACATTATTTTAATCTATTACATTATGTAAAAAAATAATTAAAAAAATTATGAAAAGTTAAGTCCATATGGACTTAGGTTTAGTATATATTATATGAAAAGTCAAATTTCAAAATTCACCTTGTGTGTGAACCCTTATATTTTTTGATTTATCTTTACATGTGTGGTGTTTATCGTGTTTTATGTGGACATATGTTTTTATTAAAATTTGTTATATGTTTTCTAATCATGTATTTATATGTGTTTTTTGTTTTCCATTCACATGTATTATAAGGTTTGGTTTTATATATGTTATTCTTTTTTTAAATGTATTTTGTTTATCTTATATAATCATGTAATCTATGTTTTGTGTCCAAATATATTTTTTTGACATATATTATACTGATGAGGAGGACTTTTTTGGATGTTTTTTGAAAAAGAGAGCCTATATTTTTTCCTAATTCCACATTTCATTGTATTTTTTGTTTTATCAAAATGCATGTGTTTTTTGTTCACATGCTCTCACATATGTGATTGTATTTTTTATGTATTAAAATGGGTTTCATGTATAAGAACATATTTTTTATGTGGAGTAATACATAAAAAAATGAGGGAAAACATTACAGATTATGTGTTTCTGAAACCCATGGCCATCATTTCTTTTTCTTAATAATCTTCACCTAATACTCATGGAACATGGGATCAACCTTGGTAAAAAAGGAATTTTGAGGAGTGTTAAATTTTAGGTCCTCATCGGGATCGAAAGAAAAATTCCCTAAGGCCTTGTTTCTTACATGGAAATTAGAGACTCGGAAGGAAAAATAAAACATAAATATATGTTTTGGGCATTTTGTATGCAATAAATAGATTTAACAGTTCCAATAAACCCAATAAACCTATGTTTTGGACATATGTGGACAGACCTTACCATATCAAAACATCCTTACTTTTCTTTGAAACCATTTATATAGAGTAATAAGATGAAATAGAACAACTATCTATAAATTAGTGGTTAGGAGATCAGATGCAGGGTTCTTCATGGTTAAGAACAACAGAAAAAATGAAAAACTCATAAACCTCAAAATCTAACAATGATAGAGGAAAAGTAAAAAATAAAATAAATTGGATTCTAGACTTGATTCTTTTGAGGGAACATAAAGAAGTTCTACTAGATGTAGGAGAGATTAGTGAGAGATTTAGATTCATGAGTGATTGAGTAATGGTTAGAGTTCTTTTAAATAGAGAAGGGACACATTTGATAACACTTTCCAAAAAGCAATGATAATGTTCCCATTTATAATCACTAAATTGATATCCACTGAAAAGGGGTATTTTTTAGCACTTTTTAGCACTGATAAATCATGATCTTTATAAATGATAAAAACGTGTTTATAAAAGACATATTTTTTATTAAAAATTTTTTATCATTTATAAAAGTTTCTTTTACAGTTATTTTTTAGCACTGAAAATGATCCATATTTATCAGTGCTACAAAGTCACCGATAAATATTACTTTTATCTACACAAAAACTTTAGCATGGATACATAATTTATTAGTATAAATATTTAAATAAATTTATTAAAATTTTATAATTATTAAAATATATATAATAATTTGTTTATAATTATATAACTTCTTATTTAATAAATAGTATTTATTTATTTATAATAATTAAAAATATATAAATTTAAAAATACAATAAATATAAATTTATAAAAAAATTTATTTATAAATATTTATTTACAAATATATTTTAAACATTATTATTATATATAAAATCTTAGTTACATGTATCTTAAAAATTATTGAAATTGAATATATCAAAATTAGCACACATTAATTTTTTTGAAAAAATGTATACATTTTTTTAAATATAAATTAATAAAAAATATCGATATATACATATATTTAAATAAGATGAATATATATTGAAAATTCTAAAAAAATATAAATAAAAATATGTAAATAAAAAATAAAAATTGATCAAATTCAAAATTAAAAATTAAAAAATATTAAAAATGAATAAATAATACAATAACTGTAACAATATTAAAAATAAATAAACAAAACTGACCTATTAAAAACATAATATATTAAATGTATCATGTTATAATGAAATTCTAAAATATACTAAAATTTGAAAAAATTACATAAATATTAGATCTATGTGTTTTCATTTAATATTTCATTAATTGCATAAATATATTTGTCTATGTGTTTTATATAAAAATTCACTAATTATATGTATAGGTGTATATGTACATGTAATAAATTTAACACAAGACATTTGATATATGTTAAGTTGAAAAATCAAACTACATTAAAAATAACAATAGAATTAATATGTTTTTAATCATGATATTTTATTCACTTTATAAATATATATTTATATTTAATATATAATAGTTTTCACTATTTATAATTAATATATATTTTTTATACTTATTCGTCTTTATTAAAAATTAATTTATATATAAATTTGGATTTTTATTTAATTTATTCATTTTATTTTTTAAATTATTACAATTTATTGATTTTATTTGACAATATTTAATATATACTATTTATTAATATTCATAATCTAAATATATATATATATATATATATATTAAATTTATTCATATTTATCAATAATTACTTAATTAGTAAAATGTTTTATATTTTTATAATTTACGCATTCTAAATTTATATTTGTTTAATTATTTCATTTTATTCATTTACCATATCAATTTATTTAGTATATATTATTGATTAATTTTTTAAAATTTATATATTAATATTCAATTTATTAATTTTTTACAATAATTATTTAATTAATAAAATTGGTATTTTTTAAATTTTATTAGATTAATTATGTCATTTTATTTTAGAGTTGTATCAGTTATAAAATAAAGTACAGATAAAGGTTTCATTTTATCAGGGCAAAAAAATTGGTGTTAAGGGTTCCCTTTATCAGTAATTTTTTTAGCACTGATAAAGGGAACCATTTATCTATTCTTATTTTACCAATGATAGAGATGGAATTTAACATCACGTTTTGCTTGCACTAATAAATGTAAGTGCTATTAAAGGCCTATTTTGTTGTAGTGTATGTTAAAAAATATGAAATATATAGGGGTAAAAAAAGTTTGAAATACATATTCTCATAGAATGGGATCAATATGAGGCGGATGTGATGGTTGTAACTACTCATGGATTATGATTTTTCAATACATTACCACCATAGGAAGAAAAATAATGTGGATGATGTGTTGAGTTTGAAATATCATAGAGTTATGACTACAATGAGATTTAAAAAAGATCCTTTATTCGTGGATTTGATAAAGTTGGAAGTGGGAATCATTAATGAATGGTAAACATCACCTCCATTCAAAATTATTTTCATACCATATTTAAAAGTGAAAAAAAATTCATCCCTTGATAATAATAAATTTCAAGGGAAATTCAGATCCATGAATGATTGGAAGTTGGTAGACTTCAAATATGAAGATAGCATATTAAAATTTCGAAAGAGGATATCAATTAAATCTTTGCGTGAGATAGAATGATAATGATTAAATAAAGTTCATAATAAATATTTCTCTGTAAACCCATGAAACACCAAAATGTGTTAAGATTTAAAGAAACATTTTTGGTGGGATAATATAAAATAAGAAATTGTAGACTATATATCATGATTCTTTTTTATTGAAAAGTAAATGTTCTGAGGCAATAAACTAAAGGAGTTATGAAACCTCTACAAATTATTATGTGGAAATGTGATGATATAATTATTAACTTTTTAAAAAGATTACTAACTAATAATAGATAGAATGATGCACTATAGGTTATTGGTGACTGCCTTTTTAAGACCTCGCCTATCCTTGCTATAAAAGAACATTTTACTCTTGAGAACCTTATGAATCACTATATTATTAAAGTGGTGAGACGTCATTATTCCCCTATTTCAATTGAATCAAATCACGATGCATGAATTAAATCAAAGTTATAGAAATGTATTCATAAGGATTTTGAGACTAGGCTATATTTCATCCCTATTTACTATCCTAAAATATAAATACAGTCTGGAAGAATTATTCAAACATTTGATGGCAAGTTGAGACGATGACCACTAAAAATTTCATGATATCTGTTGTTAGTATTTTACTTTGGATGAATTTAAATGTAATAATAACATTGACTCTAGAATTAAAATGGCACTGTGTGATGAATTTTAAGATATAATAAGTCATAAACAATCTTATAGAGATTAAGGTGGGGAAAGGAAGATTTTAGGCACAAAACAATATGATGAGACATAAAATAAGGTGAGAACTATTTAGATACATGTTAAGGAATATTAGAGTAATAAAAAGTACTATATTGATATTTGTAGTAAGGATTTATGATTTCAAGTAAGGGATCATTTTTTTATTAAAATTAACTTCATGGAAGGGTGATATAATGCTAGGAAATAATGGGGAACTAATTTATGATCACATTAGTCATTTCTTATTTCTAGAAAGAATTAGAGTATTGGATTGCTATTTAGAAATGCCACCTATCCTCTTTAAGGGTCATGATGTGTTCTATATCTTTTTATCAAGGAAGTACATGCTAGATAAAACTCATGTTCTCACATTAGAGTAAAGAGTATTAGAACATAATTTATATTACTATGAAGAGCCTATCCATATTTTTGGAATTAGGGAACATGTGTTGTGGAATCAGATGACTTTGTTGATGATGTTTTTTTGGAGAAATCATAAAAAAATAGGCAATCTGAAAAAATGAAGAATTTATGATGAATAAGTACCAGCGTATGTACATGAAGTGACATTATAGAAATTTGAATGGTGAAATTTTTGAATGTTGGAAGAATTAAATACACAAGATTAAATTATATTAAGAAATGTTTTCTATCTAAATAAACAACAACATTACACATTTACCATTATTCAAGAATATTATTGAAACATAAATTAATTTTTTATATAAATTTAATTCTAATAGATGAGTTTCATATTTAATTTTATCGTGTCAAAGTTATCTTAAGTTAAAATCTTGATATTTTTCAAAAAATATTGATTTTATCTGAATAATGAAAAATAATGAATGTTTAAAACTATCACTTCTATAAAATTATAATGATATTAAAATAAATTAATTTTTTTTGAAACTGCTGTTATAAAGATAAATATTTAATAAGTCATTTATTGTATATAAAAATATTATTTTGGACATATAAATATAATCATAACATTTTTGAAATTATATTAATGATTTTATTCAAATAAAAACTATTTATGTTCCTTGTTTTTATTCACGTATATTTAAGGTACCTTCTTGTAATGGGTTTTTTGAATGGAAAATAATCCAAATATTATTTAACATAAAAAAATCAATCCTATTTGAATCATCCTTACACTTTATTTTTCCACAAAATCATATTTTTCTTGAAGAAAAAAAATTATCTTTAAAGTTTTTTCAATACGTTTTGTGATGTTATATTAAAATTAATTCCCACCAATTATATGACTCGAACCATTTAAATTAGATTCCATATTTTTAATCATCATAATAAGTACTAGGTAATTATGTGAGCATAATCTTATTTTTATAATGAATTCCAACCATGAAAAATATTTATCTCCGCAGTTAAGGGTAAATTTTATTAAAGGATTAAAAATAAATGGGTAGCATTAATGTTTAAAAAAACCTTTTTAAACTTCATTAGTTCTTTATATATTTTATCATAACATTATCATATTCAGCTCTATGAAACATTGGGTTGACTTTTATAATAAAATGACAATATATTATTAAAATATTTCAAATAATTTCTTGGGTGACCTTCCCCTCACATAGAAAGGGGTAACTACTTTCATATAGTAGTTAAAAAAAGTTATATGAATATTAATTAATGATTTTAAAATATTAAATATAAATATTTTATATTGAATAATCATATTGATAAAAAGTACACAATTATATGTAAATTCATTATATGTTTGTGAAATACTATGTTTTAATATATGTTTTTTATTTCTTTTTGTGAGAATTAATATTTTTCCCAATTTAATAAAATTAATATGATAAAGTAAAAATCATTTTTAATATAATAATATCTAAATTATCTTTGAGTGATTTTCTAGAATTTTTATGAAAACATTAATTTTTTAATGCGTAGTAGAAAATACAATGTTTTAAATGAAAACTACTTTTTCTGTTATTAAATGTTTTAAAGTTAAATTTTATTTAAAATTAGTTCTAATGTAAAATTAGTCAAATTATATATTCACTATAATATTCAGGTCATTTTCATCAAATTAATAATAAATATTTATATAAACACTTTGTAAACTTTTGAAAATATTTCTTTTCAAAACCAACTTTCTTATCGCATATGAAAAATTATTATTGATTTAAAAAATTCTATATATATGAATGGAATTAAGAAAAATGTATTAAATATTCTTATTCAAGATAATTTATATTATATACTATGTTAAACATAAGTTTTTACCAAAATTAATTAATAAAACACTAAACGTTATTTACCTCAGTTATGCAAAAAATGGGCTTACTGGGGAGGGGGGTTAAATTAAAAAGATAAGTGTTAAAAATAACCCAACACATTTCCATAACCAATTTTATGTATATAGTTAAACCTTATAACTTATATTCCCACAAAGTTGATATTATTTAATCCCTCTCAATGTAAAACACGCGGGAGTAATTCTTTCATTCCGAAATTTACAACTGTGCCACTCACCTCACTTATAAAAGGCCACCCCTTTCCTCTATTATTCACACCATTATACCATTTTGGTTCTAACAATACCCACCAAAATAACATATATAATTTATTTATCCCATATTATATGACTTATTTTGGATATAAGTCCATCCTAGGATTGATTTCGGTTCATACCAAAGGAGGATTCCTAAAAAAGTGGTAATGTTCAATAGTAAGCATTTTGTGTTTTATTTTTTCCTCCACCTCCTACAATTATTATTATATCATTTAGATATGATAAATTAATATTATCACATATACTATTTTTATGTAATGGTTATGACCTACTAATATCACTAATTACTTCAAATGAGTTACAAAATCCTTGTTTCTGTGTACAATAGAACCTCACGAAAAGATGTCATTATTTTTCCTATTACCACATATCAAGGATGGAAATAAAGAATTATTTAATATTCATATATATTATATTTATGATATTATTATAATTACGGAAATATTTTATCACACCTACCTTTATACTCTTTATTTCATGGGAATACGATAATATTGCTTGTTTGTAGGGTAGACTAACGCCTTGTGAAGAAATGTTCTCCATTCATGATTTACATTGAAGATAATAATGATACTTTTAATGTAAATATATGATATATATGTCATAAATATTAATTTTTAATGATAATATATCATTTATCGTTCCTTATTTCAGTCCAACAAGAATATTGAAACAATATTCATGTGTGTGTATGGTCTACCATCACCATGAACAGTGTATTTCATAATCTATCACTAAATTTTATGGATTATAATAAATAAATATATTCTGAATATATATGATATTTAATTTGGGGTTAAAATTATTACTATTTTTAAATCATGATCAAAGTAACAGGATAGAAAATAAAACATAAAAACATATATGAAAAACCAAGCTGTTATTAAGAAAAACGTAACTTTAACATGGAATTATTAATAAAATAGTAATAAAAGGTCAAATAAAAATAATATATGGTATTATGTATATAATTATTTTTTTGAAATAGATTTATAAAAAACAGATATTCATTAAACTGGATTATCAAATGTGTATGATGGAAGTCAAGACATGTGGTAAGAGGTTTTGTCCCAATTTTCCATCTTGATGATGCATGACATTTTATGCACCAATATTATTTCATAAGGTGTATATAATACTCCATTGACATGTAATATCATTTTAACATCTTGGTTCTGGAATCCACACAGAGGCACCCCATACCTAGTTGGTCACAAGGCGTCAAGAGCATTTCCCCGAACGCCACAGGCTGCCAACTAGCAGCGAGGGCCTTGGGTGTGATAGTCAGGAAACTATGCACTCTTTGGTAGAGTAACACAATGGAAGAAAAAAATAGAAATAGAGGAATAATTAAAAATCCGTACAAAAGGAAACAATGGAATAATGGAAATATTAAACTGGAGCACACACACACATATATATACATGAATTATGCATGATACATATGTCTAGTAAAGCAGCCAAACAAATCACATTGCTGGAATTCAACAGTACTAAACCAAATACAAAAGAAAAAAAACAACTCATTAGCATCAAAAGCCATATCTTTCTCCCATTCTCTCCAGCTCCACAGTCAATCAAGAACCCGAAGTAGAAGTGTGTTTTCCCTTATCTATACCTGCAACAATATAATCTGTTTGGGCCCAAATTCCTGACCCAAATTGGGTGTGATACTAAATCCCTGTAAGCTACCACCCAAAAATCTATGCCTAAAATTCAGTGAATATATATTGAAGGTAATAAGAAAAGATGTAGTAAAAAAATTAATAAGTAATAAACAGTTCCACATATCAAATAAACAACTAATCAAGCAATGTAACCCTCTAGGAAGTACACGTAGCCTATCACCTCTAGTTCATTCATTAGAATATATAAATACTCTCTGAGGAACCACTCACCGTCAATTCCCATTATAGTCAAATGTAAATCAAGAATCTTTGAGAAATCTCACACAGTCAACTCACCTTATAGTCTATGGTATTGAAGGACTCTCTAAGGAAACTCACACGGTCAATTCCCCTTAGATCCCTCAGTGGTCAATGACCCTATGAGGAAGCTCACTCGGTCAGTTCCCCTTATAGTCTAAAATGGTTCAAAGACTCTCTCAGTATGCTCAATCAGTAAATTCAATTTATTTTCTAAAATGGTTCAAAGACTCTATGAGGAAGCTCACTCAGTCAATTCCCCTTATAGTCTAATATACTAGGTTCTCAAAACCTTGTGTATATCAACGAGCATAGTAATGAAATACGGCCAAATTAAACCTCAAGAAATTCTTGGATAATCGGTCTACAACATATCAAGCATGTTAGGAAAACAAACACTCCACCCTACAACACTAGGAATGGGAAAACAGGCAAGGCAGCCAAAAGGTTAAGCAGGATGGAATGATTGTAAACAGAACATGCTTGGGAAACCACATCCAAAACATTAAAATCAACTCTATTTATATCCAAATAACCTCTACTCAAGCATACAAGCATGGAAGGAAATTAACAGTGGTAAAACGGTAAATGCACAATACGCTGATTAAGGGTATAGGACAAAATTGCACATATAACACAAAGACATTCAACGGAAAGGAATAAACCACCTATCTCAGTGTTGGGAGATTGATATACTCCGGAATCAGCCCTTGGATCGAACTAGAACATGATAGATCAACAAAACATCTAAATTGATCAACCAACCATATATCACGAGAGAGAAGAAAATAGAAGATGGTGCTCTAGGAGAAATGAGAACTCCCTGATGTGATTCCAACGCAACTGATGGTGTTTTATTCGGAGGATGGATGATCTCTCGGGGGTTTGTCAAAGATCTGTGGCCGTACGGTGCTCTCGGTTGAACGAAACCTATAAGGAGAGATTTGTTTCAATTAGATACGACCCAGGCACGTTTAATGAAAAAAAAGAAAATAAACAGCATGTAATTTTGAAGTACATGGAATGTACTTTTCTTTTTTTGTACTCCACATTAGAAGGCCTCTAGGTCACCCCACACGGCCGTGTGTGTTCCCATTACACGGCCAGCACACAGCCTCCTGCGATAATGTAGATCACGACGTGTGCTTTCAAAAATTCCAGAAATTCCTCTTTTCTAAAAAACGTCCAGAAAAAGAAAACATAACTATAAATAAGATCCATGTTTTTACAAACATCCCCCTTTAAAAAAATTCAACATCAAATTTCTCTAGCGTGGTGCAGAAGAAGAAACCCCGAACAGCTCTAGCCACTGTGCTCGTACATCGGCCTCTCTCTCCCAAGTATCATCTTGTACTCGCCCGTGCTGCCATAGCACCCGTACTAGAGGAACATACCAGCTAAAGAGAACCTTCCTATTGTGACCATGAAATCTGGATAGGATGATCCTCGAACAACGCATCCACTTCCAACTCAACCTCCTCAGGATGAAAGACATGAGAATGGTATGAAAAGTAACATCGGAGTTGAGAAACATGAAAAACATCGCACATATCCCAGTACCTCTATGGTAACTACAACCAGTAGGCAACAAAACCAACTCTTTCAAACACCCCAAATGGCCCTACGTACCTAGATGAAAGCTTACCCTATCTTCAAATCCTCTTGTGCCCCATCCTCAATGTGACACGCAGAAAAACATGATCCCTAAACTCAAACTCCAAAGTTCATCTCCACTGATCATCATAAGACTTTTGTCGAGACTATGCAGTAGCCATCCTCGTCTAAATCATCTCCATCAACTCTGTGGTTTCCTGAACTAGACGAGGTACCAACAAAGCTACCTATCCTGACTCCATCCAACATAAGGGTGATCAGAATGGCAGACCATACAAAGCCTCATAAGGTTATATATGAGTAGTTTCTTGAAAACTATTGTTTTAAGAAAAATACACAAGAGGTATGGGCTTCATCCATGAACCTCCAAAATCCAGGATTCATGCTCGGAGCATGTCCTCAAGCACCTGAATCGTATGCTCGGACTGGACATCTGTCTGGGGATAGTTAGATGTACTCAAAAGTACCTGTGTACCCAATGCCTTATGAAGCCCCTACAAGACATGAGAAGTAAAACATGCATTTCTGTTTGAAATAATGGAGTGTGTAACTCCATGTAAGTGAACCATATCACATATGTACAACAGTCCCATCTCATCAAAACTAAAGGTCCCCTTGATCGAAAAGAAGTGAGGAACCTTCTTGAGTCACTCAATGACAACCCAAACTGCTTCATTCCCTTGAGGTGACCTTAGTAAACCTGTCACGAAATCCATCGCGACATCGTTCCACTTCCAATATGGAATAGACAACTACTTAAAATGCCCTACTGGTCGCTGATGCTCTGCCTTCACCTGTTGACAAGTGGAACACTTCATGAAAAAACCAGCAAGGTCTCTCTTCATACCTATCCACCAATACTAACGATGTAGATCAGGATACATCATGGTGACACCAGGATGAACTTCCCAAATTGAGGAATGAATGTCCCACATCAGCTCCTTGTGTACGTCCGCTGGCACCGATACTCACCCTTGGAAATGAAAGATCTCATCTTCGCCTATGGTCCATCCTGGAATGAGGTCCTATCCTAACACGCACTCCCATAGGACTAGGCCTTCAGAATCTGATAGCTTTCTCATTCGCACTTGATCAAGAATAATAGAGGTAACAACCACAACAGAAAGAAATGTCTGTCCCTAATTGTCGTGCACCTCCAAATGAATCTCAGGGAACATATCCAAAAGATTACACTCACTCATGGCCTCTTAAACATCCTGTATTTGTGTCCTCTTTCTCAGTTCATCAGCTACTGCATTGCCTTTTTCAGGCGTAAAAGTAAGCTCAAAATTTAAGGACTAATGATACCCAACCCACCTTTACTGTCTCAAATTCAGATCACGCTTAGTGAAGATGTACTTGAGACTCTTGAGGTCAGTGAAAACCGAAAAATTCTCTCCCAAAAGATAATATCTCCAAGAATGTATGTCCTGAACAACTACTAACAACTCGAGATTGTGTGTCTGGTAATACTTCTCATGTGACCTCAACTGCCGATACCCATACCCAATGACTCTTTCTCACTGCATAAGCACAGCTCCTAGCCCGATACCTGATGCATAATAGTAAATAGTATAGCTCTTTCCTGGCTCTGGAAAGTCTAGTATCGGTGCTGAAGTCGGTCTCCCTTTCATCTCCTAAAAGGATAACTCATAAGAATATGACTATAATAAATCTGCACCATTCTTAGTGAGACCCAACGGTGGTGTTTGTAAGTGTGAAAAGTCATGTAGGAAGCGTCTGTAGTATCCAACCAGCCCTAGGAAACTTTGTACCTCAAATTCATTCTTCAGATGATCCCAGGAAACTACTTCTCTCACTTTCTCTTGGTCGACTGATAATCCTATCTCAGAGATAACATGACCCAAGAAGTGAATCTGATCTATCCAAAAGTGGCATTTGGAGAGCTTAGCATATAAATGATGCTCTCTCAATATACACAAAATGATCTCAAGATGGGTAGCATGGTCGTGTCTAGTATAAGAATAAACCAAGATATCGTCCACGAAGAATGCCACAAAATAATCCAATAACACATGGAACACTTGGTTCATAAGTTCCATGAAAACTATCGGTGCGTTTGTAAGACCGAATGGCATAACCATATACTCATACAGACCATACCTACTTCAAAAGTATGTGAGAGGTATATGAGATGGTCTAATGTGAAAATGATGGCAACTAGATCTCAAGTCAATCTTCGAGAACACCTAGGCTCCTCAAAGCTGATCAACGAGATCAACAAAACTAGGCATGAGATATCGGTTCTTGACCATCAACTGGTTCAACTTTCGATAGTCCACAAAAATCCTGAGGGTACTGTCTGCCTTCTTTGAAAACAAGACAAGAGAACCCCGAGAAGAAGTACTGGGTCAGATGAAACCTTTTTTTCATACATGTACTCCAACTGCTTCTTGAGCTCTTATAACTCTAGTGTAGCCATCCTATATGGAGGAATGGACACAGATTCCGCTCCTAGCACTAGCTCAATAGAAACGTATACCTCACGCTCTAGATGCAAACCTGAAAAGTCATTTGAAAAGACATCCCTAAAATTATCCACCACTGGAAGAAAGTCCATCAGTGAAGTCCACTAGTCATCCAGATATAGACTGGAAATATGGGCTATAACTCATCCCAACCCATCATTCCCTGGTCCCGCTCTACCTGGTTGGAAATCCCGTTTTCCCTTATGAAGAAATGATATTCCCTCTGGTGATGCGAAACTCACCATGTGGTGATGACAGTCGACGACTGCCTAGAAGGGAACTAACCAGTACATCCTAAGAATGAAATCATAGCCTTCTATATCTAGGAAATAGAGGTTCCATAAGAAGTGACACACACCTACCCCTAAATGGAACTCCTTAAAATGACTCACACTTGCCGTTCTAGTCACCAAAAGAGTGTCTAGCGTCAAGATATAAGCAGAAGAAAATTTGCAGAGCCTAAGGCTCTCTGCAATATCAATATATATAAAGATATGAGAAGTCGCTGTATCGAAAACAGTAGAATCTAAAACTGAGGCAACTAAGATCGTACCTCAAACGATAGAGCGTATGGGATCCTGATTTTGCTGGGTCTTCTCCACAGTAAATGTTTGGCCTACACCATGAACATGTGACCATATTTGACCACTTTGAGATGATCCTCCATGTTGTTGTTGAAATAACAGTGACAGGCCACCCTTTCCATGACCTCCACCTCGACCTGAACGGCCTAAATGACTCCAGTTCCAAAACTGGTGAGAAACTGGTGGTTCTACTCCTGCACATGGAGTCATAGAAGAACCCCAATCACCACCTACTGGTGAAAAGATATGATAAAAGAATTAAAGATGACCCATCTCGCCGCATGATCGGAATTCTACTAGGTCTCTCGGGAAATGTGGCCTCTTATGCATGCTCTTCTCGCATTGGTAGCACACCACATGGCTACCAGAAGATGCATCCTGCCAACTATAATCTTTTAATGGAGTCTCCCTACGTTGCTTCCTGCTATCGGCCGGAGAAGCACTAACCCTAGATGATGAACTGCCCAGGCCCGCTGCTCCAGAATCTCTTAGATTGTGCTCTGTGATTACTTCCTAGTTGACTATGAAGGATATCAAATTCAACCTGAAGATGTTCACCTACGATCAAATGTCGTTTCTGAGACCATCCTTGAACATCCTTGTAAGGGACAACTCATCGCCTCCTAGAATAGGCATGAAACACTACAACTCTATGATGTGAGAGGAATACTCCATAAAAAAAAGAGTACCCTGCTCCAGACTCATGAACTCTCTTGCTCGACTGGCCCTCAAGGTCTCTGGATAGATCTAATTGTAGAATATGTGCCAAAACTCATCCCAATCCATATTCTTCCAGTGTCCCTCCTATGACATCACATCCCATCACCTCTTGGTGGAGTCTTGAAGCATGTAGGTAGCGAGCTTGGCCCTCCTCTCTGGAGATATCTCCAGATGCTCGAAGATCGTTATCATGGATTCTAGCCCTGACTCTACAACTTGAGGTCCTCCATCCCCTATGAAAGTGGGAGGATGTTACTACTGGAACACCCACATCAATTCATCCATCGATGGAGTTGGAGGTGGTGCTACATGAAATGTCTGCATCATCGTCCGGAAGCCTTACATGAATAGTGAATTAGCACCTGTGACTGGTATAATGGTCAGTGCCAAGACTTGCACAACAGGAGGATCTTTTGGAAGTCCCTGATCAGCCATATCTGATGTCTGATCACCACCTGCCAACAGGCATAAAACTGGATGACGTCTCAGTGTCATGACTCTGTATGGTCAGGTGCACACCTTAGATCAAGATTATCAAGGACTGAAAACTAGATGTGTAAGAATGGAATAGGAGAAATGAAGCATTCAAGTTTTACAAAACATGACTACATGACATTTATAATGCCTACACGGTCTATTCCCTTTGTCCATTCACATGGGCGTGTAATCCTACCAAAACTGGTCGTGTAACACCCCAAACACACGACGTGTTGTCTTAACACACAGTGTGTACATGAATCCTCTTCCCCTACCTAATTCCTGCTACATGACTAAGACAGATGACACTCCGATGACAAGACTACATGGCATGTTCAAAATAGAAATTGTGTGCACTAGACAAGCTTCACATGGACCATGTTGTTAGTGACATGGCCTAACACATGTCTCTCACTACACAGCGTGTTCCAAATAGACACGACGTGTATGAGGTAGGATTACACCAACTTATGTTGTTCGTGACACGGATGGTTGCCTAGGTTAGGCTACACAGCTTTTTCGATCCTCACATGGTGTGTATAGATTAAGGTTTATTCATCTGTGTTGTCAGTTACCTGGGGAGGCATAGGGTCAACACCACACGGTGTGTTTGATCCTGACATGGAGTGTTCCCGCAATAAATTCCCAATCCCATGTCTCTTCCCACGTGGCCTATGACATGGTTAGAGACTACACGACATGTACGTAAGAAAAACAGTTTATTCCCGAAAATAGTACACATGGAATGTACATAACATTACACGCCGTGTATGCTGGGTTTCATTGGACTGTAATCCCTAGAAACTACTTCAAAACCCATAAAAACACTGAAACGAACATTTAATGTGAAAAATTTCGATCTGTGAGGGCCCTATACTCCCTTAGAATCAAATTTTGGAATCTTATACATGTTATAACAAGGAAATGATCCAACAAATTCTGGCCCATGAGGGCCCATGACACCCCAAGAACCAATTTTTTTCATTCATTCAAACAAAACCTGGAAAAAACAATACCCTATCAAATAGCATGTATTCTTATCAAGTCATCTATCACAATAGCATTCATATTCTACACAAAATCTATCACAACAACATGTAATCAATAATTCATCCTAGATGGCTTGGTAAAGAACACTACAGAAAATATCACCTATACCCACAGTTTCATGAGCCGTGGGTTGCAGTGGTGTTGGTATAGCCCTATAGCCACGGTCTTTACAAAACCGTGGGCATATCCAATGGAAATATTATAATAACCACGGTTTTCTTAAACTGTGGGAATAAATATATTCCCATGGTTTTCAGTACCATAGGAATAGATTTTTACATTAATATAACATACCCACTGTTCAATGAACCATGGGTATAGATGGTTCATAGACAAACCAATATACCCACAGTTCATTGAACCGTGGGTATAGATGCTTCTCCCAAAAACAGTAGGTGCTACCCGCAGCCTCCTGCTTCCAGTGCACCCATCTGCTGCCGGCAGCCTTCATGCTTCATGCTTCCAGTGCACCCATATAAACAAACCATACTAGAATACCAAAACAACAAAACTAAACATGCATTACTGATGAAAACTACAAGAAAGTGAGATAAAAACCAAAACTGAACCTATATTACAAATGAAAATTTTCTTTCCAAAACATAATAGGTATTAAATTTTGGAGTGTATACTTTGGCTAGTTTTAGATCCATGATCTAAAAAAAATACAGACAACTTACAATGGGTTTCTATAGATGAAGCATTGTATATAATAATAGATGAAGGAAGGTGCACAATTTGATGATATATTGAAATGAAAAAAGAATGCAGACACTGTTTCAAAAGATGATTCTTAGAATAAAATCTATTGTTTATTCAAAAGATAAAGTAGAAATCACTTGAAGTAGAGGCATCAATGGAAGCTAAATGATACAACCATGAAAAAGTTCATAATACTTTACTAGAAAATAAAAGGACTTAAGAACATTGAATGAATTCTCATAGTGAGACATAAGATTAATATTTTATTCTATAACAGCTAGGAAGACAATGAAAATGGTGTTTGGGATAAAGAAAGATGTTTTCAATGAAGAATAGACCAAAGGTAGAAAAATGAAATTGTCTTTGGGCTAAAAAAAGCTGTTTTCAAAGAATAATAGCCCAAAGGGAAAGGTACGAAACTCTAAATGTTTCAAATAACACTGAATGTGTTTCCCCTGAAAATATAGTTTCTAAAGACAAAAAATGGTGTTTGGGCTAAAAGAATATGTGATAAGGTTACTCCAACATAATAAAAAATTGAATTTAATGAAAACTAAGAATAATCCTTTGGGCGAAGGCTAAATAATGGTTTCATGATTCCTGGATAGAAATTATAATTTGTTGTATACAGTCACCAATATGTTCTAAAATCAAAGATTCAAGGGTTAATATTTGTGTTGTGGGATTTTTTGGCACATATACATTAATTATTATAAGAACATATGATTAACATATAACACAAATGAATCTATGGGATAAATCCAAGAAAAATAATAATAAATTATGTGATAAATATGAATAACTATTAATTGCCCGTTCATTCTCATGATGATATAATGTAAGGCTCTAATAAATAAACCACTACTCAATAAAAAACATGATTCAATGCTCAAATTAAATATGTGTTTTAAAGGTCAAAAAATCTATTCAATTCTCAAATTAAATAAATCATCCAATTCTCAATGAGAGTATATGATGTCTAATAAATGAATCACATATCATATTTAATACAAGTAAAAGAAACTATTAACTGAAAAAAATAAAAAAACTCACTGCTTGAAAATATACCCTTTCTCTAGTCTTTCATGATGTTGTATTTCTACAAAATCGAGTGTTACTCCATCATGTCACCTTGTAAGAAGGATCAAAACCATGCTTGAATATTTATTATACAGAATATATTGAAAACATAAAAGTGTGGTATAAACTATTGTAATAAATTGTTAAAAAAATGACAAATTATTTTAGACACTACCTATAATAATCTATGTGTGGGCCTGTATAAGGGGAGAGAGAAATGTTGGCTTATAAAAAGTCACTATGTATAATTATGTTCAGTTAACATGACTTGTGTGACATTAATATTAGGTTAATCTTATGTGTTATGTGGTTATACCATGTAATAATTATTAAGCACCAATTATAATGTCATAATACCAACTACTACATCTTCTAGTCATATTTAACAATATCCACCATATCTCTTATAATACATGGTTCTATATTTTTCAACATCATGAACGATTCATACAATTTCTTCATTTTATATCATGACATTGTTAACCAAGAACACAACATAGGTCTAATACCACTAAGGGTTTTCAAATGATTAGAAGACCCTTATTTATCATATAGGAAATAATTAAAATCGCAATATTCTAAGAACACCATGCATGAAACCCAATAGTATGATGTATATTAAATAAAAAACCAATATATATACCTTTCATCTCCTATGAAATTTAATGGAAAATTCGATTTGGATAATTTCAGGTATACAAGAATCAAATATGTACTGAATGGCGTTGTCTTTGACTACAAGAGTAGTTGCAACTTCAATCTACTTCTAAATTTCCAGATCCCTACATGGAGAGAGGTAGGAACACATTAATGCTGGTTAAACACATATAGAACCTCTATATCCTTGAGTAAAATCACACTAAAAGATAATTCAGGTGAGAAGATGACCACCACCAATATGATTCTTTATTGGATGGAGACGAGCTAGAGAATCCACTAGTACCTCTATGTCCTAATTTAAATATACAATAAGAAAAGGAAGGGTCAAAAATATATTGAAATGTATATTTGAGAATATACAGAATACACATATCATAACTGAAACTATCTCAAGCAGTAGATAATCATGTCCATCCCTTGTATGAATCATCCTACGGTCCCAAAAAATGGCACCATGAGTTTGGAATATACTACATATAGTTGGTGGTGGAATTGGATTGAAACATTATCCATCGAGATCTCTTCTTAACCATGTAGAATCTCTTACTCCTCAAATGAATCCACCTCCTGAAGGAAAACAATATAAAATACAGGGATACCCCTAACTAAAGTGATGCATTTCTAATAGAGGTCCATCCACACTACTAACCTAGTGACAGTGAATTATTACATTGGTTGTGAAATTTAGAACCATATCTTATCTTAAAATAGATGCATTTAATTTCCAACATCCCTACTATATTAGTCTGAACATAGATATTATGTAAATTTCTAGAATAAAGTTCAATATATGTACACAAAAATTGAAACATATAAATACATATGTATTAATAGGTACACATTATGCACGGTCAATATCTGTACACATATATGGTGTTGATGCCACCCTAACATGCAAGCATAATATAAAATTTTATTTAGAAAAATAGTATAATATTGTAATTGTCAGCTGTTTCATGTCCCTGATACAAAATGAACTCTGACAGCCTATCATGATTTTAATTGTTCAAAATTGATGCATATAACAGTGCAGACCCAATATAATAAATGTAAAAATAAAAGAAGTGACCTAACCTGAAGAACCATTGAAAATATGTACAAATTTCAGATTTCTGGGCACATCATGATGTGTTTATCAAATAGAATATCAAAGTGAAATCATAAAAACAATTAAAATTTTAATAATATATACTCTTTGGATTCACATGAGAACAATCATAAACTTACAATTGAATAACAATTCTGATAAAAACAATGATAAAATTTGACCAAAGCATAAAATTTAGAATGTAAATATAACTATGGAAAAATTCAACATGAGAGGAATTTCAATTATTAACTTTATCAAAATTTATCATTCCAATAAATTTATGAAAAATAATATTGAAGATTGGAAATTCCAACTGAGAACCTCACATGCAGGCATCATTTAAGCTTTTTTAGGAAAATGGTATACTATTGTAAAGGTCATTTTCTTCATGTTCCTGGCATAAAATCAACTCTTATAGCCTATCACGATTTATATTGTTTGAAATCAATTAATATAACATTTAGGACCCAATTTAATAAATGTAAAAATAAAAGAAGTGACCTAACCTGAAGATGTAGTGAAAATAGGTACAAATATTAGATTTTTGGGCACTTCTTGATGTGCTGCTTTAATAGAATATCAAAGTGAAATCATTAAGAAATGGAATTTTTAATAATTTATACTCTCTTGATTCACAAGAAAAAATCATAAAAAACACATATGAATAACAATGCTAATAAAAAAAGTGATAAAAAATGATCAAACATAAAGCATAAAATTTAGAATCTAAATATAACATTGGGCTAATTCAACTTCATTGGAATTTCAATTAACTGTAGAAACATATAACATTCCAATAAATTTCAGGAAATAATAATGAAGATAGGAAATTCCAATTGAGGACCTGTATCAAGAAGTGATAAAACCCAAAAGTCAAGAGGGGAAAATACAGCCATGTATACACATTTAAATTGCGACTCTTTCCTAACATATCTTTACAATTAATATAGAGTTTATAACCTATGAATAAATAGATTTTATTGAAAGAATGGGGGAATTGACTTTTGTGTTTAATGAAATAAGAAATAAAATAACATAGGCGACACAGTAGTCTTTTATATAAAAATGATAATTTACAGACAACAAAATACAAGAAAACAATAATAGAAAATCTGTAACTAAATGAAAAATAATGTATATAAATGAATAATTTGAAGAATTAAATATGAAAATTATAGATTTTACAAATGAAATAAATTAGAATGGATTTCGAAAAAAAATAAAACAGTAAATGAATCCTAGATATTTTTGACAATTTTAATGATTGTGGTGGATAATATTATAATATATATTAATTGATAATTGAGAAATAGTCGAACTACATACCTTTTATACAATTATCCCCACCCAACCATTTTGTAAGGCACATTTCAATAGCATTGTCAACACTATTTCCAATGATGCTTGTCCTAAAAGTATAACTCACATTAATGAAATGATAACTATACCATGTGATCATTAATTAAAAGAGTATACATGTTAATTTTAATCTAGAAAATAAGATGATATAGCAATTTCACCATTTTCAATGCCCATATCCTCCCCCAACCCCTCCCCCTACCCAGACCCTCCCTCCCCACTACACAACTCCTCCCTCTCTCCCTCCCCACGAGCCTCCCCCTCCCCCTCCCCCCTTCCTAGCCCCTCCACCTCCCTCCCCACTACCCAGCTCCTCCCCCACCCCCTCCCCCACCCCCTTCCTAGCCCCTCCCCTTCCCTCCCCACTACCCAGCCCCTCCCCCTCCCCACCGGCCCAACCCCTCCCCTCCCTCCCCATGACCCAGCCACTCCCCCTCCCCCCCTTCCCAGCCCATCCCCCTCCCTCCCCACTTCCCATAACCTCCCCCATCCCCTCCCCCTCCCCCTCCCCAGCCCCTCCCCCTCCCTCCCCACTGCCCAGCCCCTCCCCCTCCCACCTGCCCAGCCCCTGCCCCCTGCTCAGTCAAGTAGAATGGAAAATTTAAAGAAACTTTTGGATAAAAAACCTGAAATAAAATACAGAAACATGTATTGAAATGTCATTAAAAATTTATATATATACAAAGTATCCACCATAAACAGAAAATGTTATCTATATTCAAGACTTTACCGTGTAAAAAGATTAAAAAAAATCAAGAAAAATCATAAGGGTTCATACATCGTGAAAGTACACCGTGATCCATGATATCTGAATAACATCCTGATCCATTTCAAGTGCAATTACAGTTCAATGTATTCAAAACATACACAAATCTACAGCCAAATATTAAAATTAAAAAGTTGGAGTAAAACCTAAATCAGGATTCCACTGAACATTCTTTTTCTTCGGACTTTGGAGTCTTCCTAAAACACAACAACCACATTAAAAATTTAGGGAAAGGAAAGATGAAAACCAAAAATAGCATATGCAACATCTGAATATGTTAATCAACTTCTAATATTCATACAACTGTCAGATCACATACCAATCAGTCAAGTACAATGACATATTTAGAGAACATTTTGGATAAAAACACATGAAATAAAATACAATAACATATATCACAATGTCATTCAAAAATTGATATAAATAAAAATTATCCAACCTAAACAGAAAATATTATCAATATTCAAGTCTTCTTCGTGTTATCAAGATTAAAAAATCAGCTCCTCATCTCACCCCTACCCAACAAATTCTCCTCCCCTCCCCTCTACCCAACCCCTCCCCCATGCCCGGCTCCTCCCTCAAGCCCAGATCCCCCCTACGTAGCCCCTCCCCCTCCCCCTCCCTCATGTCCAGCCCCTCCCCCTCCTCCCTCATGCCTAGTTCCCCCCCGGCCCATCCCCACCCCCTCCCCCTCCCACTCCCTCATGCCCAACTCCCCCTTGCCCTGCCCCTCCTCCTCCCCCCATCCCAGTCCCTCCTCCTCCCCCGTATTTATTTTATACAAATCAAGGATGAGATTTCATTGACATCCCAAGGAATATAGTTTTTTTAGGAAAATAAAATACACAGGGAAATTTTATTAGTTTTTGGTGTCATGCCTGAACATTGTAACAATACAATCATAAAACGATTACCGAAATGGGAAAGGTAAAATGAGGGCATGTTACTTGCCTTTCCTTGTACAGAAATCATAGTTCAGATCACATTAACACCACAATTTTTTGCCAAGGTTCGAGGTATTGCCTCAAAAGAAACCGCAGTAGCTTTGTAAGGCCACTGTTTAGAAAGAAACCGAAAAAATATGAATCAATACAGAAACTAAAAATTAGTGCCTTTACACTTAAGGAAATAGATCAGAAGCAACTAAACCTTCTCAATGCCTTCAATAGATGAGATCTTCTGCTTCAAAGTGGGGGACACTATCATACTCACCTGATGAACATCCTCTGCATGTCGAGTATATGATAAAGAGATTAAGTCAATGCAGCCCCCTCCCATCCCATCCCTCCACTGCACCCCCTCCCAACCTTCCCCTCCTAGCCCCCCTCCTAACCCTCCACTACAGCCCCCCCAAACCTCCACTACATCCCCCCCATCCCAAGACTCCCCTCCACTACTAAGGCCAAGACTAGATGGCGATATAAAAATAAACACACCAAACGATAAAAAAATATATGTCCTATGAAAATTACATAACGAATTGTCAAATAACACCCCTAATGAAAAAAATCCAAAATAGATTTCATTACATAAAGAAATTCACATACAATCAGTCCACCAATACAAAAATAAAATTGAAACTCCAACACAAGTCTCTCTGCTATGTCAAAAATGGAGGGGATTAATATCCCCCCCATCACCATCATCGTCATCCCCATGTCAAGTATCATCATCAGTAGAAACAACATCAGCAGCAACATCATCACCAACCGCACCATCAACATCATCATCATCAATATCATCACCAAAAACAGCATTAGCGACATCCTTGCCAACTCTATCACCACCACCGTCATCGCCACTAGGACCCTCATGGGAATCACCCGAGGCATTATTTAAAGAGCGCAATGATTACATACATGAAGGAAAAGTGGAAAAAACCTTTTGTGGTAGTGACTGACCAAAAAATGACATAGATTTCATGAAATTATCATTCATTAACTTACTTTTTTCATGCTCCTCTGGTACTATTTTCTTTTTCACAACTAACTCAACACGCGCACTTTCCAACTCAGAGGCCTTAGAGGATTTAGAGGAGTCCGATGATGACCAATACCTAGAGGGGACAATGTTTTTGCCTGGTCTACAATGGACTCTTCCTGGATGCTCCACACCTAACACCTGACTCAAATAATCATTTTCCCATAAAGTTGTCATCTTCCTTCTCATCCATGGCCTCCAAGGAAGACTGTTGAAATTATAAACCTATTAAATTATGAATTTCATATAAATGCTTCAAATATTAATAAAAAACATACAATTTTGTCTTGTGTTTGTTAATTAACTGTAGTTCCATCTTTTTTTTCTACTAAAGCAGAATAATTCGGCATGAGGTACAGGACCTTCAATGCCCAATACAACTTGCTGCATATGAAAAATTCATAGATTTGGATTACAACAATATATGATAAATACAAAAAATTTGATTGAAGTGAGTTGCAATGAAGACCTACAACCATTGAGGAAAATGACAGTCATAACCTATTGGTGGTTTTCTGAAATGGTTTTCTGAAGTGGGTTTCAATGAAATATACTACCTGTTTAGCGAAAATAGACAAGCCATCTCTTAGTATAATATGTGATTTCCAGGATACATGGACTAACCAAGGGAAGGAATGAATAAGTTATGATGACATGTTATAAATAAAGACGTTTTTATAATTGAGATGAATGTACCAGGGACTTCTCATGCTCAGGCATTGTGGTGTGCCACAATGTGTGTAGATATGTCATTTCGCCTTAGTTTTTTTTGTTTTTCACTGAAAATTATGAGAAACAAAAAAACAATACAAGTAATAATAATTAAAATTTATATAAAAACCATTAAATATGGGTAGTACCTTATACTATTCAGTCTTCCAATGTGCGATCATTTTTTGATATTAACTTTTTGGACAGTCAGGGTTTGTGGGTACACCCTCTAACTCAGTACCCATGCTGCTCCTCCAACAAATATGTAACTCATAATTAAATGATAGCCAATACTCTCAAAGATCACTAAACCTAGCATCTTTGGCATCTTCACTGTTAGGAAAGTTAAATCGACTCTGCAATGAACATGTTAAGATATATAAATACATTACTAATACAAATATAAATTTTAAACTTTTCGTACCCATATCTGCGCCCATGCACTATCCTTGATGTCAGCACTAATATATCTCAATGAGACTGGTTCCACCGGAACGATATCATGATATTTGGATAAAGTATCCATGAAACCTCTACACTACTTAGCATTTTTACCTACCATTTTATTTTGAGAATTGTAATCCACCAAAATCTGAGTTTCACGATTCTAGGAATCCCGCATTTGAGTGCACCCACGTCGCCTACTAGAAGATCCTACTAAATAATATAAGAGGTGAAAATAAAAGAGTTAAGTGATAGTACAGTATTAAAAAAGTGAAATGATATAATTTAAAACATTTATAATAAAAAAACTAATGCAGGCTTCTGAACAGGCTGTAAAGAATCTGTGGACATTACTAGATCAACATCCTCCAAAAGAAGTATCCGTTCCATAGCATGCTCCGGATGATCTTCATGAACATGAGTGGAAACTGTAGGAGAATACTCAATATGTGTATGATGGATGGTAGGAAAAGGAGGTGGTGTAGACATTTTATAATATGTGTAGTAGGTCTGGGGATACAAGAATGGATATGGAAATTGTGCAGGTGAGAACATTAGTCGAGTCAGCGTGGACATAAAATGGGAAAAAAGGGTAAATGGGATGATGACGGTGGCATGTATGGGAACATCACATGGGTCTTAAGAAGAGGGTGGACATGTGTGGCAGATGGGATGTACATTTATTGGTCAGTGTGGGGAGTGGTAAGACGGGAGCTCCGCATAGGTCTATGAGGATCCCTGCTCGGTCCCATACAGGGAATAGAAAACTCTAGAGTTATATATACCTAAAAAATTTTGATCCAAAAAATGGACATGATATTATATGAAATGAATAAGATAAATATTAGAATTATTATACTCACTGTAGACAACTCACACTCGCGTCTAACAGGATCAACATCAAATAATCTCTTCTTGCGAGCTTATGTTGTTTTCTTCATAATCTGCATAAGAATGAAATAAATATTTTTTACCAAATTTTTTTACAAATCATACATACAACTTATAATCCAAAGAAGAAAAAAATGTCATAACATCTTTCAGTAATGATAATTTACCACCAATTTATAAAATTTTTAAAATCACATTTTAAACCCAGTTTTCTGAATTTAAATAAAAATAATTAAATTAAACAAAACCAAAAAATACTAAAACAGACACATCATTCCAAACTAAAATTAAATTAAAGTAATTACATTAGTACCAACCTAAGAAACCAGCGTCAAGGTAAACTGAATGAAATCTGAATAGAAATGGTTTCTTTTATATCTTACCCTCCACTACCTCTGGTTCAACATCATCTCTCACAATGGGACAATTTGTTTCATCAAATACAATATTTTGGCTAACACTGATAGGGGCGTCAATGGTGAAAGTTTCATCCCCAACATCATCAAAAATATGTCTTGGGATTACTTCATTAATGACATCGTAATCAGGTTTCAGATGATCTTTCACATAAAACACTTGTTTTTTCCCTGATGCCAAAATGTATGGTTCATCGATATGAAGGAATCGACTCATTTCAATTACTCCAAATCTGAAATCATCAATAAATGTACCATGTCTCTTCATTAAATCAAACCATTTACATTTCATCATAGTGACTCGACCTTGATAGTAGTATTCCAGTAAAAATATTTTATCAACCAGTCCATAATAATACACATCTTCATATCGAGGTCGACTATCCGATGCACTGTCATAAAAATCCGTTCTAGTATTTAATGTAACACCATCATGTTGTGTTCTAATTTTCACCACTTTATCAATTGTAACAAATTTATATCCATTGATTATTAAACATTTTTAGTCATGAATCAAATAATTGGGACCAAAATCCAGTGCTCTTAATTTTTGAGAAATGAATTCAGCTGGTAAAATCAATACTTGGAATACATATGAGTAATATAATTATATATATATATATATATTAAGGTATTTAATTTAATGGTCATACCTTTGATTTAAACCAAGCTGGGAACTCTTGGCTATGCATATCCTCTCTCCTTCTCAACTGCAAAGACCGATGAACTCTACTTATAATTTGTTTATATTATCAACATAAAATGACAATAAAAGTATAAGGTATATGGGATATGATATCGTTTGAGATAACATATATATACTCAAATTGAATACCTAATATAGGAATCGAACAAACCACAATTAAACATGACTGTACGATGTGCCATATTCCACTCTTCAAAGCTCAATGTAACCAATGTAAATGACCCGACAATTCCACCTATTTAGGGAAGAGAAGGAAACAAGGGCTGAATTTCCTCATAATTCTCATCTTCATTTCTCATTTGGCGATTATGTCTTGTTCTCACATCAGACAAATACATTGAACAAAAATCCATATATTCTTGGGACAGATAACTCCCCACAATGGAACATTCATGATAATTCTTATTTCAGACAAATGATGTCATTGTGAACATATTTCTTTCAGTGGGATACATCCACCAAAAAGTGACTGGTCCCCCATGAAGTGTCTCAGTTGGAAGATGAACTGTTAAATGCAGCATGAAAATGAAAAAAGATGGAGGAAATGTTTTTTTCCAACCCACACAGAATTAACGGTTCCTCTTTCTGCATTTTTTTCAACAATGAATTGGATAACCTTTTAGCAAAAAGGTATCTAATAAAATGACACAACCGAATCACTACCACCCTTACATTATTGGATAGAAAAATGCCGAATTTCTATTGGAATCAATTCATGGATAATGATGTGATAATCATGAGTTTATAGGGATTTCAATTTCAAATGTATTCTGTTGGCTTGTTTAGATATGTTGCTAGAATAGCCATTTGGAACCTTGATATTCTCTATTATTGCCAAAAATTTAACTTTCTCTGCCTGTGTCATCACATAAGAAGCACATGGAACTTTCCATTTGTTTTCATTGATACAAATAGGATGTAGTTCTGGTCGAATACCCCAATCTAATAAATCTCTACGTGATCGGAAGTAATCTTTGGTCTTCCCCTTAATATTCAAAATAATTTAAAGCAACATTTCACATATATTTTTTACAATATGCATTACGTCTAAAAAATGGCGTAAAAAATTAGTAGACCAATATGGAAACACAAAAAAGTAGTTCTCTTTTTCCAATAGTAAGTGACATCAATATCAGCATTCTTCCTCTTTCGAGATTTCAACTGGCCATTCTCTAATGAAAAGATGAAATCTTTCAATTTATCAAGCACATCACTTCCTGACATATATTGAGGTGGTTCATCAATGTCAACATTATTATGAAACCTCCAACTATTCTTCATGTATTGATGATCCATTGGAAAGAATCGGTGATTCTCCATGAAACTGAAACTACGATGATATTTAAGCCTTCTCGATCATGTATTCTTCATACAAACGGGGCATGATGGTTTTCCCTTTGTGCTCCACCCAGAAATCATGGCACAGGAAAGAAATCATTTATGGTCTATAGAAGGGCATCACACATCTAAAACATATTCTTTGAAGAAGAATCAAATGTCTGGACACCTAAATCCCAATGTTGTTTCAACTATTTTATTAATGGCTTCAAGTAGACATCTATATCTTTACCAGGATCCAAAGGTCCAGATATCAGTATACCCAAGAAAGTGAAATGTTTTTTCATACACATCCACAGAGGAAGATTATAAACATGAATAAATACCGGCCACGTGCTATGAGTAGTAAGTATCTGACCAAACATATTAAAACCATCACATGATAGGACCAATCTAACATTACGCACCTCAACTACAAAATAAGTATTTTTTTCATCAAATGCTCTCTATGATAATCCATCTGCAGGATGGACCAGATCATCATTACCTTTAATTCTCTCAACATTGTTCCATCTCACATTGACTAAGATTTCTGGAGACATGAATATATTTTGATTTCTTGGAATCAATGGAAAGTGTCACCTGACTTTCTGTGGCACATGAGGTGGTGTTCCATCTGCATTTATCTTCCATTGAGATGTACCACATTCTTTACGGTCATCACCGTCATATTTTTCCTACAAAAATAAATTGTAATCTTTTGGACAAGCATGGACCTTATTAGTAGCAAATCCATGATTCTTAATTAACATCCAAGCCATGTAATGATTTGAGAGAATATTTGAATTATTAGGAAGCAAATCCTTCAAAAATTTAATAATATAATCAATGGAGGTATTAGAAATCCCATACATTGTTTTCCCATGATATAACCGCATTAAACATTTCAACATGGCCATTTTAGTACATTCCTTATATACTGGAGTTCTGGCATCATCAAATAAATGTTTGACTCTCTCAACATCATCTCTTCATCATTTTCCTCATGTGTACTGGTATCATTGTCTTCTTGCACTGGCATGCTATCTCTCTCCAAATTATGCACATATGGAAATCGATCAAATTTCAAATTCTCGATGTCACTTCATTCATTTCACTTATAAACAGTCGAAGATTGACTCGTCTCTCCATGGTGAAACCAAACTTTATAGTTTGCTTGAAATCCAAATTTTTTTAAATGGAAACTAACTTCTTCTCGTCTTAACCATGGTCTTGCAACACAATTATAGCAGGGACACTGTATACAACCTCCATCTGACGCATTGTTAAATGAAAAATCTAAAAAAATCTCCAAATTATTTTGAAACTTGGTTGAAGTCTGATTGGTGTGATACATCCATCTTTTATCCATTATATAACATGAAAAAAGATTATTATTCAATCAACAATGTAAATAATATTTAAAAAATTCATTACAATCAATTTTATTATTAAATTAATCAAATAAAATTAGCAGCTAGCAAAACATATTTAATGAAAAGAGGAGTCCATGATTTAATATGTAGGAAGAAAGGAAAAAAGGTCTACCTTGAGATTTAAATTTAAGAAAAAAGTTAAAAAATACACTCCTAGGTGGTCATTGATGGGGAATAAAAAAGAATATTTCAATGTAAAATAATCTCTTATAGATATAGAGGCATTATACACATGGGAATAAAATTTTATTTTAATAATATGAATTTATAATTTTATAGATTATTTGGTAGGGGTTATTTGATTAGGAATAAAACATTAAATGAAAATAGTGTAGTTATAACTTTAATGTTTTGGAATTAATATTGAAAAAATGTTTCAAGGTATCCTACAAATTTTGTACAACATGATGCTTAAAAGATATAAATTTTATGGATTCTATTGGAACATTGGAATATTTGTTTATATAGAATAGATATGTTTTTTAAAATAGATATCATGATATACATGGGAGTATTGAGAATCAATGTTTGGGGGTTTCAACCACTTTAATGGAATACAAGTTAGAAACGTATTGTAAATTCTATATAAAAATCAGAGAACATGTTTGATCATCTTGAATAAGTCTCTGGAAGGTGTGACCATCCTATTCCTGATGAAAATGAATGGCTCATAATTATACCATCCTAAAAAAATTGAGCTTTAATACTCAAAATCTTCAAAATAAGAATATAAAAGTGAAGGAGAAAGATTTAGTTGTTGATGTTTCACCCAAATTATCCAAAGGGGAAAGTCCATGGATCTTGGATAGTGGATGTTATAGTCACATGATAAAATATTTAAAAACATTGAAATCTATTGAAAAATGAAATGGATGCTTATTTACCTTCATCAATGATGGGTCACTAAAGGTTAAATGAGTTGGTTTAATTGTTATTGGGAAAGAGAGGCTTAAATCAAAAAAACACTCTTTATGTTGATGGATTAAAACGCAATCTATTAAGTGTTACTCAACTTCCTGATAAAGGAAATATTTTTTTTTGGAATTATGGGTTATTAGTTGAGAACATTGAGGATGGAGGAGTGGTTAAAATAGGATAAGAGTTCTAGAGGCAATTTATTCCAAGTGGGTGACGTTGAAAATTTATGTTATCTAATCATAAATAAAGAGAATGAATTATTGTACTGTAGAATTAGAGAATATAAATGTTCTATTTTTTTAAAAGGAGATATAATCTCTTTTTATTTTTCTAGGAGAATATAAATAGAGAATATATAGAGAGTGTTCCTTATTGGGGAGACTTAGGTAGTTGGATGTTGAATCTTAGAGAAGAGTTCATGTGTTTTCCCCATGTTTTTGACAAATAAAAAAGAGGAAATTAAAGAGACTTTGATGATCATAAAACTTAACATATCTTAGAGTCCAAGATCCCTCATTACGTTAATTGAATAAGGGGTGGTTATTAGGTCTTAATTAATACATTTCTAGTATAGTGTTGATCTTTACTCTAAGGAATAGATTATTAGGAAAACCATTATTCATTACAATAGTTCAGTGTTTAAAAAACATTTTTAGTGTTTGATTACTATGAAATTGTTAATGAATAAAATCCATTCAAGGATATTGAATGAAATTTTTAGGTTTTATTTACTGGAATCATACACATTGATGGGTAATAAGTGAATTCCAGATAAGTTTAAGAAAAATTAATAATGAAAATCCATCAAATTCCATGTCTACATCATGGTTGTAATGACCCCATCTTTTTATATGGGAACTTACCATTGAATAAATTATAAGTGTGATATTTAATAAAAAATAAACAAAATATTATTAGAAATTCATAACTTTACATGTCTATAATATGATCATTGGACATTATAGACATTAGATATGTAGTTATTAGAATTTGATAAAAGAATTGGTGCATATTAAGATTAATGATGAGAGATAATTTATATATAGGGGTAAATGATGTCCTCAACTAGTTGGAAATATCATTTTTGAAACAAATTAATCTGAGATTGGGAGTGATGTTTTATAAATGGGGTTTTCCCTTGACAAATTACAAGAAGAACATTAAGATGTGAGACCTGATCATAACAATCAAGTGATGAGATGAAGGTGTTGAGAGTATACATGTTGGAGAAGAAGATTCATCAAATTCAAGTGATGAGGAACAATATCATTCATCTTATACAAGAAATAGAATATAATTGAAGATCTAAAATATCATTAAAGACTAATTATAGTAAGTACGAAGTAGGAGAAATTTAAGGATAACATATAATACATTATTATTTTCTTAAGTAAAACCTAAAAATACTGGAGAAAATGACAATTTAGTAACCCAACCATATTACTATATCAAGACTCTATACATCATTATAATCCCCCTCCATTACTTAATAACATGTTTTTTGATCCATTCCCTATGAATCGAGGACCATAAAATCCTTATAATACTAGTTTCACTTACAATATTTCTCACCACAAACATGCCCATCTTGAAATGGAATGGTTTCCAACTACCCATAACCTATCCATATAATCACCATCAGCCGTATCTTGAACCACCCCTATTAAAAAAGGTTAGCCCCTAAAGGAAATATCATGCCACTGACCTGGGTAGTCCTGAGCATCCTTAGATGAGGTACCATCTGACATTAAATCACAACCTAAGTAAATTATCTAATTCGAGTCAGCAAATATCAGAGACTCATCACCATTCTTATTCCATAAATTGCATTTTATATCTTTCCTCTTATTAGAATAAAAATATCATGACAAATAATTACGATGTTCATCCTTAAAAATCCCAATGGCTTGACACCCTGAAAAAAGTGGGGTATCCTCATATTCAATTCTCCAACCAAAATCATTATCTAGCATATAGAATGCTAACTTCTCAATGAGAAGGGGTATTAGGTTCACTTTGACCAAGATACAAGCATAGAATCAAAAATTGGATTACTCTGTTTCTTGGTCCTCTTTAATGGGAACACCCAGAGTATCATCAATTTCATAGAGATTTTTTATGACATAAAATACAATAAATAACAAATATTTTCAAACAAACCTAAGCCCTCGAGTTCATCACCTGAACAGGATTAAATATGTGATCCCACTCAAACGAGAACACTCTTCTCAGAATTAACACAATATATCCAATTACTCATGCCGTTTTCTTTATCTCATGAGAATAAAATAGTATCTGAAAGTATCCATGCCCTATAGGGATAAATTTTATGTTTCTAAAACCATAAAATTTAAATAATTGATTGAATAATTTTTGTGTATTCCAAAACTCATTTCCAATAGTATGAACTAGATGAGAGATTACCAAATACCAATAGATATTGAATCATTTTAAAATTACATCCTGATTTGCAGTAAGATGTATAATATTACCTTGTTTGAGGGGAGAAGGATGGGATGTTGAGGCGAAGGCGAAGGCCGGGAGTTCCAAGTTGGGAGAGGAGGCGGAGCCGGGAGGAGGAGGCCGAGGAGGGGATGCGATGACCGAGAGGCGGAGGTCGGATGGCTGGGAGGCGAAGGTCTAAGAGGGAAGGAGAGGGTCCAGAGGAAGATGTCGGATAGCCGGGAGGCGGTGGTCGGGGAAGGGAGGATAGGGCATGGAGTTAGAGGTCAGGGAGGTAGGGTTGAAGTGGGGGGAGCACGATGGAATATTGAGGAGGAGCTCGATAGTTAGGGGCTGACTACCCATGGTTTTAATAAAACCATGGGTATATACAACTAAAAATAATCTATGCCCACGGTTCTTTAAACAGTGGGAATAGATGTGTGGGGATAAACCCCATTTCCAGTAGTGGATACATGACGTTTGATTTCTATCAAGTGTCTATATGATGCATGAGATGGAATAACCTAATGTCATCGAGTTACGATAGAAATAGAACCTCAATAACATCAATGGTAATAACACATAACATGTGATTCACCCAACTATGAGGATCAAATCAACTGTAAAATTTCAAAACCTGAAAACTTGCAATATAAGAGGTAAATTGTCGTTTCCCTATACACAGGTTAGATACTCCCGGGCACAGCTTATTACCCAGTACCTATTCCATCCTATCCCTATCTAAGGATCTAAATTGTTATTCAAGTTAAAATAATACCTCTGATACCACTTTGTAACATCCCGGTTCTGGAAGCCACCCAGAGGCGCCCCATACCTGGTTGGTAACATGCCCTCAAGTGCATTTCCATAAATTTCAGAGGTTACCAACTAGCAGCTAGGGCCTTGGGTGTGTTAGTGGGGAAACTATTCCCTCCATTGCAGAGTAACACAGTGAACGAAAACCAATAGAAATATCAGCATTAGAAATAATCCATAAAAAAGGAAACTGCGGAATACTGGAAAATAATAAACTAGTGCACACACATTTATATATATATGAATGATTAATGGTACATATGTCTTGTAAAGAATCCAAAAAAATCACAATACGGGAATATAACAGTACTAAACCAAATACAAAAGAAAGAAAATAAAAAACTCCTCAGCATCGCAAGCCATAGCTTGGTCTCATGCCCTCCAACTCGACAATCAATCTAGAACATGAAATATAAGGGTGCTTGCCCTTATCTATACCTGCAACAATATAATCTTTTTGGGCCCAAACTCATGACCCAAACAGGGTGTGAGACTAAATCCCAGAAGGAAACAACCCAAAGATCCGTGCCTAATAGTCAGTGAATATATGTCGCAGGTAATAATCAAAGATGCAGTAAACAAGGAAGTAATCAGCAATAAACAGTTCCACATATCAATTAAGTAGCTAATCAAGAAAGGTAACCCTATGAGTAGTACACACAACTTATCCCCTCTGGCTCAGTCATTAGAATATATAAATACTCTCTGAGGAATCACTCACAGTCAATTCCCCTTATAGTCAAAAGTAAATCAAGACTCTCTGAGGAAGCTCACACGGTCAATTCCTGTTATATTCTATGGTAGTCATGGACTCTTTGAGGAAGCTCACACGACCAATTCCCCTTATAGCCCCGAGTGGTCAAAGACTCTCTGAGGAAGCTCACTCGGCCAATTCCCCTTATTGTCTAAAATGGTTCAAATAATCTCTGATAAAGATCACTCGGTCAATTTCCCTTATAGTCTAAAATGGTTCATAGACTCTCTGAGAAAGCTCACTCAGTCAATTCCTCTTATAGCCTCAAGTGCTCCAAGAATATCCGAGGAAGCTCAATCATTCAATTCCCCTTATAGTCTAATATACCAGGTTCTCACGGCCCTGTGTAAGTTAACAAGAATAGTAATTCAATACATCCAAAGTAAACCTCAACAACTACTTGGCTAATAGGTCTACAACATATCAAGCATGTCAGAAAAACAAACACTCCACCCAAAAAAACTAGGCATGGGAAAAAAGGAAAGGTGTCCAAAAGGCTAAGAGGACCAAACAGTCATAAACAGAACATGCACAAGAAACCACATCCAAAACCAAGAAATCAATCCTGTTCATATCCAAATAACCTCTACTCAAGCATACAAGCATGACAGGCAATTAACAAGGGTAAAATGGTAAACACACAATACCCTGATTAAGGGTATTAGCCAAAAATGAACATATAACTCAATGAATTTTAACAGAAAGGCACACACCACCTACTTGAGAGTTGAGAGATTGATATACTCTAGCATCAGCCCTTGGATCGACGTAGAACGTGCTAGATCTACAAAAATGTGTAAAATGTTCTACCCACGATATCTCACGAGAGAGGGGAAAACAGAAGATGGTGCTCTAGGTAAAAAGAGAACTCCCTGATGAGATTCCAACACAACCAAAATTATTTGATTTGGAGGACGAATTATTTCTCGGGGTTTCATCAAGGATATGTGGCCATATGGTTCTCTAGGTCGAACGAGACCCAGAAAGTGATATTTCTGGCGATTAGACGTGACCCCGATACGTTTAACGAGAACAAAAGATAATACATGTTGTGTAATTTTTAAGTACACAGTGTGTACTTGCCTTTTCCATACTCCAGTTCAGGTGGCCTCCAGGTCACCCTACATGGTCATGGGTGTGTCCATTACATGGCCAGCACACAACCTCCTACGGAAATGAAGTATATAGCATGTACTCATAAAGTACATGGCGTGCACTTCAGAAAAATCCATCAATTCCTCTTTCCTCATAAATGACCAGAAAAGGAAAACATAACTGGAAAGAAGATATGGGTTCTTACAATCATTAATTTATTTTTCCTTATTATATTTTATGTTATTCATTAACGGGGCTTACAATTCCATGTTACCAAAGTGCTAATGATTTATTTTACAATCTAATCGTTTGTTAGATTTTTTTATGATTATGTTTCCGATGATAATATATTATGATAAATCTCTCAATAAACTAATTAATTTTATTCTCCTATGGTTATTCATGATATTTTCATGTAATATTACCATTTTACACAACTTATTACATAATATAATTTATAAAATGTTTTTAATAATATCTGAATCCATTTATATCTTTGAACAGAAAATTGTTTTCTTACAAAATATTGTTTTAAAAAATAAAAAATTATTTCATTAGTATCTTATCATTTATAAAAGTTATTTCTCTATTTTTTAACTTTTTGAATTTTGTTTGAAAATAATATTTTTCTTTTAGAAACAAATCTCATTTTGATTTTAAAAACATTTTAAATGGAGTATTTATTTTAACAAGTATGAAATGAAAAACATTACCTGTCCTCAGGACATTTTTTTTTTCAATATTACATTACAATTTTTCATGATTATTTTTAAATAAAATAATTTTCAAAAATTTTAATGTTTTAAAATGTTCTTTTTCAATGAATAAAATATTAAATTACAAAATAAATGTCTTCAATGACCATTTAAAGTCATTTTCCATCAAAGATTCCGTCTTTTGATGTTAACTATTCCTTACTGAGAATATGATCCAAGGATTCCAATCATATTATATTTCTAAAATTTTGATGTTTTTTATGGAATTATGTTTATGAAACCCCTTTATTTTCCTTAGTTTCTATCATGATAAAATTATTATGAAACCCACTTCTTCTATCCCAGGATATGTTATAATGAAATGACTATGAATCATGTCTCCTTTTAATAGGTTATGATTTGATGATATGTTTATAAACCTGATTTATTTTCATGTTTTATGATAGTAATTATTTTTTTCATGTTTTGGAACACAAAAATATGGGTTTTTGGGATAATAGAATAACTTATATCTTCTTCCAATGTAATGGGTAAAAATTTATATATCATAATATAAAAAAGAAAGTAATAGGGGGTGTACCAAGTTCTATATGGGTCTGTCTTCGCTGTGATGGTCTTAGGTGTGAACCATGACTACTATGATGGATTGGGGAGTGAATCCATTCAACTATGTTAGTATTTTTAGCGAGCCTTCACTTGAATGGAAATGATTCATTATGCATATGTGCATACCAAAAATCTATGCATCATTCCAATGTTATGATATCATGGATCATGTTCATTGAATACCATATGATTCATGTCGTGTGAAATACCAATATTTATTTCAGGACTCAGTATTATGATCTTTGATATGTATGTCATGGTCTTAAAATGTTATTATTATGTTCTCATACCATTATGTTAATATTATGCTTACATGTCTCCCTTATTTAACCTTAATGAGCATCTATTCACACCATTTTTATGTTTCCTTTCTCTAGGTTATGTATAAATGTATTCTGTTTGATATTTCTATGAATGGTTCTAGTTATGAAGATCATAGTGGGATATTAGGTACATTGTTTATGGACTATGTGTTTCTGTATTGATGTTTACAAACACTCTAAAATTTTATGGAATACATGCATGTGTTTGTGTAATGTAATGAATATTTTTAAATAATGATATAATATCTATATATAAAAATCATGAGTCACTATAGTTGGTATCAGAAAACATGGTTACTTAAGCATTAAAAACTATGATGATAAATCCATAGTGAGATCCCTAATAAGATGTCTAAGGATAAGTATTATGACTAGTCAATATGTAAGAAAATTTCATTGAATTTTTGTAATGTATAGAGTGTGTGGTTTACAAGAAATCGCATCTCTATATGGATACATGAAGTGGATGTGGATCTAGAAAATATGAATCCTAGGGTAATTAATCTAAAATGGTGGATTGAGATAGTCTATATCATCACCTAGTACATAAAAATGGGCCTTGTTGAACACATAGTATGGTACTTCTAAGGGACACGATATAGAAATTCACATGCTTCTTATGAACCATCCTGAAGCATTTAAATAGTTTCTGACTTTGAATGATGTAAGATAACCCTATAGTGTCATATATTAATGAAGGTATCATGATTAAGACATCCTAAAAGTAATTTTTAATGATTATGTAGTTCCCAACTATGATTATTGTTTCTCACACTATGGTTTTTGATTTTAATCAATTGTATGAAACCAAACGATCTATGTTAATGATGAGTGCGATATACAATGAAAATACTTTCAACTATAGAATCCATATTTTATGCGATCTAGAATTAAAAATAAAGTTTATATGTCAACAAAACATTGTCAAATCTATTAATCATGAAAAATATCTAAAATAACAAAAGACGAAAAAGTTATGTTGTGCCCTTCCTGAGGAAAAATCCATATTCTTAAATTGGGTATTCTAATCTACCTGTCGAAGAATAGTAGATCAACATTGCTAAAATGATACTTTTTATCCTCCTGTGCTTGGAATTGGAAAATTCATTTTAGCTTTATAATGCTTGGATATTGAAGTGAATAAATGGCAGGATCTTGTCAATAAATTTATGGAACATGATGAAATTGAATCCATGGATTAGGATAAGATCAAAAACTTATATTTCAGAAATAATTCTTCATTAAAAGATATATAAAAAGTTACTTGATATAATAAAAAATGATAATGAATGTATTGGTACCTACGACGAAAATTTGACAAGTCTTTTGATTTAAAAATACGGTATTATTTTTCAAACTATAATTATGGTGGATAAATTAATAAGGTTATTGTAACCATGTCTTTAAAGGGAGTTATCCATAGGAAACTTGATTATATATGAACAGATTTTTCGATATTATACCAAGGTGGAAATGGAGGTTGGTGTTTTTTATCAGTATCATGTTTTGATAAGAAGAGGAAAATGGTATTCAATTAAAACTCTATGAACCATGGAGAGAACAGTATTATATTTCCTTTATGATAAATGTGTTTGAATAAGCATGGATAAAATTGTCTTAAAGGGACTAGTAAATATTTTAATTATGGAAGGGAAGTGCATTGGGAAATTAATTCTTGAATTTATTAGAAGAAATTAGATAATGATGGGAATAGGGATAAAGTTATACAGAATGAACCACCCATACACTAGATTTTTCAATGCAAGGAGTACGGAGTTTATGGAATCCAATAACCAAATCTAATGTAAAGTTGATGATTGTTGTATAAAACCTCTTAATCTAAGAGAAAAATCAAAATATTTTTCAATAAATTTTTCCAATTAATGGTGAAATAATGACATGGTGAAAGGTAAATTTACCATCCACTTTTAAACTGATAATATCATATCGAACTCATTATCTACCCATTCTTTCATATCTAAATAATTTTATAAGTGTATCAATATTCCACTCGTATGATTATATGTTATATTAGCAATGAAAACCCATAGTGGTATGAAGATCACATCTCATGTGTATGATTCTTCTTCAGTTAATGTTAATGGAAATGTGATTCATGAAAATCTTTTCATTCTTCCACTAGTTATATTTTATTTTATTCTATGCATGGATTGGATTTCTCTACATAAATATCACATAAATTTTTGGGGAAAGTAAGTTATATTTTATATTCAAAAATAACATGTGATGGTGTATAAATGTAATGATAAGTAAAAACCTCTGATGGATATCACATCCATTATATGAGTATTAATTACCTTTCATGAGGGGTGTTTATCAATGATGGTTAGGGGAAAAAATGAAATCAATAATATAAATATTTTGTTTGAATTTACTAAGGTATTTATAGAAGAGCTTCTTATCCTTATACTAAAACATTATGTTTATTTATCAATAGAAATCATACACGGTTATATACCAATTTCAAAGACACCCTATAGAATGGATCTGATTCAGTTGTATGAACTAAAGAAGAAACTCCAAGAGAACCCTAAAAATGTATTCATTCAGCTAGGTGTATCACCTTGTGGTGAACCTTATTATTTTTTTCAAAAAAAATATAGATTAATACGACTCTTTATTGATTATCTAGAGTTGAAGAAGATCAAAATTAATAACAAGAATCTTGTTCCCTATATTTATATCTAATATGATAAACTACATGAAGCTCAACACTTTACCAAGATTGACAGCCCTTCTTGATATCATTGATTGAGTTTCAATAATGATATAGTGAGTATATAATTCCATAAATGTTATAGACACTATAAATATATATTTATTCCATTCATTCTTACTAATTCCCCTACTATCCTAATGTGTTTAATGAATAGATTCTATAGACATTACATTGATTAACTAGTTGTAATATTTATAGACAATCTTAATATATACTCAAAGTGTATGGAAGATCATGAAGACCACTTGATAATTTCACTAAATAACATAATGAAAGATAAACTATAAGAAAAATTCATATAGTGTGAATTTTTTTTGAAAAAGGTTTCATTTTTTGGTTTTATAATACCAATATATGGTATATCAGTATATTCATCAAGGTTGAAATATATTTATTATTGTCCCAAACCAACCACGGTGACTAAGATCATTATATTTATTTGATTACCTAGATAATATTTATGGTTTTTAGAGCTTTACTCATGAATATCTTATTTTATAACCATGTTAACTCATAAGGCGACCATATTCCTCAGGATAGATGGATGTGATTAAAATTTCAAGGAATGAAATAAAAGATTCGTTTGTGAAACTTTACATACAATTATCTATATTGAGGAAGTGTTTTTAATATATAACGATGTATCCATGAAAGTATTGGGATGTGTTCTTATATATAATGACATGATTATATCTCATGACTCGTGAAAATGATATATTGACGAGAAAAATTAACTAAATATTTATTTAGAGATAGTTGAGCTAATTTATGCATTAATGATATAGAGATATTATATTTATAGGGAAAACTATGATATATATTTATGTATCATTAAATTTCAAAGTATATATTCACATATAAGAAGTTTAATATGTGCTAGAAATATAGTTAGAGCTGGTTAATGATTTTGAAAGCTCAATACGTTACTACCCGGGTAAAGTGAAGAAGGATGTGATGTTTTATTAAAAAAGATAATAAAAGTCTATCCATGATGAGGATTTGAAAAGATCCAATATTTTTGTATACTTAATGTAAAGATCTAGAAATTATGATGTAAGGGGGAAAATATTATCTAGGTGAATTGTGTGTTCAATCATATATAAAAGTGATGGTTAAGGTGTATAAGGATGATATAAAGATTAATATGATGGTCAAAAATATTCCTGATTTTAACCATGATTATGATAGAATGATAAGTTTCAGGAACTGTCTTTGAATTATATCCATACCAGAATTGAAGAAGAACCAGTTTGCGGAAGCTCATAGTTATTAATTCTCTATTTATTATGGAATTAAAAAGATGGGTAGATATTTGAGGGAGTATTTGTGGTGGGATGGAATGATGTGATATATAATATATATTTTTTACCTTGACGCACTATATGTCAGCAATTTGAGGCTTAATGAAAACAAATTGTCAGTATGTTACATCAATTACCCATACTAAAATGGAAATGGGAAAACATCACCATATATTTTATCATTGGACTCCTAAATTTTTTTAATGTGAATAATTCTATTTGGGCTTTAGTCGATCACTAAACAAAGTCATCACAGTAGATCTTTATCAAATAAGGCCTCTCTCTGGATTATCTTTCTAGGATAATCATTAAATAAGTTTAATGGTTTAATAATGTACCACATACATTGATTCTGATCCAGATACGAGGCTTACCTCAATGTTCTGGTGAGTTATTCAGTAATCTCTTGATATAGTGTTGAGTTTAGGATTTGTGTATGATACTTCGATAGATTTACATCCTAAATGAATGATTGAAAACCTAGATCATATATTTAGATATTCGTTTTTGTATTTTAATGGTTGGTGGGATCAGCACCTTCCTCTAGTTGATTTTTCATTCAACAATAGATTACACTCAAGCATTCAAATGGATTCTTATGAAGACCTATATATAAATAAATATAGATCTATAATATACTAGAATAAAGTTACAGAAATAGAGATATTGGGACATAAGATGGTTTATGAAATGTAAGAAAACATTTGAGCCATTAAAAAACACATCAATGTTGCACAATGGTGGCAGAAAAGTTATGCTGAAAATCAGTTGTGTGATCTGGAACACAAATTTAGTGACAAGGTGTTTTATGTAATTTCTCCATGGAATAAGTTTGTGATATTAAAGAAGAAAGGTAAATAGAGAACTAGTTATATATTTCATTTGAAATTATTGAATTTATTAGGATCGTTTCTTATCATTTGGATCTCCCACCAAACCAATATCGAGTACACATTGTGATCCATGTATCTGTCCTCCAGAAGTACATAAGTGACCTACAAGAACCATTCTATTTATTTCATGTTAATACGTGTTTTATTACATAATATTACAATTAATAGAACCTGTATGATAGATAAGCTTAGATTATTTTGAAATTATGTAGATTATATAACAACATAAAAAATGGAATACAACATCTTTATTGAAAACCTCTTGAACATGTTTAAAATAATCTTTCAAACTTAAAAATGTATTGGATAACTTGGGGACATATATAAAAAATGGGTGTGTGATAAATCCCAATAAGGGAATAAAAATAGAATAAATGATACATGTTAGATTATAGGCTTATCAATGAGGGATAAAGGAACCTTAATAATAAATAATTATATATAATGATAATCATAACATGGGAAATGTGTAAAAAACTTAAAACACTGAATCATAAACATAGTGTAAAGCTAAACCTTCCAAGATATCTTCATGGACAAAGTCCCATAAAGGAATCAAGTTCAGCCCTATCCCAGAATTATGTATCATGATACTAAACATCAAATAATAAATTGGAGCGCTATATGGGAACACTCATCATGTTCATTTCATTCTCATGCTTAAGTGTTCTACACAGATTATACAACATGGATTCATTCATCATAAACATTTATTAAATTATCGAGGATGGTGGACTAAATATAGTTAGTTATCCAATAAATATGTATATAATAAGAAAGGTTAATACATTTTAAATAAAAATGGGTATTGTATTAACTACACAATTGTTTGGTCACAGAAAATCACAGTGAAATTTCGAACGCATAACAACGTTTCATAAAAATTAATAAAAGGGCTTGATGAGAGGGAAATTGGTATTTCAAAATTTTGAAATAAATTTGACATTAAAGGGGGTATTGAATAATATATCCAATAATAAGAAAATAATGATAAAATATACAAGGTAATGAAGATAGTTGAATAATTATGAGAAAATAAAATATTTTGTACGAAATTTCAACACGATAATGGGTGCACATAAAAGATCATGGAAATATTAATGAGAGTGAAAATGGTGGTAACATAATTAATAAATTAAATATATAGTAAGGGGAATATTTAATATCATATCTGAACAAAAGAAAATGTAATTTAATGGCCATAACATAAAAGGAGTTCTTGAATGCAATTGAGAAGAGAGAAATCACATATAAAATTTCAGTATATAAAGGCTTAGGTGGTGGTTAAAATTATAGAGTTTAAATTTTCCATAAATCAAGTAATATCAATTTTATTATTATTTTTAAATAAATTAAATCATAAAAAATTTCAATTAATAAGTCAAATTACAAAGAAGGTGCTTGAATTTAAAGATGGAGAGGAAGGTCCCTTACCAAATTTCACCATGGTAGTAGGTGTACATAAAGGTTAATAATAGAAAAAAATGTGAGTTAAAGGGGATTTCATAATTTATAAATAAAAACTAAATTATTGAGGATATGGAAGAACATATCCCAAAATATGAAAATTTAAATTAAAATACATAACTTAAAAGGAGTTCATGATAAAAGAGGGCGTTGGAAGATCCTTTACTCAAGTGTGTGACACCAAAAACATAGGAGGGGCTTAATAAGGTGTTGGGGGAACATTTGATGGACTCTACAGAGTTTTAGGAATATTATGCATGTTCTCCAAGGGTTCGTAGTGAATAGAAATGGGATATTTGGTGGGTTTATATAGGATACGAGGGGAATTTCATTACTATTAAGGTTTTGGACTATACATAACGAAATATAAAAAAACAATAACCAAACTTGGTTTCTTCCATTGTTTATATAAAATGGGATTGTATTTATAATATTTTTAATATAATTACCTTTTTTATATAGAGTTGAGTAACATTGTTAGAGAATTAATTTTTAAACAATAAAATATATTATAATATTTGGAAGATTCATAATGGCTTAATAAATAAATAAAATAATCTTTAGATAAAATAATTTTAATGGAAAAAATATATATTTTCACATGGGTCCCATTTATTGTAATTATTACATCACTTATGTGGCCTTATGATTTAATAATATAAAAAGTATACTTATACAATATTTAAATTTTGTCTGAAAATTCAACTCCCTCAAATAATTATGAAAAATCCAACATCTGATAAATTAAACGTTTTTATTAATAAAATAATATTCATTTTATTTTCATAACATTCAAATTATGTGAATTTTCGCTTTTAAAATAAAATAGTCATTTATTAATAATGCTAGGTTTTTTGAAAATAACATTTTTTGAACCCTTTTAAAAATTAAATATGACTTCATAAAAATTATAAGATTATTTATATTTAATAAACATTATCTTATAATGATATTTTATTGAAATATTATTTATTTTAAATGTACATTAATTCATCAACATAAATCCCTTAATTGAATTTTAATATTAACCAAAAATACCATTTTTGTTTTATGGAATTGAAATAAAAATCATTTACAAATTAAAAATAGTAGGATGATAATATATTCATTATTCTCTTAAAGAAGATTACATATTCATATTTTTGTCTCTTAATATAAATCCCTTTAATACACCACCAAAAACTCGAAGAGTAATATGTATGAATGTAGGAATTTCATGGGGTGGATCGATAAACATGATTTGGGTTATGATTTAATGAGCATGAAAATCTCCCATAAACAGTTTTTCTCAAGCCTATGTAGGTGGATATCATCTTGGCCATGGTCAATGGAAAATCATATAAATGATAACACCCTTATAAGCTATGATAAATGGGATTCATAGGGTATAATTATACTAGTTGGGGTCACCACTCCTTTTTCTGTATCAATTGGTCTTGTTAAAACACTATATATATACTAATCATGTGATCACATTTTAATGACTATAATATATATGGAATTTATTCTTAATGGTATTTTAAATCCAATAATATATAATAAAATCAAATAAGTGTATGTGTTTTTAACCTTATTTCATGTTGTGGAAATTAATAAAATCAATAGGTGAATTTTATTTATTATTGTTAGGGTCATTAGAATCTCCCCCCATAAGATATTTCACCGTCGAATTTTTTATTTCCCAAACTAAAACATATGAGGATAACTCGACATATTCAACTCCTATAGTTTCCATGTTATTTATTGAAACTTTTAGTTTCTCCATAGTACTTTTACAAGGTTCATTATCATATTTCATATGACTTTTTCTCTACGATCTAAGATCTTCATCGAAAAATCCTCATAAAAATTCTAATTCTCAAATGGTTCCAACAACAGAATGAGTACATGTGATCCATCTGGTATGCAATTCCTCCAGAAGTAGGCATGTAATTAATCATGTACTTGAGAAACGTTCTATGGGGGTGGTAGTTGATCAGTTACTACTCCGATGCGATCAAGGATCTTAAAGGGGCTGATGTATCTTGGACTAATAAATACCTTATTACCTAATATCATCACTTTATTCCATGGAGATATGTGGTTGAATACCATGTATCCAACATCATACTCTTTTTCTCATCAAAGATTTTAAGCATAGGTCTTCTGTCAACTCTGTGGTACTTTGAGGTGATGTTGAATGGTCTTATCCATTTCCGCAATTTCCTTAACCATTTCAGGACCTAGATTTTTTCAGTCCCTAATTTCATACAAACATGAATGTGTTCTGTACCACTTCCCATAAAGGGATTCATAGGAATAAATTTTTATGCTCTATTAGAAACTATCGTTGAATGAGAACTCGACTAGAGGAATATTTCAGTATTGTACTCATTTAAAATCCATAGAAAATGCTCACAACATGTTTTAAAGTGTCTAAATATCCCATTCAGACTGGCTGTTAGTTTTATGGTGGTATCCTATACTAAAGTTCAACTCGGTTATTAGGTAATGTTGTTTATTATTCAAGAACATAAAGCTTAATATCAGATCATGACCAGATACAATTGATAGTGGTACTAAATGCAACCCTATCGCTTCTCTAATGTATATCTATGCATGTCGACATAATGAGAACTACTCTCGAATTGTGATAATGTGAACTATTTTTTATGATGATCCATAACAACCTATATAGTATTTTTCCCTAGATGTCTTCAGATGTCTGCTAAAGAACTCCATTGTCATGTTCTCCAATGTCCATGTTGTTATGGGTAATAGTTTCATCATACCCTTATACTTCTTTATTTCATCCTACACATTCATGAATACTAGGCACTTTGATGTATATTCATCAATACGAATATTTATATTGTCCCACCAATACTTCTCATAAAGATCTTGATAAATATTTGTGCTTCCTAGGGGAATGGATAAAGTTGAACTATGTGCATCATCCATCATTTCATTCATTAACTTAGGATTTGCTGTAACACATAGTCTTTATCAAAATCTCTGAATTTCTTCTTCATCAATTTTAAACTACGAGGACATCAATTTTTTCATAGGTTCCACCTTTTTCTGAAGGTCCACATCATTTCTTTGAGCATCATTTAACTTTTCCCAAAGAAATGGTTGAGTAGTCATTTATGGAAGGATTTATGATATTATTTCCATTATGATTCCCATGGCCATATTATAAAGGACTGAGAAGGTATGATCCTTCTAAATAATCATCTTATATAAAGATTAATGATCCATTATACTTATAGAATCCAACACATTATTCATTTTACTATGATGATAGTGGATTGAGCTGTCAAATTCCTTGTTCCACTCTAACTATCTTTGTTGGAGCATATCCAGCTCTTTCTATGTGAATATATACTTGAGGCTCTTGTGATATGAATATATCTGATAATTCTCCCCATAGAGATAATGAAACAATATTTTAAATGAAAATAACAAATTTACAAACTCCAATTTATGCATGGGATAGTTTTTCTTATGAAATTTCAACAACTATGAAGTGTAGTCCTTGAATTTTTCATTCTTCATTACCAGACAACCCAAAACATTCTTAAATGACTTGTAGAATACTACCAGAGTTACCACTTCTTGGTAGTATGAGCACAAGGAAAGTTATAAGACTCCTTTTTAACTCTATTAATCTCTCTTTACATTCATAATTTCCTGAAAACATGACTCCCTTATGAGTAATCTTGGTTAGAGGGTTTGCAATCACGATAAAATTCTAATAAATTGGTGATAATACCCTGCTAAGCCATGTAAACTACAGATATATGTCACATAAGTTTTACTTGAAAATCCTTGAATTTAGTATGTCTTTTAAGTGTCTATAAATATCCCATTTCTTGTGATGATATTTTATAGGAAAGAGACTTCCTTCAGCCAGAACTCACATTTTTTTATACTTGGCGTTAAGCTTAAGATTTCGTATGGTCATGGGCACAATGATCATTTTCTCCTCAAGCTTCTCAATTATTTAGAGTATATTATAATATCATATATAAATACCACAAAATATTTGGATAGGTAATCTCTAAATACTTTATTCACCATGTCCATGATGAATTTTGGAGCATTAGTGAGTCTGAATGGCATCACTACATACTCATAGTCCTCGTACCTTGTACAAAAAGTGGCTTATGGGATATGTTCATTCTTCACCCGTAAAATAATATCCCAACTCAACATACACCATGGAGAAGTATTTATATCCACATAGTTGATAAAAAAGTCTTCAATCTGAGGAATATGGTACATGATTTTTATCATGATCTTGTTCAGCTCATAGTAATCAATGCAAATGTGAATTGACATATCCTTCTTCATGATGAAGAAGACTGGTGCACCCCATGGTGAAGCACATGGGAATATGAATCCATTATCCATATTATTTTGTATTGTTTTACACATCTCCCAAAGTACTACAGAATCCATTCAAAATTGAGTCTTTCATAATGGAACCACACTAGGTATATGCTCAATTGAAAATTCAACCTCTCAGAAAAGAGGAAGATAATAAAATTCATCAAGAAACATGTTTATGAATTACCACATAGTAGGAATTTCTTCAAGGATGGTTATTTACTTAGACTCAATCATTTGATCTAGATATGCTTGATCATAGGGTAGTAATATCCATTCGTAAGATGATGGTGCTAATTAATATTCATCCCCATCCTTGAACTTTTGTAGAATCAATGTCAATTCTCATGATGCTGTTTGCGCATTCCCTCATAGTAGGAATGTCTTCAAGGTTGGTTCTTTACTTAGTCTCAATTATTTGATCTAGATATTCTTGATCATAGGGCCGTAATATCCATTCATAAGATGATGGTGCTAATTAATATTCATCCCCATCCTTGAACTTTTATATAATCAAGGTAAATTTTAAAAAATAGACAGTGATTTTCTTCTTATCAAAATTTATGTTGGGTCTATATAGGGAAATCCAATCCATGCCCATAATTTCATCGAATTATACTAAAAAGAGATTGATATTGTTTTCAATAAGAATAATTTCTCAAATTACAATATGTGATACATACTCATATAAGTTTATCCTAATGATATAAAATAATTTCACATGTTGAATCAATGTTCATAGAAAACATACAATATATTCTAGTAACGAATGATTTGGAATACAACATGAAATTAATAATTATTGAGTAGAATTTACATGTACATCAATCATCATGATCCATCCCAGTATAGGACTTTTCATTTTCCCTTGTTTTGGGAGATTTTTTATGCTCATCATGCTTGAAAACACTTAGAATAGAGAAATTTTTTTAAATTTTTCTAAGATTCATTTATTAAAAATATTTAATACAATAGATTCAGTTACTATAATAATGAAAACGAAAAAATGGAAAATAGGAAAATAATTGAGAATTGGCTTGGATAATGACCAAAATCTCCACACATACAACATAGAACTGTATAAGGTACATCAGATTGAAAATAATTTCCATCCATCACCTTGTCCATTTCATCATGGAAATAGGATACTTTATTCCCTTCCACACTACAAATATCTCCAAGTACAGTTGTGAACAATACCTTAGTGCCTCTTTCCACATTTTTTCACAAAGGAAATTTATTATTTATTCCCTTGTAACTTTTATCAGATGAGTCCTTGAGATGTCATCTTCCACATCCATAATTTATTTTGGAAATCATCTATATTCCATTTATCAATTTTTATTTCTGATATCTTATATATAATTCTTACAATATGTCATACTTGACCTCCCATCTAATTGGGAATCTCATTGAGGAATTTGTAACATTTCCCTTTACATTATTTGTTTACCATACTCCTCTATTTCATTCCATTGGCTAGAATAAAAAGAAAAAATGGGGAAGATTATTTTAAACAATTAAACACATAAAGGGGAATCCAATAAAATTAAATAGATAACTTATAAATTACAGTTATTTCTTAACTTATGATTTTTATGTTGTAATCTATCTTATCCATGATCTACTTATTAATATATTTTCTTATGGGTTTTTTGTTACCATAATTATTGTTCAAAAAGAGGTAATGAATTTAAAAAATCATATACCATAGGAGGATCAATATTAGTTCACAATAATTCTCGTTTTTTTGTTTCAGGATTCCCCGAGTTCATCCCAAAACACTGTGTCGGAGTTGTTACTACAAGGTACATCTATGCTAGAAGTATGTCCACTAGTACTATCCAAAAACTGAGGTATTTTATTGATAAAAAACTTAATGTATACTGAAAAAAAATTCACAATATTTTCATATACGTAGTCTTATCCCTAAGGCTTTCAAAAAAAATTTCTAATCATAATCCCGAAAATAACTACATGTATCCTCTGATACCAACTATAACAACCATGCTCTTTATTTAACATTAATTATTGATATATTACCTAAGAAACCACTTCATAAACCATGTATGATTGATAATTATAATGTATCTTGGAATTTTTTACATTAGATAAAAACACAAAATAGGGAATACAACATCTTTTTTGAGAATTTTTTTACCTAGTTCAAAATACTCAAAATAACATTAAACTGTATGAGATAACCAGGTGAAATACATAAGAAAGGGGTGATCTATAATGCCCAGTAATTGAATAAAAATTTAAAAATTGATAAAATTTATATAATTGGAATATCTATGAGTAATAAAAGGAACATGAAAAATAAGGCATGATATATCATGATAATCATAACCTAGGAAATGTGAAAACAAATTAAAACACTAAATCATAAAAATAGTTCAAGGATAAAAATGTCAATAGATCAGGGTGGAAAATATCCATGAAAGAAATTAGGTTCACTACCTATCCCATTGTGAGGTATAATTATACTAAACATTACATAATGCATTAGAGTACTATCTGGTTGCACCAATCATATTTATTTCATTCTCATGCTTATGTGCACTATATAGATTATAAAATAAGGATTTATTTGTCATCATAATTTATTACATTATAAAAGAATATATAATAATCAATTATATGTCCAAAATAAATATGTGTTTTCTATAATGGTAAATACCTTTGATATAATAATGGGCGTGTTATTCACTAAAAAATTATATTTTCATAGAAAATCGTCGTTAGATATATGTGGCATAACAACGTTACATAAAAATTCATAAAATCGATTGATGAGAGAGAAATGGGTCTCTAATCATTTAGGAATAAATTTTACAGTTAGGGGGATATTTAATAAAATATACCATCATAATGAAATGAATTAAATGAATATAAAATACATTCTTTAAACAATATAGTTGAATAAAGAAAATCTAGGAAAATATCGCTTATGAAATTTTGGTATGGGGATGGGTGTGCAAAAAGGATCATTGGAACTTTAATTATGGTTGAAAGGGGGATACCATCATTTATAAATTAAATGTAAATTATGGGTAATATAGAAGAACATATCCAAATAATATAAAATTTAATTTAATAGGCATAACATAAAATTTGTTCTTGAATGGAAATGAGAATGGAGAAATCCATTACCGAATTTTGGCATAGTAACGACATAGGTTAAAGTCAAAATGAGAGAGAATAAATGATCCCTAATTAAAATAACATAAAATAGAAGTAGAAGAAATTTATAAAGAAATATAACCAGAACAAATTCTATTATGGAGACTAATCCCAAAGAGGGTTTCTCAATTAATGGAAGAAGATGAAGGTCCTATACAAAACATTGGAATGGTAACAGGTGTACAAAAGGTTCATAAAAGAGGTAAATGTGATTAAAAGAATATATAATAATTATTAAATAAAATATACATTTATTATTATATATAAGAACATATATAAACATAATAAAATATAAATTAAAAGACATAACAAAAAATTATTTCTTGATGAAATAGGTCAGTGGGAGATCCCCTGCATGAGTGTGTTACTCCAAAATCTTTAGAGGGGATTCATGAGCGCTTGGGGTTCCAAATTAGGACTATATAAAGGTGACTAAAGAGTATGATCGTGATTAAAGGGTTCTTAATGAAGATAAATGGGGTCTTGGGTGGGTTTATAATAGAAAATTTGCGGATTCATTATTATGTTGGTTTTGTACCCTATATAATAAAATATCCAAAACCAGAAACCATCCAATGGTTTTTTTACTATTGATTAAACCAAATGGGAGTGATTATTATTATTTTATAACTGAAAGTTCATAAATTATTAAAATGACACTTTTTCTATGTGGAGGTGAGTCACATTCTTAATGAAATAATTTCAAAACCATCAAATATATGATAAGTATTGGGTAATTCATAATGGATTTATCAAATAAACAAAAAATAAAATTATTTTAAATGAAAAATAAATATTTGTTATTTTATCCAATTTAGAGTAATTATTAAATCACCTTTGGGACATTATGTTTTCACAATACATAATGTATATTTATACGGTATATACTGTTTTTCTAAAAGAAATGATTGTCTCATATAATTATGAAAAATTCACCATTGGATAATTATGACGAGATAATTCCTACAAAATATTCATTTTATCTAAATAATTTTAAAAATATTTAAATTTTCACATTTAAAATAAAATCTTTATTTATTAATGAATGTTATTTTTTTGACAATGAAATTTCTTGAACACATATAAAAATTACCTTTAACTTCATATAAATTATATGATCATTTATATTTAATAAATAAAATTTAAAAAATTATTTTATTAGATTATAATTAATACAGAAATACATTAATTCATAAAAATAAATTAGTCAATAAAATTTGAATATTTACTCGTGATAATATTTTGGTTTTATTCAATTGAAATCAAAATCATTTACAAACTTCAAATAAAAGGAAAAAAATATATTCATCATTCTATAAAAAATAGTACATATTCATATTTCTATAGTCTTGATGCATATAGAATTATTAAAATAGAATAATCCCTATGAGTACAGTTCATGAAGGTGTGTACTTTCATGGGGCTATTTGGAAACAATCATTTGGACCATGTTCTTGATTAGCTTCAACATCTCCCGTAAATTGTTTTTCTCATGTGTAAGTTATTAGATATGAACTTAGGACTGGTCAAGGGAAAATATCATAAATGATATCTCCCATGAAATTTCAAATATATGGGTTTCATAGGATTTTATCCTACTGGTAGAGGAAATAACTTCATTTTTATGTGTCAATTGGATTTGTTAAAACCATGTATTTATAGTAATCGCATAATCAATATTCAAGGAAAATAATATAAAAGGTTATGATTTTTAACGGTATTTTAAATCCAATAGGATATAATAAAAACAAATAACTGAATGTGTTTTATATAACCATACTTAATGATGATACATTTAAATAAATTAATAATTGGAATTTTATTTATAACAGTTCGGGTCGTTACATGACCCTTCACATTTACTGAACTCAAAGGTCATACCATTGGAGGAAGATCGTTCTTATGAGGAAGAATAAGTGAATAATCTAGGTTGAACATATATTGGTCAATTAAAAAAGACCCCTCACCTTAACAATGTTTTTTTTGAAACTACTGGTTCTTAAGAAGATATTTTTGAACATGAATATATTATAAGGCCTAAATATCATCATTGGTTTGTGTTGGAGTGACAAATTTCAAAGGAGAAATTAATTTTAAGGGGGTAAAATGTAACAACCTATGTTTTTATGAATTATTTTCTCCAAATAAATTTAATTTCATTGATAAAATGTTTTATATGAAACACCTAGTTTTTCTTTTGGTACACAAAACACTGGGTAATATTGTGTTACACATGAACTGAATTTTAACAAAACCATGATATGTTATTAATAATGTTAATTAAATTAATCTATTATAACATAAACATTAAAAATAGTAATATAAACACTAATAATTATTTCTAAACAAAAAATTTCATGGATCTATTAGAACCAAAAAATGCTGATAAAAATTTATCAAATTTTAGTAATGTATTTATATGTTTTTAAAGTACTATTTTTCTAAAAAGAATGCAAATTATATCTTTTTTCTGAACATTATAAAAATTAAAATTTTATAAATTTAGTAAATTAGTATGATTTGATAAAATTAATTAATGAAATCCATATACTAAAATTACATAAGGGTGTATTTTTTTTAATTTTCAAAAAAAGTTTAATTTTTCGATGAATAAAGAAAACTACTGAATTTTAATTGCAAACATACTGTTTTCATTATTTTATTTATAAAGTCAAATTATATTTTAAAATGTTAATAAAGAATTTTTTTTATTCATTTATACATCCATTAATCCAAATCAAATCTTTGGGATCAATGTTATATTGAATTTTGATATAAAAAATTTGTAATCTTTTGAACATTTTCTCTTTAAAACCTACTTTCCAGTCACATCACTGAGATTAATTTTAAATGAAATATTTCCAATTATGTGAATAGAATTAGGTAAAATGTATTTTTATTTCAAATCCTAATAAATTATATTATCTATTAATTTCAACTTATTTTTTTGCCAAAATGAATAGTAAAAATATTAAAATCTATTTATCTATTTTAATGTAAAAATGGGTTTACCATGGGGGTTAAACTAAGATGAAAAGGGTTTAAAATAAACCAAAACATATCCAAAATAAATTTTATTGAAATATAGCATCCATATACCTTATATTATTTTGGATGGTCCATTATTGGAGCATTTTGTAATGGAAAAACCGAGGTGGAATTATTTCTTTATAAACATTACAGGTTTGCCACTCACCTCAATTGTAAATAGCCATCAGTGTCCTCTCTTCTTCACATATTAAAACCATTTTTAAACAAAAAATCCAAAATCTCTTTTCAAGTTATATAATCTCATATTGTAAAACATATTTTGGATATAAATCCAACCTAATAAGGCTTTTGGTGCATACCTATGGAGGATACCCGATAAAGAGGTATAATTCATCATGGGGTATATTTATTTTATTTTTTCATCCACATAATTGAATTATTATTATATAATTATGATATAATAAACAAATTATATTATTTATAATTATATTATTTATATTAATTTTAATACCTATAATAATTTCCTCTTCCATAAAATGGGCTACGAAATCATCATTCGTTTGAATGGCAGACTGCCGCCTCACAAACTGATGTAATTACTTTTTCGATTATCACCACTCAAGGATGAAAATAATGAAAGATTAATTATTTATATTTTTTTTATATTATAATAATTATTGAACTATTATATCATACCCACCTTCATACTCAATATTTTTTTGGAATACAATAATGTGGTTTGTGTGTACGATGCACTACCACCCACGAAGCGATTTGATTTATTAAAACATTACATGGGAGGTAATAATGATGGTTTTGATAAATATATGTCATATAAATGATGTAAAAATTATTTTTAATTATAATATATCATTTAGGTTTCTTTTTTTCAATCCTACAAGATAATGAAAACAATATGCATGCGTATGTGGACCTACCATCTCCATGAAAGATTAATTTTATTTTATATCACTTGTTTATAAAGATTAGTCTAAATAAATTTATACTAAATATAAATGATATTAACATCATGGTAAAAATTCTAGATATGATTAAATCATGAACAATGTAATAACTCCAAAAATTACAATTCCAAACATCTACAAAACACAACATAATTATTATCCGAAACATAACTTTAACATGGAATTGTTTAAAAATGAATAAGAAAATGTCATAAGAAAAGAATATATAGAATGATATATATAATAATTGTTATTTAATTGTTCTATAATATATATATATATATATATATAATCTACTGGTCTTTGAATGTGTACAATGTTATTCAAGACTTAGGGTAATGTATTTTTTCTCAATTTTCTATCATTGAGAGATATGTCATGTTATTCACCTATATTCATTCACAAGGTGTACATAAATATTTTTTTACATGTAATATCATGAAAATATTTATCCTTATTAAAATTTAAGTCCCATTTTATGTCATTACTTCATTGGGATTATGATTCAAATTTACTAAAGTATAAATGATTTTGTGTTACAACTTCATCATTTATTGGGATTATTTTTTATTTGGTTTATAATGATAAGATATTATAATCCATGTATCATAAATCTCATTAAATTTATTCTACACTAGTAATTAATCATATTTTCAACTAATCGTACCATTTCTCAACTATTTGGTTCTTAAAATATTTGAGTAAACTGTTTAATGAAAATCTGCAAGTATTTCTAGCTTTCGTTAGAAATATATGTTCTTCCAAAACCATGTTTTCTAAAAATGTTTTTTATTCTCCAATTATTTTTATAATTCATTTTTAATCATTTCTTAAAATTTTATTATAAGAATATTCTTATCATTTTCCAAAAAACCCGTATTTTTATTTTACTTAAAATGTGGATGGAATATTAGTTTTAATTTTTATATCATGAATGAAACATACTATATTCAGTACCATTATTTTCATTTAATAGTCTTTTATATGTGTTCTGTTTTATTTTCAGAGAAAATAATTTAAATTTTTTTAACATTTTTTCATAGAAAAAATGATATTTTCCTCAAGGAATGATTTAATCAATTATTATAAATCATTCCATATCTAATATAAAACCCATTGATGTTACCTATTACTTAATAGATATATAATCGAAATATACTATTCATATTCTTTATATAAATTTTTTATGTTTATGATGTAATGACGGTTATGAAACCTATTTATCTACCATATTTATAATCATGATAAAATAATTATGAATACTCTTTCTTTTCTATGTGTTATGCTATGATTAAATGATGAAATGATTATAAAACCTATATTTTTTTCATAGGTTATGATATGATGAAATTTGTATGAATCCAAATTAATTTCACATGATGTGATATAACGATTTTTTATAATATATTATCACAAATAAATATGTTTTTCAATATGATATCTTTGTGTTCTATATATCCCTCAAATTAACTAGGTAATGATTTATATATCATGATATATAAATGAAAATAATGAGAAGTGAAACTAGTTAAGTGAGAGATTGTGTCCTCTATGATCATCTTCGGTGTGAACGTTGAACACTATGATAGTTTGGGGAGTGAACCCATTCCACAATGATAATCTTGAGAGGGATACTTTAATATTATAAAAATGGTTTTATATTTTTCTGGTCATGAAAAAAAATCTATGTACTATGAAAATATTATTCTCTGGTTGATCATGTTCTTTGATTCCATTGTGATTCATGTATTATAAACTACCAATATTTATTCCATGACTCTGGATTATTATTTTTGATATACAGGGTATGGTTTTATAATTTTATTCTTATGTTTCAAAACCATTATGTTCATGTTATTCTTACATGTCTCACTTATTCAACATTACTAAGCTTCTAAGGTCACCATTTATTATGTTTATTTTTTCCAGCATAGGAATAAATTTATTATATATGATATTTATTTTAATGGTTTTACATATGAAGATAATCATGGGATAAAAATTGGTTTAACTATGGGAAAATAATTTTTTTCTATGTGTCTGAAGACATTAAAATATTACATTCCTTAGTAACGTGATTGAGTAATATAATAAATATTCATCAATAATGATGTAATTTATTTCTATGATAGGACTCTGTCACTATAAATCCCTACTCAAGAACCTTAATATCTTCACCCCCTTTATTCACAATCTCCTGTCATTACCATATGTGTAGCACCCTGTATTTTTCATCATGGAAAATTTTTTAATGCAATTTTAAATTTTTGTTTGGTTGATGAGTTTTATCCAAAAAAAATATTTAAGATGTAATTTTAAGATCTGTAACTCTTAAAAGAATTGAATTTAGATTCTTTTAAATGCCTAAGAAGCTTCTTGTGTGTTCGAAAGAGTTTCTGGGAGTGTTTGGCCTTGAAATATCAATTTTGGAAGAATATAAATAGGGAAAACATTGTATGAACGGTTAGTGATAACTATACGACACATCTATGAAGCATATTTTGTATAGGTAAGTGGTTTTTAAACCACATATCTCTCTTGGATAAAATGTAAATCATGGTATAGAGTAACTATAGTTTTGCATGGTTTAGTCTAACCTTATTAGCAGAGGAACACAGATCTGTGAGACATATACAGAAAAAATGCAGAGGAGATCTGCACAGGTTTCACGTGGTTCGGAAGATCGTGTGCCTATCTTGAATCCATAGTGATAGATAGGCCGTGGAACCCCACAATTGGTGCATAAATTCTCAAAATCATGTGGCCAAACCTTATGGTTCATTAACCAAGGTTATTTTACCCTCTTAAACCTAACCTCATCAAGTGTTTCTCCTCTTTCTTCCTACCTCACTTGCCTTAGGAGACCTATGCATGTGTAAATCCTTCATACTTTTTCTCTTGGTGGATCTCCATCATGTTTTGTTCATATTTATATCCATTAGATGAGTTGGAATTTTTTTGGTGAGTCTAGGACTCCTTCTACATATTTTTCAGTTCTTTTACTTGTATTGTGTGTTTTTTATGTGATATAGTTGTCCATATTTTCAAGTTGTTTTTCTTTTTCTTGAATTTTTATATACCTTGCTCTAATGGAATAATGAAATTGGGTTTCTTAACAATCATAGGATTGAGTTAGGTGTTATATATTATTTCCCTTGAATTTATCATCATTTATATCAAGCATTATTATGTCGTGTAATGGTCCTTCAATGGATATCCCTTAAAATGTTGAATTAAATATGTTCATCCTAATCTAATAAAATTGATAGCCACTAATACTTAAAATGAAAAAATTTGTGTTTTTTACATCAAATAGACCCCTTTAGTGTGTGTATCTTAAACAAATTAATTTTTATGCGTTCTCTATGAAATTAGACACCCCTTATATATGTGAATGTAATTTTTTATACTCACAAAGCTCATGATACACTTACATCTCCATTTTTAGTTATACTTAACTACTCCCCTCAAGGGTAATGAATTTTCTAAATAAAAATAATTTTTAATGAAATTACAAAAACCCATTTATAATAAAACCAAGGATGGGGGTGCATTGTCTTCCTAAATAAAAGGTGAAAATAAATGGAAATGTTTGAAATGATAAATTTAATTAGCCTTCACATGGTCTTTTTAAATGATTATAAATAGAAGTTCTCTAGTAGTATAATTGGACTAAATTATGGAATGTTTGTGTACATGGATTCCTTTTCCTATCCTTTATTTATCATGATACTTGAGCATGATGTCCCCTAATTAAACATGATACGGGGTCCTGGTGTCCTTATTTAAATTTTATACTCGGGAATAAAATCCTATATACAGTGTGATACTTAGGCGTGGAGTCCCATTTACATGTGATAACCAGCCATCAAATCTGGGAATGACATCTAATATACATTTGATCACCTGGAATGGAATCCCATATTAATGTGATATACGAGGATAGAAACCCATGTGACATATGATACACATTCATGTTAACCCATGTGCTTTATGAAATTCAGGCATGGAGTCCAATATGAATGTGATATATAGGCATGGAGACCCATATAAATTCTGAAACCACAATAATGGATTACCTTGAAATTCTAGAAAACATTAGTGACTTTGAATGGGATACTAAGTTGTGCCTCAGGTCCAATCAAGTCATTATATATATGGATACATATATCACTACATATCTTGTCCATATATAAACACACATACAGACTGATATATATATATATATATATATATCCATGTGAACATGTTTATAAGTATTTCACCTTTTTATGAAGCATGTATTGTCGGTCTGGTGTGCATTGAGGAACTTGATATTGTATCTTTTTTGCTAACGGATTTACGGCCTTATTGATATTTCCATACAATTCAGTGTTATATACTCACATAATGGTTAGTGTCACCATTGGTGGTGTCCTATTGAGTTTATCTCACACCCTGATCAAGATGCCAATGCATTAGGGTTATTGAAAAGAACATATGGCTACAGGTTGAAGTTCATGGATTATAATTTTTTTGTTTTATTTCTACAAGGAATATTAGAATTGTTGGAGAGATCTAGAGCTCAGGTTGATCATGGAGATTTCATATGAGTATTTTGAATTTATTTTAGTATTATTTATGGGTTATATGAGGTATGTATGCTACTTTCATGTTTTAGAATCACATTGATATACATGGTTTTGTATTTTCTAGGGAACATTTAATTTATTATTTTCATTTTTAGTTATAGTTTTATTCCAATTCCTTTCATTTATATAGATTCTACTAATTATTATTTTTTAGTTTGTTATACCATTGTGATACTCTGATCATGAGTATATATCTGAATGGCCTGAAGGCCTTCATTTTTAATTACATTTGATAATCCCACTTTCAAGGGATGAGGGGGAACCTTTATAATGCCTGTAGTCTTAGAGATTACATAGCATGTAGGCTTAATAGATTTCATGAACCAAAGGTCATAGGGAATTCAACCAGACTATAACTACAAGGAACATCCCCTCCCCAGCATATACATCATGATGGTATCTATCCATCTTCACATGGCCATCTAGATAGGATTCTCATGTAAGCACAAGCTAGTCCCAAAGGCATAGTCATACCCTCTCATTCTTCTAAATCCATTTGGTTCTACTCTGGTGAGTTCAATTTCTCGGAATCCTCCTTTGGGGCTGCTCTTTTTTTAAGAGTCTTTTGAGGGTAACTGCACTGATCATGTGGCCCGAAGAACTTGAGTTGGATCGAAGGCCTTAAAAGTGGCTCAAAATCCTCACTGACCTGAAGGCATGGGTGGACCTAAGTCCTTAAGGACTTCAAGCCCAAATCGGTCGCCCAAGGCGAATGTTTCTGAATGATACATTACCGAATAATACTTTCTAAAATAACTACTACAATACCTGTTATAGTACATGCACAGTACTACTATAGTACTTACTATAGTTCCTTCTATCATAACTTAGAAATATGCCTCCACCTAGATTCGAACCTGGTTCTCTTGGATGCACTTAAAGAGTCCTCACCAACTAGGTTGAGGCTCATGTGCATCATGAGCGTATAGTCAACCCACAATATAACTATTGGATTGTCATTGTTAGTAGGAAACCTATATTGTGTAGGGAGGAATGCTTGAGGCTATGTGATAAACCATCTCAAGACACTATTTTAGTGGATCCCTGGATAGGATGTTAAGAATTTGTATGAGAGGGTATATTTTCCTCTGTCTTACTATTTTGGGATGGTTTGTTAGATATAAGGAATGTGTTTCCACGTGTAAATAGTTTTTTTGGGAGTGATCACACCATGCATAGAGAAACGTCCAAGTGGATAGGGATGAAAATACTGTCCATACTATTAATTATTATAGTTGATTATAACTACACCTCAAGTGGTTGATGTGCTTTTTACTTCTTACTAATTTATATGATTATATTATTTTACTCATTTTCTGTTATCTGAAGGAAATATTATTACAAGAATCATCATAGGAAAATGGAGATTCACATTCAATAGATATGGAATTCCATATATTCTTAATTTCTTCATTCCCTAATACAAGTTTGATGTTATTGTGGGATTTTCAACCCTATTGTCTACATACTCTACTATAGTGATTATTCAGCATGCTTTCCCATATAATATCCTTTATTATATTTCTTTATTACATGATTTTATAGAATTATATGTGATTGAATATATGAATGGAATTTTGAGATGAGATTTTTTATTAATGTGTTAGTAACTACCTAAATGGTTTTTCCATATAGCTAGATGATAGAACCATATCTAACTAAATAATATAGGTTTGATCCACGAATTATTTTTGTATGGGATGAAACATTTATGGATATGATTAAATGAATTCCTTTAACATTTTATAAGGTGTGTGGGAGATTTTAATTAGGTTTGGTAACCAATATAATCAAACCATTAAATATTAAAATTCATTAATCTATAATCAAAGATGGAAAACTGGTTACATTCATTAAAATTATAATTTTTAACTGAAAATATCATAATAATTGTGAAATAGAAATACATATAACATTACAATAGTATGTGTTAAATTTAAATAAATATAATATATGGTTTCCATTATAAAATATTGTACCTCTATGACTTGTAAATGATGAAAAATAAGACTAAATTCCTAAATGCACTACTGGCCCCAAGTATGTCAATTGGGGCATTTTTCTTATGTTATAAATCTGTTGTCGGTGTTTTGAAATGTTGAATAAAATATTGGGACCCTCACGGGTCTCCGTTATCTTTTGTGCCTTAATATTTAAACCCATCAAGTTATGATTATTATATATGGGATGGTTATTTAATGTGTTCTCCACAAATTACATCGTGTTATATATAAGTGTGTGGTGGGATATTACTCAACTAGCCTACTCAGGTATGATTATTATAAATCAGAAGGTTATTTAATGTGTTCTCAATTAATTATATGGTGTTTTATATAAGTTTATGGTGTAATATTACTCAACCTTCCCACTTTTATTAATAAATATGTGTTATACACTATTGAGATATATTTATATGGGGGCTCAGTTGATTAAAATTCATATTACAACCAAAAGGGTGTTTGCTTCCGTAGACTGGAGTTGGCCTTTTCATTAATTAAGACCAATTATGGGAACCTTAATGACAAATAAAATGGATAAAAGGATTTTATAACATATGTTTCCAAAATTTTGATTGGATGTCATCTAAATAAATGATGTTTGAAAATAATATTGTTATAACCTTCCTATGATTTGATATTAAATCAATTAAATTAAGTACAATGTATAGTATTATCCAAATACAAATACATAGAAGTTATTGAATTAATTCAATTTATGTTTGATATATTATATTTAAATCTGTGAAAATTGATTGAAGGAGACCTTTCATGGGTGTTCTTAGCTTGGACCCTCATGTAAGGGGTTATTTAAATATTTTATTGAGAGTTTCCTTAAACGAGAATGTATAAATTATCGTGAATTTATTTGACTCTTTAATTACGTTGGTCTAATGATTAGGATGTTAATTATAATTATGTTTTATAGGGAGACCTAGTTAGAATATCAAAACTTGTTCCTTAGTGAGGGGATATCCTATTGTGGTAGAGTTCACAAAAGTCAAAGCCTTGTGAAATTATTGTGAACCATTCCGGATGTGAGGTGAAGTTTCAGTGTTATTTTACTGATAATAGGACTTTGTGAGGAAATAAAAACCCCAATTAAATGGGACATATATAAATTATATGAACATTTTTAGGGATGTGAGCATCAGGCAATGCTCGATTTCAGCAGGTTAGGCATGCCTAGGGAATGCTTGTCCACTTAGTTAGTCATGAAACTTTTCTTCTCCAGTGATGGATGACTCAATAAGTCATAATCAAAATTAAAAATTGAATGGATTAATTCCAATGTAGGGTAGATCATTCATATGATCCATCTCATACTAGAATGTATACGGCTGATAGGTCTATCTATAGTTTCAAATGATTTTTCATAGTGTTGTTAAATACTATGGGTAGTGTGTGTCAAAACACATATTATCTTTACATTTGTTTATATTCTGTAATGAAATATAAATATTTAGTGGAAATAATTAATATTTGAGTTGTTTTATTACATTCACAGGCCATCTTTGGAGTAGAATGAACATGACATATAGAGAAGTTGAGTTACATTGGTGATGGTGGTGACATTTTAAAATGATCTTTTTTCGTAACACTATAGATTAGTTTAGTTTTCACATATATGACTGGTGATGATAGTGTATGAGATCCTATATTGGGTTATCATCACACATACACCTAGAGTAAATTTGATATTATGCACTTATAAGTAGTATGTTTTCACCTCTTTTCATGTTAACACTTGGTTGGAGTGATATTTCCACTCTTTGAAACCATATATGGGCTAGATGTAGCAGAAGTCAGGGAAATTTCTATGTTCTCTATAAATATAGAATTTGAAATTATTATGTTGGAGAGAGTCACATGGAATGATTATTATCATGTTCTTCCAATTATATGTAGTGAAAATATAAAATACCATATGGGTGTGGTCACCTTTTCTTCTAAAATCCAATGAGGCTCGTAGTTAAGATTATCTAGTCCTTGGGATGATTCTAAAACTAATAATTGGATATGGGTTTCATTTGATCATGGATTCTATATTGAGGCTCGAGGTTCTTGAGGGAACAAGGAATTTTTTTCTTCAAAATGATTTCGGTGCTTTCATGTTAGTATGATAATAAAATGGTTTGTTGTGTGCACAACCATTAAAGACTCTTTTGAATAGTTAGAACATCAGTGGATATGCTTGAATGATCATGAAATAACATTATAGTGATGGAATTATTTTTGGTTAATAAAGAGATATTGACTGTTACAAATGACAACTTTCTAAAGAAGTTGGTTGAGGTTGTTCGACTGTTCTTTCTTATGTGTGGTAGAATATGGGTGGCAGGTAACTATGCCAGAAAAATCATCTTATATATGAAATGAGTTTATCAAACCTTAATTTTTATCATTGACATCACTCTAGTGTACCCTGGCCTAAATGAAAATCATTCCCCTTATCTTGACATCAACATGGGTAGACTAAGATATTGTTGGTTATATGCTGGTTTAAAGATATACATAAATTTCTTTATTGGGGTGAAAAATTGACTATGTGGAGTAGTGCTACGAGAGCATGTTTTATTATGGTTGTGTTATTTTTCCTGATACATATTGGGATTTTTATTTTGGGAGGCCTTAGACTGACTTAAGGACCCTATCTGAACAATTGAATCGATTTCCTGGGTAGATATATTCATTAAGATAAGTCAATGTTCTTGATGCATGGATGTTTTTACTATGTACTGATGTATCTTTTATGAAATACTAAAAATAGAATAACTTGGATGAGATCCATGAAATGAAATTATTTATTATGTGGTTACCCTAGACATTTCCTTGGGATAAGATGATATATTTTTGTATTGTGATATAATAGTGACAGACTAGGCCTTCACCCATGTTCATAAAAAGTTACAATGACATGAATGGTCAATTAGGTAAAGAACATCACTTTATGTAAATTCTATGATTTAGTGAGCATCCTCATACTAACTTAACATTTACTGGAGTATTGGCCCCATAACTAGATTTTGGGTTCATCAGCTACTAAATTTGAATAGTATTAGAGATAGTTAGTCGATAGGGGCTCCTCATGCTTTCCTCTAGTGTTGTTGAATGTGTACAATGATGAAATTCTTCTAGAAAAAACTTTAGGTGAGATGAGTGATGTGAAATGGTTAGTTAGGGAATTTCGTAGAAAATACAACATAACTAGGATAAATTTTGTTGATTCTAAATCGACTATTTATCCTATAGAGAATCATGCTAGGAGAATCATGCTAATGAGATCCACATTTTCATTAAGTATTGATACAATGAACTTTTTTAAATATCGAGTTATACGAGATTCGGTATGTATTGTCTGAATATTTTTAAAAGGTTATAGGGGTGGTATTGTGTTTTAGTGACTGATATACTATGTAGTAAAAGTGATTCCTGGAGGTCTCATTGGAATTTGGAAACCCACAATTGACAGTGGAATAAAGCATCATGACCTAAGTAGATCATATCTCATGTTAATTAGTCACAATACTTACAAAGTATGAGAAATTCAATGTTGTGGAGAATATAGAGTCTAGTGTTTTTTAACAATGAAAATATTCCAATGGAATTTAAAATTTCTCTTTGTTGGATGGTAGAATTCCTAAAATTTGATTCAAGATGAAAATATATTCTTTGTAATACTTTAATGTGTGTCTTTTAGATGGTGTTTTAGTATTTAGATTCGTCTTGAGTTTCCAAATGATTTTAATGGGAATTAGTCCCTGGAAGCTTAGTTTGGGGATTAGCTAACAATGGTGAACGGTTAATGGAAATCATGCGGAAAATATGTGCAACATTTTTGTACAAGGAAATATTTTTTTTAAATCATGAAGATATTGATGATAAATCAGGTGGCCATGTCCAAGGGATATGGGGTACAACACAGTTTTGAATAACAAATCGAGAGGAGTTGCGATACTCTGAGGGAAATCTATTGAAAAAAGTACAAAGGTGATATGCATGACCATCACATGTTTTGGAAAACCTCACTCCTATAAAAATCATTTTCATAACATAGGTAGTGGCACTGCATGGTTGGAGCATGGTGAGAAAAACCATGGGGAAAAACAATGAGGTACATTAAATGAGATGATTTTACCGTTTTTCAAACTCATCCTTAAGGTTTTCTCCTCCCTCCTCCTCGCTCACTCTCCTAGGTAGACCACGGTATGCAAACCTTCTATATCCCTCTTTCAATGGTGGATATCATCCATCTAGTGTCTAATTCCTGTTCTGTCACAAGTTTTTGTGGCTTTTCAATGAGTCTACAACTCCATATGATTATTATCTTACTTTCTTTAGCTATATTGAGAACTATCATCATGCAATCTAATTAAACCTGTTGTTAAGGAGGTAGTCCATTTCTTCAATTTCTCTCAAACCAGCTAGAACAAATTCTCTCTATTTGATGTGAGGTCCATCCTCAGAAAAATGTTGGGGGAATATTTTCATTCCCTTAACAGTTTCATTATTTGTAACATGCTCTGTTGTTTAATTTTTTGGGCCTTATTCGTGTCTCCATAAAAATTTGGAATTAATTATACAGATCATAATTCCTTTAATTTTATACCCATTATAATATAAATTTAACTGTTTTATGTTTCAATATCCAACATGAACCACCCCCTTGGGTTTTGTTTCTTATACTCCATAATTTTTATACCATCACTATGAAATTAGACCCCACTTGTGTATCTAAACACAAATTCCTAAACTCAAAAATATCATGGTATAGTCGAATCAAACTTTTATGTTATGTTGAACTCATCCCCTAAAGGATAATGATTTTCCTAAAGTAAATGAATTTGGTGTGAAATTCTTACCCTCATTGTCTAATAAAAACATCGACGATTGTAATTTTCTACATAAATAAATGGGGAAATTAAATGGGAATGTTTGAAATGATAAATGGCACAGGCCATCCCATTCCCTTCTAAATTTATTATAATTGGAGTTTCCCTAGTAATATAATCAGATTTTGGTATTGAATTTTTATAGACAAAGACTCATTTTCCTCTCACTTATTTCTCGTGATTCCCAGGCATGGAATCACCAAATTAAATGTGATTCACATGCATGGAATCCTTATTTAAATGTGATAACTAGGCATGGTGACCCATACACAATGTGATCCTTGGGAATGGATTCCCATGAACCTAGGATAATAAAGCACATTGTCCCATATATAATGTGATACAAGGGAATGATGTCCATATACATGTGATAATTGATCATGTATTCCCATATGAATGCGATATACAAGCATAGAGACCCATCTAATGTATGATACTTTAGCACGATGACCTATGTGACTTATGGTACTTAGGCACATTATCCCATATGAATATGATATATATGAAATGATGACGTATATGAATCATGAAACCCTGTGAATGGCATCACATGACTGTTTATGATACATTAGTGACTATGCATGGATTCCATAGTTAAACTTTGATTAATAGATATTCATTATATATATATGGACACATATTTCACTAAAAATATACTTCATCTACATAAATATATATATATATATAGCTATGTGCACATGTTCATAGGTATTCTATGTCAAGCCCAAGAAGGTATTATCAACCGGGTGTCATTTTTAGAACCTCAGGCAGAATTGTTTCATGTTTATTTAGAAACATAATTATTGATATTCCTTAAAACAAATATATTTTATACACATAGATTTGTAAGAATTAGTAACTATTGGTGGGGACCTAACCAATTTATCTAAATCCATGTTCAGGAATCCATTCCATTAGGGTACACAAATAAACCTCATGATTACATGTTTGGGTTTGTGGATTATAATTGTAATATTATATTTGTACATGGGATATTGGGATCACATGATTGATGTGGATATCTAGATTCTCCTGGAGACAGTTGCTGAGGATTTTTCTTTATTTTTTTATCATATATTGATTAACTGATTTAGGGATATTACTTTTATATTATAGCATTATATGAACATGCATGGTTTTTTTCATTGGACATCTTATTCATTAATTACATTTATCAGTTATAAATGGAATACACTACATTTAATTTTTAATTTTTTCTTTTATTTATTGATTTCTATATTATGTTAGACTAATGGCCACCCCAATTATGTGGTTATAGTTTCTCCACCATACCATCAGTTGTCCCTCACTGCTAGTAGAAAACTTCAACTGTACTGGGAGGAAGTTGAGGCCATGTTACTAATTGGATCAACGCATAGTTTTAGTGGATCTAGGATAAATACATTACACTATTACCATCCGATAAATGATTAAGTTTTATTCCCAACACATCCTCTTAATGAAAAGGAAATCATCTTACCTGACTATTTAAATGTATCTTCTTCTTCAGGTTCAACTAAATTTGTTTTATCAATCATAAAATAAAAAATCTAGTATAAACAAATACAAATATTTTATTCATATTTTATAAAAACAATTTCCACATTATTTATATCACATACAAAATGAATGCATTTCTCGTGTGAACTTATGAATTCTCATCTCCACATAGTAGTGTAATTAATTCTTTATCATAGTTCTACTAAGTTAGAAATAAATATTTAAATAATGAAATATATATGATATTATAAATATAAATTATTATTTAAATTATCACCCTTAAATTCACTAGAAAATGATATCATCACTCATACCTACATGTGGACCATCACCACTATGAAGAATGAAGATTTATTCTTCCTTTAACAATATAATAGGCTGGTCTTAATGTAAATAGAAATTAAATCACTTTTAGGAATACATAAATCATTATACAAAATATTCTTAATGGTCATATTATTTTAGTGCTTTTGGAAACATGTAAACATAAACACTACCACATTAGTGATATATATTAGCTCTCACTATTTTATTAATGACTATTACCCTTCTTAGATACATAATTCACAATACATATCTTTTTTACATGGGAAAGGAGACATTAAATATGGAGATCGCAGATTACCACTTAAGGTGAAAATTGGAGACATTTAATCATAAATATGGGAAAATTGGAATGAGAATGTGATCATAACATTAGAAGATCATACCCGACATATAAAAGATCATAAACATGAATAATGGCATAGATCATGGCAGTTTATAAGACACGAATCACAAGGAAATAAATAACACAAGCCATTAAATCATAAATTAGGAATAATACATGAAATTATTTCATGGATAAAAAGGTGACATCATTCCCTATAAGACAATATGCATTACTACAAATATTCGAAGAACTTCTGGGGAACTTATCCTAT